>JAMJFZ010004197.1:0-1280207 GCA_026225945.1 Cricetomys ansorgei
GTCAGTTGTTGTACTATTCCCTTTGATATCTTGAGAGCCCAGGAGAGAAGGCCCTGGGCTTTGTAAACACAACCTGATACATAAAAAATTATCTACATGAAATTAGCCTGGAGCAACTAGCAGGAATGTGGTTTGAAAACCTGAAGTTGAAGATCACTATATAGTAATAAAGGGTATAAAAGGTAAAATTTATCAAGAAGATTAGAATATTGATAACTTTTGTTTGTACCGAATATCAGGCGCAATCAGTGGGAGATTTCAATATTCTTATCTTTACACACATATTTCAAACTAAAAAATCAGCAAAGAAGAAACAGCATAAGTTAATAACACCATGAGCAATTGCATTTAACAGATACTTACAGAGTGTTCCATCCAACAAATAGGGAGTGCAAGCTATTCTCAGCAGCATAAAACTATTCGTTATTATAGGGACATAAAGCAATTACTTACATTTTATCAGATAGTAGTAGAAGCTATGCAAATACTTAGTACTGAGCAATACATTTTGGAATAAACTGTGGGGTCATTGAAGAAATCAAAAAGGAAATATTATTTTGAAATCCTATAAATGAAAATTATGATACAACCTACCAAAAAGTATGGGATACAAAGAGGCATTCATAAGACGAAGGATTACAGCTAAGTGCTTACATTTAAAAAAAAAACTAGGTGTTATTTATTTGAGATCTCATTAATCATACACCTCAATGTTCTAGAAAAACAAGAAGTCAAACTCAGAAGATACGAATGTCGAGAATTAGATACTAATAATGAAGAGTCAAAGTAAAAGTTATTTGAAAAGATAAAATAATATCACCAAATCTAAAGAAAAAGAATAATAAAAATAGAGATGGAAAGGAAGCTATTACAGCAGACTAATATCCAGAGAGACATTAGGGGAAATACAATGAAAACTTATGTTCTAAAAAGAAAAAAAGAAAGGCCAGGGATGTAGTTCAATGGTAGAGTGCTTGTCTAGCACGCTCAAAGCCTGGAATTGATTCTTGCATGATCAAAAACAAAAATGTAAGAAAAACTTAACATGGATAGATTCCTAAACCAATGTGACCTGCCAACATGAATTCAAGGAGATATGACTAACTTCAAGAGATGCAAAGTAAGCAATGATAGTGGTCTTCCCACATAGAATCTAAGTCAGGGACTGGATAGATTCATGACTGAATTCTAACACATCTTTAAGGAAGTCTGCCATCAGTACTTCTAAAACATTTTCATAAAATAGAAATGGAGGAAACAGCATTAAACTTATTCTTTGAAGCTGGTATTATTTTAATACCATATTTCCCTGGTGAACAGATATAAAAATTCTCAAAATACTTGTTGACCAATTCACGAACACATTGAGAAGAACATATGCCACCACTTAATTGGTTTCTTACTAAGGATTCAAGTTTGGCTTAAAGCATGCATATTCATTATATTGATAGACTTAAATACAGAATCACATGAGAATCCCCATAGATACAGAAAAGTCATTTGTCAAAGTTCTACATGTGTTTGTGATAAAAAGTCAAGAAGAATCTAGTAATTAAAGGAACATATGTCAACATAAAAAAAGGCTACATATGACAAACCCTTAGCTGACATTTATATCAAATGGGGGCAAACTAAGACCCTTTTCTTTAAAATCTGGAACAAGACAAAGGTGGCCCACTTTTATAGAGTATAGTGTTTGAGGCCATAAAGCAGTAAGAGAAAAGATAAATAAAAGAGATCTATGTAAGAAAATAAGTCAAAACAAATTTTCCTTATAAATTACACGATTGTCTATAAAAGACTGTTAACAATCACAATCAAAAAACTCTTTACATCTGACGCTTTCAGCAGTCTTTGTTAGAACATAAAAAAGATGTTGTTACTGTAGAAAATAGTATGGTAATTCTTTAAAATATTTTTAAAAAATATATAACCTAGGAATTCCATTTTTGGATATTCACCTAGGAAGATTTAAAGCAAAATCTTCAAGAGGAGTCTATATATCTTTAGTCCTAGAAGCTTTTATTCACAAAAGTAAAAAGGTAGAAATAACTCCAAGCATCTATCGGTGGAAGAATACATAAACAAATATGCATAAATATGCAGTCTTATTACCCTTCAAGGAGAGGGATAGCTTGTAGATGCTACAATATGGATAATCTTTGAAGATACTGTAATAAAGGAAATAAGCTTACCACAAAAATTACAAATGCTGCATAATTTTACTAAGATGAGTATCTGAAGTAGTCAAATTCATAGGAAAATAATTAATAGAATGGCAATAACCAGGGTCATTTGTCTTAGTTGGTGTTGTACTGCTGTGAAGCAACACCATGACCATGGCAACTATTATGACTGAAAAACATTTAATTGGGGCTGATTTACAGTTCAGAGGTTTTAGTCCATATAATCACAAGAGAGCATGGCTGCACAAAGGCCAACATTGGTGCTGGAGAGGTAGCTGAAAGTTCCACATCTGGATCCATAGGCAGCAGGCAGAGTGAGACACTGTGACTGGCTTGGGCCTTTGAAAACATAAAGCTCCACACCTCACCCCCACCCACAGTGACACATTTCCTCCAACAAGGGTTACACTTCTCAATCTCTCTCAAATACTGCCACTCTCTAATGACCAAGCATTCACTATATGAGCCTATGGGGACCATGCTTATTCAAATCACTGCAGTTGTTGGTGTTAGAGAAAAGGACTTTTGTTGCTGTTTTTCTCCTCATTATTCTTGTTTTTTTTTAAACAGAGAATAAAGGTTTAAATTTTGCAACATAAAAAAGTTCTATAGATACATTTTCCCATTATGTGGATACAGTTAACATTGCATGTTATGTATTTTAAAATGTTAAAGAAGTTTTATATACACGTACTTTGTCACTCACCTTAAATTGATTGTGATTGGAAAAATTGATTAAAAGTCAAACTAAATTGTTGTGTGACTTTTCCTGGGGGGATGTAAAGAAAATGACTATTCATCCCACATAGGGCATCACTTCATAAACTAAAAACCTGACTCCACCTGAGTTCCAGCTTGATGCATCAATGGATTAACTGGAGTTATCATAGGAACATAGGTGATTGAGCAGCTGCATCATCAATAAAGTCCAACCCCAACATGAATGACCACTGAATGAGTGATTTGGGTAGCTTTATTCACTGAACAATACCACTCCAGCATGTGTGACCACTCACAGAGGCTGTGTAACTGGAGTTCTGCCTCTAGTCATCCTTTCCCTTCCTATTTCCTCTAGAACTTCCCAAGACCACATACAGGTGAGGGGCAGGGAGTAGTGGGGTAAAGGTGTGCTGATCTTCCTTCTAAGAGCAAGGTTAACAATCCAATTATAATTCTTATTAATGTAGCTATTAAAGTGTTATTTTTACTTATTTACTTAACCCTGTGACTGCAGGGTTAAGGTATTCTACAGTTCATCACAACAATCTAGGCTTCATGATGGTAATAGTCATGTTTACACTTGTAGAAAACAGTTATACCATAACACATGTCCTATATTGATTTGTAACTGACAAATAAAAAGTTGTATATATTTAGGTTTTCAATTTTTTCATACTACTAGGGATGGAACCCAGGGCCTCACCAACACTAAGCAATCAGTTTGTCACTGAGTCACAGCCAGACCTTAATGCAATGTTTTGATACACATACACATTATGAAATAATGCAAACAAGCTAATTAACATATGCATTACTTCACATAGTTTCCATTTTTTGGTGAGGAAAAATTAAACTCATTTTTGATGCAAAGGTAAAAATAGCTTAGAAGTGAAGAAATGGAAAAATATATTCCATGTATCTGTGCAGGGGTTAGGGGGCGGGTTGCACACACCTTTAATTTTAGCACTCGGGAGCAGAGGCTGGCATATCTCTGTAAGTTTGAGGCCAGCCTGGTCTACAGAGTGAGTTCTGGGACAGCCAGAGTTACAACAGAGAAAACCGTGTCTCAAAAATAAACAAAAAATATACATAAATCAAAATGCTTAAAAGTGATGATGATATTATGGCTTGATAAAAGTGCAGTCCATCAAAACATACAGTAATTATAAACATATACACCCCACAAAAGGCAAAAATAATATATGAGGTAAATAGAACTGAAGGGAGGAAAAGATAAATCTATTAATAATCATTAGAGACTTTGATACATTATTTTAATTCATAGAACAAGACAAATAAGGAAATTTAAGATCTGAGCAACTCCGTACATCAAACAGGCATGTAGCACACATATTACACACCACTAAAAAAATATACATTTTTTAACTGCACATAGAACCTTCTTCAGAACAGACTATATGTTGAATCACAAGAGAATGAATAAATTAAAAATCAAAATCCTACAAAGTATGCTCACTAAAACTATGAATCTGGATATCAACAATGTCACTAGTGTCTCTGGGTGCCTCTTAGCTCCTTGGTCTGTGTGATCTCTATTGAAAGAATTCAGATGAGATGCATAGAGCACAGTAGAGACGGGCAGTTTATTATAAAGTAGAAATATTTCTCAATGGATGAGAATAGATGGCCAAAGAGACCATTGCAGAGCAGAGGTCATTCACCATTCAAAATGGTGACAATAGACAGTTGATAAAAGGGCCAATGTAAAGAAGAGTCCAGTATCAGGAGGTAAAGATGGCCTATGACCAAAGGGAACATTGTAGAGAAGAGTGAAGTCTCAACAGGTGAGAGTGGACAATGGCCAAAGATTGTTCCAATATGCCTTTTTAGGCAGTCTTTATACTATTTCTATAGTGTTTAGAACAAATAGCTTTTCTAAGGGACTTTATCTTTCCCAAGTGCTTGATAGGCTCATTTGCATTAACTCTTATAGGAGGGATCATTGGTATGTTGTTGTATGACACTACTCCTAGAAAGATTTGGACAGACATCCACTTATGCTACACAGGGAACCAACAACAGGCCAAACTAAGAATACCTCCAAAGTCCGACTTGGTGAACCAATAAATTGTATTGGGGTTACTTATAGGAGGCAAGATGATACAAAGGCTACTGTATCACTGAAAGCCCACCAAGCATGGATAACCTCTCATTAAAGCTGGAAATCTGAAGCTGTCCTCACAGCTTGCAGACAGCTCCACAGTTTGTAGAGTCTCATTTCCAGGAAGTTCAGCTGATCTGAAAGTGTATCCCTGCAGTCCTTACTGCTTATATATGATTGGGGAGGCAGGATCCTATTACACCTGTTCAGTTTCAGGGACTTCCTGAGATTTCTTTAGTTGTTTGCTTCCTTGGTCTTAACCAACTTTCCTGTAGGATAGAATGCTTTTTCCAGGCCCCCAGAACATCCTCACTCTTAATGAATTTCCCTCCAAGATGGCATATTTTACCTTGGAGAAAATTGCTATACAAACCATGTCCTACTTTTATGTCATAAAGTTTCCTGCTAAATAATAATCTTAAAAGGTTATATAGTTCTAGAAGCTAGGTTTAGATAGTTAACTAGTAATCACTTTGTGGGCACTTTAGGATGTCATGTGTCCTCCAAAGGCCAAAGGTATGATCTCTCAATTCTCATATTTCTGACTTTAAAAAAACCAGACCTAAACATCTATAAACAGACCTAAACATTGAAAGGGGTACTGTAAGGTACTTCAAAGGGACTAAGGCCAGGAGCTGGATGAGGCTAATACATAGATTGTAACTAGGATTATTTGTAATATTTTCTTCCAAGTAAGATGTATATCCTGGCAAAACTTTTTAATGGATGACCTTAGGGTCTGATTAACAAATTTACCTGTCCAGAGAACTGAAGTCTATAAGCATAATGAAGATAATAACTGAGTCCCATGGACAAGCTACAGGGTGAATGATCTATAAAAGAAATTGATGACAATTATCACTTTGAAGAGATCTAGGGAGGTTAGACTGAAGGATAATCTTCTGAAAGTGAATCTTGGAATTGTTGACTAGGGAAACAACTTTTATCATAGACTCCATCTTGATCCAGTAAGAGTTCATCTAAATCTAGCTGTGGTCTAATACAAGATTGGATGGTGATTGTATGGTGGCAGTTAGAACTTGTATAGCTTGGCAATGGAGAAAGCTAAAGTGACCATGATTTTAGTGAAACGTTTAGGGTATCTTTATGACACAAGATCTAGTAACATTTGTTTTGCAAGACAGGGTTTCTCTGTTGTAACTCTGGCTGTTAAACTCACTCTGTAGACCAGGCTGGCCTTGAAATCACAGCGACCTGCCTGCCTCTGCCTCCCAAGTGTTGGGATTAAAGGCATGCACCAAGAATTTTTTTTTTTATTAATAGGACGAATGATACATTTTACTGTACTGGGACTCTGGACAAAGATTGATGGTTAAGAAGCCACCAGTGTAGTTAGAAACTGTAGAAATTTCTTTTTCTCTGTATACTCTGTGCACTCATGTTCTTTTGAGTAGATCCCATGAAAGTCGGCATAGAATTTAGAATCCCACTTAAAATCTAGTCTAACTCCTTTATTACCAATTACTATGCTTTTTGTTTATTTCTTCCTGCTTGGTGTTTTAGACTCTACAGGTAGGCAAAAGTTAACTTTTTCTTTGTTAGGGTCTAGTTAAGCATGTAGCTTCCCTTAGAAGCCTCTATAATTTCTACAACTTCCTCTATAATAACCTTCCTTCTTGTAGAATACACACTCGCAAGAGTCTAACTTCTGGAGTTTCCATGGCCTCTCCAACCAAGTGGATGTGTAACTTAACATAGTCGTAGGACCCTTTTAAAGGCGTCCCATTGCCCCCTGGAATATGGTTGACCTGAGAACAAGGCACAAACATTGGCTGTTCCCTTAGTGCTTTTATCCTCATTGGGTTTGGCCTCTAAGTTTGGTTGTTGAACAGTAAAAGGTTAGTCATATTAGTCTTGAAGGAATAATGGTGTCTTAGGGTTTTTATTGCTGTGAAGAGACACCATGATCACAGCAACTCCTATAAAGGAAAACATTTAATTGAGTATGACTTACAGTTCAGAGATTTATTTATGGTGAGAAGCATGGCAGCAGGCAGGCAGACGTGATGCTGGAGAGGAAGCTGAGAGTTCTACATCTAGATCAGGAAGCAGCAGGAAGCAGTGTAAGAGCCACTGGGTCTATCTTGAGCTTCTGGAACCTCAAAGCCTGCCCTCAATAACATACTCCCTCCATCAACTCCTCCACCTACTCCAACAAGGCCACACCTTTTAATAGTGCCCCTCCCTATTGGCCTATGTGGGCCATTTTCATTAAAACCACCACAAATGTTTTCAGTATAACACTTAAAAATTGACAAGTCAGGGATGGAAAGATGTCTCTGTGGTTAAGATCACTGGCTGCTCTTCCAGAGGTCATGAGTTCAATTCCTAGCAATCACATGGTGGCTCACAACCATCTATAATGGGATCTGATGCCCCCTTTGGCATACAGATGTGTATGCAGATAGAGCACTCATACATACATAAATAAATCTTTAAAAATCTGACAAATCAAATATATTTTTAAAATTATTTTTGACTTTTAAGACTCAGTTTTCTAAGTAGCTAAAAAGCCTAACAAAACCCTTTTTTAATTAAAACATTGTCTTTTTTAAAACTGGTAACATATTACCATTCTTACAACCTATGTTTCCCTCTTATATTTGATGGTTTCTTTTTGTCTTACTGTCCTTTACAAAATTTCTGATACATTTGGCCCTTTTAATAAAAATCACAATACTCCTTTCTTTCTTCCAAAAATAGACCTACTGGGGGGTTGATATAAATAGCCAATTATTTCTTATATTTCTTTAACATCTAACTTAAATTACCTGATTATTTTGTTTATATTAATTTGTGTCTTTTTTTAGACCATTTGCACAAAAGAGTTTTAAAAATCGACCTGTAATGCCAAGTTAACTTTTTCTTTAAGGTTTGGAGACTAAAATTGTGCCACATAATATATGCAAGCAGCAAATCTAAAGGATTTGAAAAGGAGTTCCCTATGTAGAAGACAAAGGAAAACAAGGAGAAGGCATCCATTCTATTTGAGCCTTATTAAAAGTACCAATGGAGCTGTAGTTTTAGTGTGTAGCCTCTGATAAATTGTTCATGCTCCAATAAATAATCTCCCACTCATACTCATGTAAGCAACCTAATTAAACTCTTTGGGCCCTAATCACTGGAACGCAAAAATATAAGAGGGACTTCTAGAAAGATGGTTTCAATGGGAGGATTAGGAATGAGAGAGAATAGTTGGGGGTCAAATGACTGAGATTCATTATATAAAGGTATAAAACTGTCAAAGTAAAAAATAAAATAACAAACAAAAACATACCAATAAATGATTGGAAGTCTTCTTTATTTGGAAACCTGGGAATCAGGTGTATCATGTCTTTTCAATTGCAGAGTTGTCTGGCATGGCATGAGCCAAGTTGCACATGTGTATCATGAGCCAACATCTGTTGTTGACTGATTAATTTGCATGGTAAATGTGGAATTCTCTTTCTTGGCTAGAGCATGAATTCCTTTCCTATAAGGTTTTGGAGAGATCAGAAGGGAGCCCAAAAAGAAAGAGCCACACATCCTGGCCACAATATATTAAAGGCTAACAGATACAGGGAAGTATCTGTTCCCCTTCAGGATCCAACTAGTGCATTGTATACAATAAGTGCCTCAAAAATGGAAGGGCCCACTATTTGAAGTATGACATTTATGGTAGTTTAAATGAGAATGTCCTCCATGGGTGGGGTTCATGTATTTGAATATTTGGTCCCCCTGTTGGTGGTGCTGTGTGGGGAAATAATGGCACACTTAGGAGGCGTAGTCTTTCTGGAAGAAGTTTATCACTGGGTGCAGGCTTTGAGTGTTTATAATATTGTCCCACGCTACCCCACCCCATTTAATGTTTTCCATTTAAGATGTCATCGCTCAGCTTCCTGCTCTGGCTGCCTGATATCACACCTCCCTTGCTGTTATGAACTTACTCTCTGGAATCTTAAGTCCCACAAAGCTCCTCCTTCCCAAATTACTTTTGGTCATGGGATTTATCACAGAAACAAAATACAAATAATATAGGTGTTTTCTCCTCTCTTCAATCTGACACAGAAAACACAGTAACCATATCTCATATTAATAGGGATGCTAAGCCATTACCAGTTTGAAAAAGTCACCTACATTAGGCTTGCACAGAAGGGACAGGAGGTTGACATATAAGTGGGACAAGAGCCAGTGACCTGAAACATATAATTCAGAAAATAGTAAAATAAGGAAGCCCCAATAGCCAGGAGTAGAATGGGAGCCATCAGGTAAGTTTTAACCAAAATACATAAGGGTGTACCATGGCATCAATCCAAAAAAAGGGAGTCCATGCCTTTCCACAATGAAGATAAAAAATGTTATCATTCTTGTAACTGTTAAAATAGAGAGAACTATTATAGATCATCTGAAAAACAACACAGTCAAGTACAAATTCTCACTTGGAATCTATGGTGTCTACACACTACACCTTTGCAAATCTTCTATCTATGTAAACGTTGTGCAGTGGACTAGTAGTGTTGGTACAAGTGACACATCTTTAGATAGCACATATAATGCACTTCTCACTTGAAAGTTCATTTTTTATGTCACAGATACCAGCATCCAATTTGTTTGAACTGATTATTTCTTGTGAAGCTTTTAAATAGAACATATAAGTGATATTTGCTATAGATTAAGGTGCAATATTTCTAAGTTTTTTCTGATAATGACAAAATAACAGTCTAAAAATCTCTGACATTATTTTGACTCTTTGAGAGATATTTCTCATTGATTATATTTGGAAATCCCTGCTAGCTGAGGTAGATCACATAAAACTGTTTATGCAAATTTACGGTGATAGTGTGTGAGACATGACCCATATAGTTTTTTTCAAAGTTAAATTTTAAAAATTATTGTTTTATACATGAATTTCCATGTATATTCAAGATAGATAATGATGAATATCATAAAGACATTCCCATAAGTGTGTCATGTGGTCCGTCCATGTTCACTCTTACTGTCCCACTTTCTCCCACTATCTACCTTCATTACTCAGACAGCCACATTTCTACTTTCATGTCATACACACACACACACACACACACACACACACACACACACACACACACATATATATGATTTTATGTATCTGTCTAAAATCTAAGATCCATAAATGAAAGAAAACAATAAAATAAAGCCAACTACTAAAATTTCTTACTGTGGTCACTTGGGATTTATCCTTAGGGTTAATATCCTTAGGGTTATTTTAGCAAATGCAAATCTGTATATCTTGATCACCACGTTAACAAAATGAAAGAAAAAAACCCCAAAAGATTATCCCAGTAGATCAGTGGTTCTCAACCTTCCTAATTCTGGAACTCTTTAATATAGTTCCTCATGTTGTGGTGATCATCAACCATGAAATTATTTTTGTTACTACTTTAGAACTGTAATTTTGTTATGAATTATAATGTAAATATCTGATATGCAGATAGTCTTACGCAACCCCTGTGAAAAGGTCAGGGTCACGACCCATAGGTTGAGAACCACTGCACTAGATGTATAACAAGCATACAAAAGCACAAGATAAAATCCATCTATCTTCTGTGATTAAACTGTGAATAATTTAGGTAGAGAAGGAATATATCTATATACAATAAAAGCCACATATGACAAACTCACAGCATCATAGTTAATGCTAAAAAGTTGACAACTTTTCTTCTAATATAAGGAATAAGACATAGATGCTTAAACTCATCACTGCTGGTCCTACTTAGTGCACTTAGACAAGGGAAAGAAAGAAAAAGTCTTAGAATTATATTGATGTGAAGAAACACCATGACCATAGCAACTTTTATTTTTAAAAAAGCAATTAATTGGGGCTTGCATAGAGTTCAGAGATTTAGTCCATTATTTTCATGGGGAGCATGGCAGCATGCACGCAGACATGGTGGCTAAGAGTTCTACATTTGGATCCGAAGGCAGCAGGGAGACACACTGGGCCTGGTTTGGGCTTTTGAAACCTCAAAGCCTACCCACAGTGATACACTTCCTCTAACAAGTTCACACCCTCTTCAACAAGGCCACACCTCTTAATCCTTTCAAATAGTGCCACTCCCTGGTGAATAGCATCAAATATGAACCTATGGGGAGAATTCTTATTCAAACCACCACAAAAAAGGGATCCAAAATGGAAAGGAAGAAACTGTCCTGTTAGGACAGGATCATATATGAGCCCTAAAGCATTAACAAAAATATTTAACAAATCAGTGAAGTTCTAGGATAGAAAAGTCACTCAGGATTCTATACACTAACAATTAATTATCAAAAAGAAGTCAAGAAAAGAATCCTTTTTGCAGAACAAAAAGACATTTAGAAATTAGTTTAATCAAGTGAAAGACCTGTGCATGTGACAGTATAAAATATCAAGGAAAGAACTTGAAGAAGACACACATAAATGGAAAGAATCTCTTGTGTTCACAGATCAGAATATTTAGTATGGTTAGTATCCATACTAACTAAAGCAATCTACCACATTAATGCAAGTTTTAATAAATTCTAATGATTCTTTCATAGAAACAAACAGTAAACCATTCCCTTCCTTCCTTCCTTCCTTCCTTCCTTCCTTCCTTCCTTCCTTCCGGGTATTATTGGCTACTTTTAGTCAGTTTTACAGTGACAAAAAGGATAGCATAGAAAGATTTAAAATTCCACAGTCTGACCAGTCTGATGATAGAAACAGCAAAGAAAAAAGCCAAGGTTGCTGGTGGTTGAATAGTAGTTCTAGAGAGATCATCAGAATTTTCATCAGGACATCAGGAAAGATGTTTTTAGGGCATCTCAGAAACATTCGTGCTTTGTCCCACCCTGTTCCCTCCTTCCCTCCCTTCCCCCCCCTCTCTTCTTTGTCTTTCCTTTCTTTCACGATCAACTTTCCCAGAGCACACAGCTGACTTGGGGTTGTCTTCCAGCCTCAGATTACTGAATGTGGAGATTGTTTTGTTTGCCTTTTTCTTTTGATTCTACCTTTGGCTTGAGCTGCCTTATCTTTTCTCCTTTTTCTTTATTGCTATCCGTTCTATTTACTTCCCTCCTGTACTTTTTCCTTGTATCACTCTGTTTGCATGTCTTACTCTGATTTTTTCTTTCCATTTATATTTTCAGTAACTAGTATTTTAGTACATGTTGTACTATCTAAGTTCCATCACTTTCCCCAAGGTATTATAAAAGCTTCTTCTGGTATTATGAAAGCTAGTCTCCATGGAAGAGGTTACCAAGGGTAGCAACAATAGCCTATAATGTTTTGAAAGTCTCTTGGACAACTCTGACTCACAGTTCAAAAGAGGGTTTCTCATGCCTGGTGTTTTTTATTATTATTATTTTTGTTGTTGTTGGATGGCCTATGACTTATGAGGAGAACATTGGCAGCCCTTATGGGAAATTTTCATTTAAACTATATATGTGTAGTTATACCTAACAAAAATTTTTATTGTAGAGGCCCTTCACCTCCTTAGGTAGGTCTATTCCTAGAAATTTTATTTCCTTTACAGCTATTATGAATGGGAGTGTGTCTACTGATCTCTTTTTATATATGTTTGTTGTTGATGTATGGAAAAGCTATTTATTTTTACAAGTTGATTATGTATCCTGTCATGCTGCTGAAATCGTGTTTCTAGAAGACCCCAAATAAGTAATTAAAGGATGCACATCAAGTTCCTAGAAAAACAAGAAGTGAAATCCAATATCAGTACTCCTAAATAATAAACATAATGTCAAAAATTAATGAAATAGAAATGAAAGGAACAATACAAAAATCAAGTAAATGAAGAGTTGTTTCTTTGAAAAGATAAAATTTGCAAGCTATTAAACAAGGTAACAAGGAGAGAGATAAAAGGGAAGACATTACAACAGACACTAATGAAAATTCAGAGTATTAGGACACATCTTGAAAACCTATAGTTCAATATATAGGAAAAACTAGAAGTAATGAATGAATTTCAAGACATGTATGACCCACTGAAAAGAAGACAAGAGGATATGAACAACTTAAATATATAGTATATGTAATTAGATAAAAGAAGTAATTTTAAAAGACTTAAAGTTTAAAAATATAAAGCCCAGTTTGATTAATGACTTAAGTCTCCCAGACTTTTGAAGGAAAGCTAACACAGTGCTACTCAAATAATTTCACAAAAGAGAAAGCTGGGGGGTGGGGTGGGAGGGAGGAACTGTCACACTCACTTTACATATCACATCACTCTGATACCAAAAAAATGGGGATAAATACACACAAAAACAAATTCAATCTTTCAGATGAACATAGATACAAAAATTATTTTTTTGCAATTTTAAAATTACAATATAATTACATAATTTCTTCAGTTTCCTCTCTCCAACCCTCTCTGCACTCCACCTGGTCTTCCACAAATTCATGGCCTTTTTGTCTTTAATTATTATTGTTACATATGTATATAAATGCCAAAGTATATAAATACAATCTGCCTAGTACATTTAGTATTGCTTGTAGAATTATGTTTTCAGGGGTCACTGTTAGTATTGGATAGCCTATTAGGTGCCTTATCTGAGGGGAAGACTAATTCTCCCTCTTTCAACAGTCTTTAATTGCTTATAGCTCTTCATCTAGGGATTGGGGCCCCATGGGATTTCACCCTTCCACCTTCGTATGTCCAGTGCTGCTGACATGGTTCAGGACTTGTTTGGGAGCCATAGTTTTGAGGTTTTTGTGGGGATAGTTTCTTTGTCATTTTTAGGAGACACAATCTCATGGCAGACTTCCTAGATCTCTGGCTCTTAAAATCTTTCTGCACTCTCTTCAGTGATGTTCCCTGAGCTTTAGGTACAGAAGATATGTTGTAGATGTATCAATTGGGGTTAGGCACAACACAGTAAGATATCTTCCACATTTTGTCCAGTTGTTGATATTCTGTAATGGTTTCTCTTTGCTGCAAAGAGAAGTTTATTTAATGAAGGGTAAAAGCGGTTATCTATAATTTTAAGGATAAATATTTAGAATGCAGTTAAGAATTATACTGGCTTGGTAAAGTGGCAGTAGTGGGTTTTCTAAGATCCATAACCTCACTAGTCTGAGACATTTGGCTATATTTCAAGTACCAGGCCTGCTTTCCTTCCCATTGAGCAGGCCTTAAGTGCAATTAGATAGCTGTTGGTTACCACCAAGATATGGGTGCTACTATTTGCAGACGCATAGATGGAATTGGAAAAATATTATATTGAATGAAGTAATCCAGACTAAGAAAAACAAATGCCACATGTTCTCTCTCATTTGTGGTTCCTACCTCCAAATCTTCAGATATGAGTATATAACCTGGAGTAACCACAGAAGCCAGGAGAGTAAAAGGGATTGTGGATTCATGGGAGAGGTGCTAAAGAAGGGAATAGTGGGATAGAGGTGATATGAAGAAAAAAAATGGGATAATGAGGGTGAGGGCCTTAATCTAGGAAAGCAGTGTGAGGTCAGTACAGAAGGAGGAGGAGGAAGAAGAAGAAATAAATAACACTAAGAATATTTGAAAAAGTCATACATTAGTTTTATTTTCCTAAAATGATGTGTAAGAGTATGTGTATACATATGTATACAATTTAAATGAAATTACAAAATTTCATTTTTTGAAATGGGGGAGGGTAAGTTTCCCTCCAAGAGCTATATCCTATCTAACAAAAACCCCAGTGCCAGATATAAAAAATGCCCTTCTGAGTTGTTGGTTATGGGGATCCAAAGAGATCCCTCAAAACAATATAGGGTATTGCTGTTACCCTTGGTTGCCTCCAAGAAGGTAAGTTGTAGAGGAACACTTGATCCTTGATCCAGCAGTATGACTGCTGTGGGAAAGGATCACCTTCAAGGGCCTGGGAGATAGACATTTGCTCTCTGATCCAGAAACATGGCTGTTCTAGGGTAGAAAGAATGTTAGTCAGGCTAATCCTGTCCTCTGTTTGTCCTCCCCAGAGACTAACATGGAGATTTGAGGAACATCCCATGTCTCTCAGTCTGATCTTCATCTAGTGACAGTAGGCAGGTTGACTGGCCTGGTGTTTGGGAAGTGAATTATAGGATTCTCTTCATTAGTGCAAAATAAGTTTTATATCTGAAGGCAATGTAGCACACACCTTTAAGTAAGCCAACTCAGAAGGTAATGGTGGGATATGCCTTTAATCTCAACTCTCAGGATTATAAAAGGAAATAGGGAAGCAGGATAGGAAGAAAAGAGATGAAGCAGAAGCAGAAACTGAGTGAGAAACAAGAGAGTCAGAAGAAGGAGATTAAAGAAGTAGGAGCATGGAGAAGAGGCTGTGGAGAAGGCAGCTAGCTAGTCAGAATTCAGTTCAGTCTTAGAGGCTGAAGCCCTCTAGGTCCAGGCTTGCATCTTGAAGATTGTATCTTATTCTTCCATGAGCCCCCACAAATAAGAATAATTTTACAGTAAGTACCTATTGCTGAAAACAGCACACAGTTTAGACACAGGACTTGGAATATTTGAGTTGAATCTGGACCTGATAGTCTCCTCCTTGAGGACCAATAGAAGGTATTATGTAAGCTGCCAAGGGAAGTAAATAAGTAATACTCCCACCAAGTGTGATGCCTATAAATCACAATAAAATTATTTATGAAATACTTAAAAACTTAATTCAATTTCACATAAAAGTATTTACCGTGACCATGTGGGCTTAATTCCAAGGATGCAAGTTTGGCTCAACATACACAAACCATTAAGTGTAATGGATCAAATTAATAGACTCATGGGCAGAAAGCACATTTATATGAATAGATGCAAAACAATTTGACAAATTTTAGCATCCTTTTCTGATAAAAGTCTGATGTAAGCTAGGAATAGATGAAACATATCTCAACATAATGAAGGATATACATAACAAATCTATAGCCAATGTTACACTAACTGGAGGAAAACTCAAAGCATTTTCACTAAACCCAGGAATGAGATAACACTATCCATTTTCTTTTCTTCACTTTTTCTCAATATACTACATGAAATCATAGCTAGAACAACAAATTAAGAAAAGAAAAGAAATTATATAGAAAAGGAAGAAGTTAAATTGTCCATATTTGCAGACAACATTATCTGGTTGCTCTAAAGGAGCTCTAAAGATGCCACACAAAAACTTAGACTCAATAAACAGATTCAGCAAAAGTGTCAGAATACAAAAATGTAGAAAGAATCAAGTAACTTTTTATGTACCAAGAACCAATATTCTGAGAAAGAAATCAGAACAATATCTCATTCACAATACCTTTAAAATGTCTAGGAATAAACCTAACTAAAGAAGTGTAACCCTCTACAATGAAAACTTTTTAAACACTGAAGAAAGAAATTGAAGATGCCAAAAGATGGAAAGACCTCCCATACTAATGGGAAAATTAATGTGAGAATTGCTCTATCATCAAAAGCTACCGATAAATTCACTGTGATGTCCATAAAGTTCCAATGACACTTTTCACAGACATAGAAAAAAAACAAGTATAAAATTTATACGAATGTGTAAAAGACCATGGAGAACCAGAGCAATTCTGAACAAAAAGTTAACACTTGAGGTGTAAACATACCTGAGTTTTCATTACACCAAAAAGCTACAGTAAGGAAAACAGCATGGCACATGCACAAAACAGGTACATAGATTAGAAAAAATACATGGAGCTAATTTTTCATTACATTTAAAAGACACTGTATGAGAAACATCTAGCCAGGAAAAATAAAGGCATTCAAGTTGAAAATGCCAAAATAAAACTGTAGATAGCCTGGTCACATGCATGGATAAAATGCACAGAAATGTTATTAGAACTAACTAACCAACTCTTCCAAGTCACAAATTCAAGATTAATACACACAAATCAATGTATTTTAACAAAGAAAAGAATACTAAAGTAAAATTTAAAAAGAGTCCTATTTACACTCACATCTAAAGGAATAATGGGGTTTCAATAAAAATGGTTCATATATTTAAGTGCTTAGGAAGTGACACTATTTGAAAGGATTAGCAAGTGTAGCCTTGTTGGAGAAAAGTGTGTCACTGAGGATAAGGTTTGAGGTTCTAAAAGCTCAAGCTAGCTAGTCCCAGTGGCTCTCTCTTCCTGCTGCCTGTGGAACTGGATATAGAACTCTCAGCTACTTCTTCAGTACCATGTCTGCCTGTCTGTGTGCCACCATGCTTCCCACCAGGATGACAAGGGACTAAACTTCTGAAAGTGTAAGGAAGCCCCAATTAAAAGCTTTCTTTTATAAGAGTTTCTGTGGTCATGGCTCTCTTCACAGCAACAGAACACTGATGAAGGTAAATAAAATATTAATACCTATTTCTAAATTACATCAAGCAGGCAAATGACTTACAAACTGAAAATAGTGTATGTGTTTTTATTTTGCTTAATTTATACTATTACCATATGTGTGCACGAGTTAGTGTGCTCACAATATGTGTGTGGAGGTCAAAGGACAACTTTATGGAGTCAGTTCTCTCCATTCACGTTTACATGGATTTAGGGATTGAACTCAGATCACCAAGTTTGCATGGCAACACCTTTATTCACTAAGCCATCTCACCAGCCAAGCAAAAGTATTTTTGAAAAAATTAAAGGGGTAAATAGATATCATATTTTCATAGGTTGGAAGACAGTATTGTTAGATGAACAATTCTATCCAAAGGAATCTATAGATTCACTATTATCATTATTTTTGCATTTGTTTATTTACTAGGGGGGGAGCTGTGGAGCATGCAGTGGAATACACATGGAGGTCAGGGGAAAATTTTAGGGTGTCAGTTCTCTCCATCCAGCATATGAATTCTAGGGATTTTAGCAGTCCCCTGTTTATTTTTGAAAAGCTTTTTTGTTTTTTTTTTTTTAGAAATTGCAAGTTTTCAAATTCATATGAAACTACAAATCTACATAAAACCAAAAGAGTACTGAATGAAGAACAAAGTTGGGAACTCATACTTTTGATTTTAAAATTTACTAAAGAATTATAGTGATCAAAACAGTATGGTAGTGGTATGGGGACAGACATGTAGAACAATGAAATAGAATTAAGTATCTAGAAATAAAACTCATGTACCAATATCCAAGTAAAAATTTCAAGGATGCCAAGACCATTCAATGGAAGAAAGAGATTAACAAACTTGGCCCACATAAATTGGTACCTGCTGAAGAAGAATTAACTCAGCCTTATTTCACACCACATACCAAAGTGAAATGAAAATGGATCGGTGACTTAAATGGAACAGCTGAAACTATATTCCTCCAGATGAACGTAATCCTTCAGAGAAAGAGTAGCAATAGGATATGTGTATCCTTAGAGATGGAGTTTAAGGAACTGGATCATGTAAATATTGAATCCACGTAGTCTATAACATATAAAACTGGCTGGCAAGCTGGATAGTCATGAGGGAGCCAATGTTGTAACTGAAATCTAAAGTTCAACTGCTGTAGACTTTGCCATTCCCTGGGGAAGGCTAGTCTTTTTTTCTAGTTAGACCATCAGCTGCTTGGATGAAGTCCACATACATTACAGAGAGCAACGATTTACTCAAGGACCACCAATTTAAATATGAACTTCAACCTAAAATGTACAAGAAGCATCCAGAATACCCTTTCATCACATATTCAGAGTTTTGTGGTCCAGTCGAGACTCAGAAAAATAACTAGCAAAATCTTTTTTTAAGTATGTAGTTTTTAATCTTTGAATGTTCAATATAGAAGGGCTGGAGAAATGGCTCAGCAGTAAAGAACACTAGTTGCTTTTGTAGATGTTTGGCTAGATTCAGTTCCCAGCATTCACAGGATGGCTCACAAACATTTGTAACTGTAGATCTAGGGGATTTGACTCCCTCTTCTGGCCTCTTTGGGCAATACATGCATATGATGCACAGACATACATGTAGACGAAGCACTCATATAAATAAATCTTTAAAAATTAATCTGAAGTCTGGCGGTGGTGGCATACACCTTTAATCCTAGCAATTGGGAGGCAGAGGCAGGTGGATCTCTGTGAGTTCAAGGCCAGCCTGGTGTATAGAGCAAGGTCCAGGACAGCTAGAGTTATAACAGAGAAACCCTGTCTCGAAAAACAAAAACGAAATTAATCTAAAAAATTCTTTAGAAAGTTTCATACATTTATACAATTAAAGAAAAATAGAGTCTTATCTCTAGCCTTGTAGCAGACCACTTACCTGTCCTCCTTCTCTACCTCCATATCCTGGGGATAGAGGCAGACTTCCTTCCTAACCCAGTCCCTTTGTGTCAGCCACCAAAACACTAAGGCATTCTCTATCTGGGAACTTTCTGGTCACAGGACTGGGAATTAGGCAGTTTATCTTCCCTTTCCTTCCTTTCATCCACTGCAAATTCCCCAATGTCATTTCCAGTTCTGTAGCAGTCCATTTGCAGGGGCCTGTCCCCTCTCTTACTCCACTCACTGGGCAGACTCAGCTTTTCTCACTCCCAAAGACTCTCTAACCTCCTTTCTAGCCCATCCCTATTTTTCCCTTTCAGCTCCAAATATGTAGAAACATGTTCTATCCTGGACCAGTGGCCACACCTGGCAGGCATTCATAAGCACTCCCTACAAGGCAACACACAGTCACTACACTTTTCTAGGATCCAAAGGGGGCAGCAGAAACCAAGGAATAGAACACCCACCCAAAGACAAGGCCAGATATTAACACCTGGAATTCCAGTAATCTCAAACCCAGATGCCTAGACATTGGTGCAAAAACACGATCATTAACATGCAAAACAACATGTCTCCACCAGAACCCAGCAACCTTACCACAGCAGACTCCGAATAACCTGATATAGCCGAAGTACAAGACAAGGATTTCAAAATAGCTATTATGAATATGCTCAAGGACCTTAAAGAAGACATGACTAAATCCCTTAATGAAGTCTGTAAAAATGCAACCAGAAGTGGAATGAAATGATGAAAACAGTTCAAGACATGATAGTGGAAATAGAATAACTAAAGATAACCCAAACTGAGGTAAAAGTGGAAATGAAAAATTTAGGGAAGTCAAACAAAAACCTCAGAAGTAAGCCTCCCCCATAGAATACAAGAGATGAAAGATAGACTCTCAGGCATTAATGACAAGATAGAAGAAATGGGTACCCCAGTCAAAGAAAATGTTAAACTCAAAAAATCCAGGCATAAAACATCAGGAAATCTGGGACACTATCAAAAGACCAAATCTAAATAGGAAGAGATGAAGGAGAAGAAACTGAGATCAAAGGCACAGCAAAATCATAGAAGAAAATTTCCCTAACCTACAAAAGGGGGTACCTATCAAGGTCCAAAATCATACAGAACACAAAATAAAGAAATAATTCATTACATATAGTAATTAAACCAGTAAATGTACATAACAAAGAAAGAATATTAAAAACCTGCAAGGGAAAAGCACCAAGTAGCATATAAAGGCAGACCTATTAGAATAACACCTGACTTCTCAGTGGAGACTCTAAAAGCCTGAAGGGTATGGACCCATGTTCTAAAATTCTAAGAGAGCACAGATACCAGCCCAGACTACTATACCCAAGAAAACTTTCAATTACAATGGATGGAGAAAGAAAAACATTTCACAATAAAACATTTAAGCAATATCTATCTACAACTCTAGCTCTACAAAAGGTGCTAAAAGGAAAACTTCTACATGAATAGGTTGTCTTGTTGAACACCAAGGAAAATATAAGGAATAAATAATCCCAAACCAGCAAATCAAAGAGGGGAAAAACCCACACCATAACAACACAATATCAGAAATCAACAAACACTGCTTATTTATAACTCTCAACATCAACGGTCTCAATTCCCCAATAAAAAAACACAGGTTAACAGATTAGATTAGAAAACAGGACCAACCTTCTGCTGCATCCAAGAAACACACCTTAACATCAAGGATCAGGATAAAAGAATGGAAAAAGATATTCCAAGCAAATGGACTCATGAAGCATGCAGGTATAGTTATTTTAATATCTGACAAAATAGACTTAAACCAAAAGTAATCAAAATAGATATGGAAGGACACTACATACCTATTAAACGAAAAATCCACCAAGAAAATATTGCAATTCTAAACATTTATGCACCAAACACAACGGCACCCAAGTTCATAACTGCTTCAGTTAAACTCACACATTGACCCTCACACCATCATAGTGGGTAATTTCAGTACCCCACTCTCATTAATATACAGGTCATCCAGGCAAAAACTAAACAGAGAAATGCTGGAGCTAACTGATGTTCTAAAACAAACGAATCTCACAGATATTTACAGAAAAAATTGCCCAAACACAAAAGAATATACCTGTTCTCAGCAGCTCATGGAACTTTCTCCAAAATGGGCCATATATTGGACACAAAGCAAGAAAACTGGAATAACACCTTGCATCCTTAAAACTGGACATTATCAACAACAGAAACTACAGAAAGCTTACAAACTTATGGAAACTGAACAAATCACTACAGAGTGAAAAATGGGTCAAGACAGAAATTAAGAAACATTAAAGACTTTATAGAATTCAAGAAAAATAAAAACACAACACACTCAAACTTATGGGACACAATGAAGGTGGTTCTAAGAGGCAAATTCATAGCACTAAGTGCCTACATAAAAAAAATGGACAGGTCTCATATTAGTAATTAACATCATACCTGAAAGCTCTAGAACAAAAAGAATAAATAACACCAAAAAAAGGAGTAGATGGCAATAAATAATCAAATGCAGGGCTGAAATCAATAAAATAGAAACAAAATAATTATAATCAATGAAACAAGGAGCTGATTCTTTTGAAAAAATCAATAAGATTGATAAGCCCTTATTTAAATTAACTAAAATATGGAGAGAGAAGATCTAAATCAACAAAATTAAAGAAGAAAAGGGGACATAGCAACAGATACTGAGGAAATCTGGAGAATCATGAAGACATACTTTAAACATCTGTACTCCATCAAATTGGAAAATCTAAAAGAAATGGGTAAAATTCTTGATAGATATCACCTACCAGAATTAAATGAAGACCAGATAAGCAATTTAAAAAGACCTTTATCCCTAGTGAAACAGAAGTACTCATTAAAAGTCTCCCAACCAAAAGCGTCAGGGCTAGATAGAGAGCAGGGTACCAATTAACAACCCAAAATCAATAGCTTCCTATATACAAATGACTAATGGACTGAGAAGGAAATCAGTAAAATAAAACCATTCACAATAGCCTCGAAAATATATTGGGGGTAATTATGACCAAGCAAGTGAAAGATTTGTATGATTAACAAAAGAACTTTAAGACACTGAAGACACAAATGAAGAAGATATCAGAGGATGGAAAGATCACCCATGCTCATGGGTCAGAAGCAATGATGTAGTGAAAAGGGCTGTCCTACCAAGAGCAATCTACAAATTCAATGCAATCCCAATTGAAATTCCAATGCAATTCCTCACAAAACTTTAAAGGAAAATTTTCAGCTTCATATGGAAACACACAGACACACCAAACAACAAAAAACCCAGGATAGGTAAAGAATCCTGAATAAGAGAACTGTTGGTGGTGTGTAACTATCCTCAACCTCAAAATTGTACTACAGAGCTATAGTAATAAAAACAGCCTGACATTGGCATAAAAGTAGACATGTTGATTTGTGGAACTGAGTCGAAGACTCAGACATAAGCCCACACACCTATGGGCATTTGATTTTTGATAAAGAAGCCAGAAACACACACTGGAAAAAGCTTTGGTGCTGGTCAAACTAGATGGCTGCATATAGAATAATACAAATAGGTCCATGCTTATCACCCTGCTCAAAACTCAACTCTAAATGGATCAAGGACCTCAACACAAGGCCAGATACACTGAAAATAATAGAAGGGAAAGTGGGGAATAGTTTTGAACTCACTATCACAGGAAAAGACTTTCTGAACAGAACACTGACAGCACAGGTACTAAGATCAACAATTAATAAATAGGGCTTCGTGAAACTAAAAAGATTCTGTATAACAAAGGACACCATCATTCAGACAAAGCAGCAGCCTTCAAAATGAGGAGAGCGTTTCCCAAATACACATCCAATAAAGGACTAATATCCAAAATATATAAAGAGCATAAAAAACTTGGACATTAAGAAAAAAATTAACTCAATTAAAAATGGGGTACAGATCTAAACAGAGAATTCTCAATAGAGAAAATACAAATGACTAAGAAAATCTTAAATGTCCAACATCCTTAGCCATAAAGGAAATTCAAATCAAAATTACTCTAAAATTCCATCTTACACCTGTCATAATGGCTAAGATCAATAACACTAGTAACAGATCATGTTGACAAGGATGTGGGCAAAGAGAAAGGCTCAGCCATTGCTGGTGGGAGTGCAAATTTGTACAGCCACTATGGAAATCAGTGTGGCAGTTCCTCAGGAAGATGGGAATAGATCTACCTCAACATCCAGCTATACCTCTCTTGGACATATATCCAAAGGACATTTCATTTTACCACAGAGACACTTGCTCAATCATGTTCATTGCTGATCTATTCATAACAACCAGAAATTGGAAACAGCCTAGATGGCCGTCAGTAGATGAATAGGTAAAGAAAATGTGATACATTCATAGAATGTATACATTTATAAATATTTATATATTCATAAAATATACATTTACAAAATGTATAATATTTATAATGTATAATATTTATAAAAATATTACTTAATTGTTAAAAAAAATCATGAAATCCATGGGTAAACTGACAAAGCTAGAAAAAAATTCTGAGTGAGGTAACCTGGACCACAAAAGACAAATATGGTATGTGTTTGCTTATATGTGGATGTTAGATGCTAAGTCTTTGATTAAACATGCTATAATTTATATAACCACAGAGGTATTTATAGAGTGAGGGACTAGAGGAGGAGGGACAAGTTTCTCTAGGAAGGGGAAATAGAATAAGATAGTCATGGATGGATGGGAGAGGTGGGGAGAGTGGAACTGGATGATCAAACAAGGATGGGGAGTAAAGAGGAGGTAAAGATAGCTAAACTAAGGCCATTTGAGGGATCATATGGAAAAATACAGTAGAAGCCTCCTAAAATATGTACATATATGAAAGAAATCTAAACAGAATCACCAAATAACAGGGGAGACAAAGCCCCAGCTAGACATCTCTCTCCACCAAATGAAACCTCCAGTGCCAGGAATGGGTTACATCCAATTGATTTGTTGGCCAAAGAGACCTCAAGAAAATCACCAAACAATCCAGGTTATTGATAAGGCTATTGATTGCTGTCCACAAACAGATGGTAAGGCCCTATTGCTGGAGACAACACTTATGTGACTTATTGAACATGGAGAAGTCGAGCTGGTGCCTACCTAGAGTCTTCGCCCCTACTGACTAGTGTTTCATGGTACTGGAAGGTACTCTGCAAGCTACCAGAGGAGAAAGGTAAACTAACTCAGATACAAACTCTTTGCTCTATAGTGGTGATCTGCCTTCAAGATATGCTGATACAGCAGTGACACAAAAGTTATGGGAATAACTGATATCTGATTGGGTTAAAGACTGACTTCATGAAATGGAAACTATATGCGACTTGTTCAGGTGAAACCAAATACTACTATTCTGCTAAAGGAACATAGCGATAAGATTATTCCTAATGATATTTCTGCTATACTCATAGATCAGTATATTGCTCAGCTATCATCAGAGAAGCTTCCTCCTGAAGGATATGAGAGCAAATACAGAAACCCACAACTGGACAATGAGAGTGAGAAACCTTGGAACACTCAGTCTTAAATGAGACGACTCCATTAAATCCCTCCACTTAGGGCTCAGGGAACTCTGTGGAAGAGACAGTGGAAAGATTTTAAGAGCCAGTGGGGATGGAAGACACCAAGGAAACAAAGCCTTCTAAACACAACAGGACTAATGCTCATATGAACTCAGAGAGACTGGCAGCATACACAGGTCTAATCCAGATGGGGTCCCAGTGCAGAGAGGGCAAGTCGACACTATCTCCCATCCCTAACCCAGAAGCTATCTCCAATTGTTAACTACTCACACAAAAGAAAAATTTGGTTTCCCCAATGGAGTCTCACTGGGTATACAAACTACACTTAAGGGCAGGCCCCATCCCCAGCAGTAGATGGCCAACACAAAACGAACTCAATGGGATTTTTGGAGAATTTCATTTCATAATGTTTTTTTTCTGGGCATTTTTTTCACCTTACAAGTCTTTGCTTACATTATTATGGCTTCAAATTTTGTGTTTTTATAGAATTGTGTGTGTGTATGTGTATGTGAATGTGTGTGTGTGTGTGAATGTGTTTGTGATTTTTCTTTGACTCTTTTTCCTGTTTATTCTGGTTCATTTGCTTTTATTTTTATCTTATTTTATTGTTGTCATTGTTATTATTTTAGATGCCTGTTTGTTTTCTAATGAGAGAGAGAAAGAAAAAGTGTGGATTTGGGTGGGTAGGGAAGTGGGGAGGATCTGGAAGGAATTGGGGTAGGGGAAACCATAATCAGAATATATTGTTTTAAAAATCTATTTCAAGTAATAGAAAGAAAAGAAAATATAGTGGTGAACCTACATTGCCTTGTTTTGGCAATGGTTTTGGCAATGGTTTATTAGTCCTGACACCATTAGCACAAGCAATAAAACAAAAAATAGAATATATTTGAAAATTAAAAATCTGTAGATCAATGGTATTATCAAGAAATTGAAAAGAAAACAGAGTGCTTGAAAATATTTCCAGGTTATATGTTACATATGGTTATAATGTCCAGGATAAGTGAAGAACTTTTACAATTCCAAAACAGTCCTATTAGAATTTACAAAGAATTTTAAGAAGACATTTCTCTTCAAGAAGATATGTGAAGTGACCAATAAACACTTGAAAAATACTCAACATTATTAGTGGTCAGGAAGACGCTAATGAAAACCACAATGAGATGCTATGTCACACGCACTGGGGTAACTATGATGACAAGGAGACAATAAACACTGGTGAGGATGTGGTGAAATTGAAACTCTCGTGCATTGCTGGTGGGAATGTGATATGATGCAACAGCTGTAGAAGACATCATGCTTGTCCCTCAAAACTTAAACATATAATTACTATATGACTCAGCAATTCCATCTGTTGGTATATCTATCCCCAAATTATTGAAAGCAGGCAATCAAACAAATACCTGTGCACAAGTTCATAATACATAAAAGTAAGAGACAATTCAAATGTTTAACGGTGAATGGATAAACAATTGTGCTCTATTCATATAGTAGATTGATTGTTAGCTATATATTAAAGTCTTGAGTTGCTAAGATGTGTATGTAATTTGAAAATGTTATGCTAAATGAAAAAAGAGAAAAGGTCACATGTATTATTTCATTTCTAAAAAAAAAATCCAAACATACAAATCTATAGAAGTAGAAAGAAAATTGATAATATCTACAGGGAGTAGGGAGTATAAAATTGGGCAGAAGAATTTAAAGGTACAGGGATTAAAATGGTATAGGTGTTCAAAATATTTTTATACAATTAAAATTGTAGATTTACTAAATGTCATTAAATTATAAACTCTACAAAATGGTTAATTTATGTTGTATTAAAATAAACAGAACTGGAAATGAATGAAATTGGAGCTATTGTGTGTTCTGCTCATTGGCTCACCTTATTAAATATATCTTAGAGTCCAAAACATTCTTATTTCTACTTTTCTTTCCCTTCCATTAGAAGTATGTTGATGAAGCAAAAACAATGTGTTTATTTTTAAAGAAAAAAATTTCATACAATTTAATCAGTTCCTCCCCACCTCCCTGGCCACCCAACTTTGTTATTATTTTTCTCTTTAAAAAACAAAAACAAAATCAAGAAACACATATCCACAAAACCACTAAAATGGAAACCAAAATACACAGGCAAAAGACTAATAAGACAAAAAAAATGCCTAAACAAAGCAAAAATGAGACAAAAAAGATCTATCAAAACACCATTGAGTTCAGGGTTGGCCAACGACTTCTGGACATGGGGCATACCCTAAAGTGTGGTTAATATACCCAGTGAGATTCCTCTGGAAGATTTAAGGTTTTCTTTACAAGCAGGTACCAATTGCAGAGAGCTTCTTGGTAAGGGGTGGGAGCCTCATCCGAGTCCACCTTTCAGTGCTGGGATCCCATTTAGCTTGAATCCGTGCAGAATGTGTGCATGCTGCATCAGTCTCTGTAATTTTAAATGTGCACGAATCCTGTTGTGTCTGGAGGGCATTGTGTCCTTGGAATTATCAATCACATCTGGTTCTTACAATGTTTGTTTCCTCTTCCACAAAGATCCCTGAGCCTTGAGAGGAGGGGTTGATGAAGACATTCCACTTAGGACTGAGTGCTTCAAAGTCTCTCACTCTCTGTTCATTGCTCAGTTGTGGCTCTCTGTGAAAAAAAGTCTTTAACAAGTGCTTCTGCAACTTCTTTTTCTACAATACGCATGTTGGAAAGAAACTCTGGATCTTAATGGAAGCACTGATTTCAGTGAGAGCATCAGATAAATAGAGATGGATTAAATAGAGGAGAGGAATGAAGTATAATAATGAACTAATTTGTTTGAAGCAAATGGGCTTGTGAAATTGTCACATAAAGAAATGGAAAAGGCTAAAAAGGAAACAGTGAAATTGGTGAAATTTCTTGGGTCCTCTTTTGACTATGTTTGAAATACTTATAAACTAGTAATGTTAAAAGCAAATGAGACACTCGGTACCTATTAGTGAGGATCTTTAATTCCAAGAACTCTTGGAATTACCACATACTTGATGTGTTCTTGGCTCCTGAAATCATTTACTCATCAGTCAGTTAGGAAATATGTAGTATATGTTGCTTTAGGACACAGGGATGCAGGGATCACTGTCCTCAAGGAATTAATGGTAGATTGGGGGAGAGGTACATAAAAGGAGGGAACACAGAACAGCATGTTACAAACTATGAAAGCATGAGTACAAAGTGTTATTTAATCATGGGAAAGAGAATGCTTCATGTCTTCAGGAATCTGGTTAAGAATTTGCAGAGGATCTGGGAAAGTTAGCTCAACATAAAGCATTTGCCTATCATGTGCAAGGCCCCGAGTTCAGTCCTCAAGAATGAAAATTAAAAGAATTCACAAAGGAAATGGCATTTTGTGCACTGCAGAAGATTTTGTTCTCTACCTGGAGTGTGTAGTAAAATCACGGGGCGGGGAGAGCTTACTCAAAGAAATTATTAGTTTCCAGCTCTAAACTTTGGATTCAGAATTCCTAGAACTTGGGCCCTAGAAGGTTCTCTGGTGATTCTGATGCACAGACAAGTTTAGGGAACACTGTTCGGTGAAGTGTTAGGTAGTATATATATTAGACAGGGTTCCCAAGAGGAACAGAACTGACTAGTGTATATATGCTATGGAAAAGGGTTACAAGAATGGCTTACAACCAAATAGGGGCTGGACAGCACAGCAAACGACCATCAACATGCTGGAGAGGCTGAGAATCTGGTAGCTGCTCAGTCCATGAAGCTGGTTGTCCTGGAAGTATTAATCTTATGATGAAAGCCTGAAGATTCTTGGAGAGCTGCTGTATTGAGTCCACACTGAACAGAACCTAAAGAACCTGGCTTCCAATATAAACAGAGACTGGCAGTGGCAGTAGAGTTAGTAGAGTCATCGGGGAGACACGAGGGGAAGCAGCACTGTTTTCTCCTCAGACTTCTTTCTATCTGGGCCATTGAAAAAAGATGTCTACTCTGAGGGAGGGTTTTCTTTCTAAGTTAATCCTTTCAGGAAATACCTTCTCATACTTACTCAGAGGTACTTTTCTGAGTTGATTTCAGATCCAAATCAAGTTGACCACCAAGATTAATGGTCACAAACCCACTACTTCTCACCTCACCATCCAACCACATTTTGTGACATCCTTAACTTTCAAATGAAGACAATAGCAAGATCATAACTCTGTCTAATGTGACTTAACTTTCTCATATGGAAACAAGAATATAAGATTTTCCCCAAGAGCAGATGGTAAAGTTCTTTGAAAAATGCTTAAGCTTTTTACTATTCCATATCTTTAAAATGCTACATCTTTACTTACTTTATTGACACTATCTCAATAGATGTTGTGCAAATTGATGAAGGAATATACAAGGAGAAGCAACACAAATATCTACTGTACACATATATGTGTGTATGTGTGTGTACAAATATGTACAAACATATTCATTTGTTTGTAACCAGAAGGCCAAGAAGTAATACATCCTCAGAAAGTAAATCATCAAGTCTTGGTTCTTAACCTAGAGGAGTTACCCACACTGTCATTCCTGGAGTTTTTGTTATATTACCCTTGGCTTCTGGGGAAAACCTTGTCAGGTCAAGTGAAATAACTTCATTTAAACAATAAAGATATTTGAAAAATCCATAAGGAATCATACTATTTTTATTTATTAAAATTACATATAATTCATATAAGTGTACATGTATGCATATACACATATTGTTTAAATGAAATTATAACACTTGGCCTGACAATGTTTTCCCAGAAGCCATAGACAATCTAACAAAAACTCCAGTACCAAGCATGAGAAATGCCCCTCTGAGTTGTTGGTCAGGGGAGTCCATGAGAGTCCCTGTTGCTTTCTCTGTTGTTGCCCTTGGTTGCCTACCAGAGATTGAAGGTAAGTTGCAATTTCTGAAGACATCATACAGTTTGGATATAGGACTTGAAAGATTCAGGTTGAATCTGACCTGAAAACCTCTTCCTGAAGCTTAGCTTTTATAGTACCCAGAAAGTGCTATGCAAGTTGAAGGGAGGGAAGCAACCAATAGTCCTACACAACTGTAATGCCTATGAACCACAACAATGACCATCATAGCAAGATATCCCTCAGAGTGTGATAGCAGTACTCATATCTTGGCAGTAATTACCAGTTGTCTAGTTGGGCTCAAGGCCCACTCAACAAGAGGGAAATCATGCCTGGTATTGGAAACCCAGCTACTTCCCTAAGGAGAGTAAGGTCATGAATTTTAGAGAAAAACCTATTACCAACATTTTACTAAATAGCATAATTTCTAACTCCATTCTATAAACATTTATCCTTATATCCACAGATAATTGTAGCTCTGACCCCTCCTCAGAATTACTTCTCTTTACAGCAGAAAGAGACCATTACAGAAAGACAGCTGACCCAAATGCAGAAACAACTGATCATGGGAGTGTCTAGCCCTAAATGATACATCTACAACACAACCTCCACACTTAACAACCAGGGAACATAGATGAAGAGGTGGAAGGATTTTAAGAGCCAGGGGATCAGGAAGTCTGATGTGAGATTGTATCTCCTAGAAATGACAAAGAAGCAACATCCATGAAACTTTAACAATATGGCTGCCCAAACAAGACCTGAAAAATCTCAGCAACAGTGGGCATGCTAAAGTAGAAGGGGGAGTCTTATAGGGGAACCTACCCCTAGGTGAAGAACTACAGGCAATTAAAGACTACCAAGAGAGGGAGACTTAGTCTTCCCCTGGAAGGAGCCACCTAATAGATTATCCAATACTGATGGTCAGCCCTGAAAACTTATGCATGCAAGCAACACCGAATGTACTCAGTAGATTGTATGTATATATTTAGGCATTTATATAGATATGTAACAATAATAATTTGTTATTGTTAGGAGTAGGGGGTTGCTGGGAGAGGTTGGGGGAAGAAAGGGAAGTGGGCAAATGATGTAATTATGTTTTAATTTTTAATAAAGTAATTTGAGCACTCTGTCAAGCTACCTGCTTCCGGATGGTGGAGAACATGGTTAGACTACAAATTCCATGAACATGTGCCCTACTGCCACACTTCTTTTACTGTAAAGTAAGTTCATGGTCAGAAACAATGCTGTGTGGAATGCTGTGATTGTTGATAAGGCATTTTGTAAGTCCATGGATGGTAGTTTTGACAGAAGAATTGCATTCAAGGCAGGCAAATCCATATCCACAATAAGGATCTATTCCCATAAGGATAGAGCCCTGCACTTTCCATGATGGAAATGGTCCAGCGTATCCAACCTGCCACACACTCACAGGCTGGTAATCTCAGGGAATGATGACATACTGTGGGCTCAGTGTTGTTTTCTGAAATTGATAGATTTGGTACTCAACAGCAGCAGTGGCCAGGTATATTAGTTATTTTTCTGTTGCAGTGATAAAATGTCATGGCCAAAAGTAACTAATATAAGAAAGAGTTTATTTTGGTTTATGATTCCAGAGGGATAGAGTCCATCATGGCAGGAGAAGCATGGCAGCAAGCCACGGGAGGAGAAGCTCAGAGATCACATCCTCAATAGTAAACATGAATGATGAACAGCAAGCTTGAAGTAGGGCAGGGCTATGAATTCTCAAAGCCTGTCCCAAGTGGCATACTTTCTCTAGCAAGTCTGCACCTCCTAAACCTCTCCAAACAGTGTCACCAAGTGGAAACCAATTACTCAGCCACCTGAGCCTGTGGGTTTCTCATTCAAACCACCACACCAGGTCAGCCTTGGTGAGTGGAAGTCCATGTAGAAGTCCACAGAAGGGGTATCATATCTATTTGATTACTGAACTCTTCCTTTGCTTAGATCAGATTTGGTGAGTATTTATAAAGAGCACAAGTATGTTTACAACCTTTTCCCATTTGGAGAGCTCTATCTACACACTTCTGTCCTAAATATCATTCTCACTAATTTGCCAATCATGTTCCTTCCAAGGAACCTTCCAAGTTCCTGATCATCTATACAAACCATTGGCTATATAGCCCATGAATCAATATATAATTGTAGGTCTGGACATTTTTTCTTGCAAGTAAAATCTGTGCTCATGCATACCTCACAAAATACCTCACATACCTCTGCCAATTTTAAAGATGTTCCTTCATAATATAAATAATATTTAGGAGGCATTGACCCCATGGCTGTTTAGCAAAACAATATGTTTCCTTGCTAGGACCAGTACCTCTCCAGCTAGGGGCTCTTGAACATGATGTCTAGGTATACATAACCAGGCATGAGTTCCTTTCTTTAAAGTGATGTTCAAATCCAATTAGAAAGTAAATTACTCTCATAACAATCAAGTCACTATTGCAATAAAGGGAACATCATGTCCAGTAGGTCATTATTGTAAAGCAGCTGACTGAGACTGTTGATGTTATTTTCCCTCCTAACAACCTGCACAGCACCTTCTGTGAACATGAAAGTTAGCTGGTATGAAGGAAGCTTCCAGTTCAGCTCCAGCTTGATTCCTCTATGACATGTGACCAAAGTCTACAATGTCTTCAACAACAGGGTCTTACCATCAAGTTCTGAGCAACCAAGAGCAATGGCAATAGCCTTATATTGGTTTAGTGGGGCAGTTTTGGGGGCTACCTGGACAAAACTCATAGGGATGTGTCCCACACCTGGCAGTGGGAAGTTTTGTTTAATAATCCATAGTTCTGGGATTATCCATTATCCATCCTAAGTAGTTACCTTCATTCCCATTCTCTCTCTTTTTAAGGTTGTGTTTTAATAAGCTTATTAAATACTGGGTTCTCATATGGCTTTTTTCACATATCCTTAGCTTTGATTACCCTCCTCCTTTATACTCCTCTTCCCCATCATATCATTACCTTTCTTGTTTAGGCATTTCTAGTCCCAATCTTCCTCTCCTCCATTTTCATGACTGATGTCTTCTGCATGTTTTCATTATCCATTCATTAGCTGGTGGACAACTAGGCTGCTTCGATACTTCTACTTCCTCACTATGGTGAATAGAGCAATGGTGAACATGAATGTGCAGGTATTTCTGTTGTAGAGTATGGAGTCCTTTAGGTATGTTACCAGGAGTGATAAAGCTGGTTTATATGGCAGAACCAGCTTTAAATTCTTGGGGGGACCTTCACACTGTTTTCCATAAGCAATGAACCATCTTACAGTCCCACCAATAGTGAATAAGGGTTCCTTTGTCCCCACATATACACAGCACTTATTTTGTTTTCCTTATAATACTCATTCTGACTGTAAGTAGATAAAATCTCAAAGTAGTTTTAATCTGAATTCCCAGATGGCTAAGAATGTTGGACATTTTAGAAATATTTATTAGTAATTTGTTATTATTCTTTTGAGAAAGGTACTGCTGTTATTTTACACATGAGGAAGAGAAGACATTCCAGAATCCACTTAGTACAGCGGTTCTCAATCTGTGGATTGCAACCCCTTTTAGGGGCAAACAACCCTTTCATGGGGGTTGCTTGAGATCATCTGCACATCAGATATTTACATTACAATTCATAGCAGTAGCAAAATTACAGTTATGAAATAGCAATGAAAATAAATTTATGGTTGGGGTCACCACAGAATGAGGAATTGTATTAAAGGGTTGCAGCATTAGGAAGGTTGAAAACCACTGGTCTAGTAGTCTCACAGTTTCTGGTCTAACATTGAGGTCTTTGATCTATTTGGAAATGATTGTTTTGTTCAGGGGAGAGATAAGGATCAAATTTCATTATTCTACATGTAGATATCTAGTTTCATCAGCATTCTTTGTGGAAAGAGGTCTGTGTGTGTGTGTGTGTGTGTGTGTGTGTGTGTGTCTGTCTGTCTGTCTGTGTCTGTGTGTATATATATGTTGTTGTTTCGGTTTCCTTGTCAAAAAATAGGTGGCTGTAGTTGTGTGGCTTTGTATCAGTTTCCTGTATTCTATTACATTGGTCTATGTGTCTATTTAGTGCTACTTCCATGCTTTTTTACTACTATGCATCTATAGTGTAACCTGAAATCAGGAATGGCAATACCTTAAGCAATGTTACTATTGTTAAGGATTTATTTGGCTATCCAAGGTCTTTTCCATATGAACTTTAAGGTTCTTTTTTTCTATTTCTATGAAGAATTAAGTCATAACTTTTATTGAGATTGCACTGAGTTTGTAGAATGCTTTTGTTAGAATGACCATTTTCACCATATTAATCTTATGAATCTATGAGTGTGAGAGGCATTTCTATCTTCTAGTGCTTTCTTCAATTTCTTTCTTTGGAGTTTTAACCTTTTCATTGCAAAGGTCTTTGACCTCCTTGGTTAGGTTTATTTCAAGGTATCTTAATTTTTGACATTACTATGACATTGTTTCCAGATTTTTCTCAGTATGTCTATCATTGGTATACAGAAGTTTACTGAATTTTATATGTTGGTTTTGTAACCTGCCACTTGGCCAAAAGTGTTTATCGGCTCTAGGAGTTTTCTGGTAGAGTCTTTAGGGTCTCTTATTTATACATCATGTCATCTTCAAATAGAGATACTCTCACTTCTTCCTTTCCAATTTGTACCAATTTTATTTTCTTCTCTTGTCTTATTGTTATAGCTAAGACTTCATGAACTATATTGAACAGGTGTGGCAAAAGTGGACATCCTTGTCTTGTTCCTGATCTTAGTGGGAAAGTTTTGGGTTTTTCTCCATTCAGTATGATGTTGCCTATAGGTTTTGTCACATAATAGCCTTAATTAAATTGAGAATTGTTCCTTTATCCCTAGTCTCTCTAGAGCATTTATCATGAAAGGATTTTGAATTTTGTCAAAGGCCTCTTCTGTATCTATTGAGATGATCATATGATTTTGATCCTTGAGATAATTTTGTGATGGGATACAGTAACTGATTTATGTATATTGAACCATCCCCACATACTTGGAATGAAATTAATTTGATTAGGTGAAGATTTTTTTATGTACTCTTAAATTTGATTTGCAAGCATTTTATAGAGGATTTTTGCATCTCTGGGCATGGTAAGCTATCTCTATACTACTGAACCAGGTGCATTTTAGTACCACAAAACCACTTTTGAAGTATACTCTGGGACGTTTTCCCCTAGGTCTTCAAGTAAATGTGTATGTCATATGTAAACAATTTACTTCTTGAGTATGCTTGTTAATGCTGATATGGAGGTTGAAAATCACACAAACATTTGAATGAGTTCTATTCATTCCTATATCTATAGTTTAACAAGGAGAAAAAGATGGCCAAGGGATAGAGGAGAGGAAGAGGTGAGTTGATGCAAAAGAGATAAGGAAAATCCATAGTTGGGTAGGAATCAGATCCTAGGACTTTTGGCATAGTGAGAAGAAGACAAATTATTTTGAATAGTTGGGCTAAGGGCAGCCTTTGATAGATGGTCTCTGGTGAGACTGGAGAAGTTATTGTGGGCCACTACCAGAAATGCTTTGTAAACTGTGTTGGGACTTTACATTTCATCAGAGGGAATGGAAGTCACTGAAGAGTTCAAAAGAGTGATATGTCAAAAAAAATCAGGGATAATATCCTAATTGTATGAAAAAGGAACACAATTAAAAAATATCTATCTTAAGGGACAAAGAAAAACAGAATAAGAATGTGTAGCCAAAATATTCACAGATATTATGTAAAGGTGTATATGGATATGGATACATGCAAAGCTTCAAGACAGATTAAGCCACTGCCTACAGATTTACTGTCATGGAAAAAATTAAGCTACCAAACATTTTTGGAAATGTTCACATACTCATAAAATCTAATGAGCAAGCAGATTACAAATTGTACAGAAATTGGGACATGTAAAAGATAGTCTAACATTAGCTTCCAATGGCTAAATATTTAATAATTCAGATATAAAGTAAATAGTACTTTTTATTAATGTCTATTGGAAAAACTAAATGTACACCAATTCATGACACTATGACAAAATAAAGAAAAAAGGAAGGGAAAAATGACTGAGTGCATGAAGAAAGGACAATTTTTCCTTGCCAAAGAATCCTAATAACTAAATGTGGGAAGAATTAGGGAAATAATCATATGAACAGCACAATAATAAATGCCAATGGCAAGATTCTCTGATTAAAGCTAAAGTTAGGAGAAACAGTATACTTAATAGCCTTAAAGTATATATTTCAAATTCATTAATTACTGTGGTAGTTTTAACATATGACATATTATCTCCAGAACAGAACTTAAATTTCTCATTACTTGCATATGTATTGGTCCTAGAGACTCCCCATTTGTTTGGAACAGAATGTTGCTAAGTAGCCTAGACTTTCCTGAATTTCCTGATCTTCCTGTCTTCTGGGTGCTGGGATTGCAGGTAACACACAATACCTGATTCAAAAGAAAAGAGAATATCAAAGGGTAAAGTGTTGCTTTTACAATGAAGAAATCATCTACCTCTGACTCCTGAGTGCTTGGATTAATGGTGTATACCACTGCTCCCAACATCATATAACTTCTTATACTGTGCATTGAGAAGGACAAGTTGGACCTGTCAGAGACATAGGAACTACAGACAAACCTGACTGAGGGACATTTTACAATATACCTGATATTTTGGCCAATACTGTTGAGAAAAGAAGTGGTCAAAATTAAGATTTTTCAGTGATAAGGCATGCTGATATCATATAACTTCTTTTCTTATGAGACAGGGTCTCATGTAGCCCAGGCTGGCTTGGGGCTCTCTATGTAGGCCAGGGTGGCCTTGATGATAAAGGAAAGAATTTGAGGTAAAGGAATAAAGAATTTGAGGTTTATAGATTATCTAATCTGCCTAGGAAAACCAATACGCTCAATAAAATGTTAGAAATAATAACAAGATTCAGAAAGGTAGACAGATAAGAAGCATATTATAAAAATCATTCACATTTTATATCAGTAGTAACAAGAAACTATACTATTAAACAAGATACCCTTCACAAATAACATAAGACACTATACAATTTTAAGAGTTCAGCAATAAAACATATGCATGGTTATTTGTGGGGAAATTTTCCAATGCTAATCAAGAGTAGAAAATAGTTCTAAGCAAATATAGAGAGAATCCATACTCATCACACACACACACACACACACACACACACAATATTGTCTCATATTAATCCTTAAATTTAATACAATTGTAGAAAATATAGCTGAGTTTTTGAAGTATTGATAAATTTATTCTAAATACACTGAACAATAAGGGTTTTAAAAGTAAGTGGAGTTGGGGAGATGGCTCAATGTTCAAAGTGTCTGTTAAGCAAGCATGAGACCCAGATCCCAGAACTCCCATAAAATCTATGTCTGGCTGTGTGTGCCTATAATCTCAGTTCTTGGAAGGCAGAGGCAGCATGATCCTGAAGTTTTCTGGCAAGCCAGAAAATGAGGAAACTCCAGATTTAATGAGAGACCCTGTCTCCAAAATAAGGTGGAAAACAAATGAGAAAGGCCGTCTACTACCTATCTCTAGCTTCCACTCTCTGACACAAGTGGATGTTCACACACTAAATAAATAAGTCAATGTTAAAGAGAAAACAAAGAGGAAATTTACCATATAAAATATTAAAATATACCATAAAGTTACAATAACAAAATTATAATTGCAATGACAGAAAATCAGATTATATATAAAAGAAAAAAAACCCACATCAATAAAAAGTATGACAAATGAGATGAACACATAATTTTTCAGGTCGAAAAACACAAAAGTCAAGGAGTATTTAGTGATATATTTTCCTCAAAAAGCTAAAATTAAATCTACCATATGGCTCAGCTATAGTATTTCCATGCTTCCCAAAAAATCTTTTTAAGGAGAAAACTTGAAGTTATTACATGGATTATAGCTTTCATTGCTACAGTTGGTCCTCAGGAAACAACTGACACTTAGCCTCCATAGTCCCTTGCCCAAAGTCATCACCTCTGTGATCCATCTCATGATCTGATCTAATCCTAATTCACTAGGAGTCTGAGCCCTTGATTAAATCATAGCCTTCCAAATACAGGATGATTGTACATATCCATCTCTGTTATATGTTCATCAATAGAGTAATGTGGGGTAATATGGCTATCACTAAGAAAACAAATTACAAAAAATGTGGGGGGAAATGAACCCTGTTGGTGTAATTATAAGTTAGTACAGTCATCATGGAGACATATATGAAGGTTATTCAAAAGAATAGAAATAGATCTGGCATATGATCTAGCTATACAACTTCTAGGTATGTACCTAAAAGACTCTAAACCAACATACCACAGAGATACTTGAATACCCATGCTTATTGCAGCACCTTTCACCGTAACCAAGCTATGGAATCAACATCAATAGGTGAGTAGATAAAGAAAATTGATATACACACACAGAATTGAATTTTATTCAGCCATAATGAAGAATGAAATTATGACACTTTTAGGAAAGTGGACGCAATTGCAGATCATCTTATTGAACAAAATAACTGAGATTCAGAAAGATGAAATGTCACATATTTTCTCTCATTTTTGGATTCTATACTTTATATGAATACACAAAATCACACAAGAGGAAAAGGCAAAAAGGGGAGGCTATAGGAATTGAATATGATTAAAGTATATGATATACAGGAGTAAAAACATCTTTATGAAGCCTATCACTATGTACTATAAATGTCAATAAAATGTAAATATCCAGTACAATAAGCAATTATCTTGTTTGTTAATAATGAGTAATCAAATATCTTAATAGGATATATTGATTTTTTGCAAAATAGTCATGGTTGAGAATTTATATGGTAATTAATTTCTGTAAATTCTCTAGACAAGAAATTTATCCCAAGAATATTTTCCTCCTAACAGAATGTATTTGGAAGCATACTTCTTATACTGGACAATGATATGTCAGCTATCTATCTAACCATAAGTGTTAGTAATATATGGGACTTTGGGATATTTTTTTACCTAAGCATAAGTACTGAGCATAAGATACAATTATAATTGTAATAAATAGTAGATTTCAAAAGAGATTGAACTTACATTATATAGATACTAGAAGATAGATCAAGTAGTAGTAATTTGTTAAACAAATGTATTTTTTATTTTTAAAATATTTATCATATGTGTATGAATGCTTTGCCTGTATTATGTATGTATACCACATGTGTACCTAGTGACTGTGAAATTCAGAGGAGGGGTTGGATAACCTTGGAGAACTACAGAAACTGAGGGTTGTAAGCCATCACTCAAGTGGTAGGAACTGAACTTTTTCTCAATAAGAACACCAAGTGCTCTTAACCACTGAGCCCCCAAACAGATAGCTCTTGAGTCCTTTCCACAGGCAAATGCTCTAGGTACCAGAGAAGTGCATTAGTCCATTTTCATTCTAATAATTAATATATCAGGCTAGTCAACTTTATAAAGAAAGGTTTATTTAGCTCACAGTTCTGGAGGTTAAAGGGTATACAACTGGCTTTAGCTCAGTTCTGTTGACAGCCAGGTTGGTGGGAGTGCAAGCAGTAGCAAGAAAAGATCACATACCAGGCAAAAAGCCAAAGCATGATTCAAAGGTTAAGGAACTTGCTGTCACTCTAGGCTATAATAGCATTTTCTAAGGAAGCTGACATTCCCATTGACTTAAGAACTTCCCACTAAGCTCAACTTCTTAAAGCTTCCATCACCTCCCAATATCCCCACACTGTGGACCAAGATACAAAGACATAAACCATTATAGGAGAACAAAATTGAAACCATAGCAGATGGTAAAATTGGAGATAAGTTGAATATGGGAGCAGAGGGAGAAGATGGAGACAAAAGTGGAATGGTCTAGAATATCTGTTTCTAAATCAAATCTGTTTCTGGACTTTGATTTTAGAAATTCTCAAAGAATCTTCTCTTTGAGTCAGGCCAGTTTTTGTGCTGCTGTTGAAACTCTGCATAGTCACATTTGCTCCTTTATCTTTTCATACTGCTTTTATCACTGAAATGTCTTCTGTTTCTTTTGTTCCATCTTCCAAAGCCATTTAGTTGTTAGAACTCATCTCAAATCTTTCCTCTTCTGGGAAGCCTTTCCTGCGAACTGTATTTCTAGATGGAGGATGATTTAATAGTCAAGGACATGTGCTTTATATTAAACAGATATTTGTTTGAATCTTTGCTCCACCATTTATTAGCTGTGTAATGTCTTCTGAGACTTTGCTCACATTTAAGAAGATAATATCTCTCTTGTAGAATTTTTCATAATAAATTAAATGTGGTACCAGTTTGAGCTTCAGTTTCCCCATTTCTAAAGTTAGAAAAGATGTTAGGAATGTTTTAGGTCTAATTTTTTATTTATCCATTTTCTCTTTTCTCCATTCCAGATTCCTGAGGCTCTTGAGTTCTTTTTCTTTACATGTTCTAACCATGTTTTGAGGAAAAGCCTCACTTTTAGGGATTAGCCCATCCATATTAGTAGAGTAAGTCCTGACCTTTTCATTCTGAGCCATACAACTCATTGGGATTTCAAAAGAACAACCCCAGGGAAAGAGTGTTTAGGACTCAGACCACCTGAGGGGTACAGTGAGGATACATTACTGATTGCTCCTAAAAACATAATAGTTGGTAGACTATGAGAATTCTCTGCTCATAAGTTTACTTTAGCTAGAAGAGAAACAACATAGTCTTCCAAAGGCAGTCTGAGGATAAAGTGTCGCCAGAAATTGCGGGCTATCAAAATGAATTGAGCTCATTTTCACTAATTCTCTGGTTATCTCAGAAAAACTCATGATCCAGGCAGTCAATAAAGACCCTTCTCATCTTCTTCAGTATGCCAAATTGCCACCTGGAAGGGGAATTCCTGGAAATAGGGTCATGGAAAGTGGTGAAAACCCCTTCTTGCAGGTGTAAATTAAAACAACTAAGATTTACAAAAAAAATGTCAGGCCGGTTACAGGCATGATCAGGGTTCCCACAAAAGGGAATTACTTGTCTCCTACTGAGATCTTAGCAATTACCTAAGTAGTATAGTCAGTGGCAATGACAGAGAAGAGACACTAATGCATTACTCCCTGTGCAGTGACAGGGAGGAGTCAATAGTGCAGAGGTTAACTTCTTGATGCAATATACCAGAAGTTATGACTGGGAGGAGCCCACAATGAAGCCAAAATCTGGTGGTAGTCATACAGGATGGAGATTAGACTGCAAAAAAGTTGAGGAATCTGGAATAGTGAGATGGAAAAACAGAGACTAAAAGGGAAGCCAAAATCCAAAGCCAGGTAATGGTTCACTTCACCAAGCAGGGAAGAGAGGCGTCAATGATTTGGTTGACCTTAGTCATTTCTGAGACACCTCTGATTTTCAACGTGACAAGTATTTGAAGACAATCCCTGGAGCAGCCTGATAAATAAGAAAGCAGAAACATAACACAATGTCAAATGTACTAGCTCTATGAGAACAAGAGAAGAAAAGGGTGGCCAATAGTGGACTAGGAAACTACATATACTCCTAGCAGCAGTAAAGAAGTATCTGCAAAGTTAGCAACTGGATAGCAGGTGACACATTATTCCATACCCAACATGTGGGCCTTAAAGTCCTATAGAAATAAAATTGAAAAGGAGTAAGGGTTGGGAATGCAGTTGAATCATAGAGGTTGACTAGCATTCTTTGGGCTTTGGGTTCAGTCCTTAGCACTGAAAAATCATGAAGAGGAATGGACCTTGGCGATTGGTGGTATTCCAGTTCCTATCGTATTAGTGACTTCCCCAAATGCAGAGGTGAAAACCCAAATGGAAGAGGTGGCTGGCTACCTTTTGAATCCTTCTCTTACTGATATCCACTTTTAAAATCCTGAGATGAGGGCTAGGGGATATGGGAAACAGCTGCCTACTAGTCTGCTCTTAAAAGCAACTAGAGTAGTTTGGACACTCATGGTTGTTAGATAAGTGAGTAGGAGGTAGACCTGAGGCTTTACAACACTGTCATATCAAACCATGTGTATTTTCTCAAGTGCAGTATGCAGTTTTTTACCTTTCCATACATTTATATTATGTCTGCATCAGCAACTTTTCTTGTTGCTGTGACAAAATATATGACAAAAACAACCAGAGAGGGGAAGTCTTTATTTGGCTGACAGTTCCAGTGGATATGGTCTATCATGGCAGAGAAGTTATAACAGCAGGAGCAGGAGGCAACTGGTCACATCACTTACACAGTCAGGAAGCAGCGAGAGATGCATGTGCTTGTGTTCAGCTTAATTTCTCCTTTTTATTTAGTCCTGGATCCCAGCCCACGGGGTGTGTCACCCATATTTAGGGTGGATTGTCACACCCCAGCTAATCTAACCTAGATAATTACTTATGGACATGGCCAGAGATTTGTTTCCATGGTGATTTTAAATCCCATAAAGCTGGTGATCAAAATTTATCACGGGCATTATTATTAGAATTCTCTTTCCTACTGCTTGGCTGAATGGGCCAAATGTTACCTCTTTAAATCTTTCCTTTCTTCCATGATTTGTTCTTAGCTAATACTTAAGCTGATATTGTATAATTTATTTACTTGTGGAATAATTTATTAACTTGTGTATTCTCTCCCATCCTTGTCTACAAATTACAAATCCATTTAGAGACTCCAATAGAAAGTAGTAATGTTAATTCCAAAAATGGCATATATACTCACATAGTCAATATTTTTAGCTCTCTGAATTCTCTCCCAAGAATATCATCCATTAAGTCTCATTGAGAATCCATTTTACATTGTGAGCTCCACAAACATATTGACCATGACTTTATCATCTTTTCTTGTAGCTGTTGATTTTGGGGCAAAATGGCATTTATTCTTTGACAATTTAATCACTGGTCCTAGTTCTGGAGCCTTGGAGTGTTTTGGCCTCCAAGCAATCTAAAATGTTTAAGCCTAAAACTGGAAGTCTTCAGCCTCAGCCTCTGTATAATCTACAACATTTAAGCCTCTGAGGCTTACAGCTGACTAGTTCCTTCTGAACTCAGAGCTATACTCAACTGACTCTTCTGGTTCAACTCAATTCACTTACTGTTCTGGCTCCAAGCTGACTGGGTCAATCTGATCTTCTGAGCTGGCTGACTGTTTCTGACTGAACTCTTTGGCAGACCCTGGCTGACTCCCTCAACTTCTCTGACTGAACTTCTCTGCTCAGCTTCAAACTGACTTCCTGACTGATACTGACTTCTGCTGAACTGCCTTTGCGTCTCTGCCTCAGACTCCTTTCTTTGCCTCTGTATCTTGTCCTTCTGTACTCTCACTGCTCCATACTGCCTCAGCCAGCCTTTCTGCTTCTCTGTATTATATCTCCAGATAGACTGCTTCATTGTCTATGTGTCTTGTTCCCTCTGTCTTATCCTGACTCTCTGAACTGAGAGCCTGCTTTTATATCCTGAGAGTTGGGTGTGTCATCAACCTACTAAATCTTCCTGATTCATCACTGCCTGACTTTCACTCTGACTCATCTCAGAGTCACACTTCCTGTCTGACACCTGGCTCCTCCTGAGCTCTGCTTCTTGTCTTCCAAGTGCTGGGATTAAAGGCATGTACCACCATTGCCTTCAATCAAAGGTGTGCACCACTACTGTTTTCTGATACTTGTATTAAAGGTGTATACCAACATTCTTTCTACCCTAGAGCAACCATGCTGATGGATTAAAAGATTAAATATTCCTCTACATTTCTTCCCTACTGTATAGCATAGAGCCTGAAAAAAAAATCAATGAAAAAATACAATGAATGTTGGATACTATGAGACAACACAAAAGAAGTATAAATTGTGCTTGCTGTCATCAAAAGATTTCCAGTTTGGATGACCATTTCTCCATCTATCATATTTCAACTACAATGTGTTAATGAGGTGACTCAAATACATGATTGGTACTCATAAATGCCCTGCGCTTGTCTTGAATTCCCTCCCCTCATCATGTCTTGAATTCTAGAGTTAATCTAGGGTGATTGTAGTTTGTCTACTGCCCTTAAATTTCATCATCTCTACTCCTCTAATCCAACTTAGATTTGAAGCTAACTTGGTTTTTGTAAATTTTCCCAAACCTCCTTTTTTAAATGTTCCATTTGAACATATTTTTGTTTGAATGGAGTGCATTCTATTGGACATGAGCTTGTGGTTTTCCATCCTGAGGGAGGTTACTAACTTTCCCAAGCTTCAGTTTCTCATTAAAAGTAGTAGTGACTCCCTAAGAAGGTCAAGCACATCATATGAAATAATGTGAGTAAAGATTTAAACAGCAGCATGTCATCAGCACTTAAATAAAAAAATACAAACTCAGTAACTTCAGGATGAAAATTTGTCATTTTTACGATTGTGATTAACAAATTAATACAGTGCCTTAGATACTGTACAATCACTTGACATAAGATTTCAGGAAGCCTATGTTAAGTCTTTGAAGGTTTTGTGTAGCAAGGAGGATTTGAGACGTGTTACCCATAAGAATGAATATTCTGGGTGGGCAGCAAAAGGTTTCCAGTCAAACAGGAAGAGAGAACTTCCTCAAGTTCTTAATGGACCCTCCTGTTCTGGACTCGTACCCTGATCCTACAAGATGGAGCAAAAAGTTAACATTGCCTGAAAGCCAAGGATTAGTCCAGGAGGTACATCAAAATATCCTGGTGGGAGGTATCCCCCTGCTTGGAGACTCTTCGGGTTCATTCAAAGTTAGAGTAAAACATCATGTCATTTTCACATATATATTTTGCCATGTGGGTTCTGAGACTTGAACTCATGTCATCAGATTTGGCAATAAGCTCCTTTACCTGCTGAGCCATCTCACTAGCCTATGCCTAGACTCTTACTTGTGAAATTCAAGAAGAGGAAGTTTCAGCTGAATTTCTTTTTCTGCTCTGACATGCTCTTAATAAATTCACCTGCTGGGTAGTGGTGGCACACACCTTTAATCCCAGCACTTGGGAGGCAGAGGCAGGAGGATCTCTGTGAGTTGGAGGCCAACCTGGTCTAAAGGGTGAGTTCTAGGACAGACAGAGTTACAACAAAAAAACTGGGTCTCAAAAAAAACCCCAAACAAACAAAAGTTAATCCAAGGGCATGGGTACATGCAATAAATTTCCAGTCTTTCTATCTTACCCATATATTCCCACATGTACTAGGGCCCTGAAAACTGTTTTCTTGCCCTATGCTGGAGTGCTGCTTTTAACTAAATGTTACTGTAGGAGATTCCTAACTTGTAACTCTAGCATCTATCTGAGAGCACTGAACTAACATGGATCCTCTTCTATCCCACTAACTCTACCATCCCACCAACTCATGCCCTAACATGAACTGGAACCTGCCTGCTCTCCCATCAACTGTCAACTGTCAACTGGCCACAGCCTCTTTTATACCCTAAGCTGTTCCAAGCAGTCCAAGCAGCATCCAATCATAAGGAAGGCTGCACAGGACTCTTCAAAATGCCCTGCTACAGGGTGCCATAATTAGGGTCACAGGGGAACATGTGGGCAACAATTTTGGACTTTGATTGTGCCAGGATGTTTGGTGAAGGCAGAAATTAGAATTATTTTTGTTGTTGTTGATCAAAATTTGAAGAGGATCACATAGTTAGAACCTCTTATGACAAAGTCTTTTATTTTTCCTCTCTCTCTCTGCTAAGGCAAAACTTTTTGAGATGACTAATTAGTTTTAAATATTTAAAAGTTGAGAGTAACAACTGTGATGAGAAGATTTTTTAAATTACCTAAGTGTTAACAGAGGACAAAATGTCTTAGAGGTCTAAGAGAATTCCTGGCTTCTTATATATCAAGAACTGTGGTAGCATTTTGCAATATTCATGCAGGAGAATGAGCTGGAATAGGCAAGTGTTCCAGGAATTCTGGCCTTTAAATTTTATGGCCTTTAAGATTGATTGAACTTAACACCTGGAGTTGTGCTCCAAAGCAAACAGCGGCTGCTTCAGACTTTGCCGAGAACAGAAGTCATGTGCTTGGGAACAGCTTTATTCTCAAGGGATAAGACAAGAGGAAATGCACCTGGGGCTGGTGAGGGGAAACCCCTGTCTAAAGGAATTCTTTCCTCCCAAGGTGGGGCCCTTTCACCTGTATCTCTATTACCTATTCCATCCACACATCTCTCTCTCTCTCTCCCAAACACACACACACACACACACGGAATTTTTGACTTACTATGTAATTTGGGTTCAAGACATTTTGTATTTTAATAAACTTAAAAAAAAGCCCTAAGCTTTGTGTGGTAGCTCAAAACAACCAAATGAACACCCCCCCAAAAAAAAACCCTTCAGCCCCAGTATTGAAGAGCTGTACAATCTCCACTTGTGTTGAAAGAGTAACAGTGCAATGAACACTGAGCTGAGTTTCAGGAGGTGTGTGTCCTAGCCAGGCACTTACTCAGGAGCTCCATGAATGTAAGCATCTTCAGATTCTCATCGCTATCATTTTTCAAAAAAGATAGTTGAGTGAGTTGATTTAAAAGGTCTTTCTGGCATGTGGTATATAGTTCAGTAACTTATCTGGAGTCAAGGGGTATATTTTAGAGCATAGAACTTGGTGTCATGATGTCTTGGTTCAAATCCAAGTTCTACTACTTACTTGATCCTGGGCTAACTGTTCAAACTCAGTAAAATTCAGTTTATCATATTATGTTGGTTTGAATGAGAAATATCCCCCATAGTCCTGGACATTTGAACAGTTGGTCCCCAGTTGATGGTGCTGTTGTGGCGTCAGGAGGTGTTGCCTCAATGGAATTAGCATGACATGGAGGTAGGCTTTGAGAATACTCATGCCATTTCCAGTTCATTCATTCATTCACTCATTCTCTCCACTTTCTGCTTTGTGCTTGTGGTTCTACATATCCAGTTCTAAAGAAAAATGTAAATAAAAAATGCAGGAAAATGGATGAATGTGGCATGTATCATATTAAGCAAGGTCACACAATCTAAGAAAAAATGTGCATCTCCCTCATATCATTATATATATATATATATATATATATATATATATATATATATATATATATATATACATACATATATATATGTATGTATATATATATTTAAACAAATGTGCATATGGTTGCAATATACCATGTAGAAAAGAGAATAAGAAAGGCTAAATCTTAGAATGAATGCAAGTGTCTTAATTTGCTTTGTACTGCTGTGATAAAACCCTATGACCAAAAGACACTTGAGGAGGAAAAGGTTTATTCTAGCTCACAGTTTACAGTTCACCCTGAAGGGAAGTCAGGACATGAGCTCAAGAGAGGAAGCTGGAGGTGGGAACTGAAAGCAGAGGCCATGGAGGAAGATGCTTACTAGTGTGCTCCCCATGGCTTGCTCAGATTGCTTTTTAAACCATGAAAACACACACACACACACACACACACACACACACACACACACACACACACACACAAATGTGGGGGTGGGGAGAGAGAGAGATTATAATTACATCATTCTTTTCCTTTCCTCCTTCCAAACTATCCCATGTATCCCCTTGCTCTCATTTCTTATACAACTCAGGACCACCCACCCAGCAGTGTCACTGCCCAGAGTGAGCCAGGCCCTCCCATATTAATCATTAATCAGGACAAGACCCCCACAGTCTTGCCTACAGGCCAATCTTATGGAGGCATTTTCTCAATTAAGATTCTTTCTTCCTAGATATGTCAAAACTGTGTCAAGTTGACAAAAACCAACCAGCACAGTTATGAAATAGGATACAAAGCTAATTGTTTTTCTAGTCCTGGCTCTGTCTTGGATTTTGGGGGTGGTGGTTGGTAGTGGATAAGTGAATAAAAATATATTCAATAGCAAAAGTGTAAAATCCAATGTGAAGATCCACAGCATCAGAATGGTTCTTCTAAAAGTATAGAAATTTGTTGAGATGCATAGTCTTTGTTTCTGACTAAGTTTGTGTGTGTGTTTCTTTCCATGATTTTTTATACTAAAGTTTAAAAACTAATCTTTCCACCTTACTACCTTTTTCTAATGCTGTTTTCTACAAAACATTTTCAACCCTTGAAGTGGTAAACAAAATTCTCCAATATATAGCTTCTCCTAACACCAATTTTGAGACAGTGTCCCAGTCTTACTTGAAACTCATGATCATCCTTTCTTAACCTCCAAAGTGCTGGCATGGCAGGTATATGGCACCAGGCCTCTTTGTCCTTCTCTGGATTCAATTTTCAGGTCTGAAGATATAGGTCCTCATATACATAGTCTGTTTTCTTACCTCCATGTTATTATTTCAGCTGTTTCTTCTACATAAGATGGCCTTTGCTGGGAGTTCCAACTTTCAAATTTTATCCAAGGCCACCTTTTGAAGCACAGCTTAAATCCTCTACAAAGTTTTCTCTATTCCTTAAGTGTAGGTTATTTGCTCTTCTATCCAGATTTTCAAATATTTTTATCTGTGTCCTTTACTACCAATTAATGAATTATGATGAAATACAGGCTCTTTACCCTGTTTCTTGCTTATTGCAGCATCCAAAGTGTTTAAATCAAACACAAAGTCAAGAATAACTATTTTGGAGGTAGAGAAAACTATTTACCTTGCCTAATTTATCATTTCTAAAGGTTGGAGTGCAGGCCAGCAATCAAAGGATGACTACCTAGAGGAGGAAAATTTCTAACCTGTGGTTGAAAGAATAAAAGATTCATATTTCTGAAAGTAGTGAGCTTATATAATGAGAAATTGGGGAATGCTCTGCTGCACTGATGGGGAAAATGAAGTTGAGGTAGGGAAAATTGATCTGAATTGATTTGCAGACACCATAAGTTTATATTAGAGAACAGAGAATGCAAAGACAATCCTACTGTTGCAAATAGATGCAATGTTGTTTTTGTGAATTTAATTTTATAGCCTTAGTAACAGTAAGATTTAGTAATAGGATTCACAGTTACATAAAATTTGGAAGGCGTTAGCCATTGAATTATGTTGGTTTGGTGTATGTATTTTGTTTTGTTTGTACATTTGAGTCTCTCCTACTGAAATTTTTGATTGCTTAATCACAGATGAGAAATTTCCAATACTGAAGTGGATTCTGTTAGTGAAAAGGGAGATGCCTGGCATGAGATAATAAACGAGAGGCAAATCTTAAAAGAAGTATTGGTAGGAATGAAGTAGAACTAGGTACATATTTTCTATATGCTAATCAATTGGAGTCTCTATATTAGTTGTTATATATTGTAAGGAGAAGCTTCTCTGATGAGGGTTGAGAGATACTCTAATTTATGGGTACAGCAATAAGCCATTATGAGTAGTTTTAATACTATGTGCGATTAGTTGAATAATAGTATTGGGTTCTCCCTAAGGGCCTATGACATATATAGTGACAGGTTCTTGGTCCTTTCCATAGTGCTAGGTATGCATTCCATCTCATCAGATGGGACCTCTGAGCCACTCAGAAAGTAGTTGGTAACTCTAATAACATTCATGCCACTATTGCACCAGTGACTCTATCTTCTTAGGTCAGTCATTGTTGTAGCCTGCAAGAGAGTACAAGCTTGATGTTTCCATGCTTTGTGATTCAATTGTGTGTTATCTTCAGCTGTAGGGTCTTACCATCAAATTCTAGCAGGTAGGGGGAGGAGTATTAGCAATAGTCTGTAATATTTGGAGGTTGACATGACCCCATTGGCCAACAACTCAAAAAGAGTACCATTCTCGGTACTGAGGTTTACATTTGCTAGCATAGGGTGTCTAGCTGGGGTATTATCCCCTGTTGTAGAGTAACTCCATTAAATCACTGTTTCTCGTGTTTGTATAGTTTATAAAAATTTATAGTAGTTTTCCATATGGTGTTTTGGCTTTTTCAAATGGCTCTTAGTGTTAGTTATTTCTCACCTTATCCTCTTCTTTTTTCTACCATTTATCACCCAAATTTAACCATTCCTGTTCCATTGTTCTCCTTTAACTCTTTATAGTACTATGTTCTATGACTGCTCTCTTGAAAGCTCCTCTCTCCAATGGCCTCTTACTAAATTCCTGACTTCTGTGGGTATTCCAAATGGAACACCCTTAGATATTTAACTTCTGTGTCTGGGTTATGTTACTCAGGATGATTGTTTCTAGGTCCATACATTTACCTGTGAGTTTCATAATTTCATTTCTCTGAACAATTGAATGATATTTCATTGGGTAATTAAAGCACATTTACATGAGAGTTGGGAATGAAATCTCACCTCTAGTTGAAGATCTTTGACATTTGTTAGCTGATGGTAAATGGAGAGATGGCTTTCTCTGAGTGTAGCTACTGGAAATACACCCTCATGCCAGTGGAAGATCATGCCTCCGTGAATATTGGGGATACACAAGTAATCTTAGTGGCTGCTTTGAAAAAGGGACACAAAAATTGTGTGGGTAAGGAAGGGTGTGAATCTGGGAGATGTTGAGGGAATGGTGATGATTATGATCAAAAAACATTGTACAAAACTCAACAAACTAATAAAATTTTTAAAAAGCAAAAACAAAAATCAAACTAACAAAAATGTAAAAGTAATTTCAGATATTTGATAATCAGATCATAAGATCATCAACTGAAGATAGGCTGAGAATATGAGGAACTTGATGTGAACAGATAGGAGTGATAAAGAAATTTGAAAGCTATTCTTGGACAATGTGATATTGACTAATAATTGTTACTTCAAGCTCAGGAAATATGCAAAAATTTAGTCATTAACCAAAGCATTAATAGTTAAAGTGTGTCTGTCATCTGAAAGGATTGTTATATGAGTTAAAAGTGGATATCCTCAGACCAAATTTGCCGAATATGTATCTGTAATTGAGAAAAATTTTCAGGTTATTTTGTTTGTTTGTTGATGTTGTTTGAGAGGGTTTCACTATGTAGTCCTGGCTGTCCTGGATATAGACCAGGCTGGGCTTGATCTCACAAAGATCCACCTGTCTCTGCCTCCCAAGTGCTGAGATTTAAGGTGTATACCACTACTCCCAGCTTTCCAGCTGATTTTTATGAACATCGAAATTTGAGAATCACTGCAAAACTTATAAAATATAAAGATATTAACAATTAAGTAATAAAAAGAAAAATCAATGATAAAAGGAAGAGAAGATACAAGATAATGAATGATAAGAACAAGAGACAGAAGCTGGCCACGCAAAGGAGGGACCCCAAAACAGCAGTTCCAAGAATGTCCTTGCTGGATGCCAGGGATGCCTGAAGAGAGTTCTGATGCCTGTTATTTCCTAAACCAGCACCTTTGTCTAAAATCCATATGTGCTAATAAGACTGAAACTGAGGCACCTGGACACATGGTTGGGTCAACTAGACTGATCCGCTAATACCTCTCTCTATATCTTGCAGATGCTGTTCTCATAAACCCACTATGTGGTTATTGAGCATTTGGAACTATTTTGTAGCTGGTACCTTAAAGAGTTTGGTACTTAGGGATAGAGAAGTCATAGAATCCTGAAAGTAGAGCTTAATGGGCCATTCTTGTGAAAACTTGGAAGACAGAAATGCTGGAAAAATACAGACAATGGAACTCTGGCTTATAAAGTCAGGAGCTTCAAGGACACCAGCTACTTCAGATCTTGATAATTCAAGGAACCATGTGTGTGATATTTTGGCCAAGAATGTGTTTTCATTCTGTGTTCTAAGAACCTGTGTGAAATTGAATTTAAAGAAAATGGACTAATTTGTTTGGCAGAAGAAATTTCAAGACAGAAATACATTTAATTTAGTCTAGTTCCGAGAAAAGATCTGTAATTGTTAGAGATCAGCACCACTGAAACGAAGCCTGTGATGCACTGGGATGGTAGGAAAGGTGTTCCAAGGGCAAAATCCAATCCCTTGAGAAGTCTTTGTCTCATGAGGACCCAAATTCAGTTAAAGGAAAAAAATCCAGACCTTAAGAGGTTTTCTATTCCTTGAATGCAGCTCCCCAATAAAGTGTTTATCTCCAGGGTCAGCACGCAGAGGGATATAGAGCTATGGTCTGGGTGGTAGGAAAAAGGCTTTATTCCAAGCTGGCAGCAGAGATTGGCAGTATTATTCTTGTAGTAGTAGATTTGAAGGCATGCAAAGTACATGATTTAGGGGGCCATGGAAAGCATCAGAGGCAGGCAGCATGTGGTAGGCCCTGAGAATAGGCCCTGAGAGGCCATTGTATACAATAATGTGAAGATGAAGCCCAAGTTTCAGTAGAGATACCAGGGTATTGCCCAAGACTATGGGGTTCCTACCAAAAAAGACAGAGTTTAGAGCTGAAGGGGTGGGACTACCAAGCCCTTTGGAACCCAGCTGATTATCTTATAGTCTCCAGATGTCAGACATGGAGTTGCAATTTAATGTTTGCTCTGCTGGGTTGGGGTTTTGAAATGGTATGATCTTTTCTTGCTATGTCACAGTTCTTCCATTTTGAAATGAGAATGTTTACTCTGTGCCATTATGTGGTACAAATGTGTATCTTGCATTAAAAAAATTTTTTAGGAACTCATAGTTAGAAGACTTTAGACTTTAAGGTTTGTGAATTGTTGAAGAATATGGGGATTTTTGAAGTTGGACTAAATAAATTTTACATAAGACGTGGTCATGAGCTTATAGGACAAGAGATAGAAGGCTATGGCTTTAAAGTAGTGTATTTGGGTGTCAAGGCATGGACTTATAAAGGACATTGCTAATTCAACTTGTTGGATTCTATAATCACCTGGAAGATGGGCCTCTGGGCGTACCTGTAGGAGATTACCTTGATTATGTTAGTTGATATGGGAATGCCCATCTTAATTGTGGGTGAGACCATTCCATTGGCAGGAGACTCTGGACTGCACATGAATGGACAAAGGAAGGTGAGCATACATGTATAATGTGACCTGCTGTTTCTAGTCCCTAAGGCCTTGAATTCCTTGCTGTGATGGACTTTAACCTAGAACTGTAAGGTAAATAAACTCCCTTTTCCCATAAGTTGCTTTTGTTGGGATATTTAATCATGGCAACAGGAAAAGAAACTAAGACAAATTTCTATATGCATTTGACCTACCAAAGTAAAAACATGATGGGGTAAAACAATTATACAGTATGGAATAAGATTGAGGCAGTAATTTAAAAAACCCAAGACAAACAATAAGTCCAGTTACAGTTGGATTCACTACAGACTTCTACCATGCCGGCCTGAAAAGAAAATTAGTCTATAAAATATTAAGGGAAATAGTTCTTCCAAATGCTTTCTATGAAGTCAGAGTTACACTGGTAGCAAAACAATATAGATACAACAAAAAGAAAACAATAGACAAATCTCCATGATGAATATAGTTAGAAAAATTCTCAACAAAATAATTGCAAATTGAATTCAAGAACACATCAAAATATCATCTACCATGATCGAGTTGTCTTCATTTCAGAAAAAAGGAAAATGGTTCAACATATATAACTCAATAAAATTCATCACATTAATGATCTCAAGGATAGAAATCACATGATTACCTAAATAAATGAAGAAAATGCCTTTGACAAAATCTTAACCTTCTTTCCCAAAAGTCTTAGAAAAGCTACAGATGGAGGAATTTCATTCCAACACATTAAGGCCGTGTATTACAAACCTTTAGCCAACATCACAGTAAATGGAGAAAATACCCAAAGCATTCCCACAAAGAGACCATTTCAGGTTTCTTTACTTCTAATCAACGTACTCCTTGAAATTGTAAAGCAATAAAATAAGAGAACAAAATAAAGGGAATACAAATAGTCAAAGAAGTCAAAGTATTCTTATTTATAGCTGATATAGTTCTATATATAAGAGGACCTAAAGACTTGACCGGAACATGGAGTTGATGAACACTTTTCAGCAAAGTAGCAGGATATAAAACATACAGAAATCAGTAGCATTCCTATATACAAACATACCGAGAAAGAAATTATTCATGAGGGCTGAGGATGTGGCTCAGTTGGTAAACTGCTTGCCTAGCTTGAAGGAAGTCCTGTGTTTGGTCCTCAGCTCAACATAAAACTGAGTATGGTGGTGCATGCCTGTAATCCCAGTCCTCAGGAGTATCAAAAGTTCAAAATCATCCTCAGATATAAGTTTGAGGCCAGACTGGTCTATGTGAGACTCTACTCATCTCCTACCCACCCCCAAAATAAAGAAGACATTCCCATTTACAATGACTTAAAAATAAGCAAAATGTACTGGAATAAACCTAGCCAAAGAAATTAAAGACCTCTGAAATGAAATTTTTCAAACACTACAGAAAGAAATTGAAGACACCAGAAGGTGGAAAGGCCTTCTATGATCACAGATCAGAAAAATCAATATTGTAAAAATGGAAATCCTACCAAATGTAATCTATAGGTTCAATGCGATACCAAAAGTCTAATGCTATTCTTTACAGAAATATAAAGGGCAATCTAAAGTGTGTATGTAAGCAAAAAATACAACACACAGCCAAAGAAACCTCAAGAAAAAATAATTCTGGATCAATAGAATTAATACTATAAAAACAACCATACTACCAAAAGTAATTTACATATTCAACACAATACCAATCAAAATACCCACAGCATTCTTCACAGAAATAGAAAAAATTCCTAAAATTCATATGGAACCAGAAGAGACCCTTGATAGGCAAAGCAATCCTGGGCAAAAGTAATACTGGTGAGATTACTATTCCAGAATTCAACATGTATTATAAAGCTTATGGTGGCTTGAATGAGGATGTCCCCCATAGGCGCATATGTTTGAATGTTTGAATCCCAGTTGATAAACAGTTTAGGAAGGATTAGGAAGTGTGGCATTGGTGGAAGATGTGTCTCTTGGGGTGGGCTTGAGTTTTCAAAAGCCCACAGCAGGCCCAGTCAGTCTCTTTCTCCCTTTCTCCCTCTCCCTCCCTCTCTCTCTCTCTTTTCATCTTTCCAATAAGATGTGAGCTTTCAGCTACTGCTTCAGTGGAATGCCTGCTGACATGCTTCCTGTGTGATGATCATGAACTAACCCTCTGAAACTGATCATGTCCCCAATTAAATGCTTTCTTTTTATAAATTGCTTTGGTCCTGGTGCCTTTTCATGGCACAAGAACAGTAACTAAGACAGAAGTATAGTAATAAAAACAATATGGTACTGGCACAAAAACAGACGTGTAGACTAAGTGAATACAATAGAAGACCCAAACATGAGTATTCATAACTATAGCCATCTGATACTTGGCAAAGAGGCAAACAACACACTGGAGAAAGGATAGCATCTTCAATAAATGGTGCCGAGAAAAGCTGAATGTCTACATGTAGAAGAGTGGAGTTAGTCCCTCAAATGGATCAAAGACCTCAATTTGAAACCCAAAACAGTAAAACTGCTAAAAGAAAACAGACGCAGTACCCTCTAAGGTACAGGTGTAGGAAAGTACTTTCTGAACAGGACTCCCTTTTCCAAGGAATTAAGGCCAATAGTCGACAACTATGACCTCATGAAACAAAAAATCTACTGTACAGCTAAGAAAACAATTAATTGAATGAAGAAACCTACAGAATGAGAGAATCTTTGCCAGATATACATCTGACAGAGGACTAATATCCAAAATATACAAAGAACTAAAAAAAAAAAAAAAAAAAAAAAAAAAGACCCACTTAAAATGATCCAGGGATCTAAACTGAGAGTTCTCAGACTAAGAAATTAAAAATGGGTAAAAAATACCTAACAAAAATGCTCATCATCTTTAGCAATCAGGGAAATGCAAACTAAAGTAACTTTGAGATTTCATCTCACCCCTGACAAAAATGACAAAGATGAACAAAACAACGGACAATGAATGCTGATGAGGACATGGAGAAAGAGGAATATTCATTTGCTGTTGGTGGAAATGCAGACTTCTGCAGCCACTCAGTATGGAGAATCCATGAAAAATAAAAAATAAATCTACCATATAACCCAGGTATACCACTCTTGTATATACGCTCAATGAACTTAGCATTATATCCCACAGATACTTGATCAGCAGAGTTCATAGTTGCCCTATTCACAATATCTAGGAACTGGAAACAATATAAAATTCCTTGAACAGATAAATGGATAATAAAAATGTGGTACACATACGCAATGGAATATTATAAAGCTGTAAAGAAAAATGAAATCATGGAATTTGCAGGTAAATGGATGGACCTAGAACAGATTGTATTGAGTGAGGTAACCCAGAAAGACAAATACTGCTTGATCTCTCTCATTTACAGTTCCTAGCTCCAAATCCTTAGATATTGAGTATACAGCATGAAGTAACCACAGAAACCAGGAAACTATAAAGGGATCATTAAGTTGGGGGGGGTGTGAGAGAGGAATAGCAGAATACAGATGATATGAAGTGAAAAATGAAATAATAGGGAAGGGGCTTTAACTGGGGAAGAAAGAGGGAAGTCAATACAGAACATAAAGAGAGACAAATAAGCGAAGCCACTTGGGCTAACAAAGCGCCCCTCAAGAAGCATAGACTAAAAAAATCCAGTACTTGCTGGGTGGTGGTGGCGCATACCTTTAATCCTAGCACTCAGAAGGCAGAGACACACGTATCTCTTGAGTTTGAGGCCAGGCGGGTCTTATAGAGTGAGTTCCAGGACAGTCAAAGTTACAACAGAGAAACCTTGTCTCAAAAAGCCAAAAACAAAAACAAAAACAAAAACCAACAAAGCAAAACAAAAACAAAAGACTACCAGTACTGGACATGAGAAATCTTCTTTTGAAAGGTTGGTTGGGGTCATCCAAGTCACTTCCAAAGCACTATAGTCTATCAGTGTAGCCCAGGGATAAGCCCCTTTATTGGGTGTTCAATGAAGAATGGTCAGCCTTGAAACCATATATACATAAACAAACACAGACGCAACATGTTATGTGTATGTGTGTATGTGTGTGTGTGTGTATGTATGTATGTATGTATACGTGTGTGTTGAGGTATATACACATATATGTGTAAATGTATATATACATATATCATAAGTATATGTATAAACATGTATATACACATATACATATATATGTACATATATTTGTGCATACACATACACATATATGTATATAACAAATATCAAAGAAAAAGAGGCTATCAGCATAAGAATGATGAGGACATGGGAGTGTGAGTCAAGGGAAGGAAACTGGGAGGGGCTGGAGGGAGGAAAGGGAGTTAGGGAAGTGATGTAATTCTATTTCAATTAAAACCAATTAAAGAAGAATAATTCTGGAAGAATTACCATATCTGGTTTCAAGTTATACTAAAGAGCCATAGTTATAAAGAACTCCGATCAAGTGGGACTAGGAAACAAGCAAGGCATTGCTATCCTAATATCTGACAAAGTAGACTTCAAATTAAACTAATCAAAAGACATAAAGAATAAAAAGGGAGAGGATATTCAAGGACACAAAGAGAACAAGTCCCACAATGTCAACTAACACACTTCGAGGCCCACAGAGACTGAAGGGACAGACACAGAACCTTCAGGATCTCCTAAATACATCTTATGGCTGTCTGGATTGATGTTCTTGAAAAACTCCTACAGGCTGGAGTGGAGGAGTCTCTGACCCTTTTGCCTGCCTTTGGGACCCTGTTGCTCCTTCTGGGTTGCCTGTCCCACCCTTAATGTAGGGATTGGTGCCTGATCTTGCTCCATCTTGCTATGCTACATGCCCTGTTTGAGTGGTACGGTGGGGGGGGGAGGTAGTGTTTTCTGGGGACAGGTGAGGTGAATGTTTGTGGGTAGTATAGTGATGGTGGTAGATCTTGGGGAGAAAGGAGACAGGGGAGCTGGGGATTGAGGGGTGGGAGGAGAGGAGTCAGGATGTATTGTGTAAATTGTATGCAAGAAGAAAAGAGAATATTTAATTCTAATCAAGGGAACAGTTAACCAAGATATCACTATCCTAATGATATATGCAACAAACTCTGGAGCACCCAATTTCACTATAAAAATTTACTACTGGATTTAAAATATAATTAACATCAATTTGTTAATCATAGGTGATGTCAATACCCTACTTTATTCAATAGATAGTCATCTGGACAAAAAATAAACATAGAAACATCAGAATTAAATGACATCATACATCAAATTGACTTAACTGACACCTACAGAATAGCCTACCTAAGCACCAAACACAAAGCAAATCTTAACACATTCAGAAATAATTAAATAACTTCATGCATTCCATCTGCTTATAACACAATAAAAGGTAAAATCAACAGCAAAAACATTTCTTGTAAGTATAGAACTCACAAAGATTAAATAACTCATTATTGAATGATGAATGGGTCAATAAAGAAATCAAGAAAGAAGTAAAAAAATTCCTGGAACTAAATGAAAATGAAAACACAACACAACTTTGGGGATATATTAAAAGCATTCCCACATGGGAACTTTTAAGTACCTACATTAAAAAATCAGAAAGAGCACAAATGACTTAATGATGTAACTCACAAATTTGGAAAAACAAGAATAAGCCAAACCCGAACCCACTAGATAGCAAGAGCTAATAAAAGAGCCAAAATTAATGAAACGGAAATAAAGAAAACAACAGAAAGAACCAATGAATCTAAGAACTGGTTCTTTGAAGAGATAAACAAGATTGACAGACCCTTGGCTCAACTAACCAAAAGAAGGAAAGAGCAGCTCCAAACTAAGGAATCAGAAATGAACAGGGAAACTTTATAATAGACACCAAAGAAATTCAGAATGTTATAAGAGAATACTTTAAAAACCTGTACTTCATCAGGTTGGAAAATCTAAAAGAAATGGATAAATTTCTAGATTCTGCCAAACCACCAAAATTAAACCAAGAAGAGATCAACAACTTAAACAGACCCATAACAAATGAGATTGAAAGAGTAATAAAAAGCCTTCCAACTAAAAAAAAAGTCCCAGCTCAGATGGATTCCCAGCAGAATTTGACTAGAATTTCATAGAAGATCTACGGCCAATCCTAAACTATTCAAAAATAGAAACAGAAGTACATCTTCTATGAAGTCAGTATCACACTAATACCAAAATTGGGTAAAAGACACAACAACAACTACAAAACTATAGGCCAACATTCCTGATAAACATAGATTCAAAAATGCTCAAATTAAAATACTTGCAAACTGAATACAGACATACATCAAAATTATCCACCGTGACCAAGTTGGCTATATCCCAGAGATGCAGGGATAGTTTAACAGTTGAAAGTCAATAAATGTAATAGACGTAAAAATAGACTTAAAGATAAAAAAAATCACATGATCATGTCAATAGATGCAGAAAAAGTCTTTGACAAAATCCAGCATGCCTTTATGGTAAAAGTCCTAGAGAGTACAACTAGAGGGAACAAACCCAAACCTATTAAAAGTTATATATGAGAAAAACTACAATCTACACAATTCTAAACAAGAGATCTCAAAAATTCTACCAGAAAACTTCTAGAAATATCAACAATTTCACCAATGTGGCAAGATACAGAACCAACTTGAAAAAAATCAATACTTTTTCTATATATCAATAATAAGCATACAGAGGAACAGATAATGGACACACTCCCAATCACAATATACTCAAAGGAAAAAAATGGGAATAAGCCTAACCAAAGAGGTGAAAGACATTCATAATGAAAACTTTAAATCTCTAAAAAGATAGACATGAGAAAATGGAAAGACATCACATGCTCACAGATTGGTAGAATTAACTGTGAAATGAATATTCTACCAAAAACCATTTATGGATTCTATGCAATTTCAATCAAAATCGCCTATCATTCTTCACAGAATTAGATAAAGACTATCCAAAAATTCATATAGAACCACAAAAGACCCTGGATACTCAAAACACTGAACAAAATGAGCAATACTGGAGGGCTATACTACAGAGCCATAGTAACAAAGCCAATATGTCACTGGCACACAAACAAACATGAAGATCAATGAAACAAAATTGAAGATACATGCATAAGTATGTGTAACTATGACCATCTAGTATTCAACCAAAACACCAAAGAATATACACTGGAGAAAATTCAGCATCTTCAACAAATGGTGCTGGGAAAACTGGATATCCACATATAGAGGAATGAAACCAGGTACAATATCTATCATCTTGCACAACTCCAAGGTCTAAAAGTGAAACCGGAAATACTGAAACTGCCAGAAGAAAACAAAGGCAGTACCTTACACAAAATAGGTATAAGAAAGGACTTCCTGTATAGAATATCATTTGTCCAGGAAATAAGCCCAGCAATTGACAAGTGGGACTCATAAAACTAAAAAGCTTCTGCACAACTAAGGAAATAGTTGAGTGAAGAGGAAGCTCGAAGAATGGGAGAAAATCTTTGCCAGTTATACATCTGGCAGGTGATTAATATCCAGAATACACAAAGAACTCAAGAAACAAACTGGAAAAAAATGACTCATTAAAAAATGGGCTAGGGATCTGAACAGAGAGTTCTTAAAAGAAATAAAAATGTCTAAGAAATATCTCAGAAATATTCATCTTTCCCAGCAATTAGGGAAATTCAAACCAAAACAACTTTGAGATTTTTAGCTTACCATAGTCAGAATGGCAAAGATCAACAAAATAACCAACCAACAAGAAATGCTGGAGATGATGTAAGCAAAAGAGAACCCTCTTTCACTGTTGGGGGATTATAAACTGGTCCAATCACTGGGGAAATAAGTTTGGTGAAGCCTCAAAAAGATAAAAGATAAATCTATCACCTGACCCAGCTATACCAGTCCTTGGCATTATGCTCAAAGAACTTGACAACCTATTCCACAAGTTCCACATATTCACTGCTGCTCACAATAGCTAAGAAGTGGAACCAATCCAAATGACCTTCAAACAACTAATGGATAATAAAAATGCAGTATGCATACACTATGGAATACTATTCAGCTGTAATGAAAAATGAAATCATGAAATTTGCAGGTAAATAGATGGAGCTAGAAATGATGATATTGAGTGAGGTAACCCAGACCCAGAAAGGCAAACATTGCTGGCTCTCATCTGTCATTCCTAAATCATCAGATGTGAGTGTGTAACCTGGAGTAATTACAGAAATCAGGATAGTAAAAGGAGACCATGGGTAGAGACAAGAGATTTGAATGGGAAAGATGGAAAAACAGGGTGGGGGTCTTTAATTAGGCATGGGAAGAAGAGAAACATAGAAAAAGGAGGGAAGTGAATAAAGGAACATTAAGGGTGTCTAAAAATGACATAAGGGACCATGCTATCATCTACCTAAAATGATACATAACACATGTAAGATATATAATATATATACAGTTTGAATTAAATCTTCTCATCCAGGCTGACAATGCTCCTCCCAAGAGCCATAGACTATCTAACAAAAACCTCAACACCAGGCATGAAAATCCTGCTTTTGAGTTGTTGTTTAGGGTTGTGCAATAGACTGCCAAAACATTATAGACTTATGCTGTTGTCCTTGATTCCCTCCTCGAGGTTGAAGTTAAATCCTTATAGCTGAAGAAACCATGTACTTCAGACACATGATCTAGAGGACCTAAGCTGGATCTGACCTGAAAGCCTCCTCTCTGGGGATTATCAAAAGGTACCATGCAAGTTTCCAAGAGGGCAGCAACTGAAAGCTCTATCCAGCTATGGACCACAATAATGACTAGCATGGCATGAAAATCCTAAGGGTGAAATAGTGGCACGAATACCTTGGCATTAACCAATAGTTCTCTAATTGGTCTTAAGGCCTGTTCAACAAGGGGGAAATCATTCCTGGTACTGGAAATCTAGTCAACTACCCAGAGCTAGTGAAGTCATGAATCACTGAGGAGAACCTACAACTACCACTTTATTAAACTTTTTGTAAACCAGAGTAATCCCTAATTACATTATAAAAGTTCGTCCTTATACCCACAGATGAGGGTAGTTCTCACCTCTCATCCTTGCAACAGACGGGTACCCTTACTAATCACAACTGATAAAAGTACAGAGAACAAGACAGCATGTTGTTCCCAGTCCCAGCTGATAATTCTACAGTATAATTGTTGGACCTAAGGCTCAGGGATCACTGAGAAAGAGGATGTAAGAAAGACTGTAAGAGTCAGAGGAACAGGAAGCCTGGTGTGAGGGATTTTGTCTCCTAGAAATGCCAAATATGCTACATCTATGAAGTGTCATCAGCATGGCTGCCTAAACAAGAACTGAACAATGACAACACCAATGGACACACTAATGTGAAAGGAGGAAAGCTCTCTGACCTCAACACTATACAAATAACTACTAGCAACCGGGGAATGGTGAGATCAGGAGAAATTGTCTTCTCCCGGGAAGAATCCTCCAAACTGGCTACCCAATACCAAGTGGTCAGGCCTGAGATCATATATGCACAGGTAATATTATACAGACTTAATGGGTTCTATTTATGTATTTAGGTGTGTGTGTGGTTGTGTGTGTGTGTGTGTGTGTGAGAGAGAGAGAGAGAGAGAGAGAGAAAGAGAGAGGGGGGAGAGAGTGAGGGAGGGAGCGAGAGAGAGAGAGAGAGAGAGAGAGAGAAACAGTTAAGGAAAAGAGGCCATGAATTTGAGCAAGAGCAAGGGGAAATGCGTGGGAGGGGCTAGAGGGAGGAAAGGGAGAAAGGGAAGGGGGAAATGATATAATAATTATAATTTCAAAAAATTATAAAAAACATATGGCATCAAATTTAGCATTAACTACTTTAAGTGCACCATCCAGTAACACTAACTATATGCACACTGTACTCCTTTAAAACTGAAATTCTGTTCCCATTGAACAATTCTTTTGGGGTGTGAACACAGTTCAGTGAGTAATGATTGCTCAGTTTGTATAAGGCCCCATTTTCAATTCCCAGTAGTACAAAATCAAATATAAAAAGCCTATTGTTGAACAATTCCACTTTTCCTTTGCTCCATCTTAATGACTACAATTCTATTTGCTGTTTGCAAGTGTCACTGCTTTAGAACCTCGTATAGATGGAACTTTACAGTATTGTCTCTTTCTTGACTGATTTACTGCACTAAGTATAAAGTCTTCAAAGTTCATCCATGTTGTAGAAGAACAACTACTGTCCAATGACATGCCATTTCTACAGCTTATCTCATTTCAAATCCTTCCAATAGCCCTATGAAATCCATTTTATTTTGTTATTTTATGGATTAAGTAAATAAGGCTCAAATCTGTTAAGTATGTTTTCCAAAGGCCACTCAGCATTACAACATTACAACATTAGCCTACAACATTCAAAGATATTTTCCCCAAATCCCTTGTTCTATTTCACACTGTCATAGCTGTGTTGATTTGATCAATATCCATGGGGAAGACAATCAAAACTAAACAGATTGGCCTGCTTCCTTAATGCCTGATTATTTGTTTTGTTTTAGTTTGGAGAAGATGTAGGCATGCATGTGTGGGTTTTTCTGAAATGCTGATAAGAAACAGAACAGGCTCTTAGAAAAATGTAAGCCTGGAATGTTCATAATAAATCTCTAACATTCCAAGTTTATATGGTCAGCACATTTGGACATATTTTGGTATAAATGTGAAAAACACAACAGTGAACATTACAGCTATAGCAAAGAGGTTGTCAAAGACTAGGCATAATGATCATGAGTAAATATCCTAAATTTCAAAATCCTAAATTACACAATTAAGCATAGTCTTTGCTTCTAAGTAAACAAGACAAACTATCTAAAGTTCTCACTGCTAGGGTCTTTCACCTATTTAGGGGGTTAATTGTCCTCTGATGACTATGTCTTCTTGGTGTAATATTCAATGTGGTACTATTTTTATTCTTTTATTTTTGCAAGCCTGGTCATTTGCCTGTGTACCCAGCTGTCTTAGTTAGAGTATCTTTTGCTTTGATGAAACACCATGACCAAAGCGACCTGGGGAGAAAAGGGTTTACTTGGCTTACGTATTCCCAAGTCACCAGTTTATTGAGGGAAGCCAAAGCAGTAACTCAAACTGAGTGGGAACCTGGAGGCAGGAGCTGACGCAGAGGCCATGAAGGGGTATTGCTTACTGGCTTGCTCATCATGGCTTTCTCAGCCTGTTTTCTTATAGGACCCAGGACCACCAGCCAAGGAATGGCACCACCCACAATGGGCTTGGCCTTTTCACATCAATTGCTAATTAAGAAAACGCCCTAGAGGCCTGCTTACAGACTGATATCATGGAGGTATTTTCTCAAATGAGGTTCCCTCCTCCCAGATGACTCTAGCGTCAAGTTGATATAAAGCTAACCAGCACAAATGACTCCTTGTCTATTTGACACATAGACACACCAGTTTTCAGTTAGAACCTTTCCTTTCTCATTCATCCCCAAGATGTCATATTGTTAATATTAATATCAAGATGTTAATATAAATATCACAATATAAAATATAAATAACTTTAGAAGTATCACAGTCTTTACAAATTCAAACACTTTAAAAATTCAGTCTCTTAAAACCCAAAGCCTCTTAAAAATCAAAATCTCTCAACTGTAGAGTACAAAATAAGTTAAGTGATGTCTTACTTCAAGGAAGAAGAACCAGGATACAGTCACAGTCTGAACAAAGCGAAAGCAAATGCCAACTGTGTATATAACTCAGTCAAGTGCCTGGGGTCCACTCACTATCAGGGCTCCTCTAAAGGACCTTGGTCATTTCTCTGGCTCCATCCACTGGAGCCCACACAGATTGTCTCCAAAGCTCAGACTGGCTTCACCCCACTGATGCTATTCTTGGAGCTCATCCCATGGTACTGGCATCTCCAAAATGCAGGGGTCTCACAGCACAATGGGGCTGCACTTTCACCAATAGCCTCTCCTGGGTTCTCTTCAGGAACATCAGACTTTTCACACAGTGCCAAGCCTCAGCTGCTCTCCATGACCCCTTCATACCTTCAAAACCAGTATCACCTGAGTGATTCTTAAACTACCAAGTTCAGCTGCACCATGAGGCATAACCTTAGCAACCTCTGGAACACGCCTCTGTGTGCTGACCCTGAGGAAACACTTCCTGGAAGATTTCACTTCCATGAGCTGGTCTCTTCTTAATCACTGCTAATTTCTCAGTTTCAATTGACCAGCATCTATTGTCCCCCAGAAGCAAAAGTTTCACTTTAGTTGTTCTGGTATTTTGTTAATCACCGCCACTTCTTCAGCCCCAGCTGACCTGAACCACAGTTTCTTAATCCAACATATGCAACAACCCCAATAGAATTTTAAGTGATTCTCAAATTTCCCTTTGAAACTTCACGAGCCAGGCCTCTATTGTCTGCACTTCTCTCAATACTCTTTACTTCCAAGCTCCCACAGAACAGCTCACTAAGCTTTGAACACTCAATGGCTTGCTAGCTCAAAGTTCCAAAGTCTCTTCACAATGCTCCTCAAAACAACGTGGTCAGATCTGTCACAGCAGCACCCCACTATCCCGGAATCAAGTTCTGTATTAGTTAGGGTTATTATGGCTGTGATGAAACACCATTACCAAAAGCAACTTGGGAAGAAAGGGTTTATTGGCTTACATACCCTGAACATTGAAGAAAGCTGAGGCAGGAAGTCAAACGGGGTGGGAACCTGGAGGCAGGAGCCGATGCAGAGATCATGAAGCAGTGCTACTTACTGGCTTGCTCAGCCTGCTTTTTTATAGGACCCCGGACCATTGGCTCAGGGATGGTACCACCCATAATGGGCTGGGCCCTCCCCCATCAATTGCTAATTAAGAAAATGACCTACAGGTCTGCCTACAGGTTGATCTTATAGAGGCATTTTCTCATTTGAGGTTCCTTCCTCTCATACAATTCTAGTTTATGTTAAGTTGAAATAAAACTAGGCAGCACACCAACCCATAGAGGGTCAGTAGAAGACACAATTTTCAAAAGTAAAATATTTGTGGGACAAAATGATGCCATGTATTGTTATGTATTGTGTGTCAATAAAACTAACTCATTACTAACAATAATAAGCGTTAGCCAAACTAAGTCTGCCAATATATGTGAGGACTCATGTGTATTATAAGAATTGTGGGGCTGGAGAATAAAATGTGCATGCCTTCTAAGTTATTATGCCCTAAAATTCCCCAGCAAAAATTTTCGGCTTATACTGATTTGAAAAATTATCCTTTCTCTGGATTTTTCTCATTTTCATAGGCTGAACCTTCAAAAGTAGCAATGTACTTCTGTATGTTTAATGATATCAACTATTATTGTAAACCTGAAAAAAAACTTATTTTGGTGTCATTTTTTTTCATTTTTATTGGCCAAATAGTATGTCACTGAAAATGAAATGTAGGGTAGTATCTATCCATAAAAGTAGAGACAGTTTAATCCTTTGGGGTCCAGTAGCAGCTTTTGATGAGTTTGCCAAGCAAATAACCCTTCTAATTATGTAAAACAAAAATGTCCAGAGTTGAAGTAGAGATTAATTCTGGGAAAGAGGTCTCTAAATGGCAGGATATAGCTTGTAATAATTTCTCTCTTCTATGCTTTTTTGAATTCACATCAAAGGAAACTGCTATTCCATTCCACTCAGACCAATCTTGGACACAAAAATAATAACTGTTTTGTTAGCTTTAACAACTATGAAACACTATAATTGTGAAAAGAAAAATACTAAAAATAAAGTAAAAGTGGCAGACAGTAAATGAGGGAAATTTTAAGCATTAGAAAATAATTATGTTTAGAAATGGCTGACATCTCAATCTGTTGTAGCTTCTCTGAGTCACACTCTAATTCAGAGTTGAGAAACAAATAACTACCTCTTTTAAACTTCTTAGACTGAATGCTTTATTATCTACTTTATTTTATAAGGCTTTCCTGAACTTCTAAAAAAAAAGTCATGATAGTCAGCTACTTTTGAAGGAAACAATAGATATTTGTTGACTATTCCCACAAGTTCTGCACAACCATTGCCCCAGAACGTCTTGCAGGCAGGACAGATAGTAGGTCGAAGGTTTTGTGGCTGGGTTCATGACCCAGTTCCACCTCTGGGAGCCTTTCATGGTTACAGAAGATGGCCTGTTCAGGCTCCATATCCTCCATTAGTAGGAGTCCTCACTAGAGTCACCCTCATAGATTCTAGGGAGTTTCTACAGTACTAGGTTTCCACTTTACTCCTCATATGCTCCCCAATTACAACCATCTCTCCCCCATACTCAAGGGCCATGCCACAAGAGGGAGCCCATACCCGACACTGCTTCGACATCCAGGAACTAGAGGCTAGATAGCCTAGAGACCTAGGGTAGAACCAAACACACTTGGCCAAAAAAAAAAATCAACGGAATGATATTCTGCCATACTCCATAGATTGGTGCCTTGCTCAATCATCACCAGAGAGCCTTCCTTCCACAGCAGATGGGAACAGATACAGAGACTCACAGTCAATGTGCGGAGATAGTCTTAATTGGAAATCTCCATCGGGCCCCTCCCCTTGGAGTTACAGGAACCCCTTGGAAGAGGAGGAAAAAATATTGTAGGAGACAGAGGGTATAGAGGACACCAGGAGAACACGGCCCACAGAATCAACTAAACAGGGCTCATATGGGCTCACAGATACTGAAGCAGCAAACACAGAGCCTGCATGGGTCTGCACCAGGGTCTTCTGCATATATGCTATGGTTGTTAACCATATATGCTATGTTTGTTAACTTGGTGTTTTTGTGGGACTCCTAAGAGTGGCAGTGGGTGTGTCTGATTCTTTTGCCTGCTTCTGGGACCCTTTGTTCCTACTGGGTTCCCTCATCCAGCCTTTATATGAAGGTTTGTGCCTTGTCTTATTATATCTTGTTGTACTGTGTTTGACTGATATCTCTTGGAGGTCTGCTCTTTACAGAACGGAAATGGAGGGAGAATGGATCTGAGGAAGAGTGGAGGAGCAGGGGTAGCTTGAGCAGGAGTGGGGGGAGAGGAAACTGTGTCTGGATGTATAGTATGAGAAAAGAATCAATTTTCAATAAAAAGAGAAAAAAATAGATGATCAGTTTTTCTGAGTGAGCATAAAAGTATCCCATTTCTCTAGGACAATTAAAGTACAAAGACACATTGACACTTATTTCTTCTTTACTTGGAAGGGCAAAATTTTATTTTTACAGAATGAGAAAGAGTAAGGCCTCAGTAAGACATTGCTACATTTTTTTTGTGATGGTTCAATGATATAATGAAGATGAAGTAAATATGAGCGTGATTGGAAAGGTCCTCAAAGTTACTAGAATGCAGTCATTTTGCTGCCTGACTATCCTCTATCTGTGTATACAATGTTAAAGCTTCCTGCCACATGTTATCTCTGGCTATATGATAAGGTTTTGTTATATTGAGCAAGTCATGATAGGTAAACCAAAATATTCATACCAGATAGACATTAGTAACTCAGAGAAAGCAACCCATTACTTTATTTTGAAATAACTTTCAAATGAATATCTGATATGGAACATATTATACTGATAAGTAAAATACATGTAGTCCATAAATGTACTGTGTGAAGCTACTTTATTCTCATTAAAATAATGGCCACAGTTTTCAATTGTTTTCCTTTCATAAGGTTCCATGAGATTCAGAGTTTAAAATAACTAATGGATGTTACTCCAAACATGGTCTATAATTCATGGATATGTTACTAAGATGTCAGATTTTACTATGCTTAAAATTTTCCCAAATGTAGAAGAATCCAGTCTTCCACCATATGAGGACCTTCTAATCTTATGAGTCATAAGGGAAAAAGGGTAAAATATGGGGACCTTAGGTATAATGCAAGACAGAACAACTGATATGTGATTTTTCCTGTCCTTCCATCCCCATTAATTTTTTTAGTATCCTTTGTTCTCATACAACTTCATGTTTGAGCTATACTTAACATATCCTTAATACCCAGAAGTATCTGGATGTACTCAAAATATGAAGTTAAGAATAAGCTATAGTGTATCAGAACAACAAAATTGTTGGGTCCCTGACCAACAAATGTTGCAACTTACTTCACTAAAAATTATGTTATGGCCCTAAGAGTCAAAAGAATATCCAGTGTTTGTGGAACAACTGACATAGAGGTGAAGATCAAAAGTAGTGGTAAAGTCAGGCCAAAATATTATAGCTGATGTCCTGATGAGAAAGAGATACAGGTAATGAAAGGTATATAAAAAGACCATGTCAAAACCCATACAAATCTTTCAGTATTGTGGAATAAACTTAAAATTCTCTGAATTTTAAGTGAGTGACCTAGGGACTAATGCTTAATCAGGTGAATCCTATAACAAGAAAGTGAATGGCCATTTCCCAAGACACTCTGTTACTGATTTTCTTTATCATTTAAATATACTTTTGAAGAAGGGGAACTCTGATATGTAAAATGGGTAAAAAAAAAAAAAGCAGAGCTGGTCTGGTTTGAAAACAAGTTAGGAGAGTGAAGGCATTGGTAATTACTTTCTCTTTCTCTTACTTCTTCATTTGCTCTGATACCTCTGAGAAGCATCAGGGCTCAGAAAAACTTACCTTACATCTCTGTACCAATCTAACTTACTCAGTTTATACAGAGAGAAAGTAAAGATTAGGAAAGAAATATGACCAAGGTTATATAGGACATTTGTCAAGGAATAACACTGAGGTTGAGACCAAAAACTCTAGTGTCAAACTACTTAGACATGCACCTTATTCTGTAACTTAGTAATGAGTGACTTTGAATATTATAATAATTAATATAACTTGCTTCTGTGTCTTAGTTTGTGAGCTGCAGTTAACAAAGTGAGTTGTTATACATATAATGCCCAGACCAGTTTCGTGAGTGCAAAGATATCCCTAGAGTTCCTTTAATATACCATGCTGCCTCTGATGAACTCCAAAATCCATTTGCTCATATGATCTTTGAACTAGACCTAGGGATCAATCAAGTAATTATATAAATAGTTTTGTGAAGTTCTTCATGAGCTATGCTGGGCCCTCTTTTGATGTTGTGGAAAGACCATGAATTTCAGCATAAAATACATCTAGTTTGGCACCTCAGGCTCACTATTTTTCCAACTTTGTGATCCTGCAAGCTGTTAAATCCCTTTAGGACTTGGATTTTACATTTTAAAAGTCCTAATAATCACTACTTTTAGAAGTAGTCATAGACCCAAATTTTTAAAGGTCCATATCATTATTCTATAAGACTGTGACTAGTGATTTAGGCAATAAACACCAGAGAGGGAGCAGAAAGACTTAAAGAAGCCCCAGATAATCTTACCAGGAGTAATGAGTTGAGCTCAAGGAAAGGAAATATTAAACCACAGAATAGTAAAAATGGAAAGGAAATTGTATTAAATGGTAGAATGATTGTTCTCAAGGGAAAATATGGAAGTTCCTTGGTTGGAGTCATTTCATATTATACTGAAGTAAGGCAAAACAGAGTTCTGGCGAACAATCCTTCTGCAGCTGGGAGACCAAAGAGATGAGCTAATATTGGTTTTACATCTATCTTTTCTCTAAGTCAGGAGTGGAAAAGTCTCCTACTTGCACAACTGCCTAGAGTCTGAGCCAACTGGGATGATAATGGTTAAAAAGAATCACACAGATATGAAGAAGTGAAAAAAAAGATGGAACATAGATGGGGGGATTACAGGAGGGAGCCAGGAAAGTGAATAAGAAAAGACAAAGAAAACGAAGAGGAGGTGAAATCAGAAGGGAGAAGAGTTAAGTAGAGACAAGAAAAGAAGGCAAAGAGGCCTAACTTAGAGGGGTTTCTACCAAGGATACAGTATCATTAGCACATGGTGCTAATCTCCTGTTAAGTAATATGTGCTCCCATTACAAATAGGCCTGTGAACTGGGACTTGGCTTTAGAAAACAATTGATTCCTAGCAGCTGATAAATAAACAAGCCTAAGCATAGAGATGATCAGCAGAGATATCTTTTTCTTTTCTTCCCAGTGAAAGAAATGTCATTTTTTTCCTGTTCTCAAAAAGGTAAACAATGCTTGTTTCTTAGAAACAGTTGGGAGTATGGGAAGAATATCATCTGTTCTTGCCAGCCCTGGAATTCATTCCAGGGATCCAATTCCCTTTCCCATCATTCTGGTTCTTTATCCAACCCATTTGCAGAGACAAAGTTCCCCACCCATCATACCTGTGCCAAAGAAAGAGACTTTTGTACTCCTTGAGAGCCCCCAGGCCTATGCTAATGCTCTTTACATGGAATTAGGGATATCTAAATACTGCTGTCCAAAAGAATAACTTATTTCTAAAAGTTTTCTTTGAGAAAGTATTAGAAACACTTGCACATGATACTATCTGTGTCACCTTGGCTTTTGTATGATCTGTTTCTGTATTTCTGCTTTACTTACTCTTCTTCCTCCAACTTTTTATGTAGCTCTTGCTTCCTCTCATACCCCAAAACTACTCACAGCTTTCCACCATATCAGTCCAACTTCTCCTTACATTGTTCCAGGAGGAAAGTAGGTGATTTTTTAGAGATTACTACTACTACTACTACTACTACTACTACTACTACTACTACTACTACTACTACTACTAGTCATTGGGGCACATATGCTATGGAACATTGTAGAGGAGGTCAGAGGAAAATTTTTGGGCATCAGTTCTCTTTTACCTTTATGTGGGTTGTTGACAAAGCCCCTTTGCCTGCTGAACCATCTTGGTTCAAAGAGACAAGTTTAAAGGTCAGAAGCTGCAGCAGGATTCATTTGTCAATCTTCCTTTCCAGCCTTGGAGAAATTGTCCTATAACTATGATCAAAGATAAAATTGTACTCATGTCACCAAGTGTAAGAAAATAAGAATCCCCATTTTTGGTGATACATTGTAACTTTGTGAACTTTATATTTATCCACAAACTTGAAATTCAAGAAAATTGTGATATTGTGATTCAAAAGTTCAAATTGTACTTTGAAGAAATAGGTAAGAATAACGAAGTTGAATAAGATATGTTTTTGTTTGCTCAGAATTGAAACAAGGGCAGTGTGCATGATAGCCCTGAGTGATAGCTCTATCCTCAAGTTGAGTTTTGACAAACAGTAACAAAATTTTTTCATCTTTAACATGGAAATTACATATTTGTTCAATGGTCAGTGGACAGAACCAGCCTTATAAATACTAATATGTATGTGCACCCTACTTAGAGTTCCAGACATCATGAATAAAATTTCCTTTCTACAAACTTGATCACTAAAGGACTTAAAGATATTTTATCCAATTCTCCACCTGAGAACTGAACCTGTTAGCATTATTTTTATCAAATGTTAATTTAGACATTCCTCACAAACTTTCACTAACAGGAAATGCTTTTTAAAAGCTGTGTACGAGTGTTACGTCTATGTATGTCCATGTATCATGTGGTGCCCAGTACCCATAGTGGTCAGAAGAGGGTGTCAGGTCTCCTGGCAGTGGAGTTATAGTGGTTGTTAGCCACCATGTGGGTACTGGAAATAAGACCTATATCTTCTACAAGAGTGGCAAGTGCTCTTAACCACTAAGTAATCTCTCCAGTCCCAGAAATCAATACTTTTTATGCAGTTTATGTCTAAAATGTAGCAGAATGATCCTGTTAACATAGGATCTGTCCTTATAGTTAGCTAAGTTTTAAAGTCACTTCTTTACCCCATAAGACTCCTTGAAACCACTGAGAAGAGGGTCCCAGTGGGAAGGCTTCTCCTGGCTTGTCATCTCAGATCCCTCTGCTCTTCCTTATGTGGCATAGTTCACAGTTCTTTATCATCTGGTTCAAAGTCCCAAAACCTCTCCAGTCTCTGCATATGTGTCTCCCCCTGCAATGTGAAGCTCCTGCTTTACAACCACAGATTAGAAGCAGAAACAGTCTTGTGCAACCTTCTTCCTGGATTCTCATTTCCCCATCACCAGGCTGACTCCTAACAGCTCTGCTAGCTGGGAATTGCCTTAGAACACCTGCATTTAACCAGAAAAAAAAATTAAGTGACTTAAGGAAGGTTATACTTTGCTCAGCCTATTCATTTCTCTGCTGAAACCACTTTCTCCTTGATCAGGATAATCTCAGTGCTACTAAACTTTCCAGAGTTACAGAACAGTTGGTCTGAAAGGAATTTAAAGAAACAGAGAGGCTCAAGAAGGTGATGTTGTCTTCCCAAAGTCACACAAAGTATTAACAGCTGAGCCTGGTCTAGGACACAAATTCCATGAAGACGAGGCAAAAACTCACGGATGTCTCATAGGTCAGCCTTAGATAACTGTTTATAGTCCTTGTCTATGACGTGGGACTGTCATAGAGCTAAGAGTAGGTCAAAGCTGGCTTGGAACCCTGCGTCATCCCAGGAGATGAGAACAGTAGGCGTTCGGCTGCTCCTCACTTTAGCCCTGGCCAGAACCCAGCTAAATATTAAATATTGCCTGCTTCCCAGAAGCAAAAGGAATGTGACTTGGTTGGTTTTTGTCTGCCCTGTAGCTGGAAACCTAGGGATGGGTCCATTCACTGATAAGGTGCCTTCCTCCTTATGCAGAAGGTGCCCTTACAAGACCTTGACACTTAGACTTGAGCTCCATATGCAAATAAGGCTACCCCAATATCCTTGTCTGAGCCAATGGATCCCAACCCTGGGTACCAAAGACCCTCCTCTGCTTGTGGCCCTATATATGTACCCTATACACTGCATTAAAGTGATCTCTGCTTCCACCAGAAGAAAGTACTGATTCATTGTGTCTCATTCGTTCGGTTCTCTGCGCTGAGATTTGGATCCGCACGTGTTGGTCCAAGGCCATGCTTCCTCCCCACCCCCAGCAACTTACTACCTCCCTTCCCACCTGGCCAGTGTAAAAGGGGAAGAGCAGAGGGGGAGAGGCTGGAACAACCAGAGAAACCAACAAGTTCATACCCCACAAATGTAAACACAGATCCTTCAAGCTGCTAAATATGTCTCCTGGCCCAATAAATAACCTTCCCCATATCTTACATATTATTGTCTGACTTTCAAAACATTGAAGAACTTTGAGGTGTGTTACTAAAGAACCTAAATAATCCCAGAGAAACATGAGCCTATGGCAGAAAAACTCTGGGAGACACATGGTACTTGATTGGCTATATGTTCTGTAGGCTGATGCCAGACCTAAGATTTAAATATTTCTTGAGGAAGTTCAACTAGACCCCAGAGTATGATAAGGACAGTCAAGCCTAGAACCTGCATGGTAAACATAGAGACTTACCAGAATATGGGCTCTTTGACACAGACTCTGGATAGTCATTTTTAATAGTTGGGAAGATCTCAAACTAGCTCCTGGTAATGAGATAGATCAGAGGAATGCTACCTTTCCTAGGAATACTTAACTAGGTGTTCAATACTGCTGAATACTGTTAAGTACGTTACTATCAGGGCTGAAGAGACAGCACAGCAGCTAAGAACACTGTCTTCTCTTCCAGAGGACCTGGGTTCAATTCCTAGCACCCACATGGCAGCTCACATCTGTCTGTAACTCCAGTTCCAGAAGATCCATCATCCTCACACAGACATACATTCAGGCAAAATACCAATGCATATGATTTTTTTAAAAAAAAGGAGAATGTTACTGTCATGAATGGTCTTTATTGTAAGCACTCTTTAATGTTTACTTGTCCTTCAAATCAGCTAAGTTGTTTTAGACTGATTCTCTGACTGCCTCAGACTGAACTGCTCTGATGGCTTCAAGCTGACTCACTCTTCCCATTTGATACTGTGTTCTGCTGTACTGCCTCTGTGTCTCTGTGCCTCTCCCTGAGCTCTCATTGCTCCATACTGCCTCAGTCAGCCTCTCTGCTCATCAGTCAGACCACTTCATTGCCTCTGTCTTGTCCTCTGTCTGACTGATTAAGACTGCTTACCTCATACTAGCTGCTGTAACTGACTCTGGTCTGAGCTGAAAGCCTACCTTTCCATGTGAGAGTTTGGCATGTCCTTACTCTGACTCATCCTGCTAACTCTTCCTGATTTGTCACTTTGCCTGCACTTCACTCTGACTCATCTCAGACATCACTTCCTTTCTAACACTGACTCCCTGACACTGACTCCTGAGCTTTGCTTCCTGTCCCCCAAGTTCTGGTATTAAAGGTGTGCACCACTACTGCCTTCTGAATACTAGGAATAAAGGTATGTACTAATATTCTTAACATTCTTTCTACATTCCATCTGGACCACACAGGCCTCTGAATGTGATCTCTTCATATAGACCCCTGGACTATAGACCCTTCCTAGCCTTCACAAGCCTATTCCTCTACAGAACAAATGCCCAGATTTCTGCCACAGTGGAGTGGATTTGTCCAGTGGCATAGAGCTGCAAGGGGCAATGGGAGAGAGGATGTAACATTTCACTTTCCCATCCTATTTGGAGGATAGCATTATTATACGGTATGTTTGGGCCATGAAATGTGAGCATACAACATGCTATTTGGGGGACAGAAGGTTTAAGAGTATGTAATATGGCATGTACTTCCCTGTTGAAATGGTTACCATAGAAATGTTTTCAAGATGGATCCACCATAAGTCTGGGCATGTACATGATTATATTAGATGTCCAGCATGAGCAATAAATAAATTTATTTTGTTTTAAACCTATGACATAACCTGATCTATTATAACACAGTCCCTTTTATAATTTAATTATTTTAATATGTATGTGGTGTGTGTGTGTGTGTGTGTGTGTGTGTGCATACATGTTTTGCCTATGTCTGTTTGTGTAACACATGCATGTCTGTCTAGTGACTGTCAAAGCTACAAGAAACTGTTAGATCCCTGGAACTGGGGGCACAGATAGGTGTGAGTCATTATGTGGTACTGGGAACCAAAGTCCAGGTCCTTTGAAAGAACAGCAAGTGCTTTTATCTGCCAAGCCATCTCTCTAGCCCCATATTTACCATTTCTACCAGTCTTGGCTTTTGAGGACATAACTCAGCACACACTTACTTGTCCAACATAGTCCAACACCCTTGTATTAATTTTCTTAGGTATGCTAATTTGTTTGCTAATCCATCTTTACCCTGGCTGTTAAAATTAAATTCTTTCTATCTCTGTCATTCTTATAGATTTATATCTGCACAAAATATCACTTTGTTTTACTTTTACTTCTTAAAGGTACATTGGAGTTTATTTAAAAAACTGTTATAATATAGATTTAAGCATGGATACTAAGAATGGGGAGAGAAAGATCTAAGAGAAAGACAGTAATACTTTGTTTTTTAAGTAAAGCTTCAAGAGATAGTTAAATTAGGTAATTATAGTCAGTATACTATTTTTACTCAGAAGTTTTATCTCATCTTCTGTCAGCATCTCTGTATTCCATGCCAGGCCAAACCCAAACTCCCAGTGAAGATTTTAAAAATGTGACAGTTAATACTGTCAACATGACAGTACCTGTTGTCACTCATGAGGCAAATATCTGAAAACCTGTGGTTAGGTTAGCCTCTAGGCATGACTATGAGGTGATATCCTTGATTAGGTTAATCGATGTAGAACACCCCACCCTAAATGTCAGGTCAGCACCTTCTGTCAATGTTCAATGTACTTACATCTCCTTAGTCGTCTGAGGGAAAGATTTTTGCATTTTGCCTTCTTGCCTTTGCATCTTGATTATAGGTGCCACTACCCCAGTTGTTACTATCCTTCCCTGATATTAGAACTCAGTTTCTTTGGCATTCTGATGTATACTGAAGAACAGTGCTCCTCAAGAATCCTTCAGGCTTTCAACACCAGACTGGGGCAGAGGAAGTGTCAAACTTTGTGAGCTGAGTAGCTACTGGGTTGTCAGCCTCTCTAGAATGAAGACTACCATAGTGAAACTACCCAGACTATATATTTCAGGCAAGTCTAATAAATTTACTTTTAATATATATTCATCCTATCAGCTCAGTTCCCCTGAGAACTCTGGCATGGGCTTCTGACACAGAATCTATTGCTTCTTAGACCCACGCTGTCACAAACAGCTGTCTGAGGGTCCTTTTGCTCTGTTAGGTTGAAAATCACAAATTGGTAAGGCAAAATTCACAAGAGTTGGCAGCCTTGGATTCTCAAAAGCCAGGTGCTTATAGTTAAATTTGGAAACCTATAGGCTTATATTTAGGTCCTGAGAATTAAAGGCTATGGTCTCCCACATTGCTCTAAAAACAGCATGATAAAGCCTATCAAAGCAATAGCCCACTTTCTGGTATCAATTTCTGTCTTAGTTATTTTTCTATTGCTGTGATAAACACTGTAAGCAAGACAACTTATATAATAAAGTGTTTAATTTGGGGCTTACAATTTCAGAAGGCTAGAGTCCATGGTAATGGAACAGAGATGTGGTGACAGGAACAGCCAAGAGATCACATACAAGTTGGAGATGGGGGGGTGAGAATGGCACAAGTGTTTTGAATATGTTTTGAAATATCAATTATCAATACACACCTTCAGTGACAGCCCTTCCTGATCCTTCCAAAATAATTCCACCAAATGGGGACCAAGCATTCAAATATATGAGCCCATGGGGTCATTTTTATTTCAACCACCACATTGATCTACACTCCAAAATTCTCCCCAAAATAATGTGTAGAGGAATATTTACTCTTTTAATCTGTCAGCATGGCTGCTCTAGGGTAGTTCAACACATTTAATCCCAGTATTCAAAAAGCAGTGGTAGCACATACCTTTAATCTCAATATTCAGAAGGCAGTGGTGGTATATGGCTTTAATTTCAGCACTTGGGAGACAGGAAGCAGAGCTCAGAAGGAGTCAGTGTCAGACAGGAAGTGATGTCTGAGATGACTCAGAGTGAAGGGCAGACAAAGTGATGAATCAGAGGAAGAGTTAGTAGAGTGAGGATATGCCCAACTCTCACAATCTAAAAGCAGGTTCTCAGCTCAGAGAGACAGAGTTAAAGAGACAGCACAGAGGATACGAGGCAGAGAGAGGACAAGATACAGAGACAATGAAGTAGTCTGACTGAGGATAAGGCAGAGAAGCAGAGACTGACTGAGGCAATATAGAGCAGTGAGAGCTCAGAGAAGGACAAGACACAGTGGCAAAGAGAGGAGTCAGAGGCAGAGACACAGAGGCAGTTCGGCAGAAGAATTCAGTATCAGGCAAAAAGAGTGAGTCAGTTTGAAGCCAAGCAGAGAAGTTCAGTCTGAGGAAGTCAGAATCAGTCAGAATAAGCTGGAGTCAGAAGAGTTCAGTCAGAAACAATCAGCCAGTTTAGAAGTTCAGTTTAAATGAGCAGCTTGGAGCCAGAATAGCCAAAGAGTTGAGTTGAACCAGAAGAGTCAGTTGAGCTCAGTACAGCTCTGAGTTCAGAAGGAGCTAGTCAGAGTGGCCCAGTCAGCAGTAAGGCTTGAAGGTTAATTAGACTGTACAGAGGTTTAAATGTTCTAGATTGTATGAAGGCTGAAGCCTTTGAGTTCTAGAATTAAGACTAGATTGTAAAGAGGCTGAAAAGCTCCAGGATTCTAGGACTCCAGGACTAAGAACCAGTCATTGAATTAGACAAAAGAATAAACAGCTTTTTCACCAAATCAATGGCTACATGTTTTCTTAAGATGGCAAATGAAATTTATTGTCAGTGAAGAATAGTGGATATAACTGAGAATGGAACTAGTATATCAACTGACATTCTCCAAAGCTTTCCTCCACCTGACTTCTAGAAATCTAGCAGATAGGCCTTTCATTTTTGAAGCAGAGAGAAAATGGAAATGCCTTTTTTGGAGTAGTATGGACATTTTAAAAAGAAAAGTACAGCCATACTGTCAGTTTATGAAGTATTATAAGTTTAAGATGGAGTTCAGAGTCAATAAGCCCTTAATGTAAACAGAGATTCCAATAATCTTAAAGGAAAGAGCAGTCATCTAAGAATTATGAGACAACTGAGGACATTGATGAAAAAGAAAGGCAATGTAAAGCTAAAACCAGATTGTGAGGTTGAAAAAGTAAGCATAAGATTTTATGCAGATGGAACAGCTAGAGAACAACAAAAGCTCTTGGAATTTAAAACAATTCCTTAAAATTAAGATTTTTTAAAAAACTGATGAGTGGTAAAAAAGGACAGCGTGTAGGCAAAAGGATGTGTGAGTCATGAAAGAGGATAAAAAGCCCTTTTCCCCTAGTCACAACTGTGTCATTTAGTTTTTTTCCCCTGTGATGGATATGGGAATTCAACTTGCTGTGTATTGAAGTACAAAGAACCACTTTTGCATTCCAGAAGACTGTAACATGTGTTATTCTTTTGATACAAGGATTATGAAAGTTGGGCTACTTCATTCCACTGACCATTAATTAGTACAACAGGAATTAGACAGAACTAGTCATTAGATGCATTTGTCACACTGACCCACTTAGAAAAAGTAATATTTATTTGTTTCAGAGGAGGAGTTCTGAAAATTGATTTTCCTTTTTGTTCTTCTGTTTAAACGTATATCAAATCATTCTATAAATTATACTAGTCCATAAGACTTAATATCTATATAATTGACATTACAGAAAGAGAAAACAGTGAAAATTACAGTAGAGAAATAGTCACACAACCTAAAATTTTAAGAAAACAACCAACAGCTCCCTAATTGGACTTAATACTCATTCAACAGGAGGGAAATCATACCTGGTACAGGAAACCTCACCAAGTACCTGGGACTAGTGAAGTCATGGGTCTTGGAAGAGAGCCTACAACCATCACTTTACTAAACCAACACAATCCCTACCTACATTCTAAATACTTGTCTCTATACCCACAGATAAGTTTAGTTCTCAACCCTTATCAAGAGACATCTCTTTGCAAAAGAGAGGGACCATTACAGAAAACCACAACTAACCAAAATTCCCTGTTGTGGAGACCAATCTCAACTGATTCGTTTACAAATCAACTCCCACATCTAAGGCTCTGGGAACATGCAGAAGAGGAGGCAGAGAGATTGTAAGATCCAGAGGATCGGAGAGTTTGCTGTGAGATTGTGTCTCCTAGCAATATTAGAAGCTACACCCATAAGTCTCACCAACATGATTGCCTAAACATTAGCTGAATTAGAATGGCACCAATAGACATACTAATCAAGATGGGGGAAAGCTCATCAGATCTCAAACCTACATAAAGAACTACAGACAACTAAGGAATGCTGAGAGCTGGAGAAACAGCCTTATCCAGGGAAAAGATGCCAATCAGTTATCCAATACCAAATGCTCAGGCCTGAAATCATATATACATACAAGTAACATTATATGAACTAAGTAAGTTGTATTTATATACTTAGGAACATAAATATACATGTCTGTGTATGTATATAACAATAACTAATGAAAAAAGAGGCCATGAACTTGAAAGAAAACAAGAAGGGGCATATGGGAGGGTTTGGGAGGATGGTAGAAAAATGTGAAATGATATAATTATGTTATAATCTCAAAAATAAGCAATACAAATTAAAAAATAAAATATCCCAGGACTGAAACATCTGATTTCTAGACCAAAAAGAAGTATCTATAGAATACCTATAACCGTGAATGAAAATAGATCCACACCAAGTAAGAATACTAAATTTCAGAATGTTTGGGACAAAAGAAAAGAAATATGTTAGAAGTTCTGCTAATTATTTCCTTTGCAGTACAGAGTGTTTGGGTTTGATGCAACATATCTGTGAGTTCTTATTTTTATTTCTTAAGCTGCTGGCATCATATTCAGAAAAGAAATGAAAGTAGAAAGGGAACTATAAAGGAATAAGAAGTGTACCAATGTAATAGAAGTAAGTGTGGGTAATAAGAGAGATAAATATGGTACATAAAACCCTAGGTAGATGTTGTAAGGCCAAGGCTGGACTTGACCAAACTTTAGTAAGGCTTGAGAATGTACCAATAGGCCTGAACTTTGCCTGAACTTTCGCGGAGCCTTGGCATCCAGATAAAGGAAAGTTCTAGTAAAATTCACACAAGAATAAGCTTCAGCTCATCACTCCCTAGCTACAGAACAATGCACCAAGAATATATCAATCTATGTCCTAGCTATAGACCAATCAGCCTAAAGGTTATGTTGATACGATTGCTATAGACCAATCAGTTTAGAGGTTATGCTGTTACAATAGCTGTAGACTAATCAAAGAGTATAAAAGAGGCTTGTTAGCCCCATTGGGGTGTGCCTCCTCTCCCGGAAGACAGCACCCCGATGCGCTGGATCAATAAACCTCGTGTCTTTGCATCGATTCGTGCCTCAGTGTCTCTCTCGGGGTCTCTCCTGATAAAGAAGACCCAGAGTGGGATCCTAGTAGTCTCTCTGTGGCTTCTCAATGTATAATACAGTCATAATGAAGACTAATATTTTGTAAAATTAAAAATACACTAATAAATGAATATTAAAGCTTCTAGAAAGATACAAACAGTTAACACATAAGAAGCCAAGGATATAGATTTCTCAGTGGGAAACATGAGAAGTTATATATAAAATTGATGGAGTAATGTTTTCAACATTCTAAAGGAAAACAATTTCCATCCTTGATTTTAATAGCCAATTGTCTTAGTCAGTGTTCTATTCCTGTGAAAAGTCCCCATAACCAAGGTAACACTTATAAAAGAACACATTTAATTGGGACTTGCTTATTGTTTCAAAGATTTAGTCCACTGTCATCATGGCAGGGAGCACAGTGGCATGTAGGCAAATGATGCTGAAGAGGTAGCCTATAGTTCTGGATCAGCAGGCAGCAGGAAGGGAGACTGAGCTTGGAATGGGCTTTTTGAAACCTCAAGGCCTATCCCTATTGACACACTTCCTGCAACAAGATCACACCTCCTACTCTTTTCAAACAGTGCCACTCCCTGGTCACCAAGTATTCAAATTTATGAGCTGATGGAAGCCAACCACCTTCCAACCACCATATCAACCAAATTTTAGTTATGAGTGAAACCACCTCAATTTTTGTGAAACACTATTACTTAAACTATGCACCCTCAAATCTATATGTTCAAGTTATAAATCCCAATCCAACAAAAGTTGACTTTATTTGGAAATAGCATTGTTGTCTATATTGTTACTTAAAATGAGGCTGTGTTGAAACAAATTGGGCCCTTAATCCAACAGGATTTGTATTTTATAAGAAAGGAAACATTTGGACATAAACACATGCACACAATACATTGATGTTTGGGCAAGAAATATAGACAGGACTGATACATGTACAAGGTAAGAAATATTAATGATTGTAAGTAAACCACCAGTATGAAATGTGTTCTCCCTTGTAACCCTCAGAAATTATCAAAGCAGTTTACATCTGGGATCTGTAGCCTCAAGAACTGTGAGACAAAAATTTCTGTTGTGTACTTCACTCATAATGGGGTATTTTAGTATGGCAGTGTTATTTCTAGCAAACAAATACATGATGTCTCAAAAATATTTATCTGCTATGTACCATCTTCATGTAGCAATTTGTGGGACTCACTAATATTAGGTAATAAATTATTAAAGAGAAAGACATAGAATACAAAAAAGGAAAATACAGTGTGTGCAAAGGTCAAGAGAATCTCCAAGTGTATTAGCCAATTTTCCATTACTGCGGCAACTGCCTGAAATAAATCAACTTATTAAAAAGAAAAGTTTATTTGTGCTTTCCATTTGGGATGTTTCAGTGCACGATTGGTGGCCCTGCTACTTTTGAGCCTGTAGAGATGTAGTACAGAAAGCAGGAATGTATGACAAAAGAAACAGTTTACTTCATGGCAGCTGAGAAGCAGAGGAGGCACCGGGTTCCCACAATTCCCTTTAAAGGCATGCCACAAAAACCTCTGATCTCCCATGAGGCCACATAGCTTAAAAGTTTCCATTACCTTTTAATAGTACCAAACTGAGAACCAAGCCTTAATACATGGGCCTTTGAGGGACATACCAGACCCAAGCTGTATAGCTCCAGGATAATTGTGGAAGGAGATTTCATATGTTTAGCAAGCATTGCAGCCAAGCAGTCTAGACTGATACTGTGTCATTCATAAGAAACATCAAAAATGTTATTGCTGTTATCATGTCATCTGGGCATTTAGAAAAGCCACTTCAGAATTTTTGTAATTTTGTAAGAACATCAATTTTTTGTCAATGCCTCTATCTGCTGTGTTTCTTTCCTTCATCCATTTCCCAAATAGCCAATATACTTAAAGCACAAATAATCAGTGAGCTTACTTTCAGTTTAGTGAGTGAGACAGGAGATGGGTAATGATGTCTTACTTTATAGGTAAGTTTGGTGTGAAGAAGAGACTTTTCTAAACTACACTTAGTAATGGTATCTCTGGATATATGTAGGCTATAATCAATGAACGTAGTTTATTGACATAAATAAGAAGACAGGAAGGTTGAGTTAGAGATAACTGAACAAAGATTGAACAGATGTGGTACTTATTTGTATGTAGCAGTGCCAGTGCTCTGATTCATTCTGGGTCACTAGTTAAGTGATTATTGAGTACCAGTCTGAGTTATACTCTTCCCATTATATCATACCATCCCAGATAGTGAAGGAAGAAGTACAGATACTACAGGAAGTTCGTTTCCACTAGTTCAGACCAATTTCTGTTCATGGTACAATGGTCTTTATTTTCCGAAATGTATTTTGCATATTCAATGAAGGGATCACCTAATGTACATAATTGATTAATAAAAGCATTAATTAAAATAGTAGTGTTTATAAGCAATATAAGTTTCTCATTTCAAAAAAAATTATAATTAGCATTTGTTACACATACACAGCAGATTATTCTACAAGTATTAAAAAGGATATGTTAAAATGTTTAAATTATAAAATATTTTTAAAGTTCAAATTAAGTATACTTATGAGATATAAGTAATACAAATAAGAATACTAGATGTTATATGTAGCATATGATTGCAATTATATCAAAATGTGGACAAAATATTCACTCAGGAGAGAATTGCTTCAATTGCTAACAGTAGCACTCTCTGATGTTTATGGGATTATACACAATGTTTATCTTCTTCTTTAGCTTTTTCAACATGCTTGCAGATTTTCAATAATGACCAGGTGTATATTTTATAGCCAAGGAAAAGTTATTGAAAAAAATACATGAAAAAAAGAAACAGAGAGATCATGGGAGCTGCCTGGCCTTCCTTTCCTATATAATCAAGAAAGCCTGGACAGAGAATTGTTAGGAGTGGTTTCCAGGAAATCTCCCTTAAATGCAAATCCCAGGCCCAGATGCAAGGTTTTTTCTCCCAAGAGAAATACACTTGTTCAAAGAGTAGGTGTTTTTCAAAAGCCAACGGTGGGAGGAAAGAGTTGTTTTCCTTTAGTGGAGCAATACTGCCACCAAAAGAAAAATTACTGAAGAAAGTACCATGACCATAGAAGTAAAAGAAAGGAAGTTAAACAAAAAGGGAGAAGAGTGGAAAGGAGAGAAAGATGGAGGAACACAGAAGAAAAGAAGAACATTATGTAGGCTCATTCATTTCCTGCTTTTGCCAAAGTCACTCATCAGGGGTCATAAAGGAATCATCATTGTTCACCTTAGTAGTCACTTAGAAGGATGGTTATAGATGGCCTGGCATTGAGCTGTTTAGAGCTCCCAGGGTTTGAAAGATTTCACTAGAAGAAACAAGAGATTGTAAAGCAAGTGCACAGGGTGATAGGTTGTACTAGGCAAATAGGCTAGGAGCTTCTTGCGTATATTGGTGAACAATAAGTAGTTTTGAAACTGGGCTTCAAGGAATGAATGCTAGGATTCAATAGAAATAATTCAGAAAAAAATATATGGTATTAATTTTGTTTTAATTTTAAAGCAAATTTTAGAATCTTTGGTTTAATATGACAAGTCAATAGCATTGAAAGGCAAAATTTTATTTTATTATTAATTTTTCTTGTGTTTAAGAGACAGGGTTTTTCTGAGCATCCATGGCTGTCCTACAACTCAATCTGTAGACCAGGCCGGCCTCAAATTCATAGAGATCAACCTGCCTCTGCCTCCCGAGTACTGAAATTAAAGGCGTGTGCTACCACTACCCAGCATAAAGTTTAAAGCTCTTATAAATTATGGAGTAATGATACTTATTACAAACAAATTATATGTAAGTGAATGTCATGTGTACAAAATATTACTTGGCCAGAGGGAACAGATATGTATCCATGTATTAAACAGAAAAAAAAAGTGTCTTAATAAAATTTTTTAGAAGGCCAAGCATGGTAGTCACACCTTTAATCCCAGCACTTGGGAGGTAGAAGTAGGAGGATGTCTATGAGTTTGAGGCCTAGTGAACATGGAGAGTTCCATAATAGCTAGGAGTACATAAAGAGACCATGTCTCAAAAACAAAAACAAAAACAAAAACAAAATTAGATGGACTTTTAAGTCTGTAAGACACAGATGCCAGTTGGTCTCAGGCGTCAGCAACTAGATAGCCTAAGAAAAGCATCAGCAAGGTCCGATACAGCACGAAAAGACTCCGTTGTTCGTATCAATTGTTCTTTTTGAGAAGTGAAGTTAGGTGTATCTGTGTGGATAGGAAGACCTTCCTTATTAACAGGCATAGGAGGCATCGCTGAGAGGAAAGTCTTGAGTGTTTTTGAGAAGTGGTGTGACATGATATGGATTTTATTTTCGTATAATGATGTTTAAATCTCAACTGCAACAATAAACATTTAAAAATAATGGTTCACTTCTGAAACAAACAGAAATGATGAGTAAAAAACCTACTAAATATTAAAATGCTAATCCACAAACAAAAATTTTGGTATAAATACAGAGCTGGTCTGACAGAATATGGAAACAGAAATATAAAATGCATGTAAGTTTATATACATGTATCATTTATTCTATTTTATATAATTTAAGTAAATATTTCAATTTTTCTTTTGGTTTTTTGAGGCAGGATTTCTCTGTGGTAACTGTGGCTATCCTGTAGACCTGTAGCTCTGTAGACCAGGCTGGCCCCGAACTCATAACAATCCTCCTGCCTCTGTCTCCTAGGTGCTTGGAATAAAGGCATTCGCCACCACCGCCTGGATAATATTTTAAATTATTAGTGAAAGTTTGAACTAACAGATTATTGCATTAGAACAATGATATGGTCTTTTCAAATAAATTCATCTACTTTATTTCTTGTACATAAGGAAATCCACATAGTAAAATATTTTAGATTGGTGTTAAAAAGTAAATATAGGTCACAAAAGCTGTTTTATTTCTTTTTTTTCCAATATGGCAGGTAACACTTAGATATGGTCTGCCAATCTCCCGGGAATAAGATGGAAACAGCTGAAGAACAACTAGACTCTCTGAACAACTGGAAAGTGGCTAGATGTACAGCAGCAGAAGAATTAGCAGACAGTTGTTGAGAAGAACCCTTTCCCTTTGGTACGTGGTGCTCAGCCCTAGGCAACTAACAGCAGAAATGAGGTGCCATTTCACAAAGACTTCTGGGGAGTCAGGAAGGAGATCTGCAACTCAAAACCTTCAGTGAACCAAACTCTCAGAGGTCCTCAGATCAGTGTTATTGGACCATATGCTGAAATTTGCCCAGCAAAATACTGCCTAGTGTGGAGAAGACTCTTTGAATCAGATGATACAGCATTCAGCAAGCTGAAAACCTAGTGGGAACCAAAGTCTACATGGGAATTTTCACAGAGACTCCAAGCAACAATGTTGGACGTTGAAAAGAGCTGCATGGGACCAATGGGCCAGCATTCACAAACAAAACCTAAAAGGCACTCATAGAAGTATCATTAGCATCTGAGAGTATGGCTGTGGAGGAGCACCCACAGAGTGGGATGACATTGATAATTTGGTCATCCGAAAGGGACAACAGGATAGCCGATTACAGAGGAACTCCCAGTGGCAAGGGAGGCTTCTAGGAGATGGAAAAGAAATACTGAAACTCTGCACAGTTTTCATGTCCTTTGTCTCCAGACAGATTTCTCTCTCTCCTCTACATCCATCCCTTTCTTATTTAACAATGAACATCAATTTAGCAGGCCAGGGGTTGGAGAGATAGTTCAGCAATCAAAAGCAATTGCTGCAGTTCCAGAGGATCAGAGTTTGGTTCCAGACATCTCACAATGGCCAGCTCCAGGAGATCTGTTACCCTCTGGTTTCTGTGAGTACTGGCATACACATACACAGACATTCACATTAACAGACACATAAAATAAAAATGATAAATATTAAATATTTTTAGCAGGCCAGCTCAGTTCTGTTCTTTTCTTCCCCTTTATTGCATTTTTTCTTTGTACTCTTTTCCTTTACCTTTTCTTCTTCTAGAACACAGGTTTGCAAGGAATCTGTGCCTCAGCCTCCTAAGACATGAGACTGTTCTATGCTGTAGAACACATATTCTCCTCCTCTACCCTTAATGTATCAAACCAATACTAATAAATATTTTTTCAATTTTTTGTTTCTTTTACTTTCTACTCATATGCACAGTAACTAGTATGTTAATATAGAATTATTAGTGTCTCTACATGCCCTAAAATGATTAGTGCTTAAGGAGTGATTATTTTGTACTTAAGCATTACCCTATTTCCATAGCAGGGCTACCTCTGCATAGTAACCGTTGTTGTAGGCAACATTCTAGGGTGCTCTGAACACCAATCTAACAGAGGAAAACTGTACCTCATTTCTACTACAACAAAGTCTGCCCCAAACATTGTAAACAAATTTACTGAAAGAATACATTTGACTTAAATAAAATGAAATCCCACCAGATACACATGTCTCAGTGAAGAAAACATAAGTACAGTGAAAACCAAGACAAAACATTATCTCCTCCAAAAATATGCTACTCCACAGTAATGGCCCCAAGTGACAGTGAATTAAGTGAAATTCCAAAAAAAATTCAAAAGAATGTAACAAATATGTTCAAAAATAAAAGAGTACATAAGCTCCTGGATGGATTTCAAAAGAACACAAGCATCTGAATGAAATAAAGAACTTAATATAATATATGAAAATGGAATTCAATAAAGAGATAGAAAAACCTCAGAATGAATCATGGGAGAAACAATACCAGGGCCTGAAGACTAAGGTAAATGAGTTGAAACATTCAGTAAAGAACAAAGATAGATAAATAAAAACATTAGTAGAACATGTAAGATCTTTGGGACACCATAAAAAGACACAATCTGTAAGTTGTAGACATAAAAGAAGTCCATGCCAACATGGATTAAAAATGTAAAAATATGTTTGCCATACTGTAACAGAAAATTTTACAGATCTATGAAATGAAGTGATTATATAAATACAAAAGTTATATAGAACACAAAATGACAACACAAAAAAAGAAACTCCATACATCTACTGCACTTAAAGTGCTAAATATACAGGACAAAGAGAATATATTGAAAACTGCAAGAAAGATGCACTAAGTCTCATATAAAGTCAGGCCCATCACACCAAAAGTTGATTTCTCAACAAAAATTTTAAATGCTAGAAAGACTTGGAGTGATATATTTCAAGTTCTGAAATACCAGAGCTGCCAGTCCAGGCTACTATGCTATAGCAAAACCCTGTCATGATTGAAAGAAAAAAAATCCATGATAAAAGTAGACTAAAATAATTTATTACTACAAAGGCATCTCTACAGATAATACTGGAAGAAATTCATTGTTCTGCAGAGAATACTAAACAAAACTAAGAGGGTATAGGGGGAAAATGATGCTAGAACAATAACTAAGCAAATGAGAAGTAAGAAAACACCAAACACTACAAAATCAACAAAATGACAGGAGCAATACATACCTTTCAACAATAATTCTGCACATTAATGGTATTGATTCCCAAATCAAAAGACACAGACTAGCATATTAGTTTAAAATTTATATATAATTCACCTATTTGCTGCCTCAGAGAAATACATTTCACTTTGGGTGATAGGATGGAAAAATGTAGTCTAAGCAAATGGAACTAAGAAACAAGCAGGTATTGCTATTTTAATATCTGAAAAAGCAGATTTCAAAAAAATACTCAAAAGAAATATAGAACACCACTTGATACTGACTAAGGGAAGAATTCATCAAGAGGACACTGCAATTCTAAACATACATGCACATATTGTAGACAAAATGAACTTGCATAATATCTACTGATCACCCCATCCAAATAGTTCAGATATACATCCTTCTCAGCATCTCATAGAACTTTCTGTCAAATAGACCATGTATGAAGACACAAAGCATGTTTCAGCAAATATAGGAAAATTGAAATCACTTTTTATACTTTATTTGACCATGATGGAATAAAGTTAGAAACTAACAGGAAGAAGAAAATATATAAACTCAAGGAGATAAAACAACACCCTATAGAAATACGAACTGATCATTTAAGAAATCATAAAAGAAATTTTAAAATTCCTGAAATATGAAGAAAAAAAATTTAAAAGTCTCAAATCCTATGTAACACAATGAAAGCAGTCCTAAGATGAGAGTTTATATCTATAAGGCCCTATATTTTAAAAATCAGAGAGGTCTCAAAAATAACTTAATGATATAGCTTTGGGCATCAGAAGGTAAGAATAAGCCAAGGCCAAAAGCAATAGCTAAAAAATAATATTAGTGTGTAAATTAGTGAATAGAGGTGAATAAAACACAGAGACACAGAGTTGATTCTTTGAAAAGATAAACAAGATCAGCTAACCTTTAGCCAAACTAATCAAAAGAAAGCAAAAAGACCCAGACCCAAAATAAAAAGGAGTACATTACAACTGATACAAACAAAATTTAGAAAAATCATAAAGCTTTGCCATAAAAACCTATATTCCACTAAATTCCAAAATCTAAAATAAATAAATAAATTTCTAGTTACATATGGTCTAATGTGGTAAGTCAAAAAAAAAAGATAAAGGAAGGAAGAAAGAAGGAAGGAAGGAAGGAAGGAAGGAAGGAAGGAAGGAAGGAAGGAAGGAAGGAAGGAAGGAAGGAAACAAAGAAACAAAGAAAGAAAGAAAGAAAGAAAGAAAGAAAGAAAGAAAGAAAGAAAGAAAGAAAGAAAGAAAGAAAGAAAGAAAGAAAGAAAGAAATCATTGCCCAGTTTCCCTGATGGAGATGCAAACATTCTAATTAGGATACTTGCACATCCAATTCAAGAATACATCAAGAAGATCATTCACCGTGATCAAGTCGACTTCATTCCAAAGTTACAGGGATGTTTCAACATATGCAAACCATAAATATATGTTATACATGGCACTTTTTTTGTTTGTTCTTTGAAGCAGGGTTTCTCTGTTGTAACTCTGGCTGTTCTGGAACTCACTCTGTAGCCCAGGCTGGCCTCAAACTCATAGCAATCACTTGCCTCTACCTCTGCCTCCCAAGTGCTGGGATTAAAAGTGTGCGCCACCACCTCCGGCTACACATGAGGGTTTTAATATCAGAGCCTGTATAATATATTATATAAGTGGACTCAAGGAAAGAAATCACACAAACATTTAACTAGATATAGAAAAGGCCTTTAACAAAATACAAAATTCATAATAAAATCTTGCCATGTTGGAGCATGCCTTTAATCCCAGCACTTGGGATGCAGAGGCAGGTGGATCTCTAAGTTCTATGCCAGCCTACTCTACAGAGTGAGTTCCAGGATAGCCAGAGATACATAGTCTAGTCAGACCCTATCTCAAAAAAATTCATGATAAAACCCCTGAAGAGACTACTAGATTAGCATACCTCAACATAATAGAGGCTATATATGAAAACCTATAGCCAACGTCATGCTAAAAGAAGAAAAAAATCAAAAAAATTCTACTAAATTTAGCAACAAGCCAAGAGTGCTCACTCTTTCAACTTTTATTCAGTATAGTGCTTGACGTCTTAGCTAGAACAATAAAAGAAGGATGTAGAAGGAATACAACTAAGAAAGGAAGAAGTAAATATGTGCTTACTTATTTTCAGTTGATATGATTCTATACATAACAGACCCTAAAGAGTCCACCAGAAAACTCTTAGAGTTAATAAATACTTTCAGTAAACCGGCAGAATACAAGAGTAATATATAAAAAAAACAATCAGTAGCCAATGACAAACACACCAAGAAAAAAAAATCATGGAAACAATCCAATTTATAATAGCCTAAAATATTTTGAAATAAATCTAACCAAGGATTTGAAAGACCCCTATAGTGAAAACATTAAAACACTGAAAAACATAATTATGAAGATATTAGAGTATGGGCAGAACTCTCATGTCCACGGATTCAAGAAATAATATTGTAAAATTGTCTATCCTACACAAAGCAATCTACAGATTCAACACAATTCCCATTAAAATTGGGAACATGATATCGAAACAGAAACAGATAAGCAAATCAGTGGGGTAAAATAGAGGAACCAGAGCTGGCAAGATGGCGCAGTGGGCAGAAGTACTTGCTTCACAAGCCTGGCTGAGTTCCGTCACTGGAAAACATAGTGGAAGAGAACTGATTCCACATTCCTCCAAGTTGCCTATCAAACTGAAATGATAAGGCCCTGTAGTGGTTTGGATGAGAATGTCCCCTCCTCCATAGACTCATGTATTAGAATACTTGTTTGCCATTTAGTGGCACTATTTGGGGAGGTTCTGATGATGCAGTACTGCTGGTAAAAGTACATAAATGAAGGTGGGTTTTATATGAAAAGCCTCATGCCATGTTCAGTTCGCTTTTTCTTTGTGCTTGCAATAAAAGATAAGAGCTCTCAGTATCCTATTCCTGCCACCATGCGTGCTGGTTGTTGTCACACCTTCCTACTACAATGGTTCTTATCCTTCTGGAACCGTAAGCCAAAATAAATTCTTCCATAAGTTGTTTGTGGTCATGGTGCTTTATCACAACAACAGAAAAGTAACTAATACAGACCTTATTACTGAGCTTAAGAGTGCTGAAGGGGTTTCCTACTTCTCAAAAGCAATTACCTAGTGTCAGCACACAGAAGCTGATGCAGCTGTGATCAATGGCGGGGCAGGTCCACCTTCAGCTGGCAGGAGGACTTGGCAGTATTGTCTATGTGGTACTCGTTTCGGACGCATAAAAGATGCATGATTGAGGGAGTCGTGAGTCTTGTACCATGGTTCCAGAGAACCACTGAAGGCCAAGCAATGTGTGCTGAGACCAGAGTACCTACCTCTAAGGAGGCCCTAACAAGTAACTGGACGAAGCTGTGAAGGTGAAGCTTAAATTGCATTAGAGACCTCAGGATGTTGAAGAAGCCAGAACCATGCGAGTTCCACTGAATAGAGCTGCATACACAGCATGGATCATGCCTAAGAGAGAGGCCATGTGTGCTATAGGCAGCAGAGATGGGGGGACATAGCTACATAAGCCATTTGGAGCTAAGATGATTCTATTGAGTCTCAGATACTAGACATGGAGTTGCAAATTTTGGTGTTTTCCTTGTTCTGTTTTGGTTTTGCTTCTGCTAGGTTTTGGTTTTGTTTTGGTCAGATCTTTCTTTGCTATTCATCTCCATTCCTCCCATTTTGAATAGGAATGCTTACATTGTGTCATTATATGCTGAAAACATGTAAAAAAATCACACAGGGTCACAGTTAAGAGATTTCCTTGAGTCTCAGGAGAGACCTTAGCATTTGAATGGTGTTGAAACTATTAAAGACTTTTGAAGTCGGGCTGAATGCATTTTGAATCAAAAGAGGGCCATGAACATATTGGGGGCAGGGACTAAATGCTGCGGCAAATGTGAAAAGTCTCTCACAGTGTCACATGTGAATACTTGGTACCCAGATAAGAACACTGTTTGGGAAAGTTGTAGAGCCTTTAAGTGGTGGAAGTTCACTGAAGGGAGGAGTGCATGTTTGTGACTTTATAGCCCAGCCCCACTTTTTGTTCATTTCTGCTTCCTGGGTGTAGCTACAATATGACCAACCCACTTATTTCTGCTACCATGTCTTTCCTTCCCTGATGTCATTTCTTCCTCCACTATGATGGACTATAAACCAAAATAAAGTCTTTCTCCCTTAAGTAGCTTTGTCAGGGTGTGCTGTCAAAACAAGAAAGTAACTAAGACAATAACAAACCACTCTCTGGATCAATTTGAGGCCCATTCCACAGTAAGGAATTCACACCTGGTATGTCAAAAGCCCCTGGTTGAGCAAGTCATAATTCCTAGTGGGAAAACTACTATTGTTGTTTTGCTGAATTGACATAATATGACCTGTAAACCTGCTTTCTAAATGACTGCATTTATGCCCATGGATTAATGTGACTGTCAACTTTAGTTAGAGAAGCGTCGTTTTGTAGCAAGCAGTAGCAACTGCATAGACATATAACTAGTCAAAGTGATTAGAATGAACATCTTTTAAATGTTCGGCCATTTCACCCCCTCCAAGACTCATGGAACATCACAGAAGAAAAGATAGTAGAAATATAAGAGCTGGAGGAATAAATGGAGTGTTATGGAACACTGTCCTCTGGGCTTGACACAGCCATTGCACTCCTGAATTCACAGCAGCTGTGATTAGCTGGCTAGGACTTGTACATGATCGATCTGGCTCATCAACATGCCACCAGGAATGGGGTAAATGAGGTCCCACTCCTTCCTAAGGTAGCTAGTGGTTGGTGGGAGCGGGAGTCATTTTACTTAATCTTGTCACTGGTAAGTTGTCCATGCTATTGTCAAGTACCCCTCACCTGTGCACCTGTAAACTAGCCGAATGAAACTGATGGGATCCTACAAGCAAAAGGTTAAAAAGGAGCTAGTTGGAAAGAAGAAGGGGATGAGTATGAGGAGAAGGGGACAGAGAGAGTGTAATTAGGGTGGTGAACATCGTCAAATACATTTATACGTGTATGAAAATATCATACTGGAACCCATTACATGCATAATTAATATATGCTAGATAATAAAAGTAAACATGGATTTTTTATAGTTAAGGTTTGTGAAAGAGTTATTCTTTTTAAACGACATGAAGTCACAAAAATATAAGAGCAATGACTGATATTTGACTACATAAAACCATAAAACAACATAAAATATAATGGTAATAGAACAAGCAAGATTAAGATATTTATAATACTAGAGGCTGTAACATTCACAACAAAGTGGAAGATAACTTTGCTAATTCATTAAAAATTGGTGAAAGCAATTGTATTAGTCAGGTTGCACAAAGCTATACTGAGATATAAAAAAAATTTCAATAGTTTACCTATAAGATTTATTTCTTGTTCAGATCACACATTCCTGTCAGATCAATTGTGGCTCTGCTGTCACCTGCACTCCAAAATCCAGGTTGAAAAAAGCATCTAATCTAACAGCTGAGATAGTATTGATCTTGTGGCAGAAGAAAGTTGAGTTACACAAACATTAAGCATTTCTCCTAAGCACTTCCTCTTGCTTTTTATTGGCCATTATAACATAAGCTAATCCTGATATCTTATGGTATATGAGTATAAACCTATTCTAGGTAGGGGGACCCATGGGGAAAAATAGCGAACATCTCACATAATAATCTGTAAGTGGTAGACAAAGGACTTTATTCCCCAGCAGTCTCCCACCTTGAACAATATAGTATAGAAAAAGACTCCATTTCTTGGAGAAGAACTCCCCAGTAAGCAAGAACTTTGCATTGGAACCCAGGTTAGTAAAAACTAGCATTGGTAAGATCCTAGCCCCCAACATCCTAATGGCCCCCAACATGAGGCGCGTGCTCACAGATCAAGACTCCAGGTAAGCCCTGGTATCAAGTAAGACAACCCCCGTGAGTTGGGCTTCTATTCCGGATCACTTTACCTGTGGTTGGTTGCAGCAGTCTTAGACCACGGGTCTACTGCATCAATATACAGTGGAAATCAACATGGATCCTGGTGCCACCCAGTACTGTGCTGGTCTCAGCAGGCTATGGTTTCGGGGATGATAAAACATTGCCATGTTTATGGATCACAGCTGGTCCCTCCACCATGACTCAGTCAGAACTCCGCATAATCACAGTGCTTGAGATGCTCAGTGATGGCGAATGACACGTTTCGGCCTACCTAGGTAGCAGGAAATTGGTTACTACTGTGGATTATCTCTAAAGTGCTCTTGAAATTCATACTGAATAGTCTATCAATGGCAGATTTAGGGAAAAACCTGAGCTTGTGTTGCCCTCTAGTGCCAAAACAGTAAGAACACACCACAGCAGACAGGAAACCTGAGTTTAAGACACAATCCAGTGCTGAAATAGCAGAAATATCTTAGAGAAACTAAGTAGCCTGTTAGAATTTAAGAGAAGACAGGCACATACAAAGCCAAATGGTAAAACATAACCCTTCAGTGTGCAGATGACACTGAACACCAACAAATATCAAGACTTTTAAGGGAGTCAGGAATAGTAGCATATATTTGTATTTGTATTCCCGGAACTCAGGAGGCTGAGACAGGAGGATGTAGGCCCGCTTAGACTACAAACATAGCAAGACCCTGTGACAGAAAAAAAGAGGAGGAAGAGAAGTAAGGGAAGCAAAAAGCTTTCAGGAAACAAGCTTTCCATTTGTCAAAATAAGGCACTAGAAACCGAGAAACTGACAAGATAGTAATCAGAACGGTTTAATTCCAGGAATTTGAAAGGAACTCAGTGAGCTTCAAGAAAACACGGAAAAGGATTCAGTACTTTGACAGAGAAACTTAATGCAAAGATTGGAAATAATTATCACAGAATTCCTTGATCTGAAAAATTAACTTAGTGCTATATAAAATGCTATAGGAGGAATCACTAGCCGAATAGAATAAAAACAGAATGTAGACTTGGTGGGTTTGGAGACAGGTTATGTGAAAATACACAGCAGAAGAGATGAATTTTTACAAGCTTGTGAAAATTTTAAGACTGTATTTATAAGAACAAATACCCAGGTGTAAGGCATAGTTTTGAGTGTCAATATAACGAAATGATGAACCAACTAGGGGACATGCCTTTGGATGAATAAGAACATTTCCAGACAGACCTGAGAGAAGTGCTCCCTCAAAGTGGACAGCCCCTTCTCACAGATGGCCAAACTATAAAGAAGTCTGAGGGGGGAAAAGCAGTGTTGCTGCTTTCTTGCCTTCACTTTCTGCTTTTCAGTGTATTTATCCCTTCTCTTTCTCCTCCTTCCCCCTCCCTCTCTACTCCCCTTTCTCTACTCCTTTCCCTTTCCCTGCCTCCACCACCACCACTGCTGCTACTGCTGCTGCTGCTGCTATCTTGTATTGACAGCAATTCCTTTGGCCTTCCAATGTGGACTACAGACCAGCAGCTCCCTGAGAGTCCTCAAGGCCTTCAGCAGCAGATTGAGACTGCTGTGACATCTAGCTTCTTAAACTGAGCCGCTATTGACTTCTCAGTTTTTCTAACATGCAGACAGCTGTTGTTGGACTACTCAATTCCTAATGTAAAAGACACTCTAGCATACATACGCACAGATGCATACACATGAACAATCTATTTGTTGTGTTCTTCTGGAGAACTCTACCTAGTATAGCAGGTTATTGGGGCTCAAGAGGAACTTAAGAATATAAACGAGGTCAAAAGCTTATTTAAAGAGATCATAACAGAAACTTCCCTAAACCTCGAGAAGAATGCAAATATCCTGGTACAAAGATCACAAGTGAGGTTTAACCTAACAGAGTATACCCCCATAACATGGTATGCCAACATGAATAAGGTAAATTTCACAAGATCCATCCCATGATGAAGAGTTACAAGCAGTCAATGGTTGCTCAGAGAAAAAAATGAGTCTATTTTCAGGGATAAGCCCCCTGATAAGTGGTTATCCAATTCTAAGTAGTCAGACCTAAAAGTAAGTACATATGGTAAACTCTAAATGAACTAGGTAGGTTGTGTGTGTACATGTTTGTGTATGCGTGTGAAACAATAGTTAAAGAAGAAGTCATGAATATGTAAGGCAGTGAGGGCCACAGGAGGAGTTACAGGGGAAGAGGGGATAGGAAATGATGTAAATATAATACACATGTATGAAAATTTCAAAAACCAAAAAATTTAAGTTAAAAAAAATAACAAAAAGGGTGAAAGGTGAAGAGAAAAATACTCAAAGCCACAAGAGAAAAGAAACACCTAATGATGTCAAATCCATGCAATACCATATTTCTCAGCAGAAACTCCACAGGTCAGTAGAAGGTAGCATGAGGTTTGCACAGTACTGAAGAAAGGGGAAGAAAATATCAACTGAGAATACTCCACCTGGAAAAACTGTCTTTCAAAAATGAAGGTGTGACAGACTTTTCCAGACAAACAAAAGCTGAGAGGACAAATATCCACCATACATGTTCTAAAAGAAATGCTAAAGGAAGTTCCTCAAGCTGAACTCATGCCTGGTATTGTGGCACACACCTGTAATCCCAGTACTGTGGAGGTAAAGGTAAGAGAATCAAGGGTTCAAGATCAGCCTCTGCCACATAGCAAGTTGGAAGGTCAGCCTGGGATATATGAGACTCTGTTTCAAAAAACAACAAACAAAAACAAAGCATCATCATCAACAACAAAAACCAAAATGCAACATTAAAGAATAAGTTTAAAAAGGAGGATAGAATGTTACTGGTAAGAAAAATTATACAGAAAAGTCCAGGGGGCTCTAAGGTTGTAATTGTGGTATGCAATGAATGATAATGCAAACCAATAAAAAACAAATAGGTTAATATATTAAGCAATAAGCAATGCAGAAAGATATCTGTTTTCATTCCTATTACACGTAATTCATATCATAGTTTTTCTTCTGAAAAACAAATCATTTGACACATTCGACCATTATTGGCTTGAGATTATAAACTTGTTTGGTTTGTTTCAGGTTCATGAAAAGGAAAGCTATAATCTAAACAATTTGAGGTTTTTGCGTTCTTAGTGATTAAATTTTCTCTGAAGTGTCTGTCTACTGTTACTCCTTTCTTGATTAAGCAATAATTCCTTGGCATAGAAAAATTAATGAGTACATTATCCTCAGAAATAACAGAAACACTGCAAATTTGGTTCTATCTCCTGGCTAATTTAGGCATAAAACAAATTCTTCCTGTATTGTCTATTGCTTGTCCCCTTCAGGGTTAAGCTACCCACAGTTTCTCATTACCTGCATCTTGAACAGTTGAGTGTCTCTGTGGTAATTGGCAACTACTACATAAAAACCTTCTCTGGTGAGGGTTGAGAGATGAAGGTGAATTAGAGTAAAACACATTACGTGCATATATGAATACTAAATATTTATCTTTTCAAAAGAGGACATGATGTTGGGGGGATAGGGTTGGGGACACCAAGAAGAGTTAGAGGGAGGTAGTGGTGACTAGATATGACCAAAATGCATTGTACCAATATATGAAACTTTCAAAGACTAAAAATGTTATTTTAAAATAAATTTAAGACATAATAAAACAACAGTTATTATTCACACATCAGGAGACAGCTGGGGCTCTATATCATAGTGCTGTTTGGAGAGGTGATGGCTACAAGTCATTAGGTCTTAGGTATACCTGACTCCATTACATAAGGAACAGCATTTTGCATTACAAACAAAAAAATTATAAGGAATAATGTTTGTGGAAAAAACTGCTTTTTAAAAAAAAAGATATAAATTTCTATCTGGAATTTTGGTGATTCAAAAAATGAGACTGAGACACTCAGGACAGTAGCAACATATTAGTTTGCATGAGAGTTTGAATTTAAGCGAGAATCAGTCCTCCATTGCTGAAGCCTGGTCCAAAAAGCAAGAAAGCAAAAAACAACCTACCAGGTTTTCAAGAATATTCTATTTCCCAAGTCTACAAGGAGTTCCCTGTCACTGCTGAATTTCTCTATAATTCCATCATCTGATAAACTTTGTCAAGAAAATCTGCTTTACTTGAAGGTATAACCAATTATATTTGAAATAGTTCTTTTATAAAGAAGTATATTGCTTAATTTACTTCAGGATCACATCACCAAGACATAGAATAGGCTATTCCTTTGTTTTTTTCTCCCATAGGAACATCAATTCACTCGAGATAATACTTTAGCAAGACGTAAGGACATCAAATGAAAGAGTATAGCATGGAAATCAGAAATGAAGAAGGAAGGGAGGACAATTTTGCATTATGTGCATCCCCTATACTCAGTCCCAGGCAGCATACCCTGGAGAGATGCCTTCCAAGTAGAGGAAAGATAGAAACGTGAGCACTGGACATTACCTCAAACTCCAGATCAAAACCGACACTGTACCACACAGAAGTTCATGAACACTGGCAGATTATTTTTGAAATCAGCAATTGTTTAATTCTGAGAGGTAGCAATGGTATCCAAAGAAATAATCTTCCCTTATACATGTTAGTTGCTCAGCTTTTGGCTGATGCACATTTAAAAAGTTTTTCTGTGAAACTTCTTGAAAACTATGCATTAGAAGGTTTCTTTAGCTTTTCATTTTAACAACGAAGGTATTACGCAGACATTTGCAACACCATCACAGCAGTATTTGGTCTTTGATTCTGTATCTATTATCCACACACCAGAGATCTTCCTCAGGCCTAGTTGTAAGCATAGGAGTGTCAGAGTTAAAGAAAGAGATGAACCAGTCAGCAGCTTACCGAGTTTTCTTCCTGAATATTCACACCAACGGATAGAAGTTGTATCATACAATTTCACAACCAGTTGCATTTTCTTATCACTGCAATTTATTATCTTGAAGGTAATTTGAAAAGGTTCTTCTAGGACTACAGTGTCTAGACTTTCCTCCAAAGATATCTTCAAGTCTCCGTAACTTTGAGCTTCTCTTTTAAGCTGGACTGTGTGTAGCATTGCCGTCCCACCAAGTTCCCATTTCCACACGATCTCTAACTTTCCCATTTCTATTAGGCTGTTACGAGTTCTTGCTTTCTCTAAATAATCTTTCTTGAACCACAGGTGGTATAAGTAGTGGCGTCCTTCTCTTGCCTGCAAAAATGTCCTCGTTCCAAATGTACACTCATCTTCCCCATCCAGGTTGAGAATATTTAATGGTTCTTCAATGTACATGTCAGGTAGCTCCAAGAAAACCTTTTGTATAAACACAGTTGAGGATGAAATGTTCTGAATCTGAACTTCAAGATACAAGTCACCGTTGTCTGAATTGTAAAACTTAGTTTTGACATTCAGTGGTTTAGAGGGATGAAATATACACAGTTTGCTTAAAAACATCTCTGCTCACTGAGTTGAATAGACATTGAACTCACTGGAACAAGTCTCCCAGGGTCTATTATTTTGTCATGAATGACAGCAACAATATAATGTTCTACCATTGTAGCCATGGGAGACCAAAACATGTAAAGGCTGAGTTCTTATATAAAAACCAATGTTTTCAGTATTATTTTATTATGAATTAATTGCTACCACTGGGAATCCTCATGTAACTATAATTTTCCCCTTTTCTCAGATTAGCTGTGAATATTTAGAGTGCTATCAATCTTCCCTTCAAACACATTTCTGATAGAGGGTTACTTCTCATGAGCTAGAGTACCTGCACATATGTCTTGAAAATTAGTGAAAACAATCTTGTTTAATAGAGTATCAGAAAAATTTCCAGTCTGTGCAGAATACTTTATATTTGATTACAATTTTACCATATAAAATGTACCCAGTATTTCTTTTAATCAGATATGGAAAGCTGATAGACACAAGTGCCTTGGAAATAAAAGTTAGTTACTTTCAATTCTCAAGTGAAGATACTACACTATGCCTCAAAGGGCTGCATAAATGCCAAGGTTGATCTAGTGAGAAAGAAGAAATGTGACATAAGTCTGTTATGTTTACCATGAGAAAGGCCAAGCACGGCATGGGTAAGTGACTTAGAATTGACTACTGTGTATGTCACCAGACTCAGATTTTTAGGACCTGTTCATAATTGTCTAGTGCTGGCTTTTGGCATGCTATTAGGAAAGGATAACAGTGGCAAAACATAAAGGAGTTAGTTGACAGGTATGAGCTAAGGATTGGTTCTCAGTTCAGAGTTCAGAATTAAGAGAGAAGCAATTGAAATTGAGAAAATGGAAGAATAAGTAAGGAAAACAAAGAGTAAACAAGGCATTTGCTAGGTAAGTGATCTACTGCTGAGCTAAATCAAATCAATAATCCCCGAAAGTGCTGTTTTTACATGCAGAAACATGGTGGTGGCACATCTGTAGTTTGAGTACCTGGAAAAACAGAGACAGGAGGAGTGCCCACAAATTAGAGGCTAGCCTCATATATTTAGTGAATTCCAGGCCATCTAGGACTACAAAATAAGTCCCCATGTCAAAAACCTTAAAATAATGAGTACGTATCATGCAAAAGCAAAAGGGAGTTCTGTCTGCAAGAGGAAAGGGAACTGTCTAGAGTAGGAGGCTGGGGGCACAAGGAAGGGCAGTGGAGGAGGAAACAAACCATAACAAAATATGATGACACATATGCATGAAAATGCTATAATGAATGAAATTATTTTGTATGCTAACCTAATTTTTTGAGTATTTTTTATGTGCACAAGTGTCTTGCCTGTTGCTCAGGGACTGGGTGATCCTGAGGTCTGCAAGAGTGATCAGGGTCACTATTTGCTTGAGCTCTGATTGTTGCTCACACAGCCCCTTACCAGCTTTATCACCATTCATCCTGCTGCCTTGGCCTTTGTGTTTGCAACCCTTGATATCATCACAGTCCATGGTCTCCCCAGCCCATCAGGAAGATTACTATGCATAGCAGCTACTGCCTCGGGAGTGGTAGAATTGGCCTGGTGTGAGGTGAAAGGCCAGGAAGATGTTAGTCACCAGCAGACAGTTCTCTGATGTGGATATTCAGTCCAGGAGATGAGACATTCTTCACCTGTACTATCCCGTGACTTGGCAGTTAGTTTGGGGACAGGACCTGGTCCAGCTACACACTGCTGCATCCCACCCTGCCCTTATCATCTGACCTTTGTGTCTGCAGCCCCTGGTGGAACCTTAGTGTATACTGTCCCTTCATCCAACAGGGAGAGCAATACAAGTGGCAGCCATGGCCATAGGAATGTCGGAACTGGCCTGCAGACAGTAGGGAAGCTAGGATGGTCTGGTGGCAGGCTGAGGATCTTTCCATCCATTGTCTGCTCTGGGTGTGCACTCGTGCCTGTCCTCACCTCCAGTCATGTGACTCCTTATGTTGCTTGCCACCATTCCCATGTTTTCCTGGTCTCAGGGTCTGCCTCTCTTCTCAGTGTGTTTGCCACTCAGAGAGTAGCAACTCCAGCCTTGTCTATGCACTGTGCAGGCCAGTTCCACCATATACATCAGTCACTGCCTCTGTGTCTTTCCAACCATTCTGATTTCTCATAGTTTATGTTGTTGAACTGAGCACAACTGTGGCATCTCCTGTTTCATGAACTCATGAGGAGCTATGGTCATCCTGACTGGGGGTCCTGAGTGGGAGGCAAAGGGGCAGCTTCAGGATTCCTGACAGACCCTGCTCACTGCCCTGCCGCCATCTTGTTTCTCTCTCCACTTGGACTTTTGTAGAAGAGATCCCTTTCATGAGACAAACGGCTTTATTTTTGTTTTATAATTGTCTGTTTGAGTTAGACTTTTGATAATTCAATTCTAATGCAGTGTCATAATCTTCCTGAGTTTCAAACATTTGAGAAACATTTGTCCTCATGGTAAGTAGCCATTGTTTCTTTTAATAATATTCTTTCCCTATGTCTTTTCTCTCTTTTACTGTATTAGACAATTTTCTGTTACTGTAAACAAATGCCTGATGCAGTATCTTTATAAATAGAGCACATTTATTTACCTTATAGTCTGTGGGAGTTGAAGGTCTAAGATCAGTTATTCTTATCTGTTCAGCTTCTGCCAAGGGCTTGCTTTGATGTCTCACAAAAGGATGGACAGCAAAATGGCAGGATCATTTGTGAAGGGATATGATACTGTGAAAATACAGAAAACCAGAGAGATTCATAAGTCAGGTTAAATATTATATAGGAACCCATTCTTGAGAAACTAACTCATGCTGTGAGATCAGCATTAATCCTTCTCAAAAGCAGTATTCTTAGAGACTTAATCACACTTCATTAGATTACAGGGTTCAAAGATAATGTTTATAATTATCGGGAAAAGATATTATCATACTCCTCCCTTTTTTAGCTCCCTATGTACAGGAGATCAGACTTCCTTCTGAGGAATGCATCACAATAAGATGAATACACAATCAAACATGAGAATCAGCCAATAAAGAGAACTATAAGAATGTAAGTGCAATTTGTCTCACTAGTTCTGGAAGTAACAATTACTTGCACGTAATACATGTTGTTTATAACTTGTAATGAGTTATTCTTAAAGATATGTTTGTGTGTGTGTGTGTGCATGTGTGCTGTGTTGTGTCGTGTCTCCGTCTATGTGAATGTATGCCACGCCAGAAGAGAGCCGTGATCTCCTGAAGCTAGAGTTACCAGCAGTTGTGAGTTCTGGGGACTGAACTTAGGTTCTCTGGAAGAGCACCAAGTGCTCCTAACTGCTGATCTATTTCTCCAGTTCTGAGTTATTATTTTTAAATAGATAATAAGTAACTTTAAAAAACAAAACAGAGAAATAAAGGAATATGAAGGATCAACTAGCTCAAAGCAAGACTGAAACCTAGTGGGCAAGACATTAGATTTTGAAATTTCAGGTCCAGCTATTCTATATACAGTGTAGTAGGAGTTAGGCATCTAAGGCCTTGGGAAGCTGCATTCACATGGCTTTCCTAGTTGGAGTTCACATGGCTGCACTATCAATGTTTTTATCTTTTCAAAGAAAATGTTCTGTGCAGGGGATATAGCTCAGTGAGTAGAAAGCCAGCCTTGCATACCCAAGGTCCCATGTTTAGTCTCCAGCATCATCTACAATGAGGTGGTGGAGGCACACAAACTTGTAATCCTAGTCATTCCAGAAATGGAAGCAGGAGGGTCAGGACTTCAAGTTCATCCTCTACCTCAGCCAGCTCCAGGGCTATCTGGGTTATATTAGATCCCCATTTGAAAAACAACAAAAGAAAAGTGACATCAACTAATCAGTTCTTTGGTTGAATATGTGTATTATTCATATTATGTATTATGTATAATCTATTTATTATTCTTTTAGTTTTTCTCTCATTAATTTCTCCCCTAATCTACATCATCTTTGTCCTCTGCTAGATTTCAGTTTGTCTTATTCATCTTTCCTAGGACATTAATGTGCATCATTAAGCTTATTTATTTGAGATATTACTGGTTATTTTTAATGTAAGAACTTACAGCTATTGGCTTGCATATTAGAATTGCCTTACTTCTTGTATCCTCAAAGTTTTGGTTAGTTGTGGCATCATTTCCAATTTTTAATTTCCTCTCCATTGTTTTAAAATAAATAAATATCTATCTATCTATCTATCTATTTATTTATTTATTGTTTTTTTTTTTAGATAGAGGTTCTCTGTTGTAACTCTGGCTGTCCTGGAACTCAGTCTGTAGGCTATGCTGGCCTCAGACTCATAGAGATCCATCTGGCTCTGCCTCCCAAGTGCTGGGATTAAAGGCATGTGCCACCACTGTCTGGTAAAAATATTTTATATATATATATATAATATATATTATATATATATTTCTGAATATAAGTGTAGGTACCTACCAAAGCCAGAACATTGGATATCCCTGGAGCTAACGTTACAGGCAGTTAGGAGCCACCAAATATGGATGCTGGGAACCAAACACTGGCCCTCTAAAAGAGTAGTATATGCTCTTAATCACTGAGCCATTTCTACAGCCCTTCTTTTGGATGTTTTTAGTGACTTTTTTTCACTGAAAAGTATATTGTACAGGAATTCGAGAGTTGGCTCAGGGGTTAAAAGCATGTATTGGTCTTCAGAGAACTGAGCCACACTGGGTGGCTCATAACTCTAACTCCAGCTTCAGGGGATCCAACTTCCTCTTCTGTCCTCCACAAGCACCTGCACTCATGGGTATATACTGCTCTTGCATAAACATAATTTTAAAATACATCTTTAAAAACATTTTTAACTCTTCATGTATTGTGTGATTTCCATTGCTTCTCTTGCTGTTGATTTCTAGTTTTATTCTACTATAATGTAATATAGTATAGGAAAGTATTTTGGTTCTTTTGTTGAGACTTGCTTTCTGCCGTATAGTATACCATTTATATATAAGCTGTTGAATGTGATATTCTGAAAATATCTATTACATTAAATTGATCTCTGGTTTAAGTTAGCTCTAAAGTTTCTTTGTTAATTTTTAATTTAGGAGACCTATCTAAAGATTAAAGTGGTGTATTATAGTCTCCTGCTACAATTTTTGGTGGGAATGATAATAGAGTTGAAGTACACAGAGTAAGCAGTCAGGAACACAACACAGATGTAAAGCGAGGTTATCCAAGAGTAGAGGACAATCTGCAAACTTGATTTGAATACCTACAAGAATGAATTGAAAAACTGATAATTATTGTTACTTGTTCTTAGTATCCCTCAAAGAAAGTTCAACTACCAATTCTCAACAAAAAAGAAAATATGCCATTCACAATAGTTTTAAAACAACAAAGCATCTAAGCATAAAACTATTAAGCAAACAAAAGACCCCTGCAATCAAAATATCAAAACACTGAAGAAATTGAAGAAGACAATAGATGATGGAAAGAGCCTCCATTTCTGTGTGTTGGCAGAATTAATGTGAAAATAGCTATCTTGACAATAGCAATCTACAAGTTCAGCACAATCCTCATCAAAATTTGAACTAGAGCTTTTACAGAACAAGACATAACAATCCTAAAAGTCATATTGAATCATAAAAGACCCTGGATAGCCAGAACAATCACAATCAGAAGGAACAATTCTAGAGGTACCATAATACCTGACTTTGAATTACATGACAGAACTGTAGTAACAAAGCATTGTACAAGCACAAAAACAGATATGTAGACCAACAGAGGAATAGAGGACCCAAGTATAAGTCAACACAGCTACAGCTACAGAATCTTTGACTAAACTGTCAAAACAAAAGACATTTGAAAATAGACATTCGATTCAACAAATGATTCTGGAGCAACTGGGTATTCAGATGACCCAATATCTCACACCTTGCAGAAAAAAAAATCAATTGGAAATGGATGAAAGAGGGCCTGGAAAGATGGCTCAATTGTTGAGAGCATTTATTGCTCTTGCAGAGGACCTGTGCTCAGTTTCCAGCATCTACATAGTGACTCATAACCATCCATATGTCCTGTTCTAAGGAGTTCATTGCCTCCTATTGACCTCCATAGGCACTGCGTCCTTGTAGTGTACATACATACATGCAAGCAAAACACTCACATGCATAAAACAAATCTTTTAAAATGGATCAAAAACTTTAAAATAAGAACCAATACATAGAAACTACTAAAGAAAAACATGCAAAATATTTCTACATACAGTCATAGACAACAGTTTTGGGAAGTGATTTCAGTAGCACAGGAAATAATTCCAATAATTAACAAATGGGATTACATGAAATGCACAGTAAAGAAAATTAAAACCAGAGTGAAGATACAGCCTCCAGACTAGGAGAAAAGTTTTACCAACTATACATAAAAAATGGGTTGATATCTAGAATATGTAAAGAACTAAAAAAAAAACCAAAAACTTAAAAAAATCTTCCAATCAAAATGTAGGCTAATGAGTGAATGAGTAGTTCTTAAAAGAGGAAACACTCAAATGACCAAATAAAAGGTGGGGCTGAGCGACAACTCAGTGTTAAGAGTTCATACTAGAGAGCACTCATTGCTCTTTCAGAGGATCCGAATTTGGTTCCCAGTGCCCACACTAGGCAGCTCACAATTGCCTTTATCTTCAGCTCCAGGAGGATCATCCACACCTCTGGATAATGAGGGCACCACCAACTCATGTGAACTCATGAGACACACTCACATACACATAATTAAAAATAAAATCAATATTTTTGGAAAAGAAAACAGATGACAAAAAGATGCAGATGACTATGTGAGGACAGAGCAGCCCTTGTCCACTGCTGGTAGGAATGCTAATGAGTGCATCCACTGTGGAAATCAGAATGGAGAATTTTTATAAAAACCCAAAGCGGAACTACTGTACGACCCTGCTATATAATTCGTGGGCATGAACCCAAAGGACTCCAAGTCCTATCACAGAGATCTCTGTACATTCATGTTTATTGCTCCACTATTCACAATAGCTAAGAAATAAAGCCAAGCTAGATAGACATCAACACATGAATGGTTAATATACACAACAGAATATTATACAGCTCTGAAAAGCAGTGAAACTATAACATATTTAGGAAAATTGATGGAACTGTAATCATCATGATAAGTGAAATGAGCCAGACTATGAAAGTCAATACCTGGCTACTTTTTTTTTTTTCCATATGCTGATTCCCGACTTTGAGTATATGTAAATATGCACCTGTGCGTGTGACTGTAGGTCATGAAACTAGAAAGAGAACATGAAACTAGAAAGAGGAGGAGAAAAGATTTAAAAGCAGAAGAATACACGTATCATGAAAGAAGAAGGGGCACTATTGGAGAGGTAGATGAGAAACAGAAGGAGGTAGTACAGTGTGATAGTGGGGGAAAAGAAGAGGACCAATAAGAACAAAACATCTAAGAAAAGCATATAATGGAAACCATTAACTTGTATGCTAATTTCAAAAAGCTAATACAATGAAAAGGTTAATACACTATGATAAATATATATATATATATATATTTATATATAAATATACAATAAATAAATATTTTAAAAGGTTATGTAGAAAGATGATAAACATTAAATAAGACTTTTCAAAAGTAAAGAAAATATTTTACCTGTTACACTCAAATCAAGAATAACTTGATTTCTTGTAATTGATAGAAATTAGACAGCCTTTTGCTATATTAATATTTGATGTCCAAGCATCATTTATCAAAATAACCATATATCCACCGTTTCTCTGCAACACCACATTTGTCGGGAAACATGTAGATCTTTGTTAGATTTTCTGTTCTCTTCATTGGTGTGGCTTATTATCTTTAATAAATTCATTTTGTTTTTCAAGATAATCTTGACTCTTGAGCCTGTGTACTTCCATTCATCACAACAAGTATTGGGATTTTAAAATCTACAAATTCATTTGAGTAAAAATAATACTTTTGGCATGAAGTCTATTTGCAAACTAGATATATTGCTTATAAACATTAAGTTTTCAAAGAATAAATGAAAATAAAGTGAAAAATAGAACAGGGAGAGGAAAGACTGCTCGGTAGTTACGAGTACATGTTGTTGCAGAGGTACCAGATCTGGTTCCAAGCACTCAAAATTAGACAGCTCAAAACTGCCTATAACTCAAATTCTGGGGGGATATAATGCCCTCTTCTTGCTTCCTTGGGCACCTACACATATATAGTATTCATACAGACAAGCAGGCAAACACACACACACACATATAAACTAAAAAGGGGAAAAAATATGCTCCAACTACCCAACTTCCATAAATACCTTCACCATGCACAGCATTACCAGTGTGGCAGTGGAGATACCTATGTTCCAAGCACAGATGCTGATACTGCCCTGGACCCTAGAACATCGGTCCCTCCATGTTTGCTTATGATTAAGACTCTGTCACCATAATGACATCAAGGGTTCCATTAATGAAACACTGGTCCAGAAATATACTTAAGTAATCTCAAATTCTAAAGGGGATGATCACTACTTCATAAGTGGGAGAGAAACACATCAAAAGAACAGAATCAGTCTTTGCCATTGGAAATCCCAATATCTCTCACCACCACTATGGACAACCTACAGCCCTAGCTGCTGAGGATCACTGCAATCCTTCAACAATGGCCTCAGATACCAGAGCTTCGTGAACAGTATACTATATTCTTTCATTGAAAATAAACAACATACTCTACTACTCAGCATTCCTAGATGAAGGTATTTCCCCACTGAAAACAGTCCATAAAGATTTGAAACAACTACATCTTAACAGAGTTATTTAAGTATCTGTTTCAAAGTCTTTTAAATGATTCTGTATAACTGGTTAATTAAGCAACTATTATTTTAGGTTATGTGGCATATTTAATACCACATGTGTGTTCCAAAATATTCATCTATGCAAGAGCTTATAGTGTTAATTAAAATATACTACATCCTCCTCAAGACTAGTGACTGATTTTCTGGGTACTTAACAACCAAAACCAGGGAGTCAAAGAGGATAAAGGGGCAAGAAGACAGCCTATACTTTGGCTCTTGTTCTCCAAGGTCAGCTAGGATTCACCGCCTATAGTTATACTAAGACACCAATTCTCTTGATTAGATAAGCTGCATAAACGCTAAATTTTTTTTATCTCTAATCAATATCAACTCTGAAAATAGGATGGTTATTGGAAAGAAAAATGTCCCCAGTGGTTCCAAAAGAAGCCATATGGTCAGCAAAACCCCAATTCATCAATGATACAACTGATAGAAAAAGTTAAAGGAGCCAAGGAGTACCTCATAAATCCCTAAAAACAATCCCTAAGGAGCTTCAATTGAACTTAACAGTAAAATAATGAATGAAGAAAAAGTTAATGTTAGCCACACGCATTGTCTTGAACATCCAACAGAAAAGTATAACCAACAAATGAACTAACTGGTAACAACGATACAAAGTAAAAAGAGGTAGACTGGGTCTAAAAGAGGGCTCTCAGTATTTACTACAACAGCTATTATAAGATGTTCCCCAAAATAAAAAACGACACCAGGGGATATACTGTTCAGAGAGAAAAGCCAGCACTTTCTAACAGTGTCTGGACACATCTCCGGTGTCTTAACCAAGAGCCATAAAATGTCCAGATTCCCAGGCCAGCTAGCTCTCACCATAATGTATTATTCAGCCCTTCTGAGCATACTGCCATTAAATTATTTTAATATACAGTCAAGCGGTATTTTCAATTATGTAAACAAACTTTCTGTTGTCTACCTCGGGCTTGGGATGTATGTTTGGGTTATCTGAAGCCAATAATCACAAAGGTCTATCTTTAGTGCTACAAAGTGGAGATCAGATCTTGAGATGTGAGCCCTGTAATAAAGGTTACTCCAAGGTGTCTGTGCTATTAAAGACCTAATAGTCAAATAAGAAGATAAATATCTTCATTTGGCTTCATTACAAGCTACATTTCTTTCTATGCTGTACATTATGATTTACCATAATTCTTACTCTAGGACAAAATGTCTAGATTATTTTAAAGTAATATTACCCAGACATAAACATCATTTGGAAGGCAATAAAAATAATCTTTCTTCTAAGGTCTAACCTAGTTTCTAGCATTTTAATCCCCTGGTAACTATTATTATTATGCTCTTCACATTTGGTCCCTACATCTTTTTGTTTTATTGTAAAATGCAAATCTTTCATACTTTAACAGTTCCGTTATAAAAAGATATTCCTGCAAAATTTCAAAGGCACCTGCAGTACCTCTGACTGACTGACTGTCAGATTTCCTTTCTCTCAATAGTTAGAGTCAATATCACAGTGTCAATTGGGAGTTGTTTACCCCTCAATATTAAGGAATGGAAGTCTCCAATGGAAGAGATAAGCTAGATAGGCACAGAGGGGAAAGAGGCAGATGGCTAATGGCTAAAGACTGATACAACTGTAGAGCTGTACTACAACAGGACATCATGCAACTGAGCAAACAGTAAAAACACAAAACCAACTGAGATGATGGCTAATTGCCCTTTGTTTCATTATATTGGCAGCTCCATATCATTAGCTGTGAAAAATTGTCCATCCTGTTTTGCATCTGATTCCATCCTACATATGAAAATACCATAAAAGGACAGAAAAGGATGGTAACTTAAGTCTCAGTCTATTCCTGGAGTTTCTCACCTCTCCTCTATCAAATTTTACCCACAAAATGAACTGTCCAATATTCCAGGAATGTGTCTCTTCTTTTCTCTTACTGGTCTTTTGCTTGTATATTATGATCTCCAATATAGTGTTTTTGTGATGTGTGTGTGTTTCTTGTGGGTGTTTTGTTTGTTTGCTTGATTGATTATTTCATTTGTTTGTCTGTTTTCTAGAGAGAGAGAGAGAGAGAGAGAGAGAGAGAAATAAGGGTGTGGATGGAGTGGTAGGGAGGATCTAGGAGGAGTTGGGGGAGGGAAAAGTGTGATCAAACTATATTGTAAGAAAAAGATGTTTTTTGACAAAAAAGGAGCCTGCACTCAACCTTTGTGTACGTTACTATTGCCCTGTAACAAATGCCCTCTTAATTCCTTACAGAGCAAGGATACATAAATTGCAAATACTCCCCCAATATGGGAGCACTTAAATGTATAAAACAGATATTAATACATCTGAAAGGAGAGGCAGAAATGTAAGTAAGGGAATACTCCACTTTCAACAATAGGTAGATTATCCAGAAAAGTTATAAGGAAACATAGGACTTTTAGTACGATATAAGTAAAATGGACCTAACACAAATACACAAACATTGTATCCAATAGCAGCAGAATATGTATTATTTCCAAGCATATGTGGAATACTCTACAGGAAGGGAACAAAAGTTCTAATAAATTTCAGAAGATAGGACTAATATCAAACATATTTTCTGAATGTAATGGTACAGAAACTGGCAACATTAACAATTTAGAGAAATTTTAAAATGTGGTACTAAATGAGCAATGGAACAAGAAAGTTTTTTTTGAAGAATATAAAGGTATATTGAGAAAAATAAATGGCAGCACACCATTCAAAAAATGTCAACACAGTATTTGAAATCTAATGGAATGAACCTACAGTAGTTCTAAGAAAAACATTTATGGCAGTCAGTGCCTATCAAAAGGAAAGCTCCCAACCAATTCGATGCTACAATTCAGGTACCTAGAATAGGATAAACTAAACATAAAGTTACTGTAAGGAATATAATAGAATCAGATCAAAGTTAATGAACTAGAGACTGTAAAAGCAGTATAAAACAAATAAAAGTAAACTTTTTTTTAAGATAAAGGTAACTTACAAGTGTTTAGGTAGACTAAGAAAAAAGGAAAAAATATCCAAATAATTAAAAGAAATACATATTACATTTCAAATGATAATACAGATATACCAAAAAAATCCATTATGAACAATCACACACTAACAAATTGGATAAGGTAGAGCAGACAGATACATTTCTACACTTATACATACTACCAAGACTGATGCAAATGCAATATAAAATCTGACCAGACTAGCAGCAAGTAGTAGGGTAAAGCCTCCAAAGAGTTGCTCAGGTTCAGATGGCTTCACAGCTGTATTCTAATCAAATGTGGAAAGAAGCACTAACATTAATCCTTGCCAACCTCTTCCCAGATATCAAGGAATACTTTAAAAAACATGTTACAAAGCTAGCAATATTCTTGTCCCTAAAGCTGAGAAACACAGGATTAAAAAAAAAAAAAGAATTCAGTGGAATCGTCAACACATTGCACTTTACATCACACTAAAAGTGCCATGTGCCAGTTTTAGTTAACCCCCTGGAATGCATTCTGGGGGTTTAAAATGCAACATACATGAATCCAAAAGGTTAAGCATCATATGATCACATCAATGGGCACATTAACAGCATTTGACAAAATGTAACATCAATTTTGTAGTGTAATTTGAAGTTGGGTATTTTAATACCCCCAGCCATGTTCTTTTTACTCCTTGGAATTGTTTTGACTATTTATGGTATTTTGTGGTTCCATACGAATTACTGGATTGTATCTCTAAATCTGTGAAATATGACATTGAAATTTTGATAAATATGGTACTAAATCTGTATATTAATCTTAGTAGTATAGTCCTTTCCCAGCACAACATGGTGGCTCACAACCATCTGTAAGTCCCGTTCCAAGGGATCCAATACCGTCTTCTGGCCTCTGTGGGACTAGGCACACATGTGGCACACAGACATATATGCAAACAAAATATCCACACATACAAAATAAAAGCAAATAAATCTTTTAAGTATCAACATTACCCAGTGTTATCTAAAGATTTGATGCAATCTCTATATGAATCACAATGTGTAATTCTTCACAAAAATAGACAAAAACAATCCTGAAATTTGTATGAAACCACAGAAGACTGATTAATCCAAACACTCTATTTTATTTGTTTGCTTGTTTTTGTCTTTTTGAGACAGAGTTTCTCTATTGTAACTCTGGCTGTCCTGGAAACACTCTGTAGACAAGGCTGGCCTCGAACTCACAGAGATCTGCCTCCTGCCTCTGCCTCCCAAGTACTGGGATTAAAGATATATTCAAAACCTAAAGCAATAAAAGCACTGTGGTACTATAAGCAAAACTGACAAACTAGAGCAAAAGAAGTAAATAGAAGGCCTGGAAATAGACTTGTGTGTATATACATCTTTTAAAAACGGTACCAAGGACACATGGGTAAAAAAGAGTCTCTTCAATAAATTGTGTTGGGGAAAATGGATATTCACAGGTAAACAAATGATTCCTGAGACATATTATCTATTTAAAAAGTCAATAAAAAATGACTAGAGAAATAAACATAAGACCTAAAAGTATAAAACTATTGGAAGAAAACACAAGAGAAAAACTTATTGAAATTGGCTTTAGCTAAGATTTCTTGAATGTGAATGACTCGAAAAAACTAAAAAACAAAAGTAAAAATAGACAAATGAGGTTACAACAAACTTAAAAGCTTTTTCACCACAAATAAGGCCTTCAACAGAGCAAAGAGGAAAAGGAAGAAAATGTTATGCAACCATTCATCTGATATTGGATTGAGTTATAAAACATATAAGGAACTCAAACAATAGTAGCAAAGCAGATAAATCAATTTTAAAAAATAGACTAGGGCTCCGAATGTATATTCTTTAAATGTAGGTGAGCCAGTGGCTGATAGATATGACAAACTTCTGAACATTATTAATGATCAGGAAGATGCAATTAAAATTGCAATGACATCATTTTGCACCTGTAGAATAGCTTTAAAAAGAAACAAGATAATTGTTAGTGAAGACATGAAGGAAAAGGAGCCATTGAACACTATTTTAGAAATGGAAACAAGTGTAAACATTGTGGCATACAGATTTCTGAAAAAATTAGAAAGATCATATAGCAGCTGTTGTGGAAGTTTATTTTTAGTGGTGTTTAAAATAATTGTTTTGTACACTGTTGGAAAAAGGGATGCATAGGCCTTGGCATTTTATATTGTCTGCAGATGCTGGATTTCTCTGGGGGATGTTCGATTGCTTATGATCTGCACCTGAGGAGTTCTGAATCAATAAAAACACCTGAGCTCAGATGCTCAGGGTTCCACTGTCAAGTATGTCATTGGTCATGATGGTGGTTCCCTCTGCTGAGGTCTGGCAGGGTTTCCATGTATGAATATGCCTCCATATCTTTCTGCTGAGCCACCACAGCAGCATACTACTACTGACGGCAATTCCCTTTTTGGATATATATTCTGTTATGGTTTGTATATGAAGTGCCCTTCAAAGGCATCATGCACTGAAGGCTTGATCTCCAACTGATAACAATAGAAGACTTGCTCCCAAACAGTTGCAATAAAGAAATTGAATCATGAGGGCATATCATCAGTGGATTAACCCATTGATGGATGAGTTTACAGCTGGATGGGCTAATAGGTTAAGGTTTAGCTGAAGGAAGCACATTGGTGGATGTACTAAATAAAGGTTATATTTTGTCTCTTCATTCTTCTGTGCCTTCTCTGTCTCTTTATGCTTACAATGCTATCAAGTGAGCACATACTCATGCTGGCATGACATTCTGCTTCACCACAGCCCTATAGCAACAGAATCTTGTGATTATGGACTAAAATCTCTAACACTGTCCACCAAAATAAATCATTCTGACTTTTAAGTTGTTTATGCTAAGTATTGTGTCACAGAGAAACAAGGCTGACTAACATATACTTAAAAAACAAAACCATTGACGGCAGTGGTGGTGCATGCCTTTAATTTCAGTACTTGGGAAACAGAGGCAGGTGGATCTCTGTGATTTTGAGGCCAGCTTGGTCTACAGAGTGAGTTCCAGGACAGTCAGAGTTACAAAAGGGAAACCTTATCTCAAAAACCCAAACAAACAAACAAAAACCAAACCATTAAAAGAAATATCTGCACACCCATTTTAACCTGTTAATTGAATAATTGTTCATAATAGCCAAGGTGTGGAATGCACTTAAGTGTCCACCAATGAATGAAGTAAATATAATATACATACTCAATAGAATGTTATTCAGATAGTAATAATAATTAATTTGGTGGACATTATGGTAACTAAATATTAAAATGAACCAGATTCAGAAAGAAAAGTACTACATGCTATCATTCTCCAAAGAATCCAAAGAAGTTAAATACATAGATACATACATAGTAGAAAGTATAATAGTGGTTACCAGGGACGGGGGATAGTGGATAATGGGGAGATGCTGACAGACTACCAAGTTTGGGTTAGACAAATGGAAGAAATTCTGAAGATATATTATACTGCAAGTTGACTATAATAATAATATATCACATACTTGAACATACTAATATTGTTCCAAGAACAATACAATCTGACAGCTAGTTATATCAAAGAAAATTTTCTGTGCTTATGGTTATTGGTTTCTTCATTGCATATATTCATGAAATAAAATGTGAAGTTTTCATGCATGTGTATATTATGGAATAAATAAATCTAACTCACATGTCTATCACCTCATAACCTCATATACCACTTTTATGAGAATATTTAAAATATTCTTGGAACAATATTAGTAATGTTCAAGTATATGCCCAGGGGTGGCAGCTCCCCCAGTGAGCTAGACCCTCTCACATCAATAACCAATCAAGAAAATATCCTACAGTCATGCTTATAGGCAATATGATGGAGGCACTTTCTAAATTGTGGCTCCTCTTTCCCTACCTTGTGTCAAGTTTACACAAAACTAACCAATACAATCAATATCTGCTTCTGATGAGGAATCCTAGAAAGGGAGCTATAGATAGAGATATATACTTCATCAAGAAAAAGCAGTTGCTGTTGTGCATTTTAGGAAAAGAGTGGCAACATCTCTAAACGCATGTGTACCTCAAGCCCAGAGCTGCTCTACAAGGGCCCTTTTGACTTAAGTGAGACCTGGGTTCTGTGCCTGATTAACCTGCTCTTATCTCAGACATTGACACTATCACCATGGCAAGATAATTCCAAGTCCAGGCTCTGGAGATAAACTCCCACTGAGCATGCTCATAATACACGCACTGTCAAAGAAAGCTGAGATTTGCCATGACTACAAAGCTGTTCAAACGCTGCAGTGCTTGTGCTATCATTTTTATCATTCCTGGCTACTTCATAAGCATTCATACCTTGTATACTCTCCGAAATAATGCAAGAGTTTCTGCATCCCAGACTTCGTACCATTACCTCCTTGGATTCTAGAGAAGTTGTACCTTCACAGATGCCGGTTTGTGAGACTTCAGCTCAGTGACCACACCACAAGTGCCGCACATCGTACAGTAATGTCACAATACTAAGACTTCTGGAAAGTGATATCATATGCCAGTCTAAGTACCAAGAGGGATCTTTTCAGTTATAATGTTCCGGGGAGGAGAACAAAGATCAGGAGTACTTTAGCAGTTATCATCAAAATGCCCAACAATCCTAACCAAACCATGAAAGCATAACCAAAGCTCAGCTGCTGAGGATCCCAGGAAACTTCATCAACAGCAACCTCAACTGACATAGCACCTAGACAACCTAGGTGTCATTTTCATTGGTATGAAAACCACTTTATACCACCCAGCAAAAATAACATAATAGTCTCAGTAGCTGATGCCACAAAATGAAGATATGAACCAGCTAATAAAGACTCAAAATTGCTTCAGAAAAGATCAACAAACAGAAAGGAAATACAAATAAATTGATCAAAGAAACCAGGGAAAATGTCCAAATTTGAAACTTAGCAAAATGGTTGGAACTCAATTAAAAAATAAATAAACAGAAATTCTAGAGCTGAAAACACAATTGATGAAATAAAAATAAGAATAAAAGAAAAAAAAAAAGAAAGAAGTACCAGAATTGATCATTGCAGAAGAAAGAATCTATGAATTTAAAGGGAGGTTGTTTGGAAATATAGTCAGAAAGGAAAGAAGATAAAAGAAGGAAAAGGAATGAAAATTATTTCTGAGATGTATGAAGCATCATCAGCACAGGGAACAATGAGCTGTAGAAGTTAAAGAGGAGGAATAGAAAGTTTCCTTAAAGACATAATAGCAGACAGTTTTCCAGTTTTCCAGTTCTGGAAAAAGCTATGAACATCCAGGTACAAGAATCTCGAACTTCCTCAGTTTTAATCTAAGAAACACTATCCCAAGATACATTATTATCAAATTGCCAAAAAAAAAAATACAAAGAGAAGATCCTAAAATCAGCAAGATAAAGAAAATAAGACATATATGAGTAAATTTCAATAAGGGTCACAGAAGATTTTCAATGGAAAATGTATAGTGTACAAGGGGATGGTATAATACATTCAACTGAAGGAAGGCAAGTACTGATTAAGCACATTTTGCCTGACAAAGTTCCATTTCAGAAATGAAGGAAAAGACTTTTCAGAAAAGACTGTTTTCAGAAAAAGAACAACTTATGAGGGTTTATCACCACCAGGCCTGTGTTACAAGAAATTCTAAAGAGAGTTTTGTTGAGCTAAATAATAATTACCTCATGAAAATATATCAAAGTGGAAAGAACAAGTACAATAAACACACATTTAAAGTTTACATATTGTAGTGGGGGTATATAAAACACTTGTGCTTTTAGTACTAGAGTCAAAAGACAGAACTATTAAAAATAATAATGACTACTGTGCTGGTCAGTTTTTATGTCAACTTGACACAAGCTAGAGTCATTTGGGAAGAGGGACTGTCAACTGAGAAAATGCCTCCATATATTTGCCTGTAAGCAAGCCTATACTGCATTTTCTTGATTGATGATTGATATGAGAGGGCCCAGCTCACTATGAGCAATACCACCCCTAGGCAGATAGTCCTGGTTGCTGTAAGAAAGCAGGATGAGCAACCTAGGAGAAGCAAGCCATCAAGCAACATTCTTCCATGACCTCTGCCCAGAACCTAAAGGCTTGGTGGATGAATTCTATCAAGTGTTTAAGGAAAAGTCATAACGGTCCTTTCCAAACATTTCCAAAATTTCGAGAGGAGGGAACACTTCCATAAAAATTAGACCATTGTGACCTTGTATTGAACCTAGACAACAACTCAGGAAGAAAACAAAATTATAAACCATCATTCCCGATGAGCCTAAATGCAATGATCTTCAACAAAACATTATTCAATAGTCAATTAACATTACCAATCACCAAAATCAAGTTGTATGTATCTCTGGACAATGTACACAAGTAATGATTGCTGTATACTACATCAATAGGATGAAGGACAAAAACAGTGTATCTAACATAATAAATGTAGAAAGGCATTTGATAGCACGCAACAACCTTTCCAGATAAGCTCTTGATAAATACAGTATGAAAAATTGTTCCTTAAGACAAAATGGCTTTAAAATATTACAGACCCACAGATAGCATTAGACTCAATGCTGGAAAGTGGAAATCTTTTCTCCTAAGCCCACTACCATAACAAGGATGCCTTCACTCACCACTCCTAGTACTGGCAGTCCTATCTGTAGCAATAGACCAGTGGAACAAATAGAGAAACCCAGAAAAGCAAGAAGTTCTTCTGGAAGATGATATGATCTTATGTACAGAAAGTTGTAAAGAATCCACCAAAAAAAAACTCTTCTAAAAAATACAAAAAATTCAGGACAGTTGTTGGTTACAGAACCAATGCACAAATGTCAATTGTGTTCTAACATTAATGTCAAATTATTCAAAAATATAATTTAAAAAACCAATTCATTTATAATGTAAAATATACATACTTATGAATAAATTTAACCAAGGAAGTGGGTTATACTGAAAGCTACAAAACACTGGTAAAGATCATTAAAGAAGGCACAAAAATGGTTCTATTCCTCCTACTTATGGATTGGAAGAATAAATATTCTGAAAATGCCATATGATTTAATGGGATATACAAATAGTATATTTGTATATATAAAGAAAAAATTGTATATATAAAAGAAAAAAATTCTATGACACTTTCCATACAAATAGCAAAAAAGAATCCTGAAATTTGCACGGAACTGCAGAAAATTCCAATCAGCCAAAGCAACTTCTGCTAAAAGGACAAAGCTTGAAGTCTCATGATCTCAAAGTGAAATAAATATACTATAAAGGAATTGTAATCCAAACGGAACTGTAGAGTCCAAGCCACAATGTCCCCTATAGATAGATCCAAACTAACTAAACAGGAGTCCACAAGAGTGTCTGCCAGGTTGTCAGTGAAATGTGTTACACCAAAAATTGAATCTAAGCCAAGAAAAACATCTGCTAAGAAGGAGTTTGGAAAATCAAAGGAGTAAAAATTATGAAGCTGGAAAGAAAGATACTGGACCATCTGAGCATTCAAAAACTAAAACGGAAGAGGTACACAAATTGAACCTATAGATAATGAGGATTAACCAACTGCAATAAAAAATGGGGTTATTTTATGAATCTCCTCAGACAAAGTTTTAAGTCTAATTTTACTATTTTGTAAATGCAAATTGTTAGGATTTTACTAGCTGGAATACAACATGTATGATGAATGTTTTATCCCTCCATTGTCATGCTTTTCTGGAAGTTTCTTTGTCTTCAAGTAAAATAAAATGCCAATTTAATATAGTAAGCTATATGTAAATTAATTCAGCACTCTGTACACTCATTTTAAAATGTTTTTCCTATACCTACTGCAGCATTTTTGTATATATTAAAAATTTTCAAATAATTTTTCTAAAGCAAAATTAATGTAATTTTGTACCTACATTTTATGTGATTTTAATAGAACATGGATACTTGTGCTTACATGATGACTATTTGTTGTTTAAAATTAAATATTTTCTTAAGTGGAAAAAAAGAGGATGCTATCAAAATAGACTAATTGATCAGTGAAATAGGATAGCAAGGTTCTAAACAAACCCATATACTTATACTCAACAGATTTTTTCCATAAAAGTACCTAGGGACATAAAAAGAAATTATAGCATCTTCAAAAACTAGTTCTGGGAGCTATAGAGATGGGCTCAGCAGTTAAGAGAACTTACTGTTCTTGCAGAGGACCCAGGTTCAGCCCCAAGCCCCCAACATGCCAGCTCACAGCCATCTGTAACTTGAATTTTGAGGTATCCAAATGGTGTCTTCTGACTTCTTCTGCTACAGACCTATGGTGAGGTAAGAACATCGTGGTAGCAAAAATTCAAGGAAAAGTCAAATTCCTCACCTCATGGTGGCAAAGAGAGAGACAGAGACCATAATGACTTCATTTAATTCTAATTACTTCTCAAAGTCCTTATGTGCAAATACCATTAACATGAATTTACTGATAAAATTTCCATGAAACTTTTGAAGGATGCATCTAAGCCATAGCATTCCAGCCCTCACATCCAAAACTAATATATTTCTCATTTGCAAATACATTCATTCTATTCCAGTTCCCAACGAGATACAAGTTGAGACCCAAGCTGCGATTCATCCTGAGGTTAATATGAGCCTATGAAACCAAACAAGCCATCTTTATGCCAAATACAATACTGAGACAGGCATAGAACACATATATCCATTCCAAAAGGGACAAGTAGGCAAGAAAAAAACAAAACAAAACAAAACAAAACAAAACAAAAACAGGAATCTCAAGTAAGTCCAAAATCCAATTGGGAAAACAACATTGTTTCATTGCTGTTATTGTTGTTTGATGCAGGATTTCATACAGCCCAGTGTGGCCATGTAGTGAAAGCCAAATACTGACTCTTTAAGATAGATTATTGATAATTTGTGCTGAGAAGAATAAACAAAACAAAGAACAAAGTTATAGTTTCAGATAGACTTTCTTTCTTAAAAACTGTATTTTAGTAAAATCATAAAAGAAATTCATAAGCCATTTATATATTTGAGATGTTCTAGGTAATGAGAACTAGTAGAAAAGCCCAGAGCATATAGCCTGTCTGATTTGTCCAAGCAGTTGAGCAAATAAAAGTATGAGGGAGAAAAATGCAGTTTTGATTAATTCTCAGAATTGATTCTCAGATTCTAGATCTATTTTCATAGTAGAACCATCATATTTTGCTAGCATATTGGATTCCCTAATACCCTTGAAATGAAAAAAAAAGAAGTCTGGTATATTCCCAAGCTTTTACACTGATTAACTGTAAAAATTAACTGACCATCATTTATTTTCAACCAATCTTCTTTAAGATAAGAAAACATACAGAAAGAACAGATATCAAGAGCTCAGATTTGAGTATTTTAGAATGTAATGCCTATTATGCATACAAGTGAAATTTTTGATAAATTAATTGGCTATGATGGGACTTCATGGGGAGAAGTCAAAATCTGAGATTAGAAATAAATCTGTGTTCTCCAGCACCACAAAATAACTTGTAAGTCCAAGAAATAATAGATGAGTGAAAATAACTAGAATAAATAGGGGCAATGTATGCACAGAAAAAGGAAAGAAAACAAGGACTAATCCGGTGTGTTCCTTGAATTCTAAGAGAGGAAAACAGTTGGCAGTAGAACAGGAAGAAACTGGGAGACTATGATTTCAATATGTGTAATATAATTAGAGAAGGAAAAAGTAACCATGTCAAAATCACTAAAAAGATCAGTGCCTAGGGCTGGGGAGATGGCTCAGGGTTTAAGAGCACTGGCTGCTTTTCCAGAGGACCCGGGTTCACATCCCAGCACCCACATGGCATTTCACAACTGTCTGTAATTCCAGTTCCAGGGGATCTGATATACTCACACCAATGCTGATAAAAATTTTTAAAAAATTATAAAAGATCAGTGCCTGATAAGTAATTAGTGGATTTATCAATTTAGATATTATTACCTATATTATGAAGAGCAGTTGAAGCTGAGGTGATTGAAAACTGCTTGTATAAGGTTTAGAAATAAATTGTAAGAGATATAAATGAAATGACTATTATATGCACTCTTTTTAGAGAGCTTGGTTTTTGCTGGGAATGACATGCTGGCTCTTCCTGGAGAAGTAATCATTTAATCTGAGTACATTAAAAGATAATTTCAGTTAAACACAGAATGTCAATAATACTACTTTCAAGAAGGGAAGAAGTAAAAATACTATTTGTTTCCCAAGTCAAGCAACTGCCCTAAGAGTATTTGCTATCTACCAATTCTACCTTTTCTCACTTAGTGACTGGCATTTTGTCTTGGAGTTACCTTTACCTTTGCCATTTTGTGTGATTAACTGAGACCCAGGCATTTCATCATGTTACATATTTTCATCCAAATCAAATGACTGCCATTTACTTACCAAATTTCTGTCACTGTTCATTGAAATATTCTAATCTAGAAAGAGATAGAACAAAGTTATTTCACTCACCAAAATGCCATATCTTAAAAATTACTAGTCTGCTGCCATCTACTTAATCAACAAAATTGACAGTTATCAAATCCATAATCATAGTTTCTCTTCCATGAACCAGCTTTAAAAAAAGACTTATTCTACTCTCTCTCTCTCTCTCTCTCTCTCTCTCTCTCTCTCTCTCTCTCTCTCTGTATATGTGTATGAACATGGAGCTGGAAACGGCCAGATGGAAGCACTAGATAGTCTGGAGTTATAGACAAATGTATGCAAAAAAACCAAAAATCCTCAACTATCAAAGAAATGTGCATCTTATACACATTCTAGTCCATTTTACCCTAGTCAGACTGGCTATAATCAAAATAAATAACAACTGCTGGTGAGGATACAGGGGCAAACATCCCCTATACACCACTTTCAGAAATGTAAATTAGTAAGTCACTATGGAAATCATTATGTATATTCACCAAGAAAGTAAAATTAAAATTACCTCATTGTCCAGTTATATCATTCCTAGGTATTTATCTTTGTGATTCCAAGTTAGCATGGCACTAAGAAGTCTGCTCATCCATGTTTATTGTGGCACTATTCACAATATTCACTATTCACCAAGTCACACAGCCAGTCTAAGTCCATCAGTAAATGGCTAGATAAAAAAAAAGTGGCATATATACACAATGTAACCATAAAAGAAAATTATATCATTGCAGAAAATAGGTAGAGCTAAAGAGCATCATGTTAAACAAAATAAGCCAGGCCCAGAAAAACAAATGTCTTGTGTTTTCTTCCATATGCATAATCTATGTATAAATAAAATAAAGCAAGACTTGAAAGCAGAAGGAGGATTATTTAGGAAAAAGAACAGGACTAATGAGACAGGAAAAGAGACAAGAGAGTGTGCTGAGGTGGTAAAGATCAAAGTACATGATATAGATGCATACGTATGCCATAATGAAACACAATATTTTCTACAACAAATATATGCTACTACAAAAGACACTTTCTACTAAGTAAGAAACATGGAAAACAGATACAGAACTTAACTAGTAAAAGATACATGATCAGAGTCTTTCTTTCAAGAAGGTCATGCCAAAAGTAAACGGGTTCATTGATGTGGATGAACAACACCCATGAAGAACAATGAAAAGTTATTTAATTTCCTTTGATGACAACAGGAGTGATAATAACAATAAGAGAAAGAAGAAATACAGAGGGTGAGGTTAAAGCAAATGAAGCAACAACTTGAGTGGATGTCATCGTGTATCATCCAGATGCCCCAACTCTAAAGGATTGAAGTGACTATTCCTCCAGCACTTGAAGGTGTTGACAGTTCCCGGGTTTATACTTACACAGATTACTCTTGCCTGGAAAGAATTGACTTTCCCACAGACAAGGCTTTTTACCAAGAGACAGGATATATTCAATGACTGAGCACTATGGAAGTATAAAAATTCAGTTTGGGACAACTCTGTAGGATCACCCTGACTTGAGACATGCTGGTGAAATCAACTCATCTATTTGCTATAATTATCACTGCTCCACTTCTGCAGATTTCTGCTTCGTTTTCTCATAGGTATTGAACCCCAACACATTCACCAAGAAAATTTTCAGGGAAATTTCCACTCATCAGTTCTATTCCCAGAAAAACCTGCCTGAAGCATTATCTATGTAATGCTAACTATATCTGGTCCTGTTGTACTTTACAAGTCACATTTAATTATTACAGAATCATGGGCCAGGTAAAATCATTATGCCCATTTTACAATCAGGGCTGCAGAGGTGCAAAGGTACTAAGTAACTTATTCAATGTCTCATATGTGATAGTCAGGAGACATATGATTTTGTAACAGGTACTATAGCTCTAGACCACATAATCTTAATTGCTATGCACCAATTCCTTTAATATCTTCATACAATGAAGATTGTTTTCTGAGGTGTTTCTTTTTAAACAACAGGCTTCCTGACTCTATTTTAGTTCAATTTTCCTTGAAAAAATATCTTTTCATAAAAGAATTAGGAAAGGAATGTTATCCCCAAATTGAAGTTCTGTTTTCCTTGGTCCCTTAGTTTTTTACAGTATAAGAGCCAACATAATTCTGTCAAAACTAACTCCAGTCCTTCCATTCCTCAGATCAAAATTGTTCAATAGCTTTCCACCTCACAATAAATACTGAATTCTTATATGAGCAACTGAATTTTTTATTCAAAATATATGTAGCTTCTCTATTAGGCTGATCACTACATTTCCTTCCTTGGAAGAAGTACATTGTACACTCTCCTTCCATTGACAGCAAGCTTGGCTATTTGACTCAGATTTTGCCAATGGACTATAATACACCTGGGCAAAAAAAAATTTAAAAAATATCGTATTATTCTAGTATGGCTACTTTATCTTTGCTAGAAAAAGTTAGATTTTCTGTATGTGGGCTTTGTTTACCTGAACAAAGACAATATAAACAGAATGACAGGGTACCCATGGAGAGTGTGTAAAATGGGCTCAGAAAGTATGCTGGTGTACCACTGAGAGTTAGAGATTTGTTTTATTTACTTATATATGTATTTATTTAAATATTTACTTGAAATTAAGTATAAGTGCATGTGCACACATGCACATACGTTCGTGTGTATGCCATGTGTGTGCAGGTACCTGGGGAATCCAGAAGAAGGTGTAGGATTGCTGAAGCTGGAGTTCCAGGTGGCTGAGTTGCTTGGCATGGGTCCTGGGAACTGAACCTGAGGTCCTCTAGAAGAGTACTAAGTGCTCTCAACTTCTGAGCCATCTCTCCAGCCCTTTTTTAAATATTAATTTTTCCTTATTCCTGAGAATATCATACATATATACAATGAACCATGATCATACCCACTGCCCACATTCCCTTCCAACACCTTCCATGTCCTCCCCAACATGGTCCCCTTCCAATTTTGTGTCTTTATTTATAAGTCCGATTTGTACTGCCTCTCTGAGCATGGGTGTGAGGTCACCTACTGGAGCATGGAAAATCTACCAAATAAAAAATAATAATTCTCCCACCCACAGCAGCTAACTGCCAATACTAGCTCCTCAGTAAAGGTGGAGCCTGTAGAGCACTTTGTGAGAATTTTGGCTTGATTGACCTTGTGCAGGTCTTGTGAGTGGTGGGAGTTCATGGGTACAATAGCCATGTCAAGTCCAGAACTTTGCACTCCACAGCACTGTTCCCCACCATCCAGCTCTTACATTCTTTCCATGCTCTCTTCCTCCTTTGATGTTTCCTGAACCTTGGTGGTGGTATGGTTGAGAAAGATGTACCATTTAGGGCTCAACAGTTTGGGGATGCATATTAAAACTACAATATAGCTCAGAGGAAGCTGGCTCAAACATCTTTTTAAAATATTTAAGACAAGGCCTTGTGTATCCCAGGGAACTCTCTATGTAGCTCCTAATAACTTTGAACTCTTGTCTTCACTGCCTTTGCTTCCAGAGTTCCACTACATCTGGTTTATGTGGTGCTTGGGATAGAACACAGGGCCTTGGGCATATACTGTGAGCAACATCCCCAGCCCCGCTGACTCACACACTCACTCTCTCTCTCTCTCTCTCTCTCTCTCTCTATATATATATATATATATATATATATATATGTATATATATATGTATATATATACATATATATATATTTAGTAATTTTTATTCATATGCATGTGTGTGTCTTTACATGTCTACCACATGTGTGGGTGCTTAGGGACAGAAGGCAATGGATCCCCTGGAGCTGGAGTTCCAGGCAGTAGTGAGGTACTCAAAATGGGTGCTTGGAACCAAACTTCGATCTTCTGAAAACGAAGTAAGAGGAGTAGCTCTTAACCACTGAACTATCACTCTCGCCCCATTCCTCAACTCTCTTAGCTTATCTCATAAGCTTGTGTCATAAGCTTCATGCCATGTGAAAGCTCTTACCTTCAAAATCACCAACTTCCATCCATAGCAATACTCACCGAAGACTAGATTCCAGGTTTGAGCCCATTCACTTCAGGTTATATCAAGAACCCACTCTTGTCCTCCCACCTCCATCATGTTCACCATAGACATTTGAATTCAGGAGTTAGATTGATGTATGTCCTCTTAACTCCCATTGAACTCTCTACTTAATGTGCTATATAGTACTTAGCATATCATAATAAAGTTGCTGGATCTTACATTCTAGAGAAGATGCTATATCTTGTATGTGTTTATCATACTAGAACCAGGATACACTACTGTGCCCACTATATGAGAGGAATTTAGTAAATATTTATTGAATAAACTAGTGAGTTAACATTGTTTGAATTATTAGACTTTTATTTTTCAATACACTTTAGTACAGCAAAGCGAATACAGGTAAACATTAGTATTCTTTACACAATAGCAGACAGGGAAGCCAGCCACAACTTAGTGCTTTGTCAGTTGTATATTTGTTTAATATCTGAAGCTAGATCACTTTACTGATGATTTTTTTTCAAGCTTTCAAGGAAAAGCCTATAACTATAGCTATATGCTATATATTCTCTTTCAGACAATGTAACAAGATGGAAAGAGTCTCAAAACACTTTATAACACTATCAAAACTCTTATACAAAGTACAACAGAGACAGCAAGTGGTCAGTCACATTTACATTACTGGACAGTATTACTAAAACAATTGGAACTTTTCAAGATACCAAACAAGAACTAAATATGAAAATACATAAATGGAACTGGAACACAAATATCAAATACAATACGTACTCCCCCCCAACCCCAATACATGAGAACCAGGGCTCTAGGCCCGGCCATACAAGGCCTTGCTGGTGGCCACACATTCTATCGCAAGTTGCGAACCACCAAGGGTCGGTGCCCAGCTTCGGCTCTATTGGCCTCATCTTCCATTGCCTCCCTGTACTGCTCTGGCCAGTCCTGTGGCTCCTTTCTGTGGATCCGGGCCACATATCGCAGGGCTTTCATCTTGGAGGTTTCCAAGCGGGCTCTAGGGCCCCATACAAAATCATACTGCACTGGATCACTGTCAGGAACCCGTAAACTGTCTATGTAGCGCTGACTCAAATACCTGCAGGTAATCACATGCTTTCTCCCATTCTGAACCCCCAAGCCCCTCAGAAAGGCCCAGACTGCAGACTCCCTAGCATGGTTGCCCATTATAAAGATGAAGCTTAGAACCTGCATTAAGAAATTGTTGCCTGGCCTGTTTGGACTGTCTACAATCTCTTCAGTATCTTCCATTTCTCTTCGGTTGTACAGGGTGTAGGAGTGGTTCCTGGGATCAAGGACCACCAGTTCTGTCCCATACACATGGTTTAGGGTGCGAGCAGCACGATTCAGGAGGTCAGGGAACACTTTGCTACACTCTCGACCGATGTAATACAGAATTCCTTTCTTTGGTATAGGAAGCTTAGTTGAATCCATCAGCAGAAATAGCTGGACCAATTTCCTTGACTTGCTCTCTAATCTTGACTCAGGCCATGAGTGGGGAGAATATTTTGAGGGATAGCCAGGAGCATCTGAATCAGGAGCCAGTAGCTCTGGCGAAACTTCCTCAAAAAATGGCCTCCTAAAGTGTGGAACAGCCCGCCAATCATCAGCAACATCTCTGATAGCGTCTTCTTCCAGTGCTTCATTGTATTGTGCTGGCCAGTCCATAGGATCTTTGTTATAGATCTTAGCCATGAACTTCAGAATTTTCATCTTGGTGGTTTCGAGGTGGGATCGTGGGCCCCAGTAAAACTCATACTCTACTGGTACACAGTCAGTTATTGGCCTGTAGTCCAAGTAACGCTGCCACACAAACTCTACAGACAGAAGGCGCTTCGGGTTCCCAAAAACGGAAAGCCTTCTTTCACGCTGCACTCCGAATCTCCAGAGCATCTCCCAAATATCAGCTTCCCTGGCTTGGTTGCCATTTAGGAATATCTGTCCCAGGATCATCATCAGGAGGCCCATCTTTGGCCCATTTGGGATGTCTTCCAACCCTTCAAAGGGCACAGGTCCCAGTTTGTTGAGCAGGATGTAGGTGTGCTCCTCAGGGTCGAGCTCCTTCAGTTCAAACCTAAAAATGCACTCCAGGTGGGCTGCTGCTCTTCTGAGGATCTCAGGGAACTGGTTGCGATATTCTTTAACAATGAACTGCCGCATTTCAGATTCCTTGATAGGGTACTTGGTCTGATCCTTCACCAGCAGAAACTGCAACAATTCTGCCACATTTTGCTCCATTGGATCCTGAGGCTTCAGGGTAAGGGCAACATGGGCGGTGCCAAGGCCCATAATGGTAATGTTGTTGGAATTCTCACTATCTCGCAGGACCTGGAATTCCAGGGGGCCTTCCGAACGCTTTGGGCGCACAGAGGGAGCAGAGGCCTTTTGCAGAGCAAGGGAGGCGCACTTGCATAAGTTCATGTCCGCAGAAGCACCGCAGCTCAACGCTGCTGCAGCATTTTCAGCGGCAGTAGGCATCTCGTAAGTGCCAGGGCCCTCAGCAGCTAGGGGCATCTGCGAGGTGCTCGGCCCCTCCCCCAGGGTGCGCAGCCCTGAAGTGCTCGGACCCTCACAGCAGGGAAGCAACCCGCAGGTGGCGGGTCCCTCTGCAGCGCAGGGCGCCGCTGAGATGCTTAAGCCCTCAGCAGAAATGGCTCGCAGGGACTTGCTCCGGCCGCCCTCGGCTGAGGCGCTCGGGCTCTCACAGGCAGCGGGCAGCACCGAGGTGCGCAGTCCTTATTGGAGGTGGGCGGCTCACTGACGCTAGATCTCTCCAAGATGGTGGGCGGCACCCAGGTGCTCTGGACCTCACCGGAGGGGGGCAGCATGGAGGTGCTCAGTCCCTCGGCTGAGGGGGGCGACACGGAGATGTCGGGTTCCTCCGAAACGGAGGTGCTCGAGCCCTCACCAGAGGTGGGCGGCAGGTTGATGCCCGGTCCATCAGAGGCAGTGGGCGGCACCGAAGTGCTTGGGGCCTCACTGGCAGGGGAGGGCATGTTGATGCCCGGTCCCTCCGAGATGGTGGGCGACACGGAGGTGCTCAGGCCCTCATCAGAGGGAAGCGGCACGGAAATGCCCGATTCCTCGGAGATGGTGGGCGGGCACCGAGATTCCCGGGCCCTCACCCTGGGTGGGACGCACGCCAGGGCCCTCATCGGAGTGGGGCTGCTCGGAGGTGTCCAGCCCTTCAGAGACAGTGAGATGCTCAGAGGCCTCTGAGCCCTTAGGATCAGTGGGCGGCACAGAGGTGCTCAGGCCCTCGGCGGCGGCGACTGACACAGCGGTGCTCAGCCCCACGGAGACTGCTGGAGGCCCGGAGGTGCTTGGGCCCTCCCCGGGGGTGGGTACCTCGGAGGTGTTCGGCCCCTCAGAAATGATGAGCTGCCCGGAGGCGCTTGAGCCCTCTGGAGCGGTGGGCGACACAGAGGTGCTTGGGCCCTCCCGGGGGGTGGGCAGCACGGAGGTGCCTGGGCCCCCAGAGGCGCTGAGGCCCCGGAGGCTCTGAGGATCGCTGGGACCCCGAGGGACGTCTGGGCCTGGCACGGCGGCAGGGAGACCATTCCCTCCGCTGTTGCGCGCATTGGCCCTTCCACCGCGGCGGCGGCGCGAATTCTGGCTTACCAGCGACATGGTCCTGTCGACCGGCGTGTGGAAGCTGACACCGACAGGCCCGCGATCTCGCACGAGAGGACGCGAGGTGTGTGGGCGCCTCTGCACAAAACTGCCGCTAGCAGTGATGCTGCTGCTGCTGCCAGAACCAAAGTTCCAAGCAAGTCGCAGGAGCTGAAATTAGAGGTGGTGGGAAAGAAGGAAGGTTCTAGCCAACAGTGAACGCTAGTCTCAGAATACTCGCCTCTCACACCCCGCCTTCTGCCGCAGTCTGCGCAGCCGCAGTTGGGCTCTGCGACAAGGCGACCCCGCCCCGCCCAGCCCCTCCCGTGGGTCTGCGAAAGTGGACCTGGTGATTCTCCACCAAAACTGCGCAATGGAAGGAGGGGGGCTTTGGTTGGGTGAGACAGGAGCTGGGAGCAGATGCGCAGAGAATAAAAATGGAGGTAACACTAGCTATTTCTCAGAGTCAGGGTACCTATTAGAGGGTCCCTACCCAAGTGCCAGGTACTTAATAGAATTTCAAAATTGGTAGTTAGTATCCTTAGGATTTGCCTCTTCCTCAAAATTGTTTAGGGTGGGGGGATGTGCGTGGCTTCTGAAAGGGTGCAGCTCTCATCCCTTCCCTTGTCTCCTTTGTCGTTTTCTCTATTTGAAGCCTCTAATAACTCTGACATTGCTGCTAGCTATGAGTCTGCCCCTTCTCCAAAAAGCCAAAGGGCTGGGATTTACTTCTAATTAGGAAACCTGTAGCTAGCTAGAAAATTTCACTGTACACAGTCCTAAACCTTACCAATACAGACAAACGTGATCTCTTTTGTGGGGTCTTGCAATTGTGCTATTTCAGACACACCCTGGGGGTTATTAGGAAGATAACCATGGGGTTATTAGGAAAATTCATTGTAAGATTTGGAAAACTACAATTAGTATGGTTTTAGGGAGGCAAGTCTTTGGGAAGGTTTCTATTGGTTACTAAAAAGCTACTGGAATTTTGAGCCACAGTAAAGCACAGGAAACATTGCCCAGAATTGGAAGGAAAAGAGGAAATGAATAGAGGAAATCATTTGGTTTCCTTATAGGCCTACATGGTAACCTATGCTGCCAGTATCCTGTATGTTCTGTGAAGATAATTTTGTATGGTTTAGTGCAAAACTGTTTTTAATAGAATCATATGATGTCATATTCTGACAAGATTTTGTGTTATCCACCTTGCATTCAGAACATGGGTCCACAAAATTGGTCATGGGCTTAGCATACCATTACTCAAATATTTATGTCTGATGAGCCTCTGAATCTTGAATGTTCATGGCTAGGAGAGCAGGTTCATCTTCACAAGTGAGGCTTGTGGGGGAGCTTTCCAGAAGAGGATGGGTTCTGCTGCAATCTGTACTAAAATTGGGCTGGGCAAAAGCAAGCCCAGACTGCCGTTAAGTATGCCATCTATGCACTGCTGCAGCTGAAGACACATGTAGATTTGGGAAGTTGAGCATTCCTTCTTGTTCATATTGGTGTGCACTACAGCTCATGTCTCCTGATGATTGTCAAACACACAAAAGAGGGCATTTCCATGGGCCTGCAATAGACTTCACAGGAATTCTTGGCAATTTAAATAAAGTTGTTAATTTGATAGCCAGACACAAAATTATACCATGTGCTATGGAACAATCACACATGGGATGCTCAGAGGTGGCCATGTTATTTCAAAAACAAACACTGTGTCATACATTCAGCCCATTTCTGCCCCTTTTTATCATGACATGGTTGTGTTTCAGTGAAGGGCCACCTGCTCTATCATATCCTCTCATAACGAATCTTTTTAAGAGTTCATTTGCATAGTTTTAACAGCCTTAAGGATCATTCCCTGGGCATATAGCAGTGCCAGAACACCAACAGATTTCTTCCCAGGTCAGTTTGAATACTATTGTTCTCATTGCTGTTTGTGAGATGTGTACTGAGAGACAGAAAACTCAAATTGTCAAGGATTGGACTATATATGAAAGCAGAATTATATCCCACAACTTTTAGCAGCCTTCTCAGAAAAAATGGCATTTTTATCTACAATAACCAACCATGGAAACTCACCTGTTGCAAATCAGACCTTGTATGATGTCATATTGCCAACATTAGTAACGATCCAGGAAGCTAAAGAATAACTTCTGTAACAATCAGCCCCAAAGAGCCAGAACTTGATTAATAATTAACAACTTTCATAATTTTTCTATGCTTCTAACTTAGGTCCACCAAGAGAAAGTCAAATATACAATTCCAAGAAATCACACAGGATGTCTCATTTCTAGCTAGCTGGTCTGCAGCTTCCCCTAGTTAATGACTGCCAATCAGTACATAATGGAAGTCTGCCCTTTCCCTCTATAGAGTTTTGTTACTCTTCTACCTCTTCAAGCAGGCCCATTTCTTATCATGACATGGCTATATTTCAGTGAAGGACCACCTGCTCTGTCATATCCACTCACAAGGAAACTTTTTAGAGCGTTCATTTGCATAGTTTTAACAGACTCTGAAATTTTTAGACGTTCATCGATGCAAAAAATATGTAGTATGCATTGTTTTACTTATTCATATTGATTGGCAGTCACGGTAGAAATCCCAGATAAAGTGACTCTAGTCACTCAGTTTTTGGTGTTGATAAATGGGACTTATAGGGGAGGAGGTAGAATGAGGGAAATAACAAGAAAAAGGACAACAGTTATAGAGACTTACATTGCTTACAATTATAATCATCTCAAAAATGTTGTATTTTTATTTTGATGACCCTTCAGGTTTTGTTAGTATTAGCTTTTTGGATTGTAGCTTTCTTAAGACAAGGTTTTGTTCCATAGGTCAAACTTACCTGGAACTCGTGATCATCTCCAGAGAGGCTCAGCTTACACATATGTGCTACCATGCTTGGTTTGGATTACACTCTTAACATGATTGCAGCAATCATGGGTCTCTTGGTTATTACATTGGTTACCAGTCCCCCTGTGTATTTATTTATTAAATAGTATTTAAAGAGTAGTGGGTCTTGCTCTACTTATTTGATGGTTATAGAATAGTTAATAATAGGAGTTTAATTTGAAGTAGAAGTTAGATCATAGAACTTAAGAAGTAGTTATGAGTCAAAAGTGATACCTTAGAATCCAGCTTAGCTTAGCCTGAAAGCTATGAGGGGGAAAAAAGAGGAACTCTAGCCTTAGTAATGATGTCTCTGGTTATATTAATAGGATTGTGCAACCCAAAGCTCCAAAGTGTGGTTCCCTTTCCCCTTAAACTGACCCACCATTGTGTGTCTCCCTTTGGTGACTCTTGTCCATAGTAGATTGCCAGTACAATCCACCAATGGATGTGTGGGCAATACTGACCATGTACAATCTTCTGAGATGAGCGGATACAAGAACCAAATAGGAGTCAGAAATCACTCAGAGACAGCACTGGGGGTTCTGGTTGTTTCCTGGATAATAACTTGTCCAAGGAGATAGCAAGAGAGTAAGAAATAAAGATAGATCCCACAAAGTCCAGTCCAAAGCAACTTTTTAAAAAAGCATGCAAAATGTTTATTTTTATATAGTGAAATTATTTATACAATATAGACTATTAAATAATAAGACAATTTATTCTCAAAGAAGCCAATTACTGAATTTACTTAAAAATTTTTAAAAATTACTTAAAAATTTAAAACTTTAAACTGTAAATTAGTAATGTATGATGTATAATGGAAGTAAAGAAAGTAAAGTCAATTCTCATGAATAGGTCAGGGAACACTGAATGGAACCTGTCTGAATAAAATGACAGTGAAGGTTATAAGCAGCACACTGAGATTTTACATTGAGAACAACACAGAAATCTAAAAAGAACCATCTACTCAGAAATCCTAAGTAGATCCATATATATTTAGGGAACAATATATAGATGGCAGAGGTGTATTACCAGACCAGAAAATTGGGCTGCCCTTCCGCAGTGAAGGGATTTTTGTGCTAGGAGGAGAAATTTGAATTGTATTCTGAAGTACTCACTTACTTCTTGACATCATGTCAGATAATGGCATTTTTTTTCGAATGCACTTATATATAACTCTAGCAACCTAGAGCTCCCAAAGAGCAAAATCATGCTCAGGTTGACAGTCTATTAGATTCACTTGCAGAACCCTGGATGCAATTCAGACAGGAAATACAGTTCATTAAATTCTGCCTTAAGGGTTGCTGAAACTGTCTAAAGATGTTAAAGCAACATAGCAAGCCAGAGATAAATGACGAGTTCAGTTCCTTCATATTCTAAAAATGTCAATAGTCTTAATTTCAATGAACAAAGTACAGCTGTATATGCAAAAATTGTACAAATAACAATGACAACAACTAAAAATAATTTTATGCGAAGATGCTGGTTTTTAATTCTATTTTCCATCCATATGCATTTGCATATTCCAATAACCTTTAGAAGCAATCTATAAAATGGGTGAAAGTATTTTGTGCTCATTTAAAAATAATGTTCTTATTAAATAGAATATAATACAAAAAGTTCTTGATATGTAATATTTTCTATTACTTACTGTAAATCATAATAATTAGTGGTATAAAAATAATGAAAATTTCACTACAGACTAGATTCTGTCAATCATCCACACTGACGCTTACAGTAATTTGTTTTTCGATGAAAGAAAAATGAGTAAGATGCGATTTGGTGACTTACACTGGAAACTTAGAATTTGAGTAGAAAAGTGCAATCCTAGGGCATGAGGAAAAATGATAATAGAGAATTATGTTGACAGTCAATTCAGGATTATGTAATTTAGAGTACTGAAAAGTCCAGGATGCTGATTCTTCATGAAGAACTTCCCTCTCCCTCTCTACTCTCCCTTCCTCCCTCATTCTCTTCCTTCATTTCCCTTTCCTTCCTTTCCTCCCTCCCTCCCTCCTTCTGATCCCTTCCCTTCCCTTCCTCCCTTTCTTCCTTTTTGTTCTCTAGTGGAAACCAGGAAAGGGGGATTTATTCAATGTGTCCACATTTGGAAAAGGGACAAAGAAATTCAGTAAACCTTGCCAATCCAACTTCCAGGTCCTGAAGTCAGATTAAAGATTGAATTGTGAGCTAAGGACATGCACATCTAGGCAGCCCAAGGCAAGGTGTGGTCCTGCCCACCACTGGCCCATCACTGTCTTACCCTGTGAGGTGATTTAACTTGATTTGACAAGTTATGAGAACTGTGAAACCCTTTTCAAGGGGACAAGTTTCCCCCTCTGGCTAAGACTTTTTCTTTCTCCCAGCATGAGTCTCCTAGGGAATTTCCTATTTATTTGGGGGTCCATTCTTGAATAGTCTATCCTAGTCAGATTGAGAGACACAATGTCCTTTTAGAATATCTTCATGTCTTCCAGACCCATTACAACTCAATTTTTGTTTTAACACTTCAGTCTTGAGATAGGATACCTGTATGTATGAAACAAGGGTAATAAAACAGTAGATTAGATATCACATTTAAAACACAGTCAGTGCCAGGTAGTTGTGCATGAGAACCATTTTTTCATAACTTCTTAGCTTTTAGTTAACTTAGGAAAGGTTGGCACACAGTTCCTTAATTCTCAGTATTTCAACTTATGATCATACATTCTACATGGCTAAGATATTTGGTAAACTTTAATTTTAGGATGACTGAAAGTGTTTTCTTTTTTTTTTCTTTTTCTTTTTTGAGACATGTGTAGCCCTGGCTGTCCTGGAACTTGCTTTGTAGACCAGGCTGGCCTCAAACTCAGAGATCCTCCTGCCTCTGCCTCCCAAGTACTGGGATTAAAGGCATGTGCTACCACCACTTGGCTAAGAAATTTCTATTTGACAAAAATTTAGTTACTTTTAATTTATGGTATTTTCATAAGCTTGAAATATACACACACATCATATGTGTGTGTGTGTGTGTGTGTGTGTGTGTGTGTGTGTGTATCTTGTCAGCATTGTAACTTTTTTCCCTTTTATTGAAAAACAGATTCTTTTCTCACATTATATATCTTGATGGTTTCCCCTTCCTCTACTCCTCCCAGTTTCTCCTTACTTCACCTCCCATCTGAATCTACTCCCTTTCTTTCTCTCATTAAATAAGAACAGGCTTCTAAGAGATAATAATAAAATATAACAAAATAAAATACAAAAAGATAAAACAAAAACCATCACATCAAAGTTGGACAAGACTAGTAAACAGAAGAAAAAGAGCCCAAGACAAGGAGATTCAGAGACCCAGTTGTTCACATACTCAGGAATTACATAGCTGAATTGCCTTCTGATAACTAGCTTCAGTGTAATTTAATTAAATTCCCAAACCAAAAGACATAGAGTGGCTGAATGGATAAAAGCGTAAGATGCAATTATGTTGTCTACAAATAACTCACATTACTAGTAAGGATACACATACCGTGAAGGCATAGAAAGGTTATTCTATGCAAATAAAAAGAAAAGCAGAGTAGGGGTAGCTAATATATCAAACAAAATAGACTTTAAGAAAAAAAATTCAAAGAGACAAGCTAATGATATTATGGCAAAGGATGTAACAATTGTAAATGTATGTGCACTCAACTTTGAAGCAACCATTACAGAAAACAATTACTGAATGTTCTGATGGAAGATATAAAACGAAACATAATAACAGTAGATTTTCCACAGTGCACAGATCATCTAGGCAGAAAATCAAAAAGGAAAGAGTGGACTTGAATTATACTTTAGACTAGATGAATTTATCAAGCACATACAGAATGTTCCAACCAGCAGCACAAAAATGCATTCTTCTCAAGTACAAACACAACATTCTCCAGGATATAGTATTATATTGTTTTGTGACACTATTCCTGAGGAGATGTGAATAAACACCTACTCACCTCAGATGGGGAAATGACAATAGAAGAAGTATTGATATCACCCAAGCCCAACTTAGTGAGCCAATGAGTTTTGTTGGGGTTATTTACAGGAATATGGGTAAGGGGTTACTTACAGAGTAAAAATGACTCAAAGACAGCTGAACCATCAAAGCCCACCCCAGTATGTATGACAGCTCACAAAAGCTGGGAATCTGGAGCACATAGCACATTCTATAGGCAGCTCAACAGTGCATTTTCATGATAAAAACTCCCAGTGCTGCACCCATAAGATCTCAACAACATTGTTGCGTAAACAAAAATTACATAATGAGTCAACCAGTACTCAACATGCCCACATGAATGGGGTAAATGTCACATGTCGCCCTTCCCCCATGAAGAGCTACAGGGTGGGAGAAGGAGAATCCGAGGATGAGTACCCTAGAAAAATAAAGGCGCGCGCGCACACACACACACACACACACACACACACACACACACACACACGCGCGCACCAATAACACTGAGAGGGGCTTAGGGAACATGGGAAGAGTTTGAGGGGGTAGAGGGAAGAGTAGAATGATGTCAATACAGTACTCACATATGAAAATCTAAAAATAAATAAAATGACTCTTAGCAAGCTTAGCAAGATGCCCACAATCCTAACACTCTGGAAGTGAAGCATGCAAACTGCCATGAGTTTGAGACCAGAGTAGGCTATATAATGAGTTCCAGGCTATTATGTCTCAAACCCTGGGCAAAATGCTGAGATACCTATTGAATATATCAAAGGGGACCTGGCTCCCAGGTTCTCCCAGAATCCCTCCACCCCTACCTGTTACAGGGTCCTTCTGGCTTGCATATCTCGCCTCCTACACTGAACTCTCCAGCCCAGGGACGGGGCTGAGCTGCTCTTCCCTGTATAATCCAGCCATTTTGGATACCTGGCCTTTTTGGGCCTCCTGGCCTCTTGATCTCCAGGTCCCCCCTCTTTTACCCTCTCTTCCCTCTCCTGTCCCCCTCTCCTCACATGGCCCTGCTCAGTCTGGACCCTTCCAGATGCCTCTGGCTGTGCTCTCCCTCATATCTACTATGTTCTTCCTTTTATTTACAATAAACTTTCTCGTCCACCATATCTAGGATCACTCATGTCCTTACTTTTTATTTCTTTTATTTTTATTCACGGGCCAGCCTAGGCTACAGAACATAATCCTGACTCAAAAATAAAACTAAAAACAGCCAACAAAACACTCTGAACAAATTAGATATATCAAGAATGTACCTCAACACAGTAAAGGCTGTGTATAATACCATAAACTATCATCCTATTCAACAGTAAAAGTTGAAAAGCTTTCTCTTTAAGATAAAGAACAAAACAAGGATAGGTGGGAAGGGAAGAATGAGAGGGTAGTTGAAAGGATATTAAGGGGAAGAGTTGAGGGGAGGTGAATATGTTCAAAGTACATTGTATCAAACTCTCAAAGAATTAATAAAATACTGCTAAAAACTCAACTCAAAATGAATGATTTAAATACATAATCTGAAATTATAAAACTTCTAGTGACATTTTGTGGAAAATATCTATGACATTACTCTGTGCAATATTTTTATATGACCCAAAAAGCATAGGCAATAAAAACAAAAACACACAAGAGAAATTGTATCAAAATTTAATGTTTTATTAGCATATATTGATTATACATAATGGGTTTCATTATGACATTTTCATACATGCATGTATTGTATTTTAGCCATATTCTCCCTTGAATTAGCCATATTCAATGGCTAATTGAATGGGAGCTCTCCTACTTCCATTCCTGAAAATCCCCTTCCTCTTTCTAACAAGGACCTCCTCTACCTGTTGTGTATGCGTCACCCAATGAGTCTCAATAGGATTGTTTACAAGAGCATAGATGAGGGTTTCTCTAGAGCAGTGGTTTTCAACCTGTAAGTCATGACCCCTTTGAAGGTTAAAGACCCTTTCACAGGAATTGTCTAAGACCATCTGTATATGAGTTATTTACATTATGATTCATAACAGTAGCAAAATCACAGTTAAGCAGTAGCAATGAAACTTAATTTTATGGTTGACATGAGGAACTGTATCAAAGGGTCACAGCATTAGGAAGGTTGAGAACCACTGCTCTAGAGCAACATGGCATACCTGTGGCTACACCACTGAAGAACTGAAGAAAATGTCCTCCCCCTCCCTCATCATCCTCATATCTACAGGTATCTACAGGGAGGAGTGAGGCTATAAGAGTTCCTCCCCTTTTCACGTCAGAGTGTTGAGAGGTCCAATCTTGTGGAGATATTGGGCAGGTAATCACAGGTACTACGAAGTCAAGAGTGCAACAGCCATGCCATACCCAGAAGTCAGAGTTCCGCCTTACTCCCTGCCCACTCTCCTACAGCTCTCACATTCTTTCTATCCCTTCTTCTGCAATATTTCCTGGACTATGGAGAAGGGGTTATTGATGTCCTGTTTATGGCTGAATATTCAACAGCCACTTATTCTCTACATTTTCACCAGTTATGAGTCCCTGCAGTTTCCACTGATCACTGGGGGAAAAGGGCTTCTCTGACCAAAGCTGACAAAAGCACTATTATATGGGCATAAACCTAACTATTTAGAAGGCAAAATGGCATGCACACTGTGCCCTTTTAGTAAAACAACAGCAGTAGCTACAATTATTTGACCCAGTTTACAGTACTGGATATTATTTTTTTCCTAGGGGTAGGCATCAAATCCTATCAGAAAGTGGTTAAGTAGTATCATATGCTGGTACATCCTATAACCCCAAAACAAAGAAGACAGGGGAAAGAACATGAAAAGTTCAAAGTTGGCTGGGCGGTGGTGGCACAGGCCTTTAATCCCAGCACTCAGGAGGCAGAGGCAGGCGGATCTCTGTGAGTTCGAGGCCAGCTTGGTCTACTGGTCTACAAAGTGAGTTCCAGGACAGCCAGAGTTACAACAGAGAAACCCTGTCTGGAAAAAAAAAGAAAGAAGAGATAAATTCAAAGTCAGCCTCATTATATAGGGAGTTTGAGAACAATCTGGACTACATAATTTAAATTATCAATTTAAACATGGGCAGCAGACTTAAGCAAACATTTTTCAAAGAAAGATACACTGATAGTCAATAGATATATGAAAAATGCCCAACATCATTCATTGCTTAAAAAAAATGCAAATTAGAAATAAAATCGGGGACTAGAGAGATAGGTCAGTGGTTAAGAGTACTTCCTGCTCTTCCAAGGGACCTGAATTCAATTCCCAGGACCCACATGGTGACTCACAACCATCTGTAATTCCAATTCTACGGGATCCAATGCCTGTTCTCCAAGGGTATTGCATGCATGTGGTGCACAAGGAAAGCACTCATACATACAAAATAAAATCCCTAAAAAATAAAAGTAAATACAATAAGATATCATCTCACACAAGTTGAAATGGCCTTTATCACAAAGATGAATGATAATGGGCATTGGTGACGATGTAGAAAAAAAGAGAACTCTTGTACCTTTTTGGTGAGAATGTAGTTGATACCAACATTACAGATAACAATATGAAAGAGTTGGAAAGGTGGATCGATGAGTAAAGTTCCTGCTTGGCAAGTATGAGGACTTGAATTTGGATCCCCAGCACCCATGTAAAAAGTCAAGTATGTGCCAAGCATGTACCTGTAAATCACAGTGCTGGTGGGAGAGCAGGGTGGAGAGGCAAATCCTGGAAGGTTGCTCATCAACTAACCTCACCAAAATGGCAAGCATGAGGCTCAACGAAACAGAGATAATTGATGTAATGCTCAAACTGAGTTTCTAGTGAGACTGGGGCAGACATGTTTAACATGCTCACAAAGCCTGTGTGCATTTCCAGTGTAATGGAAGTATGCCATGAATAACAGTGAAAGGTGTGATACTGACCTTTGAATTAAAAAGAGTCGTTTCTATGACATTTTCAGTCCACAGAACATATCAGCTAAGACCCAAGTATTTACCCATGCTTTTAAAATGGCATTCACTAAGGTAACATCTACCCAGTAGATGTTCACTCATGAACAGAAAAGCCTTGGTAACTCCTCCTCCTGGTCCACAGTTAGCCTCCAATTGGTAGTCACTTTAAGCACAAGCCATACTGAGAATTGAGTAGTCTGTTAATAAGAACTGGAACCCCTATGATAGACCACATCCTCTAATTCACAGCCTTAGAAAGTGCTGTGGTATGTCTGTCACTTTTACTAGTTAGGAAAGTTTACTAATTTTTTTTAAAATAAAGATTTCTTTATTTTATGTGCTTGAGTGTTTTGCCTGAATGTATGTATGTGGGCTGCATATGTGCCTGGTTCCGGAGGAGGCCAGAAGAAGGTGCTGGATCCCCTGCAACTGGAAGTAAGGACTGTTGGAAATTGTCTTCCTATGGAAAAGCAGCCAGGACTCTTAACTGCTGGGTCATAGTTCCAGTTAACCGGTTTCTATCAGACAATGCCTACCAGTAACACAAGCTTTGTCAAAAGAGGTCACTTCCTATCTGAGACAGTCCATTCAAATAACTAGAAAAAGGATAATTTCATTGACAACGATCAGGACACAGGCACCTCCTAATGAAACTGGGCCAATTTTATAGCTAAGCAGGTGATTACATTGATTATCTTCTCCCAAAGCAAGTAGCTTCATGAAAAGATTCATTTAAAGTATGAATGTTTCCTGTGATTAGGGATGTTTGGAAATCTGAGTCCAATAGATGTAGCCAGTGTCTATTTTGGAACCCAAACTACTATTAATGTGGTTTAAAGAGTGACTGGCTGCTAGGTATGCCGATTTTAGCTACCACTAGTTCCTTAAGTCCTGAAGTAAAGGTTCACTAGCATAAATTAGTGGCAGGCATGAAGGTAAGACTGTTTCTGAAGTAGAAATCTGATATTGCACTCAAACACAAAAAAAGCATGCAATTTGCCTACTGATTTAACAGGTGTCATCTAATTTAGGCTCTCTTTGTCTCTTGAGTACTATGTAACCTGCCCTTTCATCTCCAGGCTCACAAGGAAGTAGATTCTTGTCTCTGAATGGGTTGACTTAAGAGTGGGATAGTATCACTGTTTGCAGTAGCTGTGATTTGAACCAAACAGGGTATGTTTATTAGAACTAACAGGCAATGTTAGTGACTCTGAATTCACTTTTCATGAGTTTTTAAATCCAGAGCAGGTATAACCTATTGATTTATTTTCATGTTAGCCATCGATACTAGTATGGAAGACTTACATTTGTCAGGACCTCCCCCCCAAATGAGAAATAACTGGGCCAACTGAATTGAGCCTCCTTCAGACTTTCCATATGATCATGCTGCACAACCCATTCCATCCTGGCTGACTGAGGAAGCTTTGACTTTAGCTAGCAATTTATATTAACAGTTTGAACAGTCTGATATGAAGCCTTATATGAGGTGGCAGCCCTCCAGATTTTAACATCACATCAGCTGAATCCTCAGAAGTAGAAAGTGGAAGGGTTGTTAGCAGGAGTTAGGCAGTAAGGGGGACAAATAATGGACAATGATGATACAAAATTGCAGTTAGGTAAAAGGAATAAGTGCAAGGGATCTATTATACAACATGGTAACTGTTGTTAATAACAATATATCACAATCTTGAAAAATATATGAGAGAGAGAGGAGAGAGAGATGGGGGGGAGCAAGCGAGCACAAGCTCACTGTGAAAACCAAATGCCCCTTCTCAGCCCTGGTTATTGAAACTTGCTCCTAACTAGATGCATTCCATACAGCTGGGCAGTCTCTTTTGCTTGATTCTATTTGAATGTACTTATTTAAAAGAATGGAGCTTCGAGGGGAAAGACTATATTATCCTAGACTCAAATTTTTGGCAAGTTCTAAGACTGCAGACATGTACAACCATGCTTGACATTATTTTTCTTTAATGCTTTAAAAATAGCTGGGCACATACACAGCATAAATTATCTTCATCACTATCATGGTGATATTATGTTGACTTTTCCTACAGAGGGCAGTAGTTTTCTTCCCCCAAACCCTCCCCTCTGGCTTTCTACACAAAGCCTAAAATACTACCTTATCCATATAGTGTCCTGATAAGAAGCAATCTATAACAAAGCTCAACACACAAATGGCCATCTCTGTGAAGTTCTCAGATGGACAGGAATAAAACTTTTTAACTGCCATGCGATGGTGGCGCACACCTTTGATCCCGGCACTCAGGAGGCAGAGGCAGAAGAATTTCTGTGAGTTCAAGGCCAGCCTGGTCTACAGAGTAACCCTGTCTCAAAAAAACTACAAAACCAACCAACCAAACACAAACACCTTTTTATCTTTGGTTAACTTAAACAATGCTCGGCTGGCTTGCCACAAGCAAACTCAAGTAAAGCCAGCCACAAGTAAACTAACTCTTACAAAGGTACCTACTCCAGTTAAACCTAGGTAACTAGCCTCAGATTTATTGTCTTGTATTTGCAATAATATCCACAGGAGCGCCCCAAATAATCAGCCCAATGTTAGGGAGATCTTCTCATTGTAGTTGGTTATGGGTTAGCAGGCAAGCCACTCTTGGTTGAGAGGCAAGCATTATTTTTTCCTTCATCCTATTCAGGCCCAGTGCCTACCTACCATGAAACCCAGGCAGGCTGATTAACTCCCCTCTTTAGACAGGTAGACACCCAAAACCGATTTCAATTGTGTGAGTTTTGCAAAATATGGTGCTATTACTTAGCCAGGTTCATGAGGCACAAGGGAGACCAGAGTACAAAACAACACAGAACATGCATATTTAACTGATGCGTATATATCCCAAAGTGTGAGTCCCAGTCTCTTACAGCCTTCCAGGATTGCTTTTGCCAAGTAGTTTTCCTTTTGACCAGATGAACCCCTTATCCTCACCTAGCTATCTCCTTTTTTCTTTACTACTTGCTAGTTTCAGTAATGTAGTTATATTTAAGGGAGGTAAAAGATAGCCACGAGGTGGCAGTAGCACACAATGAACTTCAAGTTAGCAACATGAACAGGTCTTCATGCTGAGTGGGTAAATTACTGGGCTAAAGTGTGCGTGTGGGGGGTGGGGGTGGGGGACTGTCTCAGCATGAAACCTTCCAGGGGATATAGGGAAGGATAAGGGAACCAATCCAAAAGAAAAAGGACAAGAGACCTTCATGGGGGGAGAAGAGGATCAGAGTAAGATACAATAAGCTCAGACTTATATGTCTAGGTGATGTTCAGAAGCATGAGAGAATCTCTAGATCAGAGATCTGGAGGCCAATAGTTGCCTGGGGTCTTCAAGCCCGGGGCTTATCCTACTTAGAGTTAGCAAACGTTCAGTACAGTTTCATAGAGGATACAGAATGGCTAGCCCCTGAGTAAAAATCTCTGTATGCTACACTTGTAATAATTGAATATATAAATATTTGAGTTTGGCATCATCAGGCTTTTTAAAACTCTCCCCCCAAAACCAATGGGTTTTTGAGCTAATTAATTCTAATGTCTTCTGTATAAGTAAATAGCATACAACCAATATACAGAAGCTACATCTTAAACTCAATTATCTAATAAAGTGAATAGCATTAAGAGGTAGAAAGGGAAATGGAAAGTGTTCTAAAATCTTTACATTATCTAGGAATCATAAGTCAATAATACACAATAATAATAAGCATAAAAATGAGGCTATGTTTCTGTTATGTGTATAATATAATATTATCTTAATATATATTTTAAAACTTAGAGGCTTAAAACAACCATTTTACAAGTTCTCTATTCTGTGGGCATGAGTAATTGTGCATGGGAAAAATTATTTTGGACATGGACAGGCTATAATTACTCCACAATACTTGCTGTCTTTGAGGAAATTACTCCATCTACAAAGGAACACATGGGATGAGCTGGCAGGGATAGAATATTTGGCAACGTAGATATACTAACTGATGGCTCTTCAGCCATTTTATGGGGTACCCTGAGCATCATTACATTGTTGTCTCAGGATAGTCAATATCTTATATAGTGATTGACGTCCCCTAGAATAGAACATAAACTTCTAGATTTAAGAGTAAGCCTAGAGTCACCACGACTTTTTTCTGCTATGTTTTTTTCCTAAAGCAAGTGACAAAAACAACACAGATTATCCCTTCCCCTTCTCGTCATTTTTATCCTTTTGTAGTACTGGGTATTGAACCTAGGAACACATATACACTTAGGCAAGTGTTCTATTGTTGAGCTACCCTGGCCTTGTGGGAATTTTCTTTTTTCTTTCTGAGAAATGCTGTTTGAAGCTTGTCTTCACAGTCAAACTTTCACTCAACCCGTAACCGAGTTAATAATGCGCTTTGAGTTCATTTGTAACTATGTACACATTCTGCTTACAGACTATGTACTAAACCTGTCCAGAATGAACTGACTTCTAAGAAAAACACCATAATCAATCTTACTGTGCTTTCGACACCCTGATGTACTACGTTTCCTATTTTTCCTTTGTGATACATTCATGCCCTTATTTCAGAGCAGTGTATGCATGTGTGCATAGCACATGGTGGCTAGCCCTAAGACCATTTAATTGAAAACACTCCACATACTCACCAAGAAAAATGCTGAAATCAACAGATAGGTATAGATTGATAACAACTGGTTATGGCGTTGTATGCTATTCTGAGTCAAAAGGACTCAAAACTAATATCCTCCCTTGTGAAACTCCTATAAAACACTAAGACAAAAGTTTCTCGTTCTTTTCAATACCACATTTTCTGTGCTGTTCATAAATAGAGCAGCCTTTGTTCGAGAGTTCAGACCAGTGGAAAGATCAGAACTCTTCTGAACAAATCTTGTCCATTTGGCTAAACTATACCAAGGGTCGGTGTTTTTGCTTTTGTATTGGGCCAGAGCCCTTTTTTATTTTTAAAATTTGAAACAGTCTTGCAAAGTTAACCAGGCTGATCTTGAACTTATGTTGTCACCCAGGTAGGCCTTTTGTGATCCTCTTGTCTTAGCCTCCTGGGCAGCTGGAATTATTGTCTGTGCCAGCTTAAACTCTTGAAGAATGGAGGCACATGTGCATAGAGGGACACAACTGCTAAAGACATCACTAGAAGCTGAAATAAAGCTGGTGCAAAGATTTATAGGGACTAATAAGAAAATATTCAAATAATTGAAAAGTTTAAAAAGAGGAATGCAAGAGACAGAATGTGAGACAAATAGAAAGCAAGTAGTAAGATGATATGTTTATACCAGATACTTTCATTATATTAAATGCAGTTATGCTATAGACTACATTAAGACCAGCAATATGAAATTAGAAAAATAAAAATGTCACCTACAAGAAATATATCTAAAATATAAGGTTATAGAAATGTTAAAGGTAAAAGGATAGAGAAATATGCCATACAAACACTAAAATCAAGCCTTTGTGGTAACAATAACATTAGATAACACAAACTTATTTAAAAAAAACATAAGAGGTATGCAAAGACATACTATCATGAAATTTTCACTCCATTATGAAGATGTAAGAATTCTAAATCTGTATACACCTAGCAGCATAGTAGTAAATTATATTAAGAAAGAGATGACACAATACAGGGTAACAGAATAACATCCTCTCAAATACATCCACATCCTAATTACTAGACCTTGCAAACATATTATGTTCCATGGAAAATGAAGCAATTAATGCAGTGGATGAAATTAAAGTTGCTACCTGGTCATAAAGCTTAAAGTTTATCTCAAGAGACCCAAGATAATCATAGTGGTTCTCAAAAACAGAAAAGGGCAGCAGAAGAGACAGCATGGTGATGCAGAAATCTCTATCGTAAGCTGACTTTGGATCTTTGTGTGAGTACCACCTTCAGTTTTCCGAGGACCATCCATGGTAATTTCCAAAGTGGTTTGATAACATTCCCACCAGCAGTATATAAGGGTTTCTCCTGCATTCTTACCAACATTAAAATAATTGTGTTAAACAAAAGAAGCTATGCTAGAAAAATTAAATCCATTGAGATAAAAAATGTATTAATTGTTGCCTCAGAATGGAGCTGATAGAGAAACAGAGAATGATTGATCCTAATAAGCACAAGATTTATTCTGGGTGTGTTAAAATGAGATTGGGACTATTTCCAACACTCTATGGAACATTATATTAGATATTCCAGCTAATGAAAGGAGGATAGAAACAATTGTACTATTACTTGAGAATAAATGATTAGAGGAAGCTATAAATTCACAGAAGCCAAAATAAGGAGAATTTGTAGAACAAAGTACTAGAGAAGAGAAAGCTACACAAAGAGAATTCCAAATACAAGGGGAACTGGGATGGGGTTCTACTCTGTGGCCCAGGTTGGTCTGGAATTCATGGCAATCTACCGGTATAGACCTCACAAATGCTCAGATTATAGGTGTGAACTCCAAGCAATTTTAATAGGTTTCAATTATTCAGCTTAGTATTGATTTGTGCACACATGTGGATTCTATTGGGAAAAAAACTTCCTGAAACCAATACAGGCCCCAAAATGAGCAACCATCTAGAGTAGGAAATTTTGTTGGAAACTGTGTTAAGAAATTCAGAGAGGTTTATTCTCAGTATTAGAAAAAAAGTCTAAAATAATTGTTACTCTACCTTCATTTCATGAAGCTTAAAAGTAAAACCCAAAGAGATCAAACTGTTTTTAAATAAGTTAACTTAATATGAAAGCAAACTTCAACATTATTTCTAGGAATTACAATTTTCAAACACCATGTAAGTCCCTAGATGAAAATGAATCCTTGCCCAAGTAGAGAGTAAATGTCAAAGCAGCATTATCAACTGCCTGAACTTTGAATGTGCATACACTGATCTCCTAAGTAAAGGTCAGCAGGCATACAGGCACAGTGTTTAGACACCACCTCTGTCCAAACACTTGGTGAACAATAACTTATGTTGGCACAGCGGCACCTCCAAGGAAACCAGATTAGAAATCTGAAAATAACTCAAAGATAATGAAAGAAACAAAAATAAAAATTAAAACAACAACAACAACAATTAAAAAAAAAAACTGTGCAAGGGGAGAAGTGGCCAGATATTGCCAGAAATATAGACTACAAAATGCATTATCAAGTCACTAACCAACCAAATGTGCGGTGCAGTGAAGAGCAACAAAAACAGTTCCTGGGTGACGAAGCAATAATCCATAGTTCTTGTCATATATTACTGAAAAGCACAAGTGTTTTTTTTTTTTTTTTAAATTTAGCAGTATGGCAAATAGCCAGGCGTGGGGTGCCTTTAATCCTAGCACTCAGGAGGCAGACAGGCAGATCTCTGCATTAGAGGCTAGCCTGATCTACAGATCCAGTTCCAGGAAAACCAAAGCTGACTATATTAATATTTTATATTTTGGACCTATATGTTTGTTTTTATTTTCTTGATTGCATAGCTGGTTTTAGTCAAGACTGTTAGGACAAGCCTACTAATGCCAGCTGCTTGGAAATTCAAGGCCTGACTGGGCTATGTGTGTCTTCAAGGTAAGCTTTGGCAACTTAGTGAGAACCTGTTTCATAACAAATAAAAGAAAGATTGGGAAATTAGCACAACAGTTGAGCACCTCGTTAGTGACATTAAGGGAACTAGAGTCCCAACTTGGAGTTCTTTTTTTTTTTCAAGCTTGAAAACAACTTTTATTGGAGAAAAGATCTGTTAACCTGCAGGCAAATTCCTTTCACAACAATAGTTCATAAAAACCTACTAGCTTTATAAATCTCTGAACTCCACACCAAAAAGACAGCTTTTAGACTGCTTTGTAATGTCCTGTGCCAAGGGCCAGCCCCAGCAGTCAACAGGGTCCAGAGAGGGGGTAAGGAGTAGGCAAAGGGAGATTGAGTCAGAGACCCAGGCTGGGAGAACCTTAACACTGTGACTGACTAGCAATCAGGGTGATTTTTTATTTATACAGATTTCACAAGACAAAGACAAACTCTTGGTTTCCAAGGAGATACAGATCATACATTCTGTAAATATCTGAGCCAGTTTAGGTAAGTTCCCAAGCCCTGAAAAATGTATAATAAGACTTTGGTGATTAAAGTTTAGCTTGAACCCAAAAGCTTTCTCAGGCCTAAAAGTCTGTAGCTGACTTGCTTTTATGGTCTCTATAAAAATCTGTTTAAGAGAATTCCTTTTGTTCCCTAGTTAAGTGATCTCACCATAACCTGGTGTAAGGCAGTCTTTTTATAAATGGCAAATCCTTACGCCTAATTCTTTTTTCTTTCATATCATACTACTATGTAGGGTAAAGGTTGTTTTAGCCAATTTAACTTTGTTACTAAGTTCCTTTTTCTCTGGGGGCATATCATGTATGGCTCCCCATCTCATAAGCTACATGTCCAGGAAACTGAGTGCATGTAGGAGAAGGCCCTTGATCTGCTGCCACTTCTTCTGGATAAGCTAGGGCTTATTAGCTTTTCCCAAGTTTACCTTATTTCTGAGTTTGTTTAGGGGTAGGTGCACCAAGATCCTGAATCCATAGCTTCATAAAGAAATTCTTAACATTTTTGTGCCTATCACAATCTCTAAGGCTTAAAGGAGATTCCTGAGAAAGATCAGATAAGGTTAATTCCTTGAAAGCAGAAGGGGTAATAATTAGGACTTTGTGAGAGTCAGAAATAATTTTCTTGGGTAAAGACATAAATGAATCACACTGTCAAAAAGTTCCCTAACAATGTAACACATACAGACCAAAACCAAAAGTGAGAGACAGAATGACAGCAATCAAAGCATCTGGCTCAGCTTGGCTGGAACTGTGTCAAACAGCTGTGCTGGCTTCATGACTTTCACTGTATCCTTTGGTCATGGCTTTGTCAGTCCTGCCACTCTCAGAAATAAGCTTGCCTCTTCAGAAACCAGGAGAAATACAAATGTCTTTAAGTGAGTTATTTGCTTGGTCAAGATTATTCACTTCTTAGAAAATACAAGGAGGTAACAAGTCCTAGCTGGCAGGCATGTAGCATAGCACCAGTTTTATAGGGAGTTTGTGGGATATTCAGAATCAGCAGTTCTTGATTTATTGTACTCAGAAAGTAAGAATAGTAGCTGGAAGTGGGAAGGAATACTGATGGGCAGGGAATCAACTGCAGTCCCACCCAGCCTCTTTTACCTGGATGAAAGTCCAACTTGGGCATCATAGTCTCATTAATGAAACAGAAGCATGAGGGCAATTTTATTAGAGTTTAAAAGAAAATACACCAGGCTACACAGCCCTTGCCCAGAGGAGAATGGAGGATGAGCAGAGCTGTTATTGAAAATTATATGCCTGCCAAGAAAACTCCTATAAGTTGCTGTATTTGAAGGCAAAAACAATAAAACTGTTTCTTAACCTAGCAACTTAATGAACTTGGCCACAATACCATGTCTTGGTCATTTTATCTTTATCTTTATTTTGATCTTAACCAAAAGGCCTAGAGTGATTGAACATTTTAGGTTTGCGTTTAAAAACATTTAGGTTTTAGGTTTGGGGTTTCAAATCTATTTTGTACACCAAAAGCATAGCTGTCTCTTTTCTCTTTGTTTTAATTTGAACAGAATATTATTTTTCCATCCCTTTGCTTTCAGTCTGTGTGTCCTTGAAAATAAGGTGAATTTCTTTTAGACTATTTATACCTGTGTCTTTTTTGAAATGCCCATTAAGGGGCAGTAAGTATGTCTTAGTTGTTAAAGGTACTTACTGCCAAGCTAGGGAATCTGAGTTCAATTGCTAGGGCCCATAAGGTTGAAGGGGAGAAGCAACTCCTGCAAATTGTCCTTTGACCTATACATGTATGTCCCTACATGCCCTCTCCCCACAGTAAATAAATAAAATTGAATTTAAAAATTAAGCTAATGTTACTGGATAAAACCAGGGAGCCCCACATTGGGTTATGTTACTATGGAAACTGAGGATCCCCTTTGGGATTCTTATTCTCATTAAGGAGGAATTTAAAAATGGACTCAGAAGGAAGGGCAGTCACAGACAATTGAATTAAATTTTAAGAGAACAACAACAGAGCTGGCAGATGTTTGAAGGAGGGAGCTAAAGAATAGAAAGAAGAGAAGCCATGTTTTTAAAGCTAGGGTCCAAAAAAGTCATCAAATCCAGCAATGGAGGACAAGCACCATAGAGCCAAGTGGGAGAGTTTTAGAAAAAGTGAGAAATCCCAGCGTGCCTGGGAAAGAATGCCTAGGCACTGAGCAGGAAAGAAACAAGGATAAGGAACATTTACAACTTTCTTATGGTATAACCATACTTAATTTGTTTCTGCCTCCTCTAGATCAAAGATTCAACTTACAGGAGGGTTAGAACAAACACGAGGAAACATGCACAGGTAGATCTGGCTGTGAGACCCTTGGAGTGTTGCTGAGTGATGGGTCAAAATCTGGTTTTTCAGGTTCTTGTGAAATCTACCTGGTGCCAGATTCCAGGGCTTCCAAGGAACAGTCTGTCCTGCTAGAGTTATATTTTGGAGGTGGAGCCAAAGCTAAAAAAGTTAAATTTTAAGAAAATTAATCATTTCAAATGAGCCCTGCTACATGCAAAACAACCATTTTCAAGCTGAGCAAAACTGAACTTCTATTAGATACAACTGTCCACAGTGGGGCATAGAGGCAGAGAGCACAGCTGGACTCTGTCACATGCTGTAGTAGCAGCAGCCTGAGAAGTCCCCCTTAAGGACCTTGATTCAGGTCAAAATGAGTTTGTGGTTTTGTTGCAGAAAAGAATTTCAGACCTGGCCAGTATGAAACAGAGCTGGGATTTGGTAAAGATATGTTATTAGTAATATAAGCTTAATCATGAGGGTTAAGAAAGAAAGGAGGCCAGGAGTGGTGGCACACACCTTTAATCCCATCACAAGGGAGACTGAGGGAGGCAGGTCTCAGTGAGTTTGAGATCTTCCAGGTTTATACAGTGAGTTCTAGGTCAGCCAGCCCATACTAAGACTCTGTCTGGTGGCTGAGGTGTGTGTGGGTGGGGGGAAGGTCAGAGTGCTCAGAAGCCATGATATGCCCTAGAGCATGCTTGTATGCTTGTGTGCTTCTCTAAGAAAAAGCAGTTCTTTTTAAGTATGTGTGTGTGTGTGTGTGTATATATATATATATATATATATATATATATATATTTTTTTTTTTTTTTTGAAGCTATTACCGTTGAAAGTTGCTAAGGAACATTAATGAAATAAATCACTGGGTGGTTCCCCGCAGGGCAGGATTACAATAGCTATGGTAAAAGTCTAGATCACAGGGATGCAGGAAGGTAAAATGTCTTCACAGTACATAAAGCTAATACCTTCATTTAAATTGATCAAAAACTGTCTGGGAAAAATGAATGAGGCCCTGAGATCATATGCATCTAGACCTTGAGCCTGGTTCAATGCTGTTTTAACATAAAACATTTTTATACAGAAGATTACTGCAAAGAAGGCTCAGTCACTAAAGTGCCTATCACACAAATGTGAAAACCTGAGTTCAGATTTTACATTAGGTACAGTAGTGTGTGTCTGCAAGGCCAGCACTGAAGCTCACAAGGACCTTTAGATTCAGTGAGAGACTGTCTCTATGAATATTATGGAAAGCAATCAAGGAAGACACCTGATATCAACCTCAGGCCTCCACACACATGTGCACATGAATACACATCACACACACATACTCTCACACCAACAAGACATGCACTTTTGGGGGAGAGTGAGAGAAGGAGAGGAGGGGAGGGGAGGGGAGGGGAGGGGAGGGGAGGGGAGGGAAGGGGAGGGGAGGAGAGGGATTTAGAAAGAAGCCACAGATGTTATTAATTGTGGTGCTGAATTCTAGCAGCCAGAGGAATCTGAGGTAATGGACTCCTTTTCGTTTTCATGTCCCCATAATGTTCCATGTCTTTTTGTCCTGCCTCACCACTATGCCCAGTTTTTGGTTACCGCTGCTATTGGTTTTGTTTTATTTTTCAGTGCTAGAGACTGAGCCTAGGCCTTCACTTATGCCAGACAAATGCTCTAACAACATTGAGCTATATCCCTAGTATGACATTTTCAATTAAATGTATTTACTAGCTGGTACATAGAAAGTGTTGCATGTTAATAGGATAATGCATGATATTTCATTAAATGCATATATTCTGAAATGTTTAAATCAGAGGAAACATGTATCTCCCCAAACAGTTACCATTTCTTTAGGTTAAAATCATTAAAAATCATTCTTTTAGCTTCTTGAAATCTATAGCACATTATTGTCATCTATAGTTAGTCTACTATAAAGTAGGATGGGGTAATTCCTAATCTTATAACAATAATTTTGTAGGTATTGATCAATATGTCTACACCCTACCTCCTACTGTCCCCAGTCTTTGATATCACCATTCTACTTTCAACTTCAGTGAGTTCCACTTTTTTAAGAATCCACATATTAGGAGCATCATGTGGCACTTGTCTTTCTGTTCTTGGATTATTTCACTTAACATAATAATCTCCAGTACCATCCATATTATCACAAGTGACAATATTTCATTCTTTCTGTGGCTTAATAGTATTCCTTTGTGTATTGTATATATGTCCGCAAGTTCAAGAACATTCTGGTCTACATAGTGAATTCCAGGCCAGTCAGGGGATACATAGCAAGACATTGCCTCAAAAAAAATCAAACAAACAAACAAACAAATCTCCAAAATATCACCACCAACAAACAGAAATTATAAAGCAAATATGACAGCTGTTGTTACAATAGATGAGGTTTGGGTCCACATTAAAATTTTTATTCTAATAGAAGATTACCTCTTTGTCATAATTAGTCAATTCAGGATGCTCTAAAATAAGATTTTGTTTAAGCTCTTATAGATAGGTTGAGTAGGGGAATGGTACTCATGGAGATTTTGTGGTTTGGGAATGCCACCATTGTACATTTCTAAGGTTTTGCATGCAGACATCTAATGCAGTAATTTGAAAGAGGAAATAACATTCATAGATCGATCTCTATTGGGGACTTTGATACACACACACACACACACACACATATAGTTTGTTCAAAAAAATCTTATGGAAGATTTCTCTCAATTGTATCTAGGTTCGTGGATATAATATCTGGCATTAAATGACTGGCATAGAGCAAATAAAATCAACATTTTCTCCAGCTTTCCATTCTCTCTTACACACTACTGATTCAATGTTGTGATTTCTCGCATATAATAATTTTGAGCAAGGTAAGTACTATAGGGAATTGAGACTATATTAATTTCTATGTCTGACGTGTGTCGAGAGCAGTACTGTGATAATTTTGTATGTCCAGCTACTTTTTGATCTAAAAAATTAGAAATACAAGTAAGTCTTCATGTTGAATACCCAAAATAATGAGATAGAAATGATGCTAAGGAGTTTTGAAACAACTAAAAAAAAATCAGTTAAAAAGCATCCATTGTCAATGATTAGGTTTCAAGTAATACAAGACCTTGATAGTGAAGGAGGAATATCAATGTTGACTTCCTAGCTGAAATGAGACTCAAGATTCCTGTATCTTTAAGGCAATTTTAGGCAAATCTTAGTTTACCAATCTCCCTCCTTAATAGCAAGGCAATCTGGAGGACAGGAAAAAAAAAGGTTCAACTAGACTGAGTACTGAATGAGAGATTCAAAGAGACAGACAAACATATAGACTGACAGTCAGGATCACAAGACCCATAGAAGGAGTAGATGTAGATTCAGGTCCAAAAGGTTTTATTCTTTGGCTAATTGAATCCTTGGTCCTAGTCCTAGAGCCCTGGAGTGTTTCAGTCTCCATACATTCTAGTCTTAAGCTTAAAACTAGAAGGTTCAGCCTCAGCCTCTGTACAATCTAGAACATTTATACCTCCTTACAATCCAATAAACCTCTGAGACTTACTGCTGACTGAGCCACTCTGACTAGCTCCTTCTGAACTCTTGATTCTTCTGGTTCAACACACTCACTGTTCTGGCTCAAACTCTTCTCCAAGCTGACTGGTTCAAACTCATCTTCCGAGACAGCTTACTGTTTGTAATTGAACTCTACTGATTCTGGAAGATTCTGGCTGACTCCTGCAACTTCTCTGACTGAACTGCTCTGCTTGGCTTCAAACTGATACAGTCTTCTTGTGTGATACTGACTTCTGCTAACTGCTTTTGTGTCTCTGTCTCAGACTTCAGACTTCTCAGATAGCCCCAGACTTCTTCATACTGCCTCTATCTCTTACCCTCTCTGTGTCTTAACCTCCATCTGTCTCAGACTGTTTCTGATTGCCTCATACTGCCTGCTTCACACTGCTCTCCTCTCTGAGCTGAGAGCCTGATTTTCTATCTTGAGTGTTGGGCATGTCCTCATTCTGACTCACTCTGCCAACTCTTCCTCTAATTCGTCACGTTTCCTGCCCTTCACTCTGAATCATCTCAGACTTCACTTCCTCTTTCACTCCTTCTGCTTTGCTCCCTGTCTACGAGTTCTACTTCCTGTCTCCTAAGTGCTAGGATTAAAGATATATACCACCACAGCATTCTGAATACTGGGAATAAAGGTGTGTACTAACATTCTTTTAATATTCCATGCAGACCACACAGGCCTTCAAATGTGATCCCTTTATATAGACCCCTGGATTTGATCCCTTCCTAGCTATCACTCAGGCCTATTCCTCTACATATTCCCTCTTTCTGTTTAAGATATAAACTGTGTTGTGAAAATAGCTTTAACACAGTTTGATTATTACAATAGAAACAATTATCAATCCCATAAACTTAACAGTCTGAATGTCCTTTTGAGAATAAAAGAATCATCAGAGAACAACCTAAGTGACATCTGACCTATTATCAAGGGGGTACCTTGAACTTAAAAACAAGCAAAACAAAACAAAACAACCCTCCCATCCCCATGTATGTGTGTGTGTGTGTGTGTGTGTGTGTGTGTGTGTGTGCGTGTGTGTGTGCGCGCACGCGTGCTAGTCTAAATCTAAGGAAAAAATGTAACAGGATTAGAAAGAGCACTGGAACTCTCACAAGTTCGTAAAAAGCTCCCGTTTCCCAACCAAAGCTGAAAATATGATATATTACACATCAATGGGTTGTATAAAGCATTCAGAAGGCTACTGACTACCGCAATGTAAAATTATACATAAACCATGGGCTAATAAAGATATGCTTAAATATAAGAGCAAATAAGGAAGCATGATTAACTCTTATAATACCTAAATGTGAACTACAACACAATACAAAAATACTTACAGGTGTTTCAGTGACTTTCCTGCTGCTGTGATAAAACATCATGACCATGGCAACTTAAAGAAGAAAGGGTTTATTTGGGGGCTTACAGTCTATCACCATTACAGCAGCGAAGTATGGTAGCAGATAGGCATGAGGACTGGACCTGGACGTTAACAGCTGAGGGCTCACACCTTAATCCATAAGCCAAGAGAGCTCACTGGAAAGAAAACATAGCTTTGGAAACCTCAAAAGTCCCAAGTGACACACTTCCTCCAGCAAGGCCACACTGCCTAATCCAACGATTCTCAACTTGTCAGTCACTACCCCTTTGGGAGTCGAATGACCCTTTCACAGGGGTCTCCTAAGACCATCTGCATATCAGATATTACATTAGGATTCATAACAGTAGCAAAATTACAGTTATGAAGTAGCAAGGAAAATAACTTTATGGTTGGGGATCACAACATGAAGGACTGTTGCAGCATAGGAAGGTTAAGAACCACTGTAATCCTTCCTAAACAGTTCCACCAACTGGGGACCTAGCATTCAAATGGCAAGACTTATGTGTCTTGATATTCAAGATATTCAACACCAAACAAAATAATAATCAGAATGTGCTGCATCTAATCAAAAAATGCAGGGCAGGTAAAAGGAAGAATATATTACCTATTGTTGTAAGAAAAAAATAAATGATGAGCCATGGGCCTATAATTTCAGGGGCTCAAAAGATTAAAGCAGAATTATGAGGCTACGGTTCACCTGTGCAACACAGCCAGACTCTATCAGACTGTGTGTGTGTGTTTGTGTGTGATACTGTTGGTAGAATAAAAAACACAACAACATTAAAATAAATAAAATAAAAATAACTTATTAAAGAACACACAGAAAAGATTTACTCTGTTAATAGAGTCAAGGAGAGTATTTAACAGGCTTAATGGCCTGTGGAAGTTGTTCAGTGGGTAAAACACTTACCACACAAGCAGGAGGACCTGAGTTTACACCCTCAGAACAGATGTAAAGCCAGATGTGGTAGTGTGCATCTGTATCCCAAAGGCAGATAACAAAGACAAGAGAATCCCTAGAAGATCATGGGCCAGCTAGCTTGGAGTACACAGCAGCAAACAGGAGACCCTGTCACAAACAAAATGCAAAGTGAAGAACACCTGAGGTTGTCCTATGACCACATGTGTACCATGAATCATGCAGTCCCACTCTAACAATGTTGATTAACCTAAAGAATATTATGCTATATTAGGTAAGCCAGAGATCAAAAATTAAGTATCACACAACCTCCCCGATATTTGAGATCTAAAAGAATCAAACTCATAAAAGTAGAGATAGAAAAGTGGTCTCCAGAAGCTACACGATGAGAAAAATGAAGAGATGCTAGCTAAATGTTATAAGTGTTTTGCCTGCATGTATATCTGAACCACATGCATGTGGCTGGTGCCCTTGAAGGTCAGAGTGGGTGCTGGATCCCTGGAACTTAGTTTACAGTTGGCTTTCATCCACTACACCGGTGCTGGGAACCAAACTTGGGTTCTTTGCAAGATCAACAAGTACTCTTAATCCCAGAGCCATCTCTCTAGAACTTCCTATGTTACATAGAAGAATAGGACATGAATTTAAGAGTGATATGGAGGTGGGGGGCATAGGAGTTAGAGGGAGGATGGAGGGATGGATATGATGAAAACGCATTGAACTCATATATGAAATTCTCAAAACAGTGTTTAAAAATAAACACTTATATCACAGAAAAAATTAGCAAAAAAGGAAAAGTTTAGTTAATATCATTCCATAAAATTTTGGTACATGATAGGATACCTATATAAACACACACACACACACACACACACACACACATTCACTCAGAACTTTTGTGGCTTTCAGAAATCAATAAGAAACAGGCCAAATTTTTTAAATGACATTATTTTTATGTAGTGGTTTGAATAAGAATGGTCCCCAAATGGTTCCCAATTGGTAAGACTGTCTTAGAAAGGATTAGGAAGTGTGTCATTGGAGGAGGGCTTTGAGGTTTCAAAAGCAGGCACTATTCCAAGTTAGCTCTCACTCCCTGCCTCATGGTTGTCTCAACATGTAAGCTCTCAGCTACTGCACCAGTGTCATGCCTGCCTGCAGCCATGCTCCCACCATGATGTTAATGGACATGATGGTAATGATGTTAATGGAAGTTCTGAAACTGCTAAGCCCCTATTAAAAGCTTTCACCTATAAGTTGCCTTGGTCATGATGTCTCTTCACATGAAAAGCAACTAAGACACTTGGTAAATAACTACTATGTGCATTCATCAGGTATCTTGATATATGTATACAATGTACATGTATACAATGATGGTATTAACATAAGTAATATATCCATCAGCTTGCTTACTTGGCCAAGATATTTGAAAAGGCATATTTTTTAAAATAGAAGATATACAAGGCTGGGGGAGATAACTCAGAGGGTAAATTGTTTTCTTCTAAGAACATGAGTTTGGGTCCCCCAAGCCCACATAAAGCTGGACACAGTAGCAATCACGGTAGCAATTAGTCTGTAATCTCAGTATTACTAGGGCAAGATGGGAGGTGAATACAAGAAAATCCTTAAAAGCTCATCCTGGCATATGCAGTGACAGACAAGAGACCCTGCCTTAAACAAGGTGGAAGTCTAAGACTGACACCTGTGCTTGTGCATGTGTGCACATGCATGCATGTGTGCACATACAAATCTGGAAGCCAGAAGTTCGTCAAATGTCTTTCCTTATCACTCTCCACCATTATTTTTTGAGAAAATCTCTCCCACTGAACCTGGAACGCACTCACTTGGCTAGGTTGGCTGGCCATCAGGCTCTGGGGATCTGCCTGACTCCACCTGCCCAGTATGAGGATTGCAAGGACTTACCACCAAGCCTGGCTTTTTATGTGAGTGTTAGAGATCTGCACTAAGGTCCTCATGCTTGAGCTTCAGGTAATTTAGTACTGAGCAATCTCCCGAGTTATCTTATTATACTATTTAAATCAGACTTAAGAATCAGGACTATCTCTACACATAATATATATATATTTTTTAATTTTTCATTTTCAGTGCTATTCAAATGGTTTTACAATGTATTAGAACTGCCTCACTTTTGGGGATTTAATAAAAATTTCCCACAAAACCATCTAAGTCATTTTTAAAGATTCATTTTTACTTTATGGCTTTGAGTGTTTTACCGGCATGTGTTAGTGCACCATGTACATGCATACCCAAGGAGGACAGAAGAGGGTGTTGAATTCCCTGGAATTGGAGTTACAAACTGTTGTTAGCCAGGTCCTCTGCAAAAGCAGCAAGTGCTCTTGACCACTAAGCTATGTCTTCAGCCCCTTTGTTTAGCCTTCCAAATTAGACAGACATATAAATAAGGGCTGTCATTAGAATGGTTAAAGTTAAAATCAACCAACAATACTAGATGTTAGTGAGAATATTGGTCAAATGGAATTCTGATAAACTATTGTGGAATGGAAAATGTTACATTACTTTAAAATTTTGTTAGATTATTTTAAAATTCAATATGGACTTATCATACATTAAGTAGTTCTACTTAGTTATTTACCTAAAGAAATAAAATATACATCCACAAAAGGATTAGAATGAACATTTTTTATAGCAGCCTGTTCTAATTATTTATAATAGTTTAAAACAGGATAGACATCCTAGATATCTATCAACAAGTATAAAAGATAATATAATTATAAATAGTACAACTCCCAGTAGGAGACATGACTCAGGGGTTGAAAGTATTTTCTGCTCTAGCAAGTAAAAGACAGGCATTTATACATCAATCCCAATGACAGGATACAGGAAAGTGATTAAAGGTATAATGTGGCTGAAAACTTGATAACATGAATTTTGAATTTAAATAATAAAAAATACATCTTATTTTTACTTGAATTTTAGGAGATCCCTGACATTAAAAACAAGAAATAATGTTCTCTTGCAGGCAAAAATGAACACAATAAACTTTAACAAAGGCAAAATTTTCTGTGTGAATGTATTTGGTGTTTCTACACAGCATGTATAGGAAGGTGGAAGGTGACACTTCTCAGAGCAGCTGTGGTTGGTTACCTGAACATGATAAAGCCATTTAAAAATTCTAGCAAGCAGTGGGGAGGGGCTCCCAAGGTCCCATCCCTAGCTGAGGAGCTAGTGGCAACTGAGCTGCTGTCGGAGGGAGAGTCACTTTTCTTTAGAAGTGTGGCCACTGGGAGGTTGTCCATACTCCAGCAGATGATCTCAGGGCCATGCACATACAAGTGGCACTGGTAAGACTTACAGGGTTAAAAATAAATACATAAAAAAGATTAAGTAAAATGTTGAACAAAATAAAAACCAATAGCCTTTTTTTAAGCTCAGTAACAGAACTGAAGTCACAGGGCAAAACTTGCCTCCAAAATGGGAGAACCGGAAATAAGTAGTGATGTATAACTTGCAGGAATCAAAACATACCTCGAGAAAAAACTTCTGCAGGGACAAGAATGGAAATTTTCTACAATAACTAGAATTTGAATAGGCAAATATAAACATCTTTCAGGGTAACAGAAAATGAGAAATGCCTGTATTTTAGCTTGATTTGTTCAAATTCCATTACTCTTTACCTTGTGTGTATGTCTAGACAAGTTTTTCATATTTTTGTGCCTGAAAACTTTCTGTAGCATGTCTTGGATTTCTGGCAGTTCATTGTAAAGGACTCTGAGAACTTCCAATATGAGTGGGCCCAGGAGTAGTGAGTGCCCACATCTTTCTGAGATTTATCCCAGGGAGCTGCACTAAATTCTCACAATACAGACTTGGAGAAAACTTCCTTAAGCTTCAGACAAGGGTAGGAACCATACTACTTTGAAATACATCTGAATACTCACTCTCAACAACTTCTACCCCTCAGCAAAGCCATTTAAGCCAGATGCATGCCTATAATCCCAGCACTCAAGAGACGGAGGCAAAAGGATAGCAAGTTCCAGGCCAGCCTGGGGTACGCAGTAACTCTTGCTAAAACAACAACAACAAAAAAACTAACAAAACCAAAACACATAAAAACAAAACACCAAAAGAGAGGGTGGGAAGAAGAGAGACAGAGGAAGGGGAAGAGAGACGGAAGAAGGGAAAGTATGGGAGAGAGAGAACATGAAATGGCTAAGGACACATAGCACAGCCTCACCAAAGGACTGAGATCTAGTCATGGTATTAAAGACCATTTCTTTTTCCCACATCTTACTGCCATATCTCTAAAGGCTGCCGTATCACCATTCATTTGACACAGTATATGATGCTCCTCTTTCAACAACAACTTGTAAGATATACTAAAGGTTAATAAAAAAGATGAAGTTTGAATAGATAGAGGTTCCAGTAATTCAAGAATGTTGGCATTAATAGGCTACAAATTTAAAATGACTACAATTAATATGAAAAGGGCACTAGGGGAAAAAGTAGACAACATGCAAAAAACAAATGGTTGATATAAACAGAGGTAGAAACTGTAACTCAAAATACTAAATGTGATAGATATATTCATTAATTAGCTTGTCCCAAAGAAACAAATATTTCATTCTCTCTCAAAACAAAAAAAAATACAAAAACAGAAATTAAAATAAAAACAAACAAAAACCCAATGAGCAAAAAAAGTGAGACAAATAAAAACTGCACACAAAAAAACTCCTCCTTGGCATGGGACCTGCACTGGAGTTTGGTTGATATACCCAGTGACATTCCACTGGAGAAAACTGATTTTCTCTTTCCCAGTAGGTATCAAGTGCAAACAGCTTCTTGGTTAGGGGTAGGTCTTTGTGTCCACTTTCCCTTTTCAGTGCTGAGGTTTTGTTTGGTTTAAATTTGTTCAGATCATGTACATGTTGAGAGAAAGAAAGAACATGAAGTTGAGTGGGGTAGGGAGGTGGGGAGTACCAGGGAAGAGATGGGGAGGTAACAATGTAATAAAAATATTTCATATTTAAAAATCTTAACAAAACTGAAAAAAAGAAATAAAAAAGAAACTCACATCATCATCATCATCATCATCATCATCATCATCATCATCATCATCATCATCATTTGGTTGTTTTTGAGACAGGGTTTACTTAGCTCTAGCTGTCCAAAAACTTGCTAAGTAGAGGAGGCTGGCCTCAAACTCACAGAGAGCCATCTGCATCTGCCTCCTGAGTGCTGGGATTAAAGGGATGCACCACTACACCTAACTTTATCATTATATTTTATAACATGTTTTCTATCTTTTTTTCTAGACTTATTAAGGTATGACTGATAAAACTGAACAAAATTATACAATGTGATAATTTGATATAACTATCTATCTACTATGAAATTATTACCAATACCAAGTCAACACATTCATCATATCACCCTTTAAAAATGGAATATTTGAACCTATCTCCAGATATATGTTGTATGTTCTGTCTGTGCATGCAGTGAGTGCTCCTGTAAGACTTGCTTTTAGTGCTGCTGAGGGAAGGGTGTTTCCCAAAGCTTTTGCAGTCTGCTTCTCTCTGTAGGACTTGCTTCCTGCACCTTTTCACAGGTCTCACCTAGAACAATGGATGTTCAAATACCTAGCCCTCTAAAATCTTCATGTTAAAAGCATTTGTTTATGATATTGCAAATGAAGAGCCCTTATCACCTTTGCAGGCTTCTGCAGCCTGCAGCCAGGGAATACCTTGGATTCTTTAGCTTTGACTTCAGCCTTTTCAGGGAACAAGGGGGCTTGGCTGAAGCTACAAGGTGTGAGGTTCCATTCATTAATGCTTTCAGTCAATAAATTACCTGAAGCCAAGTGCTGTGGGTCAGTCCATCAGGGGCTAGACCCTTTGCCTGGGCCATTCAGGCTTGAATCTCAAGAGAATTGTCTATTCTTTATTGAACCTGCTTGAAACATATTAACATATTAACATCTACACCTTTTCATTAAAGAACATCTAAGATCTTTGGTTCAGCAACTTCAAGTACGCCATACTATATTATTAATTGTAGTCACCATGGTGTACATTAGATACTTAGAATGAATTCATCTTGTAACTGAACATTTATGTCTTTTGAACAGCATCTCCCCACTCCCCCTACCCTTAAATTTTGGCAACTACTGTCTTCCTATTGATTTCTCAGTTTGATTCTTTTTAGATTATACATATAAAATGATACCATATAACAACTGCTGTTTTCTCTCAGGCTTATTCCATTTAGCATAATGTCCTCCAGTTTTTTCTATGTTGTAGCATTTGATAGAAATATAAACATTTTTTTCTTCAAGAATTCATTCATAGGCAGACCCTTAGGTCAGTTCTACATCATGGCTACTACAAGCAATGCTGAAATAAATATGGTAATGTAGATATTTCTTTAAAATGATTGACTTCAGGATGGAGAGACGGCTCAGCAGGTAACAAGCAGGTAAGAGCTTGCAGCTCTTCCAGTAGAACTGTGTTCAGTTCCCAGCATCAACCTCAAGTAGCTCACAACTACATGTAACTCCAACTTCAGGAAATCTGACACCCTCTTCTAACCTCCAGGGGTACTGCATGTAAGTGCATAAGATCATACATAAACACACACACAAATAAAAAATAAAACCAATATTTAAAAAAAAAATAAGGCTAGGTGTGATGGCACACACATACCTTTAATCCCAGCATTCAGGAGGTAGATACAAAGGTAGGCAGATCTCTTGGGAGTGAGGCCAGCCAGGTAGTTCTAAGCCAGCCAGGGCTACACAGTGAGATCCTGCCTCAAACAAACAAACAAATGAATAAATGTGAATAGAAATGAAGGGAAACATTTCATTTTCTTTGTATATATATCCAGAAGTGGATTTGATGAACCCTATGATTCTATTTGTAAAATTTTGAGTGACCTCCATACTGTTTTTCACAATAGCTGTAACAATTTACTAAACCAATATAATCCCCAACAATCCAACCATTTGTCCTCATACCTTTTGTAGTACGCTACAAGCTACAATCTTTTACCCTCAATTTAGGGAAAGAGAAAGGAAGGATAGAAAGAAATTTTCACTGCTTTTGCAAGAGGCCTTGATATAGAATGAGAGAAAGGTAGAAACCTTCACAGCCCTTTTTAGGCTGTCCTAAGCTCGAAGACAATTAGCTGACAGTGATTCAGACTAATGTCTCAGCTTACATTCTGTAAACTCAATCTCTCCAACCTTGTTCTTTTAGGAATTATTACACTAAGGACAGCACCTAATGACTCTGTTATAAGGCCAAGGCTGGACTTGATCAAACTTTAGTAAGGCTTGAGAATGTACAAGTAGGCCTGAACTTTGCCTGAACTTTCCCAGAAACCTTGGCACCCAGATAAGGAAAAGTTCCAGTTATACTCAAATAAGTTTCTATTTACACTCAGATAAAGAATAGTTTCAGCTAAAGCACTCTCTAGCTACAAAATGATGCATCTGGGATGTACTGTTACCTTTTCGCCCTGCTGACTTATGTCATTGTATCTAACCAATCAGCTTAAAGGTTATGCTGTAGAACAATAGCATTGAAAGAACATAAAAAGAGGCTTGTGAATCCCCTCGGGGTGGCCTCCTGCCCCCCTGCATGGGGACTCTATGGAGGAAGGACGCGCCAGGCCAGTACAATAAACCTCATGCTCTTGCAACGATTAGTGCCTCAGTGTCTCTCTCGGGGTCCCTCTTGGTAAGAAGACCCATCTTGGGCTTCTCACTGTGACCCAGTACCAGGCTCCATTGTTGACCCACCCTTGACGCCTGTGTGAGAAATTTACAGCCATCAATCCTGCTACCCTCTTGTCTGATGATGGCCTGGAAATGCTCATCCACGACTGTCAGGAGATGAAAGGTGAAACCAGGTACATCACTGAAAAGATTTGGGACCAAGCCAGGTACCTGAGCTCAGAGAGCAGAAGTGACTGATCTGACCCAGGCTCTCAGATGGGGAAAAGGAAAGTCTATCGCTGTATATTTGGATAATTGCTATGTTTTTACTACTGTGCATATTCACAGTATGATAGAGAAAGAGAGTTTCTCACTGCTGGGGAAAACGACATTAAAAAAATGTAGTTGTAGGTTCTAGGCTAAAAGTAGCTTATTCTTTTGCCTAATTTAATCATCAATTCTAGCCTGGAGCTCAGGAGCATTTTGGCCTGCATACAATCTACTCTTAAGTCTTCTAGCTGGGACCTAGAACTGGAAGGCTTCAGCCTTAGCCTCCATACAATCTAGAACATTTAAGCCTCTGTACAATCTAATTTACCTCCAAGACTTAACTGCTGACTGAGCCACTCTGACTAGCTCCTTCTGGACTCTTCTGGTTCAACTCACTCTTATTCTGGCTCAAACTCTTCTCCAGCCTGCCTGCTTCCATAACTCACTGCTTCTGTGATTGACTGCTACATACTGCCCCTGTAACTGCCTCTTCTGTAACTGATTCTTTTAACTCTTCTCAGAGCTGACAGATCATCTTATATATCGTGAGAGTTGGGCGTATCCTTACTGACACTCTGCTAACTCTTTCTGATTTGTCACTTTGCATGTCCTTCACTGATTCATCTCAGATTTCACTTCCAATCTGACAATGACTCCTGAACTCTGACTCCTGTGCCTGATACCACATTTCTATCTATTTCTGTCTCTGTCTTAGGGATTAAAGGCATGGACCACCACTGCCTTCTGATTCTGGGATTAAAGATGTTTGGTACCACTGCTTTACTAGGATTGAAGGTGTGTAACAACATTCTTAACATTCTATCTACATTTCTTCCAGACCACAGAGGCCTCTGGATGTGATTTCTTCACATAGACCCTTCCTAGCTCTCACACAGGTCTATTCCTCTACATAGTCACTCTTTCTGTTTAAGATATAAATTGTACTGTGAATATAACTTTTACACAGTTTAACTATTATATAGGAACAATTATCAATCCTATAAACTTAATAGTCTGAATGTCCTTTTGAAAATGCACATCAGCCGTTGATTTGATGATCTTCTATAACTGCAGCAACCATCTGTCTAATCATCTGTTGAGTTCTCTTCAATATTTCTTCATCAAATTCCATTTCAGCAGCTAAGTTTTCCAGTTTGAGGAACTATCACCTCTTTAGCCAGTTTCTTGAGCTGTCTTTCTGCTAAGAAGCTTCTCACTCAGATCAAATCTTTATCAATTTTGATGGAACCCATAGGTGTTCATCGCCTGTGGAAATAAAAGTAAATCCTCTTCCCCAATGTAACATATTCCCTGACTTCCATTCTGATGTTAACACATCCTTATAGTATAGTCCAGTGTCTTTCAGCAGCTGTTGTTCCTGCCTCATTGGCATTCAAAAAATTTCTCTGGGAATCCTTATTCTTATTCTCCCCTTATATTCTTAACATTCTATCTACATTCCATCCAGACCACACAGGGCTCTGAATGTGATTCCTTCATATAGATCCCTGGAATATAGACCTTTCCTAGCTTTCACACAAGCCTATTCCTCCACAAAAAACTCTTGGCCATCCTAGAGGCTGTTTGGCTTCCCCTACAAATTGTTGTCCTCCACTGCTGGGTTACTTATCTGCCTGCCTAACAAATGACCCAAAGACTTGTGGCGCCTATTGATATTCTAATGACATGGTATAATCTGGTGCTGCTTGAGACTTCAGGGTAAAGAGGCAATGGACACTCAAACTCACTCATAACTAACCTTCACCAAGCTACTCATCTATGGTCCACAAAACTTTCTGAGTTGCTCAGACCAACGTATGATATACCTCTACTGCACAGCCTAGAATACGATGTCTCAGCCAGATGCCAGGTTTGTGTCCAAATGAGAGACCCTAGCAAACCCTGGGAAAACTGACTTCACCAAGATCCGGTCTGCTGGGGTAGGTAAGAGTACTTGCTAGATTTTAGATACCTTTTCTGGTGGGTAACGGCCTTCTCTACCTGGACTAAAACTGCTCAAATGGAGGCTAAAAAGCTCCTCTGGGAACTGGTCCCCTCATTTAGCCTCCCATTAGCAATGGGGTAAGACAATGGCCTAGCTTTCATAGCCAAAAACCTCTCAATTAATAGCTATAGCTTTAAACATAGATTAAAAACTTCATTGTGCATGCAGACCTCAGTGTTCTGGCCAGGTAAAAAGACTAAACAGGACATTAAAAGAAACCCTAACAAAACATTAGAGCAAAGGATAGGCCTCTTGCTTTGCTTCAGCCTGCTGCACCCCAGGTAGGGACAGACTCAGAGACCAGCAATTGGCAAAACTCTCTGGCTATTCCTTTCTCTTTCAAGTCATTGCATCACGTGTCTGCACTCCACTCCTCCAGAAAAGCTATCCATTAGACTATCCGTCTGAGTCCACCACCAGTTTCCAGTCTGGCGATATTGTCTGGATAAAACAGGTAGCCAAAGGGTTGGTAAAACAACTAGAAAAGGACTCTACATGGTGATTTTCTCAACTCCTATGACCGTGAAGGTAGCTGACATTATACCACGGATCCACCACACCCCGGTCAAATAAAGCAGAGGCCAAAGGTGCTGCTGCCAAATGCACTGTCTCTGGACTATGGACTCATTGAAATTAAGGTTTCATTGGGCCCTGGGTCTGTCCACTCCCTGCCCCTCTACCTCCTCTCAAGTCTTGTGTTTTATACTGTAGGTATGGATATAGGGTCACGGTCCAACCCCCACTGCCTTCAGGCCTGGACCTGGGAACTAAGAAAGATAGATACAGGGATAGTATTATCTAATGTGACTACAGACTAGCAATCAATCCATCCATATTCCATCTTGACCTTTACTTAATGATGCCCACTTTTAATGTCTTGTGGTATATTAAAAAAAAAAAAAAGATACAAAACTTTACCTTTTGAGATAGGAATATAGAGTTTACAATTCTGTGCATGCCCTGTAGCTGGGCTCCCTAGTTGCCAGAAACAACTCCCTTGAGTTTCCAATACAAAAATTAGGCTTATAAAACTGACGTTTCCTGAAAAATAACTTTAAAAAAATTCTGGCCTTTGAAAATAGAAAAATACCTGGAGAAATCAAGAATCTATTCCATAGGACAGGACCCTGGGGATAGAGGTAACTATTCCAAGCCAAACATATCCAGGATTGCTGGTTATGTTTAGACACCTGTCCTCCATACTACATAAGGATAGAAACTAACCAAACCATCAGCCCATTGACTGACAAAACTCATCGCGACTGAGGGTAGCCCAAATTAATGTTTAAAAGACTTATAAGGAGTTAAAACTTGTCTAATACCCAAAACATTTAACTTAGGTACTTCACCTTATTCTGATGCCTACTATTCTTCGCTATGGATTAATTCACCTAGATAGCAACAATATTATTGAACCCCTGAGACAACGTGATGAGTATGTATTATTTGACTAAATGTGCCCCTTCTAATGCTTTCCAAACTAAGTAGACAGGCTAATCAAAATCTAGAGGCATTAAAGCAACAGTTAGATTCCCTTACAAAAATGATCTGACAAAATTGGAGAAGCTTAGACTCACTTCTCATGAAACTACAGCTTTAAAACAACAACAACAACAAAAACTAAACCTGTTGTTTCTATGCTACTTAGTCAAAAGGAATTACATAGGCACTGGAGAGATGGTTCCCTGGTTAAGAGCACTGGTTGCTCTTCCAGAGGACCTGGGTTCAATTCCCAGCACCCACATGGCAGCTCACAACTGTCTGTAGTTCCAGGGGCTCGAACACCCTCAGACAGATCTATATGCAGACAAAACATTAATGCACATGAAATAAAAATAAATTAATTAAAAAAAGAGTAATTACATAAATCAAATAACCGATACTGGTATCTATTCTCTTGAATCCCCTGGCTAACTACTTTGCTATTAGCACTGAGTAGGCCTTTAATTCTCATTCTGATTACATTAACGGAAGGGCTCTATAGCTTAAACTATATGGCCAATTATGTATCAGTTCAGTAAAACTAATTAGGACCAACCACACCTCTTCAGAGCAATATGAGTACACAATTTGACTCATTTACGAAGACCAATGGGGAATGTAACAGGGCCCCAGACCTTAGTAGGCTCTGAGACCTTAGCACAACTGGCTCCATGATGGAAGTGCCATTCAGGCTGTAAGACTCAGCACGTAGACAGCACCACATGCCAAACCTAAAACAAAGGCCTAATCCATCAGAGTCCAAAGTTCTGGGAAAGCCTCAAAATGTACTAACCTCGTTTTTTAGCTTCTGTTCTTGTTAACTGAAGTATGTCAACCCAGAATACAGTTTTTGTGCTTAAAAACACATCCTGAGAAAGGCTTGGGGTTATACTGGGATCCTGAACACCCAGTATAGTTGCCAGCAGATAATAAAGATTTCTATAAATAAATAAAGACTTAAACCCATGTCTGAGCATCTTTTCTGGTGAATATCCCATAACATTGGTCTTACAGTCCATCTGCATTCCCTATATATATTCTTCCTTTCCATTTTCTTATTACCTGCTCTTTGGTGCCTCTTGCTCAAGGCACTCTGATTTTCATGTGTTTCTTCTCCTATGTAAAACAGAACAGTCATTAAGCTAGTTGTCCAGCCAGTGAACAACCTTGAAAAGCCAATTTTTTTTCCTTTTATTGAAAACAGATTTTTTTCTCATATAATCTATCCTGATTATGGTTTCCCCTCCCTCTACTCCTTCCCAACTCCTCTTCCATGCAGATCCATTCCCTTTCTGTCTCTCATTAGAAATAATAATACATATCTAAGAAATAATAATAAAAATAAAATGTACCAAGATAAAACAAAAACTAACAGATTGGAATTGAACAAAACAAACAGAAGGAAAAGAGCCCAAGAGAAGGCACAAGAAACTGAGACCCATTTATTTGCACACTCAGGAATCTCATAAAAACACTAATCTGGAAACCATAATATATATGCAAAGGACCTAGTGTAGACCTTTGCAATCCATGTGCATGCTGCATCAGTCTCTGTGACTGCAATTATATGTGGCCAATAATTTCTTTCTCTACTTCTGAAACAGTATATATGGACATACAACTCTAAATAACTATGTATGTATGAAAGACAGAAAGTGTACACAGTACAGTTTTTTCTTAACAGTCTGGCTAGTATAAAATATGAGATTCTATTCTTTCAAAACTATATATTTTTATTAAAGGAAATTTTTAATAATGTTTGAAATAGTATTAAGAATTTGGCAAAGAGAACTTAGGGAGAAATCTGTTTTGCTTTGTATACAACTGCTACTGCTAGCTACATGATTTCCTTTTCAGTTCTTGTGTAGAGCACAATTATATCAGTTGGATTTAACTCTTTTTTGGAGGGGGGGGTGTTGAGACAGTGTTTCTCTGTTGTAACTCTGGCTGTCCTGGAACTCACTCTGTAGACCAGGCTGGCCTCGAACTCAGAGATACACCTGCTTCTGCCTCCAGAGTGCTGGGACTAAAGGTGTGAGCCATCACAGCCTGAGGATTTATCTTTTACTTTTCTCCTGTGTCTACTAAGGGACAAAAGGTCTTTTTTCCTTTCTGTACTCCAATAAATCCTTTCTTATATACAAGAATGCTATGGTTTGACTTGAGAGAGTACTATCTGTATATACAAATGTTGTGGTTTCCTTTTATTTTCAGTGATCAAGTTCAGTATGATTGTGAGGATACATGAACCTTCTTCATTGCAAATAACTGAAACCTTCACTCTAAACAGCTTCATTTGAGAAGAAAACACATCACTCCCATGTCAAATCAACAAATGTTATGTGTCAAATGTAAATATATGCTCTTGCCCATAACATTATAAATGGGAAGCCACTTTATCAGACTTACTTACATTAGATTTTAAGTATTATATTAGCATTTATTATTACTGGCTAAATTTCAAATAACACCCTAGTATCAGATGAACAAGGCAAGATTCTGAGTATGAAGCTAGCTTGGCCTACATAGCCCGTACCTCTGTCTCAGGAAAACAAACAAACAACAGCAAAAAGACAAAAATTCTCTAAAAGGGGTTGAAAGGCTCTAGCTCATCTGTAATGGACTGGGCTGCACTCTCTAGCCTGATAGTTGAGGCTGCTGTTTCCTCAAGTACTTTTAAATATCTCCAATACAGCAAAGGAAGTAAGAGAGCTATGGTTACCATAAAGGCAAAAGCCAATTGTTTTTTAAACAATTTATTTTTGAGAAAGAGTCTCACTCTATAGCTCAGGCTTGTCTCAAAGTCATGCAATAATCCCCTTACCACAGCCTCCTAGGTGTTGGAATTACAGGTATGAGCCAGTAGGCCTGGCTAAGACTCAATTTGGGACATGTAATCCTGATACCAGGTACAAGCTAACAGGTTAAGACAACTTCATTACTGAGAACAGTGAGAAGAATTAAGAGATGGTTTTATATAAGATATAGTGATGAGATTATATACCTGAAATTTCATTTACTTTTTTTTTTTTTTTTTTTTTTTGGTTTTTGGAGACAGGGTTTCTCTGTTATAACTCTGACTGTCCTGGAACGTAGACCAGGCTGGCCTAGAACTCACAGAGATCCATCTGCCTCTGCCTCCCGAATGCTGGGATTAAAGGCATGCGCCACCACCGCCCGGCATACCTGAAATTTTTTAAAGTGTCAAATAAATGTAAATACTTTCTAAAGTCAGTCATACATAATACAAATCAATAGGAGTTTATTTACAAAATTTCTTATTACATCAGTTATAGCCAAAAAACAGGATATCAAGCAGCCATTAACTAAGAGACTCCACTAATTGTTGTTTAAGCTATTATTCCCAAAGTAGCTTCTCTTACTAGCTAGAAAGATGTTCTTCTGAGTCCTCCATTAGCACAAGGACAACCATTTAACCAAGGGGGACTGTGCAAGTAGCACCTGATTATTTGTGTTCAGTTGAGTCACATGTTTCTTGGCTTTCTTTTTCTCCTCCCTGGTTAGTTTTCTACTTTTCTCCTTCTCTGTTGACTCCTTCCACTTTTTCTCCTCCACTATCAGCTCCTTTCTCAGTTTTCTCTTCTTTATTGTCAGGTGCTTTCTCTCCTTCTTTGTCCTGAACACTGATGGAAACTGCTTTGTTATAGCCTTCCCGGTTCCGAGCAATTTCAATTGCAAAAAATTGAATCCTGGGTGCTGAAAGGTAAATAGAATTGATTGTCCTGGTCTTAGATTATTATGGATACTGACTAGAAAGCCACAGACAAATCTTAACTAATGTGAAAGCCATTCAAATGTGTAAGCTAGAAATTTTGAATTCTAATCTGTTAGTGAAAATAAATACCTGACAGTTATTTAAAGAAAGGAACATGACCTTGAAAGATATAAAAAATAAGATGACCTCTAAGCTAACTATACCTGTTAGTGAGTCATCAGTGAATCCAGACTCCTCATTCACATCCTCTCCAGAAACAATGCCAGAGACAAGAAACTCACCAAAGATAGTGTTCTCCTCAGTGTAGCCCTGGGAACAATCTAGTCGTAGCAAAGTACCATAGTTGTAGTCTTCTACAATCCCTTCAAATTTTAAGCAGAATGGCCTCCACTTCTACAAAGGCAAAAAAAAAAAAAAAAAAAAAAAAACACCAGAAAAAAACTTTAGCTGATGAATCTGAGTTTAATGTACTTAAGGTAGGAAAGAGGTTTGAGCTTCTCCAGTGAGGATAAAAGCCAGGGTGGAAGGATTGAGGTGACTTCCAGCTTCATGGTGAAAACTGTACTACATTTCTGTGCTATTTCTTATGTTTTTAGGCTGGTGTCCCCCAACACATTTTGATCAGGATAAACAAACAAAAAAAACCCACAACCACCTAAATCTTTTTTACTACAGAATTAAAATGTGATTTCTAAAATGGATCTCTGTTTAGTTTTATGTATCAACCAATTCAAGCCAAAATGGTAATTCATCCTCACCAAAGACAAAGAGGGTAGGGATATACCTTAATGCTATACATGTCCGCCAAGTAGGGGCAAGTTCTCAAAGATCAGTGACAGCCTGTTAAGACTTCAAACTTTAAATTCTTCATTAGCCAAGAGCCCACTTTGAAGGAAAATATTTTTCCTATTATAGTATCAGTGCTTTGTGTCGGTATGAGACTATCACATAAGCAAGAAACACCATTCGTATGTTATCCAGGACCTATGATCAATGGAACAATAATCCAGAGAATCAGAATACCTTCCTATGTTCCCTATATCCTATTAACTATTCCATCATCCAATGTTTCCCGCTAAATTTCCTGTTAAAATAAACTCATACCTTCTCCCTTTAAAGCAGTGGTTCTCAACCTTCCTAATGCTACAACTCTTTAATATACTCCCTCATGTTGTAGTGATCCTCCACCATAAAAGTATTTTCATTGCTCCTTCATAACTGGAATTTTGCTACTGTTATGAATTGTAATGTAAATATCTGATATGCAGATGGTCTTAGGTAACCCCTGCAAAAGGGGCATTCAACCCCCAAAAGGGTTGTATCCCATGAGTTGAGAATTGCTGCCTTAAAGAATAGGTAATCAGGCAGTTGAAATGCCCAAGGAGAAAAAAAAAGAAGTCTCAATAAACACAAAGGGCACATAAGACAAAAAATAATTCATTCCATAATTGACTTATAAAATTCAGGTCCTTATTGTAGATCCCTTGAACAAATCTGAAGCTTATACAAAAACATAACCAAAATTATTGGCCAGATGTTAGATAATGTTTAAGAGGATACTTACTTCTTTAGCTGATTCTGATTTGAGTTCTTCTGGGTCCAATACATCTACCCTGAGCTTCTCAAAATTTTCACGGAACTCGGAATAGATTTGGTCATCTACTTTGGTGAGTTTCAGGAACTGTGGGTCAACTGATGAAATCAGCTGCCACGACAATAAAACAAAGATGTTAGTCATTAATTTACACTTCTACCCATCCAGTACCACACCATTAGAAAACCCTATGGTTCTCAGGGCAGAAAAATACTTGAGGAAGTATTAACAGCCCAGTCCAGCATGAAATCATTAAAAAAAAAAAAAAAAAGTTTTAAAAGCCATAATAAAAGACTTTCTTTTTCTTTCTTTATTTTCTCCCTTTTGCCAAATTGGCCAATGAATAAACCCTTCAGTCCTAGCATTGCCTGACTCTTGTTCTGTGTATTGTTCATTCATTCAATAGACATTTAAGTGTCTGCTTGCTTTGTATGGGCCAGACTTCTTTCCTCCAGGTAGCACGGGGAGCAGACTAGCAGAACTTTTCATCATCAAATTCACTTCTGCCTTTGTTATCTGCATGTAAGACCTTTTGGTAGTTAAAACAATCTGCAAAACTAAACAGTTTAAGTTGTTGAGAACTGTGATTAGCATACACTAAAATTACATGTTGACTTCTGTTTAATGATGAAGACAACTCACTTTATAATAGACTTCAGCATGCTGCATTGCTCGAATTGCCCAAGCCATCTCAATATCCGGCTGAAAAAGAAGAAGAGCCGTCAGCTCAGAAATCTCTCAGTCCTGTAATGGATAATGGATTAAAGACATCATGCTAAATCTCAAGAGGTCTACAGAAACTGATGTTGCTGTTGAAGGATAAAAGCTGAACTAATGGACTTGGTAATAATATAAACATAACATAAACAATGAAGCACTGGACACCTTCTTCCAGCAGCTAGTCAAAGTGTGGAAAACCAGAATTTACTTAAATAACTACCAAAGTTACATTGATATACTCACCTACACCTCAGAGTTATTGAGAGGATAAAAATACATATAAAACTATTTTTCACTTTCACAAGTGTAGCATGTTATACTCATCATTTGTGTTTATCAGATAGACAATTTTCTACTTTGTAAAACCACAGAAAAAAATGATGCAGGTAGATTATAAATAAATCTGACCAAGTACTCACTAACTCTTCCGTTGGACTCTCCTTTTCCAACCTGCCTGTTAAATCCTTCATAAGGCCAGAAAAATCCATGTGCATATGCACCTCCCCAGCTTAGACCAAGAAACTTTCCTACCTTTGAATCCGTATCTTCTGTCCACTTACACTTTGTGGGTCCACTTTAATTTCCACTTCCCCAATGAAATCAACTGCCTCCATTCTTAGAAGTATCTCCTGCTAAACTCTTTCAATCCTGTTGCCTGAATCACTCATCTAGTACACATTGCATTCTGATTTCGGTGGTATTACTGCCGTCTTTTTTTTTTTTTTTTTTCTTATCTCTCAAAATACAGCTTGTATATATAAGGGTCCAAATGAAGCACACCACAGGCCGGTACAACTTTTGATACACAATGTGATCATTTAAAGCCCTTTAAAAAATACTAAATTTTGGCTCCTGTTCCCCAAGACATTCTGATTTGATCTGATACGGACTGTAATCTGGATATGTGGGGGTGTTTAGATGCTTCTCAGGTGCTTCTAAATCGTAGAAAAGTTAGGTGATCGCTTTTACAAGTTTTAGAGTCAGTCCTACATTTGTCAACTATGACGTGAAGGCACAGGTACAGTTTTTGGCTGACGTGGGGAGGTCTGAAGAAGATAAGAGGAAAGGAACTTATAATTTAGGGCCAGGGATTTCGGACATCCTGGGATAACTCGCTGGGTAGGAAGTGTGGGTGAGTCATACTCACATCGTTGCCATAAGACTCTGCTGGGAGAGAAAGAGCTTGCGCCACGGACATCACTTCCCCAGAAACCTGAGAAAGAAAATAGAAGCGGGGCTGGTGAGCGCCCCCCACCCCCGACTCATTGGGTCGCTCACCACCCAATCTCCGCTTCGATATTTACCCAGCCCCAAAGCAGCATCTTACCGGCTCTTCGCAATCGCCGTTGGCATCCATGTTAAAGGTAGGTAAGCGTAGCAACACCTTTCCGGAAGTAGTTTGTGGCGCTTGCTGCTTTAACCGTTGATTGAGAACGGTAGGGAGGAAACACAGACCATTTTCTCCATCTGCGCCTGCGCGCACCCTCCCTTTCCAGAGGAAGCTGTCGCGGCCCCGCCTCATCCGGGCCATGCAGTCGGCCAGGTGGCATGTCGTTCATTGGCAGTGCTATATCCTAGGTAATAGAATGGTCAGTAAGTCAATGGGGAAAATGCGTTAAATATGTTTAAATTTAAGTGATGCTGTATTTAAGTTCCCTGTGCTCAGTGTCCCCAGCAGAAATTCCAGTTCACACTCCTACACACACACACACCAGGCAGTAAAACACTAGAGGCGGGACGGTGGAATTCGGGATGAAGAAGAAGAATTTGCTACTTGCTTTGGAAGAACTAGCTAGAGTGAGGTAACAACGAGGTGAGCATCATCATATACTGTGGGAGCATACCTAAGCTGAGTCATGACGGGGCGTTTAGCCAAGCAAGTCGGAAAGACTCGAGGCAGAGGGAACAGTGTGGGCAAAGGTGTTGTTGAAAAAGCATTGTAAGACCTTGCAAAGAAAAATTGAGCTGGAGCAGAGTGCTGTCGGGACTTTTGTATGGTGAATTTTAGAGAGATGACAAAATTTTTTTAAATGAAGGTTTTTGTTTGTTGATTTGTTTGTTCGTTAGATCTTTTTGTTTTTGAGACTTCTCGACTCTCATTTCCACAGTGGCTGCACTAGTTTGGAATCCCACCAACAGTGAACAAGAGTTCCCATTTCCACAGCATTTATTGTCAGTTTATTTATTTGTTTGTTTGTTTGTTTTTTATCTTAACCATACTGATTGGGCTAACATGGGATCTCAAAGTTGTTTTAATTGGCATTTCCCTAATTGTAAAGATGATGAACATCCTTAAAGGTAATAATTAGCCATTTTTTTTAATCTCTTCTTTTAAGAATTCTCTCAAAATTCTCCCCCCCCACACCCCTTTTACCTGGATCATTGATTGTCTGGATTCTTTTTTCTTAATATATTTGGATATTCTATCAAATGAATAGCTGCCAAAAAGCCTCTCCCACTCTGGGCTTTCTCTTCACTAACGTATTGTTGCCTTTTCTATACAGAAATGTTTTAGTTTTATGAGGTCTTATTTATTAATCGTTTGCCTTAATTCCTAATTGAATGGAGTCCCGTTCAGAAAGTCTCTTCCTACACCTATATTTTCTTCTAGCAGTTTCAGCATTTCATGTTTCACATTGAGCTCTTTGATTCGTTTGGAGATGATTTTAGTTTAAGGCAATGCATATGGATCTAGTTTCAGTCTTCTACATGTGAAAATTCAGTTTTCATAGCACCATTTGTTGAAGATGCTGTCTCTTCTCCAATGTGTATTTTTGGCATCTTTGTCAAATATCAGAATAACTGTAAAATTATATGCACTCATGTTTGGGACTTCTATTTTGTTCTATTGATTTACACTAGTCTGTTTTTGTGCCATTTCTCTGCAGTGGTTTTTATTATTATTACTGTAGTACTGAAATATTACATTATGTAGCTATACCACTCCCTGGCATATGTCTAAAGGATTCAGTGTCCTATTTTACAGATACTTATTCAGCCATGTTCATTGCTGCTTTGTTCATAATAGCTACGAAATGGAAACAACCTAAATGATGGAAGGATAATGAAAATGTGGTACATATACACAATGGAATTCTGTGTCAGCTGTAAAGAAAAAATGAAATCACGAAATTTGCAAGTAAATGGATGAAACTAGAAGATATTATTCCGAATGAAGTAATCTAGACCCAGAAGGATGTTGCATATTTTCTCTGATTTGTGGATCCTAGCTCTGAATCTTGAAAAGTAAGTATGTAGCCTGAAGTTTCCACAGAAACCAGGAAAGTAAAGGGGGACTATGGGGCATAAAAGGAGCTATAGAAAACAGTAGAGTAGGATGAATTGGGAAATTGGAAAAATGAGGGGACTTTAATCTGGCAGGAGGAAGGGCAATCCAGAGGGAGAGGGAGGGTAGAGGGATAAAAAGATGATTGGAAAAGCCATAGAGAAACATTGTTTTATGTTTACTGAAAATACATGTATTAAATATCCAAATATATGTGTGTATATATGTAATTTAAATGAAAAGGTAAATGAAGTGACACTGTATGTAGTGATAATGCTCCCCAAAAGCCATAGACTACCTGATAAAAACCCTAGTGTCAAGCATGAGATGCCTCCCTTCTAGTTGTAGATCAAGGGAATTCAAGAGACTCTCAAAACAATAAAAAGGTGTGGAAGGTTAACTTGAAGACAAAATTAGAAGCAGACCAGCTTGAAGGTGATAAGTGATGGAAAAGAAAGCACTAATAGTTGAGATAAAATTTGTGAAACAGGAGCTGGACAGTAGTGGTGGCACACACCTTTAATCCCAGCCTTGGGAGGCAGAGGCAGCTGGATCTCTGTGGGTTTGAGACCAGCCTGGTCTACAGAGTGAGTTCCAAGACAGTCAGGGCTACACAGAGAAAACCTCTCTCGAAAAATCAAAACAAACAAAAAAACCAGAGAGAGAGAATGATAACACCTCTGGAATAAAAGAGAATCAGGATCCTTGAAGGAACTCCAACCTTTGGAACATGTGGAGGGGGATATTACTGAGCTAGAAGACACAAGAGGAAAGATGAGTGTCATTTGAGGAGCTGAGTTGGAATACTTTATTGAACTCGTGTAGAATCAACAAGGCAGAGAGGTACCTGAGCAGAGATGTAAATTTGATACAGGCACTGTTTAATTGTGTTTTCACAAGGAAAACGTTCAGACTGTTAAGGCACAAAGAGAGACATGACAAGGACATCTATGAAAAGGAAGGAAAACAAAGACTAAATAGAAAAAGAGTTGTCACTGAGACATCAGCAAAATATGAGGCAAAGTCTCACAGAAGGCAGAGGATCAGAAAACTTCTAGAAACAAGTGGTGAACGAAGTCCAACAACCTGTACAGAAAATCTGAGAGGTAACTGAAGTCAGATGGGAGTGGGTTAAAGAAGGCCTGGGAGACAGAGACGACAGTATGCATAGAAAAGTTGCAAATAGGAAGAGCTCTCAGGTCTGGGAACTATGAGTTGTGGTAAAGGACAAATAACTTAAAATTGTACTGTTTTAACCATTTATAGTAAACATTTGAATAGTGTTACTTAGATTCATGTTTTTCTATAGTAGATCTCCAGCAATTTTTTGTGTTACAAAACTAAAACTCTATACTTACTAAACAAAAAAATTCCCATGTTCCCCTTCTTCCAAGCTCCTGAAGTCACCATTCTGTTTCTCTGAATTTGACTATGTTAGATATTCCATATAGATGGGCTCATGCAGTTTTTCTGTTTTGTGACTGGCTTATTTCACTTGACTAACAGGATTTCTTTCTATTTTAAAGCCAAATAATATTCCATTGTCCATAAACAGCATGTCTTATTTATGCCTGGAGAATCATGTGGATTACTTCATCTTTTGACTAATTGTAAATAATGCTGCAGTGAACACGAGTATGTAAATACCACTTTGAGGTCCTGCCCTCAACTACATTGCTGAATAGTATGTTTAATCATGTGCTTAATGGATGACATTTTTAAGTTTTTTGTTTACTTGCAGAGCCTCTGGGACTTTTACAATGAGTATTTTTGGCTTGGAAAGACTATTATTTTTTGAAATTGAGCTAATGAAAAGACTGTTGATGTGGGCAACTAAGTGAACTTACATAGAAACAGGCAGCAGAAGTAGGAAATTGAGGTGTTGCCTCCGGGTGCCAATTGTTCTCTTGTACAATGTACCAGGGGACAGCTGAGAGAAAGTGATATATTGAAGTCTGACCTTAAGAAAACTGCCTTTTAAGTGTTGAATAGCCATTCACAGAAGTGGGAGAACCAAATTAAGAAGTAGATGGAGCGTTTGCAAGGAACAGCTAAAGCAAGAGTACATGATTCTGCCTCTGTGTTATCCAGATCTGAATGTAGGGTGGATTATCCATGTGGATGTTGAATGCTGGTGAATGTGGAGGTCAATAGACAAGAGTAACAAGGAGGGGCGGACTGAAGCTGATCCCCAAATTGCTACATTACACGTAAGCATGAGTAAACTCAAGAGACTTAACTGGCCTTTTATTTCATGAAGTAAATGCTACCCATTACTTTGTACACTAACTTTAAAAGCTCATTAAAAAAAAAACCTACATATCTATACTCTAAACCATAGAGTATATATATTTATACTCTCTCTCTCTCTCTGTATACACACACACACACACACACACACATTTATACTCTAAACTCTATGTGTGTGTGTATGTATATCTATGGCTAAATAGAGCTAATATATACATTAGCTTCTTTTTCTTGTGAAAGCACTTACAAACCTACTGTCAACAGTTTTCAAGAATAGAATTCAGCCGGGTGGTAGTGGCACACACCTTTAATGCCAGCATTTGAGAGGCAGAGTCAGGTGGGTCTCTGTGAATTCGAGGCCAGCCTGGTCTACAGAGTGAGTTCAGGATAGCCAGAGTTAGAACTGAGAAAAGAGAAGAGAGTTTTTTCTCAAAAAAACAAAACAAAAAAAGAATAGAATTCATTTTTTATTAATTATAAACAATGGCTCTTTCATTGTTTCTAACTAAAACTTTGTATGTTTTAACCAGCAACTCTACAGCCCCATCACCAGGCCCCACTCCTAGTACCGCCATTCACCTTGCAGCTTCAGTGTTGCATTTTGTAGATTCAATAACTTAGATTATGAGTGTTTGGCTTTCTGTTACATCTACTTTTTAAACAATGTAAAACAATATTAATCATTGACATAACTTAGCTTCAAGTTAAACTCAATAATTTTTTATCACATCACAAAGCATACAACTAACTCAATAAAAGCCAATTATAGTCAATCGCCAGCATAACGATGTACATAATCAGTAATAATAATAACAGTTTTTCCCTTTAATAGCTTTATTTCCACATCTCAGCATAAGACCTATCCATATTTTTAAAAATAAAAAAAGGCATAGTTGCATTGATTGCACATAATAATGTGTGTCATTTGTTGTTCCATGAGGTTTTCTGCTGAGCAGTTCAATATACATTTAAAATAAAGTATACTGTATAATCTTTAATGATGATGACCCAATAATAGCAAACAGCTGTTAAGATCTGGTGTTAACCACTGGTATTTATTTTCTGGTCATGGTCTTCATTTCAGAGGTATTTTGACTGCCCAGCCCATGAAAAATAAAAAAAGGGAATGTTTTCCCATGGAAGGACATTTTTAGTGGAATGAACATTGAAGCTGAAGAGATTGATGTGCAAATTATGTTTTATAGTCTTTGTTTTTGCAAGAGTGAATCTGATATTTTGCCATTTTCAGAAGCCCAAGGTTCTTTGTTTTTTATTTATTATCAAGCCTCTAGGCATTACTTATTATTGGAGAAGGATTTTGTGGGTCATCAAAGGTTGCTTTGGCAGTTTAATAATCTGAGCAAGAGATTCCGAGTCTCTTCACTTGATACCAAATATCTGGAGTGGCAAATCAATGGGAAGGCATGCTTATAACTGGAATTTGCAGTATTGATCTCAAATCTCCTATTTCCAGATGTGTGATTTAAAAATTATATCCTTGGAAACATTTCTAAGATGTGAGAAGTAATTCTCATTTCATAGTAAGAGTACTGGAGACATAGAATAGCAAAATGAGGCAGTTTATTTTTCAACCTTACAAAGATAGGCATCAGCCTAGATTGACAGGCACACTGAGTGTAGAGAGCAGTTAGTTCATATACCCTAACACATGACCCTTCCTCTCTTGAAAAATCAAGAGGGCACATCAAAGTCTTCTATTCCCCTATGGTGCTTACATTTGTCTTTTTCTCAATAAAAACTGCATGAGTTCATCTCTACGTTTTACATCATATTTATTTTAAAGCTTAACAGATACAGGACCTTGCAGGCGAGCTGTTAATAATTTTCTACTCTAAACTTTTTGTTTGCGTTTGTTTGTTTGTGGGGGTAGCTAAGCAGAGTTTGGGTGAGAGAAATAGCTGGACTAGTTGGAATTAGCAGGAACATGCTTTCTGTTCATTTGTAGCTAGGTGTGACCTGACTCAAGGTACCTTTGAAAAGTTATCCATCAGGTTTTATTTCTAACAAGAACAACATTATTAAACAATGTGGTAACAGCCTGACTCAAATTTCAGCTAAATCAAATCGTATCTTGGGAAAAACAATTTTCTTTTAAATATGTTTTCTCAGACTCTATAGGAAACTCAGTGTGGAAAGAATCCCAGCATTCCACCTACAAGAGATACCCTGAAGTCTTTCTCACAAGTGGACATAGGAAACAGGTGATGCATCAGGTCACTGATCACCTGAGTGTGAGACACCTGGAGAGATGTCTCTTGAATTTAGCTAGGCATGAAAACATGGCACCATGTGAAATTTTGATGCCTTATAAATGAGAAAGCAAACATTACCATTACATTTTCTCAAGGCATCAATGCCATGGTGGAATGCTTTCTCACACAGTCCCGTCTTCCCCTGCAGGCATTTTGGCCATGGCTCACGTGAGTGACAAAATGTTCTCTTGCTGTGAATAAACATGTTCCAGCCTGTGGTGAGACAAAACTTCTCATTCTTGCCACTTTCTCTCTCTCTACAGATGGCTTTTAGTAATCTAACATGAGGTGATGAAATTAATTCCAACAGGCCAGCCAGGAACTCCAACTACTGCTTTTTTGTACTCAGTGAACATACTTGCTTTCCAGGAAGGAAAACCCAGAAAACAACATCAAATACTCATAATTCCAACATGTGATAAACAGTCCTTGAATTTAATTCCTAATTATGTTATTATTTACTATTTTAAGTCTCACATATATAATTATATGTATCACACACACACACACACACACACACACACACACTTGGTTTTTCAAGACAAGGTTTCTCTGTTGTAACTCTGGCTGTCCTGGAACTCATTCTGTAGACCAGGCTGGCCTCAAACTCAAAGAGATCCTCCTGCCTCTGCCTCCCTAAATGCTGGGATTAAAGGCGTGCACCACTATCTCTGGCCATGTATATACTTTTAAAATAAGAACAAAAGTACCCAACTTGTAGTTATTCTGCAACTACATATGCACTGTGGATCATTAACCTAGGAGGCCTGCTCAATTTTGTTGCTAGTACAACTGTATTAATATTTTGGTCACATAACTTAATCACCAGTCTTGGAGGCATGGGCTTTGAAAGTTTTTGATGGAGAAACCTCATAAACAAGATTAAGTGGTTTTATAAAAGGGCATGGCATGGGGAGTGAATTCCTTGATGCCTCTTTCATCATGTGATGTAACAGTTCCTCACAAGTAGCAAGCAACAAGGCTCAGTCTTGATTGTGGTGAGAGGTCATAACCAGTTCGTGACTTTTTTACTTCCCAACCTCTAAAATGTGAAAAATTAATTTCTAATGGTTATAAAGTACCCAGTCTTGTATTTTTAGTAGCAGCACAAACTAACCTACTATGCTATTATTTACTATTAATTTTATTTACTAGCAATATGCAGCTGTATAAACAAAATGTGTTCTATGGGAGATAACAGCTTTGTCTTTAAAAATCAAAAAGCATATCCGAGAAAGTATACAGTAAGCCTAGTAGTGGAAGAAACATTCAAAATGTTTTTTCCAGCCATTCTTCTACTCATCAGCTTGGCTCAGAATTAGGAAAACCTGGGGGCTATAAAAATGTCAGGAAGAGGTCTGTGTTTCCATAAGGAAGCAGTCTTTGAGTAAGGTACTTTTTTTTTTTTCAAACAAAAAGGGCGGGGGAAGAGCGGATTTGCAATCATTTGTGAAATCCTGCTGCCACCAAGCGGCTAAAGTTTTACAAAGCGAAAAACAAAGACCTGGGCAATGTTTTCTTTATGCCTAATATTGGCTATTTGGACTGGAATGGACCAGTGACGGTCCAGAGGGAAGCAAAAAGAAAAGACGAAAGCCACTGACCACCATACCCTACCACTTAGCGAATGTGAGGGTACCCCGGAAGTGAAATCGCAATTGATTGACACGTAGTCACTTCAAATCAGAGACTGGAAGCCATAGCAACAGCAGCAGGAAGTCCCGGCTGTTTTAAAGTTGCGGTTCCGGTGTTAACGCCGAGGATGATGGGAAGCTTCATCTTGTTTTTCTGGCTGTACAGAAGTCTACCCACAATTTTGTATGGCCTGAGCTTTCCCCCACCAGCCCACCCCGGACGGACCCGATTTTACTTTACTTGTAGGTATGAAGGAGAGGAGCGGGGAGGTCTTAGTCTTCCGACCTTACCTGAGACATTTTGGGGAATAAAAGGAAGAGCAACACTCCAAGTCCTACTTGGACACGTGCATTAGGCGGTACAGAATTACCCAGGGAGCTGTGTCTTCTGGGTTGTGCAGATGTTTGGCGGGAAGTTTGTTCTGGTCGGGGTTGGGGTTGAGTGGGGGGAAGGGAAAGCCAGTTAGCACTGGAATTCTAAGGGCGGAATCCACTCACCTGTCCAGACATCCATCTGTCTTTTCGTTCAGGAAACGTCTGACCCCATGATGTGCCAGACCCTTGAGACCTGAACACATCGACTGGCTTTTCAGGTACCATTGATTCTAATATATGGAAACGGACAATAAACAAATTATTGATTTATTTCAGATAAGCATGAGTATAGAAAATAAAATAGGCCAAGAAAAATGGTGGGTGATTTTCATTTGAACTAAGTGGTCAGATCTACTTCCTTTAGAAATGATGATTTGAAGGCATTAGGAATGCTGTGATGTGACTTTAATGACCTTGTATAGTCTTAAAATACAGTTGTTTACTGTTTCATTCCCTTCATCCTACTAGTTTCTTCTAGACTTTGAAAACTAGCATCAGAATAGAGAATTCTACTAGAAGGGATTAAAAGGATGCAGAAGTGCCAGCACTAGAGCTTGGATAACAGTGTGTGCGAGGTTAGGGCTTTCAGCATTTGGGTTAGAGACTTCGTCCTACTTAAAACCCCAGAGTCCTGAGGGTGGAGAAGCCTGATCCTCTTCCTTTTTGTGTTCTGTGTTCTGCATTCTCATCTGACCTTCTTTCTCTGTGGGTCCTGGGATCTTGTCCTTCCAGATTGGGTGTCTGTGGGCATCACTTTGCTGTGAGGAATGAGTGTGGCATAAACAGACTTCCAGTGCTGTCAGTGCCAGTGGAGTTTGGAATGGGTTTTTGCCGTAATGTGGCCATCGCTGGTGTTTTGAAGAATCCTATGGCTCAGCATGGTGAAACCATGACAACAACAGCATGGTAAGTTGAGTAAAATAAGCACAGGCATATTGTTGGTTGGCAAAATTGGAGTTCTTCCAGTTATCCCCAGTCTGGTTCATGCTTGTTGGTTCCTTCCTGTTCTGTACTCATCTTTTCTCTTCTCTTCCCATCTCCTCCCTTATCTCTCTCTCTCTCTCCTCTCAGTTCCCCTTTCCTCTGCCCCATCCCTCCTCCCTTTTATAGGGTATTAATTAGCTTAGGCTAACTTCAACCCTGAAGAAGAAGCCATCCTTCTCCCAAGTGCTGAGATTACAGGTATAAATGCTAGAATCACATGTGGCCTGGTTCTATTTCTAGGTTTGAGATGCACAGTCATGAGAAATAAAAAGATCTCCAGAAGGAAGCCATGATAAGATTGAAGGTTTCACAGTCCAAGCTAATGTCCATGGATACTTGAACAAATGATCGGAGAAAACTGGATTCCTGCGAAAGAAGTGTAACTAGACTAAGTCAAGGTGAGTGGCTAAGTAGGCAGAGAGGCATGAGCTGGGGATGCAAGGGGCAGTTGAGAATGGCAAGTGGGTTAGCACAGTGCTGTAGTGTAGGGCACAGCCTGGTGTGATTTCTGCATTCCCTGCCTAAAGATGCCTCACTGCTTGACTTTGGTTAGAAATCAAGGATACCCACGTGTTTTAGTCCAAGACAGTGGCAAGTTTTGTCCCATTGTGTTGGATGGCAGCTTGTAGTTGACTAGTATACAGTTCTTTCTGCAGTCAGTACTTGCCTCTTTTCCAGATACAGGCCCAGCCTGAATGAGATGGCATGTGCATATTAGCCAGCAATCACCTTTCATAACTTAAAATACTTTTTGGAAATATTGAGATTACCCTACTGTAAATGAAGAGCCTGAATGATCTTATTACCAAACTAGTAATAAATAAGGCTGGTGTGCCACTCTGAATGTGTGTATGAGGGCTGGTATCCAAGCAATTTCTATTTGTAACGCTATATGTTCTCAGTTGTTAAAGTGAACTAATGTTAAAGGGCACACTTTGCTGTTTCAAAGACATGTAGGACCACTAGGAAGCTACTTGTTTTCTATTGTGAGTGATTTGGGATATATTTCTTATATATATACTATATGATATGTATATTATATACACAACATGTTATATATAATATAATACTGTCATATAATGTGTATTATATTACAATATTGGCATATTGTAATATATATAACATTGTATTATATATGTATTCTGTATATATGTGTGTGTGTATATATATACATATACATATATATGTGTGTATAAAACAAATGAGGATGAGGCAAAAACAGATTGTGCTTGATTTGTGGCAGAATGGAATACTGGATTAAATGGAGAGAATTCTCAGGCATCTCCATGGCACCATTGATGTTATACTGGATTAAATGGAGAGAATTCTCAGGCATCTCCATGGCACCATTGATGTTTTAGAATGTCATTGAGACAATGATGAGCCATGTATATACTCTGAGGAGGTAGACTACCTACAAGCTATCCTTGTTATGGGCCAGACAGTACAGAGGTAAGATATTCCTCCTAAAAGCCCAGGTCTCCTATTCAAAGTGCTTCTAAAAGAATGACTTCATAGATTCTGGTGCTTGAAGGCTTCTGTAAAACATGAGGGGCTACTAGTATCCAAAAATATAGCTCTTATAGCTTCCTCCAGTCTATAGCCTACCGAGTGTCAGGTATTATAATTGTCCTTCTTGAGATCTAATGGCTACGTGGATCTCTGCCTTGTGACAGAGTGATGGCTCAGAGGCATGACATTTTATGGAGATCAATAGAGAGGGACCATGTAGCAATCTCAGGTTGACCACTGCTTTAGTTCACAGCAGTGCAGACAGAAACTATCTGTATATCCTCCATGGAGTTTCAGAAACTGCACAGGGAGGACCCAGAATTGTGGAGTGCCCAGGCTCTTTCCCAAATGACATTAATAAAAGGATGGCAGAGCATATCTGCCCAATGATGGAATGAAGGAAGATAGTGCCTCGTGCAGAGTAGATGCAAAGAGTAGATCCAAGATGGGATCTCCTAGCCACTGAGATATTGGTGGAGAAAGCTACCCTTCCACATACCCAGGCACCTGGCTTTTGTTTATGTTAGTGGAGGAGGCACTTTCACAGGCTTCTTTGCAACCACAAGTTTGAATTCCTTGGACGTCAAATAGTGAATCAAGTGATCCTAACTCCCACCTGAAGTTTTCATTTGTTTGATACCCTGTATATGGAGTTTGGGCACAGGAACTGTTTTGCTGCCATGAAACATATAAGAAAAATATTTGAAGAGGAACCTTCATCTGGAAGAATCCATACATATTTATATGTACCTATGTGTGTGTGTCTGGGGGGGGGGCATATAGATGTGTGTATTATAAGAGATTGGTTTTTTTCTTAAATTCACTTTAGAAAAAATTTTGGGTTAAGCATATAAACTACCAGTATTTGATTTACTTGGGCCAGCAATAGAGATCTCTCCCTTTTCTCGAAGTATGGCTTTTGGTTCTTAAATGGTAATATCAGAGTCAAGAGTGAAACATTTTGTAGGAACTGTAGGTATCTATATGGCAGTTTGGACCAAGTAGGCCAATGGGACTCTGAGTCTTATTCATAAGTGAGCCCTACTTGAAGATTGTCTATGATAGTAAGTCTTATTGGTTTCCTTTTTCCTGCTCTGAATGACATTTCTGGATGATTTCTCACTTTTATAAAGCCGCAAGTCCTGGTGGGTTGTGTCCCATATTTCTCTTCAGGGAAATAGGGAAAGCATTAAGGGTAACTTACTGCTTTATGTAGATGCATGCCACTTTCTTCAGCAAAAGCTAACCAGTATTCAGGGACTAGAAAGACAACAAAACCACATTTTTTGAATGGATCATAAAGAATGAACATTGCCTGATAACATCTTACCACTAGGTTTTCGTCCATATCTTCAAGCTACTCATTTCTTTCATGCCTCCATCCCTACCCACATTACTATATCAAAACTTATTTTATTTCTTCAGACGTTCTACATTAGTCCATCCTTGTCATAATCTGGATCTTGAATTGCTTCTAAAGGCCCATGTATTGAAGACTTGGTCTCCAGCTGTGGTGCTCTTGGGATGCAGTGATGGTGGACTTATTAGAAGTTGATAATGAGTAGAAGGAAATTTAACCATGTTGGACATGTCCTTCAAGATGATAGTGGGATGTCAACACCCTGTCCCCCATCTCCTGTTTCCTGACTGCCATGAGTCAAACAAGCGTCCTGGCCATGTGCTCCTGCCAAGATGTACTATGTCACCATAGACCCAAAATAGCAGGGCTAGTGCCTGTAGATTGAAACCTTGAAACTGTGAGCCAGAATAAACCATTCCTCCTTTTCAGTTGTTTATCTTAGTTATTCTAAACAGCAGTGGAAATCTGACCAGAATACATCTCCCTACTCCTTGCTGATTCATTGATAAAATTGCACAAGACTCAACCCAGGCTCCAAATTGAAGTTGTAAATCTTTCGTAAACCTTTATATTCACTATTCTCCATGGCAGGTAATAGAAACGACTATCCTTCTGATTGTTTTTGTCACGAGCTGAGAATGATTCTTTACTTTGTTTTTTTCTTCATTTTTCATCTGTCAAGAAATCTTGTGAGATCTGTCAAAATAGATGTAAAGTTTGATGAGTGACCTTACTGCCTCAACTGCTACTGTCCCTTTTCCAAGCCACCATGACTTTCGTTGGGTTAGGAGAGTTGTTTCCTAATTCTCTCCCTGCTTTGTCCTTCTCTTGTCCATAGTGATAATCCAGCAGCCAATTAATTCTATTAAACATGTCATCAGGGGCTACAGATACAACTCAGGGATAGAACGCTGCCAGCATGCATAGGATTCAATCCCTACTACATTGAGAAAAACAAACAGTCAAAGCTAATGGATGCTTCCACTTCAAAGCAACAGAGTAAATCAAGGTCCATTATACTTGCCTATGAGTCAATCTTTGATTTGGGTACCAATTTCTTTTCTTAGATGCTCTTTAGTGCTCCTGTTCCTCCTCCTTCCCTCTGTCTATAGTGACCATCTTATTGCTGCAAGTAGAAGCTTTTTTGCACTCTTTTTCTCTTGTGGGCATTCTTTCCTGGGTTTTATTGAATGCTAGTTTTCTCACTTCTCAAGTGTTTGATCAAATGTCATTTTTACAATATGGCCTACCTCTGAACGTGTTACTTCAAATGGGACTCTACATCCAGACACACAGTTCTCTTTTACCCTGCTGTTTAGGATTCTTTATAAAATTTTGTATTCTGTTCTTTTTATATACTTATTTCTTAAATACTCAGGGGTTTGAGGTTGGGACAAGAGGATCACTCAAAGTTTAAAGCTAGCCTTGGCTACATAGTGAGATCCTGTCTCAAAAAGAAAAACTTTTTTTTTTTAAGGGCTAGAATGTACATAGCTCAATTGGTTAGAATACTTGTCTAGAATTCCTGAGCCATAGTAGCACATGAACTCAATGTAATAACACATGCTTTTAATCCTAGCATTCTAGAGGCGGAGGCAGAAGGATTAGAAGTTCAAGGTCATCCTTGGCTACACTTTGTGTATATATATATCGAAACACAGGCTGGGGAGATGGCTCAGTGGGTAAAGTGTTTGTCGTGCAAGTATGAAGAACTGAGTTCAAAAACCCAGACCCCATGTAAAACTGGAATGGTAGCTTGTGTCTGTAATCCCAGTTCTCCTATGGTGATATGAGAGATGGAGACAGGAATATCCCCAGAAGCTACCCCAGAACTACCATAATAGGAGCAAAGAAGTCTTTTTTTCTGTATGCCACTTCTCCCTTCTCTACCTTTCCCCTACCTGTCTAGGAAATGTTCCTGATCCACTGTAATAGTTTTATACAACAGATTAGATATGAATCTCTTTGGTCTGTTTATTTCCTGCATTGTGCTATAAGTACAAGACTGATTTATGAAGTAGTGGTAGTCAGTAATCTGCTTATATCCCCCTCCTTGATCAATAAAGAGCTGCTAGATTCTTTTCTTTTTTCCTTTTTTTTTTTTGAGACAGGATCTCAATATGTAGCTCTGGCTGTCCTGGAACTCTGTAGACCAGGCTGACCTAGAACTCACAGAGGTCGACCTGCCTCTGCCTCCTGAGTGCTGGGATTAAAGACACGCACCACCACTGCCTAGCCAGTGTAGGTGTATGGAGATCCTCAGGTGAGAGTCCTTGTATTTTTGCTGCTGTGTACACTAAGCCAGCTGGCTCTTGAGCTTCTGGGTATTCTCTTCTTCCTAGTTGGCTCTAGGAGCACTGAGATCACAGATTCATGCTCCTGTACTAGGCTTTATGTGAGCTCCAGGGATTCAAACTCGGGTCCTCACAGTTAAACAGCAAATGCTTTACTGACTTCATCACCCCAGCTTCTATGCAGTGTTTCTTATATTCTAAATATGTGGCTCATGGGCATAAAGTTTTGAGGAATCCTAAATTCTGCTTTTGCTTTGGGTGATCTTTCCCACACCATAGCTCCAAGCAAGAGCTAATGTACATCTCTGCATAGCATTCTAAATAAGCAGCCCATTGTCAAAAACTGTCAGATGAAGATTTTTCCATATGGCTCAGAAAACAATATCTTAGTGTGTGGCCTTGTTTTAGATTCATTATTTATATCCCCTCCATTGAAATCTAATCCCTGATGTGATTGTATTTAGTTATGAGTATTGAGAAAATAATTAGGTCATGAATGTGTCACCCTTGTGAATTGGATTATCTCCCTTACAACAAGAGGCCAGAGAGCCAGCTCTCCATCTACCATGTGCACTTACAAGATGTGGCAGTTTGCAGCCTGGAAGAAAATACTCATCAGATCCCAACTGTGCTGCCACGGTGATCTCAGACTTGGAAGGCATTTACTTCTTCATCTGTTGTATCCTTCAGCTTTGCTATGAGGACAAGCCTGATTCTCAGCCAGTGGTAGACAGTGACCAGCTTATATCGGACTCCCGTTTATGAAGTTATTGGGAAACATAGCTGCTTGTTTCTTATTTGTAACTTTGACTTTGTATTAGAAATGGTGTTTTTATTATTTGCAAGTCATCTAGTGTATAATAGTTCATAATAGTAGCCAAAATTAGCATAAGCATGTAATTCAGTGACAGTACAGTTTCAACAGTTCCAAGAGTTACAAGATGAGGTAATACCAGACATTTTCATAGCCAGTCAAGTTTGCCTTTTCCTGTGTTGTAACCATCTGAAGGAAAGGGCTATCTCAGCATCCTGCATCCCAGGGCCTAGAAGATAAAGACTACTCGGGATAGTCTCTGTGGAAATCTCTGTCTTGTCTAGACCTAAACTGAGGCAAATGTGGGCAATACCTAGTCCTCTTCTATAGAACAGCTTAACTCACGGCTCAGGGCCTCCCAGCTTTGCAGCCTGGCAGGCTACTTACTCTTATACAGTTTGAAGATCACACATAGCTTTTACACATTGACTACAGAATCAGTGGCCATTAACACTGGGTACAAACTTGTACTTACACAAGCGCAAACTTGGGACACATGTTTCTTACTAAAAGATTATATAAGTAACCTGAAGGATTATTATATTTCATTCTGATGTTGAACACCATGGAGAAACAGTTATTTGGGATTTTTTTCTTTAGTGTGATTGGGAGAGCACATTATTTAGTAGCTGTAGCTGTTTCTATCATTGAAATTTTGGAAGAATCCATGAAAATGAAGTGCCTCTCTTAATATTCTCTCTAAAACTATTTTAGGACTTCTAGGTATCCTCCTAAATTCTCAAGAGTATTTAATTTGAGGTGTTCAGAGACATTCTCACATACACTTGAGTATCTCATGGTTACAGCACTCTTGAGTGTCACCTGACACACCCACTAAAATTTCAACTGTATTTCACCCTTGAGGCCACGCAGCACAGGAACCATGCCCTTGGACAGAGCATCCTCCAACTTGAGTACAAGTTTTCATCTTCTGGTTTGTAGTTCTGTATTCAACATATTTCACATAAGGCAGGTTTGATTTTGAAGATTACCCTAAACATTTTACTTGTAATCTGTCCATCATCATACCTACTCTATGATATCTGTTGATTCAGGTTTGAAATCACTCCTCTTTCCTGAAAGATTCCTTGAGACAGCTGGGAACATGGCCCAGACCTTCAGGAAAAACTTTTTCTCCTGGCTTGTCATCTTCTGCTCTTCCTTGTGTGTCATAGGTCATAATTCTGTCACCGTCCTTGCCATAGTCCTGAGACCTCTCCAGCCTGTGTGGTTTATGTGTAGTATATTGTAGTGTGTGTGTCCATCTGTGTGTCCTTCCATCCGTGTCCTGACAATGTGAATCTCCTGCTTTGCTAGGACAGATTAGAAGCAGAGTTGGTTGCTACCTTCTTCCTGGATTCGGGATTCCCACCCATGCAGTCTCATCATCAGGCTGACTCCTAAGCCCTGATAGCTGAGAATGCTTTTGAACATATGCATTTAATTGGAAAAAATTTCTGTCTCTGGAGGAAGGTCACATATACTCAGCCTCTTCATTTCTCTGTTCAAGCCACTGTCACCCTGAACAGCACAATTAACAGTATTGTTAAACTTTCACGAGTTACAGGATGTTTGGCCTGGAAGCAACTTAAGAAAACAGGCTTAGGGAGGTAAAGTTGTCTTCCCAAGATCTCACAGTGGTCCTGGTAAGCTATACTTTGGTGTTTATTTGATTCTAGGAACTTTTTTCATTCTTTTTTTATTTCTTCAGTAACCCATTGGATACTCATGAATTGTTGTTCAGTCTCTATATTTGTGTATAGTTTCTATGTGTGTAGTTTCTATAGTTTTTCTTGCTATTGATTTCTAGTTTACTGGGATCTGATAATCAGAAAGTCATTTCAATTCTTTTATCTTTGGTAAGAACTTGGTTTGTAGCATAGAATGTGGTCTATTTTAGAGGAAGTTCCATGGGCTGCAGAGAAGAATTATGAGTGGAATGCTCTGTTTATATATGCTAAGTATATTTGGACTATGGTGTAGTTTAACTCTGAGGTTTTGTTGTTGATTATTAGTTTTGGTGTCCTATCTAAAGATGAAAGTGGAGTACAGTGAAAACACCCAGTATGATTTTATCTGAATTGGTGTGACCTTTTGTCTATTATTACTTGTTTTATGGAATTTGAAGCCCTACTCCCCCCCCATATATATATGTATATATAGATATATAGATATAGTTATAGCTTCTTGATAGATTGTTCCCCTTATTTATACACAGTGGCTTGCTCTGTCTCGTCAAATAATTTTTGCTTGAAGTTTTTTGTGAGGTATCAGCATAGCTAACTAGCCTGTTTTCAGTTTCTGTTCACTTGATGGATTGGGTTTTTTTCCTTTGGTTTTCCAACTGTGTGTGACTTTATCAGTAATGTGTGTTTCTTTCAACAAATAGCTGAATCTAGATTTTTAATCCATTTAGCCAATCTGTGTTTCCTTATTAGTGAGTCAAGGTCATTTATGTGTATGGTTATTGCAGAGAGATGTTTACTAATTCATGTATTTTGTTGGTTGTTTCTCTGACTAATTGGAATATTGCTTATTCTTTACTTTTTCTTCTATTACTGGCTTACTGAGTTCCTTTCTATCCTTGTGTTCATCTATTTCCCTAATAAAATTTATTTTCCTGTGCTTTTAATATCAAGATTGTCCTCTCTGTATTTGGTATTCCTTTAAGCATCCTCTGCAGTGCTGGCCTGGTGGTCATGAACTGCCTCTGTTTGTACTTGAAATGTCTTGTTTCTCTATCAATTCTTTTTTTGAATTTTCAAGACAGGGTTTTTCTGTTGTAGCCCTGGCTGTACTCTGTAGACCAGACTGGTCTCGAAATCACAGAGATCCACCTGCCTTTGTCTCCCAAGTGCTCTCTATCACCACCACCGCTGGGCTCTCTATCAATTTTTAAGGACAGTTTTCCTGGATACATTCCTGGTTGTATTTCCAGGGTGTGAAATACATCATTCCACACTTTTCTGGCATTTAGGGTTTTCTGGCATTTTCTGGCATCAAACAATGGTCTGATGTTATTCTGATGTTTCTGCCTTGTAGATGAGTTCATGTTTTTCCCTTACAGTTTTTTGCTTGTTTGGGAGGTTGTTTTGTTTGTTTGTTTGCACAGTTTCCCCAACCGTGTCTTATGTAGTCCAGGCTGACCTTGAACTTACTATGCAGCTGAGGATGACTTAGAGTTTCTGATCCTACCACATCTACTTCTGAGGTTCTGAGATTACTGATATGTACCAACATGTATGGCTCTCTTGTAGCTTTTTAAATGATTTATTTATTTGTGTGTGTGTGTGTGTGTGTGTATTGTATTTGTGTGTATGTGTGTACTCATGTCATGGAAGTTTCCGTTTCCTTGCTGAAATTTTCTTCTATATTCCCATTCTTTTGCCCATGTTGCTCATGTTCTCAGTGATTTTGCTGACTTTCCTTGAGTGTTTCCTTTTATCTTTACTTTCCACATCCTGCATTGAATTCATCTGCTTTTTGTATGCTCTTTCAGGTTATTGAAAATTTGGGGGGGGTAGGGGTGGGTAAGATGAGGCTCGCCTCAAGCTAAGAGATCCACCTGCCTTTGCCTCCTGAGTGTTGAGATTAAAGGCATGCACCACCACTGTCTGGCCATTGATCATTCTTATCAGTAAACTGATGAAATTTTTATCCAACATTTTACCAATTAGTATCTTTGAGCTCTGTAATTGAGGAGTTATGATTTTCTGGGGGAGTCATGTGGCCTTGTTTTCTGTTACTTGTGTTTGTGGGTTGTGATTTGCACATCTATTGGTAAGTCTTCTGGTTTTATTTGGGAATCTTTGTTGCACAGCCTTTTGAGTCCCCATTCTTACTGAAAGTGGCTTCTGCTTCCCTTCCCTCTGCCAGGGAGCCAGGTTCAGCTTACATCCTACCAATTTATCTTGGGTTTCCTTTCACTTCCTTTGTGGATATCCAAAGCTCTTCCTCTCTTTGGACTAGTGTCTGGGTTCTCTTATTCTCATTCTTCTTTAAGGGCTCACGTGAAGGCAGCCTCTAACTACGATTTACCCAGAAGTCTCTTGACTCTTACTCCCTTCGCTGACACAGACTCTGGCAGTCATAGGTGGCTTTCCCCCACTCTTAAACCACCAGTTGGCAGAAGCCCAAAGGAAGTCCCAAAAGTAGCATTGTCCTAGAGTTCCCTTCATTTTTAGACTGTGTCAAGTTTCTATCGGACTTTATTAAGATCTGCGACTATGGCTGGGAAGAGAATTATTCAATGAACTGGTGAATAAATGGGAAAGATTGAAGAATCGAAGCAGGATGGAGGTACATAGAAACTGCAGCCTGGACCATGTGTTAAGCAAAAAAAATTTTGTTTTCACTTCTAGCCATATTCTGGGCTGCCCTTCCAAATTTCAAATTCTACCTCAAGTGATCTTAGAGTCTTTGAAGTCAGAGAAGGAAATGATTTGCAATTTGAAACAATAATGCACAGTCTTTTCACTCATTTGGTGAACAAATAGCCCTTTCTCAGAAATAGGCCAGCTTCACCCATGTTTTTGCTGATTTGAGCGAGTCAGCTAACCTCCTCAAGTTTCAGTTTCGCCATCATTGAGCTGTTCTAATGAAAACACTTAGCAAATTCTTGTGCACTGTAAACATTTGATATTAGCCACACTTGTTATAGTGCATTATCTTCTCCATTGGCTACCAAATGCATCCCTCTTTCCACTTCTACATTCTTCTACCCATTTTACACAATGCAGTTTGAGTTTCTGAGTTCTTGTTTTCCATGGATATAGGGGTGAAAATACGTGTGAAGGAATAGAAGGAAGAAAAGCATTTTGAACTTCCTCAGAAATCAGTACTCAAAATCTGAGAGGGCTGACAATTTTTCTGATTGTTATAATTCTGTTCCTATACCAAGAGTGGAAAACAGAGAAACGGATTTAATGTGTGGTATGTTAAAGAGTCACTTTGTAGTTTGACAGACCTTTGTTTGAATCTCATTTCTGCCACTTTTTAAGATCACAAGATTATTTATTTTATGTGTATGGTGTTTGCATGTATATATATGTACTACATGCATATAGTGCCCATGGAGGCCAGAAAGGGGTGCTGAATACCCTGGAACTGGGGCTACAGATAGATAAGAGCTGCCATGTAGGTTCTGAGAACTGAAGTCAGGTCTTTGCAAGAGTTGCAAGTCTACTTAACCTCTGAGCCATCATACTAGCCCCTACCTCTGACTCTTGTCATCTACCTGTAGGTAAGCAGATAGTTTCAGCTTCCTGAGCCGTGGCTTTTTCGCTTGTCAAATACGTCTCACAATACCATACAGGATCATTGAGCAAAGTCCTGAGGGAAAAGTACATGAGAGTGTATGTGGTGTGTGTGTGTCATGTGTGTACATGCATGTGTATGAGCATGTGCTTTATTTTAGAGTTAATGAAAATGTTTCTGGCATTCTGGCAATGGGTTACTTGTTATTTTTACTTTGCAAAGTTGCTGGGAGCTTTCTCCTTTTCTGGGCATTCTTATGTATTTTAGCTAGAAGCTGGGGAGGAAGCATCAAGGCCTGTTTGCCTAAGACCATTATAAACTGGAAACCCAAAAATAAAAATTTAAAAGACATGTAACCATTATTTTACTCATTTTAATGATAAAAAAAATTTGACAAACCCAAAAATAAAAATTTAAAAGACATGTAACCATTATTTTACTCATTTTAATGATAAAACATTTGACAAAATACTGTTATCAGGGCTCCAGGAGGAAAACTGTTAGACATTGTCAGTAACAGTATAATTTGCTATGTTTATTGAAGGCAGTGTAAGCAGTGTGTCAAATTATGAGTGTGTATAGGCTGTAACCCAGCAGTTCCACTTCTGAAAAACATATCCCACAGATATGCCAGTGTTTGTATATATTTGAAAATACATGTATACCAAGTCATTCACTACAGCACTGCTTGTAATAGCAAAACTCAAATGTCTATTAAGGCACTCATTAAATAAATTATTGTGAAACTATACAATGACCCAACAAAGAATAAGGAAATGTTTTATATAGTGGCATGTAATGACTAACAAGATATAAAGTGAACAGGAAGTATTTGTTAAAGTACATGTTGTACTGGGGGATGGGCTATATCTTTACTTGAACACAAACACGTGTACTTGAAGTTTACAGAAGAAATGAATAACAGTGGTTAACTTTTTATGCAAGTGGGTAAGTAGGAACAAAGGAAATGGAAAATTGAGTTAAAAGGGGTGGGATATTTTTCATTGTATCCGTTTTCTTATTTTCTGGTACTAGAGCTTAAACTCAGTGCCTTGCACATGGTAGGAGAGTTGGCTACTGCTGAGCTATGAGCTACATCCCTATATCTCTGATTGTTGTTTTCCTCTTTTTTGTACAATATATTTTGATCATATTTTTCTCCTTTCCCAACTCCTCCCAGGTCCTCCCCGTCTCCCTACTCACCCAACTTCATTTTTATTCCACCCCCTCAAAAAGAAGTGAAAACAAACCAAAGATCAATAAGACAAAAATTTCCAAAACAAAACGAACGTCTCTCCTACCCCTACCAACACACACATACACATAAAAAATACCCCATGGAGTTCGTTTTGTGTTGGCCATCTGCTCCTCAGTATAGGGCTTGCCCCAGCGTGTGGTTGATACCTAGTGATACTCCATTGGGGAAAACTGATTTTCCCTTTGCCCGCAGGTATCAATTGCAAATAACTTCTTAGTTAAGGGTGGGGCTCCATGTCTACTTTTCCCTCAGTGCTAGGACTCCATCTGGCCTGACCTGTACAGGCTCTGTGCATGTTACAACAGTCTCTGTGAGTTTATACATGCATCAATCCTGTTGTGTCTGGAAGAGACCACCACCTCTGGCTCTTAAAATCTTTCCACCTTCTCTTCCACATAAATCCCTGAGCCTTCACGGGAGGTGTTTAATGAGGACATCCCATTTAGGACTGAGTGTTCCAAAGTCTCTTTCTCTCTTCACATTGTCCAGTTGTGGGTCTGTGGGTCTCTGGTGTTAATTCCCATCTTTTGCCCCCCGCCCCCCACCAAAAGGCTCCGATAAAGCTTGGTTGATGATGCATTGAACTATGCCTTTGGCAGTATGTCATTAGGAGTCATTTTAATGCTATGTTCCTTTAACAGAATAACAGTATTGAGTTTTCCCTTAAGCCCATGACCTGTCTATTCTCAGGTTCTCGGCTACTTTAACAGTGTCTGCTATGGGTTCCATCTAATGTAGTGGGCCTTAAGTCTAATCAGAAAACAGCTGGTTACTCCCAACTATTTGTGCCAATGTTGTAGCAGCATATTTTATAGGCAGGTCACTGTTATAGCTGTTTGTAGCTGAGCGATATTGATGATGACCCTTCTCTTCTAGGAGCATGCAGAGTACCTTCCAGTGCCATGAACAGTGTTTGGTCAACACTATTTGGTGAAGCTTTTAGTTGGGCACCAGCTTAATTTCTTCATGTTCGATGACATGAGTAAGTATTGTCTTCAGCAATAGAGCCTTACCATCAGGTTGTGGGGAACAACCAATAGCTTTGGCAGTAGCCTGTGATATTTGGGGGAGGTTTGGCAGTAGCCTGTGATATTTGGGGGAGGTCTGGAACTCCTTTGGCCGGTGACTCAAAATGTAAACAATTCCTAGTTCTGGAAGTTTTACTTGGTGGCATAAAATGTCTGGTTGGGGCAGTATTCTCCTGGTATATATAATGGAGAATATGCGGTGATGCCATTTGAATTCTTTTTATATATGTGTATATTTTAGAAAGCTTCTATAGTAGTAGGCTTCCATATGTTTTTTCAAAAGCCTTAGGTATTATCACTACCCATAATCCCTGTTTACCCTGCTCTCCCTTCCCTCTCCCCATTTAGTCCTCTTACTCTAATTTCCATTTTATCTCTCCAAAATACTATAGTCTATTTATTCTTTCTTGAGAGATCCTCTCCTCCACCCTGGTCCTTTACCTCTGTAAAGTTCCTTCACCTGTAAAGTTAGCCTCTGTGGGTATCCAATCTTAAAATGTTCAGCACTAACCACATATACATATGAGCAACACTAAATGGACTCAGTAGGCTATAATTAAAGAATAAGAGGTCATGAATTTGAGGAGTGGGGAAGACACTCAACACTATCGCATTTCTCCAATGGGAGGAGTTGGAGGTAGAGAGGGAAGGATGGAAATGATCTTAATTCAATACTCACATATGAAACTCTCGAAAAATAGTTTTAAAACTTTAAATTAAAATAAAAATAAACTAGGCCTATGTAAATAAAATACCATTCTGGAAGAATTTTTAGTGATGTTAAAAAAATATTCATCAATTAAAGATACTGCATAGAAATCTGTAAAGTATAAGCAGCATCTTATTATGTGTGTGAGTTCATGTATGTGCAATTGCCTGAAGAACCAGTAGAGAAAGCACTATACAAATCCACCAGAATGATGATGAGAGACTCTGAATTACTCATTTCCTTATCTTTTACACTTGAGAATTTTTCAGAGTTTCAACAATGATGACACAGAAGTTTGATGATGAGAAGGTAATATTTATTTATAGCCCAAAATTGCAGTAGAAAAATTAAGTACACAGACACTTCTGTGAAATAGCCAAATAGTAAACAATGGGCAAAAATGTTTGAATCACATTTGTTTAAAAGACAAATACTGGGCTAGTGATATTACACAGCCAATAAAGGTGGCTTGTTGCCAATCCTGACAGCCTGAGCTCAGTCCCCAGAACCTACAAGGTGGGAGAACTGACTCCTGAAAGTTATCCACTGCCTACCACATGCACACATGCACACGGACACGCACACTGCCTAACACACACATATGCGCACACACTGCCTACCATTCACACACATCACATACACGCATGCACACACACTGCTACCACACACACATGCACAAGCGTGCACACACACAAAAATACATGTGAATTTTTAAAAGACAAAGTAATGGAATTGAGCTTTATTATGTATGTATCAAAGTATAAAAGTTTTTAAAATGTATTTACATATGTTTAGTTAGAGTATGTGTGCTCAGAAGTGCACTACAGCATGCATGTGGAGGTCAGAGGGCTCGCTGAAGGTGGTTCTCTCCTTCCACCATGAGGGTCCCTGGGATCCTGGGATTAAACTTAAACTCATCACAGTTGGCATTACACACCTTTACTTACTGGGCTATCTCAGTGGCTCAAATTATAAGTTTTTTTTTCTTTCTTTCTTTTTTCGTTTTTTGAGACAGGGTTTCTCTGTGTAGCCCTGGCTGTCCTGGAACTTGCTCTGTAGACCAGGCTGGCCTTGAACTCAGAGATCTGCCTGTTTCTGCCTTTGCTGGGATTGAAGCCGTGTGCCACCACTGCCTGGCAAAAGATTTTAACAGCAATTGTCAGTACTGGCCAGTGTGAAGAGGGGCACCTTTTCTTCAAGAGCACTTCAGCCATTTGTGGCAAACAAATTTTGAGGTGTTAGAGGATTTGAGATATTTTTTTCTTTGTAGCCCAGGCTTAGCCCTAAACTTCCACTGATCCTTCTACTTGAGTTTCCCAAGTCCTGGGATTATAGCAATGTGCCAATATTCGGTTTTCATTTTGGAAAGGCTAGGAAAGTAGTTCCTTGCCTGTCATAATGTGTATCTTCCATCCTCAAGACATTGGGAAAAGGCAAAGCCCAGGTGAATCAGGGAGGAGGAGAGTCAGACATGCAATATAGGAACTTTGCCTAGTAATATCACTGAAAGCTCCTGCTCATCTCATAATACTTCCCAGAGGGTAGGAGTTATCATTGCCTAGGGATCAGAAATAGAGGGAAATTTTTTAAAGCTGTAGGCTTAATTTATGATGTGCTCTCCTCAACCACCAATTCCCTCTCTTTCAGGAGTTTATGGCTTATTTATTTGTTACATTGTTTATTTCATTTGTTCATTTTCTTTTGATATAAGCTCTTACTCTCTAGCCTACGCTGGCTTGGAAGTTACTATGTAGTGCATACAATCTGGTCTGGAACTTGCAGACCCTCCTGCCTCAGTCACACAGATGCTGGGATCACAGGTATAACTGTAATATAACACACACACACACACATTGAACTGGGGATTGAACCCTTGGAGACATTTCTTTCCTATTATAAAGTAGTCATTATAGACCCCACAAAATAATTCTCAAAGCAGGAGATAAAGAAGAAAGGGCAACCAAGACAGAGGAGACTTAGTGTCTATAGTTTACAGAAACTTTTCTGTTTGTACAGACCCTAACAGGTATGACAGTGGACTAGGGGAAGGACAAATGAGTTGATTTAAGGAAAATGATTTTTAAAAATTCTTCTAGGAGGCCAGCCAGTGATTGTGCACACCTTTAATCCCAGCATTTGGGAGGCAGAGGCAGGCGGATCGCTGTGAGTTCAAGGCCAGCCTGGTCTAGAGAGTGAGTTCTCTGAACAGCCACAGTTACAACAGAGAAGAAGCCCTGTCTTGAAAAAAAATAAAATCGTCTAGGAGAATTTTCTCTAGGAGAGAAAGCTCAATGTTTAAGAGTTCTTGCTTCTCTTGCAGAGAACTTGTACTCAGTTCCAAACACCTATGTTAGGAGGCTCATAACCTTTCCAGGGAATCCAGTGACCTTTTCTGCATTCTGTGGGCACCTGCACACATGACATGCACTCACATGTACACAAAATAAAAATAAACCTTAAAAAACTTACTAATTTGAATGGAAATCGTGACAAGCAAAAGATGCTAGCCTTTCATTAACACATTGAACCAGACACAGTTCTAATGACATGTATTAACCTATTTAATTCTTAACACTCCTGTGAGAGAGGTACTGCTGTTATCCCCATTTTACACATGAGGGAGAGACACCATCTCAGAGTCATACTTCCACTCAGTGGATTTCCCTGGGTGCTATTTAGATCATAAAGTTTCCATGCTGACTCACATGTTAAAGACTTGGTGCGCAGCCTCTAGCATTGTTGAAAGACAGCAGAACTTACAGGAAATGGAACCTAATGGAAGGAATTTAGGTTACTAAGAGTATGCCCTTTAAGGGAATATTGAGATCCCATGCTCTTTCAGGCAAAGAGCTGCTTGAAGTGGTCAAGCCTTCTCTGCCACATAGCCCTGCCGTGATGTATATGCCACTGTAGACACAAAGCGATAGGACCAAGTGACCATGACTGAAACTGAAGGAAAACAAGTCCTTCCTGTTGACTGAGGTGTTTTGTCACAGTGACCGCTGACTAACACCGGGTATATGACAGGAATTGAGCACCAGCACAAATATGCTCAGTTATGTTTTCTTATTACCTGAGAATCATTTCCGAGGAAAGTGGGAATGTAAGCATGTGCTGCTGACCATCTGGTCTGTGACTCAAATGATAACATATATTTCGCTAGTGTTGCTCCTGACTTGAGGTCGAGGTAATTTCAGGGAACCCTGTTGTAACCTGGATTATAACCTTTGTGACTTGATTTGCTGTCTGGGCAGTTTCAAAGTTAACTGAGTGTTCATTCTTTTTCTTCTCTTTCCAGAGCTCAGGATCAAGCTCAGAGTCACATCTGCCAGTGAGTACTCTACTATTGAACTGAGCCACCTCAGCCCATGCTTACTCTTGAATAACCAGCCACAAAGTATTCCATGGTATGCCTAAATAAGCCTCCATTTAATTTAGATATTTATGATACTTTTTTTGCTGTTTAAATTATTTTATATAGTTGAATATTTATTTTCTAAGGATATGTCTCAACTTGAGTCTTCAACTTTTATGTTACGCATAATTTCCTGTAGTTTTCAAAGTTGTTTTAATAAAAAAGTTTAACTTCAAAACAGTTGTGGATTCACATGAATCATTTACCTTGTTTTCCCTGATGATGGCATCTTCCAAAGCATATTACAAGCAGAAAATGGACATTAATATAATCTATTAATGTAATTCATGTTTCCTAATTATACGTGCACTCATTTGTGCATGTGTATTAGTTTTATCATGTGTATAGGTTGTGAATTCATGATCATCACAGTCCAGATATAGACTGTTTATTACACAAAGATTGCTTGAGTGTTGTCCTTTCTTGTCCAGTCATACTACCTCTACCTCCTTATCCTCCACCCTGTCCCTAACGCCTGAGAACCATATATCTCTGGCACATCTCTACAGCTTTGTATTTTCAAAAACGTTCTACCACCACCTCTGATCCCACAGACCCACAGCTGCTGCACATGGTCCCTCTTGCCAGAACCCAGCCCCCTCTACTTCTGGTTGTTCTTGTCACAGCCATTTCACATTATCTGTCCAGGTGTGGGCCCTGAAAAAACAGCACACCTGCCCCTGACCCATTCTGCCTCCATTCCAGCATGCCGTAGCTGTTCCACAAGATTGCTCTGGCCTGAGTAGGGAAAGTGACTCCACCCCTACCCTGACCCCTGGCATGCTCCACATTTGATCCTGTGCATACAACCACCCCGTGGAGTCACTAAGCACTGGCCCCAGTAAGTGACCTTCCCATCCCAACTCCTCAACTACTGGCCTCTGGTCTGATGCTGTATAGCCCTCTCAGGCACCCTGACTTCAACCCAGACTGTCCGAGACCTTGTCCCCACCCAGACTCCTTAGCATGGTTCTGCCGTCTCAAGGATCCCCCAAGCTACCCAGCCCACAATTTCACTTTGAGATTCAGACCTGGTGAGATAAAAACCCATACCAAAACACAGTTAACATTGTAAATTCAGATGTCCAGGTTACAGCACAAAAACTAGATAAACCATACCAATATCTGATTGTTCTTTAAATCACCAACCTTATAGTAATATTCTAACTTATTCTAAAGAGTAAGTTAGAAGAACTTCAAGTCACAGAAATCCAAAAGACAATTATAAACCTATTTAACAAGTTCAAAGCATTCAGCGGGGATACAAATAGCTACATGAATGAACTTAAAGACAACAGGAATAAATGATGGAAGCCCAAGTAAACAAAAACAAACAGTTAAACAAAACAATGAGGATAGTTCAAGACAGGAAAATTAAATTCAGTAAAGATAGAAAAACACACACATACACAAAAAGAATGACAAATGAAAAACTTAAAAAGTCTGCTAAAAAGCTCAGTGGAGAATGTCAGCAACAGAATGGATCACATAAAAGAATATTAGGGTTTTGTAAACAAGGTAAGGTAGAAGTCGAAAATCAGTTAAAAAGAAAACATGTACAGGAAGTTTGGGACACCATGAAACCAAATCTGTGAATTATAGCCATAGAAGTCCAGGCCAAAGGCAAAGTGAATATTTTCAATAAAATGAAAAATCTTTCCTATCTAGAGAAAAGTATTGAAGTACAAGAAGACCACAGACCACAAAAATGGGACCAGAAAAGAAGCACCCCATGGTATTTATAATTAAAACACTAAAAGTACAAAAGGAAAATATTAAAAAGCTGGAAAAAAAACCCATCAGGCCTCATACTCTGAAATTGCTATAGTAAAAAGTAGGGAGTATGTTTCAACATATGGGCACAGATGGAGACTTTCTAAATAGGATTCCAATACTACAAGAAATAAAACCAATTGATGAATGGAATCTCATGAAACTAAAATTTCTATATGACAAAGGAAACTACAACTGAGTGAAGAGTTAGCCCACAGAATGAGATAAAAATCTTTGCAAACTATACATCTGTCAGAGGATTAGTGTCTGGAATGTTTAAATAATTTTTATTATCTTTGAGATTATAATTATATTTCTTCCTTTTCTTCCCTCTAAACCCTCCCACTGTCCTTGCTCTCCTTCAAATTTATGGCTTCTTCTTTCACTAATCGTTACTACATGCATATGTGTATATACATATATTTTCTTAAATATAACCTGTTCAGTCCATGTAATGTTACTTATATGTGTATTTTCAGGGCTAACCATTTGGCACAGGCAACCAATTGGTGTGCTTTTTGCTGGGGAAGACCACCTCTCGGTAAAAACTAAACATCAAGAAAAACAACAACTTCGTTAAAAATGATCTATAGAACTAAACAGGGAGTTCTCAAAAGGAGTACTACAAATGACTAGCAAATACACACACACACACACACACACACACACACACACACACGCTGTTCAACATCTTTAGCCTTCAGGGAAATACAAATGAAAACTGTTTTAAGATTCCATCTCACTGTAGTCAGAATGGTCATCAAGAATACCAATGTCAACTGGTTGTTGTCAACAACAATGTCAACAATGTTGTCAGTGGATATGGAGAAGGAATCCCTTTGTTGTCTAAGTCTCAGGAAATATTGCAGAAGAGGAGGCAGGAACTAAGAGTTGGAAGATGGGGTGAAAGACTGCAAAATACCATCCTCTAGAGTCTAGACTCAATATAACCATTGCATTGAAGAACTCATAACAACTGCAATTGCCTCAACTTAGCTTACACAAGACTGGCCCTGTCAACAGTAAGTCATAGAAGGAGATGTTCATGGGCCTCTCCTCAGTGCTCAACTATTGGCTATTGACAGAGTTTGGAGAGAGTAGTAGTTCTAGTCTTCAGTTGTGTACCCACTGGTGATGCCACCAGGCTCCAATAAATTGTTTCATACTCATGGTCACACAAGTGGCCCTAGTTGCACTCAATAGATCACAAAACAAAACGAATAGACATGAATGTCAGAAAGAGATCTGTAGGGAAGAGATGTGGTAGACAGGGCTGGCTTGGGAGATGGGAATGGGTGTGAGGTTAGAGTAGTCAGTATGAAAAATGTACATGCATGAAACTGTCGAACAAATTTGATAATAAAAAGCTATATAACAGAATCAAGAGATTGAAAATATTTCTAAGTAGCATTTCATGATGTGGATATACCATAGTTTTAAAAGACACCTATTGAAACAATCTGGTTTCTGGCTTAGAGGTCTTAGGGACAGCCTAGGAGTTCAATGGCAGTGTTATATTGTTGGTGTGTGTTTAGCTTAGTGTTTTGTTTTGTTTTTTTTAATAAGAAACTGTCAAAATACTTTTGCAGAATTACTGGACCATTTTACACTCCTATCAACAATGTAAGAGTGAGCCAATTCCCTACATTCTCATCAGTATTTGTTACTGTTGCTTTAAGAAAACAAGTTAATCATTCCATTCATTTATTGACAATTCATTAACCATAGAATTCATTGCTTAAATATGTAGTATACCGTTGTTTTTTAGTACACATACAAGGTTGTATATTACCACTAATTCCAGAACATTTCTATTAGCCCAGAAAAAGAAACCCAATATTCATTTTCATCTCTCCTCTATGAACTTAACTCCATGAACTTACCAAGTCTAGATATACCAAATAAATAGTATTTTTATAATACATGACTTTCTGTTTGGCTTCTTTCACTTAGAATAGAATTTCAAGGCTTGTCCACATTGTAGTAGCTTTCAAATTAATTTCAGTTGTTGTACTTTTTATAATTTCAAAATTATTGTTGAATGTCTGTTTAATGAGACACGTTTCTTTTAATCATATATTTCATTAATTCTTTGAGTATTTCATATTTTGATCATTTTCACCCCCTTCCCCAAGTCCTTCTAGATTTACTCTCACTTCCCTATGCACCCAGTTATGTGTCCTTAAAAAAAAAAAAATCAAATCCAATTTGTGAAAGTCCAAATATTCTTGGATATGTGGGCTCCTACTGCAGCATGGTTGACTTAACAGCAGCTACACTCAAATAAAACTGAGCCTCCCTTTTCCAGCAGCTCGCTATTAACTACCAAGAGCTTCTCCAGTAGGGGTGGGTCCACCTTCCCTCTCCATGCTGGGATCTAGTCTGGCTTAGGCTTCCACACGTCTTTTGCATGTTGTCACAACCACTGTGAGTTCATATGTATGGCTAAATGAACATAATGTTAAGCTGACTTTTATACCCATACAGTAATATATGAATGTATCGTTCAACCCTCATAAGAAACGCTTTTTTTTTTTCAGTAGATGGTGATTAACACAGACCCACAACTGGCCATGGTGTATTTCTCATTCTAATATTTTAGAATGGGAGTTTCTTATTCTAATATTTTCTAGATCAAATCCATTATGGTAAGGTAATATATTCCATAATTTTATAATTGGTAGAATTTGTTTTATGGCCAAAGAAGCAATTTGTGCTCCTGTACTTTAATACTCGTATTTCCATTAATCTGAATTCCCTGTGCATTCATTTGAGAACTAATCATTTGCAGAGGAATTCCCCATTCACTATTTCCATTTTACTTCTGTAGCTATAGTTAGTCTTCAGAAGTGATGTTTCTTATATTTCCTCTGCTTGTGCATGCACATGTGTATGTGCGTGGGGGGGAAGGCTTGTCTGTGGGTGTGTGTTTGGGGATTGTGTGGAACACACTATTAATATAGATTCAGGTCAAGAGAATAATTTCTTAGCTGTATTTTATATAATTGCCTGTGGGTGGTAGCAAAGCAATACAAAAAAACCCAACTTCTTTTCTTTCATCTTTTGTGTTTTAAAGAAGCAGAAATGGGTGTTTTCTGCTGCCTTGAAAACTGGGATACTCCCTTGGAAAATATCCTTCTTAAATACGTTTGCCAATTTCAGGCATGAAAGAGATTTGTTATTTATTTGTAAGTGTCATTTAAAAATGGTAGGCCAAGTTTACAATTGCATGTTTTTATTGACTGTTTCCCCCTCTATCTTTTCATTTCTATTGTTCGTTTTCCTATTTGAGGTTAAAAGGAAAACTTACTGCTTTTTCTATCTTATTATTATTAAAGTAATAATATCTCATTATGGAAAATTAAAATATCAGATACACTCCAAGAAAGAAAAACAAAACCTACATGTTACCATTATTATCATTTTAATCCATTTTACCCATTCCTGTATTATTAATGTGTTGGCGAGATATTGTGAGCTTAAATTATTTATTTTGTCCAGTTTGCTTCCTAGTTTTTAAATAAAATTGACAATGAACCTCTTATCTTGCAGACTTTTCCTAGATACACTGTAAGGTAAGTCAAAATTTTATTTATTTATTTAGAAACAGGGTTTCTCTGTTGTAACTCTGGCTGGTCTTGAACTCACAGATCCTCCTGCCTCTGCCTCTCTAGTGCTGGGTTTAAAGGTGTGTACCAACACCGCCCAGCTAAAGTAAGACAAAAATTTAAAGTGTGAGATACTGTCTGAAAAATAAAGTGAAGAGTGGTAGAGGAAGATATTTGACAATGATCTCTGACCTCCACATGCATGTTTGCATATGCGCGCGCGCACACACACACACACACACACACACACACACTTTAAAATAATAAACAATAAGGTTGTGTGTAAACTATAGTTAACTTGAAATCTTTATATCTATTTGAGAAGTTACATCTTTAAAATAATTATTTTTGTATGCATGTAATAACAATTGATGAAAAATGACCTGTGAATTTGAAAGAGAGCAAGGAGGAGTAGGTATATGAGAGGGTTTGGAAGGAGGAAAGGGAAGGGGGAAGGTGATGTAAAATTATAGTCTCAAAAAATAAAGTAATAAAAATAGAATAATTAGTTTTCACATCCAAGAATATAGCTTATTTCTTTTTATTTGTTGATTGACCTCCTTTTCTCTACTGAAGCACACGTGGAGTTCTGAAAGCTTTCAGGAGTAAGTGCTCTTCTTCCACCGTGTGAGTCCTGGGGCTCTAACTCTGGTTACCAGCCTCGCTGGCCAGCGCCTTTACCAGCATGCCAAGCCATCCTGCTGGCTCAACACTTTCTCCTTAAACACATTCCTAGGATTTTTCTCTTTTCCTCATAGTGACTAAGAGTAGTTTGACAGTGAGGAAAATGAAGGCCCATTATCTTCATATGTTAAATGTTTTTTAATTAATTAAAGCATGTTTTAATTTTATTATCCAGTACACATTTTACCAAAATGTTTGAAGTAAATATGCTTATTGTTGAGACATTGCAAAAAACAAAGAAGGGAAAAAAAAATCTCAAAACCCACCAGGGATAGCTTACTGTATTTCCTTTTGCTTATTTCTAGTTTTCTTTGTCTGGTTTGTGTTTATGGTTGCACAATTATACATGTTTCTGAAAAATCCAAACAGTGTAGAAGAATACTAAGGTATGGAGTAAAAAGTAAAAGAAAAATTTTCCCCACCAACCCATTTCTCCATAACGTCAGCACCACTCAAGTAACTAGCATTTCTATTTTAGGAGTTAGCTTGTTGACAGTGTGCATTCTGAGGTGGGCGTGGTGGTGCAGGTAGACAGGAGACAGAGGCAGGTAGATATCTTTGTGAGTTTGAGGCCAGCATGGAGCAAGTTTCAGAACAGCCATGGCTACATAGTGAGATCATGTTTCAAAAACGTGTTCATATTTTTTCATATATACATATATGTATGTATATATATGTATACATATGTATATATATGAAAAGATATATATATATATACATACACACATACATAAACGCACACATATATATAGAGAGAAATGTACCACACACACACATATTCTTTGTAGTCTAATTCATCATTGTTGACTATGTCATGTTTTTATGAAATGAATATTCATTGTTTTCACCATCAAAGTATCTATGTGTTTATTAAGCCAGGGTTATAAATTATACTGTCCAAATTCTTCTAATCTGTAATTAGTACTTTTAAAAACTTGATCTATGGATTCGCAAGAAAGCTATTAATCCATTCATTAAATACCTATGAGGTACTAACATGTACCTTTCTTCTGTACCCCCAGAAATGTAGACCTGAACTAAAGTGTGTTACTTGTCTTTTATTTTTATGCCAGAATACTTGATGAAAACAACTTATAGAAGGAAAGATTTATTTTCGTTCATGGCTTCAGAAGCTTCAGTTGATGGTCAGCTGACTTCATTGTTCTCCATTGTTTGGATGTGAGGCAAAACATGATGGAAAGAATGTGCTAGAGCAGAACTTGGCAGCTAAGAAGCAGAGGGGAAAGAGATTAAGGGACAAGATATAGCAGCCATTCAGTTGACCAGTGTCTTTACTTGGCCCCCACCTCCATTCAGATATTATTTCTTCATTAGGCAATCCATTGATGAAGTTAGAGCCTTCACAGCCCAATCACCAGCTGAGAGCCTACCAGCTGGAAACCAAACCTTTAGCATTTGAGCCTTCAAGGACTATTTCAGATTCAAAGCCATAATAAAAAGAAACAAAAGTTCCTGTTTTTGTGGAACAGATAACCAGAAGCCATTAACTATTGATGTCTGCTGTTGCTATATATGTATAGTTTATTCTTGTTGACATTAAAGGTTATTGTTTTTATTTATTTTTTGAGACAGAGTCTTACATAGCTCACACTGACCTCAAACTTGATATGTCGCTGAGGATGATCTTAAAATGATCTTGAACTTCTGATTTTCCTGCCTCTGACCCCAGTTCCTGGGATCACAGGCCTGTAGCATCATACCTGAACTATCATGTACATACTTAATTGTAGTAAGATTAAGTATTTCATGTAGTTTTGGAAATTTGTATAATACTCATAAATTCTCTATTGCAACCCCTTTGCTAATTTGTCATTTTGGACATAATTTTTGTGGCATTTTTAAATTGATGCTAACTTCCTATTTTTGTTGTTTTTTGGAGTATCATTTTGAAATCTTTCTATGATCAGTGCCTGAAATGCCCCAACTGTAAGACTCACTACTTGGCTTTTATAATTTTAATAATGAAATGCATTACTACCTTAAAATATTGTAATGAGTTTAGAATTCCATGAAGAATTTTGAGAATAATATTGAAGTTAAGTTAGAAGTAACTGATGTGGTATATTCTAATTCAGATGTAGTTAGTAGTCTTTTTAAAGCTTTGATGCATATTCCATTAAATCCTTGTTCAGATTGTTCAAGTATTTAAAAGTTTGCTGCTTTCATTTAGTGTTGGGGGCCGATGATACCCAGGCTGTGGATGTAATCAGCTTACAAAGATCCTGGTTTTTCCCTTTGCTAGGAGTCTGAAGCCCACCAACTGTTTTACCCCTTTCTCATCTTTACTGTATGGTGACAAAAGCCTCTCATCAATAATATTGTCTATTTTGGCCTTATAGTGAAAACTCAAATCGATTCCTGGGCTGGATGGGAGAGGAACACTGCCATCTCTAAGTAATTATAACAGTCTTACTGGCCTTCAAGTTTTTGTCATGTGTGAATACTATTCATGCTTTCTGTAGATATATAAAAAATTATCCTTGGTAAAACTGACCTTCCCATAGAGACAAAGCCATAGTCAAGAACAGAAACGAAGTCTAGACAGTATGTCAGCAAGCTTGAAAAAGCAAATAGATAATTCACCCCTGAATGCCTGCCCCCCTTTATTGTAGCAAGTATACAGACCTAAAATTCAGCTATTCATTAATAGACTATTGTGTTAAGGCTACCCACTAGAACTAACCTTGAAGATTAGAAGCCTGCAGCTAGGAGGGGATGAATGCTCTTGCATTGATGTATGCCTGAACACCTGCATTCTGTTAGATAAGAAGTTAGTAGTTTTGCTATTTCAGTCAGGACAGCTCTCTGTCTTGAGGGGAGTCTTGTAATTTTTCCCCAATGTGCACATTGTTAATTTTTCTCTCTTAACTTTTCTAACCTCTAATTTCTTTATTTTTATTAGTAAAGAAACGCTCTTGTGTGTCATCATCATCATAAGGTCTATTTTTTGTGTCTTATTAAAGCACGTAAGCATGTCAACTAAAGGTCCCCATTAAAGTGCGTAAGCATGTCAACTAAAGGTCCCATAGAAGAGTGGAGTACTGCATTCACTTGTCATAACTTCGTTGTTTATCCTCCTTCATGGAGACTGAGGAACCCCGTGTGGACTAGAGCTGGACTCGACTCCCGCAATTTAGTATTCTCATTCATTCTCATTCCCTCTCTGTCTCCTCTCTGTCTCCTCTCTGTCTCCTCTCTGTCTCTCTCTGTCTCTCTCTGTCTCTTTCTCTCTCTCTCTCTCTCTCTCTCTCTCTCTCTCTCTCTCTCTCTTTCTCTCTCTCTCTCACACACACACACACATACACACACACGAGTCTGACTATTTTTTAGACAAGATCTCACTGTCTAGCGCCAGCTGGACCAGAACTTGCTATGATGACCAGGCTGGTCTTGATCTCAGAAATATCCACTTGTTCTTACCTACTAAATTCTGGGATTAAAGGCTCACACTATCATGCCAGGCTCCTGTATGTTTCTAAGTTTCTTAAAATTGATATGTTAAATTGACCATCACAATATTCATGTAATATACATTGAATTCAATTACTACTTTGATAGTAACATTAATGGTTTTCATTATTCAATAATATTCCATCATATGGAATACTGCAGTTTATTTCACCATTCATGAGATAATAGAAATACGATTTGTTGGCCTGGAGAGATTGCTCAGCAGTTAAGAACACTTGATGTTATTGCAAAGGTTCTGGATTTGATTCCCAGCATCCACATGGTGGCTTACAGCCACCTGTAACTGTAGTTCCAGGGCATCTGATGCCCTCTTCTGACACATGTGGTGCGTATACATACAGGAAAAACATTCACAAGTGTAAGATAAAATAAATTTTTAAACAGGAAATATGGCTTGCTATCAGTAGAAGCTTCAGGTTCAAGGTAGAGATTGGAATGGACCCAGGACCTGGATTACTCTCAGCATTGGTCAGAAAACTTGTTTTTACAGTGGGCAACAGTCAATAGGAGATGCATAACTGGCCACAATGCTGAGAATCACAGACTGAGTACTTAACCCTAAATCTATATTGACTCCACCACTACCAAGGCTCAGGAAATGTCACAGAAAAGGAGGCAGAAAGAATGTAAGAGCCTGATGGTGGAGAGGAATGATATGAAATGCAAACTTCTTGACATGGTTATCACACTCATGAACTCATACTAGCTGTGATTACCTGTGCAAGATCTAACAAAATCAATGCAGCCAAAATTCAAACATACATGTGATAGATGACCTACAGGCCCCAGTCCTTACCAAGAAGCTATTGTCAGTAGATAGTTGATGAAGGAGGGAGAATCATTTGTTATTGAGGATATGACCACTGGTATATTTACCATGATCCAGTGGATGGCCCCACATCTATATGGGCAACACAAATGGAACTTACTGGGTCATCACAAAGAAGTTGAGGACATTAAATTGATAGATGACCATGTTGGGGGATTAGGGGAAAATTGGAGGTGGGAAGTGGGGTGGATATGATCATGTTTCATTGTATACAGGTATGAAGTTCTCAAAAATAAAGAAAAAGAAGCCCGTGGATCTTTGTGAGTTCAAAGCCAACTTTGTATACCTAGTAAGACCCAGGACATCCAGGGCTACATAGAGAATAGAAAAAAATTATTGTGAATAGAATAGAAAATAGAATAGAAAAAAAAGTAATTTGGCTTGTTTCTCATTTTTGTCGACATTAATGATGTTATGAACATTGATGCATAGATTTTTGTCCTTTATATTTTTATTTCTCTTGGGTCCATAGCTAGGAGCTAAATGATTATGTTACTCAGTAATTACATGTAACATTTTCAAGAACTATAGAACAGTTTCATGTTGACCACACCAATGTACCAGTAATGAAAAGGTTCCCATTTCACTGTACCCATAGCATTTGTAATTGCCAGGCTGTCTTAATGGTGGTTGCAATTTGCTTTTAGCTCCTAACTACTTGTATTGCTCATCCTTTCATATTCTTATTGTCCATTTTCACATATCCTTTGAAGGACATCTGTTTAGAACCTTGGCATATTTATAAACTGGGTTACTAGTCTCTATTTTTTGAATTGTGACATTTGTAAATTTTTCTGTGTTTGGGGTAATAATTTAGGAAAGTCACTATCACAAAATATCACCAAAATCTCATCATAGAACATTTTCACATCATGAATAAGATTTATAAAATTTATTTTCATTTAATCCATGCCCCTAGCCCACTCCCTAGGCAACCACTAGTCTCCTTTCTTATTTTCTTTTATAGGACATTTTATAGCTAAGGGAAGTATATAACATGAGTTCCTTTGTGTTTAGTTTTTTTCATTAAGCATTATATTTCTGAGGGTCATCAAGTCATACAACATTTATCAGAACTTTTATTTTTTTGTAGTGGGATAATGTTCTAGTTTGCAGATATACAACACTTTATCCATTTCATCCATTGAGCTGTTTCACTTCTAACTATTATTACTAATACCACAGTGAGCATTTATGGAGAAGTTGCTTTCTTGAGATATAATGCAGGTGCTAAATAATTTCTTTGTTAAAATATAGAATTTGGTGGTTTCAAAATTGTACTCACAGAGCTGCACAGTCATAACCACAGTCAACTTTAGGCTGTCATTACCTTAGAAGGAAATGCCATAAACTTTAGCTATCACTTCTTCCTCAATTTAGCTATTACTCCCAGAATAAGAGAGACAGTCTGACTCTGCATGTCATGGGGCAGGTGTGGAGGTCAGAGGACAATTTGTAGGAATTGGTTCTCTCCTTCCATTAATATGACTGGCTCCTAGGAATCAAATCAGGCCATCAGGCTTGGCAGCAAGGACCTTTGCACTCCCCTCCCAAATCCAGCCGAGCCATCTCACTGGCCCTTGTTTTCTTTTAAACTGGTTAAAATTAAACTTATTTATTTATGTGTATGTATGTGTTTGTACACCTGTTATGGCTTGCATGTGGAGCGCAGAGGAACAATCTGTGAGAATTAGTTCTCTCCTTCTGTGCGGGTCCCAGGAATCCAGTCAGGTTGTTAGAGGCTTGGCAGCGGGTACCTTTACATATGGAGCCATTTCAGTGACCCATTGTTTGTGTTTCTAAGTATTTTTTTTTATATTTTGTAGCTTGAATCCATCAAATTATCCTCATGTTTGGTGATTGCTTTTTTTTTTTTTTTTTTGACCCCAGTTCATTACTGCAGTGGAGTTCATTATTGAATTTGTAATTTTTAATATAATAGTTTTCACAGATCCAGCTATACTACTCCTGGGCTTATTGTTCTACTGTAAAGATACTTACATTTCTATGTGTATGTTTGCACTATTCCAAAAAGCTAGGAAATGGAACTGTCTATTCAGTTCCTTAGGTCATCTATTGATTGGGAGACTTGTTTTATGTTGACAAATCTTTATGCTCTTTATGTTTTATAGATACTAACTCCTGTCTGGCGTATACTTAGCATAGATTTTTCTCCCATTCTATAGGCTATCCTATCACTCTAGTGACTATTTCTGTTGTGCAGAAGTTTTTTATTTTTTTATTTTTTGCTTTGTTTTGAGACAGGGTCTCATGTAACCAAGGCTGTCATTCAACTCACTAACTGAAAATGACCTTGAACTCCTGATTCTCCTGTTGCCAACTTCTGAGTGCTGGAATTACATGTATGCACCACCATGTCTAGTTAGTGCAGTGCTGGGGCCAAATCCAGAGTCTCATGCATACTAATCAGACCCTCCACCAACCTAATCACAGTCCCTGCTCAGCTTTTTAATTCCGTGTAATCCATTTATCAGTTCTTGGAGTCATTTCTCGTGCTACTGGAGTTCTTTTTAGAAATTCTTGCCTGTGATTTTATCTTGAGATGTTTACCCTTTATTTTCCACTACAAGTTTGAAGATTTAACTAGAAGACGGAAAGGCTTTTTATGCTCATGTAAGAAGACTTAATATTATGAAAATGGCTGCATCACTGAATTGACTCAATCCAATCCCAAAGACATTTTTCACAGAACTAAAAAAATAAACAGTCCTATATTTCATACGGAGGCTCCAAAGACAGTGAAATTCTAGCAGAAAGAATAATCCTAAAACAGTACCTGTTCTAAAATTATATTACAGAGCCATAGTGATAAAGACAGTGTTGCCCTGGCGTTAAAAAATAGACATGTAGATCAACGGAATAGAATACAGGGCACAGAAAGAAACCCACACAGCTAGCTATGGCCATCCAATTTTTGACAAAAATATTACAGCCACACATTGGTTAAGGTGGAGAGGGGGCTTTGGCAGTCTCTAGGAGTCACAATGATGAGATTCTATTGGGTTTGCCCGTCTTTCTGACTCAGAAACTCCTAACTTTTCTTTTTTCTTCCCTTCTGCCCTTTTCTTTCAGATGCTGACCAGAGTCTAGGAATGCTTTCTCTGGTACTCTTGATTTCTTTGCACCTTTTCTGAAGTTCTCCCTCCCTGCAGCTAAATGTTTCCATGCAGCTAAATGTTAGTAATGTGGTTGACCATCGCCCCCTCAACACACACACTTAGGAATCTATAATAGAACTCTCACTGCAGTGCAAAAAGACAGGTGTTTATGGATCCTGAAACTCTCTATGTAGACCAGGCTGACCTTGAACTTACAGAGCTCCGTCTGCCTCTGCCTCCCATGTGCTGTGATCAAAGGTGTGTGCCACAACAGCCATCAAAAACAGCCATTTCAACAAAGTATTCTGGGAAAACTAGAAGCCCTCTTGTAAAAGAATAAAATTAGATCTATATTGCTCACCACACACAAAAATAATATAAGAGCAGTGAACTGATGGGTTAGTGGGTAAAACACTTGCTTTACAAAGCCTGAGGACCTTGGTTCAGTCTCCAAAATTGAAGATGGAGGAGGAAAACCAACTCCTTAAAGTTATCCTTGATCTCCATATATATTCCGTGGAATTTGTGCACCTGTACACACATAATAATAATCATCATCATCATCATCTAAAAATTAAAAATCAATATATGATTGATTATAAAAAGTTTTCTTGCAGGGAGATGCCTCAGCTGCTATATTTGCTGTGCAAGCTGAGCGACCTGGATTTGATTCCTAGAACCCACACAGAGGGAGAGGTAGAGAACTGACTCTACAAAGTTGTCCCCTGACCTTCACATGTATTCTATCATACATGTACACATACACATATACAACCTATCACTTTGAAGATAGCTTTTCTGTTGCCTTGGTTGATGCTAAATCTTTGGCACTTTTCCAGACACTGGCAAGCAATGTTGTTTTAAATAGTCTCTGCTTGGGTTTTGGTTTGATTTGTTTTGGTTTTGTTTTGCTTTTCTTGCTTTTCTTTCTGAGAGAGAAGAGAGCATCCTCATTCACCACTTCAATGCTGTAATTCCACACCTCTGGGATTATCAAATTTTGTTTGATTGGGGACTGGACTCTGCTTCCATCTGTGCATTTGCCTCTTGACTTTGCTTTCCAAGCTCGTATGGGTGCAGGGTCTTTTACATTTGTCATGTCTTGCTGTCATCCTTGGCTTGTCAGAGGAGCAGACGGCCTTTGATAAAATTCCTCCGAGCACTAACCTTTGCAGCCCCTGATGCATTATAAACAAGGTCATACACACCTTCACCTTTCATGCAATGTTCTCGCCATCTCTTTGACTTAAAAGCTCTTTGGCAAGAGGTACAGCTCACTTGGTGTAAAACCTTTGTGAAGGCTTTCATGTTTGTGGGCAAGTCAACTGAAAAAGAAAGGAAAGAAAAGAAAATGTAGGAATAAAAAAGGGAGGGAGGAAGGAGTGAAGGAAGGGGGATGAAGGAAGGAAGGAAAGAAGAGAGGAAGGAACGAAGGAAGGAAGGGAGAGAGGGAGGGAGGAAAACAGCCTGTATCTATTGCATTAGCTTCCTGAAGATGGCAGCAGTGTTCTGGGAACTGGAGCTCTGCAGGCCTCTCCCTCCAGTTCCTGGGAAATGTGTGAGCAGGGTAGGTATGAAATGCTCCTTTCTGCATTGATTGTGATCTTTAACATAATTGTTTATCAGTGTGATGGGTGAGAGTCTGCCTCGCAGCATTGTTTTCATTTGCATTTCTTTGATAGTCAGGAGAGGAACGGATTTCTGTTTCAAAGCACTTCTCTTCTCAGAACGACTTTCATATCCTTTATCCTATATTTACAGCAGGATTTAAATTTGTGGCTTTTACTTTTTCTCGGTATAAAAATAATATGCATGCACTGTTGAGATTTGAATAAACTTAGAAATTTTACATACTCCCATTTATACTCCCAGAGACAATGACTTCAACATTTAGATTCATTTTTACTACCATCTGTGTAGTTACTTGCCTTGATCACATTGTACATAATTTTGTTCTATATCCTGTTTTTTCATATAACTGTATGCTGATATTTCCCTTAGCATTAATAATTCTTGCATATATTTTGAAAATAGCTTTAGTTTATGCTTTAAAGAATAATTCACCAGTACTGTTAATATATGGTAAATACCTGGAGATATAATTTGGACAACCGAGATATAACTGTTACTAAGTATGTGTGTCTGTCTGATTAGATTTGTGTGCGCATGAATGTGCAGTCAGAGGTAAACCTCAGGAGCCACCCACCTGATTGAGACAAGGTCTCTCATTGTCTGGAGCTCACTCAGTAAGCTAGCTTTACTGGCCAAAGTTCGTGTAAAAAAGCTGATATAGTAGCATTCGTTTGTATTCCCAAACTAGGGCGGAGGAGATGAGCAGACACACATGCACAACTGTTTCACTGTATTAGCACTCCTCTTTTATCCCTGAATCTAAACAGCAAACCTCATAAAGTCACTTTACAGCTTAATTTACAAAAGGAAATTCTTTAAGAGAAGTATATATTTTTACTTAATTTTTAACCTTTGCTTTATCTTTAAGCCAGGATCAGTGAAGACTCTCCCTCTTCTGAAGCTTGGTTTGGGTACGTACTGTCCTTTTCCAAAGTCAGCAAGCCCCCCAATACTTAAATCTTCAGTATGTGCTATCCCTTATCTTGGCATAACAAGCTCACTAACTTTGCTTCACACATACTCTCCTGAAATTATTTTCAATGCTGTAGACAAATATCCATTTTTACCTGACTTCAGGCCCCTGAAGAGCAGGGAGGTTGGGCTCCTACTGGCATTGCTGAGCTGTGCCTCACCACTGTTGCTGCCAAGGTCAGAGCTTTTGAATTTGTTAAGTTAAATTCTATTCCCAGTATTAATATGCTTCAGGCAAAGATAAGCTTCGAAGACTATGTGTGGTGCCCTACTCACAAAATTTTGCCAGTAATGCAAGGATGGGAGTAATCACATCAGCTATAACCATCAGGGAACTTCCTAATGCCAGTAGTAAAAACAACAGCAAATGCTCACTGAATTCCTGCCCTATGTCAGGCATTAAAATGATCTCTTTATATAAATTAACTCATTTAAGATCCGTAACGACTCTCTGAATATGGCTATTATTACCAACACTTTATAGGTGGGGGCACTGAGACATAGTTGGAGCAGCAAGGAGATACAATGAACTGAATTGTCTAAATATAAATGTAAGAGCCGAGAAACCCTTGCATTCATCAATATTTTAGAGAAGATTTATTTTAATCAAGGTAGAATTGCTTTCTGTCTGGAAGTGGAACATTATATAGGAGCCCTGTGTATTTGCTGGAGAAGGGAAGAATAGAGATAATGGTGCAGACATTGGACACAATTACAAAAGGAAGTAGGGAAGGCAAAGATACACTTTTCTTTTACAGTATGACTTTACTAAAATATTATCAAAGTACACATTTTAAGTGGGAGGATTGTGTGGTAGACCTCAGCGAAGCTATTAAAATCACACTGAAAGGAAACGCCAAGCAAACACATCTAAGAAGAAAATTTAAACAGGACTGTTGACTAGTAAAGAAGGAAATTAAACAGGGAAGCAATTGTGAGAGTAACAGCTGCACCGGGAAACCGACTGTCAGTGAAAATAAGCCCAGGCTTCTTAGAGGGGCTTTAGGGCTTGGAGGGAGTTGCAGAAGCCTAGGCAGCTGCTTTAATTGGCAGCCCCCACTCCCGAGCTCCCTCACAAATACCCCATCCTCAGAAGTTATACTTTAAGTATAATTAGAGGAACAAGGCGCAGTGTTTGATGGTGCTGTCTGGCATAAAGTAAGTGCTAAGTAAATGTCACCCATTATTGTCATTTCCACTCAGATTATTAAAACAGGGTCTTTACTCAGCCTTCTATATCAAGTCTCTCTCCTTCTGTCAGTCCATCATCTCACCAGTGACATGATATACCTTGCCTTGAAGGGCTCATCGCTGCCTCAGAGAGTGCATGGGCTGACCAGCTGCTTCTTGGACAAACCTTGCCTGGACCATTAAGAAAATCTGGTGAAATGTTTGGAGACCCCGCTTTGCACAGTTCAGGAGGTTTATATTCACTTCAGTTGCCTAGCAACAAATATCATTAATTTTTAATGAAAGAAAGGTCTGATAATGTTGACTTTTACCTGAGCTTTATGATTCTGGAAGACAGGACCAATCTTTCCAGGTCCTGGGAAATGGCAAAAATGCCTAGAATGTGCAAGGTCTTGGGTTCAATGCTCAGAACTGCAAAAAGCAAAGCAAAGCAACAAACCAACCGAACAAACAAAAAACATTATGAAAATCCTTCCACACCTTTTGTTTTCTAGGAGACTTCTTATTGCAAAGAACTAACCTTCCCCATGTGACTTGTATACGACCACCATGTTTCTCTATAACAAAGCCAGGCGTATTTGTTGCTTTCTAAGTTATTAGCTGAATTGTTTGTACTCCTTGACCTCTGACAAACTGGGACAATATGCCTGTTACCTTAATTTAATAAAATAAGGTTAGCTTCTCTCCTTTCCCTTAGGCTCTTTAACTTTGGCCCTCTATCAGCCTAAACCAGCAGATAGGCATTCCTTGGTGGCTCGTTTTTTTCTCCCCATTGGAAAAACATTTCATAATCAATTGCTGTACCCTTTCACCTCTCTTCTCCACTCCCAGTTCTTTCTAGCTTTATTCATTTCTCCCTATAAAAGAAGAGCTAAGAGATAAGTTTAATGAGCATGATGTAACCCCAGCACTCAAGAGGCAGAGGAAGGGATCTATGGGAGTTCAAGATTATCCTAGTCTATCTAGTAAGTTCTAAATTAATTAGGGTTAAAAACCCTAACTTTTTAATTTTTTTTATGTTGTATCTCAAAAGCACAGCATAAAAATGAATAAATAAACTTCAATAAACATCAGATTGGAATGTATTTTCTACCTGACTTTTAAACACAGATTTCCTGGTCAGAGGTCATCACTACTGCAATAGTTCCCCTTCCCTGGACTTTAGTCTAGACTTTTTATTGTGTATGTGGTATATGTGTGTATATTCATGTGTTTTATGTTTCTGTGTGTGTTTGTGTGTGTGTGTGTGTGTGTGCATGCAGGTGTGCTGGCATGTGTGTGGAAGCTAGAGGCCAGTGTCAGACGTTATCCTTTCTCTTGTTATTTTTTTGAAACAAGGATTCTCACTGAACCTGGAGTTCTCAGATTCAGCTAGAATAACTGGCCAGAAAGTCAAGGAATCTGTGTGTCCAGTGTCCTAGCAGTGAGACGACAGACAGGCATGCTGGCTAGTTTTATGTCAACTTGACACAAGCCATAGTCATCGGAGAGGAGGGAAACTCCATTGAGAAATTGTCTTCATAAGATCCAGCTACAGGCAAGCCTGTAGGGCATTTTCTTAATTAGTAATTGATGGGAGAGGGACAGGTCTATTGTGGGTGGTGCCATCCCTGGGATGGTGGTTCTGGGTTCTATAGGAAAGCAGGCTGAGCAAGCCATGAGGAGCTAGCCAGTAAGCACTGCTCCTCTATTGCCTCTACATCAGCTCCTGCCTCCAGGTTCCTGCCCTGCTTGAGTTCCTATCCTGACTTCCCCTCAGTGATGAGCTGTTACCTGGAAGTGTAAGTGACCCTTTCCTCCCCAAGTTGCTTTTGGTTATGGCGTTTCACTACAGCATAGTAACCCTAACAAAAACAACGGGGCTTTTTGCATAGGCACAAGGAATCTGAACTCAGGTCCTTTTGCTTGCATGGCACACACATTATTAACTGAGTCACTTTTCCCGCCCTACACCTATACTCTTTAATTGGTATGTTTAATAACTTTTATGGGGGGATATATTTTAATGCAGAATTCATTCTTTATGTTTCTTGTCAGAGTTTCTATATTACCCAAATTTTCACTTGAGTGAGTTTAGAAGAGAGCTACTTCATTTGTTGAGGATGTGTCATGGGCAGAACAAAAGCTGTTCTTCTTGCTTCCCCCTGTTTCTCTGGGTTTGGGACATGGTGATAGTTTGGTAACTGTATCTAATTGGTTCTAGTGGAAGGATAAAGAATCAATGTTAAGGGGTAAAACAGCAGCCAAAACGTAAGATGGCCTCTTCACTTACAGGTAGCTTCAAAATAGCACAGGACTGCTAACCACACAGGGCACTTTAATGCATCGTTTACATGGCTTCCTTTGACAAATGCCATCAGAAGACCTCCTAGAAATTGCATTTTAGAATAAAATGACTTAAATTTGGGAACAAGTGCTTCCGTAAAGGGGGTGGGGGTGAGGTTTAGCAAATATCAGCATGCCAGGGTCACAGCAGGGTCACTATGCATGTCCACAGTCCTGACTTATAATCCTGGGGATAGTTCTTGGGCAGAAATAATTTGGAGTTCAGTTTTTTAGAATTGAGAGTAGGGTGGAGGGAAAGGTCTTTTGGTGGCAGTGTGAGTGTCATCCTTCCAGATGGGTCAGTTTTATTGCTAGAGAGGCTACTGCTATTTCCTTGTATAACCACTCCCATCCACCCCAGCTTCCAGGCTTTCTTAGTATAGGAAGTTATTAGAATCAGACTTTGTAAAATCAGAGAGCAAAAGTCCTATAGATTTCTGCCTGTGCCCACAGAGGAAGACCAGGATCACTTTCCAGTGGATATCCAAACTAAAGTTTTTGCTGATCGCCCTTCATTTTTAAGTCCTTGGCAAATGAACTAAATAGTCAGTCCTCAAAATATCCTTAACAGTTGTAATGGAGAGGGACCTAGGAATTCTTAACACCTTCCATATTCTTCTCCATGTTGTAATTTTTGATGCCCTCACAGTTTCCAGCATGTCACTCCTAGAATCTACTAAATGCCTAGCACATTTCTTCCATCGCCTCCCTAATGCTCTGCTGTCTAACCTATGGGAAGCTGAGGATTATCCCTCATGGGATAGTCCTATGGAAGACCATGTACATAGGTGAGGGAGTGTCATGGGACCAGACATCTCTGTTAATTAAAGCTGCAAGAATTCAAGGTCTGCCCCTCTTAATAATTTTTAAGGTTATTTTTGTACTGGTGTCTTTTCTTAAAGTTTTCCAAGAATATGACAAAATGAATGGTGGAATTAAAGAGAAGTCTCTGAAAGCCATTCCAAAAGAAGACTGAATGCAGAATGGGTCTTCCCATAAAGAAGCAGTTGGGCAGAGAAACATTTTTAGGAATCTCATCACTTGTGCATTTGATACATATGCTGGTTTCAGAATATGTTAGTCAGATTTTTCATCACCATAATGTAGTACCTCAGAGAACAACTTAAAAGAAGGAAGAATTTATTTTGGCTCACAGGTTTTGCTTTTTTTTTAATTTAGTTGAATTTTATGTATAGGAATGTTTTGTCTGCATGTATGTCTGTGCAACATGCATATGCCTGGTGCCTGCTAGAAGCCAGAATAGGGTGTTAGATCCCCTGGAACTGCAGTTGCAGGTGGTAGTGGACCACCATGTGGGCACTGGGAATTGAACTTGGGTCCTCCAGAAGAGCAGCAAGTTTTCCTAACCACTGAGCCATCTCTTTGGCCCCTTGGCTCATCTTTTAGATGCTTCCAGCCCTTTCATAGAAGGGAATATGTGGTGGAATGGAGCAGGTTGCTTCATGGTAGTCAGGAAGCAGAGTGAGAAAAATGTCTGTGGTCTGGGGATCTCTCTTTTTCCTCTTTTATTCCACCTGGACCCCAGTTTGAGCCCCACATTCAGGTCAGGCATCCCAGTTCCACTGTTGTCTTTATTATTCTTTTCTCCTCTGTCTTCTCCTTTAGTTAATCCTGTCTGGAAATAGCCTCGAAGATATACACAGAGGTGCACTGTACTAAGCTCCTTGGACTTCACCAATCCAACTGACAAAATTAACCACCATACAGGGGACTGATGCTTCCTTCCTCCTTGAGAATCACTGACACTCAGAACATAGTCTGTATTCTGATAATACCAATGCATCATTAAGCTATGGCTGACATTTCATATAAATCTCTATGTAAAGTTTTCCAAATGTGAAATACCAAAGCAAATCATATATTGGTTTTTAAATCATTCTGAATAAAAATTAAATCATAATAATAAAGGTATTCATAATACACTCTGGATATATTTATTCTTCTCTCGTCGTTTCTTCAACTATATTATTTAAATACTTTGTGTGTGTATTCAAATTTGACTTCATCTAAAGTGCAGAATAATTTTTGTTAGGGATGTACAAAATTCTATTCCTCTCAAATTTGTAAGTTGAAGTTCTAACCCTCAGCACCTCAGAATATGATCGATTCATGTGGGTAGCCCAAATCCAGTAAGACCTGTGTCCTTACAAGAGAAGATTAAGACACATACATGTGTGCATAGAGAGTATCCCATGTGATGGCACAGTGGGAACATAGCCATTTGCATGTGTGGAGAGAGGTCTTAGAAGAAACCACTTCTGAAAGCTAATAAATTTGCCTTGTTAATTCACCCAGCACGGTATTTTGTTAGGACAGACCAGTGAACTATGCCAGTTTTCAAACTTGCTTGTCATACTTGCCTAGAAACATGGCCAATTTTCTCTGTATTGTTTCATTTTAGCATGTGAGCTGTCAAAGTACACAAATATTCCATTTTGTTTTCATTTGAAGCTATGCCCTTCATATACAATTCCACGAGTGATCTTTAGGTTCCCTTTTCTCCTTTTGCTGGACCATGGAAAACAGCCTTGAAAATAGAAGATGAAAGAAGTGGTGGTGAGATTGGACATTACAGAAACAGACCCTAGGTTTCTTTGCCAGCACCAAAAAAGTTATGGAGCACAGAGAAATAATTACAGACCCGAGGCTATGGTGAGATTGAATGAAGTCCTAGTCTGCCCTAGTCTCCACAGCTGTTCAAGCAAACAATGCTGATTGTTTATCTCTAGTCACACTGAAAAACACTTCCTCGAAATTGGAGATACTAGATGGCAGAACAGAGAGGGTTGGTCATTAAAGTATTGGCTTGGGTTACTACAAAGTCTTTCAAATCCCTCTTCATCCTGAGGTCATTTGCCCTCTTGGTAGTGCTGCTCTTCCCGTAATTGCTTCCTTCTTTGACCTTTTCCTCTAACAGACTGAATTTGGAGCTACACTTATCAATGCCTCCCCTTCAGGGTTCTAGTTTTTTACCTGTTTACCCAGTGCACATGAACCCAGTGCACATGAAAATGTTATAAAATAACCCTCAAACAGAATGTGAAAGGAATAAGATTTTTAGTTAGAAAAGTAGAACATCAGATAGTAGTAACTTGAGGCTTTTAGCCTCGGGTCTGTAATTATTTCTCTGTGCTCCATGACTTTCTTTGGTGCTGGCAAAGAAACCTAGGGTCTGTTTCTGTAATGTCCATCCACAACACTCATCTGCATTAAGAAGACATTACATAAAATACACGGACACAGAAAAACTAATTTACAGCTTTTTGCCAAAACTAGTAAGAGGGTGTGTAAGTAAGACCTCAGTGGGTCTCGGCGTTTCCCATAAGACTGCTGCAGTTTACAGAAGAGATGAGACAAGAGCCAGAAAAACATGCCTGTGTGGCTGTGTGATCCTTATTGGACCTAGGAAACAAACTTTTCCTCCCAGCTTCAGTAGTCAAATGTTCTAAGGGTGGACCATTCACAAGGTTTTTAAAAGGCTTCATAATGTGACTTAGGCTTTTGCTAGGTGATTGGTTTTTTTTTTTTTTAAGGGAACGCTAGATTGAATGTTATAAAGAAGCATAGATTATTGTATGGTTGGGTATCTTAATATATCTTGTCACAGAGAAAGCTGACTGACTAGTCTGGGGCCAAAGTTATAATTGGTAAAGAAATATAAATCATTCATCTTTTTAATGGTGAGAAGAGGTCTTAGTATTTCATAGATTGTAAAAATTTCCTTGTGTTTGCTTGTGGTTAGACAACTTTACAGAGGATTATCTTCACAGTCTGTTTCAAAAAGACCTTATCTGATGCTGATATTTTATGAGATTTTTTTTTATGTCCACCAGAGAAGAACTCAGCCTTGCTATGAGCACTGGGAAAGCTTTCAAGAAATGTCAGACCAATTTTTGATTGTTAGGGGCTGCTTTTTTCTTACTTATTTTTAAACTCATGCAGTAACAGGAAACAAACAACACAATTTTGAAAGGGGGCACAGAACTAAACAGAGTTCTCAGAAAATGAATTACGAATGACCCAGAAACATTTAAAAAATGTTCAGCATCTTTAAAAACACTTAAAAATGTTCAACATCTTTAGAAACATTTAAAAATGTTCAACATTTTAGACATTAGGGAAATTCAAATGAAAACTACATTGACATTTTATCTTACCCCAGTCAGAATGGCTAAGATCCCCCTCCAAAGACTATAAATGTTGGAGTGGTTGTGAAAAGGGGGAACACTTATTCACTGCATGTGGGAATATGAACTGGTGGAACTAGTGTGGAAATCAATATGGGGGTTCCTCACAAAGCTAAAAATAGATATAACACATGATCCAGCTATGCTTTTCTTGGGTATATACCCAAAGAATTCTGTTTCCTACTCTAGAGACACCCACTCATTCATGTTTATTGCTGCTCTATTCGTAAAAGCCAGGAAATGGAAACAGCCTAGATGCCCATCAACTGATGAATGGATAATGAAAATGTAGTACATTTACGCAGTGGAAGATTATTTAGCCATTAAAAAAGCAAAATTATGAAATTTGCAAGTAAATAGATGGAGTTGGAAACAGTCATTCTGAGTGAGGAGACATATACATCAGATAAACTTCACATTCTTCTGTTATTTATGGATTATAGTTTTGAATCTTCAGATATGTATGTTTTATTTGAAATACCCATATAGAATACCTGATTTCATCTGGAAATTAGGAAGACACTGGGGCCCTTTCCAAGGAGAGGAGATAAAATTTAGTGGCATAAAGGGTTAAAGGGAAGTAATAGAACAGGAAGGATTAAATTGGGGTGGGTGTGGGAGAGCAGCATAGAGATGGTAATATGTGGAGGGATAAATAACACTAAAGACCTTTTATAAGTCACAAGGAAGGTTACTACTATAGAAGCTTCCTAAAATATATGCTTGCACATATATAAAAAGAGTTAAAATCGAATTACTCTGTAATGAGGTCATGATATCTCTACAGGATAAAAAATAAAATTTTCATTGCCAAGAATGGGTTACCTCTTTTAGAATTGTTAGTCAGGTTCCATAGACTCCCAAACAGTACAGACTATTGCTGATACAATTTATTTACCCTGCAGAACTTGACAGTAAGACCACGTTGCCAAAGAAATGATATACTTGAATTATAGAACATAGAGATATCAAGCTGGTACTGACTTGGAAGCTTCATCCCTATGGTAATACCATATTGCTGGAGACACCACACACTTGAGTTACAGAACATAAAGAAATCGAGCTGGTACTGACCAGTAAGCTTCACTCCAACTGGACAGCAGCGTTCATAGTGCTGGAAGGTGCTATGCAAGCTACTGAAGGAGAAAAATGATCATCAGTCTTATCCAGCTGTAAACCTTATGAGCCATGATAACAACTGGCCTAGCAAGACATGCTCACTGGCAAAATAGTGGCACGAACATCATGAGAGTAACTAACCATTTTCTGATTGGATTTAAGCCCTGCTCTACAAGATGAAACTCATACCTGGCACCATTATTGCACCAAGATTTTGTGGCTAGGCAAGCCCTAGGCCATAGGAGAGAAACTGCTATTATTATTCTGCTAAACGAATATAGTATTAAACCAACTGCTAATGACTTATTATATTTATAGATTAATGCATCTCTCAACTCTTATCAGAGAAGCTTCTGTTTGCAGTAAATGACACTTAACACAGAGCTCTATAATGGTCAAGGTACAGAGAATAAGTGATTGTGGAATATCCAACCCTAAACAGGACCTCTATATCATCCCTTCCTCCCAAGGCTCAGGGATCACTGTGGAAGGAGGGGCAGAATGAATGTAAGAGCCAGAAGTAGTAGATAGCTACACAGAAATAATATCTTTTGGCGCACAGTAGGGCAGCTGCACACATGAACTCACAGTGTTTATGACAACATGTACAAGACCTATGCAAGACCTATCCCATCATGGAAAGGGGAGGTGGGCACGCAATCTCACTCCTACCAGAGGAGCTATGGACAATGCATAGCTGACGGGATAAGGAAAGTCAGCATATTCTAAGACTGTAAAGCCCTGGTAAGCTGACTATGTTCCATTGGAAAGTGGCACATCACAGATATGTGGTTAGCACAAATTCGACTTGATGGTTTAAAAAAGAAGAAAAGAGGGTACAAAGTTGGGAGGTGTGCTGGCTAGTTTTCTGTAAACTTGACATAAGCTTGGGTCATTTTGGAAGAGGAAACCTCAATTGAGAAAATTTCCCCACAAGACTAGCCAGTGGGCAAGCCTGAGGCACATTTTCTTTGACTGATAGTTGGTGTGTGAGGGCCCAGCTCACTGTGGGCAATGCCATCTCTGGGCTGGTGGGTGCAATAAAAACCAGACTGAGCAAACCATGGAAAGCAAGCCAGTAAACAGCACTCCTCCACGGCTTTTTCAATGCTGGGAGCCCCAATATCCTGGCAATGTGGTTGAAGTCTGTTGACAAGGTTCCAGACTCCCTGGCTGGGAATTTCTGCTTACCAGCCCTTTCTCCCCTTTGCTGTAATGGTGACAAAAGCCCTTCATTATGTCTGCATGGCCTAGTAATACCTTAGCTGGCTGGTGTTAGCTGAGAAGGAGAAGCGGCCATTTTTTACTCAAAAGTAATTGTCATTGTAAAATATCTTGCAGGCTTCTAAGTCCTGACATGTGTAAAGCTACCTATTCATATTGATAGTAACAGATAGAAGCAAAAGGAGCCTAGATAGAGAAAAAATAATATGCACCAAACAGCTAAAAAACTATAAAATAAAAACCTTCTTTGCCTACATGGCATTCTGCTCTGTTTGAGGCAGACAGAGATATTATTCAGCTAACAGTATTAAGTCAAATGTTCTTTCTTAGCAAAACAAGATAATCTCAAAGTTTGTAAGTCTACAGGAGGAAGGACACCCGGCTCCTCCCACTTGGGCGTGACTACATCTACCTATGAAACCAGTTCCTCTGAAGGCCTGAGCAACATCTACATACCAAAAAACTATTTGGCTTTTTAAACCTCTTCCCAGAGCAATTTTCTCTCTTTCTGGTGTGGCCCCTTTCCCTGGTAATGTATATTGTAAGTCTCTCCCTCCTTCGCTTGGTGTGATTTTTCCACTGACAAGGCGCATTGCATTGTCAGTCTCTCTCTTGCCCCTCTCTTTTCTTAGTATGTATAGTGTTAATTCCCCTATTAAAAACGCTCCTGCATTTTACTTCTAAAGTGTGTTCCACGTGTCATTTTAAAGCCGGATCATGCATATTTCCTTGGGTCCCATAAAAGAATGAACTACCCTGTTCATTTGTCATTCCTCATTTTTCCTGCACTTGTACTCCCTCCTGTGTAGAGTTTCCGTGAACCCATTTGTGGTAAAGACTGGCTCCCTCCACATTTCAATTTCTGCCTTCATTTTCCTGCCCTCTTTGAGCTCCTTCTCTGATTTCCTTCAGTGATGGACTGATATTTGGAAGTGTAAGAAGAAATAAGTCCTTTCTTCCCCAAATTACTTTTGACCATGGTGTTTTATCACAGCAAGAGAAACCTAAGACAGGTAGGCAGATAATAGAGATTGAATCTGGGAGGACCTGGGAGAGTATGATCAAAACATTCTGTATGATATTCTCAAAGAACTAATAACAATTTCAAAAAAAGAGAACCAATGTAAATATTAAAAGTAACTTTACATTTATTATATGATAACCCTTGCCCCATCCAAGAGCTCACCTTGTCCTAAATTTTATTATCACCTTGCTTTGTTTTTCTGTTTTATAAATTTCAAATCTAAACATAAAATTTGCATGGTTTTGAATTTAGTTAGTTCAACAAAGCACAGTAATGTTGTTATATATGCATTTTTTGAGACTTGCTTTTCTCACATAACATTTTCTTACTATGGTCAATCTGTGCTACAATATGTACTTCTAGTACATTCTTTTATATTGTTGTATTTTTGGAATGTACCAACATTGTGTGTAGCAATTCTTGTGTTCTTAGGATTTTTTTTGACTGTTGTTGTTTTACAAATAGTCTTATATATACTTTATATGTTCAACACGTTTCTTTGACTGTATAGCTAAAAGAATTCCCAGTTCATGTTCAAGTGTGGACAATGCTAATTTTTTTTCAGAGGTAGCATTTAAATTTATAATCCCAGCAGCAATGTATAAGACAGCCCAACGACCCACATATTCTCCCATACGCTCTCATATAATATTTTACCTTCATTAAGTATTTTAATCACTTTAACCATGGTTTGCTTTTCTTTGATTTCTAAGAAGAAATTCATTTCACATGCTGTATGTTTTTCCTCTTCTATGAAATATATGTTTGTTCTTTTCCTCCATTTGTCTATTGCATTATCTTTTGCTGTCTGATGTGTAGTTTATGTATTATTTATAGAAATGCTTTATTGATTAGATATATGGTAGATATCTGCTTTCATCTTGAAGCTTGTCTTTATTTTCTTTAAGTTTTTTAATAGATTGAAGTACTTGATTTATATATAAACTTTACTCATATTTTGTAGATAGAGCTTCTATGTATTTTTGAGAAGTATTTTGATATGCTAAGGTCTAAAAGGAGTTTGCTCATGTTTTCTCCTAAAAGTTTAAAAGACTTTTTTTATAGCTAACTTCTTTATCTGGAGTAGACTTTCATTTTAAAGTTAGATATAACCAATTTTTCTATCTCCATTTGCTAAATGACCTCATATTTCCCCAGTGTGTTTCAGTATTTTCTGTGTTATATATCAAAATTCCATCTCTGCATATCTCTGCTCCAGGACTGTCTTATGTGTTCATTGGTCAATTTTCTATTCTTTTCTCAGTTTTTATATTTCCCCTATTCAGGGAGGAGAAAATTGTAGTCCAGTGTGGTGTCACAATCACAACGAGACATGAGTACTGGGATTATAGCTACAAGACATCACTACCAGCTTCCTTCCCTTCTTTATTTATTTATTTATTTGCTTGTTTTTTGACACAATATTTCTATGCAACTCACTCTGTAGACCAGGCTAACCTTGAACTCACAGAGATCCACCTGCCTCTGCCTCCCAAGTGCTTGGATTAGTGTGTGCCACCACCACCCAGTTCCCTAATTTTAAATTAATCATTTAATTTGGAACACAAAGTTCCAAACACATACAAAGGTAAAAATTAACACTCATTCTTACACCTGTTACAAACTTGTCTTTAATAATTAAATATTGGTCAGTGCCATTTTGTCTATAGTTTCACCTAACTCCTCTTGGTCTCCTAGAGGATTTTAAAGTGAATTTTGAGGACCATTTCTATTATCCTTAAATATTGAGCAGGGGTCTTTAAAAGAAAAGGGGTGAAAACACAGGAGATAAATAACCCCACCCCATCAAAATCAATAGAAGGGACACACACACACACACACACACACCACAAACAACAACAACTGCAAAATTAACAGGGCCTAACAAGCATCAGACATTGATATCTCTCAATGTCAATGGACTCAACTCCCCAATTAAAAAAACACAGACTAACCGAGTAGATGTGAAAACAGAATCCATCCTTCTGCTGCATACAAGGAACACACCTCAACCTCAAAGATAATCATTACCTCAGAGTAAAGGGTTGGGAAAAGATCTTCCAAGCAAATGGACCTAAGAAGCAAGCCAGTGTAACAAAATAGACTTCAAACCTAAATTAATCAAAGAGACAGAGAAGGACACTTCATACTCATCAAAGGAAAAAGTCACCAAGATAGCATTTCAATTCTTAACATCTATGTCCCCTAAACAAGGGCTCCCACCTTTGTAAAAGAAAAAAAAACACAAAAGTAAATAAATAATAAAATAAAAACAAAATGAAATCAGGATCCAAATAATGTCTATGCTTTTGTATTTTTTTAAGTTCTATATTTTATTACTGGACAAAGTACCTCCCCAATTTAAACATGACCAAGTCTCCAGGTTAAAAATGTTGAGCTCCACCTGAGATCCTCCTTATTCTAGGTTCTCCTGGGGATTCATAGCCAGTAAAAAAAAATCAGAAGATAAATTTTAAAAATGGGGAAACAGATCTAAACAGAAAATCGCACCAAAATCCACATATGCTACATAAGCATTTAAAAGTGATGTTCAACATCACATCTGAGAATTATAAATTAAAACAATATAAATCCATCACATGAACATGCACTTAGTTTATTCATCCATCTATTAAAGGACATCTTGTTTGTGTCCAAGTTTTGGTAATTGTATATTAAACTGCAAGAAACATTTGTGAGCAGGTTTTATGTGGACAGGCATTTTTGTTTTTATTTTTTTCAGTACCTGAGATTGAATGTATAGATGTACATTTTCAATTCATTTGAGTAAATAGAGTATAATTACCATATCACATGAGAAAATTATGTTTACATTTGCAGAAATCTGCCTCTCTTCCAAAGTGTCTTTCATTTTGCATTCCATCAGCATTCGGTATTGTCATTGTTCTTAATTGCAGCCATTCTAAGAGGTATGTATGTAGTGTTTACTGGAGACTACTCCTCCCAAGCTTCTCTGTGTATATGGATAAGTATTTAGAATGTTGTTATAAATCCATACCCGTATATGGTGAAAGCCTTTTCCAAAGCAGAAATGAGTCATATGAGTACATCCCAATTAACATTATTTAAAAAGATGTAATTATAATGACTGTGTTACAATAACCAATACGAGTGGGAATAGACACTTAGGCAGCCATGAATTCTTCTACTGATATAAGTAAACATACACCTCAGCCTCATGCTTAATGACCATAGTATTCCATAATATGGAGCTATCATGATTATTCAACCAATCTCATATTGTGAACATATACATATGTGATTTTTGCAGTACTGTTACACACACCTGTGAATATACATCTTCGTTCATTTATTTCCTTAGGATTCATTCATCCTTGAGAAAGTGGTGGGTCAGAATAGAGGATGAACATTTTTGATGATACATTTCACAGATACTGCTGCATTTGTCACAAGAAATATTGTGCCAGATTGTATTCCCTTAAGCAATTAACCAGAGATCATTTCCCCAAACCTCATCATTTAAATTATTTTTCACATACATGAAAAGTGATGTTTAATCACTGTTTAAATTCCTATTTACAAGCTATATTGGGGGCTGGGTATGTAGGAGAGCTTTTGTTTAGCATTTGCAACATCCTGAGTTTAATCTCCAACACTGTAAAAAATGTAAGAGCTATATTTAAAAGGATAGTACACTAATGTGTCTTCAAAAGCTCAATGACATTGAATAAAATAGTCTCTCTGTCTTTGATTATGATTTTTCTTGTTGATATTCATGAAATTCAATTTTTCAGGTAATAATTATTCACTGTGATTCTGTGCTTGTGTGAATTGGTAACCTGTTGTCCTAGTTTCATTTGTGTTGTGGATAATAGGACACAGGTGCTATGAATGGGGAAATAGAAAAAATAAGGGTGGAGAGGGGAAGGGGAAGGGAGGGTATGTGCAAAGGGAGAGGAAAGTGGGATTAATATTACTAAGAAGGTTTAAAAAACCACAGGGAATCATATCATATTATGCCTACTGAAAATTCTACATATAAGTTAATAATTAATATATTATACTAATTATACTATATATAAATATATAATAATATATTTAATTGAAGTTATGCCACTTGAGGTGACAGTATTCCCCAAGAGCCATTGACTATCTAACAAAAACTATAGCTGCAGGCATGGAAACTTCCTGTTGAATTGTTTGTCAGGGGAGTCTAGGAAACATTCCATACCCTCCACAAAAATTAAAGGCTATTGCCATTTCCCTTGGTGGCCTCCCAGAAAGAGGGTAAAGAACCTATTGCTGAAGAAACGCACACTTTGGACACAGGATTTAGAGGGATGAAGTTAAAGCCGACTTGAAAGCCTCCTCCCTGAGGGTTAGCTTTCATAGTACTAAAAGGAATTATGCAAACTGCCAAAAGAGAAAAGCGATAGACAGTACTATCTGTAATGCCTGTGACCTACAAAAGTGACCAGAATGGCAAGATATCCTGAAAGTTACAATAGTGGAACTTATATCCTGGGGCTAGCCAATAGCCTTATGATTGGACTTAAGGCCTACCCAATAGAAGGGAATTCATACCTGGTACTGTAAACCTAGCCCACTACCATTGGTTGGTGAGGCCAACCAACTGGCTACTACCACTGCACTAAACCAGTATAACTTATATCAACATTCTAAATACTTAGCCTTATACACACAGATAAATGCAGCTCTCACCCATTACTTTCCTCTTGCAGCAAATGGAAACCATTACAGAAATCCACAGCTTATCAAAAGGTAGATAACAATTGGCTGTGGGTTGCTCAGCATTAGTGATATATCTACAACACAGCCCCTGTACCCGGCTCAGGGAACATTACAGAAGAGGGATCAGAAAGGTTATAAGAGCCAGATATCAGGGCAGGAGGTCCACCCTGAGATGGGGTCTTTTATATATGGCAGGGAAGCTGCATCCGGGAAATATCAACAATATGGTTGCCTAAACAAGACCTAAAAAATGACAACACCAGTTGCCATGTCACTATGGCTGTGGGAAATCTCATCATGCCTAGAAGAAGAGAAATGTAAGTTGAGGGACTGACTGTCTATAAAACATTTGGCCAGGAATTTTCAAAACTGTCTGGGTCCTCAAAACATGAGAAGTTGCCATAGCCAAAGAACCATAATGAAATGAAATTCTGAGGAAGAAACCATACACACCATTAGGTTCATCCATATTGTTGGGAACAAACAACATTATTCCCTTCTTTGTTAAGACTGAATAGCATTCATTGGATATGTATACCACATTTTCGTTAGCCATTCATATGTCGATGAACATTTAGATCCTGATCTTCATCTCTCCGTGTGTTTTTTCAAAGCTGCTATCTGAAACTACTATAGTTCCTGACTGTGTGGAGCTTTATCCTTGCCTTGTAAGCACCCCCCCCCCATTGAAAGCATTTAATCTTGATCAAGACTCTAATTTCATGGAGTAGGAAGTAGTTTAAAATGGAATTTTAATCACATAGAGGAATTTTTAAAGTATTTTCTTTTCAGCTTCTACCCTCTTCTCATGTTGTCCCCTCCCACCTTAGGCTCCCTCTTAGTGAGCAAAGCACCTGGCTCCATCACTATAGCAACTAGCAGCTAGAACCAATTAAGTTATAGTTGTGTAATTAGATCCCTAAATTGCTTATAAAGCCCAGAATATTGAACGGAGAGAAAAGCTGACAGGAGGGAGGATGAGGCACATCTTAAATAGAGGGAAGTGGACAGTTGGAAACCGTCCTCTACCTTCACTCCATGGGAGCCACAGCCTTAGGTGTTAATACCATGACTTTTGTCTTCAAACATTATGCCACATGGGAACACCAGGCCCTTCGAAGAGATACATGGGGGAATCTCTCCCCAACATTGTACCCTCAACACATGAGTGCAAGCATATTTTCCGAGCACTTTATTTATAGAACTATGTGCACAATGCATACAGCCTTTCGGTGCTCCAGATAGTTAGAGACTTAATATTAATCCTAGGAATCACTCACTACTCTACTGTAACATATTCTGCAATCTGGGGTGGTATTTTCTTTGGCCTAAGACTCAGTTTCCTCATTTGTACCGACTAACTAAGAACCTACATATGAAACTTTGCTGTCTTTGCCTTGTACCTACTTGTTAACCTCAAACCAGAGCTATAATTAGATAAAGCAGTTTAGGGTGAATAACTGAGAGATGCTTACACAGTGAATCCAGGAGACCCTGGAAATGTGACTTAATGAAGATAGTTTGATAAAATACAAATAAAGGACAAGCTTTTGATTTCTCCCCCCGTTTTGTTTTTGTTTGTTTGTTTGTTTTTCCTTTTTCCTTTTGTTTTTTTGAGACAGGGTTTCTCTGTTGTAACTCTAGTTGTCCTGTAATTCACTCTGTAGACCACACTCACAAAAATCTGCCTGCCTCTGCCTCCCAAGTGCTGGGATTAAAGGCGTGCACCACCACCACTTGGCCTGCTCTCTCCCTCTTAGGTGTAACAAGTCCCATGTAATTTCTTTGTAGGAAATGAAGGAGAAATAATTCATATTTCACACAATTCACCCACTTGAAGAGTACAATTAAATTCAATGTATATTCATGAGGCTTTGCGATCATCATAAGCTCCCTACATTCTCCTCCATTCCAACCAGTCATAAGCAAACTCTAATCTTCATTCTCAGTGAATTTTCTCACGTGAGACATTTCATATAAACTAAATCATACAATGTATTCTTTTGTGACAGGTTTATTTTATATAGTAAAATGTTTTCAAGATTAATCCATGCGGTGGAATTTTAATTTATTTTACTTGTTTACCTTCTTTCTTCTTTGTGTTTTACTGTTTAAGTTAATTTTTGGCTGTCATACAAATAAATACTTTTCAGTGTGAAAATTTCATACATATAGATTATAATTCTCCATTTTCTGTTTGACTTTCCACTATACTCTCCTGTATCACTTTTTGCTGGTTCTCTTTGTCCTGCCAAATAGTCTTCCCTTCTGCTTTTGTGCCATCTCCTTCTCTTGTTCTCCCTTATTTTAGACTTTCTCCTCTCCTCTCATAGTTCATTTTCTAATCTAATGTCTAGCTTCAGTCTGACTCAGCTGTGAACCTTGCAAGCGGCATGCACATCATGAAAGTAACCAACCACTTTCTGATTGGATTTAAGGCATAATTCCCAAGATGAAACCCATATCTGAACCATTATTGGACCAAGAGCCTAATGGCGAGACTGGTCATGGGCCATGGAGGAGAACCTATTACTATTATTCTGTTAAATGGACACAATATTAAACTAACTCCTAATGGCTTTTCATTATACAACTTTTAACCCTCATCAAAGAAGCTCCTATTTGCAGTATATGGCAATTAACACAGAGTCCCACAAAAATATGATGTGGGACACCCAGGGCTGGAGAGTAGTAGAAGTTGAGGCCAGAAAAGTGCCCTCGCTCCCTGGAAAGGTGAAGCGGGATGAGACGCTTGGCAACAGTCTCCTCTCCTAGTCTGGGAAGGTCCCTAGCCAGAAATATTAGTTATAACTTGCTGGCTTCACAGAAGCTAAAGGGACATGTTTGCCTGTATTGTAGCTGAATCCATCGGGTGGATACCTCACTCTCCCATCTCAGGAATTCCCGCCCTATGCTAATTAGGCTTCTCCACCTGATAGCGGGACCCCGCCTTCTCCGGGAAAGATTTAAACAGGGAAAAGCCCACCAATAAACGAGTTTCGTGTTCATCAAATGCGGCTTCTGAGGCGTTCTTTGTGCCCCGTCATTTCTCAGTTCCGCGAGTGGACAGCTTCTCGAAAAGTCACTGAACCCCGACTCCCCATTCGCCTGGCCAGCGATCGGGCCAGACTGCCGCGAGCAGGACATCCTTCAGCCACCATCTGGCAGGTCCACGTGGGAACCCAGAAAGAGAGACCAACAATATGAGATTGTGAAATGTTCATCCCTAAATAGAACATCTATCTCACATCCCTTCTCCCAAGACTTAGGGATCATTGTGAAAGCCCTCTTCCAGAGGCCATAAAAACTGTAAGAACTAGAGGTGGTCAGTGACTACAAGGACCATGTATTAAATTCATCAGCCCATTTATTGACTGTTGGGGTTTCCTGGTATTTAATTTTTGAAGTTATTTATAGATTATAGATATTAACAATCCTCTGTAAGCTATATAGTCAGAAAAATCTTTCTGTAGGTTGTCTCTTCATTCTAATGATGACTTCCTTTTCTGTGCAGAAGTTTTTAATTTCATGCAATCCCATTGGTCAACACTTTCTTTGATTCTTTTTATTTGCTGTATATAATTGTACTGTGTGAACATTTAGGCCCTCATCGCTTAATGGACATTTCAGTTGTTTCCACTTTGGATCTCTTATGAACAATGCCTTTATAAACATTTCTGTGTATGCTTTTGTAGAGACATTTTCAATTCTCTCTGTTAGGGGTTAAATCTAGGATGGACTTGTTAGGTCACATGTAGCTTTATGTTTAACTTGTGGAAGAACTATTCTTAACAGGATTTAAAAGTCTTACTAGCAATGAATGTGTTCAAGTTCCTCAATTTCCATAATAACTTTTCTTATTTTTCTTATTACCAATGCATTGGATACCAAGTGATATCTCATTTGGTTTTGATTTGCATGCCCTTAATGGCTAATAGCTTGTAGAAACTTCTCACATGTTATCAGACATTTGTTAATCTTTGAAAAAATGTCTATTTAGATACTTTGTCTATTTATTAATTGAATGTTTGTCTTTTAAGTATTGACATAGGATTTTATTATATTTCTACCTACAAACTGCTCATTAAAGTGTGTGGTTCTCAAAGAAATGTGTCCCATGTTGAGATTTCATTTTTAAAGTTAAGGGACAAGATTTATTCATTTGTAAATGAATATACAGTTTTTCCATGATTTTTAATTATTTATTATTGTGTGTGCATGTGTATATATGTGCATGATGTGGGGAGGGAATGTTGTGACAGGGTGGATATGTGTACCAGAGAACAACTTTGTGGAATCAGTTCTTTCCTTCCGTCTTTACATGGTTTCCAAGGATCAAACTCAGATTGCCAGGCTTGTATAGCAAAGGCCTTTACCTGCTGAGCTGTTTTGCTGGCCTCTTTCCAACTCTATCTGTTGAAATGAGAAACCATTGAGTATTTTTAGCATCCCTGCTGAAACTCATTTGATGTATAGACAAAGATTTATTTCTGAGCTCTCTGTCCTCTTTCACACTATTTTGATTACTGTGGCTTTGTGATACATTTTGAATCAAGAAGTGTGAGATGCCTAAGTCCTTCAAAACTATTTTAGTCATCTGAAATTCTCTACAAATTTTACAGGAGATCTATTTCTCGGGAAATATCATAAAGATTTTGAGAGGAATTGCATTGAATCTGTGGGTGTTTGGGGGCAGTATAGACTTCCTAACATCATTAAGTCTTTCACTTCATGAAAATGGAATGGGAACTGTTTGTGTTTATTTGTCTTCATATTTCTTTCAAAGCATTTTTCAGTTTTCAACATACATGTCTTTCATTGGACTGGGTATATAGCTCAGTGGTAGGTTCCTTGCCCTGCACACATGAGGCCCTATTTTCAATCTCCAATACCTCAGGAAAAATTGAGTTGAGTTAAAAAAGAACAATAGGGCAGCAGAGGAGGGGGAGCTGGGGATGTAGCAGAGTTGGTAGATTGCTTGCCTGACATGCATAAATCACTGGATTCCATCCTCTACAACAAATAAGATGGGAATGGAAATGCACATAGGCAATCCCAGCACTCAGGAGATAGAGACAGAAGGATTACGGGTGCAGCATCATCTTCAACAATGTTAAAGAGTTTGACGCTGGACAAGGCTAGTGACCCTGCCTCTATAGGCTATTGCTATTACCCTTGGTGTCTTCCACAAAAAAAGAAAGACTCTATTGTTGAAGACACCACACACTTCAGAAACAAGATTTGTAGCAATCAGTCTGGATCAGCATAGGAGCCTCCTCCTTGAGGCTCCCAATCTCAAAAGGAGTTATGAAACCTGCCAATGGAGAAAAACAATCAGTACTCTCATCCAGCTGTAACACAAAAAGTCACAACAATGACTAGCATGGCAAGACATTCTGGAAGGTGCAATAGTGGCACTTATATCCTGGGGGGCAACCAACAATCACTTAATTAGACTGAAGGTCCACTTGATAAAAGGCCGTTCATGCTTGGCACTGTAAAATTAGGCAACTACTTTGGTTGGTGAGGTCATGGAATCTAGAGGAGAACCTACTACTACTAGTTTCCTAAACCAGTATGCTTTCTAACTGCATTCTAAATACTTATCCTTATATCCACCTTCATCAAAGAGGCTTCTTTTTTGAAGCAGATGCCGATCATTACAGAAAGCCACAACTGGTCAAAATACAGACATCGATTGACTGTGGGGTGCCCATCCCCCAGTTACTACATTTACAACAAAATCCCTACACTTAAGGCTCAGAAAACATTGTGGATTGTAAGAGACAGAGAACATAGACAGCTGCAACTTGATAGTCTCTCCTGAAAAACAAACAAACAAAAAAAAACAAACAAAGAGAACACTAAGTATGGAGGATAAAGGAGGGACATATTTGCGAGGAGTTGGGGGATAGATATGATCAAGGTCCATTATATAGCCAGGCCAGTGCCTTTAATCCCAGAACTCAAGATGCAGAGGCAGGTGGACCTCTGAGAGACAGAGGCCAGCCTGGTCTACAGAGTGAGTTCCAGGACAGCCAGAGTTACAACAGAGAAACCCTGTCTCACAAAACAAAAAATATGTAGACACCTAACTAGCAGTCCCTTCTACCCTAACTACTTAGCTAACATATATTATGCAAAATGATGTGTGTCATTATAACATTTTCACATAGGTAAATATTGTAACTTGCTTTTGTGTGTTGACTTTGTATTTTTCCCCTTTGTTAAATAATTCATTTATTAGAGCCAATAGAATTTTCTTTTTGGTGTAGAATATTTAAATTTTTTCTACATGGAGGAGAAAATTACTTGTGCAAACACAGGTAATTTTATTTCTTCCTCTCCAATTTTCATCTCTTTCCTTTCTTGCTTAGTTACCTTGCCTGGGACTTGTAACAGTACTCATATCACTGGGGGCGGGGTGCTTTCAGTATTTAACCATGGAGTATATTTCTTTCATTATGTTGAGGTAGTTTTCTTCTGTTCCTAATTTGTTAAGGGTTTTTATTCTCCAAGTCTACTGAATTTTTTTGTGAAATTTGAGATGATTATGTTTGCCCCTATATTTTAGTAAGGTGGAGTAATGACTAAATTTCATAGTGGGGATTGCCCATACACTCCACGAATAAATCTTATCTAGGCACGGTGTATAAGCTTTTTAACATCCTGTTGAATTAGATTTGCTAATATTTTATTTAGAATTTTTTAGGGAAAAAGGGTTTATTTGATTCACAAATACAGGTTATAGTCCATCAATGAGAGTAATAATCAGAAACTGAGAGAGAAGAAATACATGCATGCTTGCTTGTGCTCAGCTCACTTTCTCCACTTTTAGACAGTTCAGGCTTCTTGCCTAGGGAATGGTGCCATCCACAGTGGGAGAGTGTTCCCACTTCAACTATAATCAGATTATCTTCCATAGACACGTCCATAGGCCAACATGATATGGAAAATACCTCATTGAGATTCTCTTCACAGGTGATTCTAGCTTATGTTGAAGATGTTTGTATCAACATTCAGAAAAGTTACTGGCCTATAGTTTTCTTTCTTTGTAAGTAACTTGTCTGGCTTTAATATCAGGTTAAATCTGGCTTCATAGAATGACTTAATAAACATTTTCTCCTCATGAATTTCTTGGAAAAGTTTGAGAAGAAATAGGAGTTTTTAAAAGAAGAAATTACTAGTGAAGCCATCTGGTTCTGGGTGTTTCTTTGTTAAGAGGTAGTTGATTACTTTCAGTTCTATTCAGATTTTTCATTTGTTCATGATGCAGGAATAAAACTGGACAGGGACACACACACACACACACACACACACACACACCCCACACTCATGGGATTTATTACAGTGGCTTACAGGCTGTGGTCAGGGTAGTTCAACAGTGGTGGAAAGGCTAAAAATCCAGTAGTTATTCAGTCCACAAGACTGAATATCTCAGCAGTCCCAATTTGATGCTGGAGTCCCATGGAATATCCAGAGAGATGCTGGGAGCCTTAAATAAGAAGGTTGTAATACCAGCAATGGTGTTAATGGGACCTCAGACCTTACTAGGCCGTGAGACCTTAGCACAACTAACTCCATGATGGAAGTGCCATTCAGGCTGTAAGACTCAGCACATAGACAGCACTACCTGCCAAAACTAAAACAAAGGCCTAATCCATCAAAGTCCATACAGTTCTGGGAAAGTCTCAAAATGTACTAACCTTAGTTTTTAGCTTCTGTAGTCCCACTTCTGGCTAACTGTTCTTTTTAACTAAAGAATGTAACCGGGAATATGCTAGGGTTACAAGTGCACACATTCTCATGTTTACTTTTTATGTGGATGCTGGGCATGTGAGGCAGGCGTGATAACCACTACAAGATGAGAATATCCCAAATGCTGGGGGTGTGAACTCTGGCCCTCCTGCTTATGCTGCAAGTACCTTACCTACCGCATCTCCCTAGCAGCCCTTTCACTCTTAAGCTTTGTACACTCTCACACCTAAAGTAAGTCTCTTTTAGATAGCACATTGTAAGATCTTGTTTTCTAGTCCAATCTGCCAACTTGTGACTTTTGATTGGGTCATTTAATCTGTCAACATGCAACCACTGATAGGAAATCAATTAATTAGTTTGCGGGTTTGTTATGTGCTTTCTATATATCTTAACAGCTTTTTGCCTCTGGTTTCATTCTTACTACTTTCCTTTATGTAGTTTTATTTTTTGTAGTGACAGGTTTTGATTTCCTTGTCGTTTCCTCTTGTATATATTCATTTATTCTTCTATGGACATCATGGAGAGTATATGTACCAATTTGTTTTAAATCAATACCAAACTAACTTCCATCACATACAAAACTACTCCTTTGCTCTATTCCTATATGATAGTGACATCACAAACGTCATCTTTATATCTATTACGTACCCAATTGACAAAATTTTATAGGTTTCTGGGTTTTGTCCTTTTTTTTTTTTTCCGAGATAGGATTTCTCTGTTGTAACTCTGGCTGTCCTGGAACTCACAGAGATCTGTCTGGCTCTGCTTCCTGAGTGCTGGGATTAAAGGCATGTGCCACCACCACCGTGCATTGTCTTTTAAATCTTGTAGAAGATAAAAGTAATTATCAGCCAAAATGACAATAATACTGGGTTTTATATCTGTTCACGTACTTAGTTATAGTATAGACTTTTACATTTTCATAGATTTTGAGTTTGTGTCTATCTTGAAGGATTCCTCTTATGATCTCCTCTATAGTAGGCCTAATAATAATAATTTTCAGCTACTGAAGGGCTGTTTTCTCAGATCTAGAACTCCTGTTAGGTATCTTTTCCAAGCACTTTAAATGTATCATTGTATATCCTTTTGCCTATAAACTTTCTTCCTAGAATAAAGCTGAGTGGAAGGAGTACTATGTATATTATGAGTTGCTCTTGTTGATTTCAAGATTCTCTTTTTCTTCTAACATTTTGATTACAATTTGTTGCTATGGTTCTCCTTGTGATATTTGTTGGAATTTGTGCTGCTTGAATTTTTTGATCCATATTTTAGCCAACAATGTTTCTTCAAATGCTCTCTTTACTCTTTTATTTAACTCTCCTAGTTGACTTTTACAACACATCTCAGTTCAGTGCAATCTCATAAACTCCTTAAACTATGCTTCAAATAACTCGTTATGTTTTTTTCTTCCTAAGCCTCAGATTCAACAATTTTAAGGGCCTTGTCTTCAACATTGTGATTTCTCTCCATTTGAGTCTGCTGTTGAACATCTGTACTGAAATTTTTGATTTAGTTGTAGTGTTAACTCCAGAATTTCTGTGTTTTCATTTTATAAATTCTCTAACTTTGTTCACAATGGTACTTTGTTCATTGAATCATTGTTGATTTCTTTTAGTTCTTCAGCTCTGTTTTCTTGGAACTCATTGTGCATATTTAAGACAATAGTTTGAAAATGTGCTGAATACTTGTCTTAGTTATTTTGTCACTGTTGTGACAAAGCAACTTTAAAACATTTAGTTGACCTTTTGTGTTTTCTGAGTGTTAGTGTCCATAGTGATGAAGCAGCTGCATGGCTGTAGAAACCTGTGAGAGCTCACATCTGGATCTGCAGAGAGAACACACCGGGAAGAGCAGGAGTCTTTTGAAACCCAAAGCTACCCCTCAGTGACATTTCCCCCAGCAAAGCCACATCTAATCATCTCCAAACAGCCACTAACTGTGGACCAAGTAAGTCTTCAAGTGTCTAATACTTACAGGTGACATCTCATTCAGACCATTGCAGTGTCACAGAGGCACCATTTCCTTAGGGATAGTATTTTCTTCTTCTTTTTCATCCTTTCCATCTTTTTTCATTCTCTTCTTTTAGAACATAGGATCTCACTATATAGCCCAGGCTGGCCTCAAATTCAAAATCCTCCTCCCTAAACCACCCAAGTGTCAGTTTCTTCCTCTGAACTGGATATATCTTGTGCTTCTACATCTTGTATCTGTCAAACATTGTATATTTAGAAAAGAAGCATGTTTTCAGTCTTTGTAAGCTAGCTCTGTGCCTGAGAAGACCCTCACCATGACAATTACCAGTGTGTGTTGTGAGCCTTGGGATCAGTCCCCAGTGAGGCTTGAAGTCTGTTATTTTCTGAGCATGATTGTTGCGTAGATCTGTGCATGTGCTTTTGAAATGCTCCCTATACATAGTTGCTTTCATATATATTAATTGGCATAAGTGGACCTTCAGTCCCTCTGTACCTTTCATAAGAAATGCCTCACACTTTATGGATTTTATCAGGCTAAGAATTGAGTTATTCTATTGTTCTCCATATGAGTGCTTCAGTGAAACAGACCAGTCCTTCAGGCAGACTTCCAGACAAGTGAGAGTGCTATAAACCAGATCTGCTCTGTGTTCTCTGGTGTTAGGAAGGAGCTTGGAAATTGGGCTGCTGCTTCCTCCAGTCTGTACTATGTTATATCAGACAAGGGCTGGCACAATAGTGAGTAAAAATGAAATAGTATTTCCTTCTATTTTGAATTTGACATTTTAATTTGTTTGGGCATTGACTTTGTTGCTGTAAAACTTAGACTATTTCCCAGGGATCTTATAAAGTCATTTTATTAATCTCTTAGATTTAAAAAATATTTCCATGGAGAAATGAGGTACTATACTTCCTATTCAGTCATTTTTTCTGCCATCACTATTAATAGTTTTCTCTGTGTAATATTTTGGTATCAAAGTTGCAGTTGCTTCATAAAATGAATTGGGAGGATATCTATTCTATTTGGAGAAAATGATTATTAATTAAGAACTAGTTGACATGGGTTTGTAGATATAGGTCAGTGGTAGCATGCAAAGCCCTGGTTCAACCACCTGGGAGGGAGAAAGGAAGGGAACGAGAGTAAGAGAGCAAAGAGCTCTTCTTTGCGTGTTTAAAATATTCAACTATAAGTTGATCTACACAGTAAGCATTTTGCCAGAGGCAATCCTTGGGAAATGTTTATGCTTTACTTTAAATTATCTCAGCCCCACGTTTCCTGCTAAGGTGTCATTTTAAATGATATATATAATATATTTATTTAAGAAACTTCCTCTCTCAAAGCAAAGTCTCAATTTAAAAAAAAATATGTGGATCTGGGGAAGAGGGGAGGTTGCGGTGGGAAGCTGGGAGGAGTGGAGGGAGGGGAGGCTGTGGTCAGAATATATTGTATGAGAAAAGAAAAAAATAAATTAAAAATATGTTCTTAATTGTAATAGAGTTACATCACTTTGCCTTCCCTTTCTCCACTCTACCCCTTCTAGCTATCCATGCTCTGCTGAGTGTTTTTTTGTTGTTTGTTATGTATATGGCTTCAAGATTGTCCATTCTACATTGGACAATTTATAAGCAGGTACATCCTTGGGAGAGGCTAATTCTCCTTCTCCCAAAAATCATTAGCTCTTCCTCTAAGGGTGAGGACCTATGAAAATCTCCCATTTCCATGTTAACACCTCTATTATTATTACCATTGTTCTGGTATTGTTTATGCTGCCATTTCTAGGTAGATAGTTTCCCTTCCTGCTATTCTGACTCTTAGAATCGTTCCATCCCCTCTTCTGAGATATTCTCTGAACCATAAATAAACAGGCTGTGGTGTAAATGTATCCACTGATGCCATGCTTCCCATGACCCGCTGATCTCTGCATTGTGTCTAGTTGTGGTTTTCTGTGATGGTCTCCATTTGCTGTAGATATAGGCTAATTTCAGAAGGGGTAGTAGCTATACTTCTCTATGGGTATAAGGATAAGTTTTATAATGCAATAAGTAATTATGCTGCCTTAGCCAAATGACAGTAATAGATTCTTTTCTAAGGTTTATAACTTCACTATCCTCGAGAAACTGTTTAGTTTTCAGTACTAGACATGATTTGCATCCTGTTGAGTGAGCAGGCCTTAAGTCCAATCAGACGGCTGTTGGTTGTGCCTGACATGTGAGTGTCACTTGTTGCATTTTATGCATATCTTGCCATGTTGGTCATTGTTGTGATTCATAGGTGTTGCAGCTGGATAGGGATGTTTAAGTCCCTGCCCTCCCTTGGCAGCTTGCATAGTATTTTCTGTCACCATGGAAGCCAGACTGCAGGAAGGAGGCTTTCAAGTCAGATCCAGCTCAAATTACCTGAGTCCTGTGTCCTAAGTGTGATGTGTATTTAGCAATAGGGTCTACCTTCAGCCCCTGAGAGGCAACAAAGGACTACATCTATAACTACGGTCTATATTGTTTTGTTTTTGAAGTTACTCGGATTACCATGACCAACAATTAGAAAGAATGTTTCTGGTGCCTGATACTGTGATTTTTATTAGTCTGTGTTCTTGTATACAACTATATAAGGGTACATGTATACACACACACACACACACACACACACACACACACAGAGACATAACACATATGTATATGTATATTCATATATAAGTCCTAACTGCATTTTAAATCTTATCTTTATACCCACAGATAAGTGTAGTTACCACTCTTCTTCAAAGAAACTTCTCTTTACGGCAAATGGAGACCATCACAAACAATTTTTAAAAAACGTTTTACAGTGTTAGTTTATTACTTCTGCAGTGACATAATGTATTACAATAGAATAATATAAAGAAATATCAGTATTACTTTGTCCTGGGTGAAAGATTTAATGAGTATTTATTTACAGAATAAATTGTCAGCAGAATTTGTCATCATTTTTAATATTTGGGAAGGTTTTGGAGGGTGTTATACATGAATGTGGAGGTCATACGTCAACCTCAGGTGTTGGCCTTCTTAGTTTGGTGGGGATTTGTTTTTTTTTGTTTTGAGATGGGGTCTATCACTGGCTTAGAGCACAACAAGTAAATTTGATTGATTGGCCAGTGAGTCCCAGGAGTCTATCAGTCTCGGCATTGCCAGTGTTGGGATTACCAATGCTTGTCACTATGCCTGACTTTTTCTTTTACATATGGGTCTGGGAATCAAACTCAAGTCTTAATGATTTCACCAAAAATACTTTACTAAGTTATTCTTCTTCATAGGCAATGCATTTATATATTTCATACCATGAAAATTAATTGTTATAACAAGGTAAACACACAGTCTAGGAGACTTAATCTTTTATATTTATCCAGTGCTTACAATATGCTGTGTGCTTCTTAGCAGTTTACATCTAATATTGCATTTTACTTTTACAATAACTATATGAAATATTTTTATTTCCCTAAAACTTTTCTGATGTAAAAACTGAAGCAAAGATTGTATATCCAGCTAATGAAGAGTAGACTCGGAACTTGAACCCAGGCAATCTGGTTTCAAAGCCTTTCATCTTAGCTACTACACCTATACCACTTTATACATCGAAGAATCCCAAACCAGTGAGGCGGAAAGCACAAATATGAAATATTTTAAATTTGGAACATTTAAGTACATTAAACGTTGATATTCTTAATCAAACTGCTATTAATAGTAACATGAAAAATAAAAATAACACAGTAGAGACATGACTCAAAGACATAAGTAGAAAATTTAGAGGGATAATTAACACTAAGGGTGTTTGAAAAAGCTATATGGAAACATACTACTTTATAAACTTTTAAAATGCTCATATGAAAGAGTTTTAATTGGAGTTACCCTACACACGGGATATATTTCCATACACATATATAATCTCATGCACATATGTTTGTTTTAGTAGCACGTTATTTTACATGTATTTTGAGAATATTCATTCCTCAGTTCTCCTCCTAGCTCCTTAGGAGAACTCAGAAGCCCTAGGTTGCCATATAAATAGCCCAGTGCCAGGGGAGTTATACCTCTGGTTGAGTTGTTGGTCAGGGGTGTCCTGGAGACCCCATATCAATGCAGTCTATTTTCACTGTTTTGGGTTGCCCACTAAAGTTTGATGGTAAGACTCACTGCTGAAGATACCATATACTTTGGTCACAGGACGTAGAGAAATCAAAATGGCACTGACCAAGCAGCTTCCTCCTTACTGGCTAGGTTTCATAGTACCAGAAGGTGCTATGTAGGCTGTTGGGACAAAGGAGCCATCAACCATCTTTCCCATTTGTGAACCCTGTAAACTACAGTAATGATCAGCAAGGCAAGATACACCCATGGGTGCAAGAGTGACACAAAGATTATGGGTATGTGGTGGTTTCAATGAGGTCTTAAAGCCTTGTGCCATTCTGAGTTCTCTTGAGTTAGGAGGAAAACTGAGGGATGAATATTCTCAAAATACATGTAAAACAACGTGATACTAAAACAAACATATATAATAAAATATGTGTAAGTAGATTTGCAAATCAAAGGAGCATAGTTTATAAATCTTTTATATAAGCATATAGATCTGTACATGAGGGTAAAGTTTCAGTGTGGTTCACTGATTTGTAAATGCAAAATAAGACAAATAACCACTTATCAATAGAGGACTGATTAAATTACAGTTAAATAAAATGATGGCACACTATGCATAGGAACTCTCTAAAACTACATTTTAAAGGCTCTGCATGATACCGTTGGTTTCAAAGAGAAAAATTTATATAGGACAATATGCATATTAAGGTCATATGTAAAACTATCTCCATTAGTATGCTACCTATTTCTATGTCTCTGTCTCTCAAACACATACTATAATCATGATGTAGTTAGGAGTTCAGGCTCTGGAGCATATTGCCATGATTTAAGTCAAATTTCTCATCCTTTCTAAGTATTACTTATCTTTCTTCTACTTGAAATACAGTAATGGAACCAACCTCATTTTGAGATCACCAGTTATCAGTGAAACAATATGAAATTGAGTAGCATAGTATGCCACACAAAGTAGGCCCTTCATAAAAGTTAGATATTAGTATTAATAATGAACATAGATACAAATATTAGTATTGTAGGAGTAAACAAAGATTATCTTTTCTTTCTCTCTCCTCCTCATCTCCTCTATGCTCTTCTGTCTTTCATCTTATTCTAGTTATATAACTTCTATCCATATTTTCATAGAAAAAAAGACAGGAACAAAAAGATCTTCCTACACTATCAAGCATTCAAGAATTCTATTATAGGATCCTTCTAAGATGATGCCTGGATAGTCTCTGAGTCCTGAACATGTGAAAACTCTATACTCTGACTTCTCACACAGTTCTCTAATAAAAATTCTTTCCTTCCTGTTTGTGGCTTAGTATTCACATTTAAGGCTTTTCCTTTCCTACCTTAGGTCCTTGGTCACTGAGAGCCATTTGGTGAAATTCACATAAACTTACCTTGAAATATCTGTTTCACCCATACATACTGCCCTCTCAAACCCTTCCAGGTTCCTGGTTATTTTTACTATGAGAGTGTAATGTCTGTACAAAGTACTATAGTAATAAGCATCTGCAACGATTAGGAATGTCAGTTAGTCACTGAAACTGATTTTCAGTTCTATATCATTTAGGTGGAATGTGGAGCTTGTGTAAAGAGAAATAAATTATCTTTTAGAAGAGGGCAGCTGTGTAAGTCAACCATAGTCTCTTGCATTCAGCTTCACCTCCTGTAAGGCTATGGGGCCAGGAGAACACTCATAAGACATATATTGCTCTATCCTTTCTTCTTGTTCCATAGGTATTTATGGCTTGACTTTGGGCACAAAGATTATACCTTTAACTACAGAGAAATGGATAGAGAACATTTGGTCTTTGCGCATTGATCCTCTGGGCCTTTCTATGTCTACACACACACACACACACACACACACACACACACACACACACACGATCTGTCACTAAGATATAGCCTCAAAACTCTTCTGTACTGTCTGCAGAATTTACTTACAGGCACAAAATGGACCTTCTCATTCCTTCCCCTCAAACTTACAAGGCAATGCACTCATGTGGTTGTCAGAAACCCTGAACTCCAGTTCCAGCTCTTCCAACAATTAAGAAGTTGATCAGGAGATAATTTCTCACCTTTCCTACGTCTCGGCTCATCCTCTGGTTAGGGATAGATATTTTCTATGTGAATATACATAGACAGAGAGAGACTTGGGGGAGGAGAGCAAATGAAGTTTTCTTAACCCATAAACAAGAATCAAATTATGGCATTTGCAGAAAATGAATGCAACTGCACATCATAATATTGATTAACATAAGCCAGACTCAAAAGTGCATATCTGCATGTTTTTATACTGTGTGGTTTCTTTCATTGGCCATTGTGCTGGGTAATTTTTTTATGTCAAAAACACAAGCTAGAGTCACCTGAGAGGAGGTAGATTCATTTGAGAAAATGCCTCTATGAAATCCAGCTGTGGGTAAGCCTGTAAGGAATTTTATTAATTAGTAATCTATGGAGAGGGGCCCAAACCATTGTGGATGGTGCCATCCCTGAGCTGGTGGTCCTGGATGCTACAAGAAAGGAAACTGAGTAAGGCATGGGGAGCAAGCCAGTAAGCAAGCACTCCTCCAAGACCTCTGCATCAGTTTCTTCCTCTAGTTCTCTACCCTAAGTTCCTGCCCTGGCTTGTCTCAGTGATTTATTTAGAAGCTGGAAGGAAAAATCAACCCTTTTCTTCCCAAGTTACTTTTGCTCATGCTATTTTGTAACTTCAATAGAAACTCTAATACAGACATCCTAGATTTTGAATACCATATATCCTATTGTGTGACATGAAAGCAGAAGTTGAACTGGGAATGGACTAGGGTTAGTGAAAAGAAGAGGATGTAGGGTGAACATGGTCAAAGTACAATAAGTTTGAATGAAAATGACACTATGAAATCATCACTGTGTACAATTGTATATGCAAATATAAGAAAATATAAAAGACAACAGGATATTTCTGAAAACAATATTTCTAGGTGGGTGTGCTGACACATGCCTGTTATACAAACATCTTGGAAGTGGAGGAAAGAAGATTACAAGTTTGAGGTCATCCTGGTTGATACAAGACTCTGTGTTGACACAAAAACAGAAGCAAAAACAATAAAAGAAAAACAATCATAAAACACACAGAAAATGTTTTCCATTGCAGAGCGGAAAGTATTCCAGGAGAAAAACTCCTTTGGCGAGCAGGCAGTGGGATTGCAAAGATGCTCTTGGCCAGACCAGGGCCAGTCCTCTCTCACACACTGACAGCTTAATTGTAAGGGAGCTGATAAAGGTCTGTTCACCCCCAGGGGACACATTGGCCATTGTCTCTGTGCATGTGCAGATGCCTCTCCAGCAGCAATCCTTTTGTAGCTGTGTCTGTGAGCCTCATAAAATTGCTTTTCCTGGCTTTCTCCATTGTGCACTATCATTGCCCTCTATGGCAGGATGCAGCAAGAGTTTTCCCTAACAAACAGGTCTGCGCTTTCCACAGGGGCAGTCTGGGGTCAGGAGCTCTACTCCCACACTCAGCCTCTCGGTAATGATGTGCGCGCGCACCCTGTGACCCCACAGCAGATGCTGCTTTCAATTGCAATTCCCTGGTAGGTGTGGAGATCTAAAATGGAATTGCAGTTCCTCTGGGTGACAGACGAGGGGCTTGTGTTCTTTCACCAAGCTCTCCCCTGTCTGGGAGTCATTCTTTGGACACTCTGCAGGACAGAGGACCTTCCCTGGGCCTCATCCTTGCAGCTGACGGGCACACACCTGTGGATCTGTGGGACCAGTTTCTCCATGAACTCCCAGGGGCCAGTCCGGTGACAAAGGTAAAACCCTAGTCGGGGACTGTCCTTCAAAGAAGCGTATACTGCACCCGATCACAGAGGGTTCTAGGAGGAGGCAGTGTCCCCAAGGCCTGAATGATGCACAGCTGAAGGCTATCAGAAAGAGCAGACTGCCACAGACCTCCTGCGGGAACAGAGACCTAATTGAGACATCTGAGTTTGGATTTTAAAGGACGGGTGGGCCACCCCTCGCATGCCCATATGAAAATACACGAGGTGCTGGCTGGCGCTAACCCTGTCAGTGTCTTCCGGCATGTAAATCAGGGAGGAGTCACTGTGCTGTCACCGTGGTCATGGAAGTTTCACCCACATCACAGGCTGCAGCTGTGGGATTCTTTTCAGGTACTGAAGGCCAAGGCTATTCAACTCTGCTGAAGGGACAAGGGGAAGGCAGCTCCAGTCAAGGTCTAGAGGATGACCCACACACACACACACACACACACACACACACACACACACACACACACACACGGGGAGTGAGGGGGGGGAGAGAGGGAGAGAGAGTTTGTGGGTATGTAGCATATTGCAGATGTGTGTGTGTGTCTGACCTGTGGTGAGCTCCTCTTCCTCAGCCACTTCCCCCATCATTATTGTGAGACTGGGTCTCTCACTGAACCTGAGCTTTCCAGTTAGCTAGACAGCTGACCAGCAAGCCACAGGGATCCTCTTCACCTTGCCTCCCCCAGTGCAGGGGTCAAAGACTTCATTCCCCAAGCCCAGCTTTTATTTAGGCGCTGGAGACTGAATTTGGGCCCTGGATCTTGAGTAGTAGCACTTTATCAAGTGAGCCATGTCTCAAGACATTGTCTGCCATTTCTTTAATTATTAAATTTATTTATTTTCTCTCGTACAGTACATCACGACCTCATCTTCCCTTCCCTCCACTTCTCCCAGGCGCCCCCATCTTCCGTGTCCCCGATATCCACCCCACCACTATAGTTGTATGCTGCTGCGGGGTCTCAGCAAGAGAGACAAGGAAGCATTTTCATAGTTGCAAACTCTGCCAGACCTCAGCAGAGGGAACCACCGTCATGGCCAGCACCTGATTGACAGTGGAACCCCGAGCTCTGAGCTCTGATGTATTTATTCTTTGAGAACTCCTCAGGTATTCTACTACAGCACATACAGATCATTAGCAATTAAGCAACCTCCACAGAAAACCAACACCTGCAAACAATACAAGACGCTCTAGACCTAGGCTAAGCCCCTCACCCGACAGTGCATAAAAAGATTTTCAACCATGACTAAAAATAAACTTCCCCAACATCCCACTTCCCCTCAGAACAGAGCAGGCCTCTCAAGGTTAGCACTACAACACGGATGTCAAGATGGAACAAGGCTGTCTGGTGTTTCTTACGCCAAGGTGACAGTGGTGGATGGAGTTGTGTCTTCTGATCCTTTTTCTGTCTCCTCTCCACTCTTTCTGTGGCTCTGCAACCACTCCTTCATCTTTTTCTCCTTCTTCTCTTTGTCAGCCACCCCCACTTTATCTTTCCTTCCCCTTTCCCTTGTCTTTCTCTCTCCAGCCCCAGACCTCCTCCCGGTGTCCTTTGAGGATTCTGCCCCCACCTTCTCCCTGCTCCAAATACCCCTTCTAGGCCTGGCATAGTGTTGGCTCCCTGACTCATGTCTCCTCTTCCTCTGCAGTGTTTTCTTGGTCCACTCAGAAAGTCCCCTCACTCTGACCAGCTCCCAAGAGTCCAGCAACTCCAAACAATCAAAGATCAGCATCAAACTAGTCCTTCAATCTTCCCTGCCCTTTCCACACACCAGCCAGTGTGTTACAGTGCCCCTCAAATTTCTCATCACTGTTGCTTTTAACTCACTCTGTGCTGCTCTGGAACACAGCCGCCATTCTCTCCGGGGATCCTCTCAAAGCCTCCCTGACCAGGCTGTGCTGGCTCATACCTTAATTCCAGAAGTGGGGAAGTGGACGAAGGAGGAGCAGGACTTCAGAGCCATCCTTGGCTGCACAGTGAATTCAGGGCCAGCTTGGACTACAGGAGTCCCTGTCTGAAAATTAAAATTAAGATAGGCTTTGATGGAGGGGTGGGAAGGGCGGTAGATCATATGGGATATTACACTGTAGGAATATTGGGGGCAAAAGGGCACATCTGGGAAACCGAGAGTCAGGGACCTGAGTGTTCTGAGTGTGCAAGGCCAGAGGAGGATCAACTACAGCAAAGCATGACTGAAACTGCTAGAAGGAAACCTGCCCTTTGTAAGCTAATTAAACAGAGTATACACAGAACACAACGAAATAGCAGCATCCTGGTTAGTCAGGCAACCTTTGCCTCTGGCAGGGAGCCCGAACCCAGGTCCCTAGGAACGTGCACAGTGCCTGGCCCCATCATGTCCCCTGCCACCTACCATGCTCTCCGGGGGAGATTACTTGGGAAGGGTGGGCACGGGAGATTGCTCTAACTGCAGCTGTGCCCCAGATACAGCCCAGATGCCCTCCCTCATCACGAGACCCCCTCCCAGATTTGCCAGGGGCCTGAAGTCCACTGTTGGGGATGGGATCCCCTCACTGTGGAATATTCCTTTGCCCCGCAGCACCCTGCTGAGGAGATAGCAGAACCCTGCAAATTAGCACCATATGTCCCCAGGCAAGATGTCCCGGGGAAATTTCACTGAAAATCATTTCCAGCCACTGCGCAGGAAGGAGCTAGTTCCCAGGGAACTCCCAGGAGTGGGCAGTGAGGAGGGTCTTCCTTCCCTCTCCTTTGTTTCCTCCCTCCCTCTGAATGACCATTATCTCCTTCCAGATGCAGAGTCCCTGAGAAACTTCTCATCCTGCCTTTCAAGTCGCACAGGCTGTCTACAAAATCCAGTGGCCCTGCCGTGCTCCCACGGTCGCTCTTGGCCATGTGCCATCGCCTGGGTCTACATTAAGTGCAGGGAAAGCTGTGTTCTGCCATGGAGGGCTTTGTGGCCCCATGCAGCCCTGTCTCCCGGCTTCATGACTTTTGTGAAACCAGGATCAAGACCACCCTGGTCTCAGCTGGAGGCTTGATGGGAACCAGAGTTCCAGCAGGTCAGGAACCGGGAGTCCTTGGGGTTCTGCTACTTTTCTAGCATGCATTTAATCCCACTTTCTTCACCCTTGAGCCTCAATTTCCCAGGGAACAGCATGGCTGACAGTTGAGGAGTCACAGGGTCGTCAGGTGAAGGTCATGACCCCCTCCCGTGCCCATGTCTTTCTAAGACTCATACCAGACATCTCGAGCAGCCACACAGAGCCTCTGTCGTCCTCTGGTTTTCTTCTTGGAAGTGTCTTACGGATCCCTTCCCTCTGTGCGGGATGCTTTTGTGCCCAGGTAAGCCTCCAGGCCCCCTTGCCCTGGCCCTGTGGCCTGCGCTTATGGGCGTTTAATCACCAAAGGCTGTCAATTAGTGTAATTAACGTGTTCTCATCTTCAGTCTTGGCCTGTTTCGTTTTCTGTCTCCCTCCCACCTCGGTTCTCTCCTATTTTAACTTAGTGAGCAGAGCTCCTGGCTGTATCACCATAGCAACCAGAGTTGAGGGCCAATTAAGCCATGACTGAGCCATTAGACACCTAAGCTGATTACAGAGTCCAAAATATTGGCTGAAAGGAGACAAACAAGGCAGGTCCTCGCTGCAGAGATGTGAGCCGCACAGCCAGGGAATTCTGAGAACCTATCCCAGCGTGGGCTCCAGCAGTTGAGCTGTGGGGCTGTGTGGCAACTCCGTGGCCAGTACCCGGGATCTCCAGGTCAGCGAAGGTCAGCAGCCTCTTCTGTTCTCAGGCCAGCCATTCTGAATGCCTCCCACTCAACAGCCCCCAAGCAGCTATTCTAGTCGGCAGTGTTAAAGGACATTCAGTGGGACAGACAGGGCATTCACCCAGTTCACCCCGAGTCCTAATTTCTTGGTACCTCCCTAACCTTCCGCAGTACTCCGTGAAGTTTTCTCCAAGGAAAAGGGCCTTTTCCAACTTGCTGGTCCCAACCATGTTCCCTGTTGCTCTGGTCTGTGTTTGGGCGTTTTCAATCGCATGCTTATCAATTAGTGCAATTAAGACATTCAAATCTCAATTGGACCCCCTTTCCTATGTGCCTAAGCCCCTCAAGTTTCCTGCTGCCCTTCGTTTCTTTTACTGAATAAAGCTCTTGCAGGGTTGCCACAGCAACAGGCCACTGGGCAGTTTAAGCCGTTATAAGCCTGGACACTGACACTCAAAACTGATTATGGGTCTGGAAACTTGAATGGCTGAGCAAGAATCCTGGAATTCAGACAAGGAGGCTCTTAGCTGAGCACCAGGGGCAGCTGAACAACCAAGGACTTCGTTCAAACCCTGACCCCTGACTTCATCTTTTCTGCTCTTTGCTTTGGTAGAGACAACAGGAGTTATAGGCAGGGTGCCTGCTATGAAGTATCAATATGTAAAATTGGATGACATACCTGTACTCTGAGTATCCCCTGCTACATGTCAACCTCACACCTCTAAGCATGACCTATTTGTTGAGTATATCTGCTGCCCATGGTGAAGGAGAGTACAGTAACCTTCTGTGTAACCTACTAGTAAGAATGTATTTTTGTGTTTGCCCATGTTTCCAACCCTTTTGCTGAACCTGCTCTCCCAAGTTCCTAGTAAAGTACTGGCCTTTGTGCTTATGAGATGACTGAGCATTGAAGATCCTGTACTACTCTTCTAGAGCACCGGAATCCAGTTTTCATAACTCACATCTCACAGCTCACATCTGCAGCTTCAGTGCCAGGGCATCCAACAGGCTCTCCTTATCTCTACAGGTAGCCAAATGTGATGCGTGTGTGTGTGTGTGTGTGTGTGTGTGTGTGTGTGTGTGTGTACCTGGTCCTTATAAAGGATTCTTAGCACCTACTCCCAATGCTCTTCCACTACTGAGAGGACAGTGTTACTGCCTGGATCATGAACAAGTGAAGAGTTCCTAATATAGTGGCTTCTTCTAGCTAAAGCCAGTATCTTTTATTTGGTTTAAGGTTCCTGTTTACAGTCTAGCTGGCCTGGCTCTAGTAAAGACAGTGTAACTACCTAAAGTCGGGCACAGGAAGTGGTCAGAAGAATTTAAGTTATGGGATTAGTCTTTTCAGGAAGAGATTCCCCCTCCCTCTCAATACTCCTCTCTATACTCATAGGCTCCAGTTATTTGCACTAAGAGCAGAGCTCCTAGCCCCAGCAGAATTGCCATGGCAACCAGAAAGCCTGAGTAGGAGAATGCTGCTGTCACTGAACATCAAAGCTTATTGAAGTGTATATGGCAAAGGGCCTCATTTTCTAAAGGAAAATAACTCCCAGCTGGAGAGGAGTAGTCCATTGACCCCCCCAGCTCCACTAAAGACCCCACCCTATCCTTCATTCCTGAATTGTGAGAAGAAGCAGAGCACATTTTCTTCTCTGTTGAGCCAGTGCCTATGTTGGCAGCAAAATATTTGTCATTTGTCCCCAAACTAGGAATACCTCCCAACTACAAATCATTACCACAGAAATATGTGAGTATACATATACTCTTAAGGAGTATGTCCATGGCTTCACATATTTTTCTGTGAAGTCAACTCATTCCACTGTATACCTCAACTGTTCTCCACAAAGCATCTAATACTTGGACAGCCATTTCCTTGCGATAACGTAGAAGTAAAGGAATAATCTGCCTACCTATATCTGAGTAGATAATCTACTTGTCTTCTCATCACTCTGGATAATTGTCCACACTTCTGTCAGAACCCAGACTTGTATTTGATCAGTTATTTCCAACCCTTTTTATCAGCGCATAGCCTTAGCAATAATCCTCATGCTCTCTTCCACAAACTTACCTTCCTCTGCTGAGTGATTCCCACTGGTACATAAATTTTCTGCAAAGCATAACATATTAAAATAAAGCAAAGCAAAAATCCAACGTTACCTGAAAAACTCTGTCTAGTACAGTGTTTCTCAACTAGTGGGTTGTGATCCCTTTGGGGGGAGGGTCGAATGACCCTTTCACGGGGTCACCCTAAGACCATCTGCATATCAGATATTTACATTGTGATCCATAATAGTAGCAAACTTATAGTTATGAAGTAGCAACAAAAATAATTTTATGTTCCGGGGGTCACCATGACATGAGGAACTGTATTAAGGGGTCATGGCATTAGGAAGGTTGAGAACCAATCAATCTATTATCATCTCTTTTCTGTTTCCTCTTATAATAAATATTATCAAAGATTGTTGTATAGTGCTGGAATTAAAGGCATGTGCCACCACCACCTAGCCTAGGAAACTAGCTTTCCAAACAAGATTTAGGAACTGGAATATAGACTCTGTCCAGAAAAAAAGGCTGCACCCTGGTTAATGAATTTGAAATTTAAATTACAAGAATAAATACAACCCCCACTCTCACTTCCCTTACAAAAGGAAATAATCCACTAAAATGTCCCAGATTACTCAGTGTGGAACCAGAGAATAGCTTGAACATTCGAGTTTGTTACAAAGACATGACAACCATGCTGTCCTTTTTTGTCAACCCTATATAAGCTAGAATTAACTGGAAAAAAGGTACAAGTAGGACATTTTCTTGATTCATGATTGATATGGGAGGGTCCAGTCCACTGTGAATGATGGGTAGGTGGTCCTGGGCCTGTCTTTTATAAAAGAAGGCATGTTGACACACAATAGCTAGGAAATGAAAACAACCTAAATGTCCTTAAACGAAATTGACGGAACTAGAAAAGACCATATTGTGTGAGGTAACCCAGATTAAGAAAGACAAGTGTCATATATTCTCTCTCATCTGAGGTTCTTAGCTCAAAACCTTTAGATGTGAGTACATATCCTGGAGTAGCTGCAGAAACCAGGAAAGTAAAAAGGAACAGTTGCCATGGTGGGAGTAGGGCATGGGAGAGCAATAGAGAAGGGAAAAGCAGGGTGCAAGTAATCTTATGGAGGAAATGGGAAAATGGGGAGGGCTGTAATTAGGGGGGAGGAAGGAGAAAATACAGGAAAAGGAAGAAGGAGGGTAAAGTAACCGTAAGGATATCTGATAAAATCACAAAGAATCACACTATTAACTATCTATCTAAAAGTACCCATAATACACATAAGTCAGTAAATAAAGATACATATACTTTAAATGAAAATTCCCATCTGGGCAGGCAATTCTCCCTTCAGGAGCCAATGAGTTTTTGGTCAGAGTTGTTGAAGGGACTCCAAAACATTATAGGCTATTGCTATTGCCTTTCGTTGCCCTGCGCCTGAGATAAAAAGTAAATCCCTATTGATGAAGAGACCATGTATTTCAGACACAGGGCCTAGAGGCCCATGAGCTAGAAATGACATGAAAGCCTCCTTCCTGAGGACTAGCTTTTATGGTATCAGAAGGCATCATGCAAGCTTCCAAAGGAAAGCAGTAACCAACAGTCCTACACAGCTATGATGCCTAGGAACCACAACAACAAATAGCATGGTACAATGACCCTAAGGGAACAATAGTGACATGCACACCTTGGCAGTAAACAACGGCTCTCTAATTGGACTTAAGACTCACTTGACAAGAGTAAAATCCTACCTGGTCCTGGAAACCCGGCCAGCTACTTAGGACTACTGAAGTCATGGATCTTGGGAGACAGCCTCCAATCACTACTTTACTAAACCAGCGTGATCCCTAACTACATTCTAAATATTTGTCCTTATACTCACAGATAAGTGTAGTCCTCACCCACATCAAAGAAATTTCTCTTTGCAATAGATGAGAGCAATTACAGAAAACCACAACCAATCAAAAATGCAGAGCTGTCGAACTCCATCCCAATGCATAAATACACAACTTCACACCTAAGGCTCAGGGATCATTGTGGAAGAGGGGATGGGAAGACTGCAAGAGCCAGAGGATCAGAGAGTTTGCTCTGACATTGTGTCTCCTAGTAATGTCAGAACCCATAAAGTCTCACCAACATGATTGCTCAAATGTGAGCTGAGCAAGAATGACACTGATGGACATGTCAACATGAACTAGAAAAAGACACAAGACCTCAACCCTACACAAAGAATTTACAGCAACTAAGGAATTCTGAGAGGGATGGAGGGAGGGACAAAGAGACTTTCTTAGGCAAGAACACACCACCAAATGGTCATCCCTGTAACATACATACAAGAAATATTATACAGACTGAGCAGGTTATATTTAGTAATATATATGTATAGAAATATACACATATGACAACAATTAATGTAAAAAGAGACCATGAATTTGAAAGAGAGTAGGGAAGGGTATATGAAAGGGTTTGGAGGCAGGTAAAAATGATGCAATTATAGTATAATCTCAAAAAAAATAACCAAAAATGAAAATATATATTCTCACTACTAGTATTAAGCACCCCTACATATTCCTTAAGTTAAGAGAAAAAAGAAAAGCATACCAATTGGAAGGTGAACAATGAAATTTTCAAATAACACAATTTATATTAAATCCCAAAGAGTCTTTAGAGTAACCAAATAGATCAAATAAAGTATCTGTCAAGGCTACAGAACACATGGTAAACACACTAAATGAACTACATCTACAAAATGCTGGTGAAAGAAACTAAAGATCAAAATTAATGTAGATGCATACTGTGCAAAAAGATAAGAAGATGACCATTCTTCCAAAGTTCTTCTACAGGATCAATGGAACTCTATTGAAAACAACTAGGAGGCTTTTTTTTTAAAAAGGGCTACCAACAAGGTGATTCTAAAATACACATGGAAATTTCAAGGAAATAGAATGGCTATACGACTTTTTTATTTTTTGGTTTTTTGAGACAGGGTTTCTCTGTTGTAACTCTGGCTGTCCTGGATGGAACTCACTCTGTAGACCAGGCTGGCCTCGAAATCACAGAGATCCACCTGCCTTTGCTTCCCCAGTGCTGGGATTAAAGGCATGTGCCAGGACTGCCGACAACTGCTATACTACTTCTTAAAAAGAACAAAGTTTGGCAGACTTCTCTGATTTCAAGGCTTGATATAAGTTAACAGCAATAGAGACAGTGTGATATTTGTGAAGGAATATACATAAAAATCAGTGGAACAGAACAGAGTACAACAATAAATGTACAAAAATATAATGAACTGATTTGGAACTCATGGACAAAAGAGTTTTAATTGAAAAGGGAAAATTCTCAGGCAAATATCATTGGAAAAAACACTGCAATATATAAATGAACTTAGAGGCCATATGTCTTGATTGTAGCAGAGGTAAAACTATAAATAGGATAGAAAAAAACAACCAGAAATATTCTTATTAGCCTTGGGTCAGAAAAATAATTCTCAAATAGGAGAAAAATAAAATATCTAAAGGAAAAGTGATAAAATTTGTTTCATCAAAATTACTTTATACTTTTGAAGATGCTATAATAAAATTATAAGGCAATGATTTTCTTGGGAAATTTTCCATTTCAAGTGAGTTTGGAAGAATTCTTTTTTTTGTTTTTTAGATTTTTTTGAGACAGGGTTTTTCTGTGTACACCTGGCTGTCCTGGAACTCACTCTGTAGACCAGGCTGGCCTTGAACTCATAGAGAGCCACCTGCCTCTGTCTCCTGGGTGCTGGGATTAAAGGCATGTGCCACCACCACCTAACTTTCCACAAATGTTTTTATATAACTCTCCAATGAGGCTATCAGATCCTGGGCTTTGTTATAAAGAAATTTTTGATTACTAATTTAATCTTACTCATTCTTAATCTTTTTCACTTCTTCCCCATTATTAAGTCGTAAAGGTAGGTTTGAGAGGCTAGAAGAGTATGAGAGTTACTAGAGAGCTTGTTTAACATGCATGAAGCCAGAGATTCTATCCTCAGCACCCCATAAAACTAGACATAGTAATGCAAACCTGTAACCACAACACTTGGGAGGTAGAGGCAGGAGGATCAGTAGTTTAAGGTCGTCTTCAGTTATATAGTATGTAGTATGCCTTCAGTCTGTAGATCAATGAAGGGAGAATTAACAGCTCAATATTAAATATTCTGATTCTTGAATATGGAATGTCTTTACATTTATTTAGTTCCTCAAGTTTTCAACAGTGTTACACCATTTTCAAGATAAAGTCTTGTCCTTTGTAAAATTTATTCTCAGGTACTATTGTTTCCTTAATTTCGTTTTTCAGAGTCTTTATTGCCAGTGTATAAAAGTTGATTCTTGCATATTGATGTTGTATCCTTGTACTTACTTATCTCATTTTTGCATAAGTAATTGTTTCTTGATTTCTTAGTATTTTGCATATGCAAGGTCATGCCATATGCAAATAAAGATAGTTCTACTTCTTCCTTTCCAATAGGAATGCCTTCTAAAAAACAGAGATTACACACCTAAACTTATTGTGTGAGCCTTCCATTATTATGATACCAAAATTAGACACCAATGTTAGACAAGATGCTAAAATTATAATTGAGGTCATTGTTAATGGTGAATGTTGATTCAAAAGTCCTGAGCAAATAAAATTCAACATCACATAAAAAGAACTGGAAAGTATAATTAGGTGACATTTATTTGTAGAACTCTAAAAATGGCTCCACATAAGAAAATATACCAATGTTATATATTTTTACCAAGGTAATATATTTTACAATATACTACATATATTAGTATATATATGTATTAACATATACAATATATTACAGTATTTTTACAGTACATTAAAGTAACTAAGGAAAAACCCACAATAAAAATAACACCCAACAAACTAGTAATAGAAGGAAAATACTTGTCATAATAAATATATAATATACGAAAAGCCCTTGACCACAATTTTAACCAGTAATGAAGGACTGAAAGATTCATCTCTAAAATCAGGAACAAGAAAAGGATGCCTATTTTCACTTCAATTTATTGTTAGAAGCACTAATTAGGCAAGCAAAGAAATAAGTCTCCTAAAATAGGAAGGAAGACATAAAATTATCCATATTTGTAGGACACAATGTTATATAGCCACAACGCTAAATATTTAGCAAATAACTTTAAAACTCAAGCTGCAAAGTTTAAGGTTACAGAATCAACATGCTAAAATCAATTCTACTTCAATCCATTAACAATGAACAGTCTGAAAACAATTCCATTTACAGTAGCCAAAAAGAATAGACTGCTTAAGAATTATTTAGCCAAGGAGTCCACAATAATCTGAATGTTTATATTTCTCAAATTCATGTATTGAAGCCTAAATTATCTATGTGATGGCATAGAAGTGATTATTTCATGGAGAATGATGCAATTACACCATCAAGATGGAGTCTTTATGGTGCTGGTATAAAGACAGCGATATAGGCCACTGGAGGAGAGTAGAAAGCCAGGTCTTAAACTCCCACAGCTTGTGAGGATCATTGTAAAAATGATCTTTTTCAATAAATATATTTGAAAAAGTGGTTCTCCATACATGAAAGACTACAACTGGATCCCTATGTCACATTACATGCTGACATTAACTCAAAACTGATGAAGGATGACCTAAACATAATAGCTAGAATATAAAACTCTTAAATAGGGAAATTCATGACATCTAAGTTGGCAATGAATTCTAGGATTTGAAACACAGGCCAAAAACTTGAGAAATTGGACTACATAAAAAATATGAAAATATGAGTGCTGTCAATTCTCCCATGGAGAAGAAGAGTTTAATAACAAATTTGAAATATTTAAGATGGGTAGAAAACTATTTCAGCAATTTAGACAACTGAGTATGTTGTTTTGGCAATAGTGTTATTGGTGAAACATATCCTCTGATATTCTACCCAATACATTTCCATCAGAATATGTACTGACTAGTTTTTTTGGCTCTTAAAGTTACAGTGGCAGTTAGTTACAGTTAGTGTCAGTCTACACACTCTTGGATTTTTTGATACTTCGGAGGAATAGTATTGTGCTCTCCAAGTTATCCACAAATGTACATATTTCTAGTCTACTTTCCTTTAGTTCATAATCTCATTTGAAAACATGAAACGAAAGTGTGTGCCTGAGAGAACACAATGCTTGTTTTGCTTGTTGGAATGTTAACTAACCTTACAGAAGACTCTCCCTATGATTGAGAACCTTGCCAGAAACGAACAGAAGCCTATGACTACAGAGACTGTTAAAAAGCTGGCCTGTGATCTGAAGGCCCTAAAATATATGTTGCATTTTCTTCATTTCCCACAAAAATAAAGAGAAAGTTTTTAATAAAGCAACATTGGCATTTGTAAGTCCTCTGGAATCCAAGAAAGACATGATGATGTATGCCGCTATGAGTAACTCTTTAGAGCCCTTTCTGCAGGGCTAGAATCAGCATTATCAGGCAATGCTTTAATCAAGCTAAAGATTAAAAGCCCAAATTCATTTTTGTCATGGAAAAAATGTACTGAGCACTGTCATAAAAAAGATTATTACTCTATGCTTTGTTGTTTAAAAGTCAGATATTTGTCTTAGTTGTTTCGACGGCTGTGATTAAAAACCACGACTAAATAAACCTGAAAATGAAAGGGTTTATTTCAGCTTACAGCTCTCAGGTCACATCCCGTCACTGAGAAGTCAGGGTAGGGGCTCAAACACATCAGGAACCTAGAGGCAGAAACTGAAGCAGAGGCTGTGGAGGAGTGTGGTTTACTGGCGTGCTTCCCATGCCTTTCTCAGCTTAGGTTTCCCCCTCCATCCCACATTTTAATTATTTCTTTTGTTTTTTGAGTACATAATGTAATTATATCACTTGCCCCTTCTTTCTCCCCTCTCCGAATCCTCCCATATACCCTCCCTTCTCTCTTTCAAATTCATGGTTTCTGTTTTATTAATTGTTGTTACATATATATGTACTTACATATATATTCCTAAATACAACCTGGTCAGTCTGCATAATGTTACTTGCATGTACATTTTCAGAGCTATTTGGTCTGAGTAATCAATTGGTGTGCTCTTCCTTGGGGAAGATGATTTCTCCCACTCTGAGCATTCCTTAGTTGCCTGTAGTTCTTTGTATAGGGTTGAGGGGTGTGGGCTTTCCCCTATCCACTTTGGCATGTTTATTGTTGCCCTTGTTCAGCTTATATTAGGCAATCCTATCGTTGAGACTTTACAGATGCAGCCTCTGACATATCTACGAGACACAATCTCACAGAAAACTCGTCTGACCCTCTGGCTGTTACAATTCCTTCTTCTGTAACGCTACCTGAATCTTCAGTGCAACTGTACTGTAGTATACATTGGGACTAGCTCCACAACTCCTCACTTTGATTGGTTGTGGTTTTCTCTAATGGTGTCTGTTGCAAAGAGAAGTTCCCTTGAGGAGGAAACTACATTTATCTGTGGGTGTAAGGACAAATATTTAGAATATAGTTAGGGATTATGCTGATTTAGTAAAGTGGTGGTTGTAGGTTCTCCTCCAAGATCCATGACTTTATTAACCCTGAGTAGTTGCATACACTTTCATTTTTCCTAATACTGTGGAATAGAATTCACTCTATCTGTTCTTTGGTATTAGCTATAGTTTTTTTTTCCTCAGAAACTATTAGGTTATGGACATACTTTGTGTTTCCATTTTGCTGAAAGCTTTTATACTGAAGAAATAATCCCTTTTTCATGTATTATTTCACTTTAGAATATTTTTGCATCTACGCTCATAAGAGATATTTGTTTTTTTTCTTGTATTGTCTTTTTCTAATTTCAGTATTAAAGCTGACTTCATGAATTTTTTGGGATGTATTCCTTCTATTTTCTAGGAGAGGTTGTGCATTTGATACTACTTCTTCCTTATGCTTAGTAGAACTCACTGATGAAATAATATGGAATTCAAGCTACGTTTTCACAGATTAACTACAAATTCAATGTTTTAATAGATAAGGGCATACTCAGATCGCCTATTTCTTTTTTAGTGATTTTTGATTTTTATAAATCTTTTTAAGACTTGATTTGCCATGGTTTGAATGTACTCTCTCCAAAATACAGTTATCCTGATTTTAACAGAAATTCTTTGAGTTTTTCTCCAGTTAATTAGATGTTGATTATGGGCTTGTTGTATATTTCCTTTATTATTTTGAAATATGTCCCCTGCATCCCCTTTTTATCATAAAGGGATATTGGATTTTGTCAAAAGCCTTTTCTGTGTTTAATGGGATGACTATGTGGTTTCTACCCTTGAGTCTGTTTATATAATAGATAATTTAATTGATTTATAATATAAATTGAGTAATTGTATATTGAACTACTCTTGAATCTCTGTGATAAAGCCTACTTGATCAAGATGAATGATCTTCATGTGGTCTTGTATTTAGTTGGCAAGCATTTTATTGGGAGTTTTTGCATCTATATTCATTAGAGAGATTGGCTGATAATTTCCCTTTTAGTTAGTGTTTTGTCTGGTTTTGGTATCATGGTAATCTTAGCTTTATAGAACAAGTTTGGAAGTGTTCTTTTTCTATTTTGCAGAATAATTTGAAGAGTGTTGGTGTTAGTTCTTCTCGAAGCTCTGAAGAATTCTGTGCTGAATCCATTTGGGACTTTGTCTTTTGTTAGTTAGGGGACTTTCAATTACTGTTTCTATTTCACTAGGGATTATGAGTCTGTTTAATCTGTTTACTTCATCTTGATTTAACTTTGGTAGTATGTTAAATGTATCATAAAATTAATCCATATTCTTTAAGCTTTCCAGTTTAGTGGAGTGTCGATTTTTAAATTATGTCTCTATGGTAATCTGAATATCCTCAGTATCTGTTGTAATGTTTCACTTTTCACCTATGATTTTATTAATTTGGTTCTTCTTTCTCTTTCTTAATTTGTTTAATTTAGCTAAAGGGTTAGGGTTAGGTTTGTCAATCTTGTTAGTCATTTCTTCCTCTGTCTCTTCTACCTCTTCTTTCTTCTTTTGTCTCTTCTTCTTTCTCCTCTTCCTTCCTTTTCCTTTTCCTCTAGTCCTCCTCTTCCTCTCCTCCTCTTTTTCCTCCTCCTCCTCCTCCTCCTTCTTCTTGAGTTCAATATAAGTTGGCCAACTACTCTTTAACATGAGACCTGTTCTAGGGCAGTTGGTATGCCCAGTCACTCTATTGGAGAAAACTGACTTTCCTTCTTCTAGGAGGTATAAGTAACAGTAACCCTAGTAATCTAGTAACCCTAACCCTAGTGGGTAGCTTTTAATCATTCATTCATTTTAAAAAAATATAACAAAATAAAATATAATAAGATTTTTTAAAAAAACTTTCATACTGAGGTTGAACAACATAAACCAACAGAAGGAAAAGAGCCCAAGAGAAGGCACAAGAATCAGAGACTCATTTGTATGTTCCCATAAAACACTAAATCCCATAAAAACATTAAACTGGAAGCTAGAATATATACACAAAGGATCTGGTGCAGACTCATGCAGGCCCTGTAATGCTACTTCAGTCTTTGAGTTCATATGAGCTTTGCTCATGTTGATTTAGAGGGCCTTGTTTTCTTGGTGTCCTCCACCCCCTTGGCTCTTACATTCTTTCTGACTCCTCTTCTGCAGGGTTCCCTGAGCCCTGAGGGGAGGGGTTTGATGGGGACATCTCATTTAGAGTTGGTGTTCCAAAGGACTGCCTCTGTCCCTCTCTCCTTTTCTCTCTCTGCCTCTCTCCTTCTCTCCCCCCCCCCTCCATAATGTCTGGCTGTGGGACTCTGCATCTGTTCCCATCTGCTGCAGGAGGAAGCTTCTCTGATGATGGCTGAATAAGGCACTGATCTTTCAGTATAGCAGATCCTTTTTTTTTAAGATTAGTAGAATTTGGTTTTACCTTATGTTTCTGGGTTATCTAGTTTCTCGTTCTTGATCAGCCACACAGTGTTACATATTCTATCTTGTGGAGTGGGCCTTAAGTCAAATCAGATATTGATTGATTACTCACACAAGTTTTGTGCCACCATTGCCTTAGCGTATCTTTCAGGCAGGACACCACTGTAGATAAAGAGCTTGTGGCTGGCTTGGTGTTTATGTTTTTCTTTGGAGAGTATGTAGAGTACATTCCTGTACCAATGACTCTGGAACATAGGGGTAAAGACTCTATGTAGACACTGACTTGACATTTCCATCTTCAATGAGTTGTGTAGGTCTTGTCTTCAGGAATGCGGTCTTGCTCTCAGTTTGTGGAGAGCAACCTATAGTTATGGCAACAGCTTATGTTGTTTGGGGATTCCTACAAGGCCCCTTTGGTCAACAACTCAATTAGATATAATCCAATCCTGATACTGGAAGCTTTGTTTGGTGACAAGTGGTGGTCATTTAACATTCTGTCTCTCCCATTACTTGGCGATTTCATTTAGATTGCCTTAACATATGTATATATTTTAAGTTTGTCAATCATGTTAATCTTTTCAAAAAACCATTTCCCGGTTTTGTTGATTATTATTATTTTTTCTATTTCTCTAATTTAAGCTATGACTTTTATTAACTCTTCCTGTTTATGTTTTTTGTGTGTTGTTTGTTCTTGTTTTTCTAAGGCCTTCAGGTTAGTATGCAGAGATTGAGTCTTCCAGACATTATATCTACAAAGGTTTCTTCCTCATTGTGATGGTTAATATTGTCAACTTAACAAAATCTAGAAACACCTGAGAGACAAGCATCTATGAATGCCTGTGGAGGACTTTCTGGATTAGCCTAGCTTCTGGATATGCTTGCGAATTATTATTTAGATTAGGTTAGCCTTGGAGCTTGCCTATGAAGGATTATATATATCAGGTTAATTAAGGTGAGAATATTTGCCTTCTGTGGCTGGCATCAAAAGTTCTTATACTGAACAAAAATGAGAAAATGAGCCCAGCACTAGCATTCAGCATTCTGTTTTCTAACAATGGGTACAGTCTGACCAGACACCTCAAGCTACTGCCATCAGTCTATCACCAACATGTTGAACTATACCTTCAAACTGTGAGCCAGAATGAACTCTTTCTCCCTTAAGTTGCCTTTGTCAGGGAATTTTATCATAGCAACAAGAAAATAATTTAAAATATCTTGATCAAACTAATAATCTTTTACCTTTCTGAATTCCACCATGGAAGACTACAACATTTCTTCCCTCTATAAGACTCAGATTCAAGGTATGATTCTGGAAGCAAAGAGCAAATCCTTACCAGATAATTAACCTGGAGGCCTGGAGGTACCATGGTCTTGGACTTCCCAGCTTTTATAACTGTGAAAAAAATAAATGTCTATACTTTATAAATAATCTGGTTTGTAGAATTTGTTTTAGCACTAGAAAACCATCTAACACATAATGCAGTTCATATAATTTATTGACACAGATTGCTCATACTTGTCCCTTGTTATTCTTTTAGGACAAGTAGTAATTCTTGTTTTATTGCTGATTTACACATTCCTACTTCCTCCTTCCTTCTCACTTTCTCCCACCCCCGTCCCTGCTGCTTAGCCTAGAACTACCAAGTTTATTGATTTATTGAATGAACCATCTTTTTTAAAAAAAATTTACTCTATTGTTTTCTTACTTTAATTTTACTTATTTCTGTTGAAATTATATTATTTAACTTCTTCTAATTTAGGCTTTCTTTACTTTTCTTAATTTAATTTTCTAAGACAAAAGCCTAGTTATTAATTTTTAGGTCTCTTTTCTTCTAATATATTGTACTTAATGCTAGGTATTTCTCTAAGCTCTTTTTGAGCTGTAAATCACAAATTTTGGTATATTACATTTTACTTTCCATTTAGTTAAAAATATTCTCTGCCTTCCCTGGAGACTTCTCTCACACATGTGTTTTTTTTCTACTTTCGAATATGTGGTGCATTTTCAGCTGTCTCTGTTGCTGACTCTGGTTTGATTGTGCTTGCATGAGAATTTATTTCAGATATTCTTTATTCTTTTTAATTTGTTAAGATTGGGCTTTTGATCCACTATATGGCCCATTTTGTGAATATTTTATGTGCAATTAAGAAGCATGTGTATATTCCCTGTTGTTGGGAGGGTATTCTATAAAGGTCAGTTAAGTCTCATTGGTTTGACTTTTGAAAGATAATTCTACTAGTTAATAGGATATAGTAACTTGATAGGGTTTTTTTTAACACTTAAAACATTCAGTCTTATTTACAAGATTTCTAAAGTAAACTATCCTATACTTTTTTATTCTTTTTTTTTTCTCTGTAGGCAGTGTGTGCCCAGCCCTGACCTATTGCAAGAATTTGTTTTTCCCATTTATTTCTTAGCAGTATGAGCATGATATACCTAGGTGTATATGTAGCTGCTCCTCAATGTATGGTAAAGTTAGTTATGGTTTGAATATGAAATGTTTCCCACAGGCTCGGTCTCCAGCTGGTAGAATTGTTGGGAGACCGTGGGACCCTTTTGAACATGGAGCCTTGCTAGCAAACATAGGGCCCTAAGAGCACAGCTTAAGAGAGATAGGCCTCCAATATATCCAGCTTGAATTCCCTACTTCCTGATGAGTGCCACATAACAGGCCATGCCACCAAATGTACTATAATAGATGGATCTCCAGGTGCCATGGTGTTCTTGCCATAATGAATTATAGCCTCTTAGACCATGAACTAAGATAAACACTTTCCCCCTTAAGTTGTTCCCATCAGGTATAATGGCCACAGTAATGAGGAAAGCAATTAATACATAATAAATCCATTTAAGTTAAAAGTGTTATGAATTGAAGATACATTTAATAATACTCATAAGCTAAAAACCTCACAACCTAGCCAAGACTGTCTTAAACATGATCAGAACAGTGGTAGTAGTCTACACTTGGATAACATCATCTAACTCTTAGTCTTATTTGATAGTAAAATATTGAATACCTCATGTAATTGATTAAATACCAACAGAGATGAGCTAATGTTTTGTGATTTTTTTATTTAGGTTATTTCCATCTTTTCTCTTTATTGAATATGTAAGGTGTACAATTTAATCTGGATATATAGAGGCATCATTAAACGACTGCTAGATTACTGTTAAAACAGTGGTTCTCAACCTGTGGGTCACAACCTCTTTAGGGGTTGAACAATCCTTTCACAGGGGTTGCCTGAGACCATCTGCATATCAGATATTTACATTGCGATTCATAACAGTAGCAAAATTACAGTTATGAAGTAGCAATGAAAATAATTTTATGGTTGTGGGTCACCACAACACGAGGGACTGTATTAAAGAAAGGAACTGTATTTAGGAAAGTTGAGAACCACTGTGTTAAATTTAAGTCTTTTGTTTTCTTACAGTCTCCATTTTTCTGTCAAAAGTACTAATGTAATTTTGTGTGTCTCTGACTTTGTCCATTGGAGCTTTTAAAACAGGGGTTTAACCTTGGAATAATTGATATTTTCAGGCAGAAATTTATGTTGGAAGGTAGTATCCTGTGTATTGCAAGCTATTTAGCACCATCTCTGGCCTCTACCCACTAGATGCCAGTAGTGCCTTTCTATTAAGATACAGATAAATGCCTCCAGATATTGCCAATTGTTCCCTGTGGACAAAATTATCTGCTTCTGAGACCCAGTACTTAAACATGTTAATCATAGTTGTTTTAAATTCTCTTTATGATAGTTCCAACAGCTATGTTGTTGCTTCACATGATTTCTTTGTCTCTTCCTACTATGTATTTATTTTTATGCTTTTTGTGTGTTGCATTACTTTTGGTTGAAAGATGACCATGCTTAAGGTTATATATATGTAGATCAATTTTTATACTCAGATATTAGCATGATTTTCCTTCTACTAGGCCTTTACTGTGGGGGTTTGTGTTGACCTAGTCAGGAATTGGACTGGGTTTGAAATTTGCTTAGTTGCTATAGTTGCTATGGTTACCAGAGTTAGAATTTGTTGCTATGGTTATCAGAGTTATAATTTGTTGTTGCCATGGGCACCAGAGATTTCAAAATTCTCTAGTGATACCTTGTTTTTGTTTCTCCACTTGGCTCTGGATCTTTCTTCTGTTTTGCTCCCCATGGAGTCACTCTCTTGCCATTCTTCCAGCTGTACAATACTATATTTGTTCAAGAATTGTTAGTCTGGTTGGTGGGGGTGGGGGACAAAATTGGGCATTCTCTGGTGTTCGCTTTAAGCCTCAATCTTTAAAAAATATTTTGAACTTGGGTTGTGGGGTTTATTATTCACAACATTACTGGAGAAGCATCTAGGAAGATGGGTATGGATGCAGTTTTCATAATTGTCTTTCACCTAACTATAAGGAGATTGCACCAGATAGTTCTTAGGGATAGTCTTGTACTATAGCGTAGGTGTGGTATACATGTCAGACTAGGTGGATTTGGGCAGTGGCTGTTGTTTTTTTCTTCCAGCCAGGAAGGAGCTTTCTTAGGGTTCTTTAGTCTTCCTGGTATATTCTAAGGAAAACCTCACAAAGATGGGGCAACCTGTTCATCCCTGAGGACTGGCCTTATGCACTCATGCTTGCTGGCATTTGGCTTTTTTGAAGCTGAGTAAACTTTGTATGGCTTTTTTTTTCTATTTCTTTTATGGTGCTGGAGATCAAACTTAGGTTTTGAACGTGCCAGACAAAAACGTCACCACTGAGCTACATTTCTAGACCCAATAGTTCTAGTTTAATCCTCCTAAAGTTTCTGTTCTTCAGCAGCATGTATTTTGAATCAACAGTAATCTGGTCTCATCTAAAACACACAGAAGCAGCAATAATAAGTATGTGCAAATATCTGGGCATCAAGGCCCCAGCAATTGACACAGAAAATTAACCATCACAGTAAAAATAGAGCTGTCTGTCTTCCTAATTGCATAGCTTCCAAATAGAAACTTACTGTTACCTTTGCATTTCTTTCTGAAAATGTAACCTTCCCCCCTCCCCGAGGATTTGTAATGTTTTCTTTTCACCTGTTTTGAACAATATGGTTATGTTCCTTACTTTATTTTTCGTATTTCTTTTTTTTTAGGCCTTACTTAACTTCTTGGTTCTTTTCGAAAATTGGGTTTGGGCAAAATTTGGCCATTATTCTTGAAATATTTTTCTTCCATTCCTTCATTAATTCTTCTTGAACTCCGGATGCATGTATATTTGGCCAGTGGATGTTGTCATCTGGCCTTTTTAATGCTTTGCTCTTTTAGACCATTGTTTTTTCAGGTTTATTTCTTCTATCCCAAGTACTTCATTTCTCTTTTCTTGTGAATTGTCTATTCTTGCTGCTAAATCCACATAGTATTTATTTATATTTTTATTTTCCATATTTTCATTTCATTTTTTCCATAAACTGATACTTCACTTTTAAATGTTATTTTATTTTTAGTTAAGATATAGTTACAACACCCCTCCCTCGAGCACCTCCCATGTCCCTCCTCTCAAGTTCATGGCTTCTTTTATTTAAGTTATTATTGTTACATATGTATAAATGAATGAGTATGTAAATACAACCTGCTGAATCTTTTCAGTTTGCTTGTATGTATATGTTTCTCAGGTTGACTAGTTAGTATTTGAGAACTGATTAGGAAACTGATTAGGAAACTCATCCCCCAGGAGGGGAAAAACTAATTTTCTCTCTTTTAGCAGTCTTTAAATGCCTGTAATCCTTCATCTAGGGGTGGTACTCTGTGAGGTTCCCCCATTGACTTTGGTATATCAACTAGTGTTGTTACTATTCAGGTCCTCTTTAAGTAGCCACATTGTTGAGATTTCACGGCTATAGCTTCATTGTTAAATCTAGAAGACACACGCACAGAAGATTTCCTGCTATTCTGGCTCTAACAATCTTTCCATCCCCTCTTCGTCAATGTTCCTGAGCCTTAGATCTGAAAGTTGTATATAGTTGTATCAACTGGGACTGGGCACCAAGGCCAGTTGTTCTCTGTTCTTTGATCAGTTGAAATCTACATATGTTTTATCTTGTACTTTTCATTGCTAAAAGTTCAAATTGCGTTCATTTTATGATTTTTCTTTAGCTTTCTTTAACTTATTTATGTGAAATTAACTTAATTACTTCAACTTTTATGCCAAATCTTATTTTTCTTTGCATTTAAGAGGTATTTTTGTTGTTCTCTTTTGCAGTGCTGGAGATGCCACCCTGGACCTAACACATACTAGGCAAGTACTCTATCGCTGTGATATCTGTGATATATCTCCTGCCCCATACCAGTTCTTAAATTTGTGTTAATTCTGATAAGGTTCTATTGACAGTTTTTTCCCTTTATTATGGGTCACACCTTCCATCTTAATTAAATACCTAGTTTTAATTGGAAGAATAATATTGTGAATTTTACTTTTTAAAGGCTGGATATAATTTCAAATTTTACTGTGAATGAACAGTTCAGATGAAATATACCATCTTAATAGATTTTAAAGAGACAGTGTATTCACGTTATTTATAGGTATAGTGGTTTTCGGCACATTTTTAGAATTAAATAATCTAGTGTAATTTTAATTTTATGCTCATTTATTAGCAACTCCTGTTTTCTCTCTGAGCTCCCAAAAATACCATTGCATTCTTTACTGTCACAGATTATTTCAGATGACTCGTCTATATGGACATACACAGTATTTGCCCCCTTTTTAGTGGTTTATTTCACTTGGTATAATGTCCTTCAGGTTCACCATCCACACTGCCCTGTATGGTATTATTTACTTCTTTTATTTAAAGCAGAATGTATATTTATTTATATATCTGGATCTAACATTAATATATTCATCTGTCAGTGGACATTTAGGTTGTTTACAAATCTTGAGTATTGCAATAAATGGTACAATGAAATCAAGAGTATAGCTATGTCTTACTGTTTTCATTTTTATTGCTGCTGTGGAATTCAGCAAAGATGACAAGGAAGCATATTCACTGGTGCAAACCCTGCCAGACCTCAGCAGAGGAACCACCATCATGGCCAATGCCATACTAGACAGTGGAACCCTGAGTATCTGAGCTCAGTTGTTTTTATTGAGTCAGAACTTGTAAGGTGCAGAGCACAAGCAATTAAATATCCCCCACAGAAATCCAACATCTTCAGACAATACAAAATGCCAAGACCTGCAGTCCCTCACCCAACGGTGCATGGAACGATTAATTTAAACAACTAAAAATAAACTTCTGCAACATTTATGTAAATGCTCAGAATTGGAGTTCATTTTTGAGAGATCACCATACTGCTTTACTATCAAAAGTTCCAATTCCTTTACAACCCATTACACTTTTATTTTGCTGTTAATTTTTTTATTATAGTCAATCCAACAGTGAGGTGATAAACCACTGATATTTTGATTTGCTATTGGCTGATTTATTGAAGTTCAGTTGGATGTCTTCTTTAGAGAATTGCTGGTTCAAGTCCTTTGTTTTTTGTTGTCGTAGATATTAACTCTTAGTAGGGATATGGCTTGGAAATATTTTTACCCACCCTGTAGGTTGTTGTCTTAGTTTGATTGGTCAACTTGACCCATCCTAGAATCATCTGAAAGGAAAGACTCTCAATTGAGGAACTGCCTGCATCAGATTAGCTTGTGGGTACACTTTGGGGAGATTTTCTTGATTATTAATGCACGAGAGTCCAGCCCACTGTGGGCAGCACTATTCACAAATATATGGTCCTGGGCTGTATTAGAAGGCTAACTAAGAATGAACCTGAGAATGAACAAGCTGCTTTAGACTTCCTGCTTGAGCCACCCATCTGTTTTTACTTTGGTTGCATGGTTTGGTTTCATATCCAAGGCAATGTTATGAAACTATATCCTAAAGTTTTCTATGAGAAGTTTTAAACTTTCGGAATGTACATTGAAGTGCCTTTGGCATGTTTCAGCAGGTAAAGCATTTGCTACACAAGCCTGATGATTTGGATTTGATCTCAGAGCTCATGTAAAAGTTAAAGGAGAGAACTGACTTCAAAAAGTTGTCTTCTGGCCAAGGAATGTATACACCCCCTCCCACAACACACTCACAATAAAAACATGTGAGGGGCTGGAGCAATGGCTCTGCAGCTAAGACAGTAGTGTACTGTTCGTGCAGAGAACCCAGATTTGTTTCCCATCTCCCACACTGAGCAACTCCTACCACCTTTAACTAAAATTCCCAGAGAGTTAATACCCTCTTCTGGCCTCCATGGGCACCTGCAGATCATACCCATACACGGATACATGCATACATACAATTAAAGATAAAATACATCTTCAAAAAATCAAAAAGAAAGTCTTCAATCTATTTTGAGTTCCCATCTGTGTGTGCTATAAAGATCTAATTTCATTCTTTGGCATGTAGATATTTAATTTTTCTAAAAGAATATTTGTGGAAAAGATTGTCCTTTCCCCTTTGTTTATTCTTGGCATCTGTGTCAAATTGTAGTTAGTCATATATGTGTAGATTTACTTTTGAGCTCCCATTCTGCCCATTGGTTTATATATAAGTTTAATCTCAGAACCATTTTAAGTTGGTTTTTTTTTCTGAATGCCCCATTTTTCTTTTTCTTACAAACATGAAAGAGTAGTGAATTTTATCACATGCTGTCTTTGCATCGATTAGCACACTAACATGGTTTTCTTTGTAATCAGTAATGTGAAATGTCTTATAGCCTTACATGTATTGAATCATGATTCCCTTCCAGAGATATATCCCATTTGGTCATGCTGTATAATCCTTTTCATGCACTGTGTGTTGAAAATTTTTGCATCTATGTTCATCAGTATTTGTTTGCAGTTGTTTTTCCTTTTAAAGAAAACAGATTTTTTTCACATAATATATCATGATATGGTTTCCCCTCCCTCTACTCATCCCAGTTTCTCCTCCCCTCCCCTCCTGTCCAGATCTGTTCCTTTGCTGTCTCTCATTAGAAAGCAAACAGGCTTCTAAGGGGATAATAATAAAATATAATAAGATAAAATAAAAACTAACACATCAGAATTGGACTAAACAAACAAATGGAAGGAAAAGAGCCCAGAAGAAGGCACAAGAATCAGACACCAGATTCAAGGCAATTACCATCAAATTTCAACACAATTCTTCACATATCTTCTAAGGACAATGTTTACGCTTCATATGGAAACACAACCCAAGAATTGTTAAAATAATCCTGACTAATAAAAGAACTGCTGGAGGTATCACCATCTCTAATTTCAATTTCAGTTGTATTACAAAGCAATAGTAATGAAAACAGCACAGTATTGGCACACAGACATGTTGATAAATGGAATGGAATTGAAGACCCAGACACAAATCCACACATTTATGGACACCTTGTTTTTATATAACGAAGCCAGAAATACACACTGAAAAAATACAGCATCTTCAACAAATGGCATTGGTTGAACTGGATGGCTAAATTAGAAGAATGCAAATTGATCCATATTCATCATGATGCACAAAACTCAATTCCAAGTGGATTAAAGACCTCAACATAGAACCAGACACATTGAACATGATAGAAGAGAGAGTGGGGAATAGCCTTGAACACATTGGCACAGGAGACAACTTGCTGAACAGAATACTGACAGTTTAGACATTAAGATCAATGATTAATAAATGGAACCTCATGAAACTGAAAAGCTTCTGGAAGACAAAGGACATCATCAATAAGAAAACAGCAGCCTACAGAGTGGGAAAATATTTTTACAAACTCCACTTCTGATAGAGGGCTACTCTCCAAAATATAGAACAAACTCAATAAACTAGACATCAATAAAACAAATAATACAATTAAAAATGGAGTATAGGTCTAAACAAAGAATTTTCAAAAGAGGAATCTGAAATGGCTACAAAACACTTAAAGAAGTATTTGACATCCTTAGTCATCCAGGAAATGCAAATCAAAACCACTTTGAGATTCTATCTTACACCCATCAGAATGACTATGATCAATAACACAAATGACAGCTCATGCTGGTGAGTATGTGGAGCAAGGGAAACACTCCTTTATTCCTGGTGGGAGTGCAAACTTGTACAGCCACTATGGAAACCCATATGGCAATTCCTCAGGAAATTGAGAATCGATTATCACAAGATCCAGCTATATCACTCCTGGGCATATACCCAAAGGATGCTCCATCCTACAACAAGGACACTTGTCCAATTATGTTCATAGTGGCTTTATTCATAATATCCAGAAACTGGAAATAACCTTGATGTCTCTCACAGAAGGAAGAATGGATAAAGAAACTGTGGCACATTTACTCAATGTAGTATTAGTCAGCTGTTAAAAAATGATACCATGAAATTTGCAGGCAAATGGATGGAACTAGAAAAAATCATCCTGAGTGAGCTAAGTCAGACCCAGAAAGATGAATATAGGATGTATTCACCTATATTTTTATATCAGCTGTGAAGTAAATGATAACCAAGGTACAATCTATAGACCCAGAGAGATTAAGTATAGAGGAAATGACTAGGGGGGGACACATGGATCTCCCTGGGAGGGGGAATAAATTATATAGGTGAACTGGGGTATAGGGAATGGGAATGGGAGGATCAGGTGGATAGGGGGAGGTGACATGGGGCTTAAGGGGAATGCAGTGAGAGACAACTAAAATTGAGGGTCATTTGGGGGGTGATATAGAAACTTAGTGCAGTGGAAACCTCCTAAAATACAAAGGTGATCCTAGTGAAGTCTCAAAATAATGGAGGAGATGGAGTCCCAACTGTCCATCTCTTGTCACTAAATGAAGATTTTAGTACCAGGACTGTGTTACATCTAATTGAGTTGTTGGCCAAAGGGGTCCCAGGGAAACCCCTAAATGATCTTGGCTGTTGCCAAGACAATTAGTTCCTCTCCACAAACTGACAAGGCTCCATTGCTGAAGATGACACCCATACAACTCATTGAATATTGAGAGATTGAACTGGTGCCTACACAGAACATTCACCCCTACTTCCTAGTGTCTTCAGTATGGGAAGGTACTCTGCAGGCTACCAAGAGAGAAATGTAAACACCAACCCAGCAACAAACACTTTGACAATGTTGCCCTGCCAGCAAAATATGTGAGGGCAATGGTGGCAGCATAAGGCTTGTTGGAGTTCCAACCAATATCTGATTTGACTTAGGCCCACTCCACAAGATAGAACCCATACCCAGCACTGCTTGGATAATCAAGAACCTGAGACTAGATAGCTCAGAGACCTAGGGTAAATCCAAATACTACTGGTCTTTTTAAAAAAAGTACTGATGAACTAACTCCTAACTCCTAACTCCTAATGATATCCTGCTATACTCATAGAACAGTGCCTTATTCAGCCATCATAAGAGAAGCTTCCTTCTACAGTGGATGGGAACAAATACAGAGACTCACAGTCAGATACAGGAGAGAGAGAGACAGAGAGAGAGAGAGAGAGACAGACAGACAGACAGACAGACAAGCATTGGAATTAGTTTCATTCTTCTACATACATACAGACATCCAGTTTATCAAGTATCATTTGTTGAAAATGCTGACTTTCCCCAAATGCATATTTTGATATTTCTGTCAAAAAGTAGTCGCTAAAGTTGCATGGGTTTATTTATATATGGCTCCTCTATTCCACCCCATTGTTCTATTTGTCTGTTTCTGTGTCAGCACCAAGCTGTTTTTATATCAAAGACCATTTAATGTAGTGTCAAATCAGATACATTAATATATCCAGCATTTATCCTTTTTACTGAGGGTTGTTTTAGCTATCTGTGTATTTTGTGTTATGGTATTTCTTATATTTATGAGAAAAGTACACCTCCATTTTCATTGGTATTGCATTGAATATATGACTGCTTTTGATATGATGACTCTTTTCACAGTTTTGTTTCTACTGAACCATGGGTGTGGGATTCAATTTCTTTTTTTGATATTTTGAAGTTAGGGTTAGGGTTATTATATTTATATTATATTTTGAAGTTTTCATTGTATTGATCCTTTATTTGCTGATTAAATTTATTCCAAGTTATTTTTGAAACTATCATGTGATGATTTTCACTTATCAATTTATATCCTTGAAACTCTGGAATGAAACCAATTTGCTCATTGAAATATATATATTTTTATATGTTCTTATGTTGGTTTAGAAGTATTTTATATAAAAAGTATGTTCATCAGATATGTATTTTCCTTTAAAATTATTTGTTTATTCACTTATGTATTGTCTCTACCAGGTTCCCCAACCAGGAAAATAGTTACTAGAGTTTGGAAACATTTATTTCTTTTCTCCTGGACCATAAGACTGATAGAAGATTCCTGGTGGAAAAGAGTGGTGATTTGGGGATTCAGACTGTAGATGGGCCAGGAAGAAGGGATATAGGTTATTTTGCAAGGGTCTCTGGACCAGATGCTGCGGTTTAAGGATCACCAGAGGGTGAAAGACTATACTTTGGGTAGGTCAGAATGGGAAAGGGCCAGAAAAAAAGAGGTACAAGCAGAGAAGCATGAGAAATGGCACATGGTCACTTGCCAAGCTCACAGTGCCCCCTGGGGTGGTTAGAAATTCTACTGGATTGCAGTCATGGCCTTGGATGAAGGGGTTATCAAATTGGAAGGTGACAAGAGGAGGAAGTATGGGGTCACTTACCTTGATCTCCAGGCCTTGTTGGGCAACTGGAGAGTCACTGTCAGCTTGGCAGGAGGGACCTTAAGAAGTCCTGAGTGAAGATGTGTCAAAAAGAAGAAATTCTTCCTCAGGATTTCCTGAGCCTTGAGAGGAGGGATTTGATGGAGACATCCCATTTAGGGTTCCATGTTCCAAGGACTCTCTTTCTCTCTGCTTACTGTCTGGCTGTGAGACTCAGTATTTGTTCCCATCTGCTGCAGGAAGAATCTTCTCTGATGATGGCTGAGGCCTGCAGTTTTCCTATGTTGTCTTTGTCTAGTTTAGTTATCAAGGGAATGCTAACCTCACAGAAAGAGTTTAGAAATGTTCCTTTCAATTTTCTGCAAGTTTTCTTCAATTTTTTTCCAAACAGTTTGAAAGTGATCGGCACTAATTTTTTTCTTAAATGTTTGGTATGTTTGCCAGTGAAGCCATCTGGTTTTTAGCTTTTCTTCCTTGTGCATTTTTTCCCTAAATTTATTCAATTCCCATACTAGTTACAGGTCTGTTCTGACTTTCTGTCTCCATGATTCAGTCTTTGTAGAATGTATATTTCTATAAATTTCTTCATTTTTCTAAGTTATCAAATTTTCTGGCATATAATTGTTGATAGGCATCGCATAGTCCTTTTCATAACTGTCCTATCAGCTGTAATGTTTCCTCTTTCATTCATAATTTATCTATTTGAGTCTTGTGTCCTTTTTCATGATATAAATTCTTGTCAACTTAATTTATCTATTTTTTTCCTTTTTGATGAACTAATTCATTGTTCCCACTTTTCAACATCTCCCATACATTTTTCTTTTACACTGTACTGTATTATGGAGAAAGTTAAGTTTGAAAAAAAACCACATGTCCTAATTTTTTTTTCAAATTTACTCATTTTGTGAGATTTTACAAGTGTATTTTATATGTTGAGCATATTCTCTTGTATTTCCTCATCTTCTCTTTTCTTGGCTCTCCCCTTCCAGTAATAAAACAGCATCTAGGGTTGGGGAGATGGCTCAGCAGAGTGAGGACCTGAGTTCTAGCCCCTGCACCAACATTCAAAACAGCCAGGCCCTGCAGTGCGTACCTGTAGTCCCGGTGTTGGAGAAATAGAGACAAGAAAATCCTTGGCGTTTGCTGACCAGCCAGTCTATACAATCAGTGAGCTTTAGGTTCAATAAGACACCCTATTTCAAAAAATAAGGAAGCAACTGAGGAAGACACCCAATGTGCATGCACCTCTGGCTCACATATGCACACACATACACCTTTATTTTTGTGTATTTCTGCTCTAATCCATTTATTTCATCATTCCATTCACTATATGCTTCCTCCTTTCCTCTAAAATTCCACAAAGAGTTAAATTAGCTTGTGGAATTGAGATCATTTTTATTGTTCAGATATCACTATGTAGCTCTGGTTTGCCTGATACTCACTATGTAGACCAGGCTGGCCTCAAATTCAGAGAGGTCCAACTGCCTCTGCTTTCTGAGTCCTGGGATTAAAGGTGTGCACAAATACGCCAGGATGATTTTTATTTGTTACCATTACACTTTTCTGGTGGACTGACCCTTGTGTTGTTGTGTAATGTACATTGCTGTCGCTTTACTACAAGTTTTGAGTTAAGCCTATTTTATCTGCTGTATTTTCTCTTTTGATTGAATGCACTATCTTTTTCTAATCCTCTGCTTACAGCCTATGTATGTCCTTAAAGCATATAGAAAGTACATAGTTGTATATTGACTTTTAAAATCTATTTAGCTATTGTATTTCTCCCCCATACCACCCAGTGCTGGTGGACCAAACCTTACTGGGCAAGTGATGCATCACTGACATACAACCCAGCTCCTCATTCTATATAATTTGATCTGGGAGCATATTTGTAGTAATTATTGACAGAGAAGGATTTATAATTGACATTTTCTTCATTGTTTTCTGCCCAACTTATTATTTTGTCCCTCTTTCCTTCTTTGTCATCTTTTTATTGATATGCTTCTATTTCTTCATTTTCTCTTTTCTTTCTATTCTTCTTTATGTCATTGTTACTGCTATTTGAAACAGGGTCTTACTATGTACCCCAGCATGGTCTTAAACCCATGATCTCTTGCTTATGGCTCCTGAGTACTGGAATTATAGATGTACAAGACCACATTCAGCTCTTTTCCTTTTACATAACTTATTTTTAGTATTTTCTTTGTGGTTACAGTCCACTTCCATAAAGTTACTTATAATAGCTTTTTTTAAGCTAATAATATATTAACTTGAATCATATAAAAATTACACCTGTCTTTTCCTTCCCAATACTTTGTCATTAATGTCACAAGTTATATATAAATCTGTGTATATATAATGTGTCTAACATATTTTGTTATATATTTAGCCACATTATTTTGCTTAAATTTTTTATTTTAACCTAAAATTTTTATTAATTGAGAATTTCATAAAATGTAACCCAATTACACTCACTTCCTATTCCTCCCAGGTCCACTCTTCCATCTCTGTGCCCTCCAAAGGAAACAAAAAACAAAACACAAAACACACAAAAATAAAAGCACAACAAACAAAAAAACATACAAACAAAACAAGTCCAATCTGTGTGGCAAGAATCACAGGCATCACCATTGTTTTTGGAGACAGCACATAGCACAGATCTTGGGCATCAACATGGTTTCCAATAGCAGAACCAATCACAGCCATCAACATGGTCTCCAGGTGCAGTACAGATCACAGACATCAACATGATTTCTGGCAGCTGCACAGATCAGGGACATCAACATGGCTTCTGGCAGCATCAAGGCTCACAGACATCTGTAGTAGTTAGCCACTGTGTGGGCTCAGCAAGGAAGACCTCAGCAGAGAGAACTACCATCATGGCAAGTGCCATACTTGACAGTGGAACCCTGAGTGCCTGAGCTCAGGTGATTTTACTGACACAGAACTCTTCGGGTGTTCTACTGATAGCACATGCAGATCATGACCAGTCAAACATCCCCCACATAAATTCAGCACCTGCAGACAATTCAAAATACCAAGATCTAGGGAGCTCCTCACCCAACAGTGCAAGAAACAATTATTTTATACATAACTAAAAATAAACTTCTACAACAGACATCAACCTAGTTTTTAGCTGTATCATGGAGCATGGACATCAACATGGTTTCCAGCAGTGACAACAATCTGGGACATCAACATGGCCTCTGATTTTGATTAACTTTTATGGTAGAATTAAAAGTAATCCCTTCAATACTTTGAATGTAGTATTCTTTATAGGCCTATAAATTTACCTTGCCAGTAGATTTAATGATTTCTTATGTTGTTGTGTTGCTGTTTAGCATCCTTTCTTCTAAAATTGAGAAGCTCCTTTTAGCATTTCTTCTATAGCAGATATAAAAATGAACTCCCTCAGCATTTGTTTGTCTGTGATTTTTTTCATATCTGTGCATGTACAAACATACTGTTTGCTGAGTCTGATTTTGTTCTTTGTGTGAATATAGTTTCAAGGTTGACCATTCTGCATTGGACAAACCAAAAGAAGGATCATCCCTGAGAGAGGATGATTCTCCTCCCAGCAGCTGTTGGTTACCTGTAATTCTTTGTCTAGCAGTGAGACTCTGAGAAATTTCCCCTTTTCCTTGTTAATCTGTCCATTGATGTTGCTACTGTTCAGGTCTTGTTTATGTAGCCATTTATAGGAGAGACATTTACAGAACAGACTTCCTGGTATTATGGTTCTTAAAATCTTTCTGCCCACTTCCCTTCTACAGTGTTCCCTGAAGTAAAGATGAAGGAGTTGTGATGTAGATGTTGGGATGCCCACAATCTGTTAATCCCTGTATTGTGACCAGTTGTGGTTTTCTGTGATGGTCTCCATTCACTGTAAAGATAGGCTTATTTATTTCATGAGGGTGATAGCTACACTTATTTGGGGGCATAAGGATAAGATTTAGAATATAGTAAGGAACTACACTGGTCTAGCAAAGTGTCAGTAGTAGACTCTTTTTTATTTTAAAGCATTTACTTGGACAAATGACTTATGGATGAGGAGCACTGGGAGCAGAATTGTAAGTGGATATATTTTATAAGACTCATATGCAAGTAAGTAGAAATAATTTTGATTCTGGCTATATAGTTGCCTAACTTGTTCTGCCTTGGTAGAAGGGTGTAGTTGTACATTTTAAAGGGTTTTGTTTTGTTTTTTTACAAAGTAAAATATAAGAAAAAACAAAAATGATCACATTGAAGTTTGACAAGACCAAACAACAAAAGGAAAAGAGCCCAAGAGGAGGCACAAAAATCAGAGACCCACTCATTTGCACATTCAGGAATATCAAGAAACACTAAACTGGAAGCCATAATATATAACAACAACAATAATGACAACAATGATTGGACATAATAATAATATTGCTCTGACATATCTTGCTGACAGGACGCCATTTTAGATAAAAGACTTTTTGGTTGGGTTGGTATTTACATTTCTCCTTTGGTAGCCTGCAGAGTACCTTCCTGCACCAAAGATGCTAGAAAGTAGGGGTGAAGGCTCTGTGTAAGCACCAGCTAGATGTCTCCATGTTCAATGAGTTATGTGGGTGTTGTTCTCAGGAATGGGGTCCCAGTGAGTAGATTCTTTTCTAAGGTTTATAACTTCACTATCCCTGAGAAGCTGTTTAGTTTTCAATATTAGACATGATTTGCATCCTGTTGAGTGAGCAGGCCTTAAGTCCAATCACACGGCTGTTGGTTGTGCCTGACATGTGAGTGTCACTTGTTGCATTTTATGCATATCTTGCCATGTTGGTCATTGTTGTGATTCATAGGTGTTGCAGCTGGATAGGGATGTTTAAGTCCCTGCCCTCCCTTGGCAGCTTGCATAGTATTTTCTGTCACCATGGAAGCCAGACTGCAGGAAGGAGGCTTTCAAGTCAGATCCAGCTCAAATTATCTGAGTCCTGTGTCCTAAGTGTGATGTGTATTTAGCAATACAGCCCCTGAGAGGCAACAAAGGGACTACATTTATAACTATGGTCTATATTGTTTTGTTTTTGAAGTTACTCAGATTATCCTGACCAACGATTAGAAAGGATGTTTCTGGTGCCTGGTACTGTGGTTTTTGTTAGTCTGTGTTCTTGTATATATATACACACACACACACAAATAGCATATGTAAGGGCACGTGTGTACACACACATAGACACACAAAACACACACACAGATACATACAGACAGAAAGACACACACAGACACACACACAATATACATATACATCTTAAAGTTAAGCCACTCAAACTGACAATGCTACCAACAATTTTGTTTTTTCTAAATAGTTTCAAAATTATCACTGTCTTTGATTTCTAACAACTTAATTAAAATACAGTTTGGTATATATTTTCACATTTCACATTGAGTGAATTTCACTCAATTCACATTGAGTCTTTTAAGTTTCATATTGCAAAGTTTGATATCTCTTCCTGATTTAGGAAATTTTCTACAAAAATTTCTTTGAATCTGCTTTCTAGTCCCATCTTCTCAGATTTCGTAGTTTGTATACTTATTTACTTGCTGGTGTTTCATAAATTGTTGTAGCTATCTTTTTTGTTTGTTTGTTTGTTGATTTGTTTTCTTATGTTTGCTTGTGATAGTTTCAAATGACATGTTTTGTTTTTCTTTGATGCATGCTCTACACTGCTGTTGAATTCCTATATTGACATTTTAAAGTCTAGTTATAATATTTAGCTCCAAGATTTCTGCTTGCTTGTTTCTAAAAGTTTATATCTTCCTTGACATTTTCTCCCTTTTTTGCACATTTCTCTCTGAGCTCATTGAGAAATTTTTTTGATGGAAATTTGGAATATTTTTGTGTAGGAAATGTAAAAGAAATGCACATTTTTTCAATCAAAGGGTTAGTTATAAAAAAATCTTCATTAAAAATGATAAAGAAGCTGCTTGACAGAAATTCAAATTCCTTTAGGGTCAGCACATCTTGAAATCAAAATATATGCTCAAGGTCTCACTAGGTGTTCAAGATCACATTCTGTTTATCTGCTGCACCACTTCAAACTAGCCAGTCATGTAAAAATGGAAGGCTATGCTCTGACCACTTGGAGTAAGACACAGGTCACCTTTGCATTAGAAATAAAAACACAACAGGACCCCTGCTGGGTGTCTTTGCTGCTTTATTTAATGTGGCAATGAACCCTCTTGCAGAAGTGAAACTTTTGCTTTGCCAAGATTCTTTGGCTTGTGTGGTCATTTCCTTAGGTCCTCAGACCCATTCAATCAAATAATTTACAAGTTTCCTTTGCATTAAAGTTGATTTGTGACTTTTAGCTAGTTTTGTTTGGATTGCACTCCCTTTTTCTTTATTGTCTTTGGCTCTTTGCTTTGGTGTCTATGCACTCGTATTTTGCTGTGTATTAGTAAAAAAGATCCACCTTTTCCTGTCTTCTTAGATTAGCTTCATACAAAATACTTTCATTAATCATCCAGGCCAAAACTTCTGCAGAACTCTGAAACCTTTATTCTAGTCCATCATATCATGTTGATTGTTAGTGTTCCTTGGGTATCTGGAGTATGCTTGGTCCTGTCAGCACTCTGGAACATGTAGGTCAGAAGTCAATTACTCAAGTAGCACCTGAGGAAGTTGGAACAATGAGTGTACAGTCCACTCATTCTCTCCTTAAGGAAAAGCTGAGAGCTGGCATTTATCGCTTACTTCATGCTGTCCCATGGGGAGGAACTATGGTAGAAACCACGTTCTACTTCAGGCTGCTGCTTGTTCTTTATCCCTCAATGGACTCAAATTGCCAGGTATTGTAATCAATATGAAATAGATGAGATGTTCACTATTCTTTGTTTGCTGTTAACTTTCTGATCCTCTAGGAGATGCTGAGAGCTCAGATGTCCCTCCTGGTCATATTATGCAATGTCAGGGATGGGAATTTTGACTAGGGACTCTCTCTGTATTTGCTCCATTTTTTAAATGTTGTATTCTCTAAGGTGCAGGAACTTCAGGTTCTTTCTATATTTCTCTCAAAGGGAAGTGATCCATGTGCTATTGCTGAAGCAATGTGTGCATGGAGTAAAGATGGTTCAGGGCTATTCTATCCTGCTATCTTAATGTTAAATATACTTAAACTCATAAATATACTTGAGATTTTCTCTGTGGTGTAATTATACTACATGAAAACATTTGAGCTATTGTTTCTATTTTATTACTTGTTAGGTGGGAACAGAGGCCAAATTTAGTGTAGAAATAATTATTATCCACTACTGAGATCAGACCCTTCTGAGAACTTTACCATTATCCTATGAATTCTGTGGCTTTCTGGTGTAAGTGGTTAGAATAGGCACTATTTACAAATGTATGCAGAATATTCTTCCATTGTGTTCTTTCTTTTTATTGTTTCTTCTGCTTTGGGTACTTTCCTTGCACTAAAACATCCATCAACAATCAACAACATATTTGATTGGAGATCTCTTCTTTGCTCCACTGCCCTCCCTTTCTTTTATTTTCTGCTCTCCTCCACTCAGGCTTGAAAACTCATTGAAGTCATAGCAATTATAGAGCTAACTTAGAGGAATAAAACTGGATGCGACCACAAAGCATCCTCTCTGAGGATTAGCTCTCACAGTATCAGAGTGTGCGATGCAAGTTGCCAGGGGATAAAAAGCAATCAACTGTCCTAAGCATATGTGATGCCTATAAAGCACAATGACCAGCATAGTAAGATACCCCCAAGGGTACAATAGTGGTATGCACTCACATCTTAGAGGTAAACAACAGCTATCTAATTTGATTTAAGGCCAGTTAAATAACAAGGAATTCATGCCTAGTACTGTAAACCTTCCCAACTACCCATGGTTGGTCACCCTCAAGGAGAACCTACTATTTCCACTTTCCTAAACCAGTATAATTTGTACTCGCATTATAAGTATTTACCCTTATACTCACAAAAGGAAGCATCTTTGGTGAGGAGTGGGAGCCATACTTATCTGCGAATATAAGGATAAGTATTTAGAATGTGGCTAAAAGTTATACTATAGTAAGATATTTTCTGTGCCTCATGAGCTCCCAACAATATGATCACTTGCATAGACCTGCAAAGACCACACCAGCTGACATGCCAACATGGATGGAGGAAAATTTCACAAGACTTAATCCTAGATGAAGAGCTACAGGCAGTCAATGGGTGCCAAAGGAGAAAGAGTCAATCTTTCTTTGTCTTCAGAAATAAGCCTAACCTAAGTGGTCAGCCAAGAGACAAAGAGAGACAGAGAGATACACACAGAGAAGAGATCATGCCTGCAGCAAGTGATTGGGAGAACATGGGATGATTGGAGGGGGGGAAAGGGGTGGAAAGATGCAAATGCAGTATATTCATTTATGAAATCTTCAAATATTTTTTTTAAACAAAGGACCACATTGATATGCAGAAAAGTATTTCTGTCCTAACTCTCATTGAATTTCTCGGTAACAAAACATTTGATCCTTTGCCTGGCATAGAAACTAACAAGGGGTTGGGAAGATGAATTGGCAGGTTAAGTGCTTGCCACAAAATCCAGAGGACCTGAGTTCACCCCAACACCACATAAAAAGTCAAGCATGGTGGCACTCCTTTGTAATCCCAGTGCTCCAGAAGCTGAGATAGGAGGATCCCTGCAGCTTGCTGGCTATCTGGCCTAACTGAATGGGTAAATCTTGGGTCCCAGTGAGAGACTCTGCTTCAAAAAATAAGGTGAACAGCTCATGAGTAACAACACTCACAGTTGATCTCTGGCCTCCGTACACATATGCATACATGTACATGTGCATGAACACATGCACACCCCCATGTGTATGCACATATACCACCCAACACAAAATTAATGATAAAAATAATAAAAATAAATAAATAACAATAACAATAATAGAAACAAAAGTCTTGTGGCCAAAAAATCTCCAGATTGTTATTATGGACTTTATACTAAAAAAGTTAGTATAAAATGTGATAAAATAAAAAGAAATGTTAATTGCATATAATCGAAATAAGCTACTTATAGTGACTATAGAGATGGTTTAATGATTAAGAATGTGTACTAATCTTCCAGAGGACCTTAGTTTAGTACTCAGGACCCAACATCACACAGTTTACAACCTCTTGCATATTTATCCCGAATGGAGATTTGAGGCCTCTGGCCTGCATAGGCACCGGCATGCATGTATACATACCCACACACCCACACACAGAGAGACACATAATTAAAAGCCCAGCACTCAGGAGACAGAAGCAGGTGGATCTCTGTAAGTTCGAGGCCAGCCTGATCTACATAGTAAATTTTAGGACAACCAGGGCTACATAAAGAGACCTTGTCTCTAAAGAAAATAATGATACAAATAAATCTTTTGTGCTTTGAGTCCCGATTAGAATTCAAACCTTACCAGTATTCAGCCCTGGGCGGACACAAATCTCAAAGTGTTAGCTCTAATTCTTAGTAGTGGAGGTACATAGCTGGGGAAATTCTTACATCCCCCTGGGAAACCGGTAAATATATCATATAAAACAATGTGTCAAAAATTAAAACAAAACAAGACAAAAATAAAAATAGAAAAAAAAAACACCCTGGAGGTCTGGTGTTACCTCCTGTGGTGGTGGTTTGAATTAAAATGACCTCCATAGGCTCATAGGGAGTGGCTCTACTAGGAAGTGTGGTTTTGTTGGTGTAGGTGTGTCACTGTGAGTGGATTTTGTGTTTTCAAGGGCCCAAGCCAGGTCTAGTGTCTCTGTCTTCCTGCTGCCTCCTTATCCAGATGTAGAACTCTTGGCTCCTTCTCCAGCACCATGTCTGCCTGCGTGCTGCCATGCTTCCCACCATGATGACAATGGACTAAACCTCTGAACTATAAGCCAGCCCCAATGAAATGTTTTCCTTTACGTTGCAGTGGTCATTGTCTTCACAGCAATAAAAACCCTTCCTTTGTCTAAAATAAGAAGGAGTGCAGTTCAAACCAGACAAAATCTCAGCACTGGGAAGAGAAAGTGGACATGAAGTCCACCCCTAACCAAGAAGCTGTTTGCAATTGACACCTGCTAGAAAAGGGAAAATCAGTTTTCTTCAGTGGAGTGTCATTGAGTACATCAATCACATTCCAGGGCAGGCCCTGTGCCCAAGAGCAGTTGGCCAACACAAAAAAAACTCCATGCTTTTGTGTGTGTACTTTTTGTTTAGTTTTGATATTTTTGTCTTGTTGATTTTTTCTCTCTTCCTTTTTTTAAAAGTTGTTTTGATTTTCATATTTTTCTGTTTTGTTTCTTTTTGCCATTTTTCCTGGTTGAGAGAGAGGGAGAGAGAGAGGAAGTTGGGTGAGTAAGGACATGGAGAAGCTCTGGATGTGTTTGTGGAGGGGAAAGAATATGCTCAAAATATACTGTATGAAAAAAATAATTTTTTAAAAAGAAAGAAATAAAAAGGGATACAATAATTCCCAAGGGTCAGTGGATCCAGAAAGTTTTATGGGTGCCACCATTTTGGTTTATACCCTGTGGTTACATTAACCAAGATGGCAGTGAAGCCACATGACATTTGCTCTCTTTGATATCATTAGCAAATACTGTAGCCAAGTCACATGGTTGTCTCCATCTTAAGCAGATCATCAGCCAAGATGAATGCAAACCACATTGTTGCTCTTTGTTCAAGATGAGCTCGGTTCCCTGGTAAAGTGAGCCTATCCCCAATTAAGGAACAAAGCCCTATGGGGTCCACACATATCACAGATTAAATATGGACTGTTAAACTCTTTTCTTAAAAAGACACTTTAACTAGGTTAGTATGGACATATGAGGAGATGGTACCTATGGCCTAGGCAGGGAGGCACAAAATATCAAAAGAAACAGGAAGTAAGTGTATGGTCTATGCTCAAAGAAGCAGAATATATATATGCATCTGTTTAAGTAGCTCTAATCAGTGTGAGGGCTCTCACTCAGATAGCTTCTAGAGAGAGGGAAATAGAAGAAATTTAACCATTATCCAATTTTTAGGTCAAAATAATAGTTGGCCTCTCTTCCTCTCTCTCTCCCCCTCCCTCTTTCTCTTGCTCTTGCTCTTACTCTCGCTCTAGGTTGTAGAGTGACAAAGGAAGGATAGGAGATACAGGTGCTTTGAAAAACCCAAAGGTTTGTCTGTCTCCGGGTGAAGAGTAACTTATAAAATCTCACTAAGGAATGTCCCTCCTTCTAGCACCCCAGATCTGCTTTCTCCCTGACCACTGTGGGGTAACATAACTATAGAGCTAGAGTTAGCTTAGGGCTGCAGTTGTATTTTCTATCCATAGCTCTCTAGTCACCAAACAATTAACTTGCCTCCTAGTGTACACAGACATAGGTTAAAAGGAGAAATGTCTAAGGGGACCTTCCTTGTTAGAGAGAAGAAAATAAAATCACCAACCCCAGGATTGGGGAAGAGTGTTGGCAGCTCAACAGTCATACTTTCTTATCCTGCCACTGAGAACATCACTTTAAATGACTCATCTTTCAAAGTTTCCAGGCACTCACTCCTTATGCAGGAGTCTGATATAACAAACAGCTGATTGCACACTTTAATCTGTCAAACACAACTTATGTCAGTCTAGATAGAGAGACCTTATCCTTCTCTAGGGATCTGATATAAAGTTTCTTGTAGGTTCCTCGGTGTTCTGGCCTCTCCCTATTTGCCAACACCTGCTGACCAGATTCAGTTCTCCGCACTGGCCAGATGCAGAGATCTCAGGTAGGAGCATGGGAGGAGAGGTGCTGGCAGGGGTGGGAACGTGGGCTGGACTGGCACAAATACAGTTGCCACGCAGAGAATCATACAGGGTACAAGAAAAACCCCAGGACTCGCTCATGGTGGAAGCCGAAGTCATTTTAATGCAGTATATAGGTTACATATATAGGGCCACAAGCAGGGGAAGGTCTTTGGTATCCAGGGTTGGGATCCATTGGTTAAGACAAGGATATTGGAGTAGCTTTATTTGCATGTGGAGCTCAAGTCTAAGAGTCATGGTCTTGCAAGGGCACCTTCTGCATGAAGTGTGGTCTCACAGGGAAAAAGGAAATCACCTTATCAGTAAATGGACTTATCCCTATGCTTCCAGCTATAGCGCAGATAAGCACCAACCAAGCCACATTCCTTTGCTTCTGTGAAGCAGGCAATATTGAATATTTAGTTGGCTTCTGGCCAGGGCTAAAGTGAGGAGCAGCTGAATGCCTGCCGTTCTCATCTCCTGGGATGACACGGGGTTTCAAGCCAGCTTCAACCCACTCTTAGCTCTAAGACAATCCCCCCTCAGCTATCTTGTCTTTCTTCAAAATGACCAGCCCTAAATTAGAGAATTAAGTCTCTTCCAGGACTTAAAAAATCTCTAGCCCCCAAGGAGAGGGTCTTTTATTTCTATTATCTTGTAGTATACATGTGTTTCCCTCTAATATAAGCCTTTCTTTACTAGTGAACAACAGCAATAATAAATCTATTAAAATGCTCTAATATAACTAACTTGTAATAATTCAATATTGTAAGTTAGAAAAAACACACTCACATTTAAGCATAAAGACTGATAAAACCAAAAATGTTACCAAGTATCTATATTTACAAACCTTTCCCCCTCTTTTTTTCATGAGTCTGAAGGGGCACCAAAGACAGAGACATCACTATACATCTACTGTTTGTTTCAGCCTTTCATTAGGTCCAGTAGAAGAGGCATACTCATCTTTTCTAAGAGCTATAAAAATAATAGAAAATATGAGAAACCTCACTTAACTAAACTCTACTAAACTCAACGATTTCTCATGCCATATAAATTATCTCAGAAATAAGTTCAATAATTTTCAGAATCTAGGCTCTTATGGCAACTTTTTTCTTCACAGTTCACTATCCATTACTGCAATACTCATTTATTTTCTTGCCTGAAAAGGAAATACTTTGTTTTGTTTGTTCTATAATGAGCCAACCCTTACATGGAACTAGAGAGTCTCTTGAATAATATCGATTTTCTTGTTAATGGTTTATAAATAAAATTGAAAACTAATACTTGTCATAAAATATGTTATGATCATAGACTACCACTTAAAATACACTACTTAAAATACACTACTAGACCCTATTGGTCTAGGTAATGGGTACTTTATTATTAGAAGTCTAATAGTTCAAAAATAAAAGCAAGAATAGATAAATGGGATGAAATAGAATTAAAAAGTTTCACACAGCAAAGGAAATAATCAGCAGAAAGAAGAAACAACCTCCAGAATGGAGAATATCTGCTAGATATTCAACAGAAGAGTAATATTCAGAATACATTTAAAAGTTCTACAATGCAAACACCAAAGAACAGGTCAATCCACTCAGTAAATGGGCATGTGATCTGAAGAGACAAGTCTCAACAAATATATGGAAAAAGTGTTTGACATCTTTAGTCATCAGGGAAATGCAAAGCAAAACTTCATTGAGATTCCATCTCATGCCAGTCAGAATAGCTATTATATTTTTTAAATGCTAGCAAGGACTGGAGGAAATTCCTATACACTGCTGGCAGGAATGTAAATTAGTCCAGCTTCTATGGAAATCAGTATGGAGTTTTCTTAAAAAACTAACAATAGATCAACCATACATTCCAGTTAGGTCACTCCTGTGTGTATATAGCCAAAGAAAATAAATTTAATATACAATAGAGATACCTGCAAGCACATGTTCATTGTAGTACTAGTCACAATTGCCAAGACAGAGAATAAGCCTAGATGTCTATCAACAGATTAATGGAAACATAATGTATGTATGTATGTATGAATGAATGAATGTATATTTGCAAGTATAAATAGATATTCATATGTGTGTACATGATAGAGTTTTATTCCTACACAAAGAAGAATTTAAATCATATAATGAGCAAGAAATTTGGGTAGAACAAGAATTTAGGCAGGATTAACCAGACACAGAAAGTATCATGTTTTCTAATAATAAAATAATATAAATAAATAAATAAAATAATATAAAAGCAAACAAACAAAAAGGAACATCTGAAAATAGGGGATTGACATTTAGAGATGGTGACTGGGGAAAGAAAAGAGAGAAGGAGGACAGCAGACAATAGCAGGGAAAATGCGTAGGAGCAAAGCACATTATAAGCACATCTGGAAGGAAATGAAAAGTAAAATGAATTAATTTGTACAACTAATATCATCAAATAATTATAATAATAAAATAGCTTTCATAGAAATTAAATTGTTTATATGGCCATATTAATTGCCCCTATCTAAATGTACCAGCTAACAAAAAGATAAACAAATATTATGTTGACCAGCTGTCTGGGCCAAAATAGCTTTTCTTCCTTAAACTGCTTCTTATAATATATTTATTAATAGCAATAAAATATAAGTAATACAGTCACTTCAAATGTGAAAACCCAAGAAGCCAAATTCTTAGACGACTTAAAAGAAGCTATTATTAACTGCCATAAGCCCTTGTGTTATTTTAAAGAGGAACATTTAAGATATTGTGTGCTTTCAGATGTCTGAGTGGTAGCACCATAGCATTTATAATGTAATTTGGCAAAATTATTATTTAAAAAATCTTCATGGTAATATCTAAAATTGCAAAAGTAAATTGGCTACTCCATTAAATAAGCACTGGCAAATTACTTTTAAAGGTCTTGCTTATGATAATTCCGAAATATATCCAATTTGCAAGCAACTTAATCTTGGTAACATGGTGTGGACAGTTTCCAACAAGGTTTTTGCTCTGAAAATTTCTGAATAGACTTTACCCAATTTACTCAAATACCTTTTACAAAAGGCTATGAATGCATTCCTGTTATTATGTGTTTAATATGTGAACAAAACTCCTTCAATGAAGCTGTGTCTGCAGAGACTGGTAGGCTGATTAGAATTTCAGTACTGTATAGATTGGAGTGTTGCAGGAGCAGAGGGGAATTCCTTATCTTGTGGCTAGTTCTAGCCCTTAGAGCAGCCATTCCCTGTCAAGCTCTGTGTAGGAACTAACATCTTGTGACTGATAGATTAAAAACTTTTGGGGGATCTATTGGCTCAGCAGACTACTAGCTTCCACCAACCCTAAATGCCCATCAGATAGCATCTTTGGCCCATAGAAAAGCTTCCTCCATCTTCCTGTACCTCCCTCTCTGAGGTACCCACCAATATATTTTAAACTTCCCTTGCTTTATTACTTTGTTTTGTAAAATTATAAAACTTCATGAAACTGCTATATCATAGAAAAGTTGAATTTAAGACTAATTGAGACGTAACTTATCAGATACTGTTAACAAGTGTCCTACCAATAATGCTCAGTACTTTTCTTCTCCTCTCAACTTAAAAGATGTGTATTATTTCCTCTTGACTCCTGGGATATTAACTTCAAAAGACTTTAAATTGAGGGTTCATAAGAGTCTTTCAGAAGCTTTTGCTTACAAAAGTAACATTTTCTAAACAATGGGATAAGCTTCTGCCATCAAAAATGAACAGCTTCCACCGGAAACAATGTAACAAGATTAATTCAACATTGGATTATTTGATTTACTAATACTAATATTACTCTCATTCACCTTCATACTGTTATTTTATTCCACATAGTCTCCTGTCACTTAAAGAAAAGCAACATTTTCCTGTAAGGTCTTTCCAAACCTTCACCACTCTAAATTTAATCTACTTCTATATATGACACGCTTCACTTGATTCTGCTGAGGTATAGAGCTAGTTATGGCCATGCAGCTACATTTTGCTGTACCTTTAGTCTAGAAAAAATGGACAGCTAGCTTTGATCTTTGAAGCCATGATCACGTAGCTTTCTTAATATAGCCAGCTAGCTTATTGATTGGATTTTATAAGTCCTGAACTTCTAAGAGAGTTTAAGGACTAAAACTAATTTCTAAATTTCCTGTGTCACAGTTGATGCATGGATCTTGTCCAGACACTTAGATGCTACTTCTTAGCTCACCTTACATCAGAGAATTCAACTTACCTCGAAAAAGAATAAAGCAAGGGAGACTAACCAGAGCCTATTTCAAACTACACTCTCTAATCTCTGAGTGTTAAGATTTCATGATTACTGGGAGACAAACCTTTGGGCATGCTTGTGATGGGATTTTGGATGTGGTTAATAGACATGTACTGATTGTAGATGGCACCATTCTGTGGATTGAGGTCCTGAGATTAATAAAAAGGGAAAAGTGAGCAGTCATCTCTATGTCCTGACTGCAGAAGCAATGTGAAAAACTGCCTCAAGTGCCTGCAACCAAGATTTCCCTGCAACAATGGACTGCATCCTTAAACTGTAAGCCAAAAATACCCCCCTTTTCTTTAAGTTGCTTTTGTTGGGTATTTCATCAGAGCAATGAGGAAAGTAAGCAATAATTTGTTACTAATAATAACTAATAATAATAACAATAAACTAATAACATATATTGCGGATTTATTTCTTATGATTTGATGCTTTCTGCCCTTGTATGAAAGGGTACTATAAAAGAGAAAGGTAGTTCTGGGTATCCAATTGATGCCATTATTTTTTGTCAGATAAACCTTGATGCTCTTTCCTGTTTGCATGAACAATTTCACAGCTCATCATGATCACAATGATTAACCGACATTCTTCTACTCTAGCCATATGAGTGACTGCCATTACTTTGCTAGTTGTATTCTTAGCCATATTCTAGTCTTCCTTCCTTCTAGATAAGATTTATTGTGATAGCTAAACATGGAATTTCCCCCACTTTCTGATAGTGGCCAACCTATAATGAACTCTTATTTCCATTAGATTCTCCACCAAATTGTACAAATGAAAACCAAATAATACAATATGCCCTATTCATGTTATCTTACTGAGACCATACCCCAACTTGACAGGCCAAACTACAAGTATGCTCTTATTGGTTTATGGCTGGATGACATTTGTAATCAAAAGCATTGTTGAAAAATATCACAAAAGTCAAAATAAATAAAGTAATATACCACATTAATGGGCTGGAAGACAGAACTTTTAAGACGGTCTCTTCAAATTGAATAATCATAATTAAAATTGCAAAACTTTTCTTCACAAAGCATTGGGAATGTAATTCTAAAATGCAATGAGGCATGAATGAGCAGGTAATATTGCAATATAATAAAAATAAGAGTGCATGATTTTTTTATGGATAAAATCCTAACCAGTGTAAGAACACCGAAAATATAGACACAGGCTCATACACTTTCATCACCTGATTTATGGCTAATAATTAGGAAAGGATAATTTTTCCCCATGTATGGTCCTGTATCAGTTGTAAAGATTGGTATTTTGCCATTTGCTTTGTGGTGAAAAATAAATAATTATTGACTTTTCATCTCACAGCACAGTATAAAATAAGCTCCAGATACTTATTTATTTATTTAAAATATATTATTCTTTGTGTGTGCATGTGTGTGTGTGTGTGTGTACACATGTGTGTTGTAACCATAGAGGATGTATAGGGCATCAGATCCTCTGGTGGTTATGAGCTGCCTGAGGTGGGTGCTGGGAACCAAACTTGGGTCCTTGGAAAGCAGCAAGCACTTGAGCACTTGAGCCCCACCCACATCTCCAGCCTCCAAGTTCCAGGTGATTTTTAGATCTCAAAATCAAGGATAAAAGCAAATCCTTTTGGAAGAAAGCATATAAACACTATATGTGGTCTTGGAGCAAGATTTTTTAAAGATGCCTCCTAAAGCTTTAATCATAATGACAATTAACAAATCAGACTGTATAATTACTAAGAACTTTGTTTATTTAAAGGGAACACTGAGATAGTAAGAAACAACTTGTAAATGAGGGGGAGATTTGTACTAGACATTGTACCAGTTTACTTTTCTGTTACTGTGATAAAATACGTGACCAAAACCAACTTATAGACAGAAGTATTTATTTTGGCTTATGGTTCCAGTGGGATAAGAGTCCATCATGGGGGTGAGGCATCATAGCAAGTGGCAGAGTGGCAGCTGGAAAAGGAGCTGAGAGATCTCACTTTCATTCACATTCAGAAAAGCAGGGAGAGCGAACTATAAGTGGTACCTATAAACCATCAAAGCCCCCCCCTCCCAGTGATATACTTCCTCCAACCAATCTATACTTCCTAAAGCTTCTATATCCTCCACATACAGCACCACCAATTTGAGATCAAATGTTCAAATTCATGAGCCTATGGGGAACATCTGTCATTAAAGCTACTACCAATATAGTAGACAAAATACTTGTACTTATAAAATATATAAACTTCCCAAATATATCAGTTAATTCTCTCATTGTTGCCACAAAATACTTGACATAATATTACAATATTCAGAATACAATACTATACCATAATTCTACTCATTAAAGTAGTTATAGTGGAAAAAATACCTTGTTAAGATATTGAGAAACCATAAACCTTCCTTTTTCTGCTCATGGGACTATATATATTAGAACAGTATTTCTGATTCTTTGATAGTAATCAAAAATATGTGCAACCTATGGTCCAACAGTAGCAGTCCTGGGTACTCAGTGAAAATATTTTTAAAAATTTATGAAAAGAAATATATTAGAATATTCCTAGCATCAGTATTACAAACACTATAGATCACCCAAATATCCAACAACAGTAGTTAGAAAATAGAGTCTATATTCTCCCAAGCCTCAAGGAATGACACAGAAGAGAGAGAAGAAATAATATAACAAGTTGGGGATGAGGAAGAGTGCCATGAAATGTTTTCTTCTAGGCATGAGATGGCCATTGCATTCATGGATTTACAGAAACTGTCATTATCTGCACAAGACCTTTACAAAATGAATTCCATCAACATTCCATAATGGATGGGAGAGGGTATCATGAGGGCACACTCCCAGCTGAGCAGTTATTGGCAGTTAATGGCTACTGGTAGAAGGGGAGTCTTTTTTCCTCAATGTTGTAATTACTGGTAACCTGCCCATGATCCAGCATAGAACTCCACATTCATGTACATGCAAGCAATCCTAACTAAAGTCGGTGGGTCATTAGAAAGAAGACATGAAAGTAGGAGGGGGCTTGTTCAGAAGAAGAAAGGATTTCAGAGGGAGTGGGAAGGGGATGAGAGAATGATGAAGGAAAAATATGATCAAATGCTTTATATGCTTATATGAAGTTGCTGAAAATTAATAATTAGAAAATAATTTTAAAAGTATACTCTGATATATTACAAAATAGATTGCACATAAGGAAAATGAATAATTGATAGCTATAAGCAACAATATAAATGAGTTCCACAAATAGTACTGAAAGAAAGAATATAAACATGTAAAATGACAGTGTATCATTCCAATTATACAAATCTCAAAAATAGGCAAAGTGAATATATGGTGTTAAAATTTATAGTAGTATTTACCCTTAAGGTATAAAGTATTCTATCAAAGGGACACAGGAACTTGTGGCTGCTGGTAATACTGTTTATTAATTAGATGCTGGTTATACATATATGGTACAATTTGAAAATCTGTTTGCTTCTATACTTATAATTTATGCATTTTACTATAGAAATGTTATTTTCAATACAAACTTGGAGAAATGAGAGATTAGAATGATTTATTGTAAAATTATAGCAGAAAATTTATGATTTGAGAACATGGGATTTTCTAAGAAGTTAAAATTTTCTTTTATATTGAAAATAAATAATAATAATGATAATAATAAAAATACAGTTTATCATCTAATCTAAATAAGAGGGTTTTTCAGTGCTGAGAATAAAACCCAGGACTTTGTGAATACTATATGAGTACTAGTATGTAGTTAGAGCTAGTCAGCTGTACTCCTAGCCTCTGACTATAAAATTGTTGCTGTAAATGCTTCAAATATAACCAATCAATATCATTTTACAGACCTTGGATATAGTCACTATAATGTTACATAAATACAACAAAATCCAGAGATGAGATTATATATATGTGAGAGGTTTTTTGTATAATTATATTATTCCTTTGACTAACAGCCCTTTGTAAAAAGTGTTATGCACATTCCGAATTCACAATAATATAAGAAATACTTATTTGCCTTCTTAAATAGAAGTGCATATTCACACAATTTTAAACTATACTACTGTTATAAACAACACGGATAAAAATGCAATAGAATGGGGATGACTTTTGAGAGAAGATACGAATAAATACTGTTTATTTCTGTATAATTCTGTTATTATTTAAAGCTATGATACAGGTAAAACTACTCTAAAATGCCAGAAGTCAGTATGGCAAATTTCTCTTAGGGTAAATGAGAAGGTAAGGATTGGGATAAAGTGCTATGAGAACTTTTAAGTGCTGGAAATGATCTTAACTGCCATCATGATCACATGGTTTGTTAAATGTGTCACACTTATCGAGCGCTACATTTATGATTTATGGACTTTATTATGTGCATATTCCAATAGTCAAATGAAATACTTTATTAAATTATTTTGAAGACAAAATAGTATGGATAATATTCATTCTTTTAAAATGTGTTTTTAAAAGTTAACAGAAAGTCTCAAAAAGAAATTTGAGATAAAGAGTGTGAGCTCATCTTTTTGTATTTACATTGACATATGTAAATCATGGATATAGCTTCTTTGTTGTTCATTTAGCAATAACTAGAAATCTTTGATGGGCTGTAGAATACAAGCATAGCTGAATGAATAGAAAATGCAGCTCAGTGTGTTCAGGAAATGACTTCATGGAAGAATGTGCTGGGAATAACGAGGAAGATAGAGAACCAGGTATGGATGAATTTGTTAAGGAATTAAATCCCACAGAATGAGACTGAGATGTCATTTCAGAGTTAAGGTGTTGCTTCCCATTTGAGGTTGTTTTCCTTTACTAGATGGGAATAATAAGTCCAACTCAAATGTGAGCAGTGTTTCATTTATAAGTCAAGACGGTTTTTTAAAAAACAAAAATCAAAAAAAAAAACCCAAAAAACTAAACTTAGTTTTACTCTGAGAAGCACCAATCTAAGGCAAAGAACATGTTACCCTTCTGGAGAATGGGAGAAACTGAGTAAAAGACCCCCTCCAATCTGACCTCAGGCATACCTTTGCAGCAGTTGAGAAGAAAACATTACTTTCCATCAGACCCTCCTAAGGCATGCTCAACAGATCAATGCAAAGCACACATTCTGTCTTGTAGAGCATGCACATTCATTTGTGTAGTAAACACAGGTCTCATTTGCCCAGTTTGGCCAAATGCTTGGTCCCAAACCTCCTAGTTTTCTATCGTAGTAGCATGCACTCTTCGAAAACAAGGATGTGGAAAATGTCATGGGTGCATGTCAGAGTGAGTGGCCTCTGAAGGGATTTCAGGGCACTGGATCACTGAATGTAAAACAGTAATCATTACCATCAAGAACTTGGAAGGATTTCAATTGTGGCTGAAGATGGCAATGTGACATATTTTTTTTCTTCCTTTACAATGCTCTGCTGCATTCCTGGATTACAGCTAAGCTTTAGCCCAACTACTGTGGCAGCACTCCCAGAAAATAGAGCAACTGACCCTTCTCCTTGGCCAGAGTGTTTACACTATGCATCCTCAGATACACATGTACACATGTACCCCTGAATGAACAGGGCCTACTCTTCTGTGCAGCCCCAAGCAGTTCTGGCATACAGGAGGAAATTCAGTCCTTCCTGTTTAGCCAACCCTGTCCCTGCCTCCAACCTATCCTAGCACAATTCCAACTCTAGCCAACCTGGATAACTAGCAGTTATGCAAACTTATCTTTTACTAGCATACTTCTGGACCTTTCCTGTTAATGGTCCCTAAAACTACAGTGCCCTTGTAAACCATGAACTCTTCCCATCCCTTTTAATCACCTGGAGCTCAGCTCCTCTTTGACTCATTTTCAGCAACTACCTCCAATCCAAGATACTTCAGACAAAACTGTCATTCACTGCTTCTGCATTTGTACTATATGTAAGATGACTCATGCTGATTTCCATCAATTTTATCCGAGCCACTTTTATGAAATAGAGCTAAGAACTCCTCGAAAGTCAAAGGGTGTGAGAGAAGGTGCTTATGTTCGGGATTCTGATATGAGGATTCGAAACCTGATCTCTCTCACTTGTAGCTGCCTGAGTCTGTTCAGGCAAACTCACCTCCCTGAGCCAGTTTTCTCACCTTTAAGATGAATATTATTCAGACTAAGATTAAGTGACTTTAATATGAGAAAAGGGAAACGCCAGAAACAATGCCTGTCACCTACTAAGTGTTCCATAAAGAGTTGGCGCTCGTGATCGCTGATAGAATGTGCTGCAAGGTCCAAACGGAAGGGAATAATTAATTTGTCCTCAGGGCATTAACGGATGCACCAAACAAATACCCAGCACTGTGCCTGGCACTAGGCATATGTTCAAGAAATAATCTGTTGAGTTGGTGGATGCATTAATGGCTACAATTATCAAGAATACTCCTGCCCAGAATCTTTTACTTAGCCTTACCAAGGTTCTTTATATCTCACAGAAAAATTAGAAAAAATGTCTAATGCAATATCACTGAACATCTCCAACCCTTAATTCTGCTTTATCTCTGTCGTTCTTTTTTGTGAGTTCTCTTCCCAAATAAGTTGGAACCCCACAGCAAGCATGGACCAGACTGACCTGACAGTCAGAGGTGGGAAGGGGCGGGAGTGGAAGTCTGAGTGGGGCGTGGTCACCACGTCGCAGAGCCTGACTGCGCCTGCGTAGGCTGCGGCAAAGCTAACCGCACTTAGGCTTTCACTCATTGCTGGCTACTGCTTGTGTAAAAAGATCTCGCCTTTCTTACCAGCTCTCACTTTCCATCCACACAGCTCCGGGCCATCAGGCTTCGGCTCTGTGCCGAGGCGCCAACACACCTCCGATCCTCTCTCCAACGGATCGCTGACCTCCCCGTTCGCGTTCCTGTCTCCTGGAACCATGTCTCTGGTAAGCCAGAATGCGCGCCACGGCAGCGCAGAGACCACTGCAGATTACAGCGATGGCCAGGGTGAAATGCAGGCTACTAACGCCTCCGGGACCCCCACTTCCGTGCTAGTCCCCGAGACTCCCCAGGGCCCTCAGATTCCAATCGACCCACAGGGTGCCAGCGCTCCCCAGGCTGCGCAGGACCCAAATGACATCGAGGTTCTCATCGACGAGCAGTCCCGACGTTTGGGGGCGCTCAGGGTCCACGACCCTCTAGAAGACAGGTCGGTTGCTTTGGTGAATTTCATGCGCATGAAAAGTCAAAGTGAGGGGTCTATCCGGCAGTCAGACATGCTGGAGTTTCTCAGAGAGTACTCAGATCAATTTCCTGAGATACTCAGACGAGCTTCAGCTCACCTGGATCGGGTCTTTGGCTTGAATCTGAGAGTCCTCGATCCTCAGACTGACACTTACAACCTAATCAGCAAACCGGGTCCCCAGACCACTGAACGGCTAGCAGAGACTCTGGACATGCCAAAAGCAGGTCTCCTGGCTTTGGTCCTAGGCCACATCCTCTTGAATGGTAACCGGGCAAGAGAAGCCTCCATCTGGGACCTGCTGTTAAAGGTTGATGTGATGGATGAGCCTCAGAGGATCAACAACCTCTTTGGGAACACAAGAAACCTCCTCACTACTGACTTTGTCCGCATGCGATTTTTGGAGTACTGGCCAGTATATGGCACTAATCCCCTCGAATTTGAGTTCCTGTGGGGCTCTAGAGCCCACAGGGAAATCACAAAGATGGAAGCCTTGAAGTTTGTAGCAGAGGCCCATGATGAAGAACCGTGGAGCTGGCCAGAAGAATATAACAAGGCTCTGGAAGCTGACAAAGCCAAAGAGAGAAGCCAGGCTGCTGGCTTAGAGTTCTGGTCAGAGGACACTATGAATGATAAAGCAAATGATTTGGTCCAGTTGGCCATTAATGTTACAGAGGAGTTGCTGCCTATACATCAGGATGAACTATTGGCTCACACTGGCAAAGAATTCGAGGATGTGTTCCCAAATATCCTCAGCCGAGCCACTCTAATTCTTGATCTGTTTTATGGGTTCTCTCTGATTGAGGTTGATACCAGTGAGCACATCTACCTCCTTGTCCAGCAACCAGAATCAGAAGAAGAGCAAGTAATGCTAGAGAGCCTGGGCAGACCCACCCAAGAATATGTGATGCCCATCCTGGGTTTGATCTTCCTGATGGGCAACCGTGTCAAAGAGGCTAACATCTGGAACTTACTCAGGAGATTTAGTGTGGATGTAGGGAGGAAGCACGCCATCACCTGTAAGCTTATGAGACAACGCTACCTGGAATGCAGGCCACTCTCCTACTCTAATCCAGTTGAATATGAGCTGCTTTGGGGTCCTCGGGCTCACCTTGAAATCACCAAAATGAAAGCCTTGGAATACATGGCTAGGCTCTACAGAAAGCGGCCACAGGACTGGCCAGAGCAATACAGGGAGGCTGTGGAAGATGAGGAGGCCAGAGCCAGATCCGAGGCAACTGCCATGTTCTTCTTCGGCTCCATGTGAAGTCTGATGTTTCACTTTAGTTGAGTGGCATCAGTTAAAGGGGCCTTTGGGAAATGAGCACTAGTGTTCTAAATCAGAAGTTGGGAGGGTGGGGGTAAAGAGTAAACCTTGTGCTTATTGTGTTCCAATTCTAACAGTATTTCTCTCCTCCTAATATACTCTTTAATTGTCTTCATGATCAGTGTTTATAAATGAAATTGCTCACTTTTCCTGCCTGTCTTGTTTCAGTATAAATGTTCGGATAACTGTAAAATGTATTGGTAATATTTACGTATTTGAAATAACCAGTAAAATAAGGTAAATAACAGTAACTACACACACATACACAACACCCCCCCAAAGCCACTCATTTGTGGTTGCCCCCTTTTGTGTCTATTGTTGTGTTAACAAGCAAACAAACTAACAAAAACAAAAGACTGCCACTTACTTGTATTTAATTTGCTGTTGCAAAGTGTAGTAAAAAATAAAAGTGTAATAAATTAGATGCCATGCTTATCTGCTCATTTACTTTATAAACATCTATCAGGCACCTGTGTGCTAGGAATATAAAGGGTAAAGAAGCTCCATCTGGGACTCAAGATGGAAGTGAACCAGCAATTATATTGTGCTGTGGCAAGCGGTATAAGCAAATGGAGTGGGATGGGGTGAACGACGGGAGTTCACAGGGACTTCCCAAACTCCTTGGTGGCAGGGCAGTGGAGAAGGGAATGCAGTGCAAGGAGTCTGGGGAAAGGTGAGGAGCCTGAAGCAGGTGGGGGTATAGGCAGGGGATGTGGAAGGAAGGACAGGGTGGAATAGTAGGCTGGGGCACAATATGCCTCAGTGGTCTCTCAGGAGTGATACCTGAGACTGAGGTCAGGAGCAAGAGGGGGAATGTGGAGATATAGGCTGTGGGCAAAAGTCACTCAGAAAGACAGTGCAGGGTTCAGAAGGGGAATAGGAGAGAGAAATCTGTGGCAGGGGTTAACAAAGGCCCTTTCTCCTGAGAGTAGCTCTTAGGTAACAGTAATGGCCTTCTCAAATATAGCTGGTCTTGGATCTTCAGTCAGATTTAATTCACACCCCATTTCCCCTCACTATCACTGTTTATTTCAACACTCAGGCTGCTAAGGTAAAAGTGAAGACTTTAGGTCTCTTCATGCTGATTCCTATGACGGTTTCTAACCCGACTCACAAGGCATCCCTAGAAAGCTTGCAGGTAAGTTTCTGAGACGCATCCCAGGCACGGGGGTGGGTATCACGTGGAAAGTCTCCTCTGACTAGGAAAAGACAGTGATGCTTTCCAGTACTGCGTGCTGTATGCTCCCTCTTATCCTGACATCCTCAAGCTCTCTCCCCTTTGCATCCTTTTAATTATCAGTTTCCCTCAAGTGCCACCTCCTAGCAGATGGTAGAGAGTAAGCAGACATCCCTCACATTTTTCTTAACCCAGAAAGATAGCCGTACAATTTCCAACTCAGGAATTGGACAGTGGGAGGAGAGATACACCCCTTTGGCCCCCCAGTCTGACCTGCGGCAATGCAGGAACCCAATTAAGAGCACTCTGCCTGAGAAAATGACTGCGCAGGCGCACTCTGCTGTTGCCAGGGCGATATAACCCCTGCCGGGTCTCAGTAATCTCTGCTGTAGTAGCATTCCAAGAATTAAAAGGTAAAGTGGCCAGAGTTCCTTCGGGGACGGGGGGGGGGGGGGATCTCTGGTGACGAGAAAAATTAATTCCTGGAGAGCCTAAACTGATGGAATTCTGGAAAATGGGATGACGTGAGCTTGGGGCGGTGGGGGAAGGGAGAGGATTCGACTAAGTGTTTGGGACCATGGTCCTACCCACGCAATAAATTGCAAGACTTTCCTCTTCAGCTTTCTTATACCCTAAAATCGGTTTATGTTTAGAGTGAGGGAAGGAAAGGAAGCAAGTCAATCAAAGTGCCAAGTGTTTCTTGCTGTGACTTTTTTGATTGATGCAAGGTCCTCATACACATCAGCTTTTGGGGGATCTCCAGGATAGAAACCTGCTAAGGTTTGTAGCATCTGGATGGACCAACAATCGTTAATATAAAGTTCCAAATGTTTTAGTACTAAATATGTGCTGGGAACTGTGCTGGAATTGTCATATGTTTAGTTTTATGCTTTCCCCCTCCGTTCTTCAAGAGCATTTTAATGTTTCCATTTGACACTAAGGTAGACTGAGGTTTAACTAATATTCTCAGGGTAACTAATATTCCCAAGGTCACACAGCTACCAAGGAGACCTGGGCTTCCAGTCCAAGGGGCTCTCTCCATCACCTGTGACCTGTACTTTGTTGTCACTCAAAATTTACAGACTCTCAGGATACAAGAAAAAGTTGGCACCGCCAGGATGTGGAAGCAAGACACCACTCTCCAAAGGAGGAAGCAGGACGGGAGAGTGAGGCCGGAATTTCCCCAGGCTCATTCTTGTGCTATCACTTGGGCTCCACTGAGCTGCCTTGAAATAGGATATACATTTTTACGTACTTTCCCTAGTCTGTCCTGACAGTCTTGCTCAGTCTGCTCTCTGTAAGCCCTAACCTTATCTGCTGCTTTTCACCCAGGAGAGTCAAGAACCATCATTTCTGGACCTTCAGAAGTATTTAGTGATTTTTTTTTTCAACTTCGAAGGAATAATAACCTGACAGAACTTCCAACTTGTCCAGACCTGCTAAAAAAATACAAGAATAGAAGTGAAAATATCCCTATGTCACACATGCCAACATGCAACATTCCGGAAATGGCAAATGTGATATTTGCAAGACAATTGCCTGTGGTGAAGGGAGCGATACAGTATCTCTGTGGTCATCGCTCATCCTTTGCAGGCACCTTAGCAGTGGAAATGGGTTGCTGATAAACAAGAGTTATAGAAGGTACAGCAAGAATTAACATCAAGCATCAGGCCTCAGAACCCCAACTCAAGTATCCTTGTCGTCCATGTTGATTAATTTGAAAGATTGTGCTTTGGGAGAAAGCTAAATTGGCAGAGTGATTGTTTTGCAGGTATGAGGACCTGAGTTCAATCTCCCGGCATCCACGTGAAAAGCCATGATAATAATCTCAGTACCTGGGAAGAGGAAACAGGAGGATCCATGGCACTGGCTGGCCAGCCAGTCTAGCCTAATTGGTGAGCTCTAGGCTAAGGGGAGACCCTGTCTCAAAGAAGATGGGCAGTGTTTCTGAAGATGACCCTGAAGGTTGCCCTCTGGCTTCCACAAGCATGTCCTCATGTGCAGCCAAGCACACATAAACGCATAGACACCACACACATGGATACACATGCACAAAAAATGGGAAATCTTATACATGAATACCACCAACACCCACCTGCTCCTGAAGTTTTAGTCAAGTTATAACTTGCTGAATGCATGTTGGTTAGATGTTTTCTGATTGGTTTGTATGTGCTTGCCATCCAGAGGTCCCTTTGACCTATGATTGGGATATTTCCTAAGGAGATAACTTTGTGACAATATTCATTTTTCAGTATTTGAGGCCTAAGAGCACAATCCTTTTTAGATTAAGGAAGCCTTTCTTTACCTTTCAAAATATCTACCAGCTTCTGTATAAAAAAAGCCATCCACAAATAAGCATACAGGTAAAAAAATCTAAGTTGTGAGTTTCAACACAATTAATTTAGGTCTCTGAATTGCTGCTCCTAAGCCCACTGATAATCTAGAGCAGGGCTTCTTAAACTTCTTCCACTTATGACTGTTTATGACACAAGAATATTTTTTACATGACCCCAATTACATAGGCATATAAAATAGGTATACACAAATCATACATTTATTGATAACAAATTATAAAGAAATTTCTTTTAAAGTAAATTCATTTGTGTACATATAATTTTGTTTTGTCATTAATTAAAGACAAAAGTAAATTTGCATCCTAATAAGTTCAATGTGTTTGTCTATATTTGCATAAAGAAATCCTGATTGAGAGCTAGAGATGTAGATCAGTTGATAGGGTGCCTACCTAGCATTCATGAAGCCCTGGGTTCTAACCATACCACCATATAAAACAAATTGTGGTAGTATGTGCCTATAATCCCAGCATATTGGAAGTAGAGGCAGGAGAAACAGGAGTTCAAGAACATCCATAGGGAATTCAAGGCCAGTCTGGACTACGTGAGATTCTGTCTCAAAAATAAAAATCTTGGCCAAATATTTGATGATGCAGGGTACAGAGCATCTTGAACATTTTTTCAGAGTTAATTGATATTTTGATTTGATAGCTAAGCATCAATAATCAGAATACCACTTCACATAAATAAATATGACAAAGTAGCAGAAGTATGTTTTAACGGGGCTAGGCAGGTGGCTCAGTCACTAAAGTACTTGCCATGCAAGCATGAGGACCCAAGTTCAGAACCTCAGCACCGACAGAGAAAAGTCAAGTGCAGTGGTATGCACCTGAAATCGCAGAATTGGGCAGTTTGAGGCAGAAGTACTCCAAAGCTCTCTGGCCAGCCAGTCTAATCAAGTTAATGAACTTCAGGTTCAGTAAGAGCGCCTGTCTCAATACCAATAAAGATACAGTTGGAAGCAATTGAGGACAACAACTGTTGTCAAATTCTGCCCTTCTCCACACACACACATATATATGCACACATACCCACACATATGCATACCAGAAACATGTATATATACACTCACAAGAAATGTATCTAGGGCTAGTTCATAAATTGTTTAGAATTCTGTCTTTAATACCAAACTAAATGTCATTTAATGGTTTCATTTTCATAAAACTCAGCTCAGAAATGCAAATAGCAACTTTTAAACTCAAACATGTTGTGGCTGGCGAGACAGCTCAGTGGCTCAGACTGTGTACTTGTCTTGCAGAGTGCCGAAGTTCAGTTCCCAGAACCCATGCCAGGTAACTCCAGCTTCAGGGGATCCAATGCCTCTTGCTTCTGTGGGCACCTGTACTCACATACACTTATCCACACACAGACACACACAAACATACATACAATTTTAAAAGTAAATAGTTTTAAAAATAAAAGAAAACAATCTAACATAATAATATCCAAAGATGCACTAGTTTGATACGTACATACTGAGGAGTAATGGCAGGAAAATATTAATATTAAAATTCCTTGTTTACTGTAACGTATTATGTTTCTAGAAGAGCAGAAGACATTGTTTATATGGTAAAAACACTGCTATTCATCCATACAGTAGCCTCGACTCTTAGCTGAAGTGTTTCAAGATGCATTCCTGATCCTGTTGTAACGGCATGCGCAGTGCAAAGTACACATGTTGTGTATTTAAAACCACATCGGAGGTAAAACCATGTGGAGAAACATAAATAAGTATTGCCAGAAACCCTTCAGATTCATTCTGTTTACTTTTCAATTCCAGTCACCCAGGCTGGCTTCAAGTTTGCTATATAGCTGAGAGTGAAACTGAACTTTGATTCTCCTGCTACCTCTGGAGTAGTGGAATTTCATATGTGTGCCACCATTCCTAATTTATGCAGTGCTGGAAAGCCAACCCAGAGTTTCATGTATGCTAAGCAATCACTTTACCAACTTAGCCACATCTGCAGCCCTGTGTGTCTAATTTTGAATTAATTTGTGTTGTTACACATTCAGAAAACTTTTACTATTATTGTCAAACTTTTAGAAACGCACACATTCAATTCTAGGGTCCAATCTCACGGTGTAAGAAGCTGGCATGTGGAGTGGCCAATAACACTATCAGGTTCAGGCAAGGACACCTTAGTCTGTCTTTTTACAGGGAATCTCCAGACAGCGAAATTTCTCATTGAACAGAGCTTCTTTTCCCTCTTATTGAATAAATCAGTGATGTCTTAAGGAATTTTCTGCAGGCAGGGTAGAGGCTAATTATGAGGGATATTGGGTAAAAAAGGAAACCCAGTACTTTCATTCTAGGCTATATAGTAATAAATCATGTGATGTCAAAGTGGAAATGAATGGGAGCAGTTAAGTTCGGTTGTATACAAAGCTGACTATCACTTAGTACATATGTCCTAGGGTAAGATGTTCAACATCTCTTTCTTAGCTTTTTGAAGCTACTTTCAAGGAACATATTGAGGCCGAACATGGTGGAGCATACCTTTAATTTGAACACTTAGTAGGCAAAGAGCTCATTTCTGTGAGTTCTAAGACAGCCAGGAAGAAAAATAAAGAAGGAAGGAAGGGACGGAGGGAGGAAGAGAAAGAGTGATAGAAAAGCTGAGAGCTTCATCTATACCATTTGATGGTGTCAAACTGTATTGTATCTGAGTATACGGAATCTAGTGATGTTTCAACACTAAGCCATGGCTTTTACAATTGTTACTAATCAGGAGTAGGGCACTTGCCTAGTGTGCGAGAGGCTCGCATTTTGATTCCCAGGACCACAAAAGAAAAAAAGAAAGAAAGGAAGGAAGGAAAGAGAAAGAAAAATTAAAATATAACTGCTATTTGTCAACAATTTAGTAGCTGATTTCAAATTTTAAGAAAAACTAGATTTTAGTCTTTGGGTTTTTTTTTAAATAAGTTTATTAGGTACGTGTAACTCTAGGTGGTTATGAATTACTGAGATTTAGCTACCTCAATAATATATTTTTTCCAGGAATTAATTCACAAAATATTTTTTCTGGGGGTTCATGGGTAGCTTCTTTAAAGAGACCATCAAGTGTCCAAGAAATACTATGAATTTCTGTGATGGTGGCTTCCCTTCTAAGAGTGCACACAGTTAAGTGATTTGAAATGGGAGTGGTGGTTAATATCTGTGATGTCTGCCTCAAATGCCTCTCTTGAGAATGCTCAGTTTGGCATCAGCTGATCAAAATAGAGCTTCTGTCCTCTCAGTGTCCACTTTACTTGAGATGGAGGATGTAAAGAAAAGGCACTGAAAGGGTTTTTCTTTTGAAATGGGAGTATATAGCTGTTTTCTGCCATTTGGGTCCAGCTCTTAAAGGCTGATTTCTTAAAGGCTGCAGCCCTTCTGTTATCTAAGCTTTGAAGCCTTTTTGATTGATATCCGGACTTCTAACAAAACTCCACCCCCTCAGGTTCAACTTCTCCAGGCAGTTACTGAGAAAGATCTAACTTGTAACCTTTTTTAAACCTCAGTTAGTTTCAAAGGATTGAGAAGGAAGGGAAAGGAAAGGAAGGAGAAACCTTTACAGCCCCTTCTTGCTGTCTTTATAACTGCTGTCTGAGGCTTCGCAGCAACAGTCTGCCTTCTTTCTTTATTATCTAGAACTATGTGTCTTTATATGAGCCTTGTTTCTGCCTGCTTTCCCTATCAGCTTTTGGAGATCGCTTTTTCCTGACATCAACCCTGTGCTCACTCTTCCCTTGTCTCCACCCCAACTATTGTTTCCACAAGCACAGTCTCTCTTAAATACCACCCTCCAAGCTGTTTCCAAAAGTCCAAGCTGCATGTAACCATAGGGAAGGCTGCACAGCACAAAAAGCCTCCTGGCAAAGTGTTCCTTTACAGGACACAAAGATGAACATCCTTTTGGAAGATGCTGTATGTTCTGAAGTTACAACCTGCTTGATAACAGCTCAGAGAAATTTCCCAGTATATGGGAACTGCAGATAGCTTGGTACTCTGGTAAGGTGCAAACTACAATATTCTTTTTTTGCAACACAAAAGGGCCACTTTCTTCTATTTGTGTTGAGATCCAGTCCTGCATCATACTCTGGGTTTGGATGGGGAGTGCAATCAACGGAGGCATTAAGGAGAGGGAACTTCGACATGGTTATTAACACCAACCATTCATGTAACATCTTCTTGCATAAATACAGCCATAGACATCCTCATAGCTCCCAACAGCTGGAAATGCAGAATTCTTGGCACATAACAAATCTGCCCAAACACATGCACTAAGAGAATCACCTAAACTCTAACATGGTTTCTAGATGCATAGCTTCATGTCCCTAGGATGGACCTTAGTCCTCCATTAAAACCACTTCCTGCTAAAGCTCAATGTTGCCTGTCCTGATTACTTTCTTGTTTGTTTTTTCAATTTGACATGAACTAGAGTTATTATCATGGAAGAGGAACCTCAATTGAAAAAAAAATATGCCTCTATCAGATTGTCCTGTAGGCAAACCTGTAGGCATTTTATTGATTAATGATTGATATGGGAAGGCCACTGTGGAAGATGTCACACTTGGACAGGTAGTCCCAAGATATAAAAGAAAGTAACATGAGGAAGCTAGGGGAATAACACAGTAAGCAGCATTCCCCATGGTCTCGGCTTCAGTTTTTGCCTCCAGGTTCTTACCTTGGGTTCCTGCCTTGGATTCCCCTGATGATGGACTATGAACTCTAAGCCAAATAAATTATTTCTTCCCCAAGTTGCTTTTAGTTGTGGTGTTTTTAACACGGCAATAGAAACCCAAACTAAGACACCATCAGAAAATTTTATCAGTCCATTTTTATCTCGTTCAAATTTTAAAGTAGACTTATTTTAAATACCTTTCACACATACACACTTACCTATGGAATACATGTGCTAATCTTCAGCAGAAGTTATCTTTGGAGGCTCCTGAAGTGCCTCTGCTCCCAGTCTCTCCCTCTGGGGTTGGGGAAGAATGGAGTAATGTGTGGTCTGATGCAGCAGTTCCACTTCAGTTCTTTTAGTACAGACACAATGTCCTTCTGAGCTTGCAGACTCTGCTGGAGAGGCTAACTCCTGCCCTACTAGCACCTTCTCCTGTGCATATGCCCTTTAGTTGTTTACCTGAATCTCTGCTGCCCCCTATGACTTCATGTTCTTAGGGTTTACTCCCTTTATAAAAATTGGTTGAGAACACTGGCTGTTCTCCCAGAGGATGGGGGTTCAATTCCTAGTACCCGCACGGCAGCTCACAACTGTCTGTAACTCCTGTTTCAGGGGATCCGATACCCTCACACAGATATACATGCACATAAACAAAACACCAATGAATATAAAACAAAAAATAAATAAAATCGTTGAAAAAAGTGTTTGGCGTCATATCAATGGGATTTGGGAAAGAAAGGGATAATAGAGACATAGTTCCACATTTTGACTGGGACATACCATTTATTTTAATAGATAAAAGTTAAAATTAATGCAAATATTCATAGCAACAATTTTGGTTTTACTTGTTAGTGGAACTAATGACCCCATTTCCAGTGAAACAGTGTAAAATCATTGACCATGGTGGCATACAGTACTATTACAAACAACAAATGATAGTCAGTGTATATTGTTAAGATGAGCAATGAGTGTTGCTTTATAAAAGTGGAAAGGTACTGCAAATGTATATATTTTGCAGGTGTTTTGAATAGTGGCTTGGTAGGCAGAATAACAGCCCCTCACAGATGCCCCTGCTTTGAGTTATATGAACAGAACTTGAACGCCATCTAAATCATAAGGATCCCCAAAAGGAAAGCCTGATAATCAATCATTAGCCCCAGGAGACACAGCACTGGAAGCAAGGGGTGGAGGTGATATGAGAAAAAGGTCCCAGACTGAACCATTAGGGATGAACATAGAAACCAAAAGGGGCAACAAAATGGGTTATCTCCTCAGAGCTTTGTCAGCCCTGAAGACAGCCTGATTTCAGTCCTGCAAGGCCGATTTTGAGCTTCTGATCTCAGAAATGATGATATGTCTTTCTTGTTGAAATCGATCAAGTCTGGAGTTGTTACATAGCAATAGAAACAATACAAGTGTTCATCACAGAGTTAAAAAAATTGAGTGATTTAAGTTTCTACCTTTGCTCGAAATGAAATCAACATTTAGATGAATAAAATTCCATATTTAAAGCAATAGAATCTGCCTGTAATAATTAAACTCTAGAGTAATCTTACAGCAGTAAAAACATTAAAGTACTATAATAGCCAAGGTAATTAAGTACTGAAAGAAATAAGCACATGGGTACTTACATGTAGGTTATGTTATGCTAAATAGGGTATATTAATATAGAATAAAATGTTATGCTATATAGCACATTGTACTTCTATTTTTATGACATGAGGATAGAATCCAGAGCTTTGTACATGCTAGACAAATATTCCACCAAGCTTTCACCAGTACCTCAGTTTCTAAGAATGAATTAAAACAAAAAAGATACTTAAATGAATAGTAAATGTCTTGCTTGATTTAGTTTGTCTCTTGGTGTGATTGAGCTTAGATTGTTTGCAATGGAAAATGCTTACTTTGATTTAAACTTCTTGTTTTTGTAAGGTAGATTTTAGCTTTAAGCTTCTGTCCTCTCCTAAGAACCAACATTCATAGGCAAGTAGTTCTTTCCACACATACCATGTAAATCTTCTGAGGCAATTACTTTTGTAAGGAAGCTGTTCATAACATAAATAATACTGATAATAATAATTATAGTTTATATTATTGTTATTATTATTGAACATAGATGGATATGAAGTATTTTCATTGAAAACCCAAAGAGTTTTTCCTTTTTCTGTTGCATGAACCCAGAGGAAGTCTGGCAGAAGGGCCAAATGCTCTGCAAGCATTGCAGCTAGTGTTTTTACAAAGGAGTCTTAGCTCCTGGGTTACGTGTTTCTTTGTAAACACACTAGCAGAAGACCATGTTAAGAAAATTTCCCCCACTATACACAGTAGCCTTTGAGCCATCAGGCCTCCTGACTTGATCCTGTAGCTCCTTTTCTTGCCTTCCCCTCTACCCATCTCCAGCTGCGGTAATGAGTGGTGTTTCGTAGTACACTTCACTTCAGGGAACATGTGTCTGCCTGGCATTTAGCCAGCATTACCTACCCTGCCCAAGGCTCCATCACATCCTCATCCCATCTGTTTATATGAAAGGATGGGAAGAGGTAAAAGGACAGGGGAACTGAGGGAGCTGACTGTGTCAGGTTTTATTTATTTCTTTTAAAAAAATTGTTCTCCCATGTCTGCCAGTATCTGAGATTAGAACAACAGGTAGCATAGGGCAACTGTGCCTAATCATATGATTCTCTTAGTGGAATGCAATGCCCTCACAAGAAGAAACGTACTTCATTATTCATGTTCTGTAATCACACATTATACTGTAACTCAAATTCCAATTCCATGTATTTTTGTTACAAAATTTTCTGGGGGAAATGTGAAACAAAAAAGGTGTTAGACACACACACACACACACACACACATTATGATTTTTTTTTTCATTAGTGGTTTTACAGATGCTTATTGTTGATTTTATGTATTCATTTGCACTTCCTTAATTCACAGTGAAATAACATTCATTCTAGTGAATTGAAGAAAATAAACAAGGAAATACTATGATGACATCATTTCTTTTAAAGAGTGAAGAAAGAATTCTAACATTCTAAGTGTGGGTTTGTCACTGCTCCGGAGGTGGTGGGACCTGGGAGAATGGAGTCAATAAATGAGGTGGTCTAAAGTCTCATGGAATAGCTAGTTTTATTCGGAGCTTTGGACAATTTAAACTCTGTGGGTTAAGTAAGAAAGGTCACATAAAGTTCTCATGATTTCAAGCTGTATATAATCACAAGGATAAGCCACATGTAGCAAAAACATGTTTTTCCACAGAGGCATATAAAGGATAGTTAAACATTTAATTGAATAACAGAAATAATGAGTAAACTGAAGTAAACTCACTCCTATCCACTACACCTGGAAGGGGCATGAATACCTTCCAAGAACAATTCCATGTTTTGAAGAAACAGATCACAAGACTATTGTCTTGTTTTCTTGGAGTGTTGTCACAAGAAGAATTCTTCTCATAGGACTCTATTCTTCGACCATGTTCCAACATGGGTTAGATTGGGAGATAACTTCTTATCCTGTGGATGACAGCATACACACAAATGGTCCTATCATAGATAGTATCTATCTGGCATTTTGATGGCTTTCTTGTGAATAATCTATCTGATAAATTTTCCAGAGACTCCTTGTCCCTTATCTCACAACAATCACTGATAGAACCAACTTAATTAGACGTCTAGGCAGATATGAACATGAAAGGGGTGTTAGCTAATTGTATACATCTTAGTAATGCGAGACTAGTAAATTGGACAGAACTAATGTTTGTCCTCAGGAAGGAGGAAGAGGCACGGTATGGCACGTGTGTCTATGTAAATGCTCACTGCTTTCCACAGAGGCCAGTTGCCATCTTACCTCAAACCATGTACCAAAAGAAAATGGCATAATTGAACACAAAAGATTGCAGACTCCTGTGAATAAAAGTCTATGCCTAGGGCATGTAGGAAAGGAGATTCAGAATATCTAGTGGGTATGATTAGTATATCAATTTGCCAGTCAAAGACAGTTCATGAAGACAGAGAATGGGCTATTTCTTCTGCTTGGGTCCAGCCCGGGTGAGGACAGAGCTTGAAGCAGTGGATGCAAGAGTGGTGAGGGAAGAATCAGATGAGGGACACAGCTCAATTTTGTTTTACTAGTGACAGGCAGAGAGGAAGGAAGCACATCTCAGTATGGCTTTACCTACTCTGACAACCTGTGTCGCTCACAGGCTTTATTTATACACAAAATCACTTCCGATCATTGGTTACTTAGCCATTTAGAATATACTTTTTCTAAAGCCTTCCTTGATTAGTTAAAAGAGACAAAGCAAGCAGAAAATTTTCTGAAAACTAAAAATTAACATTATGATAAAAAACAATTTTCTTTTAACTCAATATCCTTTTGCTTAAGATTGGTGTCATAAAGCCTTGCAGTTACAGAAATGGCAGACAGGATGACTCTGAGTTTGATTCTGTTTGAGTTTGGCACAGAGTTAATAGATCAGAAGTTATTTCCTCCTATATGTTACATCAAACTTATCTTTCTACAGAGATCCAACCTCTCATACCCTTGTTCTTTAATATTTAACATAAGACCACCATCCTTCCCTTTGATTCTTGAAATATTCTGGAAACTATTGTCTAAGCAAAAGCTGTCTTCTGTTTTTTGTCTTTCTATAATATCATAAAGGTTCTGATCTAATAAGTCTGCTCAGAAAGGCAAGCAGTTCTCTGAGTCAAGATGCTTCTTTCTGTGTCTCAGTCACAAACTCTTGTCTCAATACAATTCCTATCTTTATTACACTCCTGTAAAGGCTAGAAGGATATTAGGGCTCCTAAAATTTCTTACTTCATCTGCTTACTTTGTCTTCAGGAAGAGACCAAGGTTTGTCATTAACTATATGATCAAAGTCTCTTCCTGCCTAAAACTGGTTCCTTGTTTCTAAAGCTGGATATGAAAACCTAACAAGTCAGTTACAAGTTTTCAGCTTCTAAAATTTCCCTACACTTTCCTTCTTAATAATTTTTCTTAGCTCGTGTGTCTTATGCTTACTGATATCATTTATTAATAATGTAAATTATGTCTAAGTAATAGGTTCTATGGAAGACTCAACTTTCTGCATAGCTGTTTTTTCCAGGGGACTATTAGTTTCATTCTCATTAGCACTTGTTTCTGTTACATTATCCCAGCTCTAGCTTTTGGTAAGAGGCCTTTAACAGTAAAGAATGTAAGTACAAGAGAAAGATGTGTAGCACATTTCCATCAAGGGCAGTGAAGGGTCAGTCCAGATCATCCAAGCACTGGAACTTTATCAAACAGTGCCTTCAGGATGCTTGGCATTGTCATCCTTCAAATACACAGGCTCCAATATAGAGCTAGAAGAAATGTGAGAATCACTAAAACATGAGGCAAACAAAAGTCAAAAATAAATATTCATTAACTTATCATAAAAATATAGTTTTACTTATTGCATGACAAATAATTTTCTTAAAGTTCAGTGAGCTAGCCAGGCAGTGGTGGTGCACTCCTTTAATCCCAGCAGTCGGGAGGCAGAGACAGGCAGATCTCTAAGTTCAAGGCCAGCCTGGTCTACAGAGTGAGTTTCAGGACAGCCAGAGTTACAACAGAGGAACCCTGTCTTGAAAAAACAAAACAACAAAACAAAACAAAAAAGTTCAGTGAGCTAAGAGAATTGATGGTGAATTAAAAGAAATCATTAAAATGATAAATGAACAAAATGAGAGTGTAAATACATAAAAATGATAAAAAGGAAACAAATTCTGGAGTTAAAACATATGACTAAAATGAAGGTTTCACTACACAGGTGCAATCGTAGACTTGATATAGCAGAATAAACAATCAGGAAACTCAGTCAATTCAGTTGAAATTCCCAAGTCAAAAGAACAAAAAGACAATAAAGTGAAATGGAGTGGATATACCTGAGGGACTGCAAAATTTTATTAAGCAAATCATAATGTACATTATAATAGTGCATATTAAGGATATAAGAGATAGTGAAGGACAGAAAGCCTATGTCGTTGTTTGATGAGAAGGGCCTCCATAGAACTGTATATTTGAATACTTGGTGCCCCAGTTGGTAAAACTATTTGGGAAGGATTAGGAAGTGTGGCCTTGCTGTAGGAGGTATATCACTGGGTGTGGACTTTGAGGCTTCAAAAGCCCATGCTGTTCCCATTTCTCTCTCTCCCTTTCTTTCTTCCATCCCTGTTCCCTCTCTCTTTCTCTCTCTCTCTCTCTCTCTGACTCCTGCTTGTGGGTCAGATATAAGCTCTCAGTTACTGTTCCAGGGCCATGCCTACCTGCCTGCTGCTATGCCTTGATTATCATGGGCTCACTCTCTGAACTTGTAAGCAAGTCCTCAACTAAATGTTTTCTTTTATAAGTTGCCTTGGTAATGGTGCATTATTATAGCAATAGAAAAGAAACTAAGACAGATTGGTACCACGAATGGGGCATTGTTATGACAGACCTGACCATGCTATGCTGTTGGAGACTTTGGATTAGAAAAGTCGTTGAACACTATAAGCAGGGCTTAATGGGCCATTCTAGCAGGAGCTTGGAAGACAGTAGTGCTCAGAGCAATGTGGACTATAGAGGCACTCCTCAAGAGGTTTCAGGGGAAACCATATCAGCAATTAGGCTAGAGCCATTCTTGTGATATTTTCATGAAGAAAATGGCTACTTCCTGACCTTGTCTTAAAAATTTGCCTGAGGCAAAATTGAAAAATAATGGATTAATTTCCTCAACTGAGGAGATTTCAAGATAGCCTAATATTGATTCTCATGCATGGTTATTAATAATTCCTATTATGGAAGTCTGTAATGAAAAAAAGAGCAAACAGAACAAAGAAAAACACAAAATGTATATTTTGAGAAGAAGAGCACCAGGAAAGTTAATGTTGGAAACAAGGCTTATGTTGAAAAAGATAGGAGAGGCCACACCTAGCTAATCCTCCAACTTGTGAAAGGAAAAGGCCTGTGGAATTTTCTGCTAAAATGCAACAATAAATCAAATCTTATGCAAATGTAATTCAAGCATGGGATCAGGCTTGATTCCAAGTGGGCAATGGAACTTGGCAGCATTGGCCACATGGGCTCCCCTGTCCCTGCCTGGAGGCTCTAAGATGCCATTGCATGAAACTGTGAAAATTAAGCCTGGATTACATTGGAGAGCCCAGAACACTGGGCCTGCCAGAGCTGTGAGATGTCTGTCAGAGAGACTTGCATGCAGGGAATAGAACCAGCCCAAGAAAGAAAAGTATGTTACAGTCCACAAAACTGAAGGGCAGAGCAACAAAGCTGGAAAGGCAGAGCCATCTAATCCCCTTGATATCAAACATGGAGCTACAGGGTTTGGAGTTTCACCTGCTGGGCTTTGGTCTTGTTTGGTCCAGTATTTCCTCAGTGTGCTCTGATTCCTCCCCTTTTGGAATGGTATTGTATATTCTATGCCATTGTTTGTTGGAAGTATATAATTTGCATTTTGATTTTACAGGAGGTTATAATTAAGAGATTGCTTTGAGTCTCAGAAAAGACTTTGTATTTTGGACTTTTAAATAAGTTTGAGCCTAAAAGACTATGAAGTCTTTTCTGTCCTAATTAATTAATTATTTTTTTAATGAATATGAATGTTCTGTCTTCATGCACACCAGAAAAGGGAATCAGATCCCACTACAGATGGTTGTGAGTCATCATGTGGTTGCTGACAATTGAATCAGGACTTCTGGAAGAGCAGATAGTGCTCTTAACTGCTGAGCCATCTCTTCAGCCCCAGACTACAGGGACTTTTGAATTTGGACTAAATGCATGTGCATTATGCTACAGCCATAGGCCTATGGGGGCCAGGGAGTAGAATGTGGTATTATGGATAAGAATGACCTCCACAGGTTCATATGTTTAAATGCTTAGTCCCCAGTTGGTGGCACTGTTTGGAAAGGATTAGGAGGTGTGGCCTTGTTGGAGGAGATGAGTCATAGGAAGTGGGCTTTGAGGCTTTAAAAGCCCATGCCATTCTCAATTAGCTCTCTCTGCCTTAAACTTATGGATCAAGATGTAAGCTCACAGATGCTGCTCCACTGTCACGGCTGTCTGTCAGCCTGCTGTCATGTTCCCTGTCATAGTGGCCAAGGAGCCTAACCCTCTGAAACAATAAGCAGCAAATAAATGCTTTCTTTTATAAGTTTTCTTGGCCTTGGTGTCTTATCACAGCAATAGAAAATAACTAAGGCAGCCTATTAAAGGAAATACTATCTAAACCTCCTAAAACGGAGGCAAGAAACTAACATCCATCACCAAGAAGCCTAAAAACCCTCCAAATAACTGAATTTAAAGCCTGCACAGGAGCACTTTATAACTTGTTGACAGTTACAGACAAGGAGAGAATTTTGAAAGCAAGAGAATGAAATCATGTGTTCAAAGTGAGGAAAAACAACCCTGTGATTGGGAGCAGTGGTGCATAGCTGCAATCTTAGCATTTGGAAATCTGAAAGCCTTCTGTAAGAGCAACAACTGTTAATTGTTATTAACAATTTTTAACTGTTAACTGCTATTAACTGCTTAGCTATCTCTCTTCTCTCCTCCTCCTTCTCCTCCCTCCTCCTCCTTTTTCTTCTTCTTCTTTTTAGTTGAGACGGCTTACAGGCGATTTTGTATTATTAAGAATCCAGCAGACAAAGTTAAAACAGTGACAGGGGAGAAACCACCAGGTATCAAAATGCAGGACCTGATTTGGACAGCACTGCCATACACAGTGACAAGAAGTCAGGTGGAGTATGTGCTCACAGATAGATGTGGGTGGGAAGTTTTGAGAACATTTTGTAAAGTTTCCTTTATTTCCACATTATAGATGTCGTCAGCTAATATTTTTGCTATTTGAGTAGTAGGTACAGTTTTGTGGAGATAGGATAAGGAGTGAACTGTGATGGACATGGTGGAGTGAACTGGAGAAGTGTACTATGTTGTAGCTGAGGACATATACTATATTTCTGACAATTCTTGATGAAGGAGATACAGCTATGGAAATGCATCTGTGGAGTACATGCTCATTTATGTATATGTTTCATAGCATGGTGGAATGAGGAGATAACTGGTGCCTGATGCCCCTGTCCTGCCATGAGGAAAAGAGCCATGTTTTGTTGGAAACATAGACAATGGCTCTACAGAAAACAAAATGTGCTCTCACTGCTTTTCTCACTTTGAGGCATGGGATCAAGGATGAGGTGGGGAATATGTTGAGAACTGAAGGACTGCATTAGTTATTTCTCTCATTGATGTGACAAAAAGCAACTTAAAGGGGAGACGGTTTATTTCGGCTTATAACTATAATGGCCAGTGGACATTGCAGCAGGAACAGGAAGTGGCTGGATACATTTCACCTGCAGTTGGAATGCAAAGAGAGTAATTGTTTATTTGCTTGCTTTTACTTTAGGATCATAGACCATGAAATAGAGCCACCCAATCAAAGTGAGTCTTGCCTCTTCCGTCAAACCTTTCTGGACCCTCACAGTCACCGCCAAAGGTTTGTTTCCTAAGTTATTCTAGAGCCTGTCAAGTTGATAAACAATATCAACTATCACTGAGGGCCTAGTGAACCACTTGTCTGCAGTTGAGAACAGTTCCCTCCCCAAAGCTAGTATTTCTGCAGCATATATTTCGATATTTATTATATATATATTATTTCGATAAGCTTTGGTGTCCAGAAACTTTGACAATTTCTGTCTCTGCTTGGTTTCTGGTTTCTATGACATGAGTCCAGGATCTCCTATCTTCTTACGTATTTAAGTGGATAATCTGTGAATATAGAAAAGGGTTTTGAAAGGTGATAAATATGCTCTCCATGACCTCTAAAAAGAATGGTGGTAAATATACTCTCTGTGACATCAGGGTAGCAGGGAAACTTTAGCAATATTAGTTTTCTTAATCAGTGAACATGAGTTGTCTTTCCATTATCTTATGCACTCTTCAATTCTTGCATTAGAATTTTGTGATTTTCATTGTCTTGCTGCTTTCATTCTCCTACTGCTTTGGTTAAATTTATACCTATGTAATTTTGTTAATTATTTTGATTAAGATTTCTTTCATGTTATCTTTCTCAGCAGTCTCACTATTGGGAGTGAAATGCTACCAAATTATGCTCATTGATTCTACATGCTTAAACTCTACTAAATTCATTTTATCAGTTGTAATAGTCTTTTAGCAGAGACTTAGGATTTTTCTACAAGTAGAATCTTGTCATCTACAAACAAGGATAATTTGACATCTTCACTTCCTATTCACATGTCCTTTTCTCTTTTTTTTGTCTAATTCCTCTGGCTAAGACCTTCAGTTTTATATTAAACTAGAGGGGTGAAAGCAGACATCCTTCTATTGTTCATGATCATTCAATATGCTGTTAGCTGAGAGTTTGTTTATAAAGCCTTTATTATGTTCTTCCTCTACATAATTTGTTCAGAGCTCTTCACAAAAGAATGCTGAATTTTATTGAATATTTCCCTACATTTATTGAGATTATCATATGACTTTGTTCTTTGTGTTGTGGATGTGATGTATGTATGTATGTATGTATGTATGTATATATATATATATATATATATATATATATATATATATATATATATATATATAACCACACTTATATGCCTAATAAATCCCAATTATTCATAATGAATGTTTTTAACATGCTGTTTGGTTTAATCTGCTAGTATTTTATGAGATTTTTTTTCATCTATGTTTCCTATGATTTTCTTTCTTTCCCGTGTACTTTTCTGGCTTCAGTATCAAGATAACTAGCCTCACAGAAAGCTTGGAAGATTCCCCCTCTTTCAATGTTTGGAATAATTTTAGAACTAATATTAGTTCTTCCTTAAATTTTAATTATATCTTTCATTTTTTTGAGATTATAATTTTCCTCTTCCCTTTCTTCCATCTAAACTTTCCCGTATAATCCTCTTTTTCAAATTCATGATCTCTTTTCATTAATGGTTGTTACACACATATATGTATATAAATATATATTTCTAAATATATAAATACAATCTTCTCATCTGTATAATGTTTTTTGTCCATATGATTTCAGGGCTGATCATTTGGTATTGGATAACTAATTGGTGTGCTTTTCCCTGAGGAATATCATTTTCCCCGCTGTCAGCATTCCTTAGTTGCCTGTAGTTCTTTGTGTAGGGCTGAAGCCTTTTGGGATTTTTCCCAACCACTTTAGCATGTCTATTGTTGTCCTTGTTCAGCTCATGTTTAGGCAGTCATGTTAGTGGGACTCTATGGGTGCAGCATCTGACATTCCTAGGAGATACAGTCTCCTAGCAAGCTCATGTACTCATCAATCTTTCTGTCCCCTCTTCTGCAATGCTTCTTGAGCCTTAGGTGCAGAAGTCATATTGTAGATGTATCCATTGGGACAGGCTCCACAACTCTGCATTTCAATTGGTTGTGGATTTCTATAATGTCTGTTGGAAAGAGAAGTTTCCTTTATAAAGGGCAGGGACTATAGTTACCTGTGAGTATAAGGACAAATACTGAGAATCCTTAACTAAGGATTATACTGATTTAGTAAATTGGTGGCTGTGGGTTCTCCTCCATGGTCCACAACTTTACTAGTCCTGGGTAGTTGACTAAGTTTCCAGTACTGGGCATGAGTTCCCTCTTGTTGTGCGGGTCTTAAGACCAATCAAAGAGCTGTTGGTTACTGCCAAGGAACACATACCACTACTGCACCCTTAGGATTATTGCACCATGCTGATCTTTGTTGTGGTTCATAGGCATCATAGCTGGATAGGACTGTTCATTATTTCCTTCCTTGGGATGTTTGCATGTTGCCTTCTGATAGGACAAGAGTTACTCCTCAAGGAGGAGGCTTTCATGTCAGTTCTAGCTCAGGGGTCTCTAGGCCCTGTGTCTGAAGTATGTGGTGTCTACAGAAATAGGGACTTACACACACACACACACACACATGCGCACACACAGACACAGACACACACACACACGCACACACAGACACACAGACACACACACACACACACACACTGTACTTATATGCATGTTTTTAGGTAGATAGTTAATAGGATTCATTACATTTTTCCAGACATCCTTACTGTTCTTTTACCACCTCTTTCCTCCTTCCATATTTATATCCTTCTTACTAATTAGATCCCCTATTCCATTTCCCCCATTACATCATGTGTACCCTTCCTTAAATTTTTGATATAACTCAACATAGAATGTGGTCTTTTTTGAAGTGCAGGGGATCCCTGAAGTGGCAAGTGGCAGGGAGTTATTAATCCAAGAAATTCAGACTCTGGAGAAATGCTTCTGTGGTACAAATCCTGTTTATTGTGAAAGGAATGGGGTTTTATAGAGGAAGCAGGGCATTGCATAAGGGTGAGGTCCAATCACTTTGGTCCATGTTTACTAGACACTTTAATCAGCCTACTTAAAGCTGCTGTAGGGAGGGGAGGATGGGCAAGGTTGGGAAGTCCAACCATCTTTAGGCTTGTATGCTTAAAGTTCTTAGTCTATCCATTTCATCGATGTTGGTGAACAAGGTTTCTGTAAAGATAGAGGAAATGGGCATCACCCTGGTGGGGCCTTTTGAAGTTTGAGACTTAACTGGTGTGCCAGGATTCCGCCATTTTAAAGGTCATACGATATGCTGGGGGCCTGAGGAACTAGCCTAGTGCAGGGGTTTATGCCCGCCTCTCTTTCCCACCATCTGGATCTAGTTGTCACCAACAAAAGAATTCAGTTCTGAACTTTCTTTCTTTTTTTTTTTTTGGTTGAGAGACTGTTTCTGATTTATCAGCACTACTTCTTATTGATTTGTTTAGAGTCTGTGACTTCATGGCTTAGTTTTGGTAGGTGATGTGTGTCCAGCACTTTATTCTGTTTTATACATTTTTGAAATATAATAATAATAATAAGTACTGATCTTTTATATTTCTGTATTTTGTATTTCAAAAAAGAAATGTTTCTTTTTGCATTATTACTTTTATTTATATTGGTCCCATTTTTCCTAGACTAACAGCTAACCAATTTTATCGTTTCATAGAAACACTTTGTTTTATTTATCTATTGTATCTCTTTAGTCTCTATTTAATTTTTGAAAATCTTCATTGGTAATTTATAATCCTGGAATTATATTAGATAATAAATTAATAATTTCAAAGTAAGATAAATTATTAAAGCACTTATTAATAGGTATAAATTTATATCTACATACTTTGGGTTTCTTATTTTGAGTATAATATAGAGAAGCTAAATCTAACTGTGCATGGAAGTAGCATGTTAATTTTCCACAGTGAAAAACTTAGCAGAAAGAAAAATATATCTCTAGGTATTGTGAAATAGTGTTTTCACAAATGTACTAATATCTTACAGAACGTTGATAAATAATAGGCAGCTCACAATTGCTTACATTCTCATTTTCCCTAGAAATTAAAACCACAAGGAGTTAAGAATTCTAATCAATATATGAAACTACATATATATGAAAATATATGAAAGCAATGAACTACTAAGTATAATAAAGGTATAGGAAAAAACCCTCTATACACAAAGTTTGTAAGGAAAACAAGATGTATTTTGGAAATGAATGAACAGGGGATGAAAATGTGTTTTTCTTAAGGACAAAGTAAAATTTGGTATTAAGATCAAATAAGAAAGGAAAAATTAGGTGAAACTAAATGGATATAGAAAGTTATGAAAGGTTTACAGGAAGGGAATTTCATGTGTTACGAATCTAATAACATATTGATATAAAAGTAGACTTTAATTTGGTTTTCTCGGATTGTTTGCTTGTTAAAGTAATTGCAAAAGGTTTTTCTTTAAAAATACTTGCATAGGAAATTAAACTTTTGTGTTATATCAAAATGATCTCCCATAATTTATAACCTTTACTATAAAGGAACCCAAATTTCTTTTAAATGAGATAAGGCTTTTTAAATTTGTTTTGTTCGTATTTTACAGTCTTGCTTTCCCAAACCTTAAACCTTAAATGAATTTCTTTAATCTAGAAGTGACCCTGAGATTTCTCAGTGGGCCTTCCCCCCCCAAAAAAAATCTCAGACCGGTTCTTTTACCTTGTAAAAAGACAAGTACTTCATTGTGTATGCTCAGTTACATTGAAAGCATCACTAAATTTTCAAAAATAAAAAAATGTAAAAAGCCAGCCCATCCTCCCTGGCCCCATCATCCTTTGACCTGCCTCTGTTCCCCACCCTTCAGGTCCAGCCTCTTATGATTTTACAAGGAAGGTATCAGTGTCTCTCTAGCAGAGCCAGTGAGAGATAAGAGATAAAAATTCCCTGACGCCCAAAACTTAAGGTTCTTTATCCATTTGTTCATTGCTATGTGATCCAAACCCAGATGATCCCCCTCATGACAGAGATTGGGAAGACACATAAACCAGAAAGAGATACAGACAACAGAATACCTCAAGAATGGACTTAGAAACAAGCTGTGTCATGAGACTTTAGTGTCAGAACACAGTCCAAGAATGGAGTCCTGGTGAGGAGATTTCTGAGTGTTTGTGAGAAAGCTCCAAAGAAGGGGGGGACAAGACAAAAGTCTTCTGACCTCAGTTTCTTTTCTGAGCCTCTTCCAGGTGTAGTGGATAGGAGTGAATTTACTTCAGGTTATTCATTACAACTGGCTATTGTTATTTGTCCGTATGCCTGAATAGAAAAACATGTTTTTGTCACATGCGACTTGTCTGCCATGTGTGGCTTGCCTTGTGATTGTACACTTTACTCATGTGACTCCTCTTAACCCTCCGAGTATAAGTTGTCTGATGCTCTGAATAAAGTTGGCTATTGCGTGAGACTTTAGTCCATCTTATTTATTGGCTCCATTCTCCCAGGTCCCACCATCCTCTAAAGTGGTAAACATTTAAAGTCAGAATAACCTGCATTATAGTTAAAATAAACTTAAAATTACTGTTCCTTTTGTTGTGGGGTATTCACCAGAGAAGACTGCTCAGACATAGATTTAAGCCAATAGAAAGTCTTTATCAGCCAGCAGGACTACACTGAGTGTTCAGGAGGATCTCAGTGTAGCCTCAAACCTTTTACAGAGTGAGCTTTTATCCAAAAACCCTGTTTTGGGTTAATATTTTCAGTTAACAAGAAGAGTCAGCCAGAGGCAGAACTATAGAAGCCAAAAAGGAAGGTTAGTCCATTTTATGACTTTCCCAGAACTATATGGACTTTGTTTTAGTTTCAGCAGATGGTACTGTCTACATGCTGAGTCTTACAGCCTGAATGGCACTTATATCATGGAGTCAGTTGTGCTAAGTAAGGTTTCAGGGCCTACTAAGGTCTGGGGCCCCGTTACACTTTTTTTTTTATTGTCTTATCTGGCTGCCCCACTATCAGACCTCATCTTTGTTTTAATTTTATTTTTGTTTATCCTCTCCAATTGTCCACATGCTCATCTGAGAAGACTCATGTTCTTCCAGCTCTGGACAATAAGTTTCTCTTAGAAACTGTAAAGTAGTAAGAACAGTTGCCCAATATTCTGAGATTTTAAAAAGAGATAGCTTTATGTTTGTCAATAAAATGTTCAAGAGATTTGTCAATACTCTTGAAGTTTTGTATGGCCCAGAAAGAAAAGAAATCAAATTTCATTGTAAAATTAACTCTCATCAAATATTTTGTTTCTTTAAAACAGGCTCTTGCCATGTGACATATAGTCCAAGCTGGCCTGGAACGTTCAATCCTCCTGTCTCTGCCTAGTGCTGAGATGTCAGGAACTTGCTTCCATGCCTGTCTTTCTTTAGACAGATCTTTTTTTTTTTTATGTGTTTAGGACTTTTTTTTTTTAGATTGGGTCTTGCTATGTAACCACTAAACTGGGTTGGAACTCACTATATATTCCAGGCTGGCCTTGGATTTACAGTGATCCTTCTGATTCTGATGCCAAAGTACTGGGATTACAAGCATATGCCACAAAACCTGTCCTTTAAAGCATTTTGTTATCTGCAAACAGCTTGTATTTCACTCTGGTTTTTCTCTGAAAATATTTGTAGTCAACTATCAGCCAGAATGTTTCATGACTACCTTGCTTGCATACCTATGAGATCATACCACTGAATCGAGTAAGTATTTTTAAAACTCTGATGTGTAAATAGATAAGTTCATGAAACCACTAGCCTTATATCAAACAAACAAAATAATTAATTACATAGGACTGACTGAATCAACGAATGATGCTTATGTCTTTGTTTGAAACATTCCTGGCTCTATAATGTGCTCTTTTCTGGATACAAGGAAACTTTTTCATTTTCTCTTAAGTATCTGTACTTATACCGGCTTAGTAGCTTATACTTTTGCAAATATCAATGGAATATTTATCTTTTCTCTGCACCTGGCCCTTCCAAATTTTAGAAACTCATATTGAAAATTTTTATTTGCACTGCAATATAATTATTTGTGAAAGTTCAATAAGACTCTATCCTCTGTGTAACATCATATAATTGAAAATGCTATATAACCAACATTTTTATTGGAATGTCAGATTGAAAGAATTAAAGATGACTTTATGGATTCAATGTTTACCAACCACTCTTAGAAAAAGAGTCCCAGTTTGCAGGGCATGTGATTGTACAGGAAAATCAAATTAACTGGCAGAACCCAAAAATATACAATATCTTCAAGACCTTCAAGGAAGTGAGAGTAACTCAAATCAAAGCTATTGCTAATGAAGTCCATTAGTGAATACTTGGCTTGGAGCTCTAACCTTGAGAGGCTTTTAAAAGTCTAGTGTGATATTACCTATAAATACTTCTAGGAAAGCAAACTGAAAAGGCCTCTGGGCCACTCACCATTCTTTCTGTACAAACACACACACACACACACACACACACACTATATATATATATATATATATATATATGTTAAATCTGATATGATCAAACTTACTTTGTAAACAAGAATGCTTTGGTCATCTTCGATCAAAAGAACAGGATAATTGTAGTGAAAATTTTATGTCTCATTGGAAAACTGTAGCATATCTCACAAGTTCTCAATTCTTCTTTCCTCCAATTTCTGATCCCAATTTACAAACCAATATTTTCATTTTCCCCAATCTCCTGACTTGGCATTAATCAACCACTTCCCCAAAACCCTGCAAGCTAAAATTAAACAGCTTAATATAAACTTCAGAGAAATTCTGCAATAGATCATATACCAATAAACTCTGTGCCCACTGTCTCATAATGTAGGAAGGGCACATGACACCAAATCTTATCACCAGACACATTCAAGCTACAATTTGAGAAATCACTCTATTGGGACTTCCTGCCTTACCACACCACCTAAAGAGATTTGGAGCTCTGGCTGACCTCTGGAATAAATCATTGGTTTCCATTATTAGTCTTGTTTTAAGTTAATTTGAGATTATCTACTACTCATTAAATACCTGACTTCTCCCACTTCCTTCCATCTAATTTTCTTTGTGATACTGGGGACTGAACCCAGGGCCTCACATATGCCAGGCAAGTGCTCTTCCACTGAGCTATATGTGCAGACCCCAGCTAATACTCCTTTACTGTGAAGTGTCAACAGGTGGTTGGGATGTTCTTTAAAGAAACAGGAAACATAAGAAGAAATGGACTTATGGTGTACAATAACGAGAGGGATTAAAAAAGATTCTCTGTTTAATTGAACACATATCAGGCTCCTCTGAGAATGGTTAGACATATCCTTGGACATGCCTTCCAAGAGCCAAGTTTAAGCAAGAATCCTCTTAATGCTTCCCTCTCTTAACACACACACTCCTGCCCACTCCTGGATGATACAATACTACTTTTTATTTATTTACTACTCACAATTGAGTGCTAGATGTTTCCCTTACTCCAAAATCATCACAGAACACCCCATAAAATCAAAAGACATTCTAAATTCATTGATATCAGATTTTTGTTTCATTTGTTATTATAGTTTGTGTATGGTGTGTGTGTTTCTCTGTTTTTTTAAATAAATGTTTTGTTTATTTTTATTTTATGTGCATCAGTGTTTTGCCTGAATGTGTGTCTGTGTGAGGGTGTCAGATCCCCTGGAACTGGAGTTACAGACAATTGTGAGCTGCCATTCGGATGCTGAGAATTGAACCCGGATCCTCTGGAAGAACAGCCAGTGTTCTTAACTAATGAGACATTTTACCAGCCCACCTCTGTTTATTCTGGTATAGAATTCAGGTCATTAGGCTTGAGCAACGTGCACTTTTACCCATTGAGCCATTTCATTGACCTTGATGTAACATTTGAAAATACACACACACACACACACACACACACACACACACACACACACACAGACGCACGGGTGTAGCAGTAGGATTTTCCTTAACAAGAAGAATGAGGTTTTAGGACAGGGAACAGCCTAATAACTGAGTCTTTACTAATCAAAAGGCAAGAGCCCACTATTCTTGCATCTATTGTCAAAAGTCAAATCGATCAAAATGTCAGACACTAAACAAGGAGATTTAAACCAGAAGACAAAGGGTTTTCATTAGTGTCCTTTTCCTAGAAGAACACTGTAAATGAGAGAGTCCTCACTCTTTCATGTTCCACGGTGGTTTAGGTGTACTCTGTAATGAGTCTGCTGGTCAGCAATCATTAAGATAACTAGAATGCCTTCCTCAGCTATCATCAGAGAAGTTTCCTCCTGCGGCAGATGGGAAAAAATACAGACACCCACAGCCAGACATTATACAGAGAGTGAGAGACCTTAGAAAACTCAGCCCTAAATGGGATGTCTCCATCAAATCCCTCCCCTCAGGGCTCAGGGAACCCTGCAGAAGACAAGAGATAAAGAGTGTAAGAGCCAGAGGAATGGAGGGCACCAAGAAAACAAAGCCCTCCAAATCAACATGATCAAAACTCAAATGAACTCACAGAGACTAAGGCATCATGCCCAGGACCTGCACAAGTCTGCACCAGGTCCACTGCATATATATTAGGCTTTTTTTTATATGACTTCTGAGTGTGCAAACAAAAGTACTTAAAAAACCAAGACATTCAGTACATTAGAAAATGTGCAGCTGAACCATTCCAATCAGAAAGTCCTACCTATATTCCTGAACACCAACAGGAACTAGAGTTCACCAATTGCTAAATTGACAATGGAGGGGGAAAGATTGGAATTAACCAGGCTGATGGAGATTCAAGAGAAAGACATGGTACTACTGAGTGCTGAGGAACATGCAAAAGCATGCTCCTTGATGGAAAGTTACAACTAGAATGAACAGACTTTTTGGAAATGAGAGGAGTGGTACTCCATGACCCAACATTGTTCTCTTCCTGTTGGGTGGTGGATTTATGACTCATCTTTACCAAGGAAGAAAATCCCAGAGCTAGAGTCAGCCCACCATTCATTTACTGCTCCTCACCCTAGTGATGTTCACCTCCTCTATACTGAGCCTGAAAAGGTTTGTGGCCAATATTACAACTTGGTTTAAAACGGCAGTGACATTGGAGGCGGTTCTATCCAAATTCATGCTGCACGGCTACAGTAGTACATCCTGGCAACATTACTTAAGGACGATGTGAAATTGCTTTCCCATCTGCTCCAGGCTTTAGACTATGGGGCACCTTCCCATGGAGGAATTGCCTTAGGGATAGGCAGACTGATATATCTTGTCAATGGAGAACCAAGCTTTAGGCAAACCCACTGAGGCTACAGCCCAATGACCAAAGTCACAGATTGTGTGCATCCTGAAGGAGGCAAAGCCCTACCATATCCAGATCACATGGCCAACAGACTCAGAAGAGAGTGCCTCAGTCACACCTTAAAAAACTTGATCTCTTAAGTTTTATGTTCTATGCTTTGCCAAACCTAAATCAAGATGCAGACTGCCACAGACGTTAGAATCAACTCTGTGTGGGGATAGTTGTCACCATAGTAAGAAACACAAATTACCACATTGTGATTTTGCAAAATGTTCCACTAGGACTTTCTCTGGAAGTTTTTTAATTGGATAATTGTAAAGCAAAAACGGAAAATGTCATTATAAGGAGAAAAAAAAAAAGAATAGCCAGAATGCAGCAGGGAACACAAAAATTGGGGATGTTCTGTGGGTAAGTTATGCTAGGGGTGTGAGGTTGATGCTCACAGGGGATACTCAGAGTACAGGTATGTCATCCAATTTTACATATTCATACTTCATAGCAGGCACCCTGCCTATAACTCCTGTTGTCTCTAACAAAGCAAAGAGCAGACAAGATGAAGTCAGGGGTCAGGGTTTGAACGAAGTCCTTGGTTGTTCAGCTGCCCCTGGTGCTCAGCTAAGAGCCTCCTTGTCTGAATTCCAGGATTCTTGCTCAGCCATTCAAGTTTCCAGACCCATAATCAGTTTTGAGTGTCAGTGTCCAGGCTTATAACGGCTTAAACTGCCCAGTGGCCTGTTGCTGTGGCAACCCTGCAAGAGCTTTATTCAGTAAAAGAAACGAAGGGCAGCAGGAAACTTGAGGGGCTTAGGCACATAGGAAAGGGGGTCCAATTGAGATTTGAATGTCTTAATTGCACTAATTGATAAGCATGCGATTGAAAACGCCCAAACACAGACCAGAGCAACAGGGAACATGGTTGGGACCAGCAAGTTGGAAAAGGCCCCTTTCCTTGGAGAAAACTTCACGGAGTACTGCGGAAGGTTAGGGAGGTACCAAGAAATTAGGACTCGGGGTGAACTGGGTGAATGCCCTGTCTGTCCCACTGAATGTCCTTTAACACTGCCGACTAGAATAGCTGCTTGGGGGCTGTTGAGTGGGAGGCATTCAGAATGGCTGGCCTGAGAACAGAAGAGGCTGCTGACCTTCGCTGGCCTGGAGATCCCGGGCACTGGCCACGGAGTTGCCACACAGCCCCACAGCTCAACTGCTGGAGCCCACGCTGGGATAGGTTCTCAGAATTCCCTGGCTGTGCGGCTCACATCTCTGCAGCGAGGACCTGCCTTGTTTGTCTCCTTTCAGCCAATATTTTGGACTCTGTAATCAGCTTAGGTGTCTAATGGCTCAGTCATGGCTTAATTGGCCCTCAACTCTGGTTGCTATGGTGATACAGCCAGGAGCTCTGCTCACTAAGTTAAAATAGGAGAGAACCGAGGTGGGAGGGAGACAGAAAACGAAACAGGCCAAGACTGAAGATGAGAACACGTTAATTACACTAATTGACAGCCTTTGGTGATTAAACGCCCATAAGCGCAGGCCACAGGGCCAGGGCAAGGGGGCCTGGAGGCTTACCTGGGCACAAAAGCATCCCGCACAGAGGGAAGGGATCCGTAAGACACTTCCAAGAAGAAAACCAGAGGACGACAGAGGCTCTGTGTGGCTGCTCGAGATGTCTGGTATGAGTCTTAGAAAGACATGGGCACGGGAGGGGGTCATGACCCTCACCTGACGACCCTGTGACTCCTCAACTGTCAGCCATGCTGTTCCCTGGGAAATTGGGGCTCAGGGGTGAAGAGACTGGGATTAAATGCATGCTAGAAAAGTAGCAGAACCCCAAGGACTCCCGGTTCCTGACCTGCTGGAACTCTGGTTCCCATCAAGCCTCCAGCTGAGACCAGGGTGGTCTTGATCCTGGTTTCACAAAAGTCATGAAGCCGGGAGACAGGGCTGCATGGGGCCACAAAGCCCTCCATGGCAGAACACAGCTTTCCCTGCACTTAATGTAGACCCAGGCGATGGCACATGGCCAAGAGCGACCGTGGGAGCACGGCAGGGCCACTGGATTTTGTAGACAGTCTGTGCGACTTGAAAGGCAGGATGAGAAGTTTCTCAGGGACTCTGCATCTGGAAGGAGATAATGGTCATTCAGAGGGAGGGAGGAAACAAAGGAGAGGGAAGGAAGACCCTCCTCACTGCCCACTCCTGGGAGTTCCCTGGGAACTAGCTCCTTCCTGCGCAGTGGCTGGAAATGATTTTCAGTGAAATTTCCCCGGGACATCTTGCCTGGGGACATATGGTGCTAATTTGCAGGGTTCTGCTATCTCCTCAGCAGGGTGCCGTGGGGCAAAGGAATATTCCACAGTGAGGGGATCCCATCCCCAACAGTGGACTTCAGGCCCCAGGCAAATCTGGGAGGGGGTCTCGTGATGAGGGAGGGCATCTGGGCTGTATCTGGGGCACAGCTGCAGTTAGAGCACTCTCCCGTGCCCACCCTTCCCAAGTAATCTCCCCGGGAGAGCATGGTAGGTGGCAGGGGAGATGATGGGGCCAGGCACTCTGTGCACGTTCCTAGGGACCTGGGTCCGGGCTCCCGGCCAGAGGCAAAGGTTGCCTGACTAACCAGGATGCTGCTATTTCGTTGTGTTCTGTGTGTACTCTGTTTAATTAGCTTACAAAGGGCAGGTTTCCTTCTAGCAGTTTCAGTCATGCTTTGCTGTAGTTGATCCTCCTCTGGCCTTGCACACTCAGAACACTCAGGTCCCTGACTCTCGGTTTCCCAGATGTGCCCCTTTGACCCCAATATTCCTACAGTGTAATATCCCATATGATCTACCGCCCTTCCCACCCCTCCATCAAAGCCTATCTTAATTTTAATTTTCAGACAGGGACTCCTGTAGTCCAAGCTGGCCCTGAATTCACTGTGCAGCCAAGGATGGCTCTGAAGTCCTGCTCCTCCTTTGTCTACTTCCCCACTTCTGGAATTAAGGTATGAGCCAGCACAGCCTGGTCAGGGAGGCTTTGAGAGGATCCCCGGAGAGAATGGCGGCTGTGTTCCAGAGCAGCACAGAGTGAGTTAAAAGCAACAGTGATGAGAAATTTGAGGGGCACTGTAACACACTGGCTGGTGTGTGGAAAGGGCAGGGAAGATTGAAGGACTAGTTTGATGCTGATCTTTGATTGTTTGGAGTTGCTGGACTCTTGGGAGCTGGTCAGAGTGAGGGGACTTTCTGAGTGGACCAAGAAAACACTGCAGAGAAAGAGGAGACATGAGTCAGGGAGTCAACACTATGCCAGGCCAAGAAGGGGTATCTGGAGCAGAGAGACGAGCAGAATCCTCAAAGGACACCGGGAGGAGGTCTGGGGCTGGAGAGAGAAAGACAAGGGAAAGGGGAAGGAAAGATAAAGTGGGGGTGGCTGACAAAGAGAAGAAGGAGAAAAAGATGAAGGAGTGGTTGCAGAGCCACAGAAAGAGTGGAGAGGAGACAGAAAAAGGATCAGAAGACACAACTCCATCCACCACTGTCACCTTGGCGTAAGAAACATCAGACAGCCTTGTTCCATCTTGACATCCGTGTTGTAGTGCTAACCTTGAGAGGCCTGCTCTGTTCTGAGGGGAAGTGGGATGTTGGGGAAGTTTATTTTTAGTCATGGTTGAAAATCTTTTTATGCACTGTCGGGTGAGGGGCTTAGCCTAGGTCTAGAGCGTCTTGTATTGTTTGCAGGTGTTGGATTTCTGTGGGGGTTGCTTAATTGCTAATGATCTGTATGTGCTGTAGTAGAATACCTGAGGAGTTCTGAAAGAATAAATACATCAGAGCTCAGAGCTCGGGGTTCCACTGTCAATCAGGTGCTGGCCATGACGGTAGTTCCCTCTGCTGAGGTCTGGCAGAGTTTGCAACTATGAAAATGCTTCCTTGTCTCTCTTGCTGAGACCCCGCAGCAACATACCACTATAGTGGTGGGGTGGATATCGGGGACAGGGAAGATGGGGGCGCCTGGGAGAAGTAGAGGGAAGGGAAGATGAGGTTGTGATGTACGGTACGAGTGAAAATAAATTTAATAATTAAAGAAATGGCAGACAATGTCTTGAGACATGGCTCACTTGATAAAGTGCTACTATTCAAGATCCAGGGCCCAAATTCAGTCTCCAGTCTAAATAAAAGCTGGGCTTGGGGAATGCAGTCTTTGACCCCTGCACTGGGGGAAGCAAGGTGAAGAGGATCCCTGTGGCTTGCTGGCCAGCTGTCTAGCTAATTGGAAAGCTCAGGTTCAGTGAGAGACCCAGTCTCACAATAATGATGGGGGAAGTGGCTGAGGAAGAGGAGCTTACCACAGGTCAGACACACACACACACACACACACACACACTGAGAGAGAGGGGGCGGGGAGAATGAATACATAGTACTCCCAATAATGAGAAGCCATGGCTGGTGTACAGCCATATTCATGTGGTCACCCATGTCCACATACTTTACTCCATGAATACCAAAGGTAGCAGCTGAGAGAGGAAGATGCACCCCGTCCCCCCCCCCTCTCCCTGTGTGTGTGTGTGTGTGTGTGTTGGGTCATCCCCTAGACCTTGACTGGAGCTGCCTTCCCCTTGTCCCTTCAGCAGAGTTGAATAGCCTTGGCCTTCAGTACCTGAAAAGAATCCCACAGCTGCAGCCTGTGATGTGGGTGAAACTTCCATGACCACGGTGACAGCACAGTGACTCCTCCCTGATTTACATGCCGGAAGACACTGACAGGGTTAGCGCCAGCCAGCACCTCGTGTATTTTCATATGGGCATGCGAGGGGTGGCCCACCCGTCCTTTAAAATCCAAACTCAGATGTCTCAATTAGGTCTCTGTTCCCGCAGGAGGTCTGTGGCAGTCTGCTCTTTCTGATAGCCTTCAGCTGTGCATCATTCAGGCCTTGGGGACACTGCCTCCTCCTAGAACCCTCTGTGATCGGGTGCAGTATACGCTTCTTTGAAGGACAGTCCCCGACTAGGGTTTTACCTTTGTCACCGGACTGGCCCCTGGGAGTTCATGGAGAAACTGGTCCCACAGATCCACAGGTGTGTGCCCGTCAGCTGCAAGGATGAGGCCCAGGGAAGGTCCTCTGTCCTGCAGAGTGTCCAAAGAATGACTCCCAGACAGGGGAGAGCTTGGTGAAAGAACACAAGCCCCTCGTCTGTCACCCAGAGGAACTGCAATTCCAGTTTAGATCTCCACACCTACCAGGGAATTGCAATTGAAAGCAGCATCTGCTGTGGGGTCACAGGGTGCGCGCGCACATCATTACCGAGAGGCTGAGTGTGGGAGTAGAGCTCCTGACCCCAGACTGCCCCTGTGGAAAGCGCAGACCTGTTTGTTAGGGAAAACTTTTGCTGCATCCTGCCATAGAGGGCAATGATTGTGCACAATGGAGAAAGCCAGGAAAAGCAATTTTATGAGGCTCACAGACACAGCTACAAAAGGATTGCTGCTGGAGAGGCATCTGCACATGCACAGAGACAATGGCCAATGTGTCCCCTGGGGGTGAACAGACCTTTATCAGCTCCCTTACAATTAAGCTTTGGATGCTTGTGTGCTGGCCCTGATCTTTGCGGTAGACTCCCCTCCCCCGCCCCTGTCTCTCTGCTGCTGCTTCCCTAAGGCAGTTGCTCCTGGAACACTAATCCTGCTTTTTACAAATATCCAAGTAACAGAGGACATAAAATTTCAATGAATACAAAAGTGAAAAACGATCCAGGTCATTTTTGCATTCAGAGAAAACTAAATAACAGGCCAGGAAATTTTCACACCTTGGAAATTAAAAGCACATTCAAAACTGTAATAGGGCTCCATATAACACTACTGACAAAACACATTTCATGACATATCTGATGGAGATTAAAAGCATTAAAGGAGTTACTAGGGCATTCCCACACAATTAAAGAAATACAATTTTATCTTAGAAATTATGGAAAAGATGTGTAATCATCAGTATAGTCAATACCATTATAAAAGGAAAAATTATGTCATTAAAAGAATGTGGAAGGATATAAAGAATCAGAATAAAACCCTTGTTTTTCTGTTGTAATGGGGCAAATAAGTTGTTTGTTTTTTTTAATAATTGGGATTACAGGTTTTCCTAATGATTGTCTATGTGAGACTTCAAAATTTGATTGTACTCTTTCTTGTATTATCTTCATGAACTGCAGTCGAGGTGACTATAAGTTAGATGTGATGATACCTAAAGGGCTTAGAATTTAATCAATGTGTCTACATGGAAAATTAACCATGAAAGAAGAATAATAAATATCCAGAGGCAGGGAGTTTTATAAAGTGTTTGATGGTTAGTGTTAACTGTCAACTTGACATGATCTAGATCCTCCTAGGTGACCAGCCTCTGGGTATACCTATGAGGGATTTTCTTCATTAGGTTAATTGAGATGAGAGGACCTGGCCACTGTGGACAGAGCCATTCTATGGCCTGTATTCCTACACTGAATAAAAAGAAGAAAAGAATGTGAACACAAGCATTCCTAGCTCTGTTTCCTAAGTGTGGATGCAATGTGACTAGCTAGCCTCCTGCTCCTGCTACCAGGCCTTCCCTGCCTGATGCCACATCTTTCTTGCCATGATAGGCTATATCCTTCTGAACTGTAAGGCCAAATAAATCCCTTTGCCTTGAAGTTGCTTTTTGCAAGATATTTTATAAAAGCAAGGGTCTATAACTAAGACAATACGGTTATAGTGGGAATGTCCCCTCTCTAACTTTAAGAAACCAAGTATTCTCACACACTATTAGGAACTGTGAGGCAGAAGTGTTTTCTTCTTTCCTTGATATATTTGCCAAGCCCCGATTCTGCTCTTCAAGTTCTCAGGCACACGGCCCAACATAGCTAAAGCACAACGGTTGGTAGTACAAAAAGAGATCTTTCCAAGGGTATCTGTAGGCCCTGATGCTCTAGGGATCCAGCTCTACTCCTGAAACTCCCAAAGACATGGGGAGGAGACAGGCCTTTCAGTTTTCATCCTTGAACTACTTCTTCTCTGATACTCATTTTACTTGACACCACCTAAGCGTACAGAAGGACACAAGAAAAGAAAATGTGACCATATTTATAAATGTGATAACACTGCCATAAATACTGCATATATATTTTTACATGTTTAAGTATTGGTCTGTGAATATTGCTACAGTGCCAGCAATGCCATAACTTACATTGAATAGTTTGAGCTGAGTGGAGTATTAATATGGAAAGTTTCACCTATACTGTGTTAAATCTCTCTGTTATCCTTTTATAGTACTTGAACTTACTTTATAATTTCCTCTGTTGGCTTTTAAAATACAATCCATATGTGCTTATGTGATTGGTAGTTTCTTGTCACCTTGACACAGCTAGAGTAGCATGGAAAGAGAGAACCCCGACTGAGAAAATGTTTCCAACAGATTGGTCTGTAGGCAAGTTTGTGAGGGCATTTTTTAAATTAATGATTGATATGGGAGGGTCCAGCGCATTGTGTACAATCCTGGACTGTACAAGAAAGCAGGCTGGGCAGGCCATGGAAAGCAAGCCAGAAAGCAGCATTCCTCCATGGCGTCTGCTTTAGTTCCTGCTTCAAGGCTTGGCTTCTGGCGATAATGGAATATAACTTGTAAGCTAAAATATATCTTTTCCTCTACAAGTTGTTTTTGGTCATGGTGTTTATCACAGCAACAGAAAAAAAGCTACAATACCCTCCTTTCCTACCTCCCGTTCTTTCATCATTGACATATACTACAAAGAATGTCAAAATCAAAATGTAAGAAGTCCCACCTCATCTATATGATTTTTTTCACCCTTTTAATCCATCTCTCCTATGTCTCCAGTCCCAGCTGATCTACATAAATATATGATATCTAGAAATCTGTGGAATTTTATGGAATCATGCAGCATGTTTTCTTTCCTTGTTGCTTCAATAATATAGTTTAATACTTTTGGACTTTATCAATACTGTTGAATGTAACAGTACGTCTGAGTATTTTATAGTTGAAAGCTAATTTATTGTATTAATACTTTCATTATGTTTTTCCTATTTTCTGTTGATGGGTACTTGATTATTTCTCAATATGGGGTATATGAATGAGTCTATTAATACATGAAAGATGTGCATGTCTTTATATAGACACATTTTTATTTAAGTCAATTCACAGCGGTATAACAAAAACACATTAATTAGGTAGTGTATAAGCAATAAAAATTTATTTACCACCATTATAAAGACTAGGTTATCCAAGATAAAAAGGTACTGGCTGTGTCACAGTGAGGGTCATAGGCAGCCTCTTTTACTTCACATGGTGGGAGTGGCAAAGACTCTTTTAGAAAGGCACTGCCATAGTTTAGATGTTGAATGCCCCTCTGCCAACAGTCATGCATCAAAGGCTTAGCCCCTAGAGTGCTTCTATTGGCAGGTAGCTTTTTGGAGTTGGCCTAGTGCGATACAGGTTGTAATCCTGAAGGAGACTGTGGGATCCTGGCCTTTTTCTTTCTGTTTGCCTCCTGGCCACTAGGTGAGCAGTTTTGCAATGCTTTTTGCTTCTACCATGGTGTGCCTCTTTATTACAGACCTTACCAATGGGAACACTTTATTGTGTACTAGAACCTTCCAAAGTGTGAACCACAGTAAAGTTCCATGATATAGCCATTGCGTTCATGAAGTCACTTCAGCTACAGCTATTGCCACAAGACCTGCACAAGACTGGGCCCCTCAATATTTCATTGTGGATTGAGGAGAGGCTCATGGAGCGCTAGCTGTCTCTGAAGCACTATTGGCTATTAATGGTTGTTGGAGGGGGATGCCATTTTCTATAGCAGTATGGCTTCTGGTAAGTAGTGCTTGCTTCAGAAAATAGCCTCCCCCCCACACACACACACACACTTGGGAAAGAAAATAATTAAACTCAATGGGTCACAGCCACAAAAAAAGAAGAGACAAAAGTGGAAGGGGGACTTGTTGGGAAGAAAGGTTCCAGAAAGAGAGGGAGGGTGATGGTAGAGTAGGGTACAGGGTGGAAACAACAAAAAATAATTATAAAAACATATGAAACTATCAAAAATAAAAAGGCATGCTTGTTGAAATTAAACTAAAATAAAATACAATTTTGCCTATCAAACAGTGTTGCTACAAAACAAAGCTTTTATCTTTATAAGTAGTGCTAGTATTTTCATATAGTAGCAGAAAGTCTATGCTGACATTAATCCTATTTACGAGGGCGCTGCTTTCAACACCTATTATCTCCCCAAGCACTCAGCCACCTAAAAGTGCCATAGTAAATGTTAGCATTTAAATCATAAATTTTAAGTGGACACACTGTTGGGAAGAGTTTTTATTGTTGGAATAGATGCAAAGAGAGAACACAGAGAGGAGAAAGATGGAGAATCTCTTTTGTGATGGTCCGGGGACCACACAGTGCCAAAGGGAGAAACCTCCCTGTAGAGGTGGTGCAGTCCTGAAGGGAGAATATCCCAACAGGACTGATGAGTTGCTCAGCCCAGTGGAGCTGAGGTGAAGTGTCCAGCTCTGCCTTGCCTCGCCTCGCCTAGCCTCGCCCCTGGAGATGATGCAGTTCTGAAGGGAGAGTATCCCAACAGGACCAAGGAGCTTCTGGCCAGGTGTCTCCTTTCTTCTGTCCGATGTTCTCAGTAGGCCAGTGACTGTTTCTGCTCCGAAGAGAAACAGTGAAAACTGAGGGTTGCTCAGTTCTTTTTAAAGGGTTCTGGAGGGGGTGGAGTTATCAACATGGCCTGTGATTGGTGGAGTTTCTTTGGCCTGTGATTGGTGGAATTCTCAGTCCAGAGAGGATTGGAGGGTCCCAGCTCAAGGTCATTTGTGTTTGTTGAGACCCCTTCTGTGCTGTACTGTCAGGTTGGGGAACCCCTCAGCTAGATGAGAGTGGGGTCCCTGATAGTCCCAGGGGGAGCTTTCTTATGGGGGGTTTCAAGTCCCAGAGCTCCCCAGCCTTGCAGAGCTAGATTCCCCCAATGGGAAAAATGCTGTCTCCTCAGTGGTCTTTGGCATCATTTGGGGTTCCTGGTGGGCATAAGGAATAGTGGCTGGGCCCCCAGAGTTCCCAGCAGGGTAGCAAGGGAGGCAAGCAATAGTCTTGAACATCAGTTGGACTGTAGGATAGGCTAGGTTTGCTGGTAACGTCAACTTTGCTTCCTGGAAGAAACACAGATGGCTGTGAGGGTCCATCTTGGAGGGGGGGTGGTGTCAGCCAGGAGTGCTGATGGCTGTTAGGTTCCATCTGTGAGGGGAGGGGTCATCCAGGAGCGAGCTCAGTCCTCAATCAGGTACTCCTTCTGTTTGACAGTTAGCCAGCTTGGGGGTTGGGCCTGGCAAAGGGGCGGAGCTAGGGCAGAGCTAAGGCAGAGCTTCCTTCATAGGGCTGTGGAAGCTGATCATAGATGAATGTGGAAAGGCATGTCAGAGCTTCTCACAGAAAGTGGGAGTCCCACACTATAGCTGGGGCGAGGGGCAGAACCCCTCAGAGGGAGCCCTGGGCTGTGGGCTATGTCTGTGGTCAGGGGTAGGGGGCAGAGCTCTCCAGCACAGAGCCGTGCTGTAGACTTTTCTTGTTGCAGAATCCTAACACACACACATTCAGATCACAGCAGTTTTTTGTTTCCTTTAGGTAATTAACTAGGGGTAGAATAGATAGAACATATGATGGTAAGTATGTGTTCCACCATTTATGAATCTTGCCAACAGTTTTCACAAGTCATGTATTATTTTATATCCTACCAACAGTGCATAAACATTCTAGTTGTTGTAATCTTTGGCAAGTGTTCATACGGTGAGACCTTTTGTTTTCATTTTATTCTAGTTGGTATATATACGATATTACTAGAAGAAAAATATTCTAAAATTTGAACCATTCAGTTCATGAGTTTCCATTCATTCTTAGCATTTGTCAACATTTTCAAGAAATCTTGGCTGAGGCAAAGGTCGCAGACATATTTTCCTATGTTCCTGTCCACAAAATTTATGTTTCTAGCATTTATACTTAGTTTTAGGTCTATCTCTAATTACTATATGGATTAACAGGTTTGATTTTTCTTTTTGATTTTCCTCCTGTTTCAACCGTCTAGTTCCCCAGTAAGTTCCTCAACCCTTTGGTCTAAAATTAATTGACTATAGTGTGCATCTCTATTTCTGTCCTCTTGTCCTGTTCCACTGAACACTGACTGGTCTATCTATATGGTAGTACCACACTATCTACATTACTGTAGTGTGGTTAGTGTAGTAAGAGAAGAGAAAGCCCAAATATCATTATCTCCATCCATATTGCTTAGAAGCAAAACACAGATGATGGAAAATAAATTGATATTCTATAATCTAGTGCAGAAGTAGGAACAAATTTGGTGTTCATTCACCCATGCTTCCGTATATACCATGAATTGCAATCAGAACACATCCCTGGCTCATCAGTTGATGAGCCTACTACCCTAAAGCCAGAGGATCTGATTGTAGAAGCAGTAGGTGGCAATTTTCAGAGCTTGTTTTCTGTCTGGTTGAGTTTCAATTAAAGTTTATAGACACTAAAATATGAATTACAAATAACCATCACATGCCATGAAATATTGCTCCTTGATTTGTTTCAACCATTTGAAAATGGAAAACTTAGCTAAGCTTGGTACCACATGGCTGTAATACCAGAGCACTCAGTCAATGAAGAAAGATGTATCAGGAATCCAAGGTGATTGTCAGCTACATAAAAAAGCTCAAGGCCAGTCCAAGCTTCAGGAGATCCTGTCTAAACAAAACAAACAAACAAAGCACAGTAAAAATGAATCTTATCAACCAGAATGTGCACAAAAGTTGCTAAGTGGATATTAGCTGTTAAGCAAAGGACAAAGGTACTATAATTCAAAGACTCAGAGAGACTATGCAATAAGGAGGGCCCCAGTGGGGACACATGAATCTCCTTGGGAAGGGGAAATAGAATAGACATTGCAGGAGAGCCTGAGGGAGGATGAGAATGGGAACAGGAGGGACCAGGTCAGAGGAGAGAGATGGAGGGAGAGATTATAAGGAGAGATACATGGAATTGGAGGATATTTAGTGGTGATCTGGAGACCTAGTGCAGTGGAAACTCCCTGGGATCTTCCTGGGAAACTCCTTGGGTAACCCTAGCGAAGACCACTAGTAATGGGGGATAGAGAGCCTGAACAGGCCATCTTCTGTACCCAGGCAAGGCTTCCAGTGAAGGGACTGGGACACCAACCTAGCTACAAAACCTTAGCTATTTTATTATTTTGTTTCAGTGTAATTTCAATAGTTTGCCAATTCCTTTTAAAAGCTTGATGGTCTTTTTCTTGTCCTGTATTTCCTTGACATATATCTATAAGATTGAGGGTACATATTAAGTATATACAGCCCTGAACAAGGACAAAATCAATGGACATGCTAACACAAAAAGGGGAAATTAAAGCAAGGCAGTGGTGGCACATGCTCTTAATCTCAGTACTCTGGAGGCAAAGGCAATCAGATCTCTAAATTTGAGGCCAACCTGGACTACAGAGAGAGTCCCAGGATGGCTAAGGCTACACAGAGAAAACCCGACTCAATAAAATAAAAGAACGAAAGAAAGAAAGAAAGAAAGAAAGAAAGAAAGAAAGAAAGAAAGAAAGAAAGAAAGAAAGAAAGAAGAAAGAAAGAGAAATACAGAAAGAAAGAGAAAGACAGAAAGACAGAAAGACAGAAAGAAAGAAAGAAAGAAAGAAAGAAAGAAAGAAAGAAAGAAAGAAAGAAAGAAAGGAAGGAAGGAAGGAAAATTTCATGGGCCCTCAACCCTAGACAAAGAACTTCAGGGAACTAAAAAATTCTGAGAACAGGAGAAATAATCTTCCCCAGGAAAGAGCCTACTAATTAGTTATCCAACACCAAATGGTCATTCCTGAATATGCATATAAATAACTTTATACAGACTGTTCAGGTTATATATGTGTATGAACATATAATACAAATATATATGAACATACAATATATATATAATATGTAACAAGAAATGTGTGTGTGTTTAACAACAATGAAAGAAATAGAAGCCATGAATTTGAGAGAGAGCAAGAAGACCGTAAAATGATGTAATTATATTTTAATTTCAAAAATTAAAAAATTAGAAAGAAAAGAATATACAGTCTTTTAATCCATAAGCACACTACTCCATCTTTGTAAGTCTTTACTTACCTTGGAAATAATTTCTATACTTTTCAGTGTAGAAATCTAGTGAAAGGGTTAGTAAAAGTCTAATAGGAATGCTGTCTGCAGCACATACAGTTTCTGCTCCAACTACTTGCTTATAGTGTCATAATGGGCAAGCATACTACACAATACAGAAAAAAAATTAGCCTGGCTGTGTTCTCAGAGAATTATACTGAGAAAAATGGGGTCATGGGCTGATTGCCCCATGGTCTCTAATTTGCCAACAAACCCTTTGTTGCAGTAATCTGTTATACTTCTCATTGTTTTCAATATGTGCCTATCATTTTAGAAGACATTTATTTTAATTTTACAATTATATATTATATACAAAGATATTACTTTACAATTGACCTTGTATCCTATGATCTTGCTATAATCACTAATTGTTTTAGTAAAATCATTTCAGTTCATTAGTAGTTTCAGTCTACATAATGATGCCATCTGAAATGACAGTGTTACATAATTCTTTCCAACATTCCTGTATTTTATTCCTTATTACAGCTGAGGTTGGCAGTACAGTATTTCCAGTATTGCTGTGTGTGCAGCCATCCTTGCCTTGCTGCCGTCATTAGCAGGAAGTGTCCAGTGTTTCACCCTAAACTATGGTATTAGCCTAAACTTGTTCATATATACCTCTTATCAGATGGAAAACATTTTCTTTTATTTCCATTTTTGTCACCATGCTTAAATAAATGATGTTGAACTTCCTGTAACTAGTATTATGATAATATTGGGGAAGAGAATCTAACAATTATTCAGATTAGAGCCCAGGAACACTAGCCTACCCAAAGTCTAAGATTTAGTAATAACAGATTTTTTTTTAGTTGAAAATAGAGTCTTCTCTCATACAGTACATCTTGATCACAGTTTCCCCTTCCTCCACTGCCACCTCCACCACCACCAATCTTTCCTCTCCCTCAGATCTACAGCCCCTATGTTTCCCTTCAGAAAAGAGCAGACCTCCAAGAAACTATAACCAAAAACAACAAAACAAAATACAATAAGACAGGACAAGAGTCCTCATATAGAAGCCGGACAAGGCAACTCAATATTAGGGAGTGTCCCAAGAGCAGGCAAAAGAGTCAGAGACACACCTGCTCCCCCTTGTAGGAGTCCCAAAAACCACCAAAGCTAAGAGCCATGACATATTCACAGAGGACCCAGTGCAGACCCATGCAGGCATGCTTCCACTTCAGTCTCTGGAGCCCATATGAGCCCTGCTTAGTTGATTTGGTGGTCCATGTTCTCCTGGTGTTCTCCATACCCTCTGTCTCCTACGATATTTCCTCCCTCTCTTCCTGGGGATTCCTTGAACTCCAAGGGGAGAGATCCGATGGAGATCTCCAATTTAGACTCTATCTCTGCATATTGTTTGGCTGTGGGTCTCTGTACATTCTGTCATCTGCTGCCAGAGGAAGCCTCTCTGATGACGACTAATAACAGATGCTTGTTCTCTTTCACACTATACCACTTTACCAATGGGGTTCCAGTATAATAGCAGTAGAAAAATAGCTGGAAGAATGGCAAGATACAGATTCTATCTGACAAGGAATAAGGAAGCCCAAACACAATCTATGAGACATAAAACGTGGACATCAGAAGAAAGTGACACTTTTGACACATGCAGCTACAGCACACATTGAATATAGACTGGATTGTAGTCAGATTAGTACAAAATCTCACATTTAACAGTTTATTTTACTCAGGTCTAATTTTACCCAAAATATCAAGTCTAGTTTTCAAGAAAAATTGTAAGCATTTTGTTGAAAAAAAAAACAGAAACAGTTTGAAGAGATAAATGAGCTTTAGAATTAACTATGATATGATGTATATTTTTAATTTGCTATAAAATAATTATGATTAATATATTAAAGGCTCTTTCTACTAGAAAGAGTAGACAAACTACAATAATAGATGGGTACTGTAAGCAGAGAGATGGAAATTCCAAGAAAGAATGAAAAGAAATGTAAGAAAAATTCTGAACACCTTGAAAGAAAGAAATGCCTTTGATGGGCTTACAAGTATACCTGACACAACAGGGAAAAATTATTGTGCCTGGGGCCAGGGCCACACAAGCTTTTCAAACTTAAATTTAAAAAGGAAAGAAAAGAAAACCAGAAGAGGACATCTGAGTACTGTGTGATAATATAAAAAACAGCATAGCATATGCATAGTTTGAATACCAGAAGGAGAGCAGAGTGAGAACAGTACAGAAGAAATATTTGAATAAAATCAGAGTATGTTTCAAAATGAATGACCAACTCCAAGCAACAGCCATCATAAACTCAGAGAAAGCAAGATTTTAAAAAGGAAAAGAGCATTTAGATATCTCATATTTAAATTTCAGAAAAGACAGAGAGAAGATCTTAAAATAATCTAAAGAGAATAAAAACATATTCCATATGGATGGAAGGGATTAGAATTATAGTGAAAAGTTTGTCAGTAAACACATAAGCAAAGGGTAAAAAACTAAATTGTTGGAAGAAAAAAATCAGCTCAGAATTTGATATCCAGCAAAATTATCCTTCAAATGTGAAATGAAAGATTTTTCAGACAAATAAAAATTAAGCAATCAATTGCCAACAGGCATGCCTTGCAAAATATTAGTACAAGTTCTTTAGAAGAAATAAATAGGTCAGAATATTGAATCTACATAAAGAAAATGGGTATGTTTGAAGGGAATAAAATGTATAATAGATTATTCTTGTCATATTCTCTTTACTCTAAAAGTTAACTTTGTTCAGAACAAAAATAATAGAAACCATGTAATGTTAATTATAACACACGCATAATGAAATGAATGTCAGAAATGTTATAAGCAATGTCAGGGAGGATTTTTTTTATTCCTGTACTATATGTGCAGTGGTACATTGTTATTTAATAGTAGATTTGCATTATTTTACTGTGTATATGATAATCTCTAGTATAAGCACTGAATGTGTTTTGGAAAAAGATGTTTAGTGGTATGCCAGGAGAGAAAATGAAGCAGAATCACCTCTGTTAGTAATACAGCAAACAGAAAATATATAAACTGAAAAAATTGAGATGAACAGTGAGATAAAACATCTTGACCTAATTGTCGTTTAGAAAACTTGATCAAAATAAATAAATGCATATTCTCCTCAAGGTCACATGAAGCAATTGCCATTATATACCACATAGGCTACTGTGCTGGACAGTTTTGTGTCATCTTGACACAAGATCAAGTCATCCGACAGGAGGGAACTTCAATTAAGTAAATGCCTCCGTAAGAACAGCTATAGATAAGCTATAGGGCATTTTCTTAATTAGTGATTGATGAGAGGGGGGCCATCCCATGGTGGATAGTGTCATCCCTGGGCTAGTGGTCCTGGGTTCTTCTATAAGCCATGAAGCAAGCTACTAAGCAGCATCCCTCTATGGCCTCTGCATCAGCTCCTGCCTGCAGGTTCTTGCCCTGTTTGAGTACCTATCCTGACTTCTTTTGATGATGAATAGTGTTGTGGAAGTGTATGCCTAATAAATCCTTTCCTCCACAATTTGCTTTTTGGTCATGGTGCTTCATTACAGCAATAGAAACCCTAACTAAGACAGCCACAAAACATACTTCATTGAAAATAGAAACCACATAAGGCATATTCTCATAACCCAATGAGTTAAACTAGATACCAGCAATAATGCGATAGCTAGAAAATCCTCTCCAGTATTTTTAAACTGAATACCACGCTTCTAAATGGCACGAATCAATAAAAAAGTCTCAAGAGAAAGTAAAAATACTTTTGAACTGAATGAAGTCATAAGTTATTAAAATATACGGGATGCAACAAATTGGAACTTTGGAACTTTGCAGCATTAAATGCACATATTAGAAAAGAATAAAGATCTAAAATCAATAATATAAGCTTTCTTTTTATGAGATAAGCCAAAAAAGCATAGTAAGCCTACAGCAAGCAGGAAAAAGTACTCTAAAACTTAGAACAGAAATCAATGAAATAAAAACAATGGAGAAAAATCAATGAAACCGAGCACTAGGTCTCTGAAAAGATCAAAACATATAGCGACGGATAAAAATGAAACACAAATTGTCAATATCAGATGTGAAGAAGAGGCTGCCAGTACTGATCTCATAGATAGTAAGAGGATTATTTGGGAGGATAATGAACAACCATACCCAAACATTTGATATCAACAATAAAGTAAACCGATGTCTTGATAAAGGAAGTACAAAAATCTCACCCAGGGGAGAACACATATAATCTAAATAGACTTGTATCTATTAAATAAATTTAACGAATCATTAAAAACCTTGACAAAAGGAAAGTGCCGGTCTGATGGTTTTCCTCTAAATTTTAATATTTAAGGAAGAAAGTAACTTCAAGAAAGTGGAATTAGATGAAACATTTCTTTTGTTACATTTTTATTTACTTAGTGTGTGTGTGTGTGTGTGTGTGTGTGTGTGTGTGTGTGTGTGTGTGTGTGTTAACACACATGTGGAAATCAGAGCACAAGTTACAGGAGTCAGTTCTCTGCTTCTATCATGTGGGTCATTAAGAGTTGAACTCAGGCCAGGTGGCACATTCCTTTAATCCCAGAGATCAGAAGTCAGAGGCAGGTGGATCTCTGTGAGTTCAAGGCCAGCCTGGTCTACAGAGTGAGTTCCAGGACAGCCAGGGTTACAACAGAGAAACTCTGTCTTTGGGGACGAAGATACATATGCCACTTTCATTAAGTACTTTTCTTGCCCCTGTGACCTAATAGCTGAAAAAAAAACCGCCTATAGTAAGGAGAATTTATTTGGACTTATGGTCTGAGAGGGTAAGGTCCATCATATCGGGAAAGGCATGGTGGCAGGAATATCAGCTGGCTGAGTGGGCAACATTGAAGCCCACTCACATTACACCAGAAAGTGATGAATGTGTATACTCCACTCATTTTTTTCCATTTTACACAGTCTGGGGTCTTATCCCATGGAATCATTCTACCCACAGCCAAGTCTTCCCTGCTCAGTTAAAGCTCTCTGAAAATGGCCTCACAAAATGGCCCAAAGGTATGCCTCCTTTGAAAGGTAGCATTTCAAATTGTGTCATGTTGACAATTCAAGAAGTTCATTCTTGTCAACTGGACATCTGATCACATCACTTTTAAATTATAACATTTCACTCATAGTCTTCAAAGGGAAAACACATGTAGTTGACCTTCAAGAGTCCCCAAATCCTTAACTGTATAAAATTATTCAAAGAACCAGAGTTCAAATTTTCATCTAAGAATCTAGGCAATATCTTAACTATGAGCCACTGTAAAAATAAGCTATATACTCACAATACGATTTGACAAGGAAAATATTCCTACTCCAAAAGGGAGAAATAGGGATGTCACAAGTAAAGATCCAGCCAAAGCAAGACAGAAACCAAGCAGGGAAAACACCAAATTTGGAGCTCCATGTGCATAATCTGGCTCTCTTGGTGACATGTATGCTCTAACAGCCTGCGTAACCTCTACCATTTCAGCCTGTAACACATGCAACCACTTCCTTGGGCCTTCTCCATAATGTGCTTACATTTTTCTTCAGTGGGCATCCCATAATTCTGGCATCTCCAAAATTTGGGATCATCACTGCAAATTATGCTTCATCTATATTGTTTCATATCATTACCTCTTAAGCCTCTTTGTGGGGAATCCAATCCTGCTGAACATGTTTGGTTTGAGCAGCTTTCTGGAAACTTGGTTAAACCCTCCATGATCCTGTAACTTGCATTTTGCATGTTTGCACAGAATTAGCACCACATAGACAGTACCCTAAGTATACCCACAAGATGGAAAATTATTTAACCTTAAAAGGAACAAAATTGTGATACTTCTTACAAAATATATAAACTTTGACGCTATTATTTTGACTAAAATAAAATCCTCACAAAAGAGCAAATATTGTATAATTCCATTTCATTCACCCAAACTTTTTGTGTATTTTATACCCTTATTTGTCATCTTTATTGACTTGACATACAGAATAGTCAAAGTGTATTCACGTGCTTCAGGTATCTATGAATGCTCTCCCTAAAACACATTACTACTCTCCTATCATACAAGTTTACTTTAAAACCTTGGTTTTATTACTGTCTTAGAGTTTCTATTGCTGTGAAGAGACACCACCACCATAGCAACTCCTATAAAGGAAAACATTTAACTGGGGCTGGCTTACAGTTCAGAGGTTTAGTCTATTATCATCATGGTTGGAAGCATGGCAGCACGCAGGCAGACATGGTGCTGGAGAAGAAGGCAAGAGTTCTACATCTGAATTGTCAGGAAGAGAGAGTGACACTGGGCCTGGCTTGAACATCTGAAATCTCAAAGCCCACCCCAGTAAAACAGTTCCTCCAATAAGGCTTCACCTACTCTAACAAGGCCACACTTCCTAATAGTGCTGCTCCCTATAAAGTCAATGGGGCCATTTTCATTCAAACCGCCACAATGACTTCCCTTTATACATTCTACTCAACTCAGAATATATAGTGTATTTGTGGGATACATAGGCATATAACTGAAGTTGACAAAAGAAGTGTATACACACCAGCAAATACTTGCCGCTCACTTTGTGCTGCTATAAGAACACCACAACCTGGAGAATAAAAGTAAAAATGTATTCATTTTTGTATAGCACTGGTGACTAGGGAGTCCAGATAAATTCTGGTATTTGGCAAGTTTGACTGAAATGCTTGTTTTGTGTTAATCTTTCCAGTCCTACTTCGAAAGGGGACATAATAGCTAATAAAAAAATAATATGCTTTCAAGATGCATAGTAATAATTCAGTAACTATAACCCTTTTACCCTTTTTATGGTGTGTGTATGTATACATGATATGCATGTATATGTACATGTGTGTACATCTATGGGCTCACAGAGTCCAGAAGACAGCAGCAGGTGTCCTTCTCTATCATTCCCAGTATTATTCTCTTGAGCTAGGATCTCTCACTAAACACTAAAGCTCATCATTTTCAACTGAGCTCACTGGCCAGCAATCTCCCAGGATCCATCTCCCTGTTCTACAGCACTGAGGTTAATCATGGCCATGACTGTCTTTGTTTTGTTTTTGCTTTTACATGTGTTACCGATTCAAACTTGGGTCCTCATATTTGTACAACAAGCACTTTTATCCACTGAGCCATCTCTCCAGCCCCAATTGTAACGTTGTTTGTTTGTTTGTTTTGCCACTTAGTTCAATGAATTTTAATATGAAGATCGTAAAGCCACCTATAAATAAATGTTCCACATCATCTTCACACTATACAAACAGAAACCATCTTCAGGGCTGTTCTCGGTGTGAATCATGCCTGGAAGCTCTGTGTACCTGCAGGCAGAGTGAACAAAGTGAGGAAAGGCAACCCAGGTAGCAGCCTTAAAATCTTAACAGCCTCCTATCCAGTCTACCCTTAAATTATTGTGGAAATTAGAAAGCAGGGCCAGGAAGATTTAGTTATCATCTATCAGTGTATGAAGGTGGCCCTTCACAGACAGAACAGAGCAAAGTGACATACTTCCAAAAATTCATTCATTATTCAAAATATTTATGGTAACCAGAAGGGCAAAAAGTGAAAGTCCTCTACTGTAACAGCTTCTTTGTTTTGGTGGAAATCTATTGAGTTTTCCCAGTTTTTACCCTTTCTTTAATTTTAAAAGTTAGCAGAGTAAAATTGTTCCTGCCATGTTCATTTTTTATGAGTTTTAATACATGTAGATATATTTATATAATCAGCACCACACAGTGCCACCAATCAAGAAACTCTTCTGTGTTATCCAATTTTAAAATTAATTTTATGCTTAGAATACAAAGAAATGTGTTTCACTGTGACATTTTTCACATGCATATATCATTGTATATTGTTCTTAGTCACTTCATGATTTCCATTTGTTATCTTTTTTGTAGTGCTTTAGAAGAAAAATGTCTCCCATATGCTTATGTATTTAAACACTTAGTCTGTGGTTGGTGGCACTTTTTGGAGAGGCTTGGGAGCCTTACTAGAGGAAGTACATCATTATGGGTGGGCTTTGAGTGTTATAGCCTCACCCCACTTCCAGTTCTTGCTCTCTCTGCTTCCCAAATGTAGTTGTTCTGTGATCTCTCAGCTTCTTACTCCTGGTGCTTGCTGTCATGACTCCATACCATGAGGGACTCTTATGCCTCTGGAACTATAAAACAAAATGAACACTTTCATCTACAAGTTCTCTTGGTCATTTTATCACAGCAACAAAAATGTAACTGATATAACTTTGTTTGTAGGTACCCCCACTGCCTACTTCTCTTTGTTCCTAAATACTGATCAGCCACTATCATTTTACCTTTTCAAGACCACCATACAAAAACAATCATATGACATATGACAATTCAACACTGACATTTTTTTATTCAGCACAATGCCTTATAATCATCTAACTCAGATGCATTAAGAGTTTATTGTTATTTGTTCCTGAATAGAATTTCATTGCACAAATATAATAGCTTATCTTTTCACTCACAGAAGGATACTTGGGTTGTTCCTAGTCTTTGTTGATTATAAAAGTGAGCTACTATCATGCATTATTTTATTTTTTAAATTAGTATTCAAGGAATTAGATATTATTGTATTTTCAAACTAATCTGTATTTTAGTAGATTATCTCTCCTGTCCATTTAATTTTTATGTGAACTTAAGTTTTCACTTAAGTGAAACTTCTGGGCCACATGGAAAGTATTCACCTTTAAAAGAAAATTTACAAATATTTGCCTTATTTGATGCACCACTTTGCATTCTCTTAGCAACATATGACAATTCCAGCTCCTATACACCCTTGGATTGATACCAGTATTTTTTTTGACATTAGATGTTTTAATTCGTGAGTAGTGATATCACGCTGATAGCATTACTCTAAATGTATACAGATGCTGAACATTTTTAATTTGCTTATTTTACACCCATAGTTTACGTTCATGCCCCTTTCCCATTTCCCTTCTTAAATTTACATTTTGAAATTTCCTTATATGTATTAAATATAAGCTTTTCTCTGTGATTTGCAAATACTTTCAGTCAGTTTGTGACTTATCTTTTTATCATCTGTAATAAAGTCTTCTGTGAAGCAAGTTTCAATTTTTATCTTTATTTTTAATTTTAATTTTTTATGTGTATGGGTATTTTGCTTACATATAAATCTGTACACCATGTGTGTGTACCTGGTGCCTGAGGTCCAGAAGAGGGTGTTGGATCTCCTGGAACTGGAGTTACAGATGGTTGTGGGCCACCATGTGGATTCTGGGAATCAAATCCGGCTCCTCTGAAAGAGAGGCAGGTGCTTTTCACCATTTAGCCATCTCTCCTGCCCAAGAGTTTCAGTGTTGATGGATCCTGTATTCAGTATCATGTCCAAGGAATTACTTTTAAATGCATTTTAATTGATATGTCAGATTATACATACTGATGGGGTACCATGTGCTGTTAAGTGCATGAATATATTGTATAGTATTCAGATTAGTATAAACATCTATCTCCCCAAACTTTCATCATTTCCTTGTGGTGTAAACATTAAAAATCTCTCCTTGTTCATATTTTCTCAAGTAAACTGTGTATCCTTTCTAATTATCACACTACTGTGCAATAAAATAAAAGACATTGATTATCTAATTATAACTTAGTACCCATTGACAACCTCCCCATGCCCTTTCCCTCTGAATCCAAATCATAATAATTTCTCTTTTTTTCTAAGGTTTTATAATTTCATGTCTTACATCTAGCCCTGCAATTTATTTTAACTTATTTATTTATAAGGCATAAGGTTAGGTCAACATATTTTTGTTTAAAATGCCCACATCTCCAATGCAATTACCATCATTTTGTTTTGGGGGTTTTTTCCCACAAGGCTTTTTGTTGTTTTTCCCCCCAAAATTTCTGTCTATTCTTGTTGTATTGTCTCTCCATTAAAAACTCTTGAAACATAATTCTACACTCATAATTTCAATGCTATTTTGACAGCAATTTTGTTAAATCTGTGTATAATTTTTTAGAGCATTGACATTTTACTACTTTAAGTCATTTAGTCATTGCAGGTAATTGTGTTTCTCCATTTATTTAAGTCTTTTTTGATTTCTTTCACCATCATTCAATATTTTTCACCATAAAATTCTAGTCATATTTCTGTACATTTGCACATACTTTGATTTGAATATTTTTGAGTAGTACTATTATTTTTTATTTCAATTTCTAATTTTTGCTAATATGTAATAATTCAGTTGAAAGTTGATAATTTAGTTGATATTGTACCTGAGACTATTAAACCTGCCCTTTGTTTTACTTCACATGAACTTATCTTGCTACCATAGTTCCCAACAACTTGCTATCACTTGAAGTTTATTACAGGGAAATCTTTAGGGTCAAAGTAAGTAGTTTGTAGGACTCCAATCATTAGTTAGTCTTCTCAAAGATCACAGTTCTAACAGAGTCCAAATGAAGTGACATCCAACATATAACTTAAATTCGTCATGTAAACTTGTCCAAGAGAAGAAACATGTCCTAATTAGGCCATTTTCTTTGAACCCAACACAGCAATTGTCATAAAGTGATCATGCCACAGACTTGAAGATTGGACCATGAACCTATCAGAGAGCTCTTCAAATAAAGAAAATAGTTTGGGAAACAATCTGACCACATAGACATTGGTGGTAGACTTGCCTAGTAAACAGGACTCAAAGTATTTTCTAGAATTGGACCTTAGGAGGTAGTGGTATTTCTAAAGAAACATCAACATAGAATAATTTTTAAATTGTTTATTAATGACTCCAGCACTTACCTAGGAGTCTCTTTTATGTGGGACAAAATACAAAGACCAATCAAGTTCTGTAAAATTTCTATAAAATAAGTACACCTCTTCCTGATTTCACTGATTTGATCAGATCATCCCTGTCATCACCTGATGAACAATATCCCTGTGCCCTTTGTTTTTTACTAAAAATCTCAGGCCCTCAGACAAGAATTCCTGATTTCTAGGCCAATAGCATCTTCTACCAAACACTAATCTACCTAAACTAAACTTTGAGATAGCATTTTTTTCAGCTTTTCTATGCTTCTATACATGCTCATACCTCTGTCTTAAACACTGGCTTGCATTTCTATTAACCTGATACTTCCTCTTCACCCTTTCACATCAAATTTAATTTCTACCAGAATGTCTTCGCTAAACATCTGAGCCTGTCAGGTGAGCTGACCTTTTTGTATGACCTACTCTCTATTCCAATAAAACAATATGTGTAGTCTAGATGACTTATGCACTATATGTATGGCTAGCCCTTGTCCCCTCCAAGGCTCCCACAAACAGGACTGAAGTTTCTTGATAATCCAGGTGAATTCTGTGCTATCTGTATGACAGAGACCACACCATATCTCCCCTAGACCCTTAAGATAACACATACAGCCTATATTTAGAACTCATCTTCATGGAAGAAGTGACACATACTTTGAGAAAAATTTTGATGTAATTATGCCTCATCATGTGCACACAGGATTGTGTTACACCAGGGAACTTTTTTCTAAGTTGTACTGTACTTAAACATGCCTACAATAAACTGCCTGGTGTCAGAATCAGTGTTTGAATCAACACCGGCTACTGAATCATGTTGAACTGGACTTCCTTCTTGCCTCACGTGGATCCTTACTCCCTTGACCTTGGTGTTTGCAGAGACCCCATACATTATGATGTACAAATGAATAGCTCAATGTAGAACACTTAGGACAGTTCTGAGCATGGTATACAGAATTTAGTATTACTTAATATTATTAGAAAGAGTAGATTCACATGTTGAACTTTTTTATTCTATTTCCTCACAGGTTAATCTTGAAAGTAGAGACCATATGTTTCTTATATGTAAATGACAATATTTAACACCATTGCAGAGTAAATGAATAAAACATGAATCATTAATAAACATAGACCTCCTTCATAGACCACCATATATTCTCATATTCTATGCTTTAATCTTCTCAAACAACTAGATTCTACTCACTTGACTTTTCTCTTTTTTTTTTCTACAAACTATGGAATGATCTTATCCTTATTTTCCACTATTCTTAATGATACAAAGAACACACACACACACACACACACACACACACACACACACACACACAGCAGAGAGAGAGCACAGAATTGGGTAGAGAGGCAAGCTGGAAACTTATCAGAGGAAAGAATGATGGTGGCAAGGAGAGATTCAATACACAGTTGTAGATAACGCAAGCTATGACAAAGGACCAAATCTCATGGAGGGAACGCTGTTACCTAATTTATACTTATAGACGCCTTGCTATGGAAGTTCTGGCCCACAAAAACAATGGAGCTAAGAAATTTTAAAGAATTTTTCATGGAAATGGTAAGATAATTCATGAGGAAAATACAGATTGTATTCCTTAAAAGTCTTGGTTAAAACTGAGGGAAACTACCTAGGGAAAGTCCCTTAGCTCCCACTCTCTGTAGTGCTAAATCTGGGAATAGATTCAATGTACCCTCACCTCAAAATTCAGATTCTCCTCTGACTGTTTGTACATAAGGAAGAAGATTATTAGGAGGTTAAAAAAAACTGAGGGATTGAGAAGTTGGGCTAAAACTTAGGAAAATATGTCCTCAAAGACCATTTTTGTTCAGGTGAGTGAGAGGCCTATTCTTAAACTCAGTGAGAACTACCAAGACAAATAAATCATGCAGGGGCATTTGGGGGGTTAACAACTTTTCATTTAGTCTCCACACAAATTTGTATGGTTTGTAGAAAGCTGAGGTGCAAGTTAGTAACTGCTTCTTTGTGGCTTACTATATGTTGCCTTAGAAGACTGAACTGGAATAGGATCCCCACAAATTCTCAGCAAGCATGCAACTAGAAAATACTTGAATTTGGTTCTAAATATAAAATATCTATCTATACGCTCATGAGTCAGTTGGTGCTTGCCATTGCCCAGGCCCTCTCCCTGTGCTCTGATATTCATAAAGGGTCTGCTCTCTATCCCCTCACCCTGACTCACACATTCTTATTGCACAGCACAGACTCTGTATATTTCCATCTAACAAACGGAGTGCTTGGCTGGCAACAGAGTAGAATGTTTGTGTAATAGGCCTAAAGTTCTACTTTATTTAGAAAGATTACAGTAAAATACAATGTTTTCCTAATACCTACCATTTAACTATTTTATCGCCTTTCTGAAATCCAATTAAAACTTATGTAGGTCATAACTCATATATCATGACTAACTTAGAATACTGCAAACCACCCCAACTACAGGACACCTCTTACTATGTCTACTGTATCTTGTTCCATTATATTATTCTCAGACTCAACACTTTAAAGCCACAGACTGACCAGATGCATCTTTTACTCTTGCTCACAACCCTTCAACCAGGAGATGAACTAGAAAATATCTCCATTAAGTATATGTGGCCACCAAGTCTGGTTCTTCCCTGTTCATTTTAGCACAAAACACATTTTCATACCATCTATGATCCTTCCAGAATGACTATGACATCCACCTCTCAAATCATATGATGGACCCTTTAACCAGACATTAATTGTCTTACTCCATTCAACTATTATGATTAATGCAAGCGACATACCTCTCCTCTTTGCTACCATGATGCCAAAGCTCATTCTCCTGAGATGTAGCACTTGCTTTGGACTTTGTACTGACTTTTCCCTTTTTTTCCTCAGACACTAGCTTATGGAAGTTTTTCTATTAATCCCTGTTGAGTGCAGGGACACACATGGATGGTAGCTTCTTGTCATTGCACAATTCAAGATGCTGTGAAACAATTCTAACACTAGAGGCAGTATTACCTAGGAAATAACCACGAGAAGCAGCCTTTGGAATTACCTGGGACTTGGCTTTAAGAAGGATTGGAAAGGATGTGTCTAATAAATGTTCCTAAAATGAAGTGTTTCCCTACCTATCCCCTGTGCATTCTCTGACGATGCCCTCAGAGTTAGGAGGTAAACTGATAGAGGAAGTGAGACTTAGAGGAGAGAGTGAGGGATAATGAATAAGGGCGGTTGAAAATGCAGATTTCTGCCTGGGAAGAGCTTTCCTTCTTCCTGGAAATACAAGACAGGCACTTCTCTAAAAACATAAGAACTTGGTGGGAAGTCCTCTAATGCCAACACAATAGAGAATGAAGTCCTCCAGTTCACTCCTTTATCTAGCCTGTGGCCAGACAGAATGACACTTTTGTAACTGAAAAGACCTTGCATTCAGAAGAGCTAAATATGATCATTTATCTTCTTCCTGGACTACTTCCACTGTATACAACAACAAACTAAAAGGTAGCTATTTAACCATATAATTTCACAAAGGAAATGTGCATATCTAATATTCAACCACTTTTATAATGCACCTACAACAGAACTGCCTACAATCAGAATTGCCTAAAAAATCAGAGTCTATCCACAACCCTAGTGATGGGGGAATATAATCACACTACAGCCAGTTATGTGTCTGAGACCATAGAGGCCTCAACACCTACTATAAAGACCTAGAATATTTTTCAAAACCTAAGATAAACATTAATTAGCATTGCAGGCCAATCTAATTTTTGTTTGAAAAGATTTTTATGGCTTAGGTTTTGACATACAGGCTTGAGAAGTCCCAGTTGTTTCCTGAATACCATTCCAGCCAGATGAGATCCTGAAATAAGACTCTTTACATCTGTTTCAATTCAAAATAAGAATGTACAGCTAGTCCTGTGGGTGTTTTGTTCCTGCTCCAGTCAGTCAGATCTGGAAAGTATCTTCTTGTGACCTCCAGGCCAGGAATATATAACTCAAAGTGCATTGCAACTATTATGACACTAGAGGCAGTGTTGACTAACGAGAGACAGCTTCACTTCAGGACAGCTAGGGCTTTAACTGAAAGAGAAAATGAAAGGGAGATTTCAAATAAATATATTTTTCATATGGAGCATTTTCCTTTCCACTTTCATTTTCCGAATCTCTCACACATCCATCCTCAACATTTCAAAGGCTTATTAATCCAACTTCTAACTGGAAATGTGTTATGAAGAATTGGCAAAGGAATATAGAGAAGAACAAAGTGGGCAGATGCTCTTTTATACACATTTTAAATTCAAACTTGCAGTTAGTTTAGCTAAATTATTGTAATAACATGTAGTTGTAAAATATCGTATAGATAACCTATGGACCCTTTAGTCACTTTTCCACTATGGTAACAACATACAAAATAATAGTATATTATCACAACCGGGATACTGACACTGATACAGAAAGAGGCATTGTCTTCCCATCTCTGCACAGATGCTCCCTGTTGCTTTTTTAAATAACCACACCTATTTTCCTCCTGCTCCCACCTCCTCTTTTAGGCCCTGGCAACCACTAATCTGATCTCCATTTCTATAACTCTGTCATTTCAGGAATGTTATAGAAATGGAATAGCACATGATCTAAGCCACTGTGATTGGATCCTTTGGATCTACAGCCAGGTCACTGAACATATCAGCTGTTCATTCCTTTTTGTTCCACACTCTGGAAGTGACATCGTTTAATGATACATCTTCTGAAGATTTCAGCTGTTTCCAATTCAGGTTGTGGCAAATAAAGCTGTCACAACATTCATGCTCAGATTTCTGTGTGGAAATTAGCTTTGGTTTCTCTGGGATGAATCTCCTAGAATAAACTTAGTGAGTCATACAGCAGCTTTCTGTTTAGCTTTACGAACTTCCCAAGCTGTTTTCCAGAGTGCCCATATCATTTACACTCCCAATTGTTGCACATATAGTTTGCTTTTTCCCCATGCTTTTGAGATTTGGTGTTGTCACCATTTTAATTTTTCATTTCAGGTATTCTGATATATACAAAGTCAATTATCACTTTCTGGTTTTAATATGCTGTTTTTTCATCATTTTGCATTTTATTTTAAGGCAGTGTATCATTAAGTCATCCAGGCTAACCTCAAACTTGTAATTCTCCTGCTTGAGTGTCCCAATTAGCTGGGACTACAGGTGTGCACCACCATATGCAGTTTCTGAGTTTTTCATTCTGCCTATTTTCTCTTTTTGTTTGTTTTGGATTGCTAAATTTCTTTCTTTTATATTAATTTTCTTTTCTTTTTTGAAAAGCAGAAAAAGAAGATTTATTCTATGTTGTCACACTGGGAGAAGAACAAAGAACCCTCGAACCCATCTTAGGGATCCTGACATAAGAAAAGGGTTTTAGTAAAGGGCACCCATATCTAAGCAGTTCCTTCCCAGTCAAGATGTGGTCTCACCCATCATTGATCCACCATTGTCTCTCCTGTAAGACTGTCTGACAAGTTGTAAAACTCTTTCCAGTAGAAAAGTTTCCCTTCTGACTAACACAGGCTTTAGGTTTTCTCTTTTCAAAGACTGAGATTCTTGGGAGGATTCCAATTTCTTGGGGGCCCATTGTTTCAATAGTCTGGTAGACAAAGCAAGGAGCACAGTGTCTCTTTAGAATATCTTCATCTCTGCCATGCTGATTGTATTTCCCCACTTTCTATTCCGATGCCCCAATCTTGAGGTGCAATATATCTATGTCTTAAGTAAACAAATAGCACAAACAGAATGCGAGTATGAACCAAAGTCAAAACATGCTCAGTTAGAGTAAGGTAGCTGTGCATAAGAATTATTCCTCTATTACCTCTTAGCTTTCAATTACATTTTTTAATTTAAAATTTATTTTATTTTTGATTATTTGCATGTGTGTGTCTGTGTGAGTGCCATGTATACATGAATTCCCATAGACACCAGAAATGGGTGTCTGATCCTTGGGGCATTTGTAATCCATTTGACATGGGTTCTGGGAACCAAACTCAGGTCCTTTCCAAGAGCAGCAAGTGCTCTAAACTGCTGAGCTGTTATCTTTCCTCCTCCACCAACCACAGTTACGTTTTGGAGGGCTGGCACAAGCCATTCCATATTGTTAGACTGAGACAGGATCTCTCCATGAATCCTAGGCTGGTCCTAATCTGAACGAGCCTCTTACAGCTTCCCAAGCGCTGTGATTTCAAGCGAGCACTACCGTGCCCAGCATGACTTCATTTCAATTCTTATAAAAAACTTCCCTTGTCTCTGCACAATATTCTCTGAAGACATGGCTGATTAACCTTCTAGTAGTTTGCTTCCTACCGTCCCTCATTGCTAGGATTAAGATTTTTACTGATTGGTCTGGTTTATTCCCACATTGCAGGCAGGAAGGACAGACACTAAGCACTCCAAACAATGCCTCCTGATAATTAAAAGGTATTGAATATTAGAAAATCAGTAAACAAGTACCCAATTTACATTTATTTTTGTAAAACTTGGTAACCACTGTCTGTCAATATTCTGCAAAAATGTTTGTTCTTCATAATTGTGCTTGTAGGGCCTAATGACTACTGTCAATATTCTGCAGAAGAACAGCTTCTGACAAAGAAATGTGACTAATAGTTTTAGATGCTAGGGTATTATACACAGGACAAACAGAATGAACTCCAGGTAGGTCTGGCATAAGAGCTACTCCTGTTAGGATTCTGCAACAAGCAGAGTTCACAGCAGGGCTCTGCACTGGAGAGCTCTGCTCCCTACCCCTGACCATAGACATAGTCCACAGCCCAGGGATCCCTCTGGGGGGTTCTGCTCCCCCCATTCAATCTACAGCGTGGGGCTCCCACTTCTGTGAAGAGCTCCACCCCTGACACTCCGCTCTACATCCATCTATGATCAGCCTCCACAGCCCTGTGACAGAAATTCTGCCTTAGCTCTGCCCCTTTGCAGGCCCAACCCTAGCTGTCTGTCAAACAGAAGGAGGACCTGATTAAGGACTGCACTCCTGGCTGACCCCCCACCATGGACCGTCACAGCCATCTGTGTTTCTTCCAGTAAGCAAAGTTGACTTTACCAGCAAACCTACCCCTCCTGCTGTCCAACTGCTGTTCAAGACTAATGCTTGCGTCCCTTGCCACCCTGCTGGGGACTCCAGGGGCTGGACTACCATTCCTGTGCCCACCAGGAACCGCAAATGGTGCAAAGGACCACTGAGGAGCTAGCATATTTCCTTTTGGGGGAGTCTAGCTCTGCAAGGCTGGGGAGCTCTGGGACTTGAGGCCTCCCATTAGAAAGCTTCCCCCTGGGACTATCAGGGATCCCACTCCCAGCTGGCTTTGGGGTCTCCTAACCTGACAGAACAGCACAGAAGTGGTCCCAACTAACACAGATGACCCTAAGCTGGGCCCACCATCCCTCTCTGGACTTAGAATTCCACCAATCACAGGCCAAAGAAATTTCATCAATCACAGGTCACATTGATAGCTTTACCCCCTTCAGAGCCCTTTAAAAATGACTGGCAACCCTCATTTTTCACTGTTTCTCCTCAGAGCAGAAGCAGTCACTGGCCTGCTGAGATCATCAGACAGAAGAAAGAAGAACAGTTTGCTTGGGATATTTCCCTATAGAACTGCAATATTGGGGACACCTGGCCAGGAGTTCCTTGGTCCTGTTGGGATATTCTCCCTTCAGGACTGCACCACCTCTACAGGGAGGCTTCTCCCTTTGGCACTGTGTGGTCCCCGGGCCATCACAAAAGAGCTTCACTTCTCTATCACTTCTATTTCTGTTCTATCTCTTTCCATCTAATCCACCTTTAATAAAAATAAAAAAACTCTTTCCAACAGCTCCTTCTGTGCCTATTGGATGCTTTAAATAAGTCATAAAGAGTTTGTTGCATAAACCTGTTGATGTCTGGATTGTTTAATTTCTGTTTGGTTTTCCAGTTCACTAAATCTTTCCTTTGTTCCCTATGTTCTGTTGTTGAACCCATACACTGAAGTTTTAACATTTGTTCTTGTATTTTCCACTTATAAAATTAGGATTTTATTCTTATTTACATCTTTTGTATCTTTACCGAGACTCTAGTTATCATATCTCATGGGTGTTTTAAATAAGAAATTTACTGGAACATCTTAATTTTGTGTGCTTAAAATTTATGCCAGGCAATTATAATGTATCTCACCTCAGTGTTTACAGCTATTGATTGTATTTCCCTTCATTTATTTTATATTTTTCTGGTTCTTGATATGAGTGAGAATCAATCAAAATCAATCTGGCGTATTTGGACATTATATTATGAGACTCCTGATATTGTTTAAACCCTAGATTTTAGCTGCTTCCTCTCCATTCATCTTCATGTGGGTTCTAGGGATCAAATTCGGGTCGTCAGGCTTGCCAGGCAAGTGCCTTCACACACTGAGCCATCTCATTGGCCCAAGGCAAAAAGAAATCGAGAACTACTCCTTCCCCCTTGGCTCCAAGGTTCCAGCCCCTTCATTCTACTTTAGCCTGCTTAGCTCATTTGAGCTACCATGCCTAGAGTTGTTGCTGCTGTTGTTTCTGAACTCCATAAAAAGGAAAATAAAAGGGAATAGTATGTTACTCTAATACCAGAATGCAGCAGTTACACACACATTTTTTTAAAATCTATATAGCTGGGCAGTGGTAGAGCATGCCTTTAACCCCAGCACTCAGGAGGCAGAAGCAGGCAGATCTCTGTTAGTTTGAGGCCAGCCTGGTCTACAGAGTGAGTTCCAGGACAGCCTGGGCTACATGGAAAAACTCTGTCTCAAAAAAAAAAAAAAAAACAAAAAACAAAAAACAAAAACCAAACAGAAGCAAAAAAATATTATGAACATTCATTATATAAGTGACTACTTGCTTTTCCTGCTTAAAGTCCTGAAAATCTCAGGCTATCATCTCCCACTTGAAATCAACTTTGTGTGTACTGGTACTCTATTTCCATTTGTGCTGAAATTTGGGCATGGTCGCCACCCAGTAGGTCAAAAATCAGTTTCCTAACCCCTATGCTTTCACTGAAGTTTCCATTCTAATGGCTAAGATTATCATTCTTTTCTTTGAATGACAGTCACCTTGACATGTTTAAACTGCCTGAATTTTAAAACACAGAAAGTTTGATATTTTTCTTTCATATCTCCTTTTCTTCTTATGGGAAATTAAAAGTCCTTGATCAGATTGAAAAATCAAGTCTTCGAGCTTTCTGCAGCAACTCCGTATAGCCAGCAGACAGATCTCAGAGATGCTACATTATTTAATACATTTAGATAAAACCAACACTGTTGTCCTTCCCTTTCTAGCCCATTCTTCAGTCTATCTAGGCTTAGCTTTTAGCCAAAGAATGATTCCACTATCCTGACAAGGGTAAGAGGAAGTCTTTGATAAGTTAGGCCTGATAAATAGATGGGGGAGAGTGTATTAGAGGCTAAGAAAAGATCTTTGGGAAGAGCTTTCAAGAAAGTATGAAGATCAAATGAATGTCCTTGGAAGAGAAGCTTTCTTGAGACTACGTGGTAAGTAAGGTTCAGAGGTCATTACTCTATTACAAGAGATCTCTAGGACTATGACCTGAAGCAGGGTTTCAGCTGCAGCATGGTAGAGAGGCCCTCTTCACATAAATATCACCATTTCCAGCAGAGTTGATAGCTTCCTTTCCCTAATGCAAGCAGAGAACAAACACTATGTTAATTCCATCTTTAGAATGAGGGTTTTAATCCTAGCCATTCTCTTGCAACTCCACAGTTTTTCCCTTAGTTTATTACCATTCTGAGATGACTGATCCCCAGCCCTACAATGCAGTCTCAGTGGTTTCCCCACACAAATTCATATCACTCAACATTGTACCACAAACATGTTTTCAGTCACTTCCCACTTCCCACTACAGAATACACTCAAATCTCCTCTGGTAAAAAAGGACCTTTTTCGGGAGACAGAACAGTATGTTATCCTACTTGCTAACTCTCTCAGTCATTCTAGCATTTGCTAATGGCTCTTCTTTGACAGGCCCTGTACTCAGAAAAAAATTTTCTTGCATATCACATGAATTCATTGGTCATTCCATGCTGAAATACCTTCTCCTAGATGAGAGGCCCAAGGATGCCATAAATTTGAAGTTTACATTATTTTTAGATTACGTTTATTTTTGCTTTATAGGTAGGGAAACGTTTACTCTTTAGAAGAAACAGGAAATGAATACTATTAACCTAGAGAATTCCCTTGAGAAGACTTCAAAAACATACTCTATTGCTATTTTAACTTAAAAACACATAAGGGTTTGGCTAAGCATATTAAAACATTTCAATCAGTGTTTTTGCAATGCATATACTTGTTTTTATCTTTTAATAATGACCATTTATGGAGTAGGGGACTTTATTAACATTGTTGTTTATTTTTCTTCTCGAACAGTTCCTTTATTCATTCCTCTAATGTAACTGCAACTTTGTGTTCTTTGGCAAACATCCCCCCATCAACACCCTCAGCTGCTACTACAACTCAACTCTGTCTCTATGAGCTTGTTGTATGGCACATTCCTCTGAATTACAAGATTCCCTTCAAATGGAAACTTTTGCTCTAGAAAGGGAGTGGAGGTTCAGAAGCCTCAAGAGGTAAAACAAACAAACAAACAAAAAACTCACAAGTTAAAGAGGAAAGAAAATGTGGAAGACTTTTAAGGACATATACCCAACGGTTTACAAAAGAGTAAACAGTTGCTGGAAGTGAAGACTGACCAGTCAAAGTTCAGAAGGAGAGAGATATTGGAATCATCAAGCTGCCTGCAAGCTGTGTAGGGAGCTCCAGAGTTGCAGGCTTTCAGGAGTTGTCACTCAGATTGGAGTTGGCTTTCTGTTGATGTGGCTGCTTTTGAATTATCCCTGCTCCTTGTAAGTACTCTTGTTAGTAACTCCAATTTTAAAAAATCCATTGGTTCAACAAATTGGGCATTGGTGGAATCATTACTTTGGCCTGTCATAGGTTCCATTTCTGAGATAAGAATTCATGTGTCTTGTGTCTCCCCAGAGAAAGTCTACCATGCAACAGAGCTTCATTATTTTGTATTCTACATATAAACACGAAGCAGTCATCTTTCTGTGCCTCATTTCTTTGACTAACCATCATGTCTACTAGGTTTACCCGCATTGGTGAAAATAGCAGGTTTTCCTTCTTTTAAAAAGTGAATTTCAAGACTCACTTTTCTAAGGCACTAATCTGATTATTCTTTTAGGCTTTCTCCAAATTGCCAATAAACTAAACCTGAAATTCCTGTGGCTTACTTTGCAAAGACCATTAGGTTCTAGCTTCAATCTAGTTTTCAAACAAGCAGGACCTTAAGTAGATCTGAATATACAGTAGTGTATTTACTAAAAGTTGGGAAAGGCATGGCAAATAGTGCACAAATGGATGCTGGATTATTTGTATGTAATGGTTAAAGACGCCTCATTTTAGGCTAGGCATCCATCTTGGAACCCACTAGCCATTTGTTTCTGACTCCATCCCTAGAAGATAAGTTACCAGCAACCCTGACTCAGTGAACCTCACCCCAAAATGTACAGGTGTGACTATTTACTTGTTATTATATGACTAACTGGGGGTTTTTTTGTTGTTTTTTTGCTTCTGTAACTTGCAGAACAGACCAGTTTTTGCTTGCTTGCATATTGAAGACCTTCTTGTGGTTTCCCCGTACCCTTTCTTCATAGAAATCTCAAATTGCTCAGAGATTGTTTGTCCTGCTAGCAGCTAATCAATAAATCTTTTAATTACAATTGGATTGAGTCTATGGTCTTTTACCAGGGGTTACATATACATGTATCATCACACTGGATGTCAATAATATGTAGAATACATGTTAATAAAAATACTTCTTAAATGAGAACTTTTCCCAAAACAACTTGTGATCGAACGATTGTGGGCCATTCACTATGTCCTTAAATAAGTCTTGCATATTCTCAGATTGGCTCCTTTAACTTGGTCTTTCTGTCCTCCATAATTATGTCATTCAAGTCCATGATCACATATTATCTTTGACATGAGGAATTTATGTCTCCCCTAAGCTGAAAGTTTTATCACTCTCCTCCCACATTGAAGGCTATATTTCTCATAAGTTTTTTGTCATTGGCACTATATCTGACAATCATCTACACAATTATGAATTTGGGGACAGCAAAGGGCAGAGTATATTAGTTACTGTTCTCACTGCAGTGATAAAATATCTGACAAAGCAAGTTAAGGAAGAAGTAGTTTATTTTGGCTCACAATTCAAGGGCATGGTCCATCATGGTGAAGAAGTAGCAGTAGCAGAAGAAAGAGGTCACATTGCATCCACAGTCAGGCAGTGGGGAAGGATGGGATGAATTCTGGTCCTTTATTACCTTTCTCCTTTTTTATTTGATCAGGGACACGGGCCCATGCAATGGTGCCACTCACATTCAGGGTGAGTGTTCTCACTTCTATTACCCAAAGCAGAAGTTCCCTCACAAATACGTTCAGACATTTGTCTCCTAGGTGATTCTAGATCTTCTCGAGTTGATAATTAATATTAGCCATCACGCAGGAGTTGAGTCATTTGTTCAACTTAACATCCTGTAGGCACGTAAAATATTGTGGTGCACAAACTAGAGATATAAAATACTTTTATTTGTATTTTTACAGAGGAAGTGTTGGAAATCAAGATGTTAAAAAAAATTGTTCATGAACAGCCAGTTTTTGACAACAGGAGAAGGACCAGGATACAGGACATTTACTTCTGGTGTAGAGGTCTTACTATTCTCTGTAGATTCTTCATTATACCAGAGATATTTGAATAGTATGGGTTCAAAAACAGAAACATTTCTGTTAATCAATTCCTCTGGAATCTTGGTCTAATATAAATAAGGAGAGGCTGTGAGAAGCTACACCCTTTTCTGCCATCCCTGGCATCCAGTTCAGAGCCTTTTCTTTGATCCTTTCTACAGTCATGGTGAATGATTTCTAGATCACCAATATCTTTCAAGCCCATCTGATCGTTACCTTATTTTCTCAGTGATTTTCCCTATAGGATGTTAAATCAGTCCACACTATGCCATAAGCATGATTTTTTTTTAAATTGAGAAACTTTCTTTGTGCTAAATAATATACTAAACTTCATTTGAGGAGTATTCAACGTTTTTCAGAAAACAGTAGCACACACAGCAGACATACTCACATTTCTGCCCTCTGGCTGATGTTGATTTTTTTATTTTTTATTTTTTGGCCAGATTCTTCACTAGAAAAAAATCTTACCTAAGTCTTTCAGTCCAAGCTCAAATATTACATGTCTCACACCACTAATAACCTCTGGGTCAATTAAATTCCTTATTATGATTTGTCTCTGCTATAGGCTATAGATCTTCTGTACCATTTTCTTTTGTTATAATATCTTTATTAATAATTTGAATTTCATACAATGTATCTCCATAATACCCTTTTCCCATTCCTCTCTGTTCTACCCTCCAACCCCTGTGCCCTCAAAACAAAAACAAATAAATGAAAATTAAGTCCAGCTAGTGTGGCAGGAACATGGATCACCATAGTCTTTGGAGGCAGCAGGCTGCCCTGATCATGGACTTTCACCTGCTTCATACTAGCCTGAGACCAAGCATGATAAAGTTTGATCTGAAGTTGGGTCTCACTGGTCAAATCCGCTGGAACCAGGGCCTCCCTCAGGCACCAGGGCTTCCTGCATGCATGAGGGCATTCTGCCAGCACTGGACGACCTGAAGGCACCAGGGCCTCACATAGGTACCCAGGGTGTCTGCAGGCTCCAGGACTTCTCACAGGCATCCGGGCATCCCTCAGGCAATCAGACATCCCGCAGACACACATTCATCATGTAGACACTCAGCCATCCTGCAGATGCCTGGATATCATGCAGGTATCCATTCTTCCCACATGCCCCTGGACACTGTGTAGGCATCTGGGCATCCTCCAGGCACCCAAACTTTATCATGTCCTGAACCTCCTGCAAGCATCTGCCCATCCCATGTATACCTGGAATCCTGAAGGTTCCTGAGCATCCCACAGGCACTGAGTATCTGACAGGCTCCTGGACATCATGCCAGCTACCATACTTCAGGCAGGTACATGGACATCACCCAGGGCCCTGGACTGCCTGCCTGCCAGAGTTAACCTCCCATGAAGCCAGGGTCCAGTGACTGGTGAACTCTGGTAGTGTCAACAATGCAGACAGAATGTGGACCATCCTAGTCCACATGAGCATCATGAGGTTTTTAAAGCTCATTCCAAAAGGAGGAGGAGGAGGCTCAACTCCACTGATGGAATATTCTTTGGCAGGGACATCTCATTGTTGCTTAGAATCAGGATGCTACTGAGGTTTGGCAGCACATTCCTGGGATCCAGACCCACTGGGACTCCAGGCATCTGGGCCCCATCCTAACCTCAGAACCATCTATGCATCTTGCTACCTCAGCCTTTGTGCCTGCAGTCCTCCAGTATCACTGCAGCTTGTGCCCTTACCCACTCCATCAGAAAGGACACTACGAGCAGTGGCCATAGCCACAGGAGTAGTGGCTCAGCTCTGGTATGGCAGTCAGTGAAGTGACCAGATGGTTCTAGTGTTAGAAGGCTGGTCCCTTGTGTGTAGACCTTACCCAGAAGATGAGACTTTTTTTAAAAGGATATCTTGCCAATTGCTCTGGCTCAGAGTGATCCTGTGGTTTGACAGTGTGCCCTTGGGCAGGATCCACTGAAACTCCAGGTTGTTGTGCCCCACTCTACCCTAAACACTGTTAGTTCTGCTACCTCAGGCCTTGTGCCTGTAGCCCACAGCCGGCAGACCACAGCCTGCAGGCAGCACTGCAGTCTATGTTCTTCCACACCCCATCATGGAGGATGCTACGAGCAGCAGCCACAGCAATGGGAAAAGTGGCTCCGGTTGGTGGTAGCCTTAGGACTGGTCCCCTGTCCACCCTGGTACACTCCCATGTTTGCTGCCACCTTCAGCTATGCATTTCTTAGCACTGCTCATAGTTATTCCCTTGCCTGCAGAGCCCCAAGCTCTGTGTCACTTAGCCTGAGTTCCTCCGCTCGCCATCTTGGTCACATCAGTGCTATGACTATGCTTCCAGTTAAGACTCTCTCTGCCTATGGCAAGGTGAGTGGAGGGACAGCAGTGACCCCTGCCTTCCAGGGGTACTCCACATATATCCCCACCATGACTCTAGCTCCACATCTCTACTGTATATCTTGCTGTATTCTGCCATCTTTCCGCTTTCCATTCATGGACAGTTGGTTTTCTAGGTCTGTTGTTTTTCCAACCACATTGACTTTTTAAATTTTTCCGCATTGGACTTAGTGACAGAATAGTTTCTCTGTGTCCATAAAGTGAGGGGCCAGAGGCAACTGTATCTATGGGGCAGCAGGGGAAGGAGCCAGAGCACTATCAGACTCTGCCATCTGCCTTGCTGCCATCTTGGACTCCTGTACCATTTTTCTTTAATCTTGATAAATATTACAAAATCCACACTTTTTCTTGAACTTTGCAAACCTTCTATTTCTACAACCTTTGCATATGCCAGATCACACTGAGAAGAACATTATCTCTCTTCTCCTGTTGCCTGTGCAATAATTATTCATGCTTTAGGTTTCAGATTAGATGTCACTTCCTTGAAGAAGCCTACACTGAAACACAAATCCTGGTCAGGTGTCCCTTTTATGAGTTTCCGGTAAATCCAGTGTAAACATTCCATTTTTCTGATAACACAGATCATACTGCATTGCATTTTCAATTTCCTGTAGTTCCCACTGGAGCATAAGTTCCCTGAAAAAAATATTCTGGCCAGCATTTTTCAATATCTTATATGGTACCTAGATGGAATGCCTAGATGGAATACATAGGCTGTTCTGAAATAAATGAATGGACAGTAAGGCTGGTAAATACCTGGTATATCTGTAGATGACAATATAGTATTACAAACTCTTCATTCTGATCTATTTGAATCTTCAGCAAGCTTATCCAGAGCAGACCTTTCCCATACCCAGGACTTCACATTTGTATGCTATCCTTGATATATGAGATTATGTTCCCCAATTTTCCTAAAGTTCATTGGCGGGGACTTGTCTGTCAGAATATATATGATCTCTTTGTTGTCCACAGTCCTCATAACCTAGAGCATTAAATAGTCAGAATTCCAGGAGGCTGATATAAGAATACGTGAATGAGAGAAGAGGTAGGTGTGTGTGTGTGGAAACTGGTGAGGCTTCAACGTTATCAAAGCAGTGAGCCTCAGCATAACTTCTAAATCCTGAATTAAACTTTAAGACTTTGTTGTATGGCTACGTGGTGGCATATGCCTTTAATTCCAGCACTTGGGAGGTAGAGGCAGGAGGATCTCTCTGAGTTCAGGCCATCCTGGTCTACAGAGTGAGTTTCAGGACAGCCAGAGTTGCAACAGAGAAACACTGTCTCAAAAAGAAAAAAAAAGACCTTGTATTAATTGTAGTCTACTCAAGTATGTGTTGTGGTTTGAAGTCAGGAGATAAAGAATGTGGAAAAGTCTGAAAACAGTTCTTTGTAGAATGGATAAATTCCACAAAAGTGCTAGATCAGAAGACTTACCTTTCCACAATGAGCCAGACAAGCAAAGCTGAAAAGAAATGTTAAGAGAGCTTGCCTCCATCATGCATACCTTAGAGGTTTGACTAGAAGTACAGTCAGGATACTTTGGCACTGGTATTAGTAGCCATGGTTGACTTAGTATTATTTCTACATAGGAAAACGTACCCAGCCAACTACGGGTCAAGTATATGGGTTATGTAGGAGAAGGGAATATGATTCAAGCATTACTAGACAATGTGGACAACTTGTTGGCTGGAGGCCAGTCAGGCAGAAATGTTTTGAACCTAAAATTTCTCCAGTGTGTCTTTACTTATTTTCTTTGGAACATTTGTAGAATAAAAAAAAAAAAAACCAAACAAACACAAAGCTTAGATTAATGTGTGTTAATGCATATGGCCCAGGAAAGAGAGAAAAGAGAATAATGATCCACATTGACTATCCCTACTACTCCCCATTAGCTAGAACTTAATATGTACACCAGACTGGTGGAAAAGTAGGGGAATAAAGAGATTTCATAGGGTTATGAGTTGCAGAAAAAATTCCAAAGTTTCGTCATGTTTAAAGTCAAGGAAAAATGCATACTGGCCTTTTAATACAATTGTTTCCTTGGTGATAGAAAACAAAGAACAATGAAACCACTGAAAAGCAGCATCATTTGGAATTATACAGCTCTCATGTTCATTATCCCTGGAATCAGTAGTGATATGAAGAAGCCAAATTTGAATGATTTTTGGAATTCTGGACTAAATATTATGTTACACAAATGGACAGGGGAAAACAGGTACTTGCCTTAGAAGAGCATTAGCTCAGGCTGAGGAAACAAATTGTCATTCATGGATGAATACAGTAAACAGCAATAGGGAGAGGAAATCCAGCCTGACTCTTTCACCAGAGTCAGGTCTTGGAGAAGTCTTCTTCCCTTTAGCACTATTGTATAGGACTTAATGGATATTTGGAATATTTGTATAAAAACAATTGGAACTTAAATAATAAGTAAATTTGAAAAATATCCAGTCAAATAATGAAATACTTGAAAAAGGGCTTTTTGTCTTCCAGGAGCCCCAAAGGACAAGTTTATTTAATACACTGCAAAGGAGCAGAGGGCACAGCAGTGGTAGAATTGCCTGTAGCAGTGGTAGAACTGGCCTGTACCAAACCCATGGATTGTGGCTGCTTTCATTGTGCATGCACTGTGTTACATAGGGACAGTTTCATTTTTAAAATAAAGATTAACTTTATTTGGGGGCTCAGTGGTTAAGTGTAATAGCTGTTTTTGCACAGGATCCAGAGGTCGGCTTCCAGAACCCACATGGTGGTTCATAACCATTTGGTATTTACCTTGTACATAAAAAAAAATGCATGCAGACAAAAACACTCATACCCATAGCAAATAAAAATAAATATTTTTAAAAGATTTATTTTATTTATTAATTGTAATTTTGTGTGTGTGTGTGTGTGTGTGTGTGTGTATGTGTGTTTGTCTCTGTGTGGGTATGGGTACATGGTGAGTGCAAGTGCCTACAGAGGCCAGAAGAGGACATCAAATCCCCTGGAGCTGGAATAGACTTGGATGCTAAGAACTGAACTTGTGTCCCTGTAAAGAGCAATATGCATTCTTAACAACTGAACCATCTCTCCAGCCACATAAGGACATTCTCATAAAGGCATATCATACATGTTGAGTATATTCCCCCACATGTCCATACTTTTTCCTTATCCTGTTTCTTTAGTACTCCTCATTCCAGTAAACAGTTTTTTCTTCTACTCTCACATCATATACACACATGCTGTTTCATGTATTTATATAAAGTCTAAGATTCACAAATAAGAGAAAATATAGTATTTGTCTTTCTGAGACTGTGTTAATTTGCTTAATATGATTATCTTTAATTACATCAATTTTCCTGAAAATAGCATAATTTCATTCTTTACAATGATTGTCAAAAATTTCATCATGTACATAGACATAGCATGCAGTTATTCCTCTGCTGTTGGATACCTACATTGGTTTTGTATGTTATGGCTGTAGATAGTCAGCAATAAACACTGGTATACAAGGATCTCTGTGATAGTGCTTGATGCTTTATTAGTGTTCAAACCTCACTAGTTCATAATTTTTTTCTGGGATCACCATCTATCTCCGCTCTCATACACCTGTGTTTACATCTGCCTCTACATTGGTCAATTTTTTTTGTCAATTTGACACAAGCTAGGGCCATCTGGGAAAAGGAAAACTCAATTGAGAAAACACCTATATAAGATTAGCCTATAGGCAAGTCTATAGTCAACTGTCATTTTCTTAATTAACAATTGATGTGGGTGGAAGGGCCCAGACCATTGTGGGCAGCACTACCCACAGGAAAGTGGTCCTGGAAGGTATAAGGGGTAAGGAAGATCAATATGAACAGTTCCTTGCTCAGCCATCATCAGAGAAACTTTCTCCTGCAGGACATGGGAACAAGTACAGAGACCCACAGCCAGACATTCTGCAGAGAGTGAGATACCTTGGAACACTCAGCCCTAAATGGAATGTCTCCATCAAATTCCTCTCCTCAGAGGTCAGAGAACCGTACAAAAGAAGAGGCAGAAAGAGTGTAAGAGCCATAGGATATGAAGGACATCAAGAAAACAGAATTCTCTAAATTAGTATGAGCAAAGCCCATATGAACTCATAGAGACTGAAGCAGAATGCACATGGCCTGCACAGGTCTACATCAGGTCCTCTGCATATATATTAACTGGTTTCCAGTTTAGTGTTTTTATGGGATTCCTGAGTGTGCAAATAAGTGGGTCTATGTTTCTTCTGTCTTCCTTTGGACTCTTTTCCTTCCATTTGTTTCCAACTTGAAAGTGATTTTTTTTATCATATTTTATTTTGCTTTATTTTCCCTTAGAAGACTGTTCTTTTCTAATGAGAGACAGAAATGCAGTGGATTCGGATGGGAGGGGAGGTGGAGAGGAACTGGGGGGAGTACAGGGAGGGGAAACTGAGATCATGAATCTATTTTCATTAAAAGAAAAAAGAAGAGGTAAATGAAATTGATGAGACTCTAGGTAGCAAGCCACTAAGCAGTACTCCTCCATGATCTAGGCTTCAGCTCTTGCCTTCATATTCTTGCCATGAATTCCTGCCCCAACTTCCCTTTATGATTGACTATGAGCTACAAAATATAATAAACCTTTTCTTCTTCAAATTCCTGTTGGTCAGAGTATTTTTCACAGAATAGAAAACTAACAAAAACACTTCCATATATCTATCTATATCGTGTGTGTGTGTGTGTGTTTGTGTGTGTGTGTGTGTGTGTGTGTGTGTGTGAAATGCCCAGAGTGGTATACCTGAGTCATTATATTTTCTCTGTTGTAACTCTGGCTGTTCTGAAACTTACTCTGTACACCAGGCTGGCCTTGAACTCAGAGATCTGCCTGCCTCCGCCTCCTGAATGCTGGGATTAAAGCTGTGTGCCACCATCACCTGGCGAATTTTATTTTTTAAATCATACTTTGTTTCTGTTTTTTAAATTTATCTTTTATTAAGTTTGAGTGTTTGACAATTTCATACAAGTGTATAATGCATTGTGATTACTTTCACCTCCCACTGTCTATAATCTCCCTCCCACTCCTGCCAACTATCCCTCTTCCTTCAAAACTCTTTCCTTGTTATGTTTTATGGACAAATGATTTTTAACCAGCTCTACTTGTATGACTACAGGTTTGAAACTATCCATTGCAGCCTGATTTGTTCACCAGAGAATAAACAACTGAACACATTTACTGCCACCACCACCACCCCCAAATCCATCCATATTCAACAGTTCAGCAGGGAGGGCTAGCACCCCACGAGTCCCTCCCTGATCCATGATTAACTGCTGACTGGTTCAGTCTTATACAAGCCCAATAATGACAAACACAGCTGTTATGAGATCATGGTTGCAATGCTGAGCCATATCCTGAAAACAGCATTTTGCAGACCTTCTCTCTATTTTCTGGCTCTTACTTTTGTTTCACTCCCTCTTCTGTGAAGTCCTATGAACCTCAGAGAGGATAGTATAGATATCTTATTTGGATGCACACTCAATTGTTGTTTATTCTCTGTACCTTGAGCAGCTATGAGTCTCTGCATTCACCACCATTCACTGCAAAAAGAAGACTCTCTAATTTAAGGCTGAAAGTAGCATTTCTCTATAAGTATAAGCATAAATATTTAGATGGAAGCTTGATACCATGAAATTTAGCTAATTAACAGTAGTAAGCCACACCCACAGAGTCTATGATCTTCCTAGCTGTTTTTTAAACCTAGTTTACAGTACCAGAGATGAATTTCCTATGTAGTAAGCCTCAAATCCAATAATGTAACAGTTGGTTACTCCCCATAACAGTTGTGAGACCATAGCACTAGTGAGCACATCTTGTCTGGTAGGTCAGTATTGCAGTTCATAGGGTTCATAGCTGGGTAAGACTATTGATGTCTTTTCTCCCTTAACATAATGCTCAGCAGGAACCATGCAAGGTAGGCAGGAGAGAAGAAGCTTCCACTTCACTTCAAGCTTCAAGAACCCTTATTCTTTTGATGGAAATGTTTGCAGTGTTCATGAGGGAGTAGGTTATCATAGGCTAGAGATGTAATTTTTCTCCGATATGTTTGTGTTTGGTTCACCAGATTCAACACCAAGAGCTCCCCTGAAAGTAGCATATTGTCTGTCAAAATAAGCACTAGTAAAGTGTAGGCCCACTATGAACATAGAATGATAATCAAATAACAGTCACTACTTAAACACCAATCATTTTAAGAAGAAAAGGAAATCTATGGTATTGTACATACTAAGATACTGTTATGGAGTTCATGTCCCCTGGGAAAAGATCATAGACTCAATCCAAGTATAATTAGTTACATTTATTAAAGCTGCTAGCAAACTTGAGATTGCTGTGCAAAAAAAGAGGGGAGTAAGGGAAGGGTTTTTTTAAGGCAAAAACCACAAGATGACCTTACATATCAGCACAAGAAAACCAAGAACTGTTCTGATAGTTCTGATAGGTAGTCAAGGCAACCTCAAAAGAGTCCTTGAATATCTGCATAAGCAGGCTACAGAAGTAAAAAATCAGTTAGTCATATCATAAGAAGTAGATGGTCATGGCTATATATTTCTGGGTGTGAGTCCCTGACTCTGGGTTATTGGGAACTTATCTTCCAGGGACCAGAGTCAGAGACAAATGTCTATTGAGTACTAAGTTGGATGCTTACAATAAAATGGAGGTTTTTAAAGTCATCCCAATACTACTTACTGTGTGTATGAGTGGATAGGAACAAAGTAAAGTAAGATGAATGATTGGTATTGGATTGGTAGATAAGAGGAGGAAAAGTAATTAGAAGGGTGAGGCAATGGGGACAAGGTATGGAGATGAGGTAGTTCTGATTAAAAGTAGAACTTAAAGAGAGAGGTAAAAGAATGCAACAGAGAATTAGAAACAGTCCAACTCTTAGGAGACACAGACATAGAGGTTCCACAAACCAGACCAACCTATATTCTTTGGGAAATCCTATAAAAAGGGAAAGAACAGATGAAAATAAATGAGAAGAAAGGGAGAGGGGCAGAGAGAGAACAAGCAAAAGAAAAGAGATAACAATAGAGTAGGACAGCTCTGTCTGGAAAAGCTGACACTGGGTTTTGAAGAAAAGAGGAACAAATGTGAAAAGTAAGTAAGAGGTACATGTGGCTTAGAGTCTGAGTACAGTCTTGCCTGTTTGATGATATTAACCTCGACTTTCAGTATTCCTTCCCAGACTCCCAAATGCTTGTGAAACTTTTGGACAGTCTTTTGCCAGGTTGGGTGTCACAGATGCTGGTCCTGTCAATGAGTAGTCTTTTACAGTTTGAGTTAAATTTGCTGATCCACACCTCTGGAAGATCCTTCAGAAGTTTGGTTGTAAATGCTGGACCTGCCCCTGGGTGGTCCTTCCCATGCCCAGCATGTAGCTTGGAAACTATGTCCATATTCCCATGTAGACTATGGCTCCTACCAAGTTTCTACCTTGAAAAACAACTGTGAAATTATGAAGCAGTTTCTTTCCTACATTCCTCTGGCCATATTTCAGCATATACTCTTGTGACATATTCTCTGAGTTTCACAAATGTGTAGTTTACCAAGGGGTCTGGGGCTATCAAACCACCAACTCATCAGGGTTTTTTTTTTAAATGTCATCCTGTGGTTGTTCTAATCCAGTGTAAAAATCAAGTTTTTTTTTGTCTGCCTCTCTTCTCTCAGCCATTGTTGCATGCAAATTTTCTCTCCCTTTCTCGCCCTTCTTTCTTTCTGAGATGTCTGTTACTGATAGTGCAGTCAATTTTCTGAGGCTCTCTGCCTTAACTGTGGCCTGGTCACTCCCTCTTCTGGGAAGGGAAAGCTCCCTGTACTATTCCAATATGATCAAAATAGACTCTATAAGTCCAATATGCTATAACTGTGCCACAGACTCACCTGGTAAAGTAACCATTGAAATACTAAATAATACCTTGGTGTGAATAACCTTCCCTGAGAACACTTAGGTCCATTTCTGATAATGTGTACCAGATACCACATTTATTCAAATGGTCTTTGGCTTTTTGTTTGAAGATTCCCATTGTGATGGGAAGAAGCAGTGTAGTTAAACACCACAAAACGCAGAGCCAGAAGTCCTGGAAACATTTCTAGAATAGTCTTCTAGTCACAGGTTCTACGTTCCCAGTGTAATCCTTGATCATGCCTCATCTAGATTCATGACATTCTCCCAAGTGACTTATAATACACCAGCAGTCACTCTCTCCCCCAGTTCATCAAGGTTTCATCATCTCCAGAAAGCCTTACCTGTCTAGTACATAAATATGAACTCTGTAACACTCTACTGTTCCAAATCTCATTCTCTCATTTAATAAATTTATTTAGAGAATACATGTTTAGTATATTCTGAGCCAGGCAGTCTTCTGGGCTTTAGAGAAAATCATTACTTTTTCAACTTCTCTTTTAACATAAACTTTAAAAAATAAATCTTGATTAAACAGACAAGGATCACCAAAGTTTGACTCTTGATTGTTTTCTAGCACAGAAGAGGTCTCTCCAGTATGTGTTCACAGCTACAGCAGACTCTGAAACTCCAGTTTCCATCTTCAATATACCTACAGAAACTATTTATAGATAAGTTTACCTAGTCTCTTAACATTTCTCTATACAGATTCATTACTAACTCCCACACACTGTTCTAAGGCCTTTACATAATTAACACATTTAACAATAACAAATTATTATTTTATATCCATCTTATATATGATGGAATTGAAGCTCGGAGAATTGTCATTTCTAAATATCTAGGTGGTGGAGCTTGATTTAAGCCCAAGAAGCTTAGCCTTAAAACTATTTTTCCTAATGGATTCAGGATTCAAGCTCAAGCCTCTAGCCTAAAGTCACAGTCTCCTACATTCAAATCATGTTCAAGTCTTACTTTGCCTAACTTTTCCATAGAAGCTATGGATTAAAATTTATTCCCCTCTTCTTTCCTCTCACTGAATGTTCTCTATTTATTACCTCCATCCTCCCTTCTGTCTTTTTCTTTATTGTGAACTCATGAAAAATATATATGTATTAAATGTATCTCAAACAGATTTGAGGTCCTCTTTTCCCTTGATGTCCTCTTAGTTGTTTAGAATGGTCATGCTTTCTACTTAACATGCACAGGCACACAAACACCCAGGCTGTTCCTAGACAATCTATCGCTACTGTTGTCTCCGAAAGTCAGTCTGCTTTGTTTATTTTTTTTTGTACCAAGTCCTCTAAAATACCATTTTGATAACTTTCTCTCTAGCACTCACACCTAGATTCTTCTCAGTGATTTTAAATGTCTTTATAAAACAGAACAGATTCAAACTGTGCAATTACATGCACAGAAACCTCCAGTCATGTAAGATGCTTCGCTTCATGTATCAAGGGGTTGGTAAAATTTTTCTGTAAAGTGCACAGATACCACAGATTTTTAGGCCATTTAATCTCTGTTGCAATTATCTAACTCTTATCACAACACAAAAGCATCTGTAGGCAATAGGTAAATTAGTGGGCAGGATTATGTCCCTTGAAAAGTTCATTAAACTGGCAATGAAGTAGATTTGGTTTATTAGTTGTAGTTTTTGGTCCACTATTAACAGGCATAGCCTTCACTCAGCAAAACAATCTCTTTCTTCCTAGATTTCTGGTATGTGCCTGGGTCTTAACCATACTTCCTCTCTCCTTTCAACTATGAACTAACTCTAATGGAAAGAAAATCTGCTTAGTTTAATCCAGCAATCCATCAGCCCTGCTCACTTTCTAACCCTGAAATATATAACCACATATTAATATAAAAGAAGAAAGTCACAAAAATGGTCACACAAAATACTTGCATTGAGACATGAAGACTACTAGGAAGATGTTTGCTTCCAATTGACTGTGAAGGAGTTGGTAACAAGATAGTATTTAACCATAGGCAAATGGTATTAAAAGTAACAATAATTATAGCCAAAGGTAAGACATAAAAAGAGAAACAATGGAAGAGAAATGGTTAAGGCAGAGAAATCTACTAGGAGAGGTTTCTTTTTACTCACCTCCTTTCAAGGAGCCACGGCCTTTTATGAGGTTGCACAACCTAATATTCATGAGCTTGGGCCATGGAGTTAGCTGCCTAAGGTTTGAGGGCTGGCCAGGACATTCACTTTCTGTGTGAGTGTAAGCAAGACAATGCCTTAGTTTTTGTATCTCAAAAATAATACTAGAATCTGAGAGTTTTTTGACATTAGACAAACAGTGCATACAAAGAACATTAAAATAGAGACTAGCATATAATAAGCAGCCATATGTGTCAATTATTATTACTATGGGAATCTGGCACATAGCCAGCATTAGCAGAATTGTCAGTAGTTACAAGTCAGTAGACTTTGACATGGCTGGTTCTGTCAGTCTGTCTCAGGGCTTGCATTACAGAACTTCCATTCTGACACAAGATAGAATATTTTCTAACAAATTTATTCAAAGGCCTAACTTACTACATTTTTATACAACTTGCATCTTATCTACAATACGGTTAGAAAAATCCTTTCAAATATAAAACTCAGCAGCACAGTATTCTCTTCTGCCAATCAAACCAGTGTCTAATTCCTGCAAATTTGATAGTAATGTCTAAAAATATCCAGGCTATATCAAACAGTTCCTGTCCTTAGCCTTTTTGACACCCATTTAGGTGCTTGCTATATTTCTACTACAGTAAGTCCTGTTTATTTTCACGTCCGTATCTATCCTTCACTCTTTTCACAGTGCTCCTTGTGTAAATTGTATCTCAAGACACTTTTCATCATCTAACTTACAACCCTCTCTTTCTTCCTCACTGCCAAATAAAAACATCCCAAGTTCTGTTGGGTATTCAAGGTCCATTAACATCCTGGTTTCTTTCTGTTATTTTTAGGATAATTAAATACACACTTTATTAATGTTTATACTGGATTTGTTTGTTCTTTTCATTTAAAAAATGGTATTTTAGGTATAGAGTTCTATGACTTTCTGCTTAGGCATAGATGCATTTAACCAGTACAGCAATCATGAGAAAGGACAGTTATATCAACCACAAATACTCCTTCACCCTACTACATTGTAACTATACTCTAATCACTACCATCAAGCTCTGGGAACCAATGATATGCTCTTTATTAGTTTAATTTTATATTATAAACTTTATTTATTTCTGGCTTGAGAAGACAACATTGGATCTCCTGGAGCAAGGGTTATAAGTGGTGGTGAGCCATCTGATGTGGGTCCTGGCAACCAAACTCAGGTCCTCTTGAAGAGCATTATGAGCTCTTAACTATTCAATCGCTACTTTTATATTTTTAAGAAGAACATACAAATAGAATAATATTCTACCCAACATGTTTATACTGACTTTAAAATGAAATACAGCATAATGCCTTTGAAAATTGTTCAATTACTTATATAGTTCATTCCTAGTTATTTTTGAATGGTATTCTATAGTATACACACATTATATTTCTTTAGCTAGTAATATATTGAAGGGTTTGTACATTCTACTCACTTTTTAGTTAGTATAAAAAACTCACTATGAGCTATCATGTACAATTTAATATTGGGCCATACATTTTCGTTTATCTGGTATAAACGTCCCTAAATTCAATTGCCATGTTCTATGGTGTCTTAATCCATTTTCTGCTACTATGAAATAAAAACATAACACTGATAATTTAGAATGAAGAGAAATTTACGTAGTTCATGGTTTTAGAAACTGAGACATTCAAAAGCATGACATTCACATCTCATGAAGGCCTTTGTGCCTTCCTAACATGCTTCCTAACATGTTGGAATAGTAAGAATCATCTAAAAGGCATACAGAGAAAAAAACAGGCTATGCTTATCCTTTTTTTAAAATCAGGAACTCACTCCTTCAATAACTAACCTAGTCCTGTGATAATGACATTAATCCATTCACTAGAACAGAGCCTCTTGGCCTAATCAGCTCTTAAAGGTCATACCTTTCAACACTGTTAGGATGACAATTAAATTTCAACATGAGTTTTTGAGAGGGGTTCAAAGCACAGCATACAGTAATTGCATGTTTAGTTTTTAAAGAAACTTCCAAACTGTCAAAAAGAAGGCAGCTACAGGCAGTCAAAGGCCAGCCAAAATATAATAATAATGTAGGTTCATTCGAATAGGAAAATTAATGAGGATGCCAGAAAGAACTTGACAGTGGAACAGATAAGAATGTATCAAAACAAAAGCCTTATAGCTTTTCTTTCTTAAGCTGATCTCCACCCCAGGAAACAGAATAGTAGCGTTCCTTCACTGCCTTCTAAAAAGTGACTATCAAAATCTGCAGTCCCATTATCCAAAAGAGGGTGATTCTGACCATTTTTAGCATTGGGGGTGGTCAGAAAGATTGTAAATTGGGTTATTCTCTTTGGGATAGAGGGAAGGTAAAGAAAAATTCATAACATAGTCTTAAAAGCAAAGACTTTCCAAATCTACTAGGATAGTGTATCTGACTGTTTCATCAACCTCCATTTCTCCTAGTACTGTCAGAGCTCCATAGGAACACGGATGTAAAAACATGACCCCATGATAGCAAGTTTAAAGGGTTTCTACTACAGTCAAAGAATTCTATGATCAGTATTTTATCCATCTCCAACAGTAAAAGGAAGACTGTGTTTAAGTGGAGAAAGTGCCAGAGTAGAGAAGCTTGAGTACTAACAGACCAGGGCTGATACACCTAACATGTGAAGAACCCCTAAGAACTGAGCAAATAAAACAAAAACCTAATTGAATAGTTAGAGAAAGGTATGAATAAATAATTCACAAAAGCCTATCCGCAAGCATGAAAAGAAATGCAAAGCAAAAAAAAATGTACAGAGACACTATTTCTCACCTATCAGACTGGCAAAAAATATGACAACACATTCAGAGGCTGTGAGGAAATAGGCACTCTCATACATTGATGGTGGCAAGGCAAACTGCCGCAGCTCTTCTGGCAGTAAATTGAAAACAAAAACCAAACTAATAAATCCATATATGCCCTTGTAACAGCTTTAAAGGGATATCATTCATACACCATACAATTTGCCCATTTCAACGTGTTTTTGTAAATTCAGAGTGGCTTACACGTAACTATAATCAATTTTAGGATATTTTCATTGTTCCTCACCTAGTAACTCCATGCATATTGATGGTCACTCATGATTCCTTCTTATAATTCCGCACAGTGTTAGACTTAGACAACTACTAACAAACACCTATTTGTTGTCTCTCAATACCAAAGAGGCATATATGAAGATATAAGTGAACATTCAAAGAAATCATGGAAAGGATGATGGAACTGTACAAATTGTGAAATTAAGGAATTAAGCTATATTTAACTAAACTCCTAAAGGAAGAGAATCTCTAATTGACACCTGAGTTAAAGGTAAATCACACTCTTGATTTTAGACCAATTACAGCAACTACTGCCGCTCCATTAACCCTGAGGAATTTGATTGTAAGAGCCTGAAATAATAGTCCTTGAGCTGTTTGTTCAGCAATAAGATTGCACAAAAACTCTCAAAGATTACACAGAAACATACTAAGAATTCCTCAAAATAATCAAGGAAATTAAAAATTCCGAAGGTGCTGAATGTTACTGATACTTTCTTCAACATTATTTCATAATAATCATGTCATAAACTGTCCAGAGGAGGAAAGAGCTCTACAAACCTGAAAACTTTATAGTATTGATCTACCCGGACCCAATATTTTATTCCAGCCAACTCCTCCGTTGTTCCTGATTCTCTTCTTGTGCCCTCAGAATAAAAATACAATTTCAAATAAAATTCAATTCCATTATTAAACAATAAGTTGGTAACTATATAGTTGTGAGAGAGCACAGAAAACCATGAAATGTCTTTCCCATGTCTAATCTGGGCATACATCCACATAAACACATACACCTGGAAAAGTGCACTGAAATACCTCCCTCCTTTGATTTGCTTTACTTTTGTAAAATGTTTTATCCTATGGTCATTGTGTAATTATATTACAGTCTCAAAAATAAACAAAATATTTTTTAAAAAGAGCCAATGAGTAAATATCAGCTACTTCTCTAACATATATGCAGTATGACTCTAATTCTAAAAAAAAAAAAAAGCTGGTCACTAATTTTCAAGGCGTGGATATATTCTGTTGAAGAGTTCCTAACCTTCGTGGGTCTAGCAGCCATAACACCTTAGGATATCAGAAAAACTCGGTGTATGCCAAATGAGGTAAATTTCCTTTTATATAAAATATATTATATATATTATATAAAAATATAAAGTATTATAACATTTCCTCTTCCTGTAATCTTGGAATCAAAACAGACCTTAAAATGTCTAGAAGTAACAGAAGAATATTCTCATGAGTGATTATCTGACTGGGAACAACCTTATCATCAATATTAGTTCTAAGACAGAGGAAGAATGGTGCATATTAAAGAGTTAATACAGCAGACCTAAGATTTCTATCCTTAGCAGGGCCTGCTTATAAAGTCAGCTGTTGGCTGACATCTTGAGAACTTGACTCTTGGAATAGTCCCAGCCAACAGTTAGCTGATTAGAGTAGCACACTGTGCATAGACTATCCGCACAAGCAATGTGGTTTATATTGAACAACTGCTTTCCTTCTGGGAGTCTGGCATTTTGGTATGAACTAGGCAGAGCATTTATGTAATTAGTCACTAATAAAAATCTGGGGTGCTGAGTTTCTAATAGGCTCCCATGGTAGAAAACATTTTGCCTGCATTGCTGCATTTTCACTGCTGGAGGAAAGTGTACTTTGCATAATCCTTCATAAAGGAAAGGAAACACGCAAAGCCTGTACAGGGACTTCTCCAGAATCTAGCTGTGTTTTATTTTCCCTAATATCTAGCTTCACTAAGTCATTACAATAACTTGTATCCAGCAATAAAATATTATGCTGAGTCCCGTGAGTCTAGAAAATCACCAAATCTATGGGTCATCTTGGGGAATCTCTGACATAAGGTGCTTATTCACCTAGCCATTAACAACAATTAATTGTTTGTTTCTCTGTTGTAACTCTGGCTGTCCTGAAACTTTGAATTTGAATTTAAATCTGAGGCACAGAACCAGAAACCTGGACCCATGGAGACTAAAAGATGGGAGAAAGGACAAATGCAAATGAAATTGAATCAGTATCAGCAGCAACTGGGATGAGTGGTTGGTATGGAGTTAAACAATGTGAGAATGAATTCTTAGAAAGGTAGTGAGGCATGCTGGAGAAAATTATTAAAATTCTGGCTATTGTTTGCAGCTTGGTTTTATATAAGACAATGTAGTTCTTAGATAGGTCAGATAGATTTGAGGCAACAGGGGAAAACAGAAATTACCCTTTTCTGGATTAGGGGCACAATGTTGTTGGTCTACCTGAGGGAAAATTCTGACATATTCTGTGTTTTGTAGAAGTAGGAAAACTACCATAGTCGTTCTTCTAGTTAATACCTATCCAATTTTACCAAGTATTACAAGTGATGAGTTTAAGTAAGGGTCAATTAATTCTTTCACTGTGCATCCTGGTTCCTCAGATGAAGTTTCCCAGGCAGATGGAGAAATATAGGGTGAGTTTGATGCTTATACTGGAAGAGATATTAAAACTGTTTGCGTGGGAAGCAACTGGAACTCAGAAGGCTGCCATGGCCTTCAATGGCTACAGACATTATTGGCACGGTTAGATAATGGTGATATGTCTGAAAAAGAGAAGACAGTATGTCACACTTATATGTCCCCTGGAGCCATTTTGTAGATCTTATTGACTGGAGTGTATTACCTTTTCTGAGTCCTGTGGGTCTTGTCAGTGTTATAGGGTTACTTACTACTATGAGCAAATTATAGACATGAAAGCCATTATTCTGAATCACCATTTGGGTGAATAGTGCAATACACTAATGCAAATAGAATCAGTATGGCAAAGTCGACCAGGTCATTTTGTTTAAGAAAGTGTAATACGGCAGACAAGTTTCCAGAACTTAAGGCACATTTTTTGCTTTATATGTTGTTCACATGTATAAGACCCACATGTAGGCAGAATATAGAGGGCCATGAATAGTGCTTCTCAGAAACAGGATTTTAAATCTTGGTCAATTTCAGCTTTTTATGTTCAAATGAATAGAATAGTACTTTGATGAACATTAAATGGCAGTACTAGTGGTGAAACTCCACAGAAATGAACAAACATAATTTTCTTCAGTGCTGAGGATGGAACCAAGGCTGGCTTGTCACATAGGAGATATATGTTCTACTACTGAGTTTAATCCTTTAATCTAAACAGATCATATTAATGAGGGTTTTAATACTCCCAGTGTAGTGTTACACATTTAGGAAAGAAAATCCAATGAAATGTTTTGTTTTATTTTTTAATGAAGTCCAAAAAAATAAAAATTTGTACAGTATTTAGTGGTTAGGATAGGATGCATAATACTTTGAACATTTCATGTCTGTCATTCTGAAACTACCATTGCTCATGTATACAATATACTTGGTATATATTTGCTGCATAATGATTTTTGTACTTACCAGCCACTTTCAGAGTTTTGAGCAGACTGTAGTGGTTGTTTAAGGTAGTATGACAGAACCACATTCCTGAATCTCAGGATACTCTGTCCAGGACAGAGAATGCTCAATTAATTATTAAATTATCTAAAAATCAGTTGTTGTATTTAAAAATGGCAAAGAACTTGAATAGAATTTTCCCCCAAAGAAAACATATAAATTGGGGCTACAGAGATTGCTCAGTGTTTCAGATTGCATACTGCTGTGGCAAAGGACCTGAGTTCAGTTCCCATCACCCACATGTTAGGCAGCTCACAAGCATCTGTAACTCCAGCTCCAAAGGATCCAACATCCTCATCTGACCTCTGCCCATACCTGCAGTCATGTGCACCCCCCTTCACATTTACACCTAATTAAAATAAAAGAAATCTTTTAAAAACATACAAATGACCAATGGGGACACAATAAGGTGATCTGTATTAGTAATAATCATGAAAATGCAACTCAAAGGCATAATAATATATCATCTCATATTTGTTAGGATAGCTATAAAAAATAATCAAAGAATAGCACAACTTGGCAAGGATGTAGAAAAATGAGGAACTTAAAGGAAAACAATGTGGAAGTTCATCAAAACATTTTGAAATTCAACTACTATATGATTAGAAACCCCTTTTCCAGAGATGTGCCCAAGACAATGAAATCAGCACATTACAGAGATATCTGCATTTTCCAGCATTCATTATTTCTAATACCCAAGAGAGAGAAATGCTACAAATGTCTATGACAGGTGAATAAATAAAATGTAATATATATATCCTGACTATTCTACACTCCAGACACAAGTGTCCAAGAAACATTCTTTCTGTATCTGGCTTCATTTACTTAGGAAAATATCTTCCAGATGAATCTGTGTTCTATTCAGGCTGGATTTCCTACTTTTTAAAAAAGTAAACAGAGTAGGCTTTGCCTTGGGGAGAAAGAAGAAGTGGGGAGTTGTTGGTCAAAGTACACAATATTTTTTTACTTTTCCAAGGTGAATAACTTCTGGAAATCTAATCCAAAATCCAAGCTTTCACATGTTCCAAATAGTGACATTACTCCATGAAAATTAAGTAAATATTCCAAAATCTGATAAAGCTGGATACAATGGACAGTAAACAATTTCATTCATTTCAATCTCATATGGAACACTCACCAAATAGAACATATTCTGGGATATAAAACTTAAAAAAAAACCTAGAAATTACATAAAATATGCTCTTAGACCACAGCGGAACTAAGTAAGAAGTCAATAGCACAGGATATAGTGTGTGTCACGTGTCTGTATCTCAGCTACTTAGGAGGCTTAGGCAGGAGGATCACTTTAGTCCAAGTGCTTGATGCCTGTCTGGGTAACAGTCTCACACTGTATCTTAAAAATGAAGTCATTCAATGAAAAGGCAGAACTCCATGCCGAAGGAGGGAGCCCCTCCCTGCAACTGCAGGCCAGGAATTAGAGACTGGATAACCCTGAGATGATTTCTAATGATGTCACTCACACTCTGCTCATAGATTGGTACCTAACCCAGTCCTCACCAGAGAGAACCCCCTCAGCACCTGAGAGGAACATCTGGACAGGCCCAGGGCCAAACATCATGCAGAGATCGGGAACCCCACTGAAGAGGGAGCGGAGGGATGGCAGAGAGGATAGAGTTTGAGGACACCAGGAGAACAAACCCCACAGTGTCAACTGACTAGTACTCTTAGGGGCCCACAGAGACCGAAGCCACAGACATAGAACCTGCAGTATCCCCCAAACTCATCTTATGGCTGTCTGGATTGGTGTTTTTGAAAAACTCCTAAAAGCTGGGGTGGGGATGCCTTTGACCATTTTATCTGACCTTGAGACTCTTTTTCTCCTGCCCGGCTGCCTGGTCTATTCTTAATGTAGGGATTGGTGCGTGGCCTCATTCCATCTCACTATGCCATGCTCTGTTTATGCTGTAACCCTGTGGATATGGTTATTTTCTGGGGGAATGGGGGTGTTTGTGGGTAGTGATGGGGGTAGATCTGGGGGATATAGGGGGAGTTGAGGTGGAGGGAAGGGAGGAGGAGGTCAGGATATATTCTATGAGTTGCATGAGAAGAAAATTTTAAAAAATTAAAAAGAGAGAGTGAGGGAGAGAGATCGAGACAAAGAGAAGAGAGACCATGCAAGAGAGAAAGACAGGCCAGGAGAGAGAGAGAGAGAGAGAGAGAGAGAGAGAGAGAGAGAGAGAGAGAGAGAGAGAGAATATGGATCATAAAAGAGATCATTGATAGCAGCAGAGGCAGAGAAAGAGGTTGGGAATGAGACAGAGAGAGAGAGTGAAAGAGATATTGAGAAGGAGATAGAGAAAGATGCGTCATGCAAGAGTGAGTTTTGACATTGGAGAGACAGAAAAATAGGCATGTTGAGAGTGAGGGAGAAGGAGAGAGAGAGGTGCCAGGCAGGAAAGAGTATTGCTGGTCAAGAAAAGAATATGTTGAAACAGAGACAGTGAAAGAAAAAAGAGATAGAATCCAAAAGGAAGGAAACAGTTGTCAGTCGAGGGATAGAAAGAGGTCAAGAGAGTGAGTGTGAGAGACAGATGCAACTCAGGATAGAGTTTTGCTGGTCGAGAAAGGAAGACTATTTCTGAAGAAGCCTTTGGATATAGGACACATTTTGGATACAGGTTGTAACCTAGCTGAAAGCTTCCTCATAACTGTCTAGCATTCATAGTGCTGGATAGTGTTATGTGGGTTGCTGTCAGGGTAGGGGTGTGGGATCAATAGTCTTACTTAGCTTTGGATCCTGTGTGCTACAACACTGATCAGCCAGGCAAGATATTCCATGGATGCAATAGTGGCATTAGTTTTCTGGTGGTAATCAATCTTTCTGATTGTATTGATGGAAAATACATATCTGCTATTATAAACGTCGTCAAAATCTGTAGATAGGGAGGTCAAAAGCTATAGGGAGGAATTTACTACTGAATATTTTGCTAAATGGGTGTGCAGCCAAACTAACGTCTAAATATAGAGTAGTGTTTCTCTCAGCCTTGATCAGAGAACTCCTTTTTGTGTAGTATACAATAATTAAAGTAGAGACTCATAATGTGTACAAATGTTGACAGTAAGCAATGAAGCATCTATATTATCCCATCCAGGGCCCAGAAAACAGTGCAGCAGAGTGGATGAAAGGACTATATAAAGTAGAGACTGAGGAATGTCATGAAACATTGTGTTCTAGAAATGACATGGATAGCTATTACAATCACGAACACACAGCAGCTCTGAGCACATGCCTCCAACACACATGCTAAAAATATGAAACTATGAGACAGATTAGTGGAAAAGAAGGAGGGGGGTTAGTGGATGTCTGGGGAATAAGAGAGTAATGAGGTTGAATATGATCATAATACACAATATAAATAAAAAATTCTCAAAAATAAGAAAATTCAAAATGTTCAACATCCTTAACCATTAGGCAAGTGCAAATTATAACTACACTAAGATTCTACCCTACTCAACTCAGAATGCCTACCATGGGAAAAAAAACTGGTAAAAAATATGACAAAGGAAACATTTATAAACTGTTGGCAGGAATGTAAATTGGTCCAGCCCCTACAGAGGTCTATAATGAGGTCCTTCAAAACTGAAAATAGGTCTCTCTCCCATATGACCCAGCAACATCCCTCCTGAGTACACAGCCCAAGACTCAAAGAAACATCCACAGAAACACCTGCACATCCATGTGTATTATAGCACTATTCACTATAGTCAAGAAATGGAATCAAGGTTGAGAAGATGGCTCATCCAGTAAAAAACTTGACTCATAACTCTGTTAGTCTGAGTTCAGATCCTCAGAAAACACAAAAGCCAGGTATGGAGATCCCAGAGATGGCAAGATGGGAGGTGGAGACAGCCTTGTAGGTCACTTTCCAAATAGCCTAGCCTACTTGATGAAGTTCCAAACCAATGAGAGAGAGCCTATCTTAAATAAAAAATGGACAGTGCCTGAGAAATGACACCTGAGATCCTTTAATGTCCACACATATGCATACACACATATAGGTATGCATCTACACATATGAGCACATATGAAATCAGCCTAGGTGTAAATCCACAGATTAAGGAATAAAGAAAATGCCATATATACACATAAAGTTTTATTTAGCCATGAAGAAGAATGAAATAATTTCATTTGCTAAAAAATTGATGAAACTGGAGATAATCATATTAAGAGAAACTAATTCACAACTATAAAGATAATGCCACGTTTTTCTGCTGGGGTCCAGCCTCGGCTTGAAGTCAGGGTCTTGAGAAAGGGATGCCTAGACGCGGCATGAAGAATTGATTCAGGAGTCAAAAGCTGGTACAAACTGGCAGCTAGTCATCTCAGGAGATCATCAGAACTTAAGAATTCCCTATCTATCTGTCTATCTATCTATCATCTATCTATCTCTCCTTTCCCTCCCTCCCTCCCTCTCTCTCTCTCTTTCTCTTTCTTTCTTTCTCTTTATCCTTCTTCCTTCTGCTTCTTTTTCTTCTGCTTCCCCCTAGCATGAGCCAGTCCAGTTTTTTATTTACTAAAAGTACATTGCAAATCTAACAATTTATCAAGGTCAAGCACATTCAAAGCTTCACAGAAAAATCGCACCATTACATTTTTGTAAATTCCCATGCTTACTTGGTATACTAAGCAAGAACAACTTACATTGTAACAGCTTAATCTTCAACCTGTTTTTTCTCAGAAAACCTCTAACACAATGGTTCATTGGCAGTTTTCTGGGTGCCCAACTTGAGGTTTCAGCATATATCAAACAGACAGAAGGGCAAAAAGATGATAGACAGAAGTTTTATATTTATAGATTTTAAGCTTTCTCTAGATCTTCTACTTCTTCTTTGTATCTATCCAAACTTCAATAATATATTTCTTTAGCATTAACAGCATCTATTCCTCCTTTCCTTGAATATCCATTTTTCTTGTTTCTGGGGCTCTATGTAAACCCCAGCTGGTTCAGGAAACACAGGCTCAGGAGTATAATTCCTGTCCCTGAACTTGGTCACACCATACAATTCCAAAAAGTTCTTAAGGAACAGTTCATGCACAATTCTATCTTGTCCATAGTTGAATTGCATTTAGCGAGGCTGACCCAAAGCAATATCCTTTAGGACACTCACAAAGGCTTCCACCTTAGAGTCATTAGATTCAGCCTTCTTCTTCCCTATCAAGGGACTACCAAGAGGATAGGCTCCCATGGAGGCATTGTCCTGGGTCCCATTTAGAGGAACAGAGAGAAAAAGAAAAGAATAGCATATAAAGAATAGTAGGCCCATTTGTAGAGCAGTTATTGCCAGATGTCTTCTGCAGAGGTGGCATGACAGAGGCTGGAACTGTATCAAGCAGCCATCTGCACAGCCTTGCCATTCCTGGCATTTTTCCTCATTGGTAGATAGTAGAGTTCTTTGTAGGTATATAAACACACACACACACACACACACACACACACACACACACACACACACACACGACATGAAGGTAGAAGAGAGTATAGGAGAAGAGAATAAACTAGGGGAGGGGAGGGGAAATTAAAGTGAGGAAATGGGAGGAAGTTAATATAGTCAAAGTGCATTATGTACTTGAAAGAAACTATATCTATGAACTATAACAGTATGTCTAATTAGTATATGTTAATAAAAGGCATAGGAACTGGTAGATGGCTCAGCAGCTTAAAAGAACCTGCAACCAAATCTGATGACTGTACCTAACTCCTCACCTGTTACAGTGATTAACAAATTCTTTTCATTATCTCCTCAAAATGGTTCCACGTGCCCTTCTTCCTCTTCTCATCCCTTGCTTTGGGCCCAAAGTCTTTTTAAATTTTAATTGTGTGTGTGTGTGTGTGTGTGTGTGTGTGTGTGTGTGTGTGTGTGTGCCACATATGTGCAGGTGCCCACAGAGATCAGAAGAGAGTATCAGAACCCCAGGAGATAGACTTACAGGCAGGTAGGAGGCACTTGATGTGGGTGGCAGGCATCAAATTCATGAAGCCGAAAAGTACTCATAACCAATGAGTCAGCTCTCCAACCCCTAATGCTCAAACTCTTGCTATCAAAATATTAATCAAGAAGAGGTTAGCCTACTGTGATACCTTCTAACAAGACAGGTTTTTTGCACTCCCCTCAAATATGCCATAAAGTTTTACACATCTTCACTATTCTATGGTTCCCTTTATCTGAAATTGCTTCCCCGTAGTCCCTGTGTAAACATACCAGCTCAGACTCTTCCACATTTAATCATTTCTTCCACAAAGCTACTTGATTTAAACAAAATAGACACAATGATCTCAAAATATATGTTCTTTAAGATCCTTAAATCCATGACTAATGGAAAACTTAAGTATTCATGTCAGAACTTTGGGGCTAAAGAACCTATCATCAGGCTATTAAATATTATAACTAAAATATACTCTGCATTTCATTACATTATTACTTTGGTAACATCAACCTTTATCTTAATCTGAAAAGAAACAATAAAGCTGTTGTCACTTTAGGAACATCATTGCATGTATAACTATACATTAAAAACACAAAACAACCTTATAAATCCTCTTGCTCCCACACAGCAGTCACACAGACTATAAATCAAAACTGGGTCTCAGCAAAATTATAGTCGCTTCATGTATTAGATCTTTGAAAATCATTAAAAGAATGAGTGTAAAATACACAAATGCCCAGACCCTACCATACTTCTATTATTGTACTTGTGTCAAAAGCAACAGCTTGTTGCCTTGATGAAGACATGAGCTTCTTGGTGACAGTGCCCTGTTTTGCCATTCTTTATACTAAAGTTGACCTAACAGAAAGCAATTACTCCAAAAATACTTGTTGAATGAAATTGACCCCTGATTGGTCTCTCTGCCCTTGGCCATCTTCCTTTCCGAAATTTTGACTACTGTTTTACAAAATACCACTGTGACAACATACCATTGCCCCCCAAACCTTTGCTGACTGTTCACCATCTGTTTTACATAACAGTGTTTCCAGTCTCTGGCAAGGCACAAACGAGCCTTCACATCCCAGCTTCAGCTTGTATTTTCAGTTTCATTCCCACCCTCTCCTTTTCACAAAACTCTCTTCCAGGTACATCAGCTATTGTTGGAACACTTCAGAATCATCATGATGTCATGCCTTTCCAAACACGTTTCTGGTCTGAAAAGTCATCCATCCTCTTCTGCCTGAAAAAAAAAAAAGTCTTTATTAATAAAGCCTCGATTAAACATCACTACCTTTATAGCTTTCCCTGAGCCTAGAATCATTATGGCCCTCGCTTGATTTCTGCACCGTTGTGTTTATTCTGAAAATATACTAAGCTAATTCTGCAGGGAGGACAGACAGGCAGGAAGGAGTGCCCGGTCAAAGGATTTACCCCAGCAGAGACTGCGGCACTACGTGTTAAGCATAATGTTAAAGCAGCAGTGGGAGGATGGAGATGGATGACCTTTTTAATTCATGAGATGCTAGAGTGATATGCACATCTTTCTCAGTGTCTGTGTACTTGTGTGTCTGGGGTGGGGGGTTGGGGCAGCAGAGAAAGAGAAAGACAGGGGAAAGAAGAGACGGGGGAAATGGAATTGAAGAGGTGGACGCAGTGCAGTAAGGGCAGATGGGCGGACCCGCATTTCTTAGTCTTTACAGTTTTGCAGAGGTCCAGCCCTGCAAGCTGAGAGGAGCAGGGGGTTGGGGGAGAGAGGCGAGGTGGGAAGGGGAGGGGCCGCAGTCCCTCCGAGCTGGCCCGCCCGGACTACCGGAAACCACCTCCTGGCCCACTGCGGCCAGCTCCTCAAGCCGTGACTCACGCCCCCTGTGGCAGGCGGCGTGCGCCGGGCAGCGCGGCCCCACAGGTGGCAGCGGCTCAGAGACCGTTCCCGCCAGGCTAGGCAGTGGAGCGCCGCACAGCGCGCCTTCCTGCCTCCCAACAGTCGCCCCAGCAGTTCCCGGCCGGCGCCAGCAGGCCTGCTCGGTCGATCTTCGAGCCGAAGATGCGACGGGGCTGGAAGATGGCTCTGTCTGGGGGGCTGCGGTGCTGCCGCCGGGTACTGTCTTGGGTGCCAGTGCTCGTTATTGTCCTCGTCGTTCTCTGGTCCTACTATGCCTACGTCTTTGAACTCTGCCTGGGTAAGTGGGGCTGGGCACATAAAGTGGGGAAATTATGCTCCAGCATAATCTTCTGCTGTATCCTTCCCACTGATGTCCCCAGTGCGCTCAGCCCTCACTCTGAGGTTTTCCTTTCGCTCCCGGAAAAACTCCCAGTCTCCAACCTTGGACTTCCTCACAAAATCTCCCGCACGCCTTCACACGAGGGTCCCACCACGTCGCCATCACCTCCCCTCTGGGTTTTCTTATTTCTTTGCCCCACCCACGATAATTTCCTGGCTCTATCCACTAGGACTCCCCTTTCCCATACAGGGTAACCACTTAGGCTGTACTTTCTCCTTCTGAGCCCACCCAACCGACTGAGGAAGCACTGTCCCCTGTGCCCTTAAAGTGCCCGCACCACCAATGCATCCAGCTAAGAGCCCCACCATTTTCCCCTCCTACTAGGATTCCTTCCATACTGGGGATTCCCTAGTAGGATCACAAAAATATTTCCAGTACTCTCATATTAGCTTACCTTTTCTCCACATTGGGATCCATAGTTTCTCTCTGCAGTCTTCACAACACAGGCTGGCATGTTTCACCTCACCCACTTTATGATCCCCTCAGATCAGAACATTCTGTTCAATCTCACTTAGATCAGAACATTCTGTTCAATTTCACTTTTCATTCAGTGATAAGTCCCCACCCCATCCTTTCCTTGGGATCCGGGAGTGCACTCGAGCGCGTGCATGCAACACACACACACACACACACACACACACACACACACACACACGGGAGCGGGTGCTTCATGTTTTCACCTTCTTATGACTCTGCAGTACATTCTGTTCGATCTCACATTTCACACAGTGATAAAAGCCTTCCCCTTTCTTTTTCTGTGGGCTTTCCTTATTCTCAGAGCTCTTCTAGTGGTGAGGGAGTTCTACACAACACTCTCTGCTCATACTACAACTCCCAATTGTACCACACTGGGGTGCCCTCCAGCCTAGTCCCTTTCAGCTTTGTGGAGCACTCAACTCCTTCCCATTAGAGATCCCACATTATTTTCTGACACATCACACTAGTGATCTTGCTTTGTCATACATGTTATGATCTTGTCTCATCCACTATAATCTCATGCTAAAATGTTCTCTTTACATTTCAAAGAGTTCCCATAGTCTCAACCAAATCCCACTGAAGAACCAGGACTTTTCTAATCCTGATTTATCCTTGTTATCTTTTCTGAGAAACACTCTCTCCCCCCTCAAGTGTTTTTTCCACTGTTCACACCACATTGTGTCACTATCTGTCTCTGGTGCTTGTAATTTTTCCTCTAGGAGTGCACATGCCCCCTGCTGTCTCAAGCCTGGGAAATCCAGTTCTTTCTTGCTGAAGTTTGTAACACTTTCCAATGGGAATATCATTTCTTGTTTCCTCTTTTTAAACTACCCCTTTAATGATGCTGCTCTTTTTTTTTAATGCCCTATCCTGCCTAACCAAAAATCACTCTATCACCTCCTTATTTACAATATGGTTCCCACCATATGTCTTGTGCTTTCAAACTCAGAATTCTACAGTATTTCACACCGCAAAACCCATGACCTTTCCTTGTATTTACTCCCGACTTAGATTTCCATGCCCCTCGGTCCTCTGTCTGTTACATAGGGCCTTCTAACATTCTCATAAACTCAAATTAGTTTTCATAATATATCCTGTCTCCTTGCAGCAGAAATTTCTCACAAGTCATCAAAGAATCCCCATATCTTTTCAAAAGAGATCCCATATTGCCAGCACCCTTACACTTGTGCCCTGCAATCTCCCCTGTTCATTCACTGTGGGGTCCTCACTGCTACCCCCACTAGAATCCCTACTCATTCCATGAGATATCCCCTCAAACCTGTCTTTGCATAACATATTTCTTTCCTCACATCATAACTTCTCATTTTAAATATTATAATTAGGATGCTACTTTTCAGCCCCAGGACCCAACTACACTTATAACCACCTTCTCTTACATAGTTGATAAAACTACACTCTACCCTTACACAGATTTGGGTGAAGTAGAGAGGCAAGAACCTTGTTTTTCTGATATATGACTTCCTTCTAGTCAACTCTATACATCAAGGTTTATTTTTTTTCTGGCCTTCTTAATGATATTATGGAAAATACATAAGAAGTTTTTAAAACTAAGTTTCATTTGTTGCTTTCATGGGTAGATGTGCAGGCTATTTTCCTTTTCTTCATCTCAATCTGGTACTAAGGTGCATTAAGTAGACTATGTGGTGGCTGGGAAGTTTTCCTGTTTTTAGAACGTGCCACCTTATTTTTTTTTTAATGATTAACTAAGAGATCAAAAGTTCACCTCCATTGTTATGGTATTATACATTGCTCCTAGGAACAATGCCACATTGTAAACACTATTAAACCTGTTTTAGAGTCCTTTAGTATTGACTTAATATGAGCTCACCAAGAAATTGTGTAAAAAATCAGTAATGATGGCAGTTAACTCTTACATACCACTTCATGCCAGAAAAAAATGTCCTCATTACTGTAGCTATATTAACAGTCTATATACCACCTCATTTAATCCTCACAGCTATATAGGGTAGGTACCATCATTACCCCCACTGCATAGATACATAAACTGAATCAACAAACTGAGCTAAGATCAAGAATCAGTGCAAATAGTCGGGTGTGGTGGCATACAGTTGTGAATTAGAAGCAGGAGGACCAGGAGTCCAAGGCCATCCTCAACTACATAGAAAGTTTGAAGCCACACTGGGCTACATAAGACCCTGTCTTGCATCCCATGCCACAAATAATAATCACTACACATAATTAGCTATCTATAAGTTCTTACTCATGTCATACTAAAAGCTTCAAGAAAGCTTATGCTTTCTTTTGCTTTACTAAACACACTCTCACAGAACTTTCCATCTGACAGGCTTTATTTATAAGTGATTAAGCACAGACGCACAGACTCACACATACAGAGTACTCTTAACCTTTATGAGGTACATACTATCATTCTGCTCAATTTGAAGATAAATAAACTGAGGAATGGACTGATTATGTAGTTTATCTGAGCTTATAGAGCTAGTAAACTTGTTAAACTTGGATGGCAACACAGGTGGTATAGTCCCTCAGTCTATGCTATTCTAACACACTGCTTCCTCTCAACTAGCACAGAGGTCAAAACTTGTGAAAACAGGCCCAGTATAACCTAAAAATTTATTTTATTTGTCTTGGACAGTATTTCTTTTAAGGATTTTTTTTTTGTATCAGTTGGCATTATCTAAACTAGGCTAAGCCCAGCAAAGTTGCATATACTTGTAGTCCCAATACTTGAGAATCTGAAACAGGAGGATCACTTGAGAGCCTAGGAGTTTTTTTTTTTAAAAAAAAAAAGCCTCTATGATATAGGCAGAACTCATCTCAAAAAATAAAAATCAGGAAAATAAGTGGCCTTGACTTCTGTTTCTCATTCCACCATTCTATGATGCCATCTTCCCTTTACAACCTTAAATGTTTTCTAATATTTTACATTTGTGTGTGTGTGAGTGACTCTGTGTGTGTGTGTGTGTGTGTGTGTGTGTGTGTGTGTGTGTGTGTGAGTGTGTCTGTGGTGTTTGAAGGAGTGTGCCACAGTGTGCTACGGAAGTCAGAGGAAGTGCAGGAATTGGTTCTTTCCTTCCACCATATGAGGTCTAGGGATTGAACTCAGGCCCTCAGACTTGCAGATTGAACCCTCTTGACGGCTCTTGAGTTTACAATCTTTTGTCAAATATGCAGCCTTAATTTCTGAAATGTTGAATCAACATTTACTGAAGTTACATTTACTATAAAGTTGAGAACTGGAAGTCAAGCCTGCCTGATAACAAAGCCATGCCTTTAACAATGTAACAACAAAAGCAATAGATTAGGGTTTTGCTGTGACTTAAAAAATAATATAAAAGAGCTAACTTTTTTTCTAAAGAGAACCTCATCTCTCCCAAATATCAGGCCATAACTAAAACTAAAGGTGATAATTTTGTGCTTATATTTTTATTTTTATATTTTTAATTATAAAATAACTATATAATTTCCTCCTTCCTTTTCCTCCTGGTAGCCCCTCCTTCCATGTTCCTCCTTGCTCTTTCTCAAATTCATGACATTTTAAAATTGTTGTCACACATACACATATATATATGTTCACATAAATATAATATTTATCATTTATATATTTTATTATATTTTTTAAATTTTAATATTTTACATAATAATTTTATTATATAATTATATAAAAATATAAATATATTTATTTCTAATATATGGGTATATTTATACATTTATGTGTCTATATAATATAAATATAAATACATTTATGTATTTATATGATAAAAATATAAATACATTTATGTATTTATTTGATATAAATATACATTTATGTATTTATATTTGTAAATACATGTGTCTATATTTATATATTTATTATATAAATTAATTTATATATTTATAAACATACACACACACAAGTACAACCTGATCAGTCTGTATCATGTAGCTGTATGTATGTATTTGTTTAGAGGGCTGACCATTTTGTTGCATAACCAACCGGTGTGTTCTTCCCCGAGAAGACTATTTCTCCTGCTCTCAGCATTCCTTAGTTGCTTTTAGTTCTTTGTTTAGAGTTGAGGCCCCACGAGGTTTCCCCCTTCCATAATAACATATATGTTGTTGTCACCTTGGTTCAGGTCTCATTTAGGCAGTCTTGTTGATAAGAACACATAGTTGTAGTTTCTCTGACAATTCTAGAAGACACAGTAAACTTTCTGTTCTCTGGCTTTTCCAATCTTTCCACCCCTCTTCTGTAATGATCTCTGAGCCTTAGGTACAGTAATCATGTTGTAGATATCAATTGGGCTATAATTTTTAGACTAATTTTGCTTTTACAAGCCAGAAGACCTAGGGCAGGTCACCGAATCTCTTTCAACCTCAAATTGTTTTCATATGCATCTTACTAGTATGGTTGTTAATTCATAACACAAATGTTTGCTCAGTACCTACTATGCACCAAGCATTGCCATTGTGAAGTTTAAATAATGAGATGCCTGAAAAGCATGAACTATACTTCATAACACATTGTAAGACTGTGTTGGATGCCCATTATATCAATAAGAGTATAAAGTATTTTATGTCCCTCAAGAAAAGAAACTTACCTTTGTAGTAAGAAAGAAGTAATAGTATCCATTTCATTAAGGTAAACATATGACAAAAGACAACCATTTAAAAGTATTTAGTCATTTAGCACATTTACAGTGTTGTGAAGCCGTTACTTCAATATAGTTCCCAAACCATTATTGTTACCCCCACATAGACATTAAGAAATAACTCCCCTTCTAGGTGAGGGAGAGTCAGTTTTCTTTAAGGGTGTGCCACCTGGTAGTCCACTGACCCAGTGGGTGGCCTCGCTGCACCCATGAATGTATAGGTAGCACAAATTAGACTCAGTAGGTTATTTAATAAAAGGATATTAAGTTGAAAACAGTGGGGATGTGCCTGGGAGGAGTTAAGGAGAAGTATGAGGGGTAAGTATGGTCAAAACACCTTGTATGCATGTATGAAATTCTCAAAAAGTTATATTATCAAAGGAAGTAACTCCCTGTTCCCTTCACCTCAATCCCTGTCAACCACTCATCTATATTATAGCTCTGTATTTGTCTATTCTAGTGTGTGTGTGTGTGTGTGTGTGTGTGTGTGTGTGTGTGTGTGTGTGGTTTTATATCTGGCTTTTTTCAATTAGCATTACATTTTCAAGATCCACCTATATTGCATCATCTAGCAGTAAGCCATTCCTTTAATAGATTAGTAATATTCTAGTCTATGTCTTTGCCAGAGTTTGTCTATATATCTGTTCATGGACATTTGGGATGGTTTCACCTTTTTCTCTGTTTTGAACAATGCTACTATGAACATTTGTATGGAAATGATTCTATATAAATATATAATATATATTCCAGTTATACACACACATACACACACACATATGTGGTGTGTGTGTGTGTGTGTGTGTGTGTGTGTGTGTGTGTATACCAGAGAGAAGGGTGGGACTGATTGAACCACATGGTAACTTTCTAAGGAACTTCTAAAGTGTTTTTTAACATAGCTGAACCATTTTACATTTCTCCTGTCAATGGAGGAGAAAGGGTTTCAGTTTGTCCACACCATCACCAATATCTTTTTCCATTAAAAAAAAATGACTATCTTGGTGTACTGCAGAGTTCTCAACCTGTGGATCATAATCCTTTTGGGGCTTGAATGACTCACAGTGGTCACCTAAAACCATCTACATATCAGATACTTACATTGCAATTCATAACAGTAGCAAAATTACAGTTATGAAGTAGCAACAGAAATAATTTTCCGCTTTCGTGTCACATATATACTTTACATTCTCTTGTTAGCCCCCCCTCACTGTTCCCTTTAGACTTCATCATCTTCTCCCATTGTTTTCAACCTACTTTATGTCCCACATGTATTTTTTTTCCCCAGAGAGGATCTCACTATGTAGCTCTGGCTGTCCTGGAACTCACTATGCAGAACAGCCTGGCCTCAAACTCACAGAGATCCACCTGCCTCAGCCTCCTAAATGCTGGTATCAAAGGCATGCACCACTATGCCTGGCTTATACATAATATATGTATATAGGAGTCCAAATCTTGGTTCTGCATGTAAGAGAAAACATGCAACATTTGTCTTTCTTAGTTGGCTTATTTCACTGAACATAATCATCTCCGGTTCATCCATTTTCCTATGAATATTTGTTTCTTTTTTTCTTTATAGCTATTTGGTTTCCGTTTATCTATTGAAGGCACTCTGGAAATCAGATTTTCCTCCTTCTCTAAAATCTGTTATTGATCGTTGAGTTGCTTGCTTCTTAATGATTTTACTAACTGTATTAGTTTCTTTTCTATTGCTGTGAGAAAACATCATGACCAAGGCAACTTAAAAGGAAAGATTTATTTGGGTTTTATGGTGCCATAGGTATAAGAGTCACTCTTATTGGGAAGCATGGCAGCAAGCAGCAGGCATGGTGGCTGGAGCAGAATACTGAGAGTTCGCATCTAGATCTACAAGCAGAGGGTGAACTGGAAATGGCACAAGTCATTCAACTCTCAAAGCCTGCCCCCCAGTGCCATACTTCCTTCAAGGTCACATCTTCTAGCGCTCCCCAAACTACATCACCAACTGGTGACCGAGTATTCAAATGCTGAAAACTACTGGAGACATTCAAACCATCACACTTGCCTATATTTTAAAGACTATATTCTTTGTCACCCATGGTCTGTCAATTCTCTGTGCCTTAAATATTGTTCAGCTACTGGTGTGGAGGTACCTGAAAATGGCTACAGCCAGCAGGGAAACAACCTGCAAGAGGCAAGAAGGAAATTGGTTTGGCATGACTTAGTTAGCTGGTGCTGGTTCAAACTTCTAGAGTCTGACACCAGACAGTTTATTTTATCCATATTTAAGCACAGCACAATTTTGGGGGAAAAAAGTTTCCTGATGACAGTTAACCAGTCTCATGTGTACAACAAAGCTTAAGACATGTTTACATTGAAACTCTTTACAAAGTACATATGACTTCTTCCATAAAGATGGGTTCTGTTGACTCAGAAACAATGCTCAAGATAAGGGTCTAGGGAGAATGACTGAGGTAAACATAATGCCTGTGGGGAGTCAGGATTTGGCCTGGCCCTAAAATAACAGAGAACTTACTTAGGCTTTTGTAAAGTACAAGTAACATTTCTCATAAAGGATGGGTTAGGATTTATGGACTGAGAAGCAGTGATCAAGATCTATGGAGGAATGTCTGGGATAAACAAACATAATAAATTCGGGGATTTGGGTGAAGCCTGGCCCCACAGATGGCAACAGGTTACCAGGTCATAAGCCACATCCTTTCCCAGCATTCTGGGTGGAAAACAGATAATATCTCCTTCCCTTGAAGAGATAAGCATGCATGTTTAACTTTCTTGGTTTCCCTAGTGCTTATCTATGTGCTCAAGGACCTTATACCCTCTACATAGTGTTTAAGAGATTTAATAGATGCCTGAAGTACAATTTAAAAAAAGGGATTTTTTTGCAGATTGGCTTTGTGTTGGAATTTCCTTTAGTCATCATTAACTAGTCTGTTTACATCTGTACCTAATCTCCTTCTTCCTGTTTTTTAATTCCTGAAGTTCAGCTAGAAGTAAAAGCGTGGAGTTTTTGCAGGCCTTTAAAGAACAGGCATTGCATTTGCTCTTCTCAGTTCTGTGGTACACATGGTAACACTTGATATCCTCATCCTGCCATCTGTCTGCCTTGTCAGGCTTCTCCTGACCAGGCATCAAAAAGACCAATGTGAGAGAGGGAAGATTACTTGTCAGTAATCAGCTGTGACAGTGTGTATACAAAAGAAGGAATGAGAGCAGTGAGTTTCCCAGATGCAACACAGCCAGCTTTAAGTAACTGCAGGACTTTTAATATGTAATGAGATTAGTCTATAGGGTCCACATGCTAAACACAGAAGTAGAGTATGGGTAAAAAGCTGTAGATTATGAACATAGGTTAGCTCAATACTGGAAAAATAATTATGAAAATGATGATGGAAAAAAAAAGATGAGGGAAAGGCGTGGAGCAGCAGCATGGTGACAGTGGCCACCAGCCTAGGGAAGGAGTGAGCTCTGCGTTACAAATACTTGAAAATGTGGCGGAGGAGAAGGCATTCAGATACGAGTTTGACAATGAACCTGATTTCAAAAGTATTTTTACACTTGAAATTCTGTAAAGAGCCAATCAACTTTAAGGTAAAATATTTTCTTGCAAATAAATATTTTCTTACAAATTTTCCATTTGGAAGTTACAAAAGATTGTGGTACTTATTTTCATAGTTCTGATTTTTTTTATTTTTTAACATTGTCTTTTGCACCATTAGAGGAGGAGACTAAAATATTCCAGTGATATTTGAGTGAAAATGTTATGAGTCATCTGAAACTTTTGCAAAATGAATCTCTTATCAGGAATCTCTTGGGTAATTGAACAGTTAGCCAAGTCTACGATAAATTTGCCATGCATGGTTATAGAATGATGTGCTTAGACAGGTAATTATAACTGCTGTTTCTTCAAATTTCAATTTCAATTTAATACTGGGGAAATAAAGGACTGGAGTTACCATTGAACAGATTTTTATACTCATGTCTCTTGCATTTTACTGATTCTTAATAGCTGGACATGAAGACAAATTTGGAAAAGTAAAGTATGTAGGGCTTAATGTCATATCAACAAATGTAATAGAGAGAACATGGAAAAAACTCCGTGTCATGGCTGTCAAATAGAAACATAATAATAGTCATGAACTTTAAATTTTTAGTAGGGAAAAAGCTAAAAAACACTAAGTGAAATTAATTTTAATGATGTATTTAATCCAATATATGAAAATATCCCCATTTCCACATATTATCCATATAAAATTATTAATAAGATATTAATAAGATATTTTATAGCAACTTTATTATATTGTGAAGCCATTTTTATTGAAAAACTTTTTTCAGACAATATATTTGGATCACAGCTTCACATATCCCAACTTCTCCTAGAAATTCCCCACATCCTTACCCCGTCCCCCTCCACACTCTTTTTCTCTCTTTAGAAAACAAGCAAACAAATGAAAAAAAAAGATAACTACAAATAAACCAGAGGAAAAGGGGGAAGAAAAAACACAAAACACACACACACACACACGCACACGCACACCAAAACCCATGCAAATACAAAATTGGAAACTGTAATATACACGCAAAAGACCGATAAGATAAAAGATGCTATTGAGTTTGTTTTTGTGTTGGCCATCTACTGCTATCCGCACTTGGATGGTATAATCTAATCATTATATATTAAGAGTTCTATAGTTACTTAAAACTGACTGTGCTGCATCTGGGAGAACTCCTTGTTCTCACTCATCCTTCTGTATAAACATTGTCTAGTCCCAGTACTGATAAGTGGTCTTCCCTCACTCACAGTCTTGTAGCAAATGGTCAAACAAATGAGAATTAGGGCCTCCAATTAAAAGCTCCAATTAAAAGCAATTTCTTCAGAAAGAATTTATGGATATGTTCACCTAGATAAAATATTATGTAACAAATGCATGTACCAAGCATTAAGTGGTACCTCACTAATATGTACAACTTTATGAATTTCACTCAAAAATAAGTAAATGAAAGCAAGAATGTTCAGCCTGATGTACCAAAGAACAATTAATCAGGCACTCTTCATTAATATTGGTCTCCAAACAACTCAGCTTTTACTCACTTCATTTTTAAAAATTTTTACTTTTTAGTGTGTGTGTGTGTACTCATGCACATATGTGTGCAAATGCCCATGGAGGCTAGAAGGTGTTAAATACCCTACAGGCAGCTGTAGGCCATGCGACCATGAGTGCTTGGAGCCAAACTAGGCCTTCTGTGAAAGCAGCAAGCACTCTTGGCCACTGAGCCATCTCTCACCCCCACTAACTATTTTAAGGAGATGTACTTAGCTCAGTTCACAGCTTTGTGTTACCACTGCAATTGTGGCATGTACAAAAATTATGAAGTCCCAGGTTGAGCTATCAACACTTCTTTACACGTCATTTGTATTGTCGAGAGTGCATGCCACTTTCATGAATTGGTTTCATTTTCATTTTACCTTTTTTGAGAATTTTGTGTATGAGTATGCTATATTTCCACCATTTTCAGCTCTCCATCTGCCCCTCTCACTCCTCCTATGTCTCTGCCCCCCCCCCACACACACACAAAGACACAAAGACACCTGAAATAAAACTTGATGAGTCCAATTAGTGTTGCCTGCATCTACATTTGTTAGGACTGTCCACTTAGGGTTGGGAAATCTATCAGAGGGCTCATCCCTGAAGAAAACTAATTCTCCCTCTTTTAGCAGTTATTGACTGCCTGCAGTTCTTCATCTTGGCCTGGAGCTTTGTGAAATTTTCCTCTATCCACATTTCCATGTCAACTGGTGAAGGTCTCATGCAACCATATTGGCAGTATATGGGTGCAGCACCCTAATGGTGTCAGGAAGACACTCTTTTACAGCAGTTGTTTTGATCCTCTGGTTCTTACAGTCTTTCTGCCTCCTCATCTGCAGAGTTCCTTGAGCCTTAGGTGTAGGGGTTGGGTTGTAGGTATCCCAGTTGGGGGTTGGCATGCAACAGGCAGTTGTTCCCTGCCTTTTGACCAGTTGTTAGATCTCTGTAGTAACCCCCATCTGCTGAAAAAAGAAAAGAAATTATCCTTGATGAGGGGTGAGAGATACACTTCTCTATGGGTAGAAGGCTAGATGTTTAGAATACAGTTGGAAGCTATATTAATTTAGAAAAATGGTAGTAGTCGGTTCTCTTTTAGGGTTCTGCAGCCACAGGTTCTTCTTGGCTAAGTTTGTAGTAACAGGCATGCACTATCCCCTATTGAATGGGCCAATTAGGCAACTGTTTGTGTGTCTAATCCTCAAACATAAGTGCCACTTTTGCACTATTGAGATATCTTGTAAGTTCAGTCATTGTTGTGGTTTTCAAGTTTGACGGCTGGGTAAGACTATTAGTAACTCTATTCCCTTGGTAGCTTGCATAGCACCTTTTGATACTGTGAGAGCTAGCTATTAGAAATGAGGCTTTCAAGTCAGTACCAGCTTGATTCTTCTAAGTGCTGTAATTAAAGTATCTGGTGTCTTCATCAATAGATTCATACCTTCAAGTTGGAGGTAATTAAGGGGAACGGCAATAACTTATATTGTTTTGAGAGGTCTCCTGGATCCCCTGACCAACAGCTCAAAGGGAGGAGGTGTCCCTTGCCCGGCACTGGGACTTTTGATACTCTGTGCTTCTGGGAGGGTGTTATCACTCCCATGTGGGATAACTCCATTTCAAAAAGATATATATTACATATAATAGATGTTGGGGTATTTTTTGTTTTTATTTTTTAGTTTTTTCCAAGACAGAGTTTCTCTAGTTGTCCTGGAACTCAATCTGTAAGACTAGGCTGGCCTCAAACTCACAGAGATCCACCTGCCTCTGCCACTCAAATGCTGGGATTAAAGGTATGTGCCACCACCTCCAGGCCATATAATGTATTTTTAAGTAAGCTTATAAAATAAGGTTGCCCCATAGCTTTTCCAAACATTCTTAGGGTTCTTTATCTCTCCTTCTTCGCTCTCCTTTTGCATTACCCTTCCTTACTCCTTAAATTAAGTCCCTCCCCCGACTTTCCCTATTCATCCTTCATAGCATCTATGCGCTGCTCATCAGCCTCCCTTCCTCACTTGTCCTTTTCTACTTCCCTGGCTTTTTGTTACTCAAGTTACATATGCAACTGTGAAGATTCAGAAAGAGGAACCAGAATTAAAAGAAAACATGCAGTGCTTGTCTCTCTGCTTCTGCGTTACCTTACTACAGTATAATATTTTCCAGTTCCATCCATTTGCCTGCAAATTACATAATTTCGTTTTTCTTTTCAGCTGAATAGAATTCTATAGTGTATCTGTACTACTACAAACTCATGCATTAGAAGAAAAAGAAGAAATCAAGTGATTAGATGTTTAACACAGACCAAATGTAACATTAAAAAAATCCATTCAAATGATCATTCAAGAATAATTTTTAAGTTTATAAAGGGAAGGGGAAAGTATGAATAATGAAAGGCCTGAAGAAAGTATCCCTAAAATATATTCTCACTGTTTTAACTCTGCCCCCCCCCCCATTTTTCTCACTCTTAACTGTTCTGGCCAAACAAAATAAATTGAGTTAAAGCTAGAGTTCTGCTTTCCTTAGCATCAAGTACACACAGATGGTGATGATAAAGACAAATTGGTCCCATTTGTACAATGGTGTTTTCAACGGGAGTGGTACATAAGTCATGGTAAACCTGCAAGGGATGATTGGAGGAGCCAGATGTACTATGTGGGAAAATCTCCAGAGACAAGATATCTAGTCCCAACTCTATTGCTTTCAGTACAGTATTCAACGACTCATGAGATAGTCAGTATTTTATTATAAACAGGCTTTTTATTAGGTGACTTTTGCCCAATGGTAGGGTAACCTAAGTATTCTAAGGATGTATAAGATAGGTGTCTTGCTTAGGGTTTCCATTGCTGTGATAAAACACCATGACTAAAATCAATGAAAGGTTTTTGTTTTGTTTTGTTTTGTTTTTTTAATCTTGCAGCTTGTTGTGCATCACTTAGGGAAGTTGGGGCAGGAACCTGGAGGCAGGAGCTGATGCAGAGGCCATGGAGGAGTATTGTTTATAGGCTTGCTCCTCATAGCTTGCTCAGCCTGCTTTCTTGTAGCACCCAGGACCACCATCCCAGGGATGGCACCACCCACAATGGGCTGGGCCCTCCTACATCAATTACTAATTAAGAAACTGCACACAGATTTACCTACAGACTGGTCTTATGGGGGCATTTTCGCAATTGAGAGTCCCTCTTCCCAAATGACTCTAGCATATGTCAAGTTGACATAAAACTAGCCAGCACAGCAGGTCAGGAAGGCTAAGCTATGAGATTCCATAAGTTGTATATATTGAAATGATTTTCTTTCATTTTTTCTCCCACATTGTACTTGAACTCATTATGTAGTTGAGAATGATTTTGAACTTCAAGTCCTCCTCCTCCTACCTCCCAAGTTCTGAGATTACAGGCATGAGACACGCTTCCCAGTTTTATGTGGTGCTGGGGATCAAAAGGAACCTGAGCACCATTCTACCAATTGACCTATATCCCCAGCCCAGCACTTTCAGTTTAATGATATTTTTAATAATGGATTAATTGGGATGTAACTTCATCATCATGTTAGGGGCATCTGTAATAACTTCCTAATTTATCAGCTTTTAAGTTTATAACACCATGTTATTTTTCTCTTACATGATTTGATTTAATGGATTTTTAATTTTATTTCTGTATTTGTTAAATGAGTATTAATTCTGTTCTAAAATTTGTATTACATTTATTGTGTGGAAGATTTGTGCTCATGCATGCCATGGCATGAATGAGAGTCAGTTCTCTCTTTCTACAGTATAGGTCCTGGGGATCAAATTCACATTGCCAGGCTTGGAAGCAACCATTTTTAATCACTGAACTACCTCAACAGCCTGTAAAGTCTTAATTACTGAAGATTTAAGAGAAGGAAGATAGTATAAGATGGAATTTAATCATCCTTTCTATCCTTCATCTTATGATTTTGGCTTCCTAAAATACCATTGTATAACTTGTTCAAATACAATGCTATGAAAAAATTAACTAGACAACGTATTTCAAAATCTCACTAATTTATATCTCTCTCTCTTCCCCTGTCCTCTCTTCTATCACCCTTTTTCTTTTCTCTCCACAGTGACTGTTTTGAGCCCAGCAGAGAAAGGTAATTGTATATTGTAAACTGTGTTGGTTAGGAATGTATCATGTATCCTTTTCTTTTTCAAAAAGTAAATTATATAAAGTCTACAAACTTATCAACTTTATCAAAAATATGCTTGGTTCATTACAACATCTAGGGTTATTTTTTAAGGAAGCCTACCCAGAAATAGAGCAAAACTTATTTTCAGTGGTCCTTTTGGCTATAAGATAACAATTAAAACATATCAAGATTCATGGTGAGATGGACACTGCTTCTACATTATCTTCCATAGCGACCCTCCCTTCCTCAAAATGTAAAGTAAGGGTCCCACAGGCCTTGACCATCACAATGCCTATATATTCTTGTGTTCCTTTCAGTAGATCATCACCATCTTAGCTTGATGTACAATTTAAAAAAAAACATTCAGGCACTTTGCATTTAAAATGTGTAGGCTAATTATGAGTCTCCATGAACAATCAGCTTTACATTATTTTATCAGTAAGATCCATAGTATATATGGAAGTGATTTATAATGTCATTTTTAGTACTCAGTTCACAGATGTTTGTTGTTAGAATTCATTGACCTTCCCAGCATTCAAGGTCTGCTGTTACTGCTCTGCTTTGCTATTGTTCGTTTAATGTGGATAGCAGAGCAGTAGGAATGGAGGACAATGGACTATAGTACTTAAAAGTGTGGGCTCTAGAACCAGATTGAGTTAACAGTTTGGCTCTTTCCTTCATAATAAAATGTTTTACCCTCATCCTATTGTTTGCATCATAATAGAAACAATAATACTATCTCATTTGTGAAGGTGTTATGAAGACAATTTAATTGCACATAAAGCAGTTAGAACAACAGTGAACAGACCACATCCTAAAATCTCAATAAACATGCACTGATATTGTGACAGCAATAGAGCAGCCTTAAGTTACCATTATATTCTTATGTATTATTCTTAAAATCAGAAATTACCTTGTATAAATACTAAATAACTATAAGTATTTTCCATTGCACTCTTTCAAGATCAGCTGGGTGGGGACTTAAATGATATTCTCCCAAAAAACGATAATGACAACAATGTTTTTATTATTTTGAATAATAATAATAACTTACTGTGCTAGGTATCCTGATAATACAAAAACGTATGATTTTATTGTCTCTTCCAGTTCTAGGAGTCTAAAGTTCTTTTCCCCTGACAAATCTTAAATTTATCGACACTGTAAGCAATGTTATTAGATTTTGTTTCTACATTCTATAATGGGGTATAATGGAATTTAGGAGACAGAAAGTATAGGTTGGCGTTCTAGCTTTGTCATTTGCTAGCTCTGTGATCTTCATAAGGTAATTCACCTTCTTTGAACCTTAATTTCTATAAAATTAACAACATTTTGATATCTCAAAGCTCTACTGTAAACTAATAAATGTCTGTAGCTAGTCTGCTTCATTAGGGATCCTGACATAAAAGAGTAACAACAGAAATGTTAGCACCTAACAAAGCAGTCTTGCTACAGACAGTAAGCTAATGACTATCTGATGTTCCTAATAATTCTGTGAATTTGTGGCTTGTTTCCAACTACACTGAACCTTTAAAGGAGAATAAAATAAGTAACATGACTGTCAAAAGGAAATGAAATGTCTGAATCACATGGCTTTCATTGTCTTCAAATTTTAAGAAAACTATAGTCAAACATACTGGAAAAGATTTCTATTTTTTGTCCACTTTATGGTCCTGTCCTGGGTTGCATAGTCTTCCCCCAAAATCATGGCCACTTGAAACATTTGGATGTGTCCTACTTGTAATAGGATTTGGGGGCATATAATCATGTAAAGTGAGGCTATACAAGATTGGACTGAGCCTCAGTAACTAGCGTTATAAAGGAAATTTGATATACAGACAGAGAAAGTAGCCATGGGAAGGAGGCAGAGTGGTCGTGTTGCTTCAAAGGAGCACTAAGGATTGTCTGCAATAGAAGCTAGGAAAATCAGGGAAAGATTCGGCACTGGAGTTTTGAGCAAGAACATACTCTAGAACTGTGAGGGAATACATTTCTGTTACTATAAACCATCTAGGTTATAGGAATTTGTTACCACAGCCACGGGAAACTAGCACAATGACTGGTAGATTTCAAATTTCAAAACTCTCTTAACAGTGCTTTAGAAGTTAGGAGAGTGGTAACAAATAAGTAAGACTTTGGTGTCAGACCTACCTGGGATTAGTTGACTTTGCCGCTTACCATGTGTATGACATGGGAAAATTAACCTAGGTTTCACCTTCATCTTCTGTGGTTATTTTAAGCAACTATTTTAGCATGGCACATGATAAATATAAGCAGTAGTAGGTACTATTACCATATGGTGATGATTATTGCTGGTGTTAGCATTGGACAAAACCTAAAGAGTTCTAAGAAGTATGACATACTCCAGGACTATAATTCTCATGATTCCTCTTGTGAATAGATGGGCAAAATTCATGTATTCATATTGTAGAACAGTTTAGATCCAAAGAAAATATTTTTATGTAGTCATGCTGATTCTTGTGAAAAAGAATGGAGGCTAAAGTCCAGGTTAGATACTGCATCAATCTTGGTGATTCAGGAGTCCAAAAAAATTAAATACATAACACCCTATGTTTTTTTATACTAAAATATGGTAATAATATATTCCTTTTGTTTTCATAAGTATATTGTAAAGATGATCTTCCTCAGCATGATACTATCTCTATGCGGAAGAACTTGGTTGCAAAAATTTTCCCTTGACTAACCCTGAAATGAGCATCAGGGATGAGCTAACAGTTAGAAAATTAATAAGACCCAAGAATGAGGTGAGGCTAAACTTAATAACATGGACATCAGGCATGATCCATCGTTCAGTCTAAATATACATTGCTCACAGTTGCTCTTCTTCCCAAAAGACCATTAATCATTGTAAACAGAAGTTCAACTCATCCTCTGCAGATTCATTAGATTTTTGATGGTTTCCATACCAGATTCTCTGGGTTCTTTCCTTACCTTCTCAGCAATTGATGTACTTTATAAATATGAAAACTATTATGGACTTGAACCCCCACCCCACTTGATAGTGGTGTCTAGCCTCTTGTACGTCAGAGTGTAACTTTCTTTGGAGTAATTATATTAAAATGAGGTCACTGGAGAGGGCTCAAATTCAGTATGATTGGTGTTCTCCAAAAGAGAAGGGAATTTGGACACAGGTGGCTATAGAAGGAAGACCATGTTGAAGACAGAGGAAGAATATGTCTCTGTACATACCAAGTAAAGAGTTCTGAGAGGAAAACAACATCATTGATAACCTTATTCTGTCTAGTCTCCAGAACTGTGAGTAAATGAATTTCTATTGTTTAAGGCACCTAGTTTGTAGTACTTTATTAGCCTAAGAAAACTCATACAAAAGCTTAATTAATATGTCTGCTTGAAAATCCAGAACATGGAAATATCTGCTTCCTGTCAGCTTCTCAGTTATGTTAAACTTAATTTATAGCTGATATATTAAAATATGCTAGAATTGTAAGAGAAAGCTAAGAGGAAAGACCTTATGCTACAGTGTGATCTTTGATGGTCACCTCCAAATTGTATGGGAAATCTTCAGTATGGTTTTGAGCAGTTATCTCAGTGCTGTTTACCTTTGCTTTGTTGTTTAATTTTTTTTAATTATTTAATCAAAGAGAATCTTGGTATTTAGCCCAAACTGCACTGGAATGTACAATCCTTTTGCCTCAGCCTCCCAAGTGTTGGGATCTTCAGTTATGAACTGCCCACACCTAGAAAACTTTATTTATGGCATTGAGGATTAAAACCCAGGACATGATAGGCAAGAACTCTGTCAGTGAGCTATGGCTCCAGCCAGTGTTCTTAAGAATATATGATTATGAAAGACGCATGTTATATATCTGCTCAATGCTTGATAGCTACAATATATAAGAAATTCTAAAAAATAAAAGGAAACCCCCAAATAAACTCAATTTGAAAATAGGAAATATATCTAAATAGACATTTTCCCAAAGAAGACATCCAAATGGTCAGTGGGTACATTTTAAAAAGCTCAACGTAGTCAGGCAGTGGTGGTTCACACCTTTAATCCCAGCACTGGGGAGGCAGAGGCAGGCAGATCTCTGTGAGTTTAAGGCCAGCCTCAAACTCAGTCTACAGAGTGAGTTCCAGGACAGTCAGAGTTACAACAGAGAAACTCTGTCTCAAAAAAGCAAACAAAATTAAAAAGTAAAAAACTCAACACGACTAAGTATAAGGAAAATGAAAATGAAGCTTGATGAGGTATTATTTCACTCCAATAAGAATTGCATTATCTTAAGAAAATAAAAAGAGAGGCTGTAGAAGTGATTCAGTGCTTAAGAGCTCTGGCTGGCTGCTTTTCCAGGAGACCTGGGTTCAATTCTCAGCATCCACGTGGCAGCTCACAACCATCTGTAACTCCAGCTCCAGGGATCCAATACCCTTTTCTGGCCTCCATATGCACCAAGCATACACATACAGACATCCAGGCAAAACAGTCATGCACATAAACAGTAAATAATAAGTAATTTTAAAGAAAAAGATAATAATTGCTGGTGAGGATGAGGAGGATGGGGAATTCTTGCACAGTGTTGGTGGAAAATAAGTTAGTACATCATTTATGGGCATTAGCATTGTTTCCTCCGAAACTAAAATAAAAACTAAACTGTCAGATGATCTCACAATATTACTCTGACATATGTGCAAAGGTGACAAAAATTAGTTTGTTGAAGCATAAATACCTGCAGTATCATATTCATCATGATATTAGTTACAATAACCATGAAATAGTAGTAAACCTAAGTGTCTGTCATGTGACGAATGGGTAAAGAAAATGTACATACACACAATGGAATGTTACTCGACCATTTAAAAAAAATGATACCTTGTTACTTGCTATATAGCATGAATAGAACTGCAAGTCATTGTGTTAAATAAAATAATAAAGATACAGAAAGACCACATGATTTCACTGACTTGTGGAATATAAGATAGTTCTTCTCATTGAAAATCAGAATAGGATGGTGTTTAACAGAGGTATCTGGGGAAAGTAGGAGTGAGGTAAGGATAGGGTAGGATTGCTTGTTGGATACTAAGTTATAGATAACATAGGAGTAAAACCTGTCTCTAGTTGAATTGTGTATTTCAAAAGGCCAGAGAAAGAACTTTGAGTATTTTCACCATAAAGAAGCTAAGTATTTGAGAAAATAGGTATGTTTAACCTGACGTGTGTGTGTGTGTGTGTGTGTGTGTGTGTGTGTGTGTTGGGGGCAGTGCATATGTTCCACAGTACGGCATGTGTAAAGGTCAGAGGACAATATACAGGAGTCAATTTTTTCCTTTCATCACATACAGGAGGTAGTCAGAGATCAAACTTAGGTCACTCAGGCTTGGTAGCAAGTGCCTTTACTAGCATGTGTGTGTGTGTGTGTGTGTGTGTGTGTGTGTGTGTGTGTGTGTGTGCACATAGGCGTGTACGTGTGTGTGTGTGCCTGGAAACAGCTGCCACAGTGAAGCCAATGCTTCCTCTCCTGGTGTGTGTACCCATTAACATTGCTTGCAATCCTAAAGCCTAGAATGCTCAATATATTTGAATATGGCTATTAAGAAAAATAAAAAACATTATTCTGGAAAATTCAAATTGTCATTTATTTTGCTGAATGTCAGGAGAAAATTATGATAAAAATTTAAGGAAAAGCCTAATTTTTAGATCTCTGTTTTCTGGTTTTGTCAGATTTATTAAGATATCATTTATGAAAACTGAGAGATATCCATTTTAAGTATTCAGGTTGATGAGCTTTGAAAAATATAGATAATGATGTAAACACCACCATAATGAAAGTATAAAATAGTAACATTATCTCAAATTATCCTATCTGCCCCATTTGCAAACAGTTCTCTTGTCCCTACCTCTGGCTACCACTGATTTTATTTTTTGTCCCTTATACTTTTATTTTTTTCATAATGCCATATCAATTGAATCATAAAATGTGTAACCTTTTATATTTGAGTTCTTAATAGTATACAGTTTTAGGATTCCTCCATGTCACTGCACATATGAATACTTTCTTGCTTTTTATTGCCAATTAGTAGTGCACATTACTGTAGTACCAACAATTTGATCTTTCACTCACTAGTCTAGGTGCATTTGGATTCTTTCCAGTTTTGAGCCACTTTGAATGAAGCTGATAAAAATATTAATGTACAGGGTAGCAGACATATCTCAGTAGTAGAGTGCTTGGCTGTCATGTGGAAGGCCTTGACTTCAATTTCCAGAGCCATAAAAAAATATGGTGAGCCTGGTGGTGGTAAGAGCATGCCTTTATTCCCAGCACTCGGGAGGCAGAGGCAGGTGGATCTCTGTGAGTTTGAGGCTAGCCTGGTCTACAGAGTGAGTTCCAGGTCAGCCAGAGTTACAACAGAGAAATCCTGTCTCAAAAAAAAAAATAGAAGAAGAAGAAGAAGAAAAGAAAAATAGTGAAAAAATGCCTTTGTGGGAATATTTCTTTATTTCTGTTGATAAATACTGAGGAGTGGAATATAGGCTCATGCCATATGTTTACCTGGGTAAGGAACTGTCAGAGTGTTTACATCTGTGGCTCTGCCCTTTTGCTTCCCTGCCAGTGTACATGACAAAGCTGGCTACTCTAAATCCTTGCTGTCAACGTTACTCATTTCTAGCTTTGTTTTATCATTCTACTGAGTATGAAGCAATGTCTCCTTGTGATTTTAATTTGTAGCTCTGTAATGACTGCTGATGTCAAGCATCTTTTCAAATTTCTCATTGCCATCTAATTCTTTGAGGAAGTATCTGGTTAAGTCTTTTGTCCATTTTATCGAATTGTGAAAGATCTTTAAACATCTAGACACAGGCACCAGTTTTTAAACAAGTCTATTTTCCTTTCCATATAGCAAAATTAAGATTGATGGGAGGGTGTTGCAATAGCCAGGAAGCGTATTTCTTTAGAGGAAAAATAAGTCTGACAGAGTTTTCCAGCACGAAGAAGGGCTGACCCCTAGGAGGTGATTGATTGTGTATTACTACAGATACTCAAACAAAAGCTAGATAACTGGTTATTAGAGGTGTTGTAAAGCAGATGTGCTTGTTTTCTAGATTACTGTGCCAAATAGCACTCCAGATGCCATAAAACTTTGAAATTTTATGATATTAAAATAAAGTCAGCATCATGTTACTAAGATAGATTTATAAGTTGAATCAACAAAAGGTAATACATTCTAAGGAACCAAAACTTGTGATTGTCACTTCTCCAGCCACAGGGAATCGATCCATAAATTCCTAACCACCATGTAGACAACAGGTAATCTTTGCTTTCCTTTAAAGTCTGCTGTGAATATTCCTGACTGTGTGGAATCAATGGATTCCCTTAATTCAAAGTGTACATACAGAATAATGATATCACAAGCAAGTATCTATTTTGTGCTATGAAGGAAGCCAAAGACCGTTACCCTAAAGATTAGCCCTGTTTACTTCTATGTACCCAACATGAATGAATCAATAAAATATTGGCTAGACATCAAGTAGAGGACTAGAAACAAACCATTTTCTTCATTTTTAACAAACCTGTGGTGTCTCTGCCCCTAAGGTCTATGTAATTTTTATTCACATTTCTATAGAGTTTATGAGAGTTAAGAAAAAAAAGGAGAACAGACTATTTATTATTGTTATTCAAATATGTCAGGTGTCTATACACATTTAAAAATTAGTACTCAGAAAAACCTTGTGAGACTAGCGTTTTATGTGCTAGTCTATTTTATATTGCATACATGTGTATTATATGTATGTATCTATGGCTAGCTAGCTTCTCAAGGACACATAATTTAGACAGAATGTTTTGTTTTGTGGCATATGTGTATGAAATTCTTTTAGGTGTATATGTATGTGGGTGTGGGAACATGCACACTGCAGCACACATGTGGAGATCAGAGGACAAATTTCAACTGTTAATCCTCACCTTTCCACCTTGTTTGAGACAAGTTCCCTTATGCTTCACAAACCATGCTAGCTGGTGGACAGAGAGATGCCTCAGTGATAAAGAGCACTTGCTGCTATTGCAGAGGACTCAGGTTTGGTTCTCCGCACTCACATCTAGTTCCAGATGATCTCTTCAGGCCTCTGTGGGCACCTTCAGGTGTGTGATGCACATATACTCAGGCACATATACATGCATGTAAAATAAAATAACTGTTTAAAAAGAAAGAGTGACTAGCTGTATATCCTGTCTCAACCTCCCATTGATATGTGGGCATGCTGAGATTATAGGCAACTCCATTCCAACTCATTGCATTGTCAAGCACATTCACCCACTGAATCATCTCCTTTAGTTTTGAGTTTTGTTTTGCTTCTAGGAGAGAAACTCAAGGCCTCGAGCAAGCCAGGCAAGTGCTCTACTAAAGAGCATCATCCCAACCCAAGGATACATTGTTATCATATAGCAAATCCAGAGCTCAAACCAATCATCTGATTCCAAATATATTATATTTTACCTGACACCTCAGTGCCAGACCTCTTTAACACAGAAAAAAAAAAAGCAAAAACAAAAACTGAATAAGACTACGTAGTAGTTTTGCTCTGACACAATTACCTGACAAAGGCGAATTAAAGAAAGTAGGATTTATTTCAACCCATAGTTTGAGAGTTTATAGTTAATTATTTTGGGGAAAGCATATTGGTGGGAGTATGAGGCAGCTAGTTACATTGTATTTCACAATCAAGTAACAGAGACACAAATAATGGACCTCAAATTACTTATTTTTCACCTTTCATTCAGTCTGGGACCCCAGTCTATGAGATGGTGCCCTGCACATTTAGGGTAGATTTTATTTCTTCAGTTAAAGCTCTCCTGAAACAGCCTCACAGACACACTCAGAAATGTGTCTCCTAGGTGATTCCAAATCCAATCATATTGACAAAGATTAATACTATAATCCACATCCAAAGCATATGTATCTTGTTCTTTTGGTATTTTGTACCAACTCCAAAAACACAGGGACCAGAAAGCTCTTTGGAACTTGAAAATGCTAAGATTTGGTATAGCTCAGTGGTTGAATACTTACCTAGTATATGTACAATACTGAGAGAGGCAGAGTATTCTAGTTCATGACAACTAAATTGAAGCTCCATTTTGTATGATGGTTGATAAATTTATAAGATAATTCTCAGGAACTGGCAACATGGCTGGAAGGCTGGAGAGATGGCTCAGTGGTTAAGAGCACTTGCTGTTCATGAAGAGGTCCCTGGTTCGATTCCCAGCACCCATATGGTGGTTAACAACCATCTGTAACTAGTTCCCAGAGATGCAGTGTTTCCTTCTAGCCTCCTCAGGCATAGCACACATGATGAACATGCATGCAGGCAAACACTCATACACATAAAGTGAATAAACCTTTTAAAAACTTTTAATTTAAAAGAGTTGATAGCATAACTAGTTTTATAGAAGGTTTATATAAATTGATGAGCAGTAGATGCCTAGTGCTTAATTGAGAGAAATTAGTATACTTCACATGGAAGCCTAACTTTTGAAGTTGACATTTATGAAAAAGAACTATGCTTTTCAAAATATAATGCTGGATGTCACCAGAATGTTATACCACTATCAGAGAAACTCCTAGAGGCTAACTGGCTAAACCCTGGAGCCAACTGATAAAAATTCAAATGCTAGGGTTAGATAGACCATGGAAATAGCATGTGAGTAATTCTTAAATTTTTATAAAATATTCTCAGAACCTTGGGCTACAGGAATCTTTCCTCCTCCTCACTACTCCTTGAGGTATTTGCCACACAAGCTCTTGCTCTGTTGGATTTCACAAGGCACTGCAAATAAAGTCAGGCAAGGTCTTCAACATCAGGATCAACACCTCATTGTTAATGCTCTGCTCAAAAGGAGATGGAACTGCCTAGCTGACAAATTTCCCCCTCATCACAATTCGAGGATTTCTATCCTGAGCCAAAATGGAGATTTTAATAAGGACTCTCAATTGCTAGATCTACAACTGCTGTTCCTATTTGAATTACAGTACATAATTGCAAGGTACTTCTCTCTCCCAATTTTCCCTCACTAACAACACAAATGCTTTTAGTTATCAACTGGTATGAAAGATATTACAGAAAATAATCTCTTTTTAAACTAAAGAGTCTCTAACAATAGCTTTTAAAGAAGAAAAAAAAGTATGTTAGATAATTGCCACAGTAACAGCCTTGGCATTTGTGTGTCTGAGAATGTGTAGGAAAGCCGCTTTACTTTCTCACTTTGCTGCTCTGCTTACTGCATTCACAACATTCTGTGACATCCATTTTTTAAGCACACAAGGCTGTATGCACAAGTCTTCCCCGCAGTCACACACATTCCCCACTACCTCCTAAGAGCAAAACAGAAAAGGCAGCCCAGTGTCCAAAGATGCTGCTGATAACAACTTCTTAATGCTATTTCTAGTATGCAATTTTAGCTTCCTTAATTTTTTTATCAAAGTGTTTATGAGGCATTATTTTAGGGAAAGTGCTTAAGTAGTAATTCTCATTTCAGAAGCTATTCCCATAATGGGCTAGTCACATTACAACACAGTGACGAAATGCAGGATAACTGCATGCTTAGATGATTTTTTTTTCCTTTGGCATTTGGCCATGTTCTGGTTACCTTGCAAACCTCTACATCTGGTGAAAGAAAAGAAAAAAAGACACTTGAATGACTTTGGGCTTTCATGTTGTAATGCTAACTCCAGTAGCTTCTGATGCCCCACAACTAATCACTGCCAGCTACCTGAAGGGCTCAACTCTGCCTGTTTTCTGAAGAAGAAGAAAAAAGGTGCTTTCCCATTTCATTTCAATGTCAGTGAGTAGTGACAGCTCAGGGTTACATTTCATAAGCTATTTGATTTCTCTAGTGATTTGAAACCTCACTGGAGCATCATATTTAAAACAGATTCAGTGTCCCTGTGGCTTACAAGGACGGGTAATTTTTCTAGACACAAAAAATTAATTATAAAAAAGAAATGTGCCAACCACGTGTGATGACTCATGTCTGTTAATTCCAACTTTGGAGGGTGAGGCAGGAGAATTGCCATGAGTTCAAGATCAGCCTTGGCTATATAGTGAGATACATGCCAGCTTGAGCTACAATATGAGAACTTGTCTCAAGGAATATCCAAAGAGAGAGGGGCACAGAGGAGCAATATGCTGCATGTTTTTAATGCAGAAAGAACTAGACTGACACATATTTGAGAGCAAAGCTGAGGAACATTGTGTCCACAGAGGGATGCACACACAGGAGAATCATGAGTTCTCGCTGTATTTCAAGAAGAGTCACTTCAAAGCACTGGCAGAAATGGAGTTAATGTCTGCCAGGGATGTTGGATAGATCTTCCTCCTTGAAATGGTAGGCTTGTCAACCAGATGGCCTAAAAAGCACTGTTTCTCCTGGTTCTTCAGAATGACCTGAGGGTGGGTTGCCAAACTCTTAGACTCTAATTCAGATTAAGTTAAAGTACCACATTTCCATCTCAATCATTTGGAATAAAAGATATGACAGATGCCCTTAAAATACTGTCATGTTGTAGGAGTTTAGTTTTCACCCATTCATGTAACCAAACTGGCTTAATCACATTACCATTGGAGTGCATGGTGACAATACAAACATAAAAATATATCTTTAAAATCAAAGATTCCATACTTTCATTCCATTCTGAATTAACGTTCTCCCTAAGATACTAATGGAATTTTCCTTGTATGACCCTCATAAAATAAACAAAATCACAGTAGGAAGGAATAACATGTTAAAGAGGATTCGTTTTTGTTTTTTCAAGACGAGGTTTCTCTGCTGTAACTCTGGCTGTCCTGAAATTCACTCTGTAGATCAGGCTGGCTTTGAATTTGCAGAAATCCGCCTGCCTTTGCCTCCCAAGTGCTGGGATTAAAGGCATGAACCACCACCACCAGCAGCAAATTTTGATAATTTTTTACAAATGCTGTATTGTTGAAAAAGAAGCACTCTCATTTATTGGTGATAAAAATGTAAATAAAATGTAAGTTTTATTAACGACAATTTGAAAATAGCTGTAGAACCCAGTTTGAATGGATACATCTACAAACAGCTCCTATACCTAAGGCTCAGGGAACATTGCAGGTAAAGGGACAGAAAGATTGTCAAAGCCAAAAGATCAGGCAGTTTGGTATGAGATTATGTCTCCTAGTAATATCAGAAGCTATACCTGTAATGTCTCAGAAACATGCCTCTAAACATAAGCTGAACAAGAACAACGATGATTGATGTGACAAAGTGGAGGGAGAAAAAGCCCAGAAGACCGCAACCCTACACAAAGAACTACAAGCAACTGAGGAATGCTGAGAGCCAGAGAAACAGCCTTCCCCAGGGAAGAGCACGCCAGTTGGTTATCCAATACAAAATGGTCAGCCCTGCGTGAAAACATACATACAAGTGATAGTCTACACACTGAGCAGTTATTTATACTCAGGAATACACACACATACACACACACACACACACACACACATATGCATGTAACAACAATTAATGGAAAAGAGGCCGTGAATTTGAAATAGATCAAGGAAGAGTGCATGGGACGGTTTGGAGGGAGAAAGGGAAGGGGACAATGTAATTATAATACCAAAAATAAAAGAATCAGAAAAAGGCATACCTTTTGACCTAACAATTCCAATTCAGGGAATTGATTCTACAAATTTTGTTTTTTTAAGACAAGGTTTCTTCTAGAGGGGTTGAGAACACCAGGAGAACAAGCCCCACATTGTCAGCTGACTAGCACTCTTAGGGGCTCACAGAGACTGAAGACACAGACACAGAACCTGCAGGATCCCCTCAGTACATCTCATAGCTGTCTGGATTGGTGTCCTTGAAAAACTCCTACAGGCTGGGGTGGGGGTGTTTCTGACCATTTTATCGGCCCTTGAGACCCTTTTGCTCCTGACAGGTTGCCTGACCCACACTTGATGTAGGGATTGGTGCCTGGCCTTGTTCCTTTTTGCTATGCCATGCCTTTGATTGTGCTGTAACCCTGGGGGACGGTTCTTTTCTGGGGAGAAGTGAGGAGGTTTGTGGGTGGTGATGGAGGAGTTGGGGGGTGGAGGGAGGAAAGGAGGGGAGGTTGGAGTGTATTCTGTAAGTTATATAAGAAAAATTTAAAAAATAAGTTAAAAAAAGACAAGTTTCTCTGTTGTAACTCTGGCTATCCTGGAATTCTCTCTGTAGACTAGGCTGGCCTCGAACTCAGAGATCTGCCTCCTTCTGCCTCCCAAGTGCTGGGATTAAAGGTGTGTTATCAGCACATGCATAAAGAACATTTGTAGAATCAACATGTATATAAAATATTTATGGAACCACTATTTGTATTAACAAGATAAAGCAAAAATTAAATTTATAATAAAGATAGTCTGCTTTGATAGATTAAATAATATAGCTTTGCAACATTTTTATTGCCTGAGAATAATGTATACAACGTATTTTTGATAAAATCTGCCTCCCACTCCCTCACCTCTGACTTCCTATACCACCCACCAACTTTTCCTTCCATCTTTATGTACTTTAAAAACAAATTGAGTGTAATTTGTACTACCTACGAGAACATGGAGTAGAGCCATCAACTGGTCTTGAGTCACCCAGAGAGAAGTACCATCCAAAATTCCAACATGAATGGTTTAACCTTGTGCATGTCTTATGCAGCTGTAGCCTCTGTGAGTTCTTATTTGCAACAGGCCTTTCATGTCCAGAAAACAACGTTTTGGAGAATCTTCCCCAAGCTCTGGATCTTATAATCTTAGTGTGTTGCAAAACACTATGTACTTCTCTCTGGGTGGCTAAGTACAATGGGTTATTTTATAAACAAATTTTGAAGTCATGGCTTATGACGTTGGTTGTTTACATGAAGTGGAACTGAATAAGAGAAATGTTTCACTGTATACTTTCCTCTACTTCAAATTCTGAACAGTATAAATACTTACGCTTTCACAAGAAAGGCAGTTAAATTTTTAGATGTTGTAGAGATGTCATGTTTATTGTGTTCATGGATTTATATAAACATTCAAACTTGAGAAAATCTGGAATGATCCACAGCCTTGGCATGAAGAGGTGAGAAGCACAATGTATATGTGGAGTAAGCATTTATCCTATACTCTATGTTTCTTGAATTTTAAAGTAAGATTTCATAATCTCACACATAAAAAAGTATTGTATTAAGGGACTAGAGACCTGAATGAGTTGTTGAGAAGTTGAACCCTGTTAACTAGGTCTTGAACTACATCATTCTCTTGAGTCTTTTTGATGGATTGAAATAAGAAATCCCATTCAAGGACTTGCAATGCAACACTAAAGTGACTTTCCATCTTGTAGCCAGCTCTGTGCACATGTGAAAGCACACACACACACACACACACACACACACACACACACACTAAATATTTTTTAATGCATGTCGTAAACTCCAAGCGTAAATAATATCAAAGGATTTTAGCCCTCATGGTGTCAGGGATAATGACAACTGGCTAAAATAACTTCTCAATTATTGTTATAAAGGTCAGTTCCTGTTTTTACTCACAGAATCATATGACAACTTTGAAAAAGTCTCTGCTTCAAAATTTGGTATGCTGCATGTATTCTTGTCTCTGCATGGGAAAATAGTAGCAGCCAACATTTCATAGTAATACTAGACAGTACATAGTAATAGGAGAAAAAAGATAGACATTTGTCACTTAGTTTTGTTCTTTTGAACTCTGAAAAATGGATTAAAAGTATAAACTTTGTTTTTAATTTCAGCTGTCTACCTCATACTCTACCATGCCATTTTTGTGTTCTTTGCATGGACCTACTGGAAGTCTATCTTTACACTCCCACAGCAGCCAAACCAGAAGGTAAGAATATTTGTTGCTACACAAAGTTAAGAACAAAAGAAACTAAAGATAATAATAAAACAAGAGGAGGACCAAAAAAAAAAGAAACAACCTTCACATTCAAAAGAAACTCAGGCTGTTTTGTCTTTTTTTTTGTTTTGTTTTCAGACAAGTTCTCACTGTGTTTCTCAAGCTGTCCTTGAACTCCTAGCCTCCAGCGATCCTCCTTCTTTATCTCTCTTGAGTAGGTGGGACTACTACAGTGGCACACCACCTTGCTCCACTAAGGATAAACTGAAAGGGTTTCACTCAGAGGGATTTTGGGTAGAATAGGCTATTGAAGGAGTTTGTGAAATCTCCAGTCGTTGGTATCTTTAAGACTAAGAATCCACTATCTGCAATGGGGATCTCATTAAAACAAGAAGGCACCTCGAATCTGAGACTCACCTAGTTCAATTCTATGAAATTGTATTATTTTATAAGGGTACCCAGTAAGAAACTAGGAGGCAACTATGAAAAAAAACTCAATAGTTAATCCAATCCTTTTTAGGTGTGTTCTCTTGAATCCATGTGTTTCTTGCACTATTTGAAAGAGTTCAGAAAAGTGATCATCCCAGGCATTTATTGTCTGTAACTACTTTAAAACAAATTAGATTTGGAAGTAGAAAGAAACAAAGGGAGAGATCTTACCAAAACTATTAACAGAGAAAAATATTCTCATCTAAATCGTCTCCTTCATGGGAGAAAATACAAAAGAAAAAGATTTAAAGCACAGAAAAGGTATTTACTCAATGCAGACATGGAGTAATATAAGAGATATATTACAGTGAAAGAAAATAATGAACAAGATGACAAGTATCTTTTCTACTGAATGCTTGAAATATAAATGGATTAATTTACACACTTAAAAGGCTGAGATTTCTGGACCTGGTCACTTATCCTATAATCCCAGAATTCTAGAGGCTGAATTAGGAGGATTGCCACAAATTTGAGACTAGCCTGGGGTACAGAGTGAGACTTTCTCTCAAAAAATGATAAAATAAAAAACACTTAAAATTTTATGGAACAAGGTTTGGTGGCGCACACCTTTAATACAAGCACTCTGGAGGCAGAAGCAGATATATCTCTAAACTTGAGGCAAGCATGGTCTATAGAGAGAGTTCCGTGACTAGAGCTACATAATTAGACTCTGTTTCAGAAAATATATTATAAAAGCCTAACAAACTGATTAAAATCCTGTATTTAATCTGTCTGTAATATATTTAATATTAGTACCAAAGACATAAATAGGTTGACAGTTAATGGTCAGAATAATATATTATAAGTAAATAGTAATCAAATGAAAGCAAGAGTATCTATGCTAACATCAAACATCTTCCTTCATTAGGAAGAAAAGAAGGGAGGGAGGAAAGATAGAGGGACTGGGGTTGTGTTTCAGAGATACACTGCTCTTTTGGCATGTGCAAAGCTCTGTGTTTGATCCATCACAATACAAATATTTTTTTAAAGAAGGTTAAATCAAGCACAAGAGAAAAAGAAATGTGATAAATATTGATAAAAGGGTCAGTGTGCTGTATATGACTCTGTGATAGAGCATTTCACTAACAGGTTATTGGATATGATCATCAGCACCACAAAAAATAAAGGGTCAGTTCATTAATATGTTAGTTATTTTTTAAAATGAACCTGAAAATAGCACAATCTGGAAAGATTCTGTTCTGCAATAATAGTTAAAAGACAACAAGTCCTACATTTTCAACAGTGCATAGAACATGTAGACAGAAGATCAAAAGTAAAAGAAAGATCTGAAAGGACATTTATAAAGAAATCTACTCAGAAATAAAGGAATATATGTTCTTCCAAGTTGCATATAGAACATTTTCTAATATAGACGATCTATTAGGCCACAAAAGAAGTTGATACATTTAAAGCATTGAAACCATACAAAGCATTTTCTCTCAGTGCAGTGGGATGGAGCTAAGAAATTAATAAGACAAAGAAAGCTGTAAATTCACAAGTGTGGGGAAATTAGGCACACTTTTATTAATTCTTGGAATATTTCATATAATGTGTTTTATTGTATTCCTCCACACCCCAACTCCTCCCAGATCCAGATCCAGTCCCCTCATACTTAAAAATAAAAAACATCGGGTCCATTTGTGCCACCCATGTTTAATCATCCACTAGATGGTGGTCGACATACAAGGAACTACACCTTTAACGAAGGCCGATTCTACTTCTCCCAGAAGCTATCAATTGCCAATAGCTCCTCAGCTATAAGTGGGACTTCTTGGCTGCCTTTCTCTAAGCTGTGATTTTGTGTGACTTGAGCTTACACAGTCATGTGTATTCTGCCACAAGAGTTGTGAGTTCATATGTGCAGTAACCCCATTGTGTATGAAAAACTGCTACTATAGTATATACATCCATCACCACTGGCTCTTACAATCTTTCTACCTCCTCTTCTTCAGTAATCCCTGCGCCTTTGGGAGAAAAAGGGTGTAATATAGGTGTCCCATTTAGGGCTGAGAATTCTGCAGTCTCTCATTCTCTGCACCTTGACCATTAAGCACACTCTGAACAAATGGATCAAACAAGAAGTCACAGAAAATTTAAAAATACTTTGAAAGGAATGGAAATGAGATATGGCATAATAAATATTATAGGATGCAATTAAGCAGTGCTCACAGGAAAATTTATACTTGTAAACACATTTAAAAGGGATAAATATCTCAAATAATCTAGTTTAATGTTTTACAGAACCGTATAATGAAGAGTTATCTAAAGCCGAAGTTTAAAAAAGAAAAAAAAATAGAAATTGACAGATGGAAAATAAACCAAACCGTAAGAAGACCACACAAAGCATAAAAGAAAATATTTCTATTCATACATCCGTTATGTCCAGGGCTCAGAATACATAAAAATTACTTAAAATTCAGCAACTAAAGATACTTCAATTGTAACAGACATTTCTTATCCAAAGAATATATACAGGTGTCTGTTAGGGATGTGAAAAGTTCATGAGCACCACTAATAATTTAGAGAGATACAAATCTAGACACCAAAACTACCAAGAAGGAAAACATTAAGTGAATGAATTACTGAATGAATGAATGAAAATAGCAAGTATTGGTGAGAATGCAAACAATTTACAATTCTTTGAAATTTGACTACGAGTATAAAATGGTAAAAACCTGCCATGCAAAATAGTCATAGTTTTCTTTATAAAGTTAAATGTGAAGTTTCCATGTGATCCAAAAGTTCCACTATAGCCATGTACTCAAAATAATTGAAAACAGGCATTCAAATATATACATATGCACAAATCTTTACTGTAGCAGTAATCACCAGAAAGTAATCATTAAAAGATGGAAACAACCCAAATATTCATCAGTGGAAAACTGGATGGAGGAAGTATTGTACATCCGCATTGTTTATCCATACATGCCAGAATATCATTGACCATAAAAGGGAATGCAGTACTGACATGTGATGCAGCATAGATGAACCCTGAAACATGGTAATTGAAAGATGCCAGGCACCAAAGACCATACTGTTTTGAAGGCAAATTCATAGACAGAAATCCATACAGCAGATATTGGTTGTAGTCTGCCTAGAGGTAAGAGAATAATGACAAATTTCTAAGTAAAGGATTTCCTCTTGGGATGATGAAATGTTTTGGCACTAGGTAGTTTTGTTTGCACCACAGTATGAATATGCTAAATGCTACAGAATTTGTGCACTATAAAATGTACCTTATAAAATAAAATATCATAATATACTAATTTTAGCTCAGTAAAATTAAGTATCCTTTCCATATTATTTATGAAAGCCTTTAGGTCAGTAGAAAGTTATTAGGAATTTTGTAGACCTGAACTTGATGGAATAATGTTAGGTTTTAATCAGGTACTGCAAATGTCTAACACTTATGACTACATCTTTATCATTTTCAATTTGTAAAGAGAGAAGAAGAGTTCTTTGGGTCTACTTAATAGCCACAATATTAATTGCTCTAATACTCAAAACATTCCAATCTGTCACTAGTTGATTCATCCAAAATGCATTTATTAGCTCACTGGTTTATAATCCTTAATAAGGCTTAATTAGTGCCAGAAATATGCCGTCTGTGCCAGACATCTTGTTCTAAACTATTTGTTGAGAGACCACAAAGTATTTGCCACACCTAAATAGAAACAACTCTGCCTGTGCCCTTCAAGTAGTGCAGGGTCCCATGAGAGCGTTGTACTCACAAGGATGCTTCAAAAGTTAAAACACTGCTACAAGGCATTATGTTAAATTATCAAAATTTAAATGAAAATCTAATTTTTTGTATTTTTCATGATAGTATAATTATCCTTATAAACACAAAAAATTCAGCTTGATCTTTATCAATTTACAATATTTACTTACTATATTATTATAGGATGCATCTACCTAGTGCACAGCAAAATACAGGGCTAAGAATTAAATACTTATAAATGTACTATGTTTATTGTAACAGCCTCAAATGCCTTCTATACCCTTCCGCATATTCCCAGGAGGACATATAATTCTTGCTATGATTGAGAATGGCATTGTACTATAAAATGCACCACTAGGTATGAGTCTAATTTGAATTCGCTTTTTTTAACATTTATTTGTGTGTGTGTGTGTGTGTGTGTGTGTGTGTGTGTGTGTGTACATAATACATCTAGTCTGAGCATTCTTGTACATGTCTTTTGCATATTTGAATATGTGTTTCACCCACACATATTTATGTGTCTTGGTTCTATCACCAGGAGTAGAATTGCGAGATCATAGTGCAGACATGCATTTAACTTTAGATAGTACCTAAGTTTCCCAAACTGGATATATTAATCTACATTCTCACCAAGATCCTCATCTCTCAAAATGTACCATTAAAGAACTGAAAGAGAAGGTACATATTGTTGAAAGATATTCAACAAAAGAATAGAATCTGTAATATATAAAAGATTGCTATAATTCAGTGTAAGACAACAACCGTTTTTTTTTTCTCATTATTGTTAGTTGCTTGAGAATTTCATACAATGTATTTTGATTATATTCACCCCTCCCACATTCTTCCAGGATCCATTATCCCCACCCTGCCCACACCCACTTGTCCTTTTCTCTTAAAACCCATCAAATATAGTTTGTGTTACTCATAATACTCTTGGATGTGTGGCTTTCACTGGATCCTGGTCAACCCACAAGGGACTTCATCCTCAAAGGAAACTAACTAAAAACCTAATTATTTTAGTGGACAAAAGACTTAAATATGAAATTTTTTTCAAGAAAAAAGCCCAAATGGCCCAATGAAGTCTTGAAAAGATGTTCAATGTCACCAGTAGCTATGAAAGTACTGAATAAAGCATAATACGGCATTACATGCTAAGGGTTAAAACTCAAATGACTGGCAATATCAAATAGATTTAAATGATTAATAATTAGAATTCTAAATGATACTGTGAGTTACTTATTACCCAGCAATTCTGCAACAATCTTCTGAAATAAATATCATTTCCTTTATTTTACAGGGAAAAACAGTTTAGATGAAGAATGTCTCATTTTCCAAAGTGTTTTTCTATTTTAATGTCCACAATAAGGCTTAAACCAGAAATTCCCACCATAGATCCTTCCTTTTTCGCCCCGTCTACCCTTTTGTGTAAAGAAAAGTTTTCAAATTTATATTATTTTGAAAAATAATTGGGTTATCTTAGGCAAGATTAGCAAATGTAGCATTAAATTGACAAAAAGTTCTGTATCAGGCTAAATATTTTAATCAACTAGTGATGATATCCAAAGTTCTACCCATTTACAAAATTATAATATGCAGACAGTATCACAAGCCAATCTTCCCCAGCTTCTCTAAGAGTGTCATCAGCATTATGAACCTATGAAAAAAAATTGACACTCAATAAACCTGGCTATTCATCGATGAGATCCTGGCAGCAATGTGTTACACAACAGTATATGGAATATATATAGAGTAAAAGTCTTGGAGTTAGAAGAAATTCATTTGAGGCCAGCTTTGTTACTTGTAAATTGATTGAGTACAACCTTGGACAGGATACTTACTCTGAGAATTATTATTTTTTATTTAAAAAAGAATATCACCTATGTCACAAGATACTTACTCAACGAAATGTATAAAACAAACTGGTATTTGGAGTTCAAGGGAGAGTAATAAATATTTTCATTCATAACTACTTAGTTATGGCTTTAATCCTTTCTGAGAACCTGGGAAAGTAAAGACTTGCCTGTTCTGCTTCCAGTTCCATTTGTCATATAAAGACAAGGAGCGCTACGAAAATGAAGAGAGACCTGAGGTCCAGAAACAGATCCTTGTGGATATGGCCAAGAAGCTGCCAGTGTACACAAGAACTGGGACTGGAGGTCAGTTTATCATCTTAGCCAGAGAGTCAGCTAACAGGAATCTAAGGAACACTGAGTCATCTGTGTTGTTAGATTATCCTCCTTTTCCTCTCATCTTTTCAAAGTCACTGTGTGATTTTTTTCAACATTTCATTATAAAAAATTTCAAACACCTATCAAAGTTGGAAGAATTGTAAGTAACTATAGTACCCTAGTTCTACCACTAATGTCTTATTTTACTGCTTTACCACATCCCTGTCCATATATTCAACCTTTGTCTATTTTTCATTGGATCATCTTATTTTTCTGATGAATTTTAAAACAAATAGAAAATATTAGTACATATCCACCTAAATATGCATTATTTTGAGGATAAAAATTGCATATGAAAACATGTAAAAATATTAAGTGTACAATTCAACATGTTTTGAAGAATATACATACATGTAATCAAAGCTGCTAAAAATCTGTCATCAGTCCAAGAAGGTTCTGCCATGCCCCTACCCAGTCGATACCCACATACACATACAATGATTATTCTGATAAGTTTTCCCATGGTGATTAGCTTTGCCTGCTCTAGAATTTTGTATAAGTGGAATTATAAACTATGCAGCCTTGTGTTTGTTTTCTTTTAGTCAGCATAACATTTGTGACATTCATTTATATTGTTGTATATTTCATTGCTGAGTAGTATTACATGGTATGGATATAACAGCTTGTTTTTCTATTCAGTGACTGATAATCATTTGGGTTGTTTCCAATGTTTAGCTAGTATGAATCAGTTTTCTATGAACATCACCATTGTAGTAATAAACGAAGGAAAATGTGTCTTTGTTTGTGTGGTTAAATATCCTTTGTAGAGTTTTTCTCTTGGATTTCATCTGGATGAATGGAAGAGCCAGTTCTCCACCTTTGAAAGTTTGAAAATCAAGGCTCTTCTGCTGCATCGTGCTTTGGAAAGGATTCTGTCAGACACTTGGGTTAATTTCTTCAGCATTTGTTTATTCAGCAGATATCTGTTAAGATTCAATTTGACAGCTGAGGGAATTTTAATTGGACAACATTAAGGATTTGTTGATAATACTGTTAGAGAGGTAATGTCATACCACTTATTATTTTTCAAAGTATTCATACTTACTAAAATGCCTGTGGTTGTTTCAATATTTGCTTTAAATACTGAAGTAACAGAGCCAGTGGGGGGGAAAAACGAATAAATAAAAATGGCACATTATTGCACTTTTTGAACCTGTGTAATGATACATGTGGTTCATTGTACTCTTAATCCTATTTCAGTGGATGTTTGGAAATTTTGATGATTAATTTTGATTGTCAACCTGATTGAATTAAGAAAAGCATAGAGTGTGCCTAGTTTTAATGCCGGCACTTGAGAGGCGGAGGCAGATGAATTTCTGTGAGTTTGCAGCTAGCCTGATCTACAGAGCAAGTTACAAGCCAACCAGGACTACATAGTGAGGCTCTATCTTGAAAAAAGAGAAGGGGGCAGAGCAGGGCACATTACTGAGGCACACCTTGGGTGTGACTTCAGAGGACTCTTACAGAGAAGATTAACTGAATTGGGCAGACCTGCTCTGAATTTGAATGACACAATACTGTGAGTTGTGTTCCAAACTGAATAAAAAGAGAAAAGGAGAAAGCCACTGGAATTCCTTTCTCTGTGCCCTGGTCCACCCAGATATGAGCAGCTTCCACCACCACAGCCATGTGCTACTCCTGCTTCATGCCTTCTCTTCCTTGATGGACCATATCTTCTCAAGTCATAACCTGTAATGAATCTATTTCTCCTCAAGTTGTTTTATCCAGGTATTCTATCACATAGACAAGAAAAGTAACAATAAAAAACTTCCATAATACTATTTTTAAAAGCAGATAATATGTATGAGACAGTTGTCCAAGGAATAGGAATACAGACTTAGATAGGCCATGTCTCCTATGGAATAGAAATTATTTTTTTATTAAATTACATCATTTCCCCTTTTTCTATTCCTCCCTCCAACCCTTCTCGTGTAATCCCTTGCTTTTTTCTCAAATTCATGACTTCTATTTCTTTAATTGCTATTAATATATGTTCCTAAATATATAAATACAACCAACTCATTCCATATAATGATACTTGTATGTATATAATTTCAGGGCTAATTACTTGGTATTGGACAACCAATTGGTGTACTCTTCCCTAGGGAAGACTATTTCTCCTGTTCTCAGCATTCCTTAGTTGCCTATAGGTCTTTGTCTAGTGTTGAGGTCCCATGAGATTCCCCCCTTTCATGCTAACATGTCCTTTTTCAGGTTTTGTTTGGGTAGCTGTGTTGATGAGATTTCATGAATGTAACTGCCCTGACATTTCTGAGACACACAATCTCACATCAGACTTCCTTTTCTTGTCTATGAAAATCTTTCTGCCTCCTCTTCTGTAAAGTTCCTTAAGCCTTAGGTTCAGGAGTTGTGTTACAGGTGTATCAGTTCAGACTGGGCTCCATAACTCTGCATTTTGATCAGTTACGGTTTTCTGTAATGGTCTCTGTCTATTGCACAGAGAAGTTTCATTGATGGGGGTTGAGAACTACACATATCTATGGATACAAGAATAAATATTGTATAAAGAATGTAGTTAGAGACTATGCTTGTTTAGTAAAGTAGCAGACTGTAGGTTCTCCTTCAAGATCCATGGCCTCACTAACCCTGGGTAAATAGGTAGGTTTCCGGTACCAGGAATGATCACCCTCTTGTAGAGTAGTCTTAAGTCTAATTAGAGAACTGTTGGTTACTGCAAAGGTATGCATGCCACTTGTACCCTTAGAGTTTTAATGTCATGCTGGTCATTATTGTAGTTTATAGACATCATAGCTGGGTAGGACTGTTGGTTGCTTCCTTCCCTTAGAAACTTACATGGTACCTTCTTATACCATGAAAGCTAGTCTTCAGGCAGGAGGCTTTCAGGTCAGATCCAGCTTGAATCTTCTGAGTCCTATATCTAAAGTATATGGCTTCTTTAGTAATAGAGACTTATCTTAAATATCTGGGAGGCATCAAAGGACAAGAGCAATAGCCTATTAATGTTTTGGGAGTCTCATGGAGAACCCTGACCAGCAACTCAAAAGACAGCTTCTTATACTTAGCATTGATGTTTTTATTAGTCTATGTCTCTTGGGGTGCATTTTACAGCCAAGTGGGAAATTTTTATTTAAACCTTTATACATATATGTATAGGCATATACTTCTATGTATTATATGTAATGTTAGCTAAATAGATAATAATATGATTCTTTATGGCTTTTCCATACATCCTTACTATTATTTTATCCTCCTTCCTGTCTCTCCTGTATTGATATCCCTCCTGACCCCTAATTAATTCCTCCATTTTACTATTTCTCTTCAATTTGTTTGTAACCATCTATTCTCCCTCTCTATTTTACCCTCATCTCCCTTTTAACTTTTCTGCTTTCTGTGATCACTCCATGTTATAGATTCACATCCGAAGAATTGAATGTAGGAACCAGAGATGAGAGACAACATATGCTATTACTTCATTTAATACAATCTTTTCTAGTTCCATTCATTTACCTGAATTTCATGACCTTATTTTTCTTTACAACTGAATAGTATCCCATAGTATGTATGTATCATGTTTTCATTATCCACTCATCAGTTGAAAGACATTTAAGCTGTTTCCATTTCCTAGCTATTGTCAGTAGAGTGACAATGAACGTGTCTGAGCAAGTATCTGTGGAGTAGGATGTCAAATCCTGTGAGCAAATGCCAAGGAGTGATATAGCTCAGTCCTATGGTGGATTTATTTTTAGCTTTTTTAGTGTTCTCCATACTAATAAAAGTTGTTTGACAAGTTTGCAATCCCACCAACAGGAAACGAGGGTTCCCTTTTCCACACATCCTCTTCAGCACTTGTTTGTTCTCTTGCTGATCTTTGCCATTCTGCCTAAGATGAAAACTCAAAGTTGTTTTGATTTGCATTTCTGTAACTGCTAGAAATGATGAACATATTTGAGGTATTTATTAGCCACTTTTAATTCCGTAGAGGATTCTGTTCAGGTCTATAGCCCATTTTTTGAATGGATCATTTTTGACTCGTCATATTTGGAGTTCTTTATTCTGGGTCTTAAACATTTTTTGTGTCGGGGTGGGGTTCGAAACAGGTTTTTTTCTGTGTGTAGCCCTGGCTGTCCTGGAACTCACTGTGTAGACCAGGCTGGCTTCAAATTCACAGAAATCCTCCTGCCTCTGCATCCCAAGTCCTGGGATTAAAAACCTGCACCACCACCACCTGGCATTAAACTTTTGTCAGAGTATAGTTTGCAAAGATTCTCTACCTTCTGTGGGTTTCTGGTTCACATTATTGTTTCTTTATCTGTGCAGAAGCTTTTTAGTTTTATAAAGTCCCATTTGTCAATTAGTGGTCTTAATTCTTGGGTAAATGGAGTCTTATTCAGGAAGTCCTTTCCTACACCTATATTATGTAAGGTACTGCTGTGTTTTCTTTTAGCAGATTCAGTGTTTCAGGTTTCATGGTTATATCTTTGACCCATTTGGAGTTAGGTTTTGTGCAAGGTGATAGATATGTGTCTAATTTAATTATGCTACACATGGACATCCATTTTTCCCAATAACATTTGTTGATCCTTTTCTTCAGTGTGTGTTTTTGTAATCTTTGTCATATATTGTACCATACCTTCATCTGTGAGATAAAACCAACTTGGTCAGGGTGGGTAATCTTTGTGATATATGTCTGTATTCTGTTTGCAAATATTTTATTTATGATTTTTGCAACTACATTTATCAGGGAATTTGACCTGTAGCTTTCTTTGTTATTGTTATTGTTGTTGTTGTTGTGTCTTTACTTGGTTTGGGTATTATATTAATACTAGCTTCCTAAAAGCAGTTTCTTTTTGTTTCCATTTTTGAAAAAATTTAAAAAGTACAGGCTATAGATCTTTGAAGGTCTGGTGAAATTCTGCTCTGAGTCCATTTGGGTCTGCATATTTTCAAGTCAGAAGACTTTCTATAACTGTTTCAGTGTCCTCATTTGTTATGGGTCTGTTTCAGTTGGCTTAATTGGCTTGGCTTAATTTTGTTTGGACAAATCTAGAAATTCATCCATTTCTTGAAGATTTTCTAACTTAATGGAGTACAGGTGTTTAAAGTATTCCCTTATAATATTCTGAATTTATTTGTGTCTATTGTAACATTTCCTTGCTTGTTTCAAATTTGAATCATTTCTTTCTTCTTTTTCGTTAGTTGGGCCAAGGGTCTGTCAATCTTGTTTATCTTCTCAAAGAACCAGTTCTTAGACTCATTGATTCTTTGTAAACTTTTTGGTTTTATTTCATTAATTTCTGCTCTGATTTCAATTATTTCTCCATAGACTCAGTTTAGGTTTAATTTGTTCTTGTTTTCCAAATTTGTTACTTGCATCAGTAAGTCATTTATTTGTGTTCTTTCATATTTTTTTAAATTGAGGTTTATTTTTGTTTTTATGAAGAATATTTTTCAGTGTAGGCACTTAAAGCTATAAATTTCCCCTGTAGGGCTACTTTTAACTGTCCCAGAGTTTTGTGTTGTGTTTTCGTTTTCATTTAGTTCGAAGATTTTTTTTTAATTTCTTTATTGACCCACTCATTCAGTAATGAGTTGTTTCATATCCATGAATTTGTGTATTTACTATGAATTTGTTTGCTGTCAATTTTAAGTTTTATTGTATTATAGTCATATAAGGTACATGAAGTTATTTCAGTCTTTTTGAATTTGATAAGATTTGTTTTGCATTTCATGGTGTGATCTGTTTTAGAGAGGTGTCCATGGGCTACTGAATAGAATGTATATTCTTTGCTGTTTGAATGGACATCTATTAAATTCATTTAGTGTATGATGTCAACTAATTCTGATGTTTGTTTATTTTTTGTCCATATGTATGTCCATTGGAAAAAGTGGGGCATTGAAATCACCTACTATTACGTAAGTGATGTTAGTCTGTGTCTTTATGAAACTGAATGTACAAGACAGTTGAATATATATTTAAGATAGTAATATCTTCTTGTCTAATTGTTCCCTTGATTAAAATGAAATGCCCTTTTTATATCTTCTAATTAGTCTTACTTAGAAGTCTATTTTGTCAGATATTAGGATAGCAAACCTTGCTTGCTTCCTGGTCCCATTTGACTGATATACATTTGTCTATCCTTACCCTCTACATTGGTCTAACTTTAAAGCTATGATAAGTTTCTTGTAGACAACAGAAAGATGGATTTTGTTTCTTGATCCATTCAGCCTACATGTGTCTTTTAATTGGAGAACTGAGACCATTGATATTTAAAGTTTGTATTGAAAGAGTGTGCCAATTACAGTCATTGTGTTTTTGTTTCTTTGTTGTTGTTATTTGTATTCTTGGTGGTAGTTCATGTTTCAGTAATAACAGCTTCATTTGTTTTCTTTCTACAGTCTCTTAGCTAAGTTTATTCTTCAGCTGAAGTGTTGCTTACTGTATTTTATTTAGGATTGGTCTGCTGCATATAAAACTTTTTTAGGCTGTATCATGTGAAGATTTTCTTTTTCATTCAACTGTAACATAATTTTAATGAGTTCAGTAGTCTAGGTAGTCATGGTCCTTTAGAACTTGGAATGCATTGTGCCAGGCACTTCTGGCTTTCAGAGTTTCCATGGAGACATCAGCTATTGTTCAGATGGGTTTTCCTTTAACATGTGACTCGGTTTTGTTTGTTTGTTTGTTTTTTGTTTTGTTTTGTTTTGTTTTCTCTTATGGCTTTCTATATATTCTTTCTTTGTTCTGTATACTTAGTGTTTTAACTATGATATGCCATGGGGATATTTTTTCTGGTCTTGTCAATTTGGCATTCTACGTGCTTCTTTTATCTGTATGGGTATGTTTTTCCTTAGTTTGAGGGAAATTTTCTTCTATAATCTCATCTATTCTAGGGGTGAAAAGGGTGTTTGGAGGGAAGGATCATGTGGACTCATCTGGCTAGACCCTGGCATAAGATTGTAACACTTGGCTGGGTAGAGAGGTTGAATGTAGTTCTCTGGGCCTGTAGTTTATGGAAAGGGATGTCCCAAATACGCCTAGGCACTGGATGTGGGACCCGGGCTAGGTCTGGGGATTTTGGATGGGAAGGGTAGGATCAGGCGGATTTACGTGGCTAGACCTTGGTGCAAGTTTTGCAGGAGAGGTTAGATGGGCACACAGGGAGTCTATAGGTTGGTAGTAGATGGCACAGGTCCAGGCCAGAGCCTAGAGGTTGGAATGGCACAATCAAAATTGGCTAGACTTCGCCAGGGCACTTGATGTGGGACCCAGGCTATATTCGGTGGTCGGGGAGTATGTGGAGGGATGGATCAGATGAACTAACCTGGCTAGACTCTGACATAAGATGTGAAGAACCCAGGTTGGTGGAGACATTGTTTCGGTGAGGAAATTCTTATCAAAGTATATAATTTTTTTTTGTTTGTTTTCAAGACAGGGTTTCTCTGCTGTAACTCTGGCTGTCCTGGAACTCACTCTGTAGACCAGGCTGGCCTTGAACTCACAGAGATCCACCTGCCTCTGCCTCCCAAGTGCTAGGATTAGGGGCATGCAGCACCACCAACAAGCAAAAATAATTTTAAGTAGTAGTATATGATATGATATGAAAATATGATAAAACAGAGGATATGAACTAGATGCATGTGTGTTAAATTATATTCAGAGATACATTTTGTTTAATTTCTAACATGTCTTATTCTTTTTATTACCAAGACCAAATAATTGTTCTTATATATGGGGCACAATGTGGCATTTGAAGCAAGTATATATTGTGCAATATTAAATCAGAGTAATTAGCATTTTCATTTCCTTAAGCATTTATCATTTTTGTTCATTGGGAACCTTTCAGTACCTTTCTTCACATTCTTTATAAAATATACAATAAATTACTGTAACCCTCTTATGCTGTAGTACTTTAGAACTTATTGTTCCTGTTGTGACTGTATTTTGATGCTCATTATCCAATCTTTCTGTGATGGTTTGAGTAAGATCTCCCCCACAGTCTTGTGCATTTGAATACTTGATCTTCAGTTGGTGGTGCTGTTTGAGGAGGCTTAGGAGATGTGTCCTAGTTGGAGGACGCATACCACTGGAGGAAGACTCTAAGAGTATAAAGACTCACACATTTCAAGTTTGTTTTCTCTGCTTCATGCTAGTGGTTCAAGATATGTGCCTTTGTTCCACCATCATGGACTCTAGCCTTCTGCATCCACAAGCCCAAATAAGTTGCCTTGATCATAGGTGTTATATCTCTGTTATATATCTTGATCATATCTCAGCAAAGTAACTGTGCATTGCCTCTATCCTGCTCCCTACAACTCTTCCTGATGTCTAGTGACTACTATTCTATATTCTTTATCTAAGACAATTGTTTAGCTTCCACAGAGATACAAGAATGTATAATACTTGGCCTCCCTAATCTTCAACCTTAATGTAGAATCTCTGCTTATATTTTAATAAATTCATGCAGATCTAACTTAATATTCCTTCCAACATTATCCTATAGTCTTAATATCTGTTCCCATATATTTCCTCTGGATTTATGTGTTTATATTACAAAACTCAAGTAGGCATTTTCAAATACATTGTACATCCACATGAGTCACACTGTGTACCTCACCTTTATGTGCATGCTGGTGCTTTGTCTAATTGTAGATCTAAGATCAAAGAAGAGTGGCTTGTGAGGAAAATCAGTATTGTATTGTATGGTGGCCGTGATTTCCTGGTGTATCCCTTCAGTCATGATGGAAAAGCTAATGCCATCAATAATGAAGAGACTGCTTCCACTGGTAATAGGGAGGCCTCTTCCTCTGACAAAGAAGATTCAACAGGATTTAGGAGCTCAATATCCCTGGCTTCACCAGGTCTTTCACCAGGATTACAGAATCCTACTCTTTCACAGTCAGTGCCTCCAGTTTAGCAGTAAACATCCTATATCAGGAGTTCATCTTGCATTGTAATTTAAGTAGTCTCAAGATGAAATTCTGTATTCGATTTTCACTAATCTCTGTCCTGTGGCTATAAGAGATAAGCATCTCCTTCAGGAAAGAACATAGAAGCATCAGGTCATTTATGCAGTACTTGAGCAGGAAATTTGAAAGTCATATCTCATCCTTTTCTTTCATTATTTTTCCAGTGCTGTTAGGAACAACAAGTCAACCTCATACTTTTTAAATTTTCTTAAAATGTTCAAATATACATATATATATAGTCACCTATCTCCTTGCTTCTTGTGGTGAATAAGAGCATAGATTGGAGATATTTTATATATCTGCACTGCCAGAGCATGTCGTGGATTACCAGTACCTGCTTTAATACTGAAATGTAGTAGTTAGCATCTTTAAATTGAATAACATAAGCAACCCACTTGCGAAAAGTCAAACACAGACAAATTCTGAAAATCATTTTTTTCTTCTAGAATTACTCTCAGTATATATATATATATATATATATATATATATATATAACTTATGGTGCTCTGAAGCAAGAGAACCAGTAGATTAGACTAGATAGAAAGATGACTAGATGATAGTTAGGTGGGTAGATAGATAGATAGATAGATAGATAGATAGATAGATAGATAGATAGATAGATAGAAAGATAGGCAGATAATTTATCATGAGAATTTAGTTCAGGCAACTACAAAAGCTGAAAAAGTCCCATTATCCATGTATGAAAGCTAAAGTCTCTGAAAAGGTAGTTGTACAACTCCAGTTTGAGGTAAAAGTCCTAAACATGAGGAAAACAAGAGTGTGCATTCTAGGCTGAATACAAAACCTGGAGAGGGCTGATAGTGCAATTTTCAGTTCAAATCTGACAACCTGAGGAAAAAGGAACCTAAATTGCTTAAGTTCAATCAAAGAGCAGCAGGAGACTAATATCCCAGCTCATGCAGTCAAGAAGAGAGCAGATTCTCTGTCTTTTTGTTCTATTCAAGCTCTCTTCAGATTGAATGTAGCTAACCCAGAAGATGATCTGCTTTTCTGCATCTACCAATTCAAAGGCCACTTTCCTGTAGAAACACCCTTATAAACACACAGATATAAAACTTATCCAAATGTGTGGGTACCCAATTGTCTTAGTTCACTTCTCTGTTGTTGTGGTAAAACACTGACCAAAAGCTACTTGGATAAGGAAAGGGTTCATTTCATCTTACACTTTCAGGTAACATTCCATCACTTAGGGAGTCAAGACAGGGACTCAAAGCAGGAACACAAATATTTGGATACTCAGTTTTCTTCGTTCTCTTCTCTGTTGCTAGGATAAAACATTGAACAAAAGCAACTTGGAAAGGAAGATGTTTATTTCATCTTACACTCTAAATAACATCACCAAGGGAAGTTAAGGCAGAAACTCAAGGCAAGAACCGAAGCAGAGACCTTGGAGGAACTGCTTACTGGACTGCTGTCCACGGCTTGTTCAGCTAGCTTTCTTTATAACCCAGAACCACCTGTCCAAGGATGGCACCACCTACAGATAGCTGAGCCCTCACATATCAATCAAGAAAATACTCCACAAATATGCCCATAGTACAATCTGATGGAGGTAATTCCTCAATTCAGGTTCCCTCTCCCCAATTGATTCCAGTTCGTATCAAACTGACAGAAATTAACTAGCATACCAACTAAGTTGATTCCTAAAATTAGCCATCAAGACATTGAAAGAAGACAGAGATGATCACTAAGGACATAAAGAACTGTAAAGGTCATGGGACAGGCAAAAGGTTACAGTTTTACAAGGGCAGAGAGGTAGCCAATGTTACTGGAGCATAGATAATAGAGAGTGATACAAAGGATGTTTGAAAAGTTAGGCAGAGGCTGCAAGCTATAATACAAAATTTGTATTTTATTCTTCACATGTTGGAAATTCAGAGTGCCAAGTGGATAACAATATGATTTGATTTACTTTTTAACAAATCATCTAGCAACTCTATATATTTTGTACTGTATGGAAGCAAAAAACGAAGGACGAATGATCAATTACAGATCTATTGCAGGAATATATTGAGAGATGTTATGCTCTTCTGTCTCTCTCTCTCTCTCTCTCTCTCTCTCTCTCCCTCTCCCTCTCCCTCTCCCTCTCCCTCTCCCCCTCCCCCTTCTCCCTCTCCCTCCTCTCTCTCCCTCCTTCCCTCCCTCCCGCCCCCACCCCAAAAATGCATTAGTAGAAATGAATGCAGGACTCTGCTGAATTTGCAGCCTATTGTGTTAAATTGTTTATATTGCCTAATGCACACTTTAGATAGAATTATTATATTTCTCAAATTATCTGCACTTTTAGGTTTTATACAATTACAATAGCATTATACATAGCAGTAATCTATCAGTAAATGTGGAGAAAATGAGAAGAAAAGAATAAATGCTTTTAATTGGGAAAGAAAGAAATGGAGGGCGATGATTCTTATATGTGTGAATACATATGAATCACATACATATATGTGTGTGAATATATGTATACACACATATATATATATACATATATGCCAAAACTAAGATGTCAGAAAAACACCTTTACAGGTTAGAGCCCTGTCATTCATTTGCTGTGTCATTGCCTTGATCGTGGTACTTGATATGGCATAGGATTGTATTTGTTTTGTATTGTATTTCTTTATCCGTAAGATGGGGAATAAAACAAATTGTTCCAGATAAAATGTCTTTCCTATTCTCCAAACTGTAATCCTGAGAACCACGTTTTTAATCATATTGTAGGAATTGTATCTATCTTATACAATCTAACCTCTGAAAATGGGATATAAATTCTTATTTTCAGAGAGAAAAGTTGGAATAAACAGATTAAATGAGTTCCCAAATTACTGAAGCAGTTGATAGTAGTTAGTTTATAATACAAAATCTTATGGTCAGTTATCCAAATATGAAACTTACCCCCACTTCTTTTATCCCTTAAAGGTGCTTTTGAGACTGATACAACACAAAAATTTACCTACCACAATCTGTTATTACCTTTTGTTTGGCATACTGAGACAAATTTGACCATCTGTAGTTAGGATGTAACAAGATATAGCCACAAACTAGTAAAGTGTAAGGATCCGAACTTGTTCTAACTACCTTCTATTTTCTATAGCTGTGCGGTTCTGTGACCGGTGTCATCTCATCAAGCCAGACCGCTGCCATCACTGTTCTGTCTGTGCCATGTAAGTGACAACTATACTTTCCCTGGGCTGATGCTGGCCACTGATAGTAGCCTAGACAACAAAATGACTGATTCTAACATGTGACCATGCCTAGATAAGAGCATTTCCTTTAAGGCATAATGAACACATGCCAAACATTCTCACAGGAGTGATAATCATTCTAGTCTAAAGATAGAAAACTAATAATACATTTTCAAGAGAAATGTTTCATTTTAAGTGATTTCAGATTTATAGATTTATTCTGAAGAGATTTTTCATATGTCCCACACCCACTTTTTCCTATTATTCATGTTTCATTAGTATGATACACTTGTTAAAATTAATAAACCAATATTGAGACATTGTTTTTTCATTGTACTCTGTTATAGCCTAGCTTATTTATCAAAAAATGAAATGTTCTATTAGTGAAATTCTATGTAATTTACAGATTTTGTTATTCAAACCAATACTATATGAATATCTTGTCCAGATGTCATTTTGTGTGTGTGTGTGTGTTATTTATATATAATTTTAATTGTAATATACTTTTTAGATATCGTCACTTTCCCCCTAATATTCTTCTTCTTTTCCAGGATTCCCTCCAGCATACAACATTACATTAAGTAGTCATGTCTGTGGGTCCTCTAATCCATGACAATTTCTCAGACTTAACTTGGCTTTGATAACCTTGACAGTTTGTGGAATTAAGAATCAGATGCATTATAAATTATTCCTTAATTAAAATTTGTTTGGCATTTTCTCATGATCATTATACTGGGGTAATGTGATTTGGGGAGGAAGACCATGGACCTAAAGTACTACTATTCTCATTACATTGTATCAAGGGTACATACAAACGTGACTTTTGACTGCAACGTTAATATTGATTATCTCTCTCAACTGATGTCTGTCAGGTGTTTCCAGTGCAAAATTATTCTGTCTCCTCATTTCTGAACTATACTCTCTGAATTGAAGTCAATATACATAGTCCACACTAAAGTAATAGGAAGTTATGATTCCTCTCCTTGAAGGTGAATATCTGCATTAAGTATTTGGGATATGTCTGCGTAAGGAGATGTGTCTCTTCTGCACCACTTATTTGTTTGTTCAATCCTTTGAATCAATACAGAGGCATAGATGTTTATTTTCTGGTTTGTGTTATTAACCAACATTGTATTTTATTTTGTCTCTCAAATTGTCCCAGGTTTATAAAACCCAACTTTTGTGTTAGTATATATAATCTTTATGCCTTTGTTCTTGAGTATCTCTTCCACCCATATTTCTCTTACCTTTGATTCAAACACAGGCATGTATTTCCCTTGTGTTATTATTAAGTTAAGTCAACAAAACTAAAGATGGCATTTTGAGCCTTTTCATTGTATCAGTAGTCTGGAGTTTTCTATCCCTTTCAGTGTTGCATTTCTGGAGTTATCACTTGCTGTAAGCATAATCCCAGAATGTCACTGTGACTTGATCATCCTTTGAGTAATTGAAGGGGCAGTTATTTTACAGTTATCATCATGGAAGTCTGTAGATAGTTTTGCTGAAACTATGTAAAAATATTGCTAAAACCTTGAGTTCAATTTTGAGGTGTTTCTTCATTTCCATAGCCACATTTATCACACTATACTTTGTTCTCTTTACAGTTGTGTTTTAAAAATGGACCATCATTGCCCATGGTATGTCCTTTTGATTCATTTCTATCCTCTAAAAGGGTCAAAGTTGTTCAATATACCCAGTTTCCTAAGCAGAGCTGCAACAAGCCTATTTTTGCTGTCATAATTCACTTTACTTTGTACTTTGGGGTGGAAGGGTCAGGGGAGGAATAACATTTTAAAACAAGAATAGCATACTAGTAAAGGTATGGTAGTGAATTCCTGAGGTCACATAAGCTAATAGTCTTCTCTCCATTAACTTTAGCAATTGAGCACAGTAATGAAATACATCACAAATATTTCTCTTCTTCAACACTGTGCAATTCATATCTGTTTCTAGCTGACTTGATTTTGAAATGTTGCAGATAGTTAAGTTCAGCAATTCTTCTTTAAAAGTTGTATATCTGACCTTAAAACCAGTCTGGAACCACCTAATCACAAAGAGAACATGTCAAAGTATAACTACTAAGATTTTAACATGTTTTTAGCAATGAAAATCTAGGTTTGCTTGGGTGTTTCAGGAGCCATTCCAAAGCTATTAAGTAGTTCGGGTGACTCTGTGCCAGTAAATAAGAAGAGAAACAAGTGAGATATGAACGTGTTTTTCCAGTCTGTTTATATTAAGGAATAGCTATCTCTGTTGGGTTTCTACACAACACATAGTGAAGCAGCAGGGGGTCATGTACCTCCCTTGGTTAGTCCACTTAAGTATCAGTGTGTTCTCAATCAATAGGTCCTGATTTCAAATTAGTTTGCTTTTCTTTTTTTAGGGTTAATAACTGCATTGGATTTTCCAACTACAAATTCTTCCTTCAGTTCTTAGCTTATTCTGTTCTCTACTGCCTGTACATCGCTACAACAGTCTTCAGCTATTTCATCAAATACTGGAAAGTAAGTTTTTAAAAATCCTGATGGGATTCCCCAAAGTAAATGCAAAGTAAATGCTACATGTAGCCCTCCTCACCTTTTGTATTTTGAAATATCTACTAGTGAAGTCACTAGACGGCAAAATGGTAAAAACGAACTTTCCATGTTGAATATTCTAATGTTTAAGAAACTATTGAGAAAAGATTCCAGATCAACAAGTCTGTATCATCTGAACTATCTTGCTAATGCTCTGGGAGAATAACCACTCTGCTGACCCAATCTGTATATCTGTGGTTGAGTTTTAAAGACCTTTCTTACCAGCTCTATATTTGAAATAAAAAAAATGTTTAAACTATATCCAAATCACTAGTTTCTAAAAAGAAGAGAGGGAATGGGAATTTGTTAAAAAATACTTAGTAATTCCATGTTCAAGGGGAGTTGCAACATTTCTGTTGGGAAGAAAGATACACCGATATGAACATATGGTGTTCATGAACAAAAGGTGAGGAGGGCACAAAATGAAACAGGGAGTCGCTTTTGAACTTTGTGGGCTTTTTTAAAGATTTTTTTTTTGAGATGGGATTTCTCTGTGTAGCCCTGGCTGTCCTGGAACTCACTCTGTAGACCTGGTTGGCCTCAAACTCACAGAGATCCGCCTGCCTCTGCCTCCCGAGTGCTGGGACTAACTAAAGGCATCAGCTATCACACCTGGCCTCTCTTTTGAACTTTGTATGACAAAACAGTGGGTTGGGAATTGAGAGAAGGAGAGCTAATACTGGCTCTATTACTTGCGTCACTGTCTCATTGCTAAGATCCAATGAAAGAAATGTTAATTCTAATAATTAATACAAAATCTCAGAAGAAAACCTCTTACTTTCATCTTTCTCTTGCTTGGAAATGTCATAGCCTATCTATTTTTTAAAGTTAAGATATATTTCCATTTCCATTTGACCTGGTAAAATATAATGAACTATGTCTTTTGTCAACTTCAGCCAGTCAGACTCTCAAAGAAATCCCTTTCCTATGCTGTAGTACAGTTATTAATGTGTCCTTGACAAGAGTTATCCAAACTGATGTGAATAGGAAAACATAAACGTGAGCAGAGCTACTGGTTATTACTTTAGAAAATTTGCAAGCACCTATATAAACAGGGGTATCACATCTTAGCTGGAGTAGTAAACCAGCAGGGAGAGAATATAAACCACATGGTCAGAATATAAATTATAATGAATTGGAGAAAAGAAAAAGACAAGGCACTGAGAAGCTAAATTACTAAGAATATTTAAATTATAAATCAGGGTTTTTATTCCTAGTAGTGTAGAAAATTATACTTTCTAGTCAACTTGTTTAATCAATTCAGATAGGTTAATAGCTGTAAGAATCCGGAGTTATATAGTGGATATCAAAATCTCTAATTCAAACTAACTAGCAAAAATTCAAACTAGTAGAAATGATGAGGTTTTCTCATATATTTTCTTCAAATAGGAAACATTTCACCAAGATACACATCTTGATGCACATTTGTACCTCTTCTTTGGCCCCTTTGCACAGCACAAGATCTATTCCCCATTGCTCAGGTTCCTATGACCTAGTTGGCATTTCATGTGCATGCTGAGCTACTACTATAAATATGAAGAAAATCTGCTGCATCCTATGAGCAGAGAAGTATGAGCCTTGATCTTTCTTACATACCTTTCTTGGTCCTTAACATGGTGGGCTATTATTTAATCATGACTCTTTACCTTTATCACAAGGTAAGCAACATTGTATTTCACACATTTTGCCTTTAGTTCTCCTAGCCAACCAAATGCAAGCCAGGTACTATATGATTTCCTTCACTCTTAAAAGATAATAACTGAATATGAATTCATCACAAGAAATTTCTGGAAGTACAAGCAAATCCATGGTGACCATGGCCTTGTTCTTTTCCTATTTCTTTATTACTTTTCCTCCACAGTAGCCCAGCTTATGCCTGACATCTGAAAGGGCACGAGGCCTGTTGTAGCTTGTCCTTACACCAAAAAGGGCATTGACAGTTTAGAGAAATGATTCTTCGCCCTTGCTCTGGCCTTAGGACCACTTTAGTATGGCTTAGGGATGGATGGTTTTCTGGATTTAAACTGAGCCCCTTTTAAAATAAAAAATAAACACTGTCATATATTTTAAAAGCCATATCAAAGAGATAAGCTGTGCTTCCAAGAACAGCAACTTCTACTATGGGGTACTTTATAGTTCTTGAAGTATTTTTTATTTCTATTTCTTCTGATCCTCACCAAAACCCTGTGAAGTAGCCAAAGCAAAAACTATTTGTCACATTCAAAGATGACAAAACTAGGGCTCACAGTAGTTAAGTGACTTGTCAAAGATCACCTGGCTTGTAAATTTCAAGGGAGAACTTGAACATAAATCTTCCAAAAGCTCTGTGATCTTACATGTACCATGCCTATGATGATTCTGCTGTAGAGAGGCTTTATCTCTTCTAGAATAAAGGAATCAGAAGACATCACAGCATTTATTTCCTTTCAGTATTAAATTAAACAAATGGTACTCTCAACAGAGATATTAATCTTTGCCTTCTGTAAAATTAATAATGTACACCTACCACACTAGGCTATGAAACTCTTTACAAAGACTATGAATTATTATTACTTTAGAAACATAGTAATTATTATTTTACACATATTCCTCTGAACTGTCATTTCTTGAGTGATTTAGCTTGGTTATCTCCTGAAAACTCATTTTTGAATGTAGAACTGTTTGCACAAGAAAAGTTGATATTGTGAACCCTATCAAAGTACAACAAAGCAGATATTCTATACCAGACAGGTGAGTTCTGAAGGAGTGGTCGGGGAAAGGCTAGGAGCACAGCAACACAAGATGTGAACAGACTTTCATCACAACCTCACTTGCTCAGCCATTTCCCATTGCCCAGTTTAATGTAAAAAAGTAAAATCAATGTGAGCTTTAAGTACTTTAAAAACATGCTAAAAAAGTAGAGGTCATAAGGTCAAAACCTCAGTGATGGTGACAAGCACTACAAAGTACTATTTGTAGTCTCACCTAAGAATGGCAAAAAAAGAAGGAAAAAATAATAACCATTAATCAAACCAACCACAAACCAATCCAATTTGGGTGCTTATGTTAATATTTTGTGAAGGGAACATTTCAAGAAGGAGAGTTTCAGACAAAGCTTTATGAAAATTGAAGTACTTAAGGCAGCAGTTTCCTGAGCCTCTCTGCCCCTGTGCAAGTTTCACCCAGATCCTCCCTCAGCTGAGAGCATCTGTTGTGCTTATTTTCTCTTATCTTCATACTGCAAACATATTCGACCTGGAAGAGGTCCAGCATTTCCTCATGTAAAAATGAATAAAAATAGCCTCTATGGAAAGAAAGAAGTCTATATTGTTTGAACTTAGCAAGTGTTGCCAGGCACTAACCTTCTCTAAAACTGGCGTAGACTAGGATCATGTGGAAGTTAAGTTCCACTTCACTTAAGAATCACTTTAACTTTATTACTGGAGGGCATCTGGAAATCTCTCAAGCCAATTCATCATGCCAAAACAATGGTCATTAAGGGAGAGGAGGAAATAAGCCATAGTCATTCCTCCAGCTGTTCATGCTAAAATTCAAAATGCTTTCCAAGGTTCTTTCCTGAAGACAAAATGTTACATGCTATGCATGCGATAGAACTTTAGAACATTCATTCTGCTCTAGAATTGTATATCAAACAAAAGCTGGAGCCACATGGAAAATAAGATATTCCAGTTAACTATAACCACCTTTAGCTTCCTACTTTGACAACCGCCTGTAAAATCCTGCTTAATTTTTACTGTCTAAACAGCTGCTTCACAGGATGTAGTATACCAGCACATTCTACTTCAGCTGTTAAAAAAACACATGTAAAATTTTCAGCAGCTTTAAAATCAGGTCATGACTTTATGTAGAACATTTTAAAATTCTATGGTTTAACTTCTTATATTCACCACTAGCTTTTTCAACACACATATGGCCAAAGAAACATGATGTATAAAGAATACTAGTATAGGAATTAGAGAGATGGCTCAGTAGTTAAGAGCACTGACTGCCCTTGCAGAGGACCCGGGTTCAGTTCCCAGCTCCCACACAGCAGCTCACACCCATCTATGCTCCAGTTCCAAGGGATCTGATGCTCTTTTCTGGCTTCTGTTGGCACCAGACATGCACGTGGTATATAGACATACATGAAGACAAAACACACACACACAATACAGCAAAAAAAACTTTTAAAATAGGTCTGTCTCATATGAGGTTTTATTTTAAAAATCTATTATAGCCACCTTCAAGCAATAGGATGAACGTTAGTGAACTTATGATTCCCCTAGACCAGCAGTTCTCAACCTGTGGGTCACAACCCCGTGGGTGGGGGTAGAACAACCTTTTCACAAGGGTTGCCTAAGACAATCTTCATAACAGATAGTTGTATTATGAGTCATAACATTAGCAAAATTACAGTTATGACATAAGAGTGGAAATAATTTTATGATTGGGGGCCACCATAACGTGAGGAACTGTATTAAACAGTCACAGCATTAAGAAGGCTGAGAATCGTTGCTCCAGTGAATGATTCATAATCCTCAAGCTAAATGGAATATGACCTTCACACCAATTATGATCAAAGCATACCCTTTTACATTATTCTTTTCTAATTGGTACATTATATATTGCACTTAAGCAAGAATCCATTAAAGCTTTGTAAGGTAAGAGCATATCTATAATAAAGTATAATGACCAATATTTTGTAAAAATAGATAGATAGATAGATAGATAGATAGATAGATAGATAGATAGATAGATGGATGGATGATCAGAGCCTGAAAGGTGGCTTAGCAGGCTAAGGCACTTGCCATCCAGTCTGATGACCCTGGAACCCACATAGGCGAGGGAGAGAACTGACTTGCACAAGTTGTTTTCTAACTTCCATACATGCACACTTTGTTATGCATGCATGCACACACAAAATATATAAGTAAATATATGTAATAAAATTTAAAATGACAAAATCTATTTTTAAAATTGGAGCTAGACTTTTACACATGAAAAAATACAAGTCTATATAGAAAAAGTAGCCAAGTATCCCCACTTTAATGTTTTGTTTACTGTTTCTTTTCTAGGGGGAATTACCCAGTGTTCGCTCTAAGTTCCATGTTCTCTTTCTCCTCTTTGTGGCCTGCATGTTTTTTGTCAGCCTTGTGATTCTCTTTGGTTACCATTGTTGGCTTGTCAGCAGAAACAAAACGACCTTAGGTAAGACTGAATATTGATTAGGAAAATGCATATTAATGTATATCACTGTGCCCTGTGGGTTGTTCCCTACAGAGAGAAAACCTAATAATGAAGTACTTCAGCTTTAGTGATATCCCTTTGCCTCCAAACTGAGACAGATGGAAATACATTTTACCAAACTGGACAACAATAGCTTACAGACTACTACACAAAACATTCATGAATCACATTCCATACCGAACCCAAAACAGCCATAGCTCTTTATAGTGCACATTGGATAATACATCTCCAAATTTACAAGTCTGACCTATAAAAAGTATTCACATGAAGAAATGAATATCAGAAGGAAGAAGCAACATTAAATAAAGACAGACAATCTAATTGATGGTGCACCTCTCAAAACAGAGTCCTTAGAAAGAATCCAAATGAATAATGAGAATGAATGCAAAAATCCAGGTCATCAAGATTTCTCAGCAGGTAAGGATGCTTGCCAGGAGCCTGAAGACCTGAATTCAATCTCCAGAACCCATGTGGTAGAAAGAGATAATTGATTGCCACAACTTTTCCTCTGTCCTCCACACCCACCATGGCATACACACACACAGGTATGCCCTGCACATAAACACTCCCCCTCCTCTCTCTCTCTCTCTCACACACACACACACATACACACACACACACAAAATTAGATGAATCAAGAAATAAATGTAAAATTCCTTTTAAGAATCAAATTGAAATTTACAGTCAAAAGAGTATATGAAAGGACCACGCAAATGAGATATATATATTGAATCTACAGAAAGTCAGTATGCTAAATATTTTTTTGCAGTCAATTAGTACTCTAGGCTTGTTACTATATGTAGAACAAAAGGATTCTAGTGTGATAATTACTTCATCTATGGTGAATATTTACATTGCCTACAAGTCAGTACACAAGGAATAAGAAGAAAGTGTTCAAGTGTTAAAATGTTTAACTAGGATGGATTAGATTTGAGGGGAGTTTAGAGTAAAAGCCACTGCACTTTGAGAACTCATTTGCTAGGGAAGTCTTTGCACCCATTTTTCTAAATCAAATATATGTGTAGCACTTAGTACTTAGGGTAGTAAATTAGCACATTTTGTTGAGAGATAGCTACAAAAGTAGAAAAGTACTAAAAGCTTCATGATAACAGGGTCTGAAAACAAAGGACAAATGGAAAATGGTGAGATGCAGACAGAGCCCAACAGTGAAAGTGTTTGCTTAATGGGATAAATGTGTGTCTAAAAATAATGTGCACTAATGTGGCCCAATTCCTCATAGTCTTTGAGGTGATTACAGTTCACCCATTGACATTTTGTGTGGAGTAAAACTAGGTTTTTTACATTGCAGGTTTCATTGTGAACATCTTCATTTCTGAAATGTTTCAATACCAAATCAATGTCATTACCATCTCTTTATGTGTCATTACTTTGGTCCCAGATCTACAGATGGAGACCATTTGGCTGTTGTTGCCACTTTGATTCAAATAAAATGCTGTTAAATCTGTTTCTGCACTCCTTAAATCCAGCAGTCTGAAGACATGCTCTTCACAAATGCTGTATTATTTTTGTCATTGTGTATTTTCCCCCAGCTTTAAAAATATGAGAGTATAAATTCTTTATTTTCAAAAACAGTCTTACCTTTTATTAAATGATTAAACTGAGTTTTACTGAATAATTTAGCAATAATTAAGAATGTTGACCTATGCTAAAACAAAAAAAAATCATAAATCTAGGTAACACTTTTGGAGAGATGTAAAATCATCACAGTGATGAACTGCATTCCTTTATTTCTCTCTTCCTCATTTTCAACTCTCATGAACTGTCTTAGAGGCCTTCTGCACTCCAGTGTTTACAAGTGGACCTGAGAAAAATGGGTTCGACCTTGGTTTCATCAGGAATATCCAGCAGGTGTTTGGCGACAATAAGAAATTCTGGTTAATACCTATTGGGTCCAGGTAGGTAGTTATTATCACTGAAAGCAGCTAATTCTGAGCCATGCATTAAAGCAGATTTATTTTTAAATGTTTATGTTTGACAGTTTCACACATTTGAAATGAATTTTGGTCATTTTCACACTCCGTTCCCCTTTCTCATCCTCTTCTCTCTCCTGCTGGAACCCTTCTTCTCAACAAGTCTCCTACTTCTCTATCTTCTTTTTGTGTGTTTCTCACTGACTTAAATTAGTGTTGTTTGTATGTGTGTAGATGAGAGGATATTTACTGGTGCAAGGACAATTTTTCAGTGGCTACACCACTGAAAAAAACAATACTCCTTCCCCCAACAATTGTTAATTACTAATAGTCTTTCAGATAGAGTTCATCCCCTATCTTTGATGAAATGTTGATGGGCCTAATCTTGTGCAAGTCTTGTGCAGATAACCACATCTACAGTGAGCCATGGATGTAATGTCCATGTCATGTCCAAGAGATATCTTTCTGTTGCCCATTTGTCCACCCTCTGGGTCTTACATTCCTTCTACCATTTCTTCCATGATGTTCCCCAAGCCTTGGAGGAGGTGATATAGCTGTCCCATTTAGGGCTGAGTATGCTGCCATCACTTGTCCTCAACATCTTGATCAGCTATGAGTTTTTGCATTAACCACCTCCTACCTCAGTAAGAAGCTTCTCTGATGAAGACTGGGCATCTCCAATAGCAAACAGCACTCAATTTCTTTTGATACAAGGTCTCACTATGTTGCCCTGGATGGCCTAAACTCACTATGTAGACCAAACTGGCCATGAACTTGCACTTGTGGCAGTCCTCCTGATTCTTCCCCTTCAGTGCTGGATCAAAGACTTGTGTTACCTTACACAGCTACAAATGCAGATTTGTTATCAGTCTAGTACATTGGTTCTCAACTTTTTTCATGCTGCAGCTTTTAAATACAGTTAAAAACTTTTAAATACAGTTCCTCATGTTGTGGTGACCCCCAACCATAAAATTATTTTTGTTGCTACTTCATGACTATAATTTGCTACTGCTATGAATTGTAATGTAAATTTCTATTATGTGGATCGTCTTAGGAACTCCTGTGAAAGAGTTATTCGACCTCCAAAGGGGTCACAACCCACAAGTTGAAAAACTCTGGTCTAGTAGGTATGCTATTCCTCCAAGTTTTTCATTTCTGTGTCCATAAAAACAAATTATGAAGGGAGGGTATGATCAAAGAGACCCTTTCATGCTTTGGTTGTGGAAAGGTAAACTGGCACCAATCTTTAATACATTTGACAACACATATTAAAAACATAAGAATCAACATATCCATTTTCCCTGTGATATATTTCTCAGGATATATCCTAAAGATGGAGAATAAACTACACATGAAAATGTTCTTAATAGTCTAGGCATGGTGGTTCATGCCTGTAATTCCAGCATTTGGAAGCTTGAGGAACGAGAATCATGAATTTGACATCAGCCTTAGTTACAGTGTGAATTCAAGAAAAAGCTAAGTTGCAGCCAGAGTAACTCGAGTCCTGGAAATCTGACTAGGGAAAGAGGAAAAGACAGACACACACACAATTAGTAAACACTGGGATCAGAAGGGATACTGCTACCCCTCGATCTAGAGCCTTAGTGTGTTTATTATGTACAGCACAGGGGGAAGAGTTAGCTAGTCTCAGAAGGCAAGCAGTGTCAGGTTGTAAACATCTGAGAGGAGGAAGCTGAAGTTGTTGGTCTTGAATACACTGATAATGTTCATAAACACTCATACTTCGACTCCTGAATAAAGCTTTGCTATTCCTCTTGAGCCTGGCCCATATAGGTAATGGCTTTGCCAATTTTCCATAAGTCTGAGGTCTTGGAATCTTCAACGTGGCCATGCCCATGTCAACAATACACTTTCACTCAGGGCTTCCTCTGCAACCAACAGTGATAATGATGATGATGATGATGATGATAGTGATAAGCTTTAAAAATCCTCATCACACATAATTTAGAGCCAATAATTCCAAAACAATTTAAGTATACAATAATATGGAAATAGATAAATAAGCATATCTGCACTAAACAGAATATTATATAGTCAAAAGAAGTGTTTACAAAGATGTTGTCACAAGAGGAAATTCTTTCTATTTTAAAAGGAAAATGTAAAATCCAAAATGGTACATAACAAATATATATAGAATAAACACAGGAAAATATATCTCAGAAGTACTAAAAAATATAGCTTGACAAATACTCTTAGAAATGATTTTTCTTTTCTCCCTTTTTCATATTTGGAGTTAACCCTTAATATCATGGAGATAAGAATTAAAAGCAAGAAAAAACAGCTTGATTTAGAGATTGGAGGTTATTCTTAGGACTGCAATAAAAGTTCAAGAGAATGAAAAATTAAGCAAGATGTGATGTCGAACACCTTTAACCCCAGCACTTGGGAGGCAGAGACAGGTGGATCTGAGTTCAAGGCCAGATTGCTCTATATAATGAGATTCAGGACCACCATAGATACATAGTAAGACCCTTTCTCGAAACACCATTTTTAGAGCCAGTATTATATCCTCTAGGTGACTTTGTGAGACAGATCAAACTACCACAAGCCTACAAGAGCTCTAGGGCAGAGCATGTCTAGGACCTTTTCATATCCTTCAGGTCCACCGCTCAAACAGCAGTATATTCATGTTCTCTTGTTGGAAAAAACTTTGATGGGATCAGACAATAATGGTCACATTTTTTCCTCTGTTTCCTTGCTACATCAATACTTCCTCTATGCCAGTTAATATGGGGTTATTTGTTTAAGTTGTTGTATAGTCAACTCTTCCAGCTAGAAATACCAAGACAAAATTTGCCAATGGGTAATATTGATTAATAACTGTTACCAGGAATTAGCTATATACACTCTGATCACACACAAGTACTCACACTCAACTACCATATCATTCTAGCATAAAAACAAAAACAAAAACCAAAGCCTGTTCACTTATATTAAGTATTCTGATATTTTCTGTAAAGCAATATAAATAAAATCTGTAAACTTTTTATTGACAACATTAAAAAACAGGAGAAAAAGTACATATAGTATTAAATAAATAACCCAGAAGTCATTCAGAGTTAAACTTAGAATACACTCACCTATATAAACTCAATTGCTGAAATTGTAACCATATCTGGCTATGGCCTTCATGATTCCTGCCATGGCCTCCTATCTGTGAATGGTCAGAAATTAATCAGGGACATGCTCTAGATTACCAAAGAGGCTCACATGTAGATAAATCATCGCTAGAATCTACACTGCAGAGATACCTTGCCATGTCTCTTTCCTATTCTACAATGCAAGCCAAATAAATAACAAGGTACAGGAGAATTCTCTCACCCTTCACATCAGCTTTTTCCCCACTATATTTAGTGATTGTGAGTCTTCTCATCTCCCTTGAAAATTTAGGCTCAAAACACTATGATAATGGAATATAATTGAGACTATCATAGTTAAATGATATTTATGAAACTGCATGTGCATAATGCTATACTGGATATTGTAGAAAGCAAGTTAAAGAATGTCTTACAAGCAAAAACAGTCAACACTGACACAGACACACAAGACATGGAAATTAAGAGCAATTCAGTAAGTAGATGATAATACTTAGATGATAATAAGAGCTCATTTGACCATGGCTTTAGACAAAAGAACTAAGAAGCCCAAAGTCGTGTGGGATATAGCTCAGTGGTAGAGCATTTGAGTAGAGAATCTCAAAACAAAACAACCTCAAATCCATCATTATATCCCATTTCTGAGAAGATTATTACCACCTCAAAAGTTTGGACATGATGACACACACCTATAATCCTAGCACTCACGATACTGAGACAGGATATTACAAGTTCCAGGCCAGCCTGAACCACCAAATAAGACCCTGCCTGAGCTGTTGAGATAGTTCAGTGAACATAAAGGTGCTTTCCACAAAGCCTAACAACCTAAATTCAATCCCTAGGATCCATGTGATGAGAAACAATTTCCATAAGCTGTCCTCCATATATGCACTCATACTCATACACACATGTACACACCCTCCTCCTCTTCCTTTCTTCTTCTCCTTCCTCTTCTTCTCGTCCTCCTCCTTTGTCCCTCCCTCCTTCCTTCCTTTCCTTTCATCCCTCTTTGTGTGATAACATTTGAATCAAAAAAAGAAAGTTTGTATCAGTTGAAAATCATTACCTTTCTATCCCTCCAGCCCCGGGGATGGACACTCCTTTCCTATGAGGTCTATGAATGAATCGCAAAACCCGCTACTGGCAAATGAAGAGCCCTGGGAAGACAACGAGGATGACAACCAAGGTGAGCAGGCTCAGAAGAAAGGTTTTCCTCTTCATGGCAGACTCAACACTACATGATCCATGTTAATAAAACCAATGTAGTATACACTGAGTAAAAAATAGTCCAAAGAGATTTTATAAGTATGACAACCTCATAAGTGCCCTCTGGATGGAGGAGGACAACAATGACCAGATTTGTTGAACAAATATGGGTGGTTAAGGTAACTCTGTTAAGCAGGGTTCTCTAGAAGAACAGAACCAATAATAAACATGTATATGTTATATATCACATATTATATATTGTATGCTATATATTATAGAAGGAGATTTACTAGATTGGTTTAAATGATAGGGCCTTGACAGTCTAACAATGGCCCTCTGTATGGTGCAGATGTGGGAGAGCCCAGTATCTACTTAGCCCACAAAGCCGAAAGCCTCAGAAGTCCCATTCTGATCCTGGAGGCTTGAAGATTCCTGTAGAGCCTCCAATATTGAGACAACATGAGAAGTGTAAACAAGTTAGAGGCTGATGTCAGTGGAGGATGGAGTAGCAGTGATAGATGCACTCACTCAGAAGGAAGAGAATGCAGCCAGGTGACACTGCTGGACATCTTCATATCTGGGCTGCCCCTTCAGAAGGTGCCATCCACTTTGAGGGCAAGTCTACCCTCCTCAGTGATCATCTCTGCAAATACCTTCCCGGACATACCCAGAATCGACCCATAGTCGATTCTAAATTCCATCGAGTTGACAAATAAGACCAATCAGTCTGAAGATAAAGCTCGGCAGATAAAAGTGTTTGCCATGCAAGTATGAGAATGGGGGCTCAGATGCCCAGATCCAGTAAAAGCTAGATGGGCTGGTTTGTGGCTCATCCATAACCAATGCAGGCGGCAGAGACAGGATATGTCTAGAGCCAGCTGGCTGGAAGATTGACATAAATATTGAGGTCCAGGTCCAGAGAAAGATCATGCATCAATATATGTGGTAGAGAGTGATCAAGAAAGATGCAGAACATCAGTCTCTGCCCTGCACATGCACGTGCTAACACAGGCATACACACCTGCACACACATGCATTCTCATCCATACAAGCATACACACATGAATGCACATCATACACATACAAAAAAAAACTTTACAGAAGTATTAGATAGTAGCTTAAGCACATCCTTACCAGCTTCATGATACCATGACTTACAACTATACAGATAAATCAGAAAACGTAATGAACATAACTGTGCATGTGACTGTACAATCTTCTCAGATAATCATTCATGGTGTTTTACTTGACTCCAAAGCTTTACCTCCATCAATGGGCAACAGTTCACCTTTTTATACCCTCCTTCATATTGGTTCAGTTTTCTTTAAAATCATACACTTTTAGAATGGCTTAAATACATTACAAAGTAAGAGGTATGTGGGGGAAAACTTGCACATGCCTGTAATAAGGGCAAAGGAAAAATTTTAAAAGAGGACTTTGCCCTCCCAATTTCTTCCATCAGATCATTGGGTCATCTTGAGACATTTTGTGAGGATCTAAAGATCAAATTCTCCTGTCATGTGTGTTCTATTCTTTGTCTCTGCCCATCAGTGTGCCTACTCCCGTGTCTCCCATCTTTGCAAATGTTGCTGATACCAGCCACCAGAGAGTAGATTTTAGCAATTATTGAAATATAGCAGTAGTAGCTAGCAGCAGTTTTTAATTAAGGAATTTTAACAGTCATTATGAAGTGTACCTGGGGTAAATGAAACTGAATGAGGATATGAAAGTCTTTGAAGTGAGGGCCAGATGCAGAAAACAAGCTTTTCTAAGTGTTCACACAGTTAACATTATCCAGGCCTGGGTTCTCTACCTGAAAGTGCTATCTTAAAAGAAAGCGTGTTTCAGAGATGAAAAATGATGAATTAGCCCCGAGCTTATAATTACAAATGAAGATAATTCTTGCCCAGCCAAAGAATTTTGAACATGGAAAGAACACCTTTTATTCCTCCTGCTTATTGTGAAAAGCTGGCTGTTGTTTTGATGTGCCATCCTCCTGCTGTTAGTCATTCTGAACAGGTGGTAACTTTCAGCAATCTCAGATGATGGGAATCCTTATCTTGGCATTGACTCTTTCCAACAGAAGTTAAGGACATACCTGATATCATAGTTGCTTGAAATAATTTGACAATGGAAAAACAGTTCATATCTGAGCCTTTGTTGTCTAGCAGAACAGTTTAACAATAGATGTAGTACCACATCATGTGGAAATTGCTTTGGAGGGGATGGGGAGATAGCTTAGTTGGGGAGATAGCTTAGTTGGTAAAGTGCTTTCTATACAAGCATGAGAGCCTGCATTCAGATCCCTAGCATCCACATCAAAAAACATGCTTTCCTTCTCCTTATGTGGATGTAGGTGTGCTTGCCATAGGGCTTGTGTGGGAGTCAGAAGACAACTTTGTGGATTTGGTTCTCTTTCCACTTTTACATGAGTTCCAGGGATTAAACTCAGATTGCCAGACTTGACCAGCTGCTTTTACCCACTGAGCCATCTTTCCCACCCAAGACATTCCTTTTATTTTGAAGCCTCTAATTCTTGTCTTTTTCAAAGATATTCAGTGATAAATTTTTATATAAATTCATATTTTATAAAATATGTTTATATGTTTTCCATCCTTAAACTTCAATGCTGTGTAGATACAAATATTTTATAATTAATGAAAGTGAGAATGGGAGATATTAACTAACTCATCCAATAGCACATAACATGAATCAGGCAGCACTTGGAATCAAATGAAGGTATCCTGATTCTAAATCCTGAGATTGTTGCAATATAATGGTATGTCTTTTGGATGAAAAAATATGAAACACAGTACTGTGAATTAGCGCCATCTTGTTATCTGAAACATCCAAGTGCTCCTAAAGTCACAAAATACATCATTGTCCACAAGCCTGTTTAAGCTTTATCAAGACTACTGTGCCATCTTACATAAATGGGATTTAGCCTGTTCTTATGTCTAACAACTTTGCTATATAATGGTGCTTTTCTCTAACACAGATTCTCAAGCTGCACTGTTTGTTCAGTTGACTGTGTATTACCCTCAGTCATGCATATCTTCTGTGTTTATGTGGTCATATACAAACTGTTCCTGTACTTTTTCCAACAATGTCTTAATTAATTCTTTGATAATTTCATACTATGTGTTTTGAGCATACTCTCTCCTGTAGTTCCATAACTGCCCTCTCTACCCTCCTATTCCTTCCCACCTAACTTTTGACTCCATGCTCTCTTAACAATTACATTCCCAAGAAAGGTGCTGTACGTTAAAATTACCTGTATTGCTTGTGATTTGTTTCAGTTTCTGTTAGAAATTATGCCAGAATTAATTGCTAGCCAATAATATAATACTCAAAATACATTTTGTATTTATTAATGGCATAATGTAAAATACTCAAAATGCACATAAAATGATAAAATATGGCAACAGTAACTTGATAAGTGATTATGTGATGCCAAAGCCAGGAAAATTTATCTTCTTTGAAATCCCTACCCTAATTTAATTCTTGAAAGTACTAGGTTTAAAAAACACATTTATGAAATCAAAGCATTTTAATAGGTTTCTCTGGAGAGGCTTTTAAAAATAAAGTATTTAATTAATGCATAAATACACAGAAGATACACAAATGAGTATGCACATCTGTGTAATTTTCTGTAGAGATTAAACAGGCATCTTTTTAAAAGATTGTTTGAGAGATTTGAAGTTGCATTTCAGCTTTTTGAGGAAGTGATCCAGAAATGTCTGTTACATTATTGCTTTTTCTCATTATACATTTTCCTATAGCTTACATTAAAAAATTAGAGATGACAATAAAAGTCTTTATACTGATCTATTCCAAATGGAACCATTTCCCCCAAATAGGAGGGATGGCATCTCCAGCCCTGCCTATTGTAAGTGTCATGAATAACAAAGTGGGCATGATTGTCAGAGAGATACTGAAATGCAAACTACTGTAAGCCAATATCTACCTGCATGTAAAAATGATATTTTAAAAACTTCTCAAGGGAAGTAAGTCTAGCCTCTTATTATTTTCTGATAGAACTCATTTTTAAATATGTTTTATCTTTCTGGCTCTGATGCCTTTCTGAATGTTCTTTGTTCTTTTTGTTTCAGTAGGTAACAAAGCCTGTTCCATTTTCCAACAATAGCCTCTTTCACACGAGTAGCTGAATACTTTGATCACTAATGTTTATTAGAGATTCAGCATTCGTGGAAATTCAGGGAAGGTCATTCTGTAGGTAGTGAATTTAACAGAGATGTTGACAAAGACTTCAACAGCCAGAGCAATTGTTTCTACTTGTGAAATGTGTTAGTTTTCTGCCACTGTAAGAAAATACCTGAGATAATCAACTTATAAAGAGAATAGGTTTATTGAAGACTGTACTCAATGATAAGTTGATCCTATTGTCTTAGACCTCTAACAAGGACATCCATAGTGACAACAGTTTGTCATTGAGAAAAAAATCAATCCCTTCATAGCCTTGAAGCAAATTAAAGAATAAGAATCCGGGACCCACATACTCCCTCAAAGGTATGCCCCCAGTAACCTAAAAACTTTCCAATAGGCCTCAGCTCTTTAAGATGCTGACACCTCCAACAGTGCCACCCTATGAACCAAGCCTTTAAACACATGAGCCTAAATTTAGGGGGCATTAAAGATTCAAACTATAGCGCAAGGAAATAAATCACATATTCTTTTATTCTTACTTATTTTTATTATAAAAAATGTGACACATACAATGCAATGTTTTTACATAGATATATGCAGTGAAGTGGTGAGTAACATAAGTCATCTCACAACATTGTCACACTGCATATTCTAGTAGTCCTCATGCTGCCCTTTCCGTTTCCAGATTTCTCTCCATAATGGCCACTCTGTATACTTAGATATATACCTCTTCATTCTCGCCTTCTGCTGCTTTGAGTAACTACTGTTCTGTTCTGTTGGCCTGCATTTGACTCCTTTTTAAAATTTCTACATATCAGAGAGATCATGTAGTACTGGTTGGCTTTTTTTTTTTTATGTCTGCCTGAATGTCATCGATTTTTGTTCATTTTGTTGTAAATGGTAGAAGTCCCTTCTGTCTTAAAGATGAATAATAACCGGATAAGTGTGTGTGTTTGTGTGTGACAGAGAAAGAGAGAGACAGAGAGATTCATGTATCCATCCACAGAGACATTGGTCATTCTTATTTCTTGGCTATTGTGAATAATGCTACAATGAACATGGGAGTGACTACATGTCCAAAAGAAAGTTATCTGGGTCACATGGTTGTGTATAGTTCCATTTTGAATTTTTCAAGAGACCTCCATAGCAGTTGTAACAATTTGCATTCCTAGCAACAATGTATGAAGGTAGCCCTTTCTCTACATTCTCACTAATAGTTTTATTTTTGACATGTTTGTGGGTCTGAGGATTAAACCTAGAGCTGTGAACATGCTCGGCAGGCATTCTACCACTGAGATATTCAGCAGCCCTGTCTTATGACCTCTTGATAACAGCCATCTTAACAGATGTGAGGTAGGCATCTCATGGTGCTTTTGTTGTTCATGTCTATGACCATTAAGGATTTTGGCACTTTTTCATATACTCAGTGGCCATTTTCATGTCATCTTTAGAAAGATGTCCATCTATATAGTTTTATAATTTTAAATCCAGTGTGTTGGGCTTTGCTAATAGTCTGAATTCCTAAATACAATTTGCTTATTGAATACTCATCAGATTTATAGTTCATAAGTATTTTCTCCTGTTCTATAGGTTGCTTTTTTGGCTTTTTTCAAGACAGATCTTCTCTGTTGTAACTCTGGCTGCCCTGGAACTCACTCTGAAGACCAGGAGCCTTGAACTCACAGAGATCCGTCTGCCTCTGCCTCTCAAGTGCTGAGATTAAAGGTGTGCACCACCACTGCCCTGCTATATAGGTTGCTTTTTCATTTTATTGTTTCTTTTGCTGTGAAAAAGACTTTTTGGTTTGATATACTCCCATTTATTTATTGTTTTAGTGTTTGTTTCTGGTGCCATATTACAAATCATTCTTAAGACATTTCCCCCTGTTTTTTTGTGGTAGTTTTATAATTTCAGATCTTTAATGACACCCTTGTTTAAAATAATTGATTGTATATGCTTAAATTTCTTTCTGGGCTTTTTCTTTTGTTCCATTGTTCTAATTCTATCCTGTTTTTATTATCATAGGTTTATAATATAATTTAAGATGCAGTAGTATGATGCATATTGTTTATCTTTAACAGAGTTTTTCTGGATATTTATGATCCTTTGTAATTCTTTATAATTTTTTGTTGATAAAAAATCCATTGGAAAACATCCATTGGATGCAGATTGTGGTGAATATATAAATTAATTTTGGTAGCATGACACTTTAACCATCAATTCTTCCAATCTGTGGACACAAGATATACTTCCATTTACTTACATCCTCTTCAATTTCTTATGTCATCATTTTATAGGTTTTAGAATAAGTGTCTTTTCCTTTCTTGATTATGTTCATTCTATCTCTCTATTGCGCTGTGCCACTTCAGGGACTGAGAGGATACAGATAAAATGAAACTGCCTTTCCTCCCTTGAGTTGCTTCTTACACTGTGTGGCTACAGCTTTTTAATCAGATTTATGAGCTCTTCAGAGTTATCTTAATTCATGGATGGATTCCAAATGTTTGCTCTTTGTGGAAGGAAAGAAGGCCAAGATCTCTTACTCCACCAATATCACCTGGAAATAATTCTTGTACTAGCATCTATGATTGATTAATTATATTAGCTGCTTTCGAGATGTTCTTAGAAATACTTTGAGAGAAATCAGAATTCAATCTACTTGTTAGGAAAATTTAGTGTGAAGATCTTACAAAGAGGTTTCTGTTCACATTAATGCAAATAAGCAACTTCAAGTGTCCCATAGTTCTCATGTTGGGGTGCACTCACAGAGAAGCCTAAACTGAACTTGTGTGTATCATGATTGGTCAGCCAGCATCTTCCTTAATACCCAACCCTCTGCATAAGGTTGCTATCATAAGTATGTACTTGCCAGGGTCTTAGGAAGCAAGTCACTTAAGTCCTAAGTGGTCCTGAACCTGTGAGTCTTCTTCAGAGTCTAAGTGTAAGCCTCAAGTTGTTCCAGGGTTTATAAGAACTTCCAGATTCTTATTTTCTATGCTAAATCTAAATGAATAGTAATTGGCCTTTCAATTGATTCCTTCACATTAGACCCTTGAATTTAAGTCTTCAAAAACAGATTTCAAAGAACCCCATTTGGTGGTTATCCATTAGGTACTTAACTCAGTTTTTGCTTTGATAATAAGTTAGCATCTACTGATTGTAATCCATAAGGCTTAGTTCCTTAGTTCGTTAGTTCCTAGTAAAGAAGGTAAATTCAGTTCAAAAGGACTTCTCACACAGCTCTTCCATCACCCTGTTTGAGAATCCAGTAGAGAATCCAGGTCAAGGAACATGGTAATTCTGCACAGCTTCTTCTAAACACTCTAATCAGTGCACTAACTGTAATAAGAAAAACATTTCCAAAGAATCCAGCAGCAAAAGACCCAAATTTTCCTTAACTAGCCCAAACTTCTTTTAACTCCAACTAACAAGAAACAAAACTGATTTCATTTGATAATTTTTAATTAAGTTATGTCCTCAGGGATATTTTTATCAAGTAAAAAAATCTATAATATGAAACAAAAAATGCTTGAATTTGCAAATATAACCTTCTAGTGTTAATGATAATTAATACTTGGATGAATCAATCTCGTGCCTTCCAATTGTCGAACAGTTGTCAAGAAAAGTATTATTTTGTTCCCAGTATAAAATGTTTTACATATAGGCTTTCAAGAAATGGTCTTGAGTCTATCTAATTTCCTACTCCTTTGCTTGTACAAACTTTCTTTATATGATGCACATTAGTACTGCTCAAGGTAGAGCATGTTTCTGACTTGCTTTTAATTTTTTAGTTTCTACTGCTATGACAAGTCACCTGATGGAAAGAATAGCAAAAGAAAATTAACTAGCATGTATTGAGAGTGTCCTGAAGTTGGTACATTGACTTCATAATGTCATTAAATACTATTCTCCTTGAACTCAAAGGTCTTGCAATAGCTGGTTGAGATAAGATACATACATGAAAAGTTCCCCAACAAAACACAATACAGAGTATTATTGACCAAATGAGTAGATTGTTAGATTGACTCAGCAAATAAATTGGCATCTAGCCTTTAGACACAAGACCAAAAACCTTTATTCTGTCAGTAGTCAGGAATGACTGAACGTTTTTGAGTTATTGAGGAAGTTATTGAGGAACATTTGTCTTCAGAAGGTGATGAAGAGATACTCCTAAGAAAGAATAGAAAGAATACTGTCATCATGTAGCAGAGACTGTTCTAAACCCTGGACCTTTTAAGAGGATTGGTGAGAGCCCTTGTTTTCATCAGAACTCAAACTCTCCAGGCACTTCCTATACATAAGAGGCCTTTCAATCAAGAGCTGTGTTATTTGGAAGATGTCTTTTTGGTGAAATTCTGTTCAATCATCTTCCAGGCAGAGACAGCCATTGACTCTTGCTTGAAGAAAACATTGCTTCATCACTTACCTCTTCAGGTCTAACTGTACCTCTATGGTCATACCCGTAGACCTTTAAACATCACCATCCTTGTGGATATAGTCTCATAAAATTTATGCTATCTTCCTTTAAAAAAATCTACTTCTTCAAACAGTCATTAGTTGAAACGTGGGAACAGCTATGGAAAAGTCCTTAGACTTAGTAAATTTTTACCAGATTTTCATATGGGAATTCAGGACACATTGATATATACTAGCACCTTCGAAGTTAGTCTTTAAACAAGTCATATCCTTATTATATAGACATTTGGGATTGTTAGGTAAGTAGCTCTTTTCCAGCAGACTATTTTATTTCTTACTCTTACATGCAAGAAACATTGTGATTCTAGGGCAAGATGTCTGTATGGTTGACTAGAAATACTACAGAAAAAAAGGAGAAACTACAATTCCTTCAACTTACTTGGAAGGTAAGACATGTATCTAAAGTTCATTAAAATTAAAATACAACATCATTTCTGAGCATGGTAGGGAATGCATTTAATCCCAATACTATGGAGGCTGAGACAGAAAGATTGTACGTTTGAGACTATCCTGGGCTACACAATGAAACCCTGTTTCAAACACACACACACACTGCTTAATGAACCATATGATATGAATAAATGAGCAGAATAATAAAATTTGTACTATTGAAATGAATCAGGTAAGGCTTCATAATGTAGATACAATTCAAGCTATCTAACTGGGACAAGAAGAAAACAGCCTAGGTCCAGTAAAGAGTTTTGGCAATTGGGTACTATATGAGAAATTATTGAACTCAGAGACTTAACATTTGCCTATTTACATGGCAGGTGATTTATAGGCTCTGACACATTTAATAATCATAATCAATTTTGTGAGTTGTAAATATTTAGTAACCTCATTTTATAGAAGAAAATGAAACTCAAGTTCAGAGAAACTCAATGTCACACAGCAGAGCAATAGAGCAATAGATCCTATCTTCAATCCAAACTCTTAATTACTGCATCACTCAATATCTCTCCTTTTTTACCATCTCCTTTTCAGTTCATACATTTTAAGTCTCCATTTAAAATAAAATACTTCAGTTCCTGTGCCTCGTTTGCCAGAAATAGAAGGATTAGGAAACCATGAGTAAACTTCTGGTATGGGAACATTTCCCAGTCAATAGTTTGAGCATGTGACTTTTGGAAAAGCCTCTTCTCTCTATACCTGTTTTAATTCCATTGGTGCAGGGCTTTCACCAATGAATATGCCTCCTTGTCATCCTTGCTGAGCCACCCAGCAGCATACTACTACAATGTACTAAAGAGCATGGTAAACTTAACAATATTTACATTGCTTCCTTATTCTGAGACCAAATTTCTTTCTTGGTATGTTCTCTCTGTACTCGTTTTCCTCTTATCACAACCTAGCATTTTGACCACTGGCCTGTAGACAACACCTTGTTATGTTCATTAGTTTCCTTTTCTCAAGAGTAGAGTTAAATATATTAATAAGGGGGAAGTAGTACTAATGACAGTTGTAAGGAAGAGGGAAGTGCATGACTTAATGTAAATGTTATAAGGGTACTAGGAAGAAACAAATGACATATAGGTGATAGGTATGAGTCATAATGGAGATAACATGATAAAAGATTTGGTAGATTTGATAAAATAGGATAGTTATTAATATTATAGCTTTCAGTTAGTATTGATATAGTTAAAGGTAAATCTTAGAAAGATCACTGAAGCACTGGTACACGAAATGAATTGGAATTTTGAAATAAGAAATGGGAAGAGTAGCAGAAAGCTGAGAATGTGTCATAATAGCTTCATGGCAGTAACTATAGAAATGGAGAAAAGGATCAAGGCTAAGAGACCTTTTATATAGCTAGGAATAGTCCACCTACTAGAGAGACATGGGAGTCATTTGTGTAGACATGGCAGTTCAACCTGTGCAAATTGGAGGAGATAATCAAGGAAAAGATGAAAACTAAAGAAAGGAAATAAAGTGCATTGAAATGTATCTTTGTGGACAAGGAAATGATGAAAGAGAAAGGGCCAAGGTTAGGATATCACAAAACGAAATTCAGGGAAGACTACCACCAATACTGTGATGCCTGCCTCTATTTTCAGGATGAACAGGCTGAGGCGGGAGGGCAAGGATAATGTGACTTGAAGTGAATAATTTGTCATGAAGCAATCATGACTCAAGTTCTTGGATCCTCCACATTGCACTCTTTCCCCTACTCTTCTAATTTCTGAGAACCAGTGGCTAAACACACACACACACACACACACACACACACACACACAGTTACTTCATGGACTATCAACAGTTCGTGTGGTAACCTAGATTTTAAAGGAAAGGGATAGATCTTAGGTAATGTAAGAAAACCAGAGCTGAGCCAGCATACAATAAGACTGAATTGACATACTTTTGATTGGATAATAGGGAAATCACTACTGCATAAGCGGCAAGAGCAGGGGCTGGAGGAAGCAATGTAGGTGCAGACTGCAGGAGGCTTTGAATTGACTTCCTAAATCCTGTTATTTGTCTTCTGTTACACAGAACACAATTCTTTGAAGTTTCTGCCTTTTTTCAATTCATTCCTCACCTATGCAGTCTTAGCTTAATCTCACCCTGGGAAAGAAGCCATGAAGGAAATTGAAAATCAGGTTTTTCATCTGAAGCACCAGTGCCCACAAGAGCATAGTTTTAATTCAAATAATTGTTTGGTGGGAGTGTTGTTGTGCCAAACCAGAGTGTGAGTCACTTCAGGAAAAAGTAAAGGAAACCCACTTAACAAAATCCTAAAGATCAACTTCTCCAAGACTTTACTCCCAAACACACCTAAAATGTATCAAGACAGCCAACTATCATCTAGTAATGAGTATTGAAAGAGTTAGCATCACTTCTCAGGAGCAACAAGATCAGGACATTTATTGCACTTAAAAATTGTCCTTGCCACTATTGATTGCTGTCTCAGAATGTTCATGACATTTTTGAGCACTTGCTACTTATTTCTCCCTTTGTTTTCTAAACGAGCTATGCTATGTTCTCCACCCCTCACTGAAGATCTATCTGATTTCAGATCTGATTTAACTCTGCCTTGAATCTAGCTAGACATGTTGGTTCTCACCTGTCAGCCCAGCACATGGGAAAGTTGGTACAGGAGGGCTGCAAATTCACAGCAAAACCTTTCAGAAATGGGGGTGTAGGGAGGAGTCAGAGAGACAGAGAGATTGAGATTCTAGAGAAGACAGAATCTTGTGTGTCCACAATAGTGGTTTGATTCCAAAGATAAACATTTTTAGAGCCACTTTTGCTTTTCTCTATTGCTGGAAAAAACTGTTGTGGGTCTAAAGTCAGCCTGATTAACTCAGTAGCAGGAGTTTGCCACCCTGTCATGGCAAAAGTAGCCCACTCTGACTAGTTAGCCTCAGTCTTCAGAGATCTCACACTTTGGGGAGCACTTTGAATGGCACATTGAGTTCATAAAAAAATTTACTAAATGCCGTAGGGGATGACCACTGTAAGCATTCTTACCTCAAAATGCCAAGTATATTATGCTGGGAGTGTGAAGAAAGTGCTTATCTGCACATTAAGCAAGATGATTCATAGTGTATTTTCTACTTCCAAAAAGATAGAGGTCAGAAACAAAGCATTTGTACCATAGATGATGTTTCGTATTAATCCCCAAAGCTCTTATTTTCTAGATAACTCATTCCTTTTCAGAAACACACCAACACCTAAAATACCATAATAGCTATCTCAATTATGTCCAATGGAATAACAGTGAGATAGAGTAATTTTGTGAGTAACAAGACCCAAAACATTCCATTAAAGACAAATAGTGTTAAGCTATCACCACAGCTATTTAAGTCAAATACCAGCCAGTATTATGGATCAGATTATGTTGATAATAAAATAATCTTAGTTCATAGTACAGCAGATCTAATGCTTTTGGCATGTAAATGCCTGTGCTTATAAAGGCTTCTGTGTAGAACACCAGTCTTTGGAACTCTACAGATGTTGACCACATCCAGGGAATGAACAAAAAGCAAAAATGTTACTGAACAAATAGCCACTCATATAAGACACAGGGACGTTTGATTACCATTTTGACTCATTTTCTGTTAATATAAAAAAATTTTCAGAGGCTGTGTACTTTATGAAGTAATTTATGTGTCTTGTAATTCTGGTGGCTGGAGGTTGATGAAACAATATGGTGACAGTGCCACAGCACAGCCCCCACACACACACGCACACACACAGAGAGAGAGAGAGAGAGAGAGAGAGAGAGAGAGAGAGAGAGAGAGAGAGAGAGAGCTGAAAGAGAAATGGCTGCTACAGAAAGGGCCAAACACTGGGAGCAGCTTTGCTTTGTAACAATCTCATACGAGAATTACCCTACATTTCATGAGTACTACAGCGTTGCCTTCTGATGCTAGAACTCCCAGTGACCTAAGTACCTTGTACTAGACCCCATTTCTGAAAGGTTCCACCACCCAATGCTACCACACTAGGGACCAAGCAGCGCAAACCTCTGAGGGACACGCTGAATGCATAGCATTCACCTGTACTTTTCAACCTTACAGAGTATCCAGAAGGCTCATCATCGCTTGCTGTGGAGACAGAAACATAGCCATTTTCATGTTTTCTGCATCTCAGACAGGTCAGTATTCTGAAGGAGGCACATTCAGTGCCACGTGGACTAAGAAGCAGCCTTAGGTGCAGAACTAGAAAACAGGTTCTCATTCTGGTGAGCAACGTGTTAAATTCTTCACCTTCATTGCACACAGAAGAAGTTCTATGCATAATTTCCCGGTGTAATGTACTGAAAAAGATGTCTTTATTCCCTACAAACTCACACATACTTCACTTGTGCTAAAAGACCCCAGGGGATCCAAAAACAGCCAAATATCCCGTTCAGGTTATTTACTTTCATACTGTGAATTATAAACCTTGTCGCAGTGCATTCCAGGTCTCTGAAACGATACAGATTACAAATAAGTTCCTTTTGCCTGACTCCATTATGTCTGTTAATAACCTACTCTTACCCACTAACAGGCAAAAAAGCAGGCTCCCTATGCTCCAACCCTCCTAAAATGCTACTAATTTGTTATCAGTGGCAGGCAGCTTTTTGCACAGGATTCTCTTTGACTTCTTGGAAAAGCAGAACAACCTTCTTTTTGCAACACTTAAAAGTAAATAAGACCAATATGATTCCATATTACAAGGAGACTTTTAGATATAGAAATATCATAGAGCTCAAAGCTCTGAACTGGTAAGATGTCACTTCTTTTCCCATGAGAAAGCTAACTCAGGAGCCTTTCAATTTGTTTGTGGGTTCTTTGTTTTCACGCCTTTCCCTGCACAATTTCTGCTATGGCCTGATACAAGTACAGGTACTATACAAGCCCTTGTATATGCCAGCTAGTTTGCTGAGTAATTCCATCAACTTGGCAAGGTGACTGTCACAATTCACATTTTCTTATGAGAAAACTGAAATACATTTAAACCATGTACCTAAGGTTATACAACTGTCAAGTGGCTAACCTAAAATTGCAACCCAGGGCACTATGGCTTCTAATTGTGCATGTCCCTTGTGATGCTGCAGTTAAAGGCCTGCTGGGCTCTTGGCCATGTACCTTCACTTACAACTAAAGGTTAAAACAGGGAACGGTTAAATCTGTTTTCTTATTCAAACCCTTGATGAAATGTTTGATATTTTGGTAAGCCAACTTGTAATATATAGTAATATCTACATTTCAGTTATCTAGGGTGGTGCTTCTTATTGCAGCATGTGTCTAAAGATAGTCTGAAATGCTAGTATTTTGATGTGTTGTTTTAATGAAAAAAGTGTTACTGGAAGGTACACTTAGGAATATAGGGATATAAGGATAGTTAGTGTAGAAATTCTTGGCACTTTCAGTATGCTGCAAGTTCTGTGCAGCAGTTGTAGTCACCCTTTGGATTTATTTGACTATCATATCCTCTCTTGTCACCTCCTATCCAATACAAGTCATGAGACCTTGCCCTTTTGGCAGTACATGTTAGGATTTTTAATATGCTAAGGAATATTGTGAATCCTCCAAAGTGGTTAAGGTACTTCCCAAACTTACATGACCATATGATTTGATCTAACATTTCATGAACATCCTGAATGAATATTAAACCATGAAATACATTGCTTCTACTTCCCCAGAGAAGCAAAATTGCTTATAAGCAATATCTTTTCCAGGGAATACTATCCAAATAAATTAGGTGATTGGTTTTATGGGAACAACAAAGTCATGCTGTAATAGATAATAGAAGACCCTTTTAGGGAACAGTGGGAGAAATAATTTTAAACTTGTCAAGAATCTGGGTTTGGTGGTTCACACCTTTAATCCAAGCATTTGGGAGACAGAAGCAGGTGGATCTCTGCTTTAATCTCTGGTATATAAATAGTGAGTTCCAAGACAGCCAAGACTATAAATACTTTTTACGGTATATATAGATAGTGACTACAGTATTTGTAAAATCTCCAAATGGAAATCAACTTGAATATCCATCCATGGAATAGTTGAATACATTATTATAATTTTGTATATATTTTATTTACATAAATATAAATATATTATATTATATATATTTGTTTATTCTTTTATTTTGAAGTTTTTTAATTAAAAAAAAAATAAAGGACAAAATGAATACCTGTGTTTGTAACTTAGAATTAACAAACATTGGGACTCAAGAGGTTGATCAGTGGTTAAGAGCACTGAACTGCTTTTTCAGAGGAGCCAGATTCAGTTCCCAGCAACCACATCATGGCTTACAACTAACCACTTCCAGGAGATCAACAGTCATCTGGCCTCATGGACACTGTATGTACATGGTGCACAGATATACCTGCAGGCAAAACACCCACACACATAAAATAAAAATATAATCTCAAAAAAGAATTATTAAACGTAAACTTTTTATTTTGTTTCAGTTTTTGTATATGAAAAAATATTTTATAATCTTTACATAAAGGCTCACTAGTTCTATATAATTTTTCCTTCAAATGAAAAGGAAAATGTGGAAAAATCATCTGCAAAATATACAGCCCACAGAAATTAACATCCTTAATAAATCTCTTACAAATCATTAAGGAGAGAAAAACACAACAGTTAGAAAATGGGCAAAAGTTGTAACAATACAATCAATAAAATTGATAAATAAATTAGAGAAGTATTCAATTTCTCTGTTAAAAAAAGTGTAAGTTAACATAATGTAATTACCCATTTTGTCTACTAAATTAGCCAGGTTTTATGAATTATAGTACTAGTATTTGCAAAGACACACTGAGACAAGTATTCATATTAATTGCTGATATGTTTAAATTCATATGTCACTCATTTGTGTGAAGTCAAGTTGATGACATATATATAAAAGCCTTAACATGTTCATAATATTTTATCTGGTAACTAACTGAATTTTAAGAATGCTTTTAAATTAATTAGCCAGAGATCTGTACAACTATTTATCATCAGTTTATTACAGCAGAATTTTTAAAATGGAGCTAAGTACTAAACATCTAGTAACAGGAGACCGATGAAACAAACTGCTCCATCACTCTGATAAAATACTGTACAAAGATTAAAATTGTTACTTTTAAAGAGCAATTAACAGGTTTATGTGAAAATGCTGTATGACTGGAGTTATTTTTGTATGGTGGTGGTATAGACTGTATCTAACTTTAACATTTATCCATCTCTTCATTATTAGGAATAAGGCTATGAATGCTGTCCTTGAAAAGAAGTTAATTGAGACCATTTCCATAGGACATAATCCAAAAGCAAAAATTACTAATATGAATATATTTTCTTTTTTAATATTTAACATATGTTTGTTTGCTTGGGGGTGGGGCTCATGCATGCCATGGTAAACATGTGAGTGTCATCGTCATCATGAAACAATGTGCAGGAGTCAATTTTTTCCTTCCACTATGTTGGTTTTGGGGGTTTAACTCAGGTCATCAGGCTTGGCAACAATTGCCTTTACCCTCTGAGTCATCTTTATCTTCTTTAAACATAATTTCATGAAATGATTTCAATGGCTACAAATTATTATCAGGTAGGTGTCACTATGTGATCATTCGCAGTTGTTCAATTTGCCTATAAATTTCTGCTTTTCAATCCCAGGAACCACCATCTCCCATGAGGCTTCTGGACTTCAATGTTGAGAACCGCTCTAATCCTCAAGATAAGTCAATGTGTTGGATTGAAAGCCTCACAGTTTGGGTGTTCTATCAAATCCTTGCTGTGCAGATGTTTCAGGACTGCAAATTTACTTTGCTGACTGAACTCAGTTTGGAAACAATTGCTTCAAGCCAGTTTTTCTTTCTTACCCTCCCCCAATCCATGAAAGCCTAAATGTAAAATGTTTATCTTTATGTTCATCTAGTTGTACAAAAGAGAATTCAGAAGACTACCTTGGAGTCTAATTCCCCTGTGAAAGACTATTAATCATATCTCTCTGCAGGGTCTTTCTAGTATTGAGGGGAGTCAGCATGTGTCTGTAGCTTATGTTCATGGGCATTTATAAACATGTATATGTGCAGTATATCAATACAGAATTCTGCCAAAAACCAAGATTTAAAAACTGAGGCTTATATTTAGTCATGCTTATTACCTAAATAGTGATTTAAATAATTGATGAACTCTGAAGAAACCCTATATCATAATATCTGAAATTTGAGGAGATTAAATAGACTGTGACCAAGGTCCTGTTGAGAATTGAATAACAATGCAAAACCTGTCCTGTCACAGAAGTTTCTGAAAGCACCACAGTTAATAGGGAAGACCAGATCAGACTTCCATTTTAGTAAGCATAACCATCATCCTAGCCCTTGGGAGGCAGAGGAGGGGGATCACTTCAAGGTCAAGACCAGCCTGGTCCTTCTACATAGTGAGTTCCAGGCCAGCTCTGGTTACATAATGAAACCCTGTCTTGGAAAAAACAAACAAACAAACAAAAGGGGGAATTACTTTTTTAAAAACTTTAAATGCCGGGCTAGGTCAAAATTTCTATTTTATTCATTTCTCCACTATTATAGCTTTATTTTAGCCTTTGTAAATTACTTTTTTAATGGCAGAAATACTATAAGCCTATGTTATGGACTATCCATTTTATAAAAAGGATTTAAGGGGGATTTTCAGGTATAATTAAAATTCTGTTGAAGGAGATAAAGTTTCAGACATGACACTAACCTGAGGATTAGCTAAAAGTCTGTGTTTTCACAGCAGGAGTTAATGTTACAGAGTTAACTGAACAGTGATATTCCAGTCCTCTTTTTTTAAGCTTTAGTGGCAGCTCAGCCATTAAGACAGTTTGCATCCATTTCCCCACTTATTTATAACCAGCCTTCCTTTCAGACCTAGTGCCTGGATCAATGAGATGGACACTAATGCTGCTTCTTTATAATAATAGTACCTAAGGGTATTGATGTTTTTCATTTTTCAACCAGCACTCTAATGCACAGTTGCTGACAATAAAAGCCCCGACTCTTAACAGAGATCAGTGGGAGTTACAGGCATCTCACAGTTATCAAGGAATTGAACTCCTTAAGAGATAGTTGGGTTTACTAAATTATTCTCTCTAAAATGTCTCTGAGTGAAAAAGTTTCTGGCACAAACAAATCTATGTGGAGGCTCCAGTGGAACTGAAAAGGAAAACAACCCAGCTATTTAAAGCAACAACCAAATGGGTCCATTTGGACCCCTAGGTCATTTTAACCAAGGTGAGACATTTAGCATCAAATAAACAGATTGCAGTCAGCATTTCATTTGAGAGAATACAAGCCATGAATAAATCTATTAGGACCAGGGCCTAGGCACTGCTTCTAAAACCCACAAATTAAGGAGCAACCTAGAAGATTCTACATGCTGGATTCATGATGAAACATTATTCTTTCACATAAAAATAACTTTCTCTTTCCATGCTCCTTCTGAAGCACTTCTCTTGTCTAGGTTTCCCTTGGAAGCATATTTGGCCATCCACATGGCATTCTGATTCACAGACCTTGACTTCTATTCCTATACAAATGTACCTCTCTCTAAAGAGTGGAAGCAGTACTTCCCGGCAAGTCAGCAACAAAGCAACCTTCCCTGATCCATCTTCTGCTAAGAATATAGGTATAGAAGCTGCCATCTATGATGTGAAGTCAGGAAGGTAGCACAAACTTCTCCTGAATTAACATTCAGCCCTCATAGAGATCATTTCACAAAAAAAAAAAAAAACCTACAGGGAAGCACTGTGAGGGTAAAGCTCAGGTTAATGCAAGCTGGTTGTTTAGTGTCTTAAGATTTATTCTGTCTCCAAAAGGCCAAATAAACCAGGGGTTTCTCTGGGTGCTTGGAGAAAGAAGAAACCCTATTCTTGCTTTAGTATCTTGATCCCATTAGTTTGTAGATGTTAATAATATCCCTATGCATAGATTATTTGTGTATTGATTATTGTATATAAGCATCTAAGCGGTTAATTATTGATCAAGAAGACAGGCTTGTTTCATAATTACCACACCCGGACCTCACTCATTTGCTTTCTTTTCCTTGGAACCCTGCCTAATAACTTCTGTGGGAAGTCATCCCCTGTCTTTTCGGTACTCTTCTTCCACAGTTGGAAAACGGAAGTACTTGTTAATACCCCACAGATGAAAGGTGCTATGTAACTCCCTAGTGCTCTTATCATATTTTTATTTGCAGGACTGGAATGAAAAGTTTAGCCATTACAGTATTTCTGAGCAAACGAATGTGCTCCATTCTTTTCTTCCACTTCCTCAGTGTAGAATATTTTCTTGCAGAGCCTATAATACTTTGTTAATGTTCTTCCATTTGTTCCAACAATGTTCTTGGAAAGACACAGAATGGAAATTATTTTTCCAAAAAATTAAGGATAAAAGAGATGAAGCACCATCCAAAAGCACATAGATATACATAAAGTACAGCCCACTGCTAGAGAGACTTGGCTTCCTAGTGCAGGAATTACCATGGAGCAGCTTAGAACACTGAGAGCGAAGGAGCAGAATGACATTCCAAAATAGTCCCTCTTTCTCCAAAATCTTGAAGTTTGGGGTTTCAACGGCCTTTTATATTCTAATGCAGTATGTGCCTCTTCTGCTCACTGGCCCCACATGACACATATATATTTCTCACTAGATGGCATCCGCCAGTGCCATAATCTCCTGTGCCACCCAGACAGCCCAATCTCAGGGTTTGTGCTCCCTCACATTCATGCCAAATTACACAAACTGTAGGCATTTATGTTAATGAATATTTAAGCACAGTCCTAGCAGGCATGTTTTAAGAATACTGGGTATAAATTATTGCAATATACACCTGAGATTTAACAAGGCCCCAACTGACAGGAATGTAACAATCATTCATAATCTATCCTTTTCAACTCTCATCACACATCTCTTCTAAGTCTGATTTAGAAGAAGGGTGTATGCACATTTACATGGAGATGAACACACACCCTTCTAAGTCAGACTGCTAGGTCATTAGAAAGAAATTTTACAGGGATCATTCTGTTCTCTTCTTTTTAATGAAGTCTGAAATCACAGAGAGTGAAGAACATTTCATTTATCTGTTCTAAAATAGCTGCTGTCAGAGTGGCTAAGTGACTCGACATGTTCTATGCAGAGGCACAGAGGACATCTAACAAGATAATCAGATCCTATTGCAAGTTCCATGTTCGCAGAAAATTCATGCACTGTGTCCAATCAGGTGGAAATGGTTGACAGTTGTATGCTACATTTGCATTTCTTTAACCATACCTATAACATACCATATTATATTGTAGCCTTTGCATGTGGGTAATATATGATATAGTAAGGAATGGGTGGTTCTTACTAGCATGAAACCCTTGACTTGTTTACTTCCCCAAAAGGGCTAAGGCTGTGTCCTGCACAGTATTCAAAACCATTAAATGTGTTCTTTGGAGCAGCCTAGTTAACATCCATTAGAATGACTTAAAAACAAATTCAGTCTATCAGGAAATAAGTTTTTGGTAGGGAATGGTTAAAAGAAAGGAACAAAAAGATAAGATGTATTCAAAAAAATAATTGCTTTCAGCCTGCTGTCTAAATCAGCAGAAGAACGCAGCAGGAAAGCTGGGACTGGGTCTTGGTAATATATGGAATGTATTGGAGAGCCAGAAAAGGAAAGACACTGGGGAACTTTAACAGTTAAGCTCATGTTGCCAATTTCCTATAAATCCCTTTTGCCATCCGTCTGCTTACAGTAACTGTATATCTTATTCTTAAAACCATATATCTTGCTGCAGAAATACTGAAAAATGCTGGTCAGCTTTATCTTCCTGTGTCCTTTATTAAAACTATACACATAAATTCGTTGTGTCTTTTCTATATCAAAATTTTTAAAACAATGTTGGTAAAAGAGCTTCAGACCACTCTGATGGCAGGTTCTGTACATCTCATTTCCCAGGGAAACAATAGAGTTTACTCACTCCCAGGTGAGTTGGTAGTTGTGGCATATAGACTCCTTTGTAACATCTCATCTTGTGAACACCCCCTTACACTTTCACTGTTTTTCTTTTACATGGTAGAACTGAGAAATTAATGGTAATGGCTTTTTGATAGAATGCTGACCAGGCTAATGGCACTTAATCATGTTTAGCCTCTGCTCAGCCTCACATGCCTTCTGTCTTTTACTTTGCCATTATGATAAGTAAAAAAAGAAGAGTCTTGCTTTATATGTCTAAACATGCTTTTAAGCCTGGTTTACTTTTACTCATACTGAGAACTACATTTATTAGTCTCCAAAAGTATACTGCCCAAAAAAGGAATGCAATAATCCTGAGAGAAAACTGTAGTAGCCCACTTGTTCCTAAACCACACATTATATATATGAACTTAGAGAAATATTTGAAATCAGCATCACCAAGTAAACTCTCTGAAAGTTTTTCTTCAGGGCTGACAAGGTGCTTAACTCGGTAAATGCCTGAGGGGAAGGTCCTGAGTTCAAATCCCCACAACACCCATGTAAAAAGCCAGGTGTGGTGGTGGCACATGCCTGTAATCCCAGCACTGAGGAAGCAGAGACACGAGGATCCCTGAGGCTTACTGGACAGCCAGCCTAAAGGAATCAGCTCCAGGTTCAACGAGAGATCGTGTCTCAAAAGCAAGGTACAAGGTGACTGGAGAAGACATCTGATGTCACCCTCTGATTTCCACCCTCACATGCACTCACATATAAATAAGAGTTCTATCAATAGATGCACCATTTACACAAAAATCCTTTACAGAAAGAATGGCAATCCTTCTCCCCTCAATTAGCCAACAAAGAAGGCAGAAATTGACATGGAGAGTGTGGCCAGCTGGAGTTTAGTGACTATCTGACTAAATAATAATGGAGAACTGGAACCACTTGGAAAAGGCTCAACCTGTACAGGTCAGACTCAACCCAAAACCAGAAATAAGTCCTCTGTTTAGATTTAGTCTTTAGAAAAGTATTTACTTTGTTATAGGTAAAGATCTTAAATATCTTTGCTGAAAATTCCATTTGACATATTACAGTACAGCAGTTACAAACAGCTTTAATTTGCATCACAGTGTCATAGAAACAAAAGAAAACTAATTTCCTTTTAGATTAAAAAACACTTAAAGGAAGCCTTCATATAAGAATCTCATTTGACATAAGGTTGTCAACAAAGAAATTTAAGGCATAGACATTCAAAAGGAAACTTTATTCATATAAAGATGTAAATATTTAGAATGCCTTATATAGGAACATGTAAACACATCAATATACATTTTCTTCATGATATAAACAGCAGAATTTTTCAAATCTAATTTTCTCACCATTTGCTGTGACATTGAAAAACTAGTCAGTATCTCTTTGAATATTAAAATACTCATTCTTGCACAGTAGCATGATTTGGTGTTTAGACTACCAACTCTAGAAGACTCAGAAGTTTAAGACAGAAAACAGTACATCTTAAACAAAATTTTTTGAAAATAATATTTGAATATATTCATGGCTTTGAAAGGATATTTCTTCATAAACCTTCACTGAAATACTCAAGCCAACTTTACAAATTAGTACAGTCTCAGACCAGCCCCTGACAAAGTTAGCAAACTCTAAAATAAGTCCAGCTGTAGCATGTAAGAACTTCAGTGAAGATAAACTGAACCTGACAGAAGAGAAAGTGGAGAATAGCCTTGAATGTATTGGCACTGGAGACAACTTCCTGAACAGAACACCGACAGCTCAGGCACTTAGGTAAATGATTAACAAATGGAACCTCATGAAACTGAAAAACTTCTGTAAGACAAAGGACACTGTCAATAAGACAAAACGGTGACCTACAGAATGGGAAAAGATTTCCACCATCTCCACTTCTGATAGAGGGCTAATATATAAAATATGTAAAGAACTCAAGAAACTAGACATCAACAAAACAAATAACCCAATTTAAAAAATAGGGTTTTTTAACTCCTGAGCTCAAGTGATCCTCCCATCTTAGAATGCTGCACCCATATATGATGACACATGCCTGTAAATACCACATTATTTTTAAATATTTTATTGGTCATATGGTTATGAAGTTTTCTGCTTTTTATTCACCTAAGAGGTTTGGATAGCCAGAACCATAAGAAACAATTTCATTTCATATGACTCTTTTTAAAGATACTATAGTCCTAGTTGATCACTAAAAAATGTTATTTATTACATGGAGTCTTTCCAGTGTAAGCCAGTGTACTGAATCTATGTCTTCATAATAATTTTAACTACCAAGAGTCATCATTTTTGTTACAAATATTGACAAAAGAGAAAAGGAAAATAAAAGAGAAAGGAAAAAAAAAGGACAGAGTTTGAAATCATGTAAGGTGTGTGTGTGTGTGTGTGTGTGTGTGTGTGCGCACACGCGTGCGCTCATGTACACACATTGCTTTTTTATTTATATGAATTTGGGGGACTAAACTAACCCTCTACCTTGGGTCTGGGGGTCTTCAGTCTTAGATTAGTGATAAAACATGCTCATCATAAGTAAAGCTCTGGACTCCATCTCAGCACCACACACAAAAAATAATTTCTACTTTAAACTGTGTTCCATCTTCACATAAGCATCAGATTAAGTGTACTTGAATGTGACCCAGCATTACATTATCAAACTGAGCCACCAGTTACCAATTAGTGTGAACCTAACACTTATTTTATTCTATTTTCCAAACTTGCTATTTCTATAATCCTCCACCCCCATTACCTGAGGCTCTGGAGCAGTTGGATAAATAGTGGTTTCTAAGGATATCAGAGAGATGAGCTGTGTACACAGCAGGTACTATATACTGTCCTCTCTTCCAACAACAGGGGACCAAATGGTTCTCATCAAATTAAAAGAATCTTAAAATGACAGCTCTTGGAATACTTAGCACGTGTCAGAGTTATTTTTAGTGACACCGACAATGGTTTTTAAATGTCAGAAATGTTTTCTTTAAAAAATCTTCTATTATAGACATTGTACTCATTTTTACTCAATAATTCCTTGTCATTTACTGGATTGTGGAAGTTGGATGCCTGAAGTTTTAATGCTTTTAAAATTTTTCATTGCAGCAGTACACCTAAGTGCAAGCAGTACACTTACCAATATCATGGTAAGTGCCACCCTCAACAGTGGAACCCTGAGCATCTTATCTCAGATGTTTTTATTGATACCTAAGCTCCTTAGGTGTTCTACGGATAGCACATGCAGATCACGAGCTATCAAACATCCCCCACATAAAGCCAACACTTTCAGACAATACAAAACGCCAAGACCTAGGTAGCCCTTACCCGAACATTGCACAAAACAGTTATTTTATACATAACAAAAAATAAACTTCTGCCACATTTCCCCCTTTCTGTATAAGACAATAAAAAACAGCTTTATCTCTACAATACAATTTAACACTGCACAAGCAAAACTATTTACAAGAGGAACAATCACAACAAGGACAGGACCAAATGGAACCAAACATCTATCAAGCTTTTCACAGTGTCTTTGAACAGCAGAAAAGCATGATTAATGTCCAATTCTATGAAATTCATTCATGTTCTTCTGGGTTCCTCCAAAGGGCTTGCATCACTTCTCTGGCTCTGATCTCTGCAGCACACACAACTTGTTCTCCAGGTTCTGACTGGCTCCCTTCCACTGCTGCTGCTGTTCTTGGTGGTCATCCCATGGTACTGGCATCTTCAGAACACTGGTGTCACTGGCTGTAACTGGGCTGCACTTTCACCAATAGCCTCCCCTGGGCTCTCTCCATGGTGCCAAGCCTCAACTTCTTTACATGATCTTTTCATTTGGGCCTTCAACTACTACTAAGACTGTACCTTCACCAATAGCCTCTCCTGGCTTCTCATAGTGCCAAGCCTCAACAACTCTCCAAAGACCTTCATGCCTTCAAAACCAGTAACACCTGGGTGACTCTTACAGTACCAAGTTTGGCTGCCAACATGAGATACAACCTCACCAGTTCTTGAAAACAGTTTCTGTGTGATGACCCTTAGGAAACACTTTCCAGGTTTTAAGATAGAGTCTAGTTTGCTGGAAAAATAACTGGTCACTTTGTCTGCAGTAAGGGTTCCCTTGAGGGTGGAGTTCTCATCACAATCACCAGTGCCTGGAGCACTTGTAGTCAAGTTTGCAAGGCGAAAAAATGTTCAGCTTAACTAAGCAGCTTTTTGGCTCTAAGTCATGGCCTCCACAATAGGGGGTCCTGGTTGGTGGGAAGAATCTCTGGTTGAAACATTCTTTTTCACCACCACCAAGGGGAAACATATACCCTTCTTCATAGACCTCAAACACAACATCTTGAGCTCTACACACATACAACGCAGCTATCAGAAAAGTCAGCTTATGAAACAGTATGCTACCACCAGTGGTGGGAGGGAGCATTGGCTCCATGATCAGGAAAAGCAGTAAGAACCTTGCTTTTTCCTTGTTCCCAGCTGAATTATTTGTTTTTACTATGAAAATGCCTTTCTCTAAAGGCCTCTCTTCTGTGGTTCTCACTTTTGAGCCCTCTTCTTACTTAATTTTCAATTTTCTCTTCATATAGGCTTATTTCCTTTCTCTCTCTCTTCTTCCTTCATGAGCCTTTAATTAATACCTTAGATAGTCCCTGAGCATATTTTACTAGATTCTGTGAGGTCTGGAGTTTCTTTCTCTTCTTCCATGTCTCCATGTTGGACTACCTGGCGTGATGTCATGCCCCAGGATGGGTTCTGTTTGTAGTAGTACGCTGCTGTGGTAGCTCAGCAAACAGAACAAGGAGACATATTCATATCTGCAAACTCTGTCAGACCTCATTTTCATGGCAAGCACCATACTGGACAGTGGAACCCCAAGTATCTGAGCTCAGGTATTTTATTGGTTCAGAACGCCTCAGGTATTCTACTGATAGCGCATGCAGATCATAAGCAACCAAACAACCCCCACAGAAAATCCAACACCTGCAAACAATATAAAATACCAAGGCCTATGCAGACCCTCACTCAACAATGCATAATAAAACAATTACTTTAAATATAACTAAAAATAAACTCTACAACAGCAGGGGGTGCAGCTCAGTAGTAGAGCATATGTGCATGATGACCAGGGTTCAATTTCCAGCAACAACAACTATGCACCAAAAGCATGAAAGACTCCTAGTGCAAAAATACCAAAATTAATAAATATGATAAAACCTTCTATCATCAAGGTTGCAGCAATCAAGACAGCAATTAGTAGAGGCTAAACTGATAAAATACAGAGTTATATGGCCTAACATGCATAGGAGGGTAAATGACAGTGGGAAAGAGCTTTGCTATAATTGTATCATCCAATGGGAAGTGTGTGCATAACCAAGGCTATATTCTCTGTGAAGAAAGACATCATATGTTTTAAATTACAGTAGAAACAGACTTCACTAAAATAGTTTAACTGAGTTTCTAAACTAAAAAACAAGTGTTTTTTTTTAAGTCCTGAATGCGAGGAGATCAGTACCCAGGGTTCCTACAATATATTAACTAAAATGTCTGATCTCCAATTTAAACATATTAAACAGCCAAAGATTCAGGAGAGTGTGAACAATCCAAAGTGTTGGGAGATGGGGGAATCAGGTAATGGAAGTGGCTTATGAGAGAGCCTAGAGGTCAGACTTAACAAAGATCTCCAGGAATCTGTAATAAATACATTTGAATAACTAAACAAGACTATGCTTAATGAGTGAGTGTGGTAACAAAATAAATAAGCAAAACCAATAGAAAACAGAAATTAGAAAAGTGAAAACTCACATTGAAAAGTATAAAAATTGAGAGACTCAAGATGTCTGTGGAGCAGTGGGGCAGAGTCCAATTGGGTTCTGCCCTGCCCACTGGGGCCCCCACTAGAGTTGCCTCTGGCTCCTCGTGAGTTCATGGGCCAGGGGAGGCTGTTCGAGTCCCCGTAGTGGTGGGGCGCAGAGAGGGAGCTTGAGGAAGTGGAGGTGGTTGGAGTGGAAATGGAGGGTCGACTGGCTGTGGGTGCAGAGTGCGTGGTGGCAGCAACGTGGAGCTGGAGTCTTGCGGACAGATGCAGGAGTGCCACCGGCAGGCTGCGGCCACTGCTGGGCCCACCTCTCCCCTGTGTCGAAGGCGAAGAGACTCTGAACTGGAGACACGATTGTGGCAGTGACTTGAGCGAGAAGGCAAAGGAACACGGTGTTACCAAGAGGGGTGAATCTTCGGACTGCCACAATCAGGCCCATCTTGCCCTGTTGCTACCCACCAGGCTGGGATCTTGGACTAGGAGAACTGAGGGGACTCAGTGGGCAGTGGAACAACAGCAGATGCTGTTGGGAAACACATGACTGGAGGCGGTGGCAAGTGTGGGGTTGCACCCAGGGCTGATGGAGGACCAATCAAGTGACCGCCACCAGACCCACCTTGCCCCTTCACTATTGGCCATACCAGTGCTGGCTCTCCCTAGGTTGCTGCTGAAGCTCTCATTGCCTGCCCTGATGCGGTGGGGGAGAGCATAGGCTGCCAGCATGACAGCCTAGGTAATAGGATGGATGATGCTGAGAGCAGGGGGCTGTACAGCAGTCTAGAGCTCGAGCAGGTCCTACCCCCGAATGCACTGCCAACCCACAGGATCATCCTGATTCTAACAAGATATTCAAGCTGAAGAATGTTTCATTTTCTGAGTTGAGTCTCCTCAAAAGACTTCCATGAACCATACTACCCCTGGAAACCATGTTGATGACTGTGGTCTGTGTTGCCTTTGGAATCCATGTTGACGTCTGTGATTTGTGCTACAGCAAGAAGCCAAATTGATGTCCATGGTTCCTTCTATAGCCAGAGGCCATGTTGAGGTCTGTGATCCCTGATGCTGCCTGGAACTATGCTGAAGTCCATGGTCCTTGCTACAGCCAGGGGCTATGATGATGTCTATGACCAGTGCTGTGGCTGGAAACCACGTTGATACCTGTAATCTGTGTCACTGCTAGAGACCATGTTGATGTCTATGATCTGGGCTGCTGACAGAGGCCATGTGAATGTCTGTGACCCAGGCTGCCACTGGAGACCCCACGTGGTTGTCAGGGATCCATTCCACCACCGTAATCCATGTTGGTGTCCATGATCTGTGCTGACTCTGGAGACCATGTAGATGTCCACGACCCATTCTGCCACCAAAACCTATGTTGATGTCCGAGGTCCATTGTGCTGCCATCAGCTATAGGCAGGAGAGCTTCTGTTGCAGTGCTATCAACGATTGCATATTCATGGCTGAGAATAAGAGACACAGAGGGCTTCTGTGCCAAACCTCCTCTCCAAAAAAGAAATGAAAATTGTGATAGAGATGCTGAAGTATAGCTCTTCACAGTTGATGCCCTTTGGTGGGGTGGGGAGATAGAAATCAGTTTTCTTTAAGGATCTACCCACTAGGAGTCTGAAGTGCTCCAACAAGGATATGGCAACACAGAATGGAGTTGGGTTTCTTTCCATTCTTTTTCTTTTTGGGGAGGGCACAGGGGTGGGAGGGTGGACCTGGGGGAGATAGGAAGTGGATACATTGTATGAAATTCTCAAATAATTAATAAAAATATTATGAAACCCGAAAAAAGGATGAAAGACTTAATAAACTTGCTGACAGAGATATTCAGATGCTTGAGTATGCTAAGCAAACAATCTACCACTGAGCTATACCTTCAGTCTCTTCAAAAATAATCTTGAAAGAGCTGAACAAATCAAGATTTACAGTTCTCAAGACTGTGGCAGCATGCACAGGGCCTGCACGGGTTCAAGCCAGACAGGGTCCCAGTACTAAGGGGGAACATGGACATGGGCTCCCATCTGCAATTAACCAAGAAGCTATCTGCAATTAACACCCATTTGAAAAGGAAAAATTAGTTTTCTCCAATGGAGTCTCATTGGCTATATTAACCACACCTAAGGGCAGGCTCCATGCCCAGCAGTAGATGGCCAACACAAAATGAACTCAATGGCATTTTTTGTAGACTTTTTGTCTCATATTGCTTTGTTTGGGGCATTTTTTGTCTTATTGGTCTTTTATTTGTATATTATGGTTTCTAATTTGTGTTAAAAAGAAAGATTTACAGTTTTCAACAGTAAACCTTATTAACAAGCTACAGAAATCAAACAGTATGCTACAGGTTCATAGACATAGACAATTCAATAGAAATGAAGGTCCCCAAATCAGCCTGTTGACTTTAGACAAGGGTGTGAAGTCTATCCAGTGGGAAGGCAATAGTTAGTTTACAGAATATATACATATACAAAAAATGAAGTCAGACACATACATTATGTCATATGTAAAACTAACTTAAATGTATCAAAGATCATAAATATACAGCCATGAAACTTTTAGAAGACATATTTGTCTACTTCGGTTACAAAATACCACAAGTTGGTTATTTTATAATGAAAAGAAATGTATTTCACTCATGATACTAGAGGTTCAAGGGCACAGTTTTGCCATCATTTCAGCTCTGGTGAGGATCTCATGATATCTGGAATCACAGTAGAGGGAGGGAGTGCCAGAGGGAGAGACCACATGGTAAGGTGAGAAACAAGAGCCTGGGAGGGACCAGTATTGATTCATATGGTGGGATCTTGAATATCCCTTGAAGGTTCAAGTGTCGACGGCTTGTTTCCAAACTGATGGTGCTATGGCAAGTGGTAGAACCTTTAGGTTGTAGTGCCTAATGGAGAAAGTTAGGCTTCTGGACACATACCTTTAAAGGAGATCTATCTCTCTCTCTCTCCTTCTCTCTCTCTCTCCCTCCCCCCTCTCCCCCCTCTCTCTTCCTCCCTCCTTTCCCTTCTCCTTTTCTCTTTCCTCTCCTCTTGTTGTCTTCCTCCTCCCCTCCCCTCCCTTCCCCTCCCTTCTCCTCTCCTCTCCTCTCCTCCTGCTTCTCCTCCTATTCCACTCTATTTCCTGCCATGACATTCTCCTTCACATCAGGCCCAAAACAATGAGGCCAAATCACCATAGACTAAAACCTCTGAAGTCATAAGCCAAACATCAAACTTTCTTCCATTTAATTTCCTCAGGTATTTGGTCACACAATGAAAACATAACACATTCTGCAAGTACATACTTGTTCTTTCCTTAATTGGGTTCATTAAGATTTATAAAATGTGTTGAGTGTACAAAATACTTGATTAACATACTGACGTCTTCAGCACCACCAAAAACCACAGTAATAATGAAAGACATGGCATTCTATTAAGAATGGTTGCAGGCTAGGTGTAGTGGCACACACCTTTAATCCCTTTAATCCCAGCATTTGGGAAGCAGAGCCAGAAGGATCTCTGTGAGCCTGAGGTCTAGTCTATGTAGTGAGATCCAGGACACCCAGGGCTAGACAGAGAGACTGTCTCAAAAATAAAGCAAAAAACAGTTGCAAACAATTGTGAGTCAGTGTTTAATATATAGGGACACAATATACACAACAGTAGTACAAAGACGGAAAAGGAGCAACTACAAAGGAGCAACATCCCTATATGCAATTGAAATTAAGTTGGTATAGATTTGTGGTATTGTGATGTAATAAGAAATACATATGTGGCCTCTCTCCCTGGCTCCTGCCATACTACTCCTAAAGCCCTTAAAATCTCTCGATTTGTAAATGACTTTTTGTATGTTAATAGGATCACTGATAGCTGAGGAATCCTGGATTGGCTTCTGATGGGAGTTGATTGCCTGGGAAATCAACCTCCTTATTAGAATAGTGAAATTTTCAATCCTACTCTCCATCAGTCAACTTTCTCGGGAGAGGAGACAGGCTAAAGGTTGAAGGTGATCATAACAGTCAATAATGTAATGAGCTATTCCTATGTACTGAATGAAGCTTCCATAAAACCGGAGACAGAGAGCTTCCTGAAGCAAGGAGAGCCTAGAAAAAAAGGCCACAGAAGCTGTACATTTCATAAATACATGGCTGCATGCATCTCTTCCATCTAGATGTTATCTGCATCTTTGACTTTATAATAAACCAGAAAACAAGCATTTATCTAAGTGCTGAGCTATGTGGCAACTTAATCAAGCCTAAGGAGGTGATCTTAGGCACTCTCAATTTCAAGCTGGTTGGTCAGAAATGGGTAAAACAGTCTGGAGACTGCAACTGGCATTGCAAAGTGGTAATGGTGGTCAGTCACCGAGAACGAAGCACTTGACCTGTGGAATCAAATGCTATTTTCAGGTACAACAGGTCAGAATTGAATCAAATCAGACACTCAGCTGGCACTCACACCCTGGAAAATTGGTTGCTTGGTGTGTGAGGAGAAACCCCACATATCTGATATCAGAAGTGTCTTGGGGAGTGTGTGAGAGCAGGAAAAACACTTTAGTATTTTCCCTTATCTAGCAGGGTATAAAGTAGATTCTGGCAAGTGGAAATATACGGATGATTCCCAACCTCTGATGATTTGACTTACAATTTTGGAATTTACAATGATGAAAAAGTGATATGCATTCAGTGGAAACCAAATCTTGAATTTTTATCTTTTCCCGGGCTAGCAATATGCAATATAATATCCGATTGCTATGCTGGGCAGTGGCAATAAGCCACGGTGCCTATTAACCACATGATCGTGAGGGTGAACAACCTGCACTCTACACTGTGCTATATTGCTAAGTTTTGGATTTGGTTAGCTTAGATATATTAAAATTGCTTTCAATTTATGACATTTTCAACTGACCATGGATTTAACATTTGTTGAGTAACATGTACATTAACCAGTAAGAAAATAACTAAAAGAGTAATACAAGTAAATAAAGTATATTATTAGAAAATATTCCCTTAATGTAAAAGAAAGTGGGCAAAGGGAGCAGATAAACGAGAAGGACATTAGTGGAAAATAAAGAGCAAAATGACGTGTACAAAGTGAACTATATAATAATATTAAGTGCAACTGGATTAAGCAATCTAACTGCAAGGTATATATTGTCAAAATACTATAGGGAATGCAATTTAGAGTTAACGATAAAAGGAGTTGAAAATAAAAGGTTAAAACCATTTATCATACAAAGAAAAAATCTAAAGAAAGATACAGTGATTATATCAAGCCAAATATGCTTTTAAAAATGTCAATTGAGGGACTAGAAATATGGCCCAGTGGTTAAGAGCACTTGTTCCTCTTGCAGAGGAGATAGGTTTGGTTCCCAACACCCCCATTGCAGCTTATAACCATGTGCAACTCGAGTTGCAGGGGATCTGACACCTTCTTCTGGCTTCTCTGGACACCAGGAATGCTCATGGTGCACATACATGCATGAAGATAAAATACTCAGACACATAAAAGTAAATGACATTTTAAAAAAAGTGTTGAGATAAAGAGGTAAATGATTTAACGATATGCAATGGCGGGAATATGGAATTATTTTCCCTAAGACCAGTAACAATGAATGATATTTGCTTTCATCACTTCCATTCAACGCTGACATGGAGTTCCAGCCACTTTGAGAAAGAAGAGTCATCTGAATTGGAAAGGAAGTGAAAAATGATCCCTGTATATATATGACCTTGTATATGGAAAAATCCTAGTGAAAATTAAAATTAGCAAATGAATTCAGCAAAGTTGCAGAACGTAAGATCAACACAGAAAAAATACTGGCATTTTTAGACACTAGCAATGAACAAACTAAAAAGGAAATTAAGAAAATTCCATTTATAATACCAAAAAAGGATTACAATATTTAGAAATAAATCTAACCAAGGAGATATAACATTTATAGCCTGGAAACCACAAAACATTGCTACAAAAAAAGGTAAAGAAGACAAATGGAATGAGATTCCATGTTCATAGATTGGAAAACTTAATGTTACTATTACCCAAAGTGACTTATGATTCATTATAATCTCTATCAAAATCCCAAAGCCTCATTTTGGTACTAAAATTCATAACAAATTGCAAGGAACTCCAAATACTTAAACAATGAAGAAAAAGAAATAGCAAAGTAGGAGAACTCACTTTCTGATACCAAGATGTATTACAAAGCCTCAGTAATCAAAATTGGCAAAAAAAGATAGATACATTGGGTGATGAAGTAAAATTGAGAGTCCATAGACAAACTTTTATATTTATTCTGGGCTATGGGTCAGTGGTAAATAGACCGTCTAGTATGCACAGGTCACTGTGTTCTAGTCTCAGCACCACACACATAGATAAGAGAAAGAGACAGAGAGAGAGAGATATGAAATGTGCAGTTTGAATATTGTAATTAAACTCATGCTTTCTTGCTCTGTCTCCAACGCATGAATCATTACTTTGTTCGGTGTTTCCATTCTGCATATACTTACTATCCACCCGTTTAAAATGTCACTTAATAGTTATTTTCATGATCAGATTGACTATTTCAATATCATTACTGAAATAATTAACCTTTATTTTACTTAATAATGGCCCCCAAGTACTAGAGTAGTGATACTTTCAATTTGGATATGCCAAACAGAAGTGGCAATGGTAAAGTGCTTCCTGTCAGTGAAAAGGATAAAGTTCTGGACTTAAGGGAACAACAATGAAGCATTCTGAAGCTGCTAAGATCTGTTGTAAGACTGTATCTCTACCCATGAAATTGCAAAGAAGGAAAAAGAAATTTGTGTTAGTTTTGCTGTCACACCTCAAACTACAGAAACTATGGGCACAGCATGACAAGTGCTTGGCTAAGATAGAAAAGGGAATTGAATTCGTAGTTTGGTATTATATCAGTTTCCAGGCAACCTCTAGCAGTCTTAGAATTTATCCCTTGGGGATGGAAGAGGAACTACTGTAATTACACCTTTAAAGTTTTATGCCAAAATTTATAAGGGCTTAACGGGATGAATTATAATTCCACCCTATCTTACAAAATTTGGATTGAACAAAGATGTAGTTATGTTGACTAGTGGCTAAGATACCCCAGTGAATCTGTATCTGTACAGCAACATACAGGTGGGTATGGACTGAAAGGAAAGCACTTGCTATAGACTCAGACTGCTACTGCTAACACTGAGAGTCAATGAATGTGACATTCCTTCCTACGGTGAAATTATTTGGGTTATATAATCAATTGTAGATCTGAGGCTGTAGCTCTGTGCTACAACACTAGCCTACTATGTGGCAGGGCCCTGGGTTCAATCCCCAGTAATCTGTCATGATAAAGAGGGCATGGCAGAATTCATGGCTATGTGAGTATGTTGTGTAGATTCCTTACATGCCAGCAGATAAGAAAAGCAGAGATCAGCTGCAACTAGAAGTCAGGCTATACAGAATGTTGAAAGGCCTGACCCTAGCAACCTATTACCACCAGCTAGATTCAACCTCCTAAAGCTTCCATTGCCCCTCAAAAGAGCACCACTGCCTGGGGAACAAGCTTTGAAAACACAAGCATGTAAAGTCACGTATATATGACAGGAAAAGTAGAAGTGGAAATGTCTAACAGGAGGGTGGGTGGGCAAAGGAGGGAGTGATACATAGGTGGGGATATATTCTCAATATGAAGTATCTACTTACATGAAAACTTTAAAAATAAATTTTTTAAATTAAGCTTCTAAAGGATATTTCAGATTCAAATCATAACAGCTATGATGGAGCCCTAGAAATAAACCAATGTGTTTTTACTCTTAAAATGCAGGTTACAAGGACATGGCTATAGCTCAGCAGATCACTAGCTTACCATGCCATGAGGCCCCTAGGCTTGATACTGGGCACCTCAAAAGCCTTTTCCCAGGTTACATCTTCTACAAAGGTTATCATTTGTGGATAAACTTCTAGGATTTACTCCCTGTGTGGACATCAAACTATGCGATATATAACTGATAGACTGATGACTGAGCAACTATCAACTGTGATCAGCACTTACAAAGACTGTTAGCTATCATGAAGTAGTCAATGCCTATAATGCCAAAGTGTACTCTGTATAAATACAAATCACCCTTGTTTATACAGATGTAAAGTTATTAAAACAGAGTTGGGGGATAAAGAGATGGCTCAGTGAATAAGATCATGTAGTATTCTTTAAGATGATCCAAGTTCAGTTCCCAGCACCCACATTGGACAGCTGAAATCTGCCTCTCTCCAGCTCCAGAGGATATGAAGCCTTCTTCTAGACTCCATGGCCACACACACTCATGTGTACCTATCCACACACAAAAAAGAACACGTATACATAATTAAAAATATAATGAATCTTTTAAAAGACAGTGACAATGTATTTGTGATGGGGCTCCAGTAGAAGCTATTATTGCTGCACAAACTCCCATGGAAAATGACTACCCTTGAGACAGGGAAGGTTAGACAAGGTCTTTATGGCTTATGCAGAATAAATTCTTTGTGTTTTCACTAGATATGAGATTTACTACTTAACATGATTTGTGTGGTATAGGAGAGCACTGTGGAAGCCCTCAGGAGTGCAGAACCTGCCACCTGTCCAGGGGACTATGATTGACATATTATCTGACCCCACACCCATCAGGAATGAGCTTCTTCTCAGCTACTATGTCTTCAAATTCATCTGTATTATTTTGGTGAAGGCTCACTTCTCTTGAGATATGGATCTTCTAATGGCCAGGGAACTTGAACTTGGTGTTCCTTCTTCTGCAACTTGGTACAGATAGCCATGATGACCTGGCCAATGTGAACCCTGGCCACTGTGCCCTGGGGCTTCCCAAAAGCACAGTCATACCTATGTAGAGCCTGTTAGGCCAAGCACAGGACATCTTGTTGATGTGGACGACATGGAAAGGGTGGAGCCTCACTCAGATATGAAAGCCATCCCTTGCCACAACTCTTTATCATGCATTTTTGTTGGCACAAGTACAGGTGGTCTTGCGGGGCTTCAGAGGAGAGTTGCTCATCATAATCAGCTGACACCACGTGGCCACAAAGTGCAAATTCATTAACTAGTACCTTCTTCTGTCCCAAGTCAAAGATGCAGATCTTGGCATCAGGGATACTTTGGTAGAACTGAGACTCTAAGCATGACTTGTTCTTACAATAAAGTAACACCAGGTTGGGTGGTAGCGGCCCATGATGACAAGGGATTTTGAGTGATGTGTTGGAAGAAAAGAGAGAATAAATTATTACTAAGCAGACGAACATTCATAGAATCTTAGTAGGGGGACCCAACATCTTTGGGTATAAAACACATTTTCTAATTGTTTTAAGGCAATTACAATGACAACAACATGCCTAGTAGGTTATACATTTATCCACAGGACAGAAGAGAGCTATGTGAGAAATAGGTACCAGTTAAAAGACAAATAGCCAGGTGTGGTGGCTCATGTCAATAAGCCTAGAACATGAAAGACTAAGGAAGAATTGTGTTTGTAGTCAGCCTAGGCTGAATGGTGGGTACAAGGACAGCCTGGGCTCCAGAGTATACCTTTTCTCAGGAAAAAAGGAAAGAAACACACAAACTAAGTTATCCTTTTTCATCTATTTAAATTTATTTGAAGTGATCCATAAAAACACAATTTGTACGTATTAATGGGCTACCATATGATATTTCAGTACATGTATGCATTGTGTAATATTTAAATCATGTTTACCTCTTTCTTCATTATCACTTCTCCATGGTAAAAAATTAACAAAATATTTCTTCTATTTTTTTATGTATAGTACATTAATGACGATCTATCAACATCCTACTATATAATAGCACAACCGAACTTTCTTTTATCTATGTAACTTTATAACTTAGTGACCTTCGGTCAACCTTTCCTCATCGAGGCATCCTTCCCCAGCTTTGGTAACTAGCACTCTACTCTCAACTTGTACGAGATCAGTTGTCACCAGATTCCACACAAGTAAAAACCATACAGTGTGTTTTTATCTGTGGTTTCTTTCACTCAACATAGTCTCCGGTTCCAGCCAATTTTGTCACAAACAACAAGATTTCATTCTTTTACATGGCTGAATAGTATTCCATTGAGTAAATGTACTATGTTTTCTTAACCCATTCATCACTTGATATACATTTTGGCTGTTCCTATTTCTTAATTATTGAGAATACTGCTTCAGTGAACACGGGAGTACAGATGTCTCTTCATCACAGTAATTTCATTCTCTCTGGTAACATACTCAGTAGTATGACTGCTAGAGCATAGTGCATTTTCTTTTAATGAATGCCATTAATGAATGGTGAGTTGAGTAGATTACAAGAGTAGGAGGGTCACCCTTCCAGAAGACAAGAAAAGAAAGGAATCAGCCTGGAAATATAGTAAGGCTTTAGCAACCTGGGCCAGGCAGATTCCTTGAATAAAGCTGGGCAGTGATAGGATTCATAGCTGGGCAAAGGCTTGTATCATGAACAAATAGGGTCTTTAGATGAATTTAAAATACATGGACTCTGACCCAAATACCAATAAATAGCCCTTCGTCATAGGCAATGACAATCAACACTTGTGGAATTCCTATAAACTTCCAAACTTAGGAGTTCTCTGAAGGTAAAACAACTTACATTAATACATATTGCCTGCTCTCATCCCAAGAATAGAGCAAAAGAAGTTGCACCTGATTTCACAGCAGAAGTAGAAATAATTGTAAACTACACCCTTAGATTTGACACAGAAACCAGCCCTACCAGGAGTGGTGGTACACATGTTTAATTTCGACACTTGGGAGACAGAGGCAGGTGGATCTCTGTGAGTTCAAGGCCAGCCTGGTCTGCATAGTGAGCACCAGGCTAGCCAAGGCTGTATAGTGAAATGCTATCTCAAAAAGAACAGACCCTGACAAATAATGCATATGGAAACAGTCTCAGTAAAAGCATGTGGATTGACAGAGATGACTAGCTGTGTCATTAAAATCATGTCAGTACAATTATGTGCCTCCCCAATCCATACCGAGGTTCTAACCCTCAATATCTCAGAATGTGACTATATTGGAGCTATGGCTTTTAAGGAAGTGATTTGGTTAAAATAACACCATTTAATAATCCCTAATACAATCTGAGTAGGGTTATAAGAACAAAAAGTCTGAGCATACAAAGGAATATCAATGACATACATACAGGGGGAAGACCATGGGAAGTCAAGTCAAAGAGAGGCCTCTGAAAAACATAAACCTACCAACACTTTGATCTTGGACCTGTGGCCTCCAGAACTATTTCTGTTGCTAAACCCATCTAGTCTGGAATTTTGTTACAACAGCTTAAATAAACTAATATACTGACTTGGAACTTGGACATAAACAAATTCTCAATTGTGACATTATCTTTTCCTAACAACATCTGGCACATGGTCAAGAGCCAATTATTTGGGAGAAAGTATAACGGTTATTTTAGTGACCCGTGGAATAAAGCAACTATGCTATCCCTGTGTGATATGGTGAAAGATGAGTATTGCTGGTGAAATTTAAATACATCAAACAGGTCAAAGAATGCACTGATAATTATATGTGTTGAGCAATTTAAGCTTCTTCAAGATGTCATATCAATGGCAAATGATCGATATGAGGAGAAGCTAGATCCAGTTAACAAATTAATATGATACGCAGTTTAATATAAGCTCATCATAAAGTTCAAATAATTGTAGACAAAGGGAAAATAATGAGATTAATACAAAAATATTGAAGTGTATATAATGGCTTTATAAGATAGATTAACTGCTTCAAGTCTATTTATATTTTGTATGGAATCCTCCAAATATTGGATATACTCATTCTATTATTTCTATAATCTATCTGCTATATAACTGCTATATTAAATGTAAATGCTCAGGAAAATACAATAGTCTTCCTCTAAAGGATACTGGGCTGGCCAAGCCTGGTGGTACGTGCTTATAGTCCCAGGACTGCGAGTTTGAGGACAGTGTACACAGTAAGTTCCAGGATAGCCAGAGCTACATAATAGAGACCCTGTCTCAAAAAGAGAGAGGGGAAGAGACTGGACCAAGGTCCAGCAGGGTGGACTTAAGCGGAAAGAATTGACACAAATGCCATCAAGATATAAAATAGAATAATAAATAATACTCAATCCAAAAGAAGGTGGAAATGAGGGAAAAGTAAATAAAAAACAAATAGAAGGCAAATAACAAGATGGTAGATCTAAAATCAATAATGTCAATAATTACATGACATGAAAATTATCTAAAACTCTAACAAAAGGCAGGCACTACCAAATTCAATGTTCTTTTTTTAAAAAAGCAAGACAGCCCTAAAGAGCTGCCTATAAGAAATTCAGATTAAAACAATAAGCATGTTAAAAGTAAAGCTAGGCGAAAGAAAGCTGGGATTGTTATCATCATCAGCTAAAGCAGATTTCAGCACAAAGAGTATTATCAGGTACAAAATGGAGCATTCCAGAATGATAAAGGGTCCAATTATCAAGAGACTACAACAATCCTAACAGTCTATACCCCTAAGAAGAGTGCTCCAAATACATGAAGCAAAACCTTCATAGAACTGAAAGAAGAAACAAAACAGCACTTTAGCCTGAGCTTTCAACATCTTTTTCCTAATAATCAATAGAACAAATGAACATAAAAATTAGCTAAGACGTAGAAGACTTGAACAGCTTTAGCAACCAATGTAACTTGAAATTCATAGCAAACAATACAGGATATGCATACATTCCAAGAAAGTACAAAAGACTTACCAGATGACAACAGTTTATGGACTAGATCCTATGTCAAAAAAACCTCATAAATTAAAAGGGCTCAAATTCTGTTATTACATTCTCTGACCATGATGGAATTAAATTAGGAAACAATATCAAAGAGAAATGTGGAAAATTGTATAAATATTTACAATTAATCCTTCTAAATGACCTTGGGTTAAAGAAATAAAAAAGAAAGTGAGAAAATAGTTTTACCTGAATGAAAATGAAAACATAATATATTAAAAATGGCTAAATCCTTATAGGCAGTTTTACATCATTAAAAGCTTATAATATATCCATCTCTTGATGTACACACATATATATGTATAAATAGAGAGATATAGATATAGATGTTGGAAATCAAGACATTGAATCAGAAACTGTAGTGGTGGGGTTCAGCAAACTGTAGCCCTCAAAGCAATTATGATGTGTGTTACACTTTTTGAATCACTGTTATGTGTCATTTGCATGTCATTTTTGCTCTAGCCTTTATTCTTCAATAGAGAACCTACACAATTTATATTTATATTGCTCAGAAGTTCATGTCAATAAAGTCAATCTTACTTTCAGTAGTCTGTTAATCTTACATTGACTTTAGAAAATAGAGTCCTGCCAGTGATTAATCCTGCAAGTAAGAATTTGTTGGCTAACACATTCTAAAATTCAGAGACTGGAGTTATACCTGCAGGAGTGCAGGGTACAAGTATCAGAGGGAAATATCACCTTATTGAAAATTCCTACTGTTTAATCTAGGCTTCCTATGTGGGAATCAAATGTAGTTAACTTTTAATCATGTTCATTGCTGAGAAACAACGGATATTTGAATCTAAATGGTTAATGATATAAAAAGAATTTGCTTAAGACGGGCATGCTGCTTGTAAGCCTTTTATTCCAGAACTCAATGGAGGTAGTAAGATCAGAGTTCAGGAAAGTCACTTCACACAAAATACTGCAGCCCAAACAAGCACCAATTTAATTCGGACAGTTGTAGCAATTCTTAGGGTGGTAGGCATTTTTTATTTTTTATTTTTTTTGAGATGGGCTCAGTTACTTTAAGCTAGCCTCAAACTCAAAATTCTCCTACCTCAACCTCTTCAATATAGGGATTACAGGAATGCACTACCCAGATTTGTGAATATCATCTTTCCAACCTATTCAATGCAATAATAATGTCAGATCTAGTTTATCTGAATTTGCTACTCACATCATTCCTGGAACAGGGAGATAAGAGATTTGGGCTTAAGAAGCTTCATTTACAGTTTCTGCTAATCAAATAGTAAAAATCCACACGAGATTAAAATGCCTAACTAACAAGTGTCAATAAAACTTTCAGCTGGGCATGGTGATGCACACCTTCAATCCCAGCACTCAGGAGACTAGAGGATCATCAGGCCAGCGTGGTCTTCATAGGGAATCCCAGGCCAGCCAGGGCTACAAAGTGAGACCTTATCTCAAAAAGTTTTTTTTCAGTAAGACCTTGAAGGCAACATTCTGCTATGGAAGAACTGTTAGATTAATTTTAATTTTATTACATGATAGTCTTCAAAAATAAAGTAGCCAGGCATGGTGGCGTACATGTTTAATCCAAGCGTTTGGTAAGCAGAGGCAGGTGGATCTCTGTAAGTTCGAGGCCAGCCTGGTCTATAGAGCAAGTTCTAGGACAGACAGAGAAACCCTGTCTCGAACAAACAACAAAAGTAAAAGTACAGTGAAGCCTGGTAGTCTAGAGTGATAGGGTAAAATCCATTCCATGTACTCCAGTATGCTTTCCTCCCTGGACCCTCAGTGATCTTTGCAGCTTTAGTTCTTTCTAAGAAACTCCCTTCTGCTTTCTTATGGTTTTAAATAGAGTCCCTCAACAGCTGACTCTGGGGCCATGAGAGTGTAATTAATCAAGTAATCATCTAGGCACCACAGTTAGAAGTTGTAATATTAGTGTAAAATGGGACCAGGGTTTTACAAGCATATTTCAGAAGTGCAAAGATTGATTCTAAGATGGTTTCTTTCCCTTTCAGAAGCTTAAATATGAGCACATACAAACCTTATATTTTTAAAGAACATATGTTTTCTCTACTTTAATACAAGTATAGTTGTAAAACATGCAAAATAACTAAGTTCCAAACCAAAGGAATCTAGCAGGAACAACTAAATTAAAAAGAACCCTGTTGATTTACATATTGGACATGAAATGCAGCAAAATCTCCACTTTCTGCCTAACATCTTAGAAAAATCCCCACCAATTCCTTTGTAGAGGGATGATGTAGCTCTCTCTCCTCAGCATCAGGCATCTATGGTTCTGTCTCTGTAGATACATGTTACAGATTCAGTTACTGAAAAGGCCCTGCTGTCTTTTTCACTGTGTTACAGCTTGGTAGACACCTCCCCTCAATCTCCAGTTTGGAAAATGAGCCAGGAGAAACACAGAGACTTAGCTGAAAAGTTAACCAGACATCGTAGGTCTGTCAATTAAGCAAAGACATTAATGACAATATGAAATTCCACAATATATTCCTATTCTCTTGTTCTCTGTATATATGCAAGGTACTTGCATATACAGTAAGAGGAAGTACAGAGTATGGAGGGTGACAATAGCCACATACAGGAAACAGCCCAAGAGATAAAAGCACATGTAAAGAAAATGTTAACTACAGTGTGTCAAAGAACTAGCTCTTGTTTGGGTTTTTTTGTGGCTGCAAGCAATCTCCAAACCAAGAGTCACAACTTTGACAGCTTCCATGCACTGAGTGAGAGTTCAGTAACTTCCATTAGCATACAATTAAAATGTACTTCATTGTTGAATTTGGTACTACATATAAAGAAATGATTGAATCAAACAAACTTCCAATGTTTCTTGTTGCTACATTTACTTCCAATGTTAAAAGGCATTCCTAATGAATTTTCTCCATTATTTCTCAAACAAATTAGTAAAAGCAAATATGAAACCCATTTATAACCATTATATTATGCAAAATATGTCATTTTCCTTTAATAACTTAGTCTGTTCCAAAGTATTTCTGTCCAAAATGTGTAGGTGCAACAGGATGAACTTCAGTAGTTAAAATTGTGATCTCTGGAAATTCTTGAACGATTGATTTGGCACCTTCAAAAAAATTTAAAAAAAAATGTTATTACTGCAAGACTTTTGGTAAGTTAAAATTCAGGGATCTTATAATCACTGTCTCCAGACTTATTGCTGACACAAATAGGGAGCAATTGTCTTTGGATACTGAGTCAGGCATGTTTAATCTCTTTAAATAATATCTGGTATCTGAAAAGTCCCTACCCACTCAAATAATATAGTCTTAAAATCAAATTATTCAGTTGTAGTAGCTTTGGCTAGAATAAAGTAATATGGCACTTCCTAAAAAGAAACTCACATGAAGTGAAAGCTTTCCAACTAAAACACCATGTAACAAGTGTGAAGGCATCTTTGGTGTGTCAGAGAATGCTAGTTGCTTAGAAATAAGGATTCTAGCAAGGGGGCCAGGCAGGAAATTTAGACTGGCTGGGACTCCAACCAAAAGCCACAGTGTAGTCGCTGCTACACAATGTGGATTTTTTAGTTTTAATGCCAAACAATGGTATACTGTTCCAACTAATACAATTACAACTAAAGAGACTATTTTTCTTTTGCCAAAGATGGATAATTACTGGATTACCTTAATGTTTTCAATGTCACCAGTGCCACATACAATGGACGAACAAGCAAATCACCCTTTGTCACTGCTAGTATTTGAATTACAGGTACAAAATTTAGGCTACAAAAAGAACAAAGTAATTCAATAGGCCACAATTACTACATAGTAGCCTATAATAGCCTTTCTAACACACATGCTGTGGCATCTCCAGGTTTGCCTGAAACCTGGGATAATTGGAAATGATGGAACACCCTAACTAGAGAAGCCATCTATTTGTCTTTCAATTATGAAACAAATATCAATTCATTGTATAATGCTTTAAAAAGTCCCAATAAAGCTTAAAAAATGAAAGTCATTTAGAATTGCACCCTAAAATAACCACTATTAGTACTGTGTGTGCATTTTGAAACCAAAATTGAAATAGCATTGTGCATCTTCCTAGCCACTCATGTTAAGGTCAAATTTATTTAGTTTTATGTTTTATTTATGTTTATATTAGTTGTATTTATTTAGTTTTATGTTAAAGCCAAGTCTGCTTTTTGTGGTATTATCATTTGTATTGGTCACCTCTAAACTTACTGGTAACATTTCACAATATTTCTTTATCTTTGTATTAATTCTTTGAGAATTTCATACAACATATTTTAATCCTATCCATACCTCCTCCCCATTTCCTACCCATCCAACATCATGTGTGTTTGAGTTCTCTCTCTTCCTCCCCCAACTCTCAAACCACCAAGCCCAGTCTGAGTCTCCCAACTACTCTTGGGTATTGACCTACCTAGGGTATAACACTTTAAAAAAGTGACTCTCCCTCTCCAGAAGCTATCAAATGCCAGCAGCTCTTCAGCTAGTGGTACAACTCTATGTCCACCTTCCCTATATCCATACTGGCATTTTATCTGGCCTGAGGCTGCACAGGTTCTTCTGCATGCTGCCACATCCTCTATGAGTTCACATGTGGAACTGTTCTGTCTGTTAAACACTGTTTCCCTGAAGTCATCCACTATCTCTGGCTCTTAAGATCTCTCTACCCACTCTGCAAAGATCCTTGGGACTTTAGAGAATAGATGCATTTCACAGTATATAACTCTGTTATTTATGCTGCTTTTCACACTTGCCATCTATATTTTTATATCACTAAATATTTTTCAAAAGCAACTTTTGCAAGGCATGAAATATATCTTCTAAATATATATTACTTATATACCCATTTTCTTATCAATCATGTATATAGTTCCTTTTTTTGTTGTGCTGTTTTTGAGACAGTCCTGCTATATAGTTAGGTTCTCTATGTAGGGCAGGCTGGAAATTAACTTGCTGTGATCCTCTTGTCTCTGCCTCCCAAGTGTTGGAATTACAAGCATGTGCCACCATTCCAAACCATCATTTGCACACTTTCAAATTATTTGTTATACTAAATGACTCTATAATGAAGACCCTAGAAACTAAATTCTTACATGCCTCTATGATTATTTTCTTACTATTATTTTCTTACTTTAAATACTATGTATTCCTAAATGTTCCAGATTGTTTTGTTAAAAAAGCCAGAGTAGTAATTTATGTATATCTCTTTCAGGAAATGGGAAATAGATGACTTCCTCATATGTCCTTAAAGCAGATATCTAATTCAAAAAACATCTGATCTTCACTTTACATTCCAAAGATTACCATAAGTTCCTTGCTATTTGGGAGCTATTCTCAAGTTCAGGTGGGAAACCACTGAAAATTGGGACCTTTCACATACTTATGAGCCCTAGCAAAGAAAGGCCACTTGGGAAAACAACTGCAGTTATTTTCAATGGAGTAATTCATACGTTTCCATTTGAATTTAAACATTAGAATGGTTAGATAGATCAGTTGTCAAGAGGACCCGGGTTCTATTCCCATCACCCACAGGGCACCCTCACAACCATATGTAATTCTAGTTCCAGATGATCCAACATCCTCTACTAGCATCTGGAGGCATTAGACATATACATAGTGGGCAGACATATACATGTAGTCAAAACATCCATAAATGTCAAATAATGATGAAATAAAAAATTATATATATCAGAATGGTATAAAACAAACCAGGCATGCTGATATATGCCTGTGGTCTCAGTTGCTTGGGAAGATGAGACAAAAAGATCATCTGAGTCTAGGAGTTCAAGACCAGTGTGTGACACCTTGTCTCAAAAAATGGTTTAATGTTACACAAGTCACAACTACCAAAACATACAACTATATTTTTCCTGGGATAAAAAGCTAGAGAGACACACTTTTACTCATCTCATGATGACTATCTGGAGCTCAAGTTATAGCTGCATGTTAAACTCACCATGAGGAGTGGAGAAGAGACTGAGTATAATAATAACACCGGGTTGAACTCCGTGTTCTATAAGAACCTTTACAGCTTCAATTACAGTATTTCCAGTGCCTAAAACAAAAAGGCAACCGAACTCATTAGCAATGTTAACACTTATACTGAAACATTCTTGAAGTAAGGGCAATACAGCAATCTTAATGTAATACATCACTAGTGGAAGCTTTATTTGAAAGTGGTTGTTCTTTGCTAATGTTATTTTTAATTATGGACACAACACAAACAGGTACCAAATATAAAACAAGCCTGAAACTCATTTATTGCTTGAGATACCAAATTTAACCCCCACAGACACCCCTCTGGGAGACCATGATATGAGAAAGTACAATGATGAGAACAGAATACAGGAAAAAATTACCTGTAGATTAGATAAAACCTTGAGAAAAATCACTGTCAGGCTCACTAAGGTAGAGATACGACATGTGTAGAACACATGTCTGTGTTCTATATATTTTGCCTCATTGAGTCTTTTGCTTCGATGTGTTCATTTCAAGACAGATGCTCTTTGGAGATAACAAAGTTTGACTAATGTATATTCCCTTATTATGCAGTAAAAATTGCCCAGTGAACTGCCCAGGTCAACTCCAAATCCAAGAGAAAAAACACACTCATAAATTGCTTTTGCCTTTTATATAAGGGCACTAACTTGACTTTAAACTCTACCAAAATGCAACTCAAGCCACTCACTGAGAATTGGATACATCAGAAGGACTTTTCTGCGATAAATGTCAGGGGGGAACTTGGCATAATACACTTTGGCCTTTTGTGTCTCCTCATCGCTCTGAATCAGGATCTTCCCAATTCGTATGGATCGACAGCAGTCTCGTAAACCTTGTTCCATTGCCTCACCTTGAAGAAGGAAATGAAAAGGAAATCAGGGACAAAGGGGTTGCTGTTGATAGAATGGCAAAGCCAAGAACTGGTCAAAGCGGAGTTTTTCACTGCTATTAATACAAACGAGCACTGCCAAGAAAGAAGTATTCTTCCTTCTCTTCTACTATGCTCAAATTTTATTCTTAGTAAAAACCAACTGAAAGCACATGAAAGGCTGGCCAATGAAACCACAATAAGCTAGGCTTATTGTTTGTTTACAAGCTATGGAGCTGTCATGCTTCCATATGGAAAGCATGCTTTCCATTACAGAAATAAAGGCTTAACTGGGTTGTTCCTTGAGCTTCTTCTGCAGAGATACTTTCTTCTTATTATTTTTAAAGAAGATTTTAAGCCACCTAAATATGTCACTTTCATCTGGGAAAAATATAAAATATTCATTAAAGAGTGGGAGCTGTAGCCCAAAGGGTTTCCTTTTAGATAAAGGTGGCACCAGAATTCATTCCTTAATTCAACAGTGACATCACTGACAAAAGTCTCACTGTAAATAGTGAAAAAGTGGTGTGTTGTTCTCCCTTTCCCAAAGAGCCAATTCAACCCCCACTCCATTGGTTTCTAAATACAAGCTAATTTTTGCACGTGTAGACATGTTCACATGTGTTTGGGCATACATGTATGCAGGTGCACATGCTGTGAGTATGCATGTGGAAGCTCAAAGTTGACTTCAGGAGTCTTCCTCAAACATTTTCAATCTTATTCTTTGAGGTAACATCTCTCAGTTGAACCCAGAGTTTCCTCATATGACTAATTTGGTTAGCCATCTTGCTCCTGGGATCCCATGCCTGTGCCTTCTAAGTACTGGAATTATAGGCAGGCTGCCACACTCACCTAACCTTCAGTCCTCACATTTGTGTGGCAGGTGATTTAACCACTGAGACGTCGCCCCCACCCCTAAATACACAGATTTTTGAGTATGAAGAAGTATTTTCCAAAAGCCAATCAATTGTTTGCCATGCAGTCTTAAAGATTTTCCACTACTTTGAAATTCTATCAGTACTGGTATTTAGTCAGTATTTTCTTAAATTAACTTTTCATTTAAATTTAAAGGGAAACTTTGGAGCACTGGTGTAAACATATAACAAGTGTCTAAAAACATAAACAAAAAAACAACAGGTAAATTTTAAGAATAAAAACAACTATGTCAAAGCTGGGAATGGACTTTGATGGTGTGTGTGTAACATATGTCCGAGATTCTGGATTCAAACCATAGTACCAAAAAACAAAACACCAAAAGACAAAAAAAAAATAACCCTCTCAAGTTGGCCTTTATCTTCTGAATCATCTGGTTCATGATAGAGGTGCAAGGACCAAGTACCCTCAGAGAAGGTGCTGAGTAGAAGCCATATCTATGTGTTCAACAAATGCTGAACAACACTATCCTGAGAATGCTACCATTGCTTGAGAGCTCTCTTCCCGTGGAAACAGCCAAAAGCTCCTTTTGTAATTGAGGTGTTCAATTGTTCACAAACACAACAAGAGTTAGAGAAAAATGAATGTTTATATATTTTAAAAAACCATCTGTTTCCAGTGCAAACAAGTGGGGCTTCCAGCACTTGTGCCAAAAAAAGTTCAGTTTGCTGAAGAGAAATCATTCCTGTATAAAGTGTACATGTTCTCATCATAGGCATGCCATTATGCTGCAGGAAAGTTGTTAGTCAGGAAGATCGGTTGGACTCAAAGCATCAATACAAAATGTATAAGACCAGCAAGTGGAACTATCTGGAGCTGATTACAGCTAGGTGCTTTTGCCTATATAGCCACATATTCATAGACTAAAACTTTAAAATATTAAATAAGTCCTTTAGTCCAGCTTTTGGCAGAGTTCCCTGCTACACAGATAAAAACAGAAGAGACATTTTCTCCAACCAGGTATCCAAATGTTCTTCTTCAGAAAGAATTTAATTTATGCTACATTCCTTCAGTCTGCAAATGGTTCTCCCCAAGAGCAGGATTCTGTCCTCTGATCCTGCTCTCCTCCCACCCTCCTTTGAGTCCTTTTAAAAGCTAGCTTGCTTGTGGGAGCAAGCCACTAGGGAAGATGCCTGCAATTACAATTAGCCAAACTTAGCAACACATAGGCCATGACTCCAAGGCACCATGAGGATAGGCAACACAGGTGGTGAGATTTAAGCAAAGGCAGGCTGCAATTATGACAAGCCAGCCCGCCTCTCTCCTGGAAAACAGCAACCGTTTCCATGCATGCAAAGAAACAAAATCATACACATGCAAACCTACCGCTTCTCATTATGCTGACCCCACAATTTCCTTTCTCAAATTTCACTCCTTCATACTTGTGCCCTGTTGGGAAATAAAATAAAAAATAGATCCTTTATCACTGGAGCAATGTGTATATTCTGTAAGGTGCTTATGGTTCAAAGCAGATGAGTATAAAGCAACCCTTGTCCAGACACATTGTATAATACATTGGGTTTCCTGTGAAAGTAATGAGTCATGGTTTTTCATAGTTATTTCTTACTTCCTCAGAAGAAACCTGTGAGCATAATTTGGAGAGGAGGGCTTCATCAAGTGGGAATGGGACTTATTATAGTACAATATTCACATACACATCCTTCAGATTGAATTCAAAGGTGAATCACTGTAGTCCATGAATGCTAGATACCCCATCAATTCACACTGCGGCCCCACTGAGAGCCACAACAGAAAGCCTCCCCGTTTCATCTCTTCTTCTGAGCCTTCAATCTGTCTTAAAAGCAGAAGAAAGAGGCTGAAATAGTTATCAAGCTACTCAAAACTTGGTCTCATCCTGAATTGTGTCATTTAGGATGCAACAAACTCAGCTCTCGTTGTTCATAGTCAACCCTTTGAATAGAGGACTTTTCCATCATTCATGAAAGAACCAAATCAGAATTTTGAATCTTTGAAAGACTATAGGCTATTTTTATTAGAACAAAGCACCTTCTCTAAATCATATCATTTTTAGTTTTCTTTTTCTTTTTCACAACTCATCCTTTTTTTAAACCTGGAGTTTCTATGCCAAACCAGTCTCCTGCATTTGTTAGCACCAGTGGCTTCCCCACAGAGGTGAAGATAAGCTGCCAACAATTCTTAACTCTGGTCCCCATGGGCTGCCATCAGAAGCAACATCTACATGCTGAAGAGTATGTAATAACCTTTAACTTGAATTGACAGGCAAGCCATTAACAAAAAGTCACCTATATAGATTTCTTTACAAAAGTCTCTTAGTTTTTAAAGATGTTTTATTTAAGAAAAAAATACAGTTATACCTAAAGTCCTCATTGTTCACACTGATTTTACACAGGATGCCTTCCTTCCATTTTCCTCACCCCCACTCTAGCTGAGGATTTATATGAGGAAAATTTGAGAGTACAAGCCCTGGTTACCTGTTGGAGTGGTCACCGTGCATTCTTTATATGGCAGCTGATTCAATCCCTCTTCTACAACAAGTCTGATCTAGAAAGCCAAAGAAAGAATAAGTTGAGAGCCTGTGGAAGGTCTCCTGATAGCTGTTAGCCTCAGGGGCTGAGAGCTTAGCTTCTGGAGGTAACTACCAGGCTGCTTTTTGCTAAGTATTCAACCTCCATTTAATACATGACTGTCACCAAAAGACACTAGTGTGCCTTCTGATTCAGTCAAGAATATGAGAGATGCAAAACTTCAACAGGAGTTGTGGCAAACACCATTGGCAGTACTAAAATTATGAGTTACTATAGAAAGTATCCATCTGAACTTTCTCTACCTTGCTTACTTCCTATTGAAATCTCTAAGTTGGATTAGTTTTTAACAAAGGTCCACTATAATGCAAAATGAAACCTAAAAGCCTTTGTGAGAAAACAAATAACTAGATGGGCAGAAGCAATTTGTCGGGTCTGAAGGAGGATCTAGTAGAAAACCTTGGGACTACTCAGCTAAAGAAAAGCCTTATGAAGGCCAATTAGATGGCCGATAAGCAGGTGGAAGGCTAGAACTGCCTCTCAAAAGCTGTACTATGACCTGCCCATGCATCCACAATGGTATGTGCGGGCGTGTACACACATACATACATGCACTCACAAGTAAATAAATAAATAAATATTTTTAATTTGACACAAAGTTTTATGAGTCTCATAGCAATTATAATATGCAGTAGAGAGGAAAGAACCACGCAAAACTACTAGAAAAAGCCTCTCACAGAGAGATATGAGCAGCCAGAGCCCACTCTAACAAAGACAGTGCTGAGTCGGTAGTGCACATTTTCTCCAATCAATATTACATTAATGATTGAGAATCAGGAACAGCAGGGAGACTTACAATGCTTCATTCTCTGTTATCACAACATATCACCCTGCTGCCATTAAAAGAATCAATCAGAAATGGCCCATCACTTTGTCCTCCTGCAGAATCAGAGAATGGCCCCAGAAACCTTTTGAATAGTGCATACAAGAGCACACTCACCTCAGGCTACCACCTTCTGTGGAGATTTATGTTTATTTAAGAGAAAATTAAAGGGTAGAAAATTTTTTCTTTGAAAAGCCCCTATCTCCTTTCCCTAGTGGCATACCTCAAAAGAGCCTTGTTTCCTGCCCCACGCCCTGAAACTCTGGGACACAAATAATCATGTCTGTAAGAGCCACTAGAGGTTAGAGAGGACTGCTGTGAAATATCGTTTTCTGGACATGGCAGGGCCATTGCACTCATGGTTGTTGCTTGTTTGTTTACACAAGACAGGCACAAGATCAAGTGAATCAACACTCCACGTGTATCGGGGAAAGGCTCACAAGGTCCCACCCTTAATTGAGGAACTATTGGCAGTTGATGGCTTCTGAAGGAGGTAGAGTCAGTTTTCTTTAGAGGTGTGGATGGCCTCATACCAGGTGAACATGGGCAGCCTAAATTAGACTCAGTGGGCTATGAAACAATAAAGAGAATATGAAGTTGAGTGGAGGAATCTGAGAGGAGTTGGATGGGCAGTGAGGGTTAAATATGATCAAAATACATTGTATACACATACGAAATTTACAAAGAATAAATAAAAAAGTATAAACACATGTGTGGATATTAGTGTGTCTAAGCTAGAGGGGAGCATAAAACTAGAAGAATGACAAAAATCCCCTTAAGGGATGGGGTATAGTTCAGTGGTACATCATGTGTTTAGTATGCTCAAGGCCCTCAGTTCAGTCTTTGTCACTCTCCCAAAAAATAATTAAAATGCAAAAAAAAAACTGTAGGAAGCAACTCCTGACAAACTCAAGATAACATTAATTGCCCACTATACGGGACTCTTGTGTTGAGGAGATGGTATACTAGAAACCCTAAACAATAAACATATAAACAGCTGTAGTGGATACCACAACTACAACAGGCCCCCAGGCCCACCCCATCACCAATCTTTCAAAGCCAACTGCAAAGAATGGAGAAGTCCAAATTACAATAGCCTTATGTGAAGTATGCCACATATCCCATTTGGCTAGGATAAAATTCTCATTATTTCATAGAAGCGTTTAAAAACATCCATGAACTTGACTCCCAATTTCCATAACAAAAACAACAAGCACATACATCTATCTGCCATTAGGCTTGAAGCTCCAGCTACTTGAGAAGCTCAGACAGAAGGAAAGCTTGAGCCCAGAATTTTGAAACCATTCTGGGGGGAAAAGGTATTCTCTCAAAAAGAGAAAAAAAAAAGCACAAGGGAAATTTAAAAAAAAGATGAATAATTTTATACCAGAGACCAGAGACTACTATTCTCTGCTCGGCGGCCATTAAAACAGAAACTCCTAACTCCTCAAAAGTGGTTTTGGATTTCTGTTGTTGTTGCTTGCTTGCTTGTTTGTCTTTGCTGAAAAGATAAAAGAAGGCTGAAGAGATGGCTTAATTGGTGGTAAGTAAACATGAAAACCTAGACTCAATCTCTAGAACCCACATAAAAAAGCCAAGTGGTAGTATATGCTTATAACCCTAGTGACAGGAGGATCTCTGGAGGGCTTAATGACCAGCAAGCCTAGCCTAACTGGCAAGCCCCAGATCCCAGCAGGAGACCTTATCTGGGAAAAAAAAAAGATGAGATAGAAACAAAGCACACAAGGTTGACCTCTGGTTTCTACATGCAAGCACACACACACATGCACCTCCACAAACACACACACACACACACACACAGAGAGAGAGAGAGAGAGAGAGAGAGAGAGAGAGAGAGAAGAAAATATAAAAGACAATAGCAACTGTCCCAGGAATATCAACCATATTTCTCCTGATGCTACCAACAGTTATTATGGTCTATGAAAGCCAAAAATAAGTTTAAATAAAATTGGGTCTCTCAACCAAGAATATTTAAAGCCAAAAGCAGAAAACGAGTTGTCTACGCTCTTTTAGAATATATGTTCCAGGAAAAAACAAAATTAAAAATTTGATGCCTTTTTCTCACATTTCCTTTTATAACTATTTTCTATGATCTGATTATGCCAGCAAGGTTAAAAAGCCATGTTTCTTTGTTAAACAAAATACTGACAACAGTCTTAAGATTGTAAATTTCACAAGAGCAGGGACCATACCTATATTCTTATCTGTTTTATTGCCTCTCTCCCAAAATAGTCTAGCACAGAACCTAATATGTGCCCAGTGTTTATTTTCAATGAATGAAGAGTATTAGTCACAGCAACTAATTAGCAATTTCATTCCAAGTATGATGCACACTTAGGTATCAGCACAAGAACAAAAGCAAATTTGGCCTGAGATCATCTTAGATGACACTGACTATAAAAGGATCGGGTTTGGTCAGGACTTAATAGGATGCCCTTGAAGAAGGAGTGGACAGCCCAACTAAGAATTTCCTCTTGTGGATATACCACAGGGTTCTGCAAAACAAATACAACTTATATTGAAAACTATCAAAAAACAAACAAAGAAACCCACTGTTTTTTGCACATAGGTTTCAGAACATACTTAGTTTTCTTCTAATGTGCTTTAATTCATTGCCCTAAGATGAGGAATTTTATGCATTGCTGAGAACCAGACTGCCAAGACCCATCTAAAAATGACAAGGAATGGGGTTCATAGGCAATGCTTTGGAGTAAAAGGGAGTGGGGCAGCGCTTAATGCAATAGTGGAAAGAACACTTCAAAGCCTAACAAGATGATGGCTACCCAGTGCAAGCTCTCTCAACCCCAGAATGCTCTAAAACAAAGCCCCCTGGACTACCAGGATTACATCACAGCATATAACAATGAAATGAAAATGGAAAGCCTCCACCTACCAAACGATCCGCAGAAAACATGAAGTCCCCTCTACTGGCTTTCCTAAAAAAAACAGTACAAGTTTTAGTCTAAATTAGAGCTTCAAGGTAAAATATAACTTAATACACATAGTAACACTGATATTAAGACCTATTACATACTAAAAGCTGAAATGCTTATGTGTATAGACTATTATTGAGACAATTTATTTTTACTAGGATACAGACATCAAAATGAGATGGCTTCATAAGTATTATTGAAAATGCTTATTTGATTACTTGATATCAACATTCAAGATAGGAATTGAAAAGATCATGTGGTCCCCATTGAACTATCAGGGAACAAAGATACCCTGGAAGATGACAGCAAGGTTACAAGCTCAAACTGAGAAGAAACTTTACAGCAAGAAAACCAGCTTCTCCCACCCTTCCCTCAGTTCACCTTGCTTTCTAGACACAATAGAGATAAGTAACCCATCTACTTTGTCTAATCCTTGGAATTCTGAGTTTAAAAAAAGTCCTCTGCTTTTGTCACTGCTTTCAAGAATATGCAACGAAATTTCTAAGCCCTCTTTCTCGAATCATTTACAACTTATTCCTTTTGCCCTGGTTTCCTAAGAAGTCCTTCATTTCCTAGATTTTCCTGTCATCTTCTGATATACTTCTTTCTAGTTAATATCATCCTATCCTGAGGTACTCAAGCAATGATAATCCAGTCTTGTGCATAGCTGCAGGCTGTTAACAAGCCAAAAAAAAATGTTAAGAGACTGATGCTTTTTCTGCATGTATGTAAAACTCTATTTCCTCTTCCTTCTTCCACGTAAGTTAAACATTTTGATGTAATAGGTTAGTTTACGGCTTATGTAATTAAAATTCCCTACCTGGCTACCCAAATATACTAAAATATTCCTCATCACACCATCAAAAGAGCAAATGCAAGTGCCTATTTTCTCAGCAGATCATTCATCACGTTTTTATTTTTTTTTTGCATATGTACTTACTTTTTCTAACAGAGAAAAGCAATAAAATATACCAGACACAAATAAACACTGCATTTCTTACAATAACCATAGCTCTATCATATTGCAGATGTTAACTCCCTAAACTATGGACATAATTAAGCAACAGCAAGAATATGGGTTTGTAGTTTATATATATATTCTCTAGACTCAAAATATTATACATACACACAAAAAACTATATACATAGAGAAGTCATTTAAAACAGACTCTTTTACATGTACTGATATTTTCAAAGAAGACTAGTGCCTTTCATTTCTATAACTCATCTTCAAAACATGCCTGCCAAGGAAGTGAGAAGCAGAGAACTAATAAAAAACATGCTCTGACTGCTACACCTATGCAAACTTGTCTTAACAGCCAAAACACACCTTTTAAAGAAGGAAGAAAACTCTGATGTCTTTGGGTTATTTTAGAAGCTTAAAGTATTCTTTCTAATTCTCATATTTATTTTATTTTATGCATATGAGTATTCTTCCTACATGTATGTCTGTGTACCATGTACATGCCTGGTGGCCAAGGAGGCCCTGAAGCTAGAATTACAAGTGGTTGTGAACTGCCATGTGGATGCAGGGATCAGAACCAGGGTCCTCTGTAAGAGCAGCAGGTACTCTTAACCACTGAGCCATCTACCCAGTCATAATATCCTATGATATATCTTGCCAACACGTCTTTATTTTATATTTATGAGCAGTTACACACCAAGATATTACACAGACAAGTTACGCCAGGTAAAGTGAACAGAGATATCACTGTTATTTTACTTTGGAATCAGACATTTTAACACCTTTCATACCCTACCTTCCCCGATATCAACTTTAGTTCATAGCCTTTATATAATATGCACTTTATCTATACTCTACAAATGGTATGCACTGAGACTCTAAAAGGAATTGTCTTCTCTCGACAGTTATTTGTTCTACAAATGAAATCATTCACTGTTGTAAGTTACTCCACTATAAACAGTAATTACTATCTTGCCTTCTGTTATGTTAGACAAACTTCAACTCATACTATTTACTTTAAATCAATTTAGAAATTAAAGTAAAGCTAGAATACAATAATGTGATTACATTTTTAAAAAACTCCACAATGGCCTTCAACATAATGTTGAAATCCTTAAGACTGCTGAGAATAGTTTCATAAAAACAGAATTTCCTTATCAGATAGCTCAAGCTGCCTGTATTCTCTGAGTCTTTCCTTCCTTCAGGCCCAATATTGGGCTGAATCATTTGTTTAAAAATAAATTTTAATGGAAACAAAACTCTCGGTATTATTGACTCCATACACTTTGTTTCAAATCATAACTATTCAATTTGTTTAAAAAGCATTAAAAACTCCTGTCTTACAGAAACAAAGCTTTATAAGATACCAATCATGTTCTAATCACAGACTAAAATAATAGAATGTAAAACTACCATAAAGCAAAATCACAGAGACACACATCCCTAGAATTTTTTTTTTTTTCGATCCAGGTTCTATGTTGCCCTGGCTGTCCTGGAAGTCCCTATGTAGACCAGGCTGGCCTCAAACTCACAGAGATCCTCTTGTCTCTGCCTTTAAGTGCTGGTATTAAAGATATGCACCAACACACTCAAATCCTAGAATATTCTAAAACATATTTAAGTAAAGTAACCAAACAGGAATATCCAGGCAATCAGAACCCAAAGCATGGAACTGTAATTAATATTAAACTGAGATCTTTTACATTATACAAATTCCAAATAAGTCCAACAATGAAGATATAAGTATATGTAAAAATATTTGTCTTAACATTCTAGCCTCCAGTACACATATCACATACTGTAGCAACAGGATGAAAAACAAAGGTAGCCTTTTAAAAATGCAATTTCACATGGAAACAAAAGTCATACTAGAAACCAAATCCTCATTTTAGCATGGAATATCTAAAGGCAAACCGTTCCTATTTGTTAAGACTGTCTAGATAGCACTTTAAAATCTCCAGAGAGCCAGGTATGATAGTATATACTTGTAATCCAGAACTCGGAAGGCTGACACAGGAGGATCAAAAGTTTGAGTTCATCCTAAATTACATAGTGAGTTGGAGGTAAGACTGTGCTACATAAAGAAATCCTATCTCAAAAACAAAAAATCTGGATGCCAGTTGTCTTAGTTACTATTCTATTAAAATGAAGAGACACCATGATCAAGATAACTTATAATAGTTTCAGAGAGTGAGTTCATAACCATCATGGCTGGGAGCATGGAGGCAAGCAGGCAGGGATACTGCTGCGGCAGTAGCTGAGAGTTTCTGTCTGATCCATAAGCAGCAGGCAGAATGAGAGAGCGAGAGAGAGCAAGAGAGAAAGAGAGAGAGAAGAGAGAAGAGAGAAGAGAGAAGAGAGAGGCAGGCAGAATGAGAGAGCGAGAGAGAGCAAGAGAGAAAGAGAGAGAGAAGAGAGAAGAGAGAGGAGATGAGAGGAAGAGAGGGGAGGAGAGGGGAGAGGAAGAGAAGAAAAGGGAGGGGAAGAGAGAAGGGAAAGAAGAGAAGAGAGAGAAGAAAGGGGGGGTAGTCTGAGCGGCATGGGCTTTTGAAATCTCAAAGCCCACCCCCATTGACATACCTCCTTCAACAAGACCATACCATCTCCAAGAAGACCTCACCTACTAATGCTTCCTAAATAGTACACCAAGGGAGAACCAAACATTCAAATATTTAAGCTTAGGAGGGCCATTCTCATTCAAGCCACCACACGGGCAGTGGTGACACATGCCTCTAAGTCTAACTACTAGGAAGATTAAGGCAGGGGGATGTTTTGTAGCAGTTTCCTCAGAAATTAAAATCTTAGAAGAAAGCTTGTTAAGACACAGAATGTGAAAGTGATGGTGAAACAGTATGTTATTAAAGAAAATGAAAATTTCTATGTTGCAGGGAAGATAGCTAAACTCAGAAATAAACAACTCAATAGCTTCAGGAAGTCCCTGAAATTGACCAGATAAACTAGCTCCTCCCTCTCAGAGCATATGTAAACAGTAAGGACTGCTAAGACTCACTCTCAGACTGAGCTGCCTGCCTAGAAGGGACTCAGACAAATTGGACTACCTGGAAAGGACACTCTCCAACCTGTATTGAGCTGCCTGCAGGTTATATGATGTGCTCCAGGTTTCCAGTTTTTGTGAGCCATCACCCAAGCTGGGGTGGGCTTTGGTGATGCTGTCTTAGAGTCATTTCTACTTCTCTAAGTAACTCCTCAAAAACTTATTGGTTCACCAAGATGGAATTTGGTAGTTTTCTTACTTTGGTATGTTTGTTTTACCATGGTTTACCATTACCATGGTTCCCTACCTGGAGTGAGCAGACATTTCTTCACCCAATAACACAACAAGGGATCACATAACAGAGTATCACACAACAGAGGATCAGTTAAACCCTGGAGTTTCCCGCCAGTCCAGGCTACACTGCAAGATCCTATTTTAAAATAAAAATAGCAGCTGGGTGGTGGTAGCGCACACCTTTAATCCCAGCACTCAGGAGACAGAGGCAGGCTGATATTTGTGAGTTCAAGGTCAGCCTGGTCTACAAAGTGAGTTCCAAGACAGCTAGAGTTACAACAGAGAAAGCTTGTCTCAAAACACAAAGAAATAAATAAAATAAAATAAAATAAAAATAGCAAATCAAAGAAATGTTTTCCTGAAGAGACAGATGATTTTTATAATACAGCTTGTAAACCATAATAATTCACTAAGGTTACCACATACAACACACCCTTTGCAGGGTGTAGTAGTGCACACTTGTGATACCAGCACTCAGGAGGATAAAGCCAGTAAGATCACAAAGTTCAAAGACAGCGGGGCATCCCTAACAACTTCAAGGCCAGCCTGGACCATGTAGCAAGACTTCGCTTTGAAAAAATTACATGCTTTCCAAAAGCAATTTAAAGCAAACTCTCCTGAGTCATAACTAAAAACCATTTAACTGAGATCAAATCCTAGATGAATTAGATGTCATCTCAAAAGTTTAAATTCATCACTCTTCTTCCTGAAGATTATACACATGGATGGTTTGTGACATTTGGAGAAGGGAAATTGGGGTGAGCATTCAGCAAATACAAATACAGGATATACAATTAAATTTGAATTTCAGAAATCCAATACAATATTTAAGTTACAGTTTTATATATATATAAAAGTGTTCATTGAATTCAGATTTAACTGGACATCCTGTGTTTTACCTGGTAAGAGCAGGGAGAATTTAATGAATTTTAAAAATAAGAATATTAAAATTAAATTAATATTAAAAAGAATAATGAAATATATTATGAAGAGTGTGAGTCCTCAGATTTAACATTTTGTTTCTTTGTTAAACCATCATCAGGTGGAAGGGAAATGAAACATAACAGCGGTTCTGGCAAGTTCAATCAAAAGGTATGTTTCACTTCAAGCTATGGTTTAGTGAGTCCTCTCCAAGGGTTAAGTTCTACTTCTACATTATTTGATTACTAAAATCAAGACCAGCCCCAAGGTTTGCTGTAGCATGCAGATGGTTTGAAACTGATTTTATTCCTCATATTGTCTTTTAAAAAAAAAAACCCTAACAACATACTTAGAACAAATCGAACTCAATGGAAAACATTTAAAAAAAATAGCTTTTCTACCTGTCAGGTGCAAGTCAGCAAAGTCACAGCTTGTTAGTACCTTCTTAATAAGCTCATAAAGTAGAGTGCCATTCATTATTTACTTGCACCGGTAAGCACAGTTCAATATAAACACCAAAAAGCAGGTAGAAAAACAAGAGGTATCACTTTCGCCTGCTATAGTCCAATGTAATCAGTGAGACATTACTAGGATAGCCTCAATACATTTCAAAAGTTTGTGCTGCTTAAATATGGGACTTCCTCTCTATTGTACTAAAGCCAGTTAGAAGATTCAAATGGGAAATGTACAAAAACCAAAACACATGTCCATGTTTTGAACAATTGATAAGTCATATTTTCCTTATGGTGAGCTTTTTGATTTCGTATAAATTAAAAGGACAAATTTTGAGAGTCCTCTAGTCTCAGAGTCATACCAGGATAGATTCTCTAAGCTACTTCTGTTTCATGTATAGATCCCTGGGTCACTCTACGCTCCAAGTTTAGAGCCAGGCCAGTCACCACACAGGGAGCCTGGGCCTTCTCCCCGAGGCAATGGTCTCACCTGAGCACAGAATAATCATTTGTGGTGTTTGTAATGCTGGAAATAGGTTCCACCCAACACTGCACAGTCTCTAAAAATGAGGGCCAAGAACTTGTTTTTAAAAAAGATGTCACTATCAGTTCTAATGCACAGCTTTAGTTAAGAATATTACATTACTTGGATGACTCACATCACATTAGGCAACACTCATTCTAGGGTTGCACAGGACCTTCATCCATCCTGAGGTTAAATGTCTCCTCTCCAGATGACTAAAAAACTAGTCACAAGGCTGGAGGTGGTTCTTTGCTACCGTTTCATGGACTGAAGTACTCTTAAGATAACTACTCAACTTCCATCCAAGCAGCCTACAGAGGCCATGTCAAAGCCTCTCCCAGGACAAGTGGAATATACTCCACAGCTCACAACCAGCTTTACTCTAATATTTCCGGAGACAAATCCTTCCCCCTCTCTCTTGTTCGCTCTCTCTCTCTCCCTCCCCCCACAAAACTAAGACTTTTTCATAAAATGGAGGATGATTTTTAAAATTTACTTCATTGCCGTACATATGAGGCCATGAACCACGTTCAAGGGGGAAAGCATATTACACTCGGATTCTACTGGGTTTATTATTCAGAAAGAGAAGGATGTATAGTTTAATCCATTTCAACAGCAACAAAAAAAGAAACCACAGGGAAATGAAAGAGACATTTCTTTTTTGTCATATGCCAGTGACCCATGTATGTGTAGCTGAGTAAATTATCCATTGCATTCAGTGTTTAGATTACTGTACTCTCAAAGAGAGAAAATCATTTCCTTGAAATTCAATAATACGGCCAACATATTACGTTTCAAATCTTGTACACTTCAAAAAATAAAGTCATTTTAAATCAGTACAATGTTCTCAATCTTGCTTGCTTTATAGATATACAACAACTTGCAGTCCTGTTGGATCACCCCATTTCTCCATGCCAGAGTCAATTCATAAAGCAATCCCTTTACTAGATAGATTCTAAGAACCAGGAACAATAAAAGAAACATGTACTCCAAAGGCTTCTATTATCAGAAATGTCTATAATATATATATATACATGCTGCCATATCAAAACAGAGAAAAGCGTATGCCTCAAAGGGGACAGTCTATAATAACCAGCTGCAGCTTCCACGGCTAGACCTACATGAATATAGCCCTGCTTACAACAAACACTCTGTCAGCTCCTATAGTACCTGAACCGGGCTGTCTTGGCATAAAGACAAGCAATTAAAGAAAACGGGGGTGGGGGGGGGGGGGGGGAGGGAGGAAGGGAGGGAGGGAGGGAGGAAGGGAGGAAGGAAAGAAGGGAGGAAGGAATTCTATTAAACAGATTATTCTGGTTAACAAAAACAAAACTAAAAACACTGACTCTGGCCTGAATAAGCATCAACTCATTAAGAAAAATTACAGTTGGTCTTTCTGTACTATGTGAAAGCTGGGTACACATTATGTAGGCGCTCTCAGTAATTTGTTTATTTGTTTTGAGAGGTCTCCCTAGGTAGCTCTGGCTGGCTTCTTCCTCACTACTCACCACAGTGCAGCCTCCAACTTACAACAATCCTTCTCACTCAGCCTCCTGAATGCTGGGATTAGCAGCATGCACCACAAGACCTGGCTTCAGTATTGATTTTCAAATTAAGAATTCAAATTCTTCATATACTGTGTCAGTAAAAAAAGCATGCATGAATTCCAACTTGAAAAATGTAAATGCTGTAAACATACACACTTCACACTTGATAACAGTGTTCATGGATAGGATCTTGTTTTAGCCTCTCAAGAGCTCCATGAGGCTATTCCACCACCTTCATTTTATAAATGATAAAGCAGAAACACAGAAATGCTAAACATCTTGCCTAAGATCCCTTCACAGGATTCTACTGTTTCCTCTTTCAGAAGAAAATTACAAAAGATTCCACTTCCTCTCAGGCTGCTATATAATCCAAGCTTTTCTGAATAATGAAATATAATCAAGACATACAGATATTATCATATGTAAATGCTGAATGTCATAATCTCTCCAAGCTCTGTATTAGTGTTTTTTAACCTTTACATCATGACCATTTATGAAAACTGAAGATCCTCAGCCCCGGGCAAAGGCATATAAGAAATTTTCACAGCAGCCTTATTCATAACAACCGAAGAGTAGAGACTGCCCAAATGTTCGTTAGCTGTTGGATGCATAAACAAACTGCAGCTTATCTATACAATGAATCACCATTCAGTCACAAAAAGGAATGAACCCTGAAAACACTACACTAAAAGAAACTAGCCACATAAGAATCGCATGCTGTATTTGAACTATTCAAATTAGCAAGAACTACAGGGTCTCACTCAAATGAAGTCTTAAAAAGCTGATCTCAGGGAATCTGACAATAAAATGGATTTTACCAGGCTGGGGAAGAGCGATGAATAGAAGTAGGTAAAAAGGATGATCAAGAAATATTGAGTTACCGTTAGTCAGGAGCAAGAATAGTACAACTTTTGCATAGTAGGTTGAGTACAGATAATAATAATGTACTGCACATCTCAAAAAGTGAGAATAAAGGAGTTAGAAAGCTTTTACCATAAAGAGATGATAAGTGCTTGGAGAAAGAAGCGTAGTTAACCTGATTTAACTATTATGTAATACTCCACTGATATGCAAACATTTTATGTTTTTATATTAGTTAAATTTTAAGGCTGGGAAGATGGCTTAGTTAGCAAAATGCTTGCACTCTAAGGGCTTGCGTTCACATCCCCAGCACCCATGTAGAAGGCTGAGCTGATGTACATCTTTACCTAGCACTGGGGAGATAGAGGTGGCAGGATCCCTGCAGCTTGCTGGCCAACTAGTATTACTGAATTGGTGAGCTGCAGGTTCAGGAAGAGATCCTGTCTCAAAAAGTAAGGTGCGTGGTGATAGTGGAAGATAACCAGATGTCGACCTCTCTACACTTCACACACGTATGTATCCACATACCTACACTCACATAAACATAAGCACCCACTTATACCACACACCCAAAGAAAAATGAAATGTTCAGAATAGGCAAACTGATGGAAATATAAACTATTGGCTAGGACATGAGGGGATGTTAGGGAAATGTGGGTTCACTACCTGTGAGATCTCTTGTTGAGGGGATGACTATGTTCTAAAACTGACAGTGCTAGCCGATGATACACAGTCATAAACATACATAAAACCACTAAGCTATATACTTTAAATTGCCTTGTATATGAATTGTGTCTCAATAAAGATGTCCTTTCATTTGCAGTGTTTGGAATTAAATCCAAGGTCTTGTGTCTACAATGCAAGACTTCTACCACTGAGCTGCATTCTAGTCCTTCAATAAAGATATTATTTTTAAAACAATCATTACAATGGACAAATAAAATTTACTAGAAATTTCCTCAGCCCTGAAACTCATCTACAAGTGCAATAGGGTCCAATAACCAAAATTAGTTAACTTTAAGAATCATCAAATTTTCTTTATTTCACAGATGTTTTACTTCAGTTGTCCCAACAACTACCAAGTCTCATCTTTTTCAAGACCTCTACTTCATTAGATCATGTGATCACAAATTATTCAGTTTCATAAATATAAATTTAAGAGCTAGGTCTAGGCATAGTAGCATAGCCCAAACTCAACTATCCAGGAAGTGGAGGTAGGAGGATCAAACAGTTGAGTCCAGACTGTTCTATATAGTAAAACTCTATCTCCACAAAAGGTAGAAATAATATTTAATGATCGAGCACCTATTATTGGCAAGGAATGGTTATAACTCAAAATATAAAAAGATTTCTGTCATAAAGCATAATAAAACCTAATATGCAAGGTAAGATCCATACACAAGTAATAGTATTAGAAACAGAAGGCAAATCTTTCATTTAAAAAGGTCGGGAAAAATGATCTAGAAAGAATTGCTGTTAATGTCAAATGTCAATAGACATTTAACACTGGGTTTGGCCTTGAAAAATAGGATCTGACCATGCATAAAAGAGATATAGGGAAATCCAAATAAAAGCAGAAACAGGGATGCCTCAGAACAGTTCCTAGGATCCAAAAGGGATCAAACATACCCAACTTTGTTAGGTTCTGAGAAGCCAATGAAGGCTGCTGAGATGATAGTTATCAAATCAAGGCAGCTGTGTTAAACAGTGCATGCACCTGAGACAGGAAAACTGCAGTAAGAAAACACAGGAGTCTGTTGCAAGAGTATGAAGGAAAGGTTGCTACACTCTGATTTATGTTAGGGTATGTTTTAAATGTCAAAGCATGCTGGAAAGATAGTGGTCTTATATGCTGTAGCTATGCATTTAAAGCTGCCAATGAGTGCCAGGTATGGTCTCATATCCAGTAGTTCCACCTACTTGGGAGACTGGCTTGTGTCTTGGGAGTTTGAGACAGCAACTTAGGGGAAACCCTGTCTCAAAGAAGAAAAGACAAGGAAAAAGGAAGGAAAGATGGAAGGATGGCCAGCTGGATTTCACTGTGGTACATATTTCCCTGAGAAAACTTATATTCCAAAATATTTTAACATGAAGTTCTTGCTACGCTGACTTGTAGGATTAGGAGGGTCCAAGATGTTCTTAGGCTGCCTTTGCTGCTAACTATGGTCTGTAAGTTTTCAGTAAGTGGATCTTGAAAAGAGATTGGAATGGTAAACCTGAACTCCCAAACAGTAAACAAAATGGTTAACTGCAGTAGCAAATGTTATGTATGAGTCAGAGGGAGAGGTGGGGGGAGGGGGGACAACAGCATCACTTCCCTTGAAATTGCTTTATTGCTTGGGCTGTTGGGTGATATCAACCTTAGATAGTAACCATTTCTGGGTTATTCATTTACCACATGGTCTGGAACTGAGCAGATGGCCTAAGGGTGTGTACCTGCCTGGCAAGGTTGAGGATTAGTCATGTTTAAGAGAGACAAAGAGGCCGGAAGAGGCTGAAGTCTGTTTCATTCCTACACAAAGCAATGTTAGCAAAGAACTCAGAGGTGGCTAGAGATGTGTCTCACTGACTCCCCTCATACTCACACTCCAAACAAAGGGGCCTGGCTCTAATCTCCAAAGATCAGTTTGCCAAATCCAAACACACGCTTTTTACTTTACCCTGCAGCCCCTCCAGTCCCTTTTCCCCTTCCGCTCTGGGCTTACTTGTCCCGGATGATAGTCTGCAGCTCCCGGATCTGATCATTCATAGGCAGCAGCTTAAGCTGTGCCCCTATCTGTCGGGAGAGTTCACAGTCCCCTAGGAGGGAGTCGCCGACAGGTGCGTCGTAGTTGCCACTGTCACTACTGTCACTGTGGTTCTCAGAGTGAAGATTAGTGCCGCAGCAGGCCTGAGAATCCCTCTCCGAGAGCATGCTAGAATGGGCGTGCCCGGGAAGGAGAGTCAGCTTAGCCATAGCAGCGTTATTTTCCTCTGCATGATCCAGGATCCGGTCGCCTGGTCGCAGACGCTCGGGACTTGGGGAGTTTACTTGCCGGTTGTGACAGGGCATGGAGTCCGGACGCTGTAACTCCGTGGCCATACACAGGGGTCCCGGGCTGTCCCGGCAGCTATCGAACCCTAAGGATAAAGGGACAAAGAGCAGGAAGAAAGGGATGTGGGTACGTGCTTTCTCGGGAGCCCCCGCCTCCTCCACGTCTCTAACCCTGGCTGCCCTCTCACCCCTAGACCGCCACGCTCCTTTTGCACGCTTTGCCCCATACCCGCCTACACCAGACGCACTGCCGGTTTAGACACCTTATTGGCCGGTCTCCCTGCCAGTCTGCAACTCGCTACTTTGTTAACTCTTTTGAGTCTTTCCGGCTTGAGGGATTCTCTCACGTAGCTTGGCAGAGTGGCTAAGCCCGAGATTTCTAGTTGCTGAATCTCCGGAAACCCCTAGGACTTCTTGCAGAAGGGACTTTAGTACAGCCAAGAGAAGATACGGGCGGATTATACATGCAAGGCACATGTTTTCAGACTTTCTGACTTGGCAGAGAAATTGTACTTACGTAGTTAGTTGCACCTTCAAACTAATGGCTTATCTGTGTAACCGAAGTAGGAAGTAAGAACACCTAGCAGGCTACTGAAGAGCCTGGCCTTTCTAGACTGTTCTAGAAGCTGCAGTTTCATAAATGTCCTCGACCACTAAAGTTTTTCTTACTAATATTGGTTGGGTCCTGCATTGCACACATTACCATGAAGATTTTAGTGTCGATTTAGATACATTGTCACTTTGCTCTTCCAAACAATACTTGGAAAGATGCCCTTTTAAAATGTATAGGGACTCAACATAAAGAGGTGGAATAATAATGTCTGGGATAAGGGCTGGAGAGATGGCTCAGCGGTTAAGAGCATTGACTGTTCTTCCAGAGGACTCAAGATTCAGTTTCCAGCACCCACATGGCAGTTCACCACTGTCTCTAATTCCTGTTCCAGGGGATCTGACACCCTTACACAGACATACATCATACATGCAGGCAAAACACCAATGCACATAAAATTAAAAAAAAAATTTAAACAGAATGTCTAAGCTTGTAATTTTCAAACCTCTGTGTGTATCAGAACAATTGTGGAACTTGTTAAAATGCAGAGTTTTGACTGGACAGGAAGGCACACATCTGAAATCCCAGCACTGCGGAGGCTGACATGGAAGGATCAAGAGTTCGAAGCCAGCCTGGGTTACAAAGCAAACCCTAGTCTCTAAATACATACATACATATATACATACATACATACATACATACATACATAAAAACAAGCAATATTTCATAGTTGACTACTGAAATTCTAATTCAGTAGTCATGAAATGGGACCCAAGAATCTTGTGATTCAAATCACTGATTTGTTTAGCTTGTTTGTTTGTTTCAATGTGATAGGTTCCATTATGTCATTTTCATACATACTTTATTTGGGTTGACTCTTCTCTCCCACACCTCTCCTTCAATTCCCCCTATTTTCTGTCTTCCACCTACAGTAGTTCAATCTTCACTTTCATGTCATTTATTATTCTCTCCCTTTCCCTTTATTAGACCATCCTTTCCCCACCTGTGATATCCTTTCTATTTTTATTAAATCTACCCATACTCATACACAAAAAAAATTATAGAAAAATGAGTAACAGAAAATAGGACTATCCAGGCCTTTGGCAGAAGTTGAGCCTTGATCTAGCTGTCTGTTTTATGTTTTATTCACTTATTTGTTGTTTCAGTGTTGGTTGGTATTAGTGACGTTTTCCTCTTAGTGGGTCTCATTTGTGTCCCAGTTTCCAAGTCTGTGCATTACTATCTGCAATTATAATGTAGACTGTTTAAATTTTAGTGCATGACAAAATTACAATTTATAATGCGTTTCCACACACCTTTGAAAGCTTGTACATCTTTTTACCTAGCACATAATGCAAATGAAAGGATCTCTGGGTTTAAAACCTGCATCTGCTAACTTGAAGTAGGCCAGAACAAATGGCTGTTTTGTCAATGAATACTCTGAGGAAATTCAGTGAAGCACAGTATTGTATTATTAACAAAGACATGCCAGCTCCAAAACTGCACCAGAGTTTGTCCATTGTTTCATCAGTCCTATGACCTTATTTTCAATGTCATAGAATAATGAATCAGAATAGTACAATTTGCCAGTCTGTTTTCTGTTTTCACTTTCATAGTAAACACACATATATACTTTTTAAATTAATCAATAAGCATTAACAGGTCTATATTTGAGGTTCTGATTAGATATAATTTACTAATGATTAATCATAATAGCATCTTAAGTTTTGTGTTCTATAATTTATAAAAACATTATATGCATTCTCTTATCTGAAAACTCCAGAAAAAAAAGCCATACATGGGAGCATATGCCTATAATCCCAGCACTCAGGGTGTTGATGTAAGAGGATCACCAATACAAGGCCAGCCTGGATACACACACACACACACACACACACACACAAACATACACACACACACACACACTCACACATGGAGAGTGAATGGTAGCTCAGGGGCACAAACCCTGTCTCACAAACAAAATCAAATAATTGTCCAAGATCATACATCCAAAAAGGAATGGAGCTAACACAGGAGCCCAGGACTTCCAATTCTAAATCCAATCTTTCTCCACACCTAGAGATACATGAAATCAGTTAATGAAATATTGATTGCATTGTTACTATTTGCCAGGCAGTTTACTGTGTGTCAGAATAGATGCAAAATAAAGTAAATGGAGGTCTTGAAATTTTCAAGTGGTGGTGGACAGCCTGGATCTTTGAAAAGCAAGGATATTGTTACTCAACACTGAAACCTTTGTCACAGATGGGAATAGCACATTAACTACTTTCAGTCTGGCTGTCTTGTTTACCACTTCCTGACATAAGTAGAAAGCCATATAAAAATAAAAGCTGGGAGATTCCCCTGCAGTAGTTGATAGGCTTCAGTTTGGGTGGTCTGTTGTTTGTTTGTTTTTAAATCAGTTTAATATGCTTTTCTCTTTGTTGCAAAGATATATTTAAGCGATAACATATGTTAAAAAGCAACTAATACAAGAGTAATTTCTGCTTGGCGAGCCTTTGTTGTGTATTCTTAAAGTGTAGTAGATTGAAGGTCAGGCAAAAAAACTGGTTAGACTGTGAAATGTAGAGGCTCCAGCTCCAAACTTAAGATGATTCTTAAAAGTTTTGACAAACTGCAAACCAATTATACATACTAACAAGAGTCCTTCACATGTAGCTGTGTAGTGTCTCTCCAGAACACTTACATATCTCACTCGATATAGTAAAACAGTTAGGCCCAGTATAATTCTTGTTTTGCAGGTAAGAAAATTCAGATTTAGGAGCTTCATTTAAAATCGCAACCAAGTTATAGTAAAGTTAGGAGAAAACAAAAGAGTACTTACAATAAACTCTATTTTCTATTTTTTAAGTATGTCATTTAAACTTTCCAACAGCCTTAGGACGTAGTCTATCTTATTATTTCCCACGTTTTACAAGTAAGAAATTAAAGCTTAGATTAATTCACTTGACAATGTCATGTAAGCCATAAATGCAGGAGCAGGCATTGAAAACTAAATTTGAGGAACTCAATGTGTTTCTGCAAACCATATCAGATTAGCCCTGGTTATATTCTACTGTGGACCATATTTTGTATTTATACTAGGCAGTATCTCACCTGTAATACTATATCTATGTACCAAACTTGTGTTGCATAACTGAGTTAAGGAATCTGGATAAAATCTTGTATTAATACTTATGCCTAGCTGACCATAGTGGTACATACCTGTACTCCTAATACTTTGTAGATAGAGACAAAAGGATCTAGTTATATGACAGCCTATCTCAAGATAGATAGATAGATAGATGCTTAGTCCTCTCCTGAACTCTTTGGTAATGTCTCTGCATTGATTTTAATGTTTTTTTAGCCACTTCACTACAATTTTAAATTTCATATAAAAAATATTACTTAAAAAGAAAGCTAATAAATAAGTACTTCAATACACCTTTTGTTCCCAAATGAATATGTGTCCTCATTCAGGTGTATTATTGCTTTGGTTCTGTTTTGTTTTATTTTATTAGAATAAAGTCTTACTGTGTAGCCCAGGTCTAATTTACTCCTTAAGAGGCTGAAGCAGGAAGATGGAGTGCTTGAGGCCAGCCTGGGCACTAAGTGAGCTCTAGCCTAACTTGGGCTATATAACAAGACACTGCCTTAACTCTTCTATACCCCAAAAGGACATACTCTGTAGCAAAAATATATCAAGGATACAATATAATATTGTGATTATCAGTCACTATACTGCACGCTAGATCCCAGAATTCATTCATTTTCTAGCTGAAAGTTTGTACCCTTTGTCCTAGTTTGTGTTCTATTGCTGTGAGAAAACATGACTGAAAGCAACTTGGGAAAGAAAATGTTTATTTGGCTTACTTGTCCCAGTTACAGTCCATTCTGAAGGAAGTCAGAAACTCCAGCAAGATCCTGAATGTAAGAACTGAAGCAGAGTACATGGAGGAACACTGCTTACTGAGCTTGCTCCATGTGGCTTGCTCAGCTTGGTTTTAAAAAAACAATGAAAACTTTTTTAAAAAAACATTTCCTCATTTTATTTGTGATTGTTTTCGCTACACGTTTGTACATTTGTACATGTACCATGTACATGCTTGGTGCCCATGGAGGTTAAAAGAACTCATTGGATGCCCTGGAACTGAAGTTACAAATGGTTGGGAATCACCATGTGGGTGCTGGTAATCCAGGTCTTCTACAAGAGCAAAAAAGGCTCTTAGCCCATCTCCCCAGCCTCCAGCCCCCAGCCCCTACTTGCTTTTTAATGCAACCCAGGCCCACCTGCCCAGAGGTGGAACTGCACAGAGTTGGGCCTTCCCATATCAATCATTAATCAAGAAAATGCCCCACATAATTCCTAAAGACATTTAAGAAACACTAAATATTAATCTTTTCTATCAAACACTACAAAACTTACATTTATGATAAAGAATTCAAATCTTTCAATCTCCACCTTGTAAGAATCTTATGCAAATATTTTAATCCAGCCCTACCTGGTAAACCCTTTGTTTACACAAAGGCTCTACTGCATTCCAGGAACTTGATGACCTGGAACAGTAATCCCTTCCCCTTTCCTTCATTTCTTTTGTGGACTCTTAAAACTAGCTAGTCTTGAAAGGTTGGGAGGTCAGACCCCAGCCAGTGGGGAAAAGGCACAATCCTGACGACATAAGTTAGAAAAAAAAAAAGCCAAGTGCACTTCCTGGCTTTGTGTACACTCTTCAAAGCACACCTTCTTGATCAAGAGTAAAGTTTACCTTATTCAAACACCTCCTTTGGAGTGGTGCTCTCTTTTTGTGCAGCCTCAAACTTGTTTCTAACCAATATTCCCTTTTTTTTCCAGATGACTCTAGCTTGTGTCTTGTTAAAAAAAAAAAACCAAAAACTAGTACACCCTTTGACCAATATTTCCTCATTCCCACATAGTGCCAGCCCCAACAATTGCCATCCTATTTACTGATTCTTTAGTTCAAACTTTTTTTTTAATTTAGCAAGTACATGAGACTGTCCACTATGTGTCTTTATGTGTCTGGTCCATGTAATTTAACATAGCATCTTTCAAGCTAACTGAAATTATCAAAATTTCAGGATTAAAAAAAAATGTCATGACTTTTTCCCCCCCTTAGTCTTTGGAAGCTAGCATACTTCTGGAGTACAAAGACTTCCCTAGAAATTGATCCTAAACAATCGCTGGAAGGTATATGGGGGCAGTATAGGCAGATCTCATACAAAGGAGCACATGTTACAAGTATAAAAGAAAACGTGTGAAATTGACATGCTAAGAACTCAGTTGTTATCATTCCAAGTTTATAGCTTCTGGTTAGCTGCCTCTATTCTTACTACCTTAATCATTAATAAAGTGTTTATTTAAAAATGAAAGACAACATAACTCTTTTGAACTCTGGGAGAGGCTTTATAGTGCAAAGTAAGGCATGGAAATGAATGAAGCTATTTGAGGATACTGGTATAAATAAATGGGAGGAGGTGTGATGCAAAGAAAGAAAAGTGGGATGGCTGCTGTTGTGTGCCACCAACATCCTTCCTGAACTTTAATGCTAATCCCTTTGCCACCTGGAATCTACCTTACTAGATTCGAAACTAATTATCTCCCTAATAATTATCCTAGGCCGAGTCTGAGAGATCTGATCTATTCAGTGTTCCACATACCATTTTCTTCCACAGGGCAGACTGCATCCTGTGTGAATACAAAGACTCTTGTCTTTCTGTGATTGTTAGTTTCAATTGTCAAATCTGGTTGGATTAATAAACAGGACATTACTGAGACACGCGAGGTGAAGACCTTCCCGGAATGTAAACAGGTACCATCCCCAGAGGTGTGTTTTAAGACAATATATAAAGCAATGGGGAAGTCAGCTGAGTACCCACCTGGATTGCCCCTTTCTCTGTTTTCTGATCTGCTAAAATGTGAGCAAGCCCCTTCCCAAGGCACAAACAGGAGCTGTTCTGCTGCCATGCTTCTCTACCATGATGTTCTATATTCCCTGAATCAGGAACCAAAATAAACATTTTTCCCCCTTAGTTGCTTCTTAGCAGATATTTAGTTGCAGCAACAACCAACAACAACAACAAAAAAAAAAGTTACTAATTTACCTTGACCCAATTTGAAGTGTTCCTGATGGGCCAGTCCAGACCCCAGAACTTCACATCTGGTTCAATGAATCCTCTGTTGCAGCTTCTCCCTGAACTCAATCCTCTTTTATTTTCTCCTTCCTTCCTTTCTTCCTTTCTTTCCTTTTCTTTCTTTCTTCCTCCCTCCCTTCCTTCCTTCCTTCCTTCCTTCCTTTCTTTCTTCCTTTCTTCCTCTCTCTCTCTCTCTTTCTTTCTTTCTTTCTTTCTTTTAATTTGAGGAAGAGTCTCTCTATGTAGTTCTGGCTGTTCTGGAACTCACTATATGGACCAGGCTGACCTCAGACTCAGAAATCTGCCTGTCTCTGTATCCTGGCCTCCTGACTACTAGGATTAAAGGCATGTGCCACCAAACAATCATACTTCTTTCATTCCTTCTCAGATACTCTCAAGAACACTCCCCCAATAAATTCCCTTCGTTCAAACCTGTACTTTTGACCCTGCTTCTGAGGTACCTAATCTGTGGAAGAAAGAACATAATTCCAGGTAACCTCATTATCAAAGTACGTACATGAACTTAATTCAAGCTGTCAAAAGAAAATCAAGAGATCATGCTGCAGTTGATTGAACTTCTACTTTGCAAATTGCAGTATCAGACCCACTTATCAGTGAGTTGGATTGACAAGATTAATTAAATGTGTTCTAGCTTTGATTGTTAAAATGGAGTTATAAGACTACTAACTAATATGAACCTGTTTACACCTATACCTTAATTTTGCTGAGATGAAATTCCCTTGGTAAGTATAGCATCATGTATTATACAGTAGTTCTGCTTTATTCACAGTTTTAATCTTCCCAATTTCACTCACTCCCAATGAACTACAAAATCTTTTGAAAGAGAGTCGGTGATCTCTTACTATGCTTACTTATAAATGACACTTTTCATAATATGTCTAGGTAAAGACTCTGTGTGTGTGTATTATTACCAGCATCCACTGATCCACTGGTCTTGGAACATATTTGCTGCAGGTAAGAGGGGACCCACCCTAATGCATTTGGCTTATATTATAATGCTTTTACTTATCTTAGGAAATCTCTTCAGTTGGAATACCTCATATAAAACATTAGACTGGAAGAAAAAAGCAAAGATTTCAATTTCTTCCCTTTGATCTATATATCAAGTTTCTTCTACTTTATGTTCTTCATTCATGAACTGTAGAAATGGTGCTTCAGGGTCCCTTTCAGACACCAGACTTTAATCTATTTTTAAGATATCTATACAATCTATGGAAGTCTGTAAAAGACTCTCTAAACTAGATACTGAGTTTCTAAGTAAAAGAATGAATACAACTGATATGAACTCTGCATCCAGGCACAGAATATTTATATTCTAAGCATTATTCACACTACCTTCACTTCTTCACTCTCTTCTCCTTAAGGCCAAGCTTATATAAGCATCTAAAGTCCTGACTATATTAGTTGACAGAATATGGGGGGGGGTTTAAACTGACCAATTTATCTCAAGTTGACTAGGAGATGCCCATATATCTGGAAATTGGGAAACATTGTCATGACTCAAGATTTCTAGATCAAGTACCTAGTGACTAGGTACCTAGTGACTAGATAATGGGGGCAAGCCATATCAGACACTCAAAAGCTCATTTCCCTAATTTGTAATTAGAATAAATCTCAAACCTCTTCTTTTATACTCTATTTCTCCATCCAAGAAAGTGTCTAAATGCCCCCCTTCATTTGAAACCTGTTAATTCACCCATTTAACAAATATTGATAGCCAACTTTGTACAAGACATTCTTCTCAGATGTTAGATGGTAATAAATCAAGAGATCATTATCCTTGTAGGTGCTGTAGTTAAGTAAAATGTCCCTTATTTTAAAATTGGCTAGCAGGGAAGGGAAATAGGGAATGAATTAGTTACTTTCATATAACTATGACCCAAATACTTGCCATAAGCAACGGAAGGGAGGAAAGATTTATTTAGACTTCAGTTTTAAGAGTTTCAGTCCATCACTGCAAGAAAGGAGGATGGAATATCACTGTCTGTGTCTGTGGGAGGAGGGAGAGCTGCTCACATGGTCACAAACCAAGAATCTGTGGATGTAGATCAGAGCCAGTGGCATGTTCTTAGTGACCTACTTCCACCACCTAGGTACACAGCCTTCAAAGTAGTTCCACAGCTGGAAAGAAAACATTCAAAATACAAGCCTGCAGGGGCATTTCAGATTCAAAAGAAAACAAACAGGGATAGCAGAGAGAGGAAATTGAATAAAATGGGAGTGATTTCAAAAGGCTTAGTAAAAGGATGGTGTAAGAAGAAAAAGCTTGGGACCATGGGGCTAGATCTCAGTGAACACTTATTTGACATGCATAAAACACTACATTCCATCCCCAGTACTCCTAACAACAAGAACAAAGACACGAAGGGAACAAGAATACAATTTGTGGAAACAGGTGAAGGAAAAGTGTCCCTGGTACATAGAATAAGAAGTACAAAGGTACTGAAAGAAAGCAATGTGTAAAGGGGCAGAGTTAAATAGGATGGTACAGAGTGGAGAGGAAAGCTAATATGGACTCATTGAGGGCATTGTGAGAACAAGGCCTTTTTCTCTGACATCAGATAGTTGTGAGAAGAGGAGTACCATGATACAACTTAAATTTTAACTTGATCATGCTGGCCTGTCAGGTGATACAAGGAAGACTACTGAAGATAGGCAAAATATCAACTAAAAAGCTATTTCAGTAATCCAGAGAAGAGATAATAGTGCCTTAGACCTGTCCACATTGGTTTGAAATGGTCAAATATTTGTGTATTTTATAGATAAAGCCTATAAATATTGTCAGCAGTTTGAATGTACAGTAAGAGGGAAAGAGTCAAGAATGGGCCTAAGATTTTTGAGCAGAATGAAAGATAAATAATTACTATTTATTGACTATAGCTAGAGCAAGACTTGAGGTAAGGTATATAGAGCAACAGTCTTATTCTACATATGATGAATTAGAGGTGCCTGTTAGATACCTAAGTGCAAATGACAATCAAGTTAATATGTAACTCATGTTGAGGAGCATGGGTTCTTATAGGATACATACATCTGAAAAACCTGGGTTGTATAATTGACATTTAAAGCCATGTGATATAGGATAAGATTAAGGAAATGGATATAACCAATTTAACAAGAAGAAATTTAAACATAGACCTGTAAGAAAGTGATTTTTGGCATGAGAGGGTGAGCAGCACTGCTAGCCTTCTCCCCAATAATACAATTAGTGAAATCAATGAGCTAGTATTTCAAAAATACAGCGGTGAAAGCCTCTGGGAATGGTCATAAAAACAAACAGAAAATGAAAAAATTCTCCCAGAGTTTGTAGTTTGTGAAACAATATTATTCTTCCCCACCCCAACTCAGCGATGTGAAAACTTCACTCTAGACTGATGGGGGCACATTTTTGGCTAGCTCCTAGCAAGCCGGAGGGCATTCTTCACAGAAAGAGCAGAACCCTACTGACAGGTTTAGGCCTGGTCAATGCGTTTAGTAGATGGAACTTTGATTCTGTCTATTATCTACTTGTGAAATAAAGTTTCTAACATGAGTAGCTTATGAGCTTCTGGTTCCGTATCAGGAGAGGTAAATAGGAAAGAACTCTGACCACTGCAGCCCCCTTCACTGAATGCTCAGCTACCAAGGTATTTGTTTGCCATTGTCCCCAACTCCAGCTCAGAACCTTGGCTAATGGATTCCTCCTCAATCTCAGGGGTAGTGGTGGTGGGGATCAGATTAAAAAAAGGATTGTTCCCCACCTCTTCTCAAAGGAACTGAATTCATTTGCAACTCTGTAAGAGCTGTTTAAACCTAAGAGCCCTCACAAAGGAATGAGGTTATAATGAAGGGATTTGGGAGGAGATTAGTGGATCTAATGACAACAGTCTAGAATATCAGCTGCAAACACGCAGGAGAGAATGAAGGAATGAAATAGATGGAAAGATCCTGCCAGGGTTCAAAACAAATATCAAATACTAACTAAAATATTCCTTAGGAGGGAAAATTTGATTAGTTTGGATGAGAAATGTCCCACATAGACTCAGACATTTGAGCACTTGGTTCCCAGTTGGTAGTGTTGTTTGTGGGGGGGGGGGGTTAAGAAGTGTGTCCTTGCCTGAACTTGAAGAAGTATGTTACTAGCAGCAGGCTTTGAGATTTACAGCTTCACCCGACTTGCAGTTCACTATCTCTGCTTCCATGCTTGTATTCTAAGATATGAGCTCTCAGCTTCCTGCCCTTCCCACCATGCTTGTCACTTGCTGTTGTGTCTCTGCCCCACTATGGTGGACTCTTATCCCCCTGGAACTTCAGCTAAAAGAAACTCTGTCTTCCTTAAGTTACTTTTTGTGTTTTATCATAACAATAGAAAAGTAACTAATACAATTAATACAATTAGATTATAGTAGTCCTCCATTATACATGAGTCATACATTCCAGGATACCCTGTAGTTTCTTAAAACCTCAGACAGTACCTAAACTATATATGTGTGTGGTGTGCACATATAAGCATGTATACATGCATATATTATACATGTGTAAATATATATGTGCATATATATATTAGCTATATTAGTATGCATAGAGTTTCTTTCCCACACATGTACCCATCAAAGATAGCAAGGGTGGAAATATAGCTTCATGCTACCACACACAGCAACCTAAGGCATTACTTTTCTCTTTAAGGACAAGCTAGTATGATGTAGTTAGAATTTGTTAAAAGACATTTTTAACATAAGAGCTTAAGCATGGGATTAATATAAAAAGAGGTTCTCTGGGAAAGAATAAGGAATATCTGACATCATGGGTGTCCACTTCTCAAAGTAGAGTCATATCTCATTTTCCTTATAGTGACTTAATGTGCACAAATGCACATGCGTGCGCACGTGTGTGTGTGTGTGTGTGTTTGTGTGTGTGTGTGTGTATGTGTGTTTGTGTGTGTGTGTGTATATGTGTGTGTGTGTGTATGTGTGTTTGTGTGTGTGTGTGTGTGAGAGAGAGAGAGAGAGGAGAAGGAGGAGGAGGAGGAGGGTGGGGGAGAGAGGCACAGAAACAGAGAGACACAGAGACAGAAAGACACAGAGAAAGAGATATTTTTTAAGTTACATTGCTCAGGGAATAGTTTATAACAAGAATAAAAGATTAGCCAAGCTTAAATTTTAAGTAAAGTTTAAAATTAAATAAAATATATGGGCTAGTTTGTTTATTTCTCTTAAAGAATTTCATTTTGTACATAAAATCGTAAGCTGGTTTTATGAGGTGTGTTGTTTAGATTTGTGGATGATAGAAGAGTATTGGTGATAAAAACTCAAAGTTATAAACATTCCAAAACTAAGTAGGCATTGTTCATTTATTATTCTATGTATCCTTGTTTGAGATATCTTTTGGTAAATATTCATTGTTTCTGCAAGCAATTTGTCTTTTGTCTTTGTCAACGGTATTGAAGTTTCTTGATTCTTCCAGAAGGAAAGACAAACTATGTCCCTTAATTTTCTTTTTGTCCTGTCTCACTCCTATGGTAAAGTTTAATTTATAAATTTAAAGTAGTGAGAGATTGATAACAGCAACAACAAAAACCCAGAACAATTATAACAATATACTGGCAATAAAATTGAGTTTAGGGGATTGGAGAGATGAATCAGTGGTTAAGAACACTGGCGGCTCTTCCAGAGGACCAAGTTTGATTCCTAGCACCCATATGGTGTTTTACAACCATGCATAACTACAGTTCCAGAGTACCCAATGACCTCATCTAGTCTCCATGGGCACCGGGCACACATATGGTACACAGAAACATCTATACATATAAAGTAAAAGTCAAGATTAAATTTAAAGAAATATTGAATTTAGTCTTTGTCTTTCTTGAAAGATAGTGTACTGTGCTCACCCCTATTCTTCCTTAGTTGATGTGATGTGATGTGATAACAATGCCTATATGATGAAATAAAATGAGGTAGGTGAGTGATGTGGGCAATGGTGAGACAGTGTTAGGCTGCTACTTGAATGTCAGTACTGCAATACCCAACAGTTAAACTGATTTTCTTTATAGTAGTCAAGATTTCTACTAACAAATGGAAAATGTATATAATAAAGAAATGTTAGAAAAAGTATGATTAATGTCCTGGGAAGGTTGAAGAGAGATTTCAACATACTACTCAGGATAGTAAACAATTTAAAATATGAGGTATTTGTATATGGCATTTCCTATTTTATGTTTTCTGATGACAGAATACTGAAACCATAGAATGTTCAACTACAGTTGAGGGAAGACAATTTTGAAATGCAATGTATGCCCCAAAGCCAATCCAGGAAGTATAAGACCTTAATGGCTAGAAATGGTTAGGGAAAAGTGAAAAAGAACCATAGTCCCAGTGTCACTATTACCAGCATCACTGTTGTCCCTTGGTGTCCGGCATACCCAAAGCTGGATGTGTGTGAGGAGCAGCACGAGATGCTTACCACTGTGACATACCATGAAGACAAAGAACAGATAAATTTCATTAAAATAATTCAGCCACTCTAGAAGCAAATAATAAGTGTAATGAGGGAAGTAATGCCCTGAGTTGCTGCATTATATCATCTAATGTCCAGTTTCCACCATGACAACAACAACAAACTATGAGGCACTAAAAAAACGTAGGAAAGCATGTACTGGAAACAAATCATCAGCATAATCTACCTACAAGAGTGACCAGGAACAAGCTTTATCAGGCAAGAATAGTCATTATAATATGTTGTGGAAGTTTATTTTTAGTTGTGTTTAAAACAATTGTTTTGTGCACTGTTGGGTGAGGGGCTGCCTAAGTCTTTGAATTTTGTATTATCTGCAGGTGTTTGATTTCTGTGGCGGATGTTTGATTGCTTATGTTCTGCACCTGAGAAATTCTGAATGAATAAAAACACCTGAGCTCAGACGCTGAGCTGGATGGATACGATGCATACTATGGCGTATGGCATTGGCCATGACGGTGGTTCCCTGTGTTGAGGTCTGGCAGGGTTTGAACTTATGAATATGCCTCCTTGTCTTCCTCGGTAAGCCGCCCCATAGGTCTACTACTACAATAATATATCCATAGAACTAAAGGAAAACTTTATTAAGAAAGTAAACAAAGATAAAATGTCATTGTTGCATCAAATGGAGAATACCAAGAAGGATAAATTATTTAGAAGAACTAAATGAAAGTTCTGGGTTTTAAAAGTTAGCAACTGAGGTCAAGCTTGGTAACACGTGTGTAATCCCAGTACTTAGGAGACAGAAGTGGTAGAATCAAGAGTTATAGATCACCCTGGGATACATAGTGAGTTCCTATCCCAAGAAAAGGAGGAGAAGGAGGAAGATGGAAGATTAGTAGAACAATAACCAAAATGCAAAAACCAAGTAAAACACCACAAGGCCTCAAAACTGGGTCTGAATTGATAGAAAAAAGAATTAATGGCCTGGAGAAATATTAGAAGATATAGGCTTTGCTGATCAGCAGAGAAAGAATGAAGACAAATAAACAGAGCCACAAAGAAATGTGGGGAACTGTGAATTACACAAACATATCTAGTGGCTATAAAAAGATAAAGAAACAGGACAAGAAAAATATTTAGAGAAATTATGGCTGAAACTCACTAAATTTATTGACAACAACCTGCACATCCAGGAGGCACAATAAAACACAAGTAAGATAAATGCCAATAATTCATAAACAGATATAGTATAGTAAAAATGATGAAAGTCAAAGACAAGGAAACAAATCTTAAAATGGCAAGAGAAAATCTATGTCCCTTATAAGAGATCCTCATTTAGATTAACAGCTGATTTCATATAAAAAACAATCTAGGTCAAAAGATAGTAGAATAACACATTCTGGCTATTGCATACCCATTTTAATCACAAATCTATTCATAACACACAAGTAATGGAACCAGCTTAGGTGCCTTCCAATGAATTCATAGATAAAGAGAACATGGTGAACCAAACAAACAAGCAAAGCTGATTGGTGGTGGTGCACACCTTTACTCCCAGTGCTTGGGAGGCAGAGGCAGGAGGATCTCTGTGAGTTCGAGGCCAATCTGGTCTCCAGAGTGAGTTCCAGGACAGCCAGAGTTACAGAAGAGAGACCCTGTCTCAAAAAAAAAAGAAAGAGAGAGAGACAGAGAGATAGAGAGAAAAATTACATTATTTGCAAGACAGTGAAGGGAGTTGGAGATCATCATTGAAGTGAGATAATCCAGGCTCAGAAAGACAAATATCACGTTACTTTCATATGTAGAATCTAGATTAGAAGAACACATGAAAGTAAAGGCAATTTAGGAAAAGAATGGAAACCCATGGGAGGTGGAAAGGAAGGAATAAGAGAGGGTAATGTAGAATCTAGATTAGAAGAACACATGAAAGTAAAGGCAATTTAGGAAAAGAATGGAAACCCATGGGAGGTGGAAAGGAAGGAATAAGAGAGGGTAATAAGTTAATATGTTCAAAGTACAATATATATATTGTGTATATATAAATATTGTGTGTGTGTATATATACATATATATAATCTTAAAATGTCATAATGAAACTTACTACTTTGTACAATTAGTATAAGCTAGTAAAAACCAAAAAACATATAAATGTTATTGATACTATGGGGAAAGTTTTACAATTATAAATAGATTAAACCATTACATGTGCACCCAATAACAGCACCAAAACACATAAAACAAAAACTGACAGAAATTAAGAGAAACAGAAACAGTTCTACAATAGTAATTGGAGAATTCAAAACCCTGTGTTGTGAAGTGTATTCTGAGTATGTGAATGCAAAGTGACTTACAGGAACAGTGACAAGAAAACCAAAGCAGCTGTTGATATCAAGAACATCCCCTCTGTCACATCCAGCATGGCTCCAGAGTTGGACCTTGGCTATGGAGGGAATGAAAGATAAACACATATACACAAACAGAAAGCTGGGTTCAAATAGTCTGGGCTCTCAACTGGAGAAACCACAGCAGCCTGGAAGCTCAGTATATTTATTATATAGAGTTGAGGAGAGAGGTAGGATTACTGCATACAGATAAATAAAGAGGCAGAATTTATGGTATACAACCGGATCCAGGAGACAGGATTGTCTCCTTGGTAGGAGCAGTCTGTGGGGAAGCCAGCTTCAGGCTGTAAATATTCAGGGGAGGGAAAGCTACCATGGACATTTTGTACACACACTGTCAACACTTGCACTCAGTCTCCCAAGGAAGGCTTTGCCATGCCTCTGAGTCTCTGAGACTCTGGGATCTTTGGCATGGCCTGCTCATGTTAACACACAGCACATTCGCTAAGGACTTCACTCATTCAGGCCTTCCTCCACTTCCTCCACTCTTTTTCAAGAATATTGACTCAACTGTAGGGAACTCTAATAATCCTGCTAAGCATAGAGGAAATGAAGCAAGTAACCACATGGCTTAATACACCATCAGTAACTTTCTCCTTTTCACAGTTTACAGACATTTGGGTACACGGAATGATTTTGTGACAATAATTGTTCTTTTTACTTCATATCTTGGACTAGGTTTGAGAGAGGTTGGAAATCCAGAAACGCCAATGAACACAAACCAGAAGAGCCCCAATGAAACTTCTCTCCAGCTTCAATTACATAGCAGTAACAACAAAGAAACATTTTCTCAACAAAGTAGAAAACATGGATGATCACCAGAGATTGTGTTCTGACTGCCACATGTCTGTTTCTCTGTTTCTCTGTCTCTGTCTCTCTGTCTCATGTGTGTGTGTGCACTAACATATTTCACACACACATATGTACACACACTAACATACATGCATATAGTAAACACACACACAAGAGTCTCAAATAGATAATATAAGTTTCTAATTTTTAAAAACTGTGGAAAAAAGAAAACAAACCCAAAACATCAGAAGGAAAGAACTAATAAAGAACAGAAATAAACACAACTGAAAACTGAAAAACAATAGAGAAAGCAATGGAGGGGAAAAAAAAGCTGCTTCATTGAGAAAGCAGATCCTGTAAACATTCAAGAGAACAATCGGAATGTAGGAGTGGAATTCCCCCTAGACCCCTGTAGCTGCCACAACAGCATTCAGGCTGCCCCACCCTTTGAAAAGCAGGCCTCATTTCAAACTATTTGCAACATACTCTGATTTGCTCCCAGGCTGCTTGGCCTCTAACATCATGACTCATATTTCCATTACCAGCCTCACAATTTGGCAGAGCAGAAATAAATGAGCTCTGTAGTTAGAGCTGGATTTTATTTCCTTACGCTTTCCAAATTGTGAAACCAAAATAATTGCCTTGAGGCTCCATTTCCTCCTGGGGACATTGAAAATCGTGTGATTTCCCCTCTCTCACAGGTTTATCATGAGAATGAAACAAAATTGGCATATACATTGTTAGCAAACAAAGAACACTCAGTAAATGTGAGTTCTTCCTCCCCTTGTCACAATTGTGTTTTGGACATGGCCGAAAAGATTCATGGAGGCAATGATGTCTTAAGGCAATGACTAAAAGGAAACTGGTCAATACAACTTGCCAGATTTCTCAAAACATTGTCTATGATAGTCTACTGAATTCCCAATAGGACAAGGCTTGCTGACCTGCCAATACTTTAACAGATTGTGCTCCTCGAGGACAAGATCACGTTTTTCATATTATGTCTTCAGGGCTTATTATAATGCATGGTACATTTGAATGTGTACAGTGGTGTATATGTTAGATCAGTGCCTAGGAAGAAGACTCACAACTGCTTTATCATTTTGACTTACTGTGAGTGAATCACTCCCAAATTATCTTCACATTAATAGAATCATTCAGACTGTCTGATACAAATTTTTCACTAAATCCATACAAATACACCAAAGCCACAAGGATAAAAAAATCAATATTTACATGATCCTTGTAACTAATAATTTGGAAGCATCTATTTTTTTGCAACCAATAAGATATAGAAAATATCTTGATTATTAAAGCATTTTTTAATCTAAAATAGGAAGATATCCTGAATGTCAAAGAATCTATTTACTTATTTATTTGTTTTAGTCTAGAGTTATTCTGCAATTTAAGGCTAAAGTCAAAATAGAAAACCTTTTGAAAATCATTTAACATAATCTATCTTTCACGTAAACTAAGCAAGAGTTTTGCTTTCGTCATCAGGACCTTTCCATATACAGAACTATCTTCCAGTTTCTGTTCTATTCCCAACACAGGACCAAACATATACCTGCATCTTCTTTCATTGCACCCAAGGGAAACATAAGGTCACACATACTCTGTAATGAAGCCTCTACCTTCAGTTGCTACTTCAGTTGGTAAGAGTTTATGGCTTCTTATTGATCATTAATTATATTGGACCATGTCCAAAGGCAAATGAATGGGAAGTATCAGAGAGGACTCAATTAGCAGGTCCTTTACAAACTTGTGAAGCTTTAACTTCCTGTGCTGCAATGTCCAACACTTTTTGTCATGAACTCTTTCGTATTAGTAATAAAATTCTTTTAGGCTGATCCAACATTAACCAAATGAACTCTTCCTCCTCTTACTACCAACAGGTACAAAAATGTCCCTAAAATGCTCCACTCATTTCTGAATTAGATCATTTTTAGATCGAGCTTATCATCATCTAACAAAAAAACAAAAATTTAAAAAAAAATCAAACCAAACAGAAAAAAAAATCACCTTGTTCTAAATAGGTTAAATTTTCTTAACCTAGGCAGATTATTAAAAGGTGGATGATCAAACAGGATATACTCAAAATGCAGATCCACAGTAATCTCCCACTAAAATTATGAATGTCATTCTTTTTAATGCAGCTTTCTTTAAATAAATAAATAACACCTCTGTGCAATGCAAAGCATACCATTCCATGTAATTATCACTTCCTCCTTGATATTTGTGCTTCCCCACCACTGGCAACAAAACCCTCAAGATGAGTTCAGAGAATTATTCAGCTAAAATTAGTCTTTTGGCTATTACCACCATAATCACCCATACTCCTGATTCAAAAGTAGAGAAAAACACATGGCTTGGGCCATTCAGAATTTCTATATCAACACAGCTATTTCAATAATTGTGTGTCTGGAGTAGAAATAAACCTGAAATAAGGCTGGGGGAATTGCTTCCTCTACACTTCCCATCTCAGAGCCATTTTTTATCACCAGTAAGTAGTATACTAATTTATCTTTCACCGAATCTTCACTGCAGAATTCACTAGAAAACACTACAAAGAAAACACTAGAAGCAGGGCATGATGGGACACACCTTTAATTTCAGCTCTTCGGAGGCAGAGGCAGGAAGTCTCTAGTCTATATAATGAGTTCCAGGACAACCAGGGCTACATAGAGAGAACCTGTCTAAAATAAAACAACAAAAGGAAAGAAGGAAGGAAAGAAAGAAGAAAGGAGGGAGGAAGGGAGGAACAGAGGAAGAAGGAAACATATGTGGTTCTTGGCAAGTTGTCCATATTCCAGTGGATGGCCATATACCGAAAGTATATGTGCAAAATAAATTAAGCACTATGGTTTGTTTGGTTTGGTTTTGTTTTTAATGAGGACACAAAATTGGGTAGATAGGTAATGGGGGATAGATCTAGAAAGAGTTGGAGAAGTGATTGTGAACAAAACATATTACATAAAATTATCAAAGAATTAATTAAAAAATAAACCAAAGCCTGTCATTTGATCCCTGCAACTGATTAAGCTAGAAACACCTGGACCATTCCATGGAAGCATAAAGACTTGAGGTCAAATTCTAAGAACACACTAAAAGTCAATGTGATAACAAAGTATACCACACTCCATTTGATGAAGAGTGTCCAAGGTGAAGATTACTGTTAATGTTAAAGCAGATATTTTAATTTTATTATTTTCTTTTCTCACATTATTTGTATTGTGTGTGTGTGTGTGTGTGTGTGTGTGTGTGTGTGTGTGTGGTGTGGGTGTGTGTGGGTATTTGCATGCAACTGTGGTGTGTGCATGGAGGCCAGAGGACTACCTACAGAAAGAAGCAGCTTTACCACTAAGTCATCTTGCAGGACCAGATTTTTTTTTGAGACAGGATTTCTCTGTTGTAACTCTGGCTGTCCTGGAACTCACTCTAACTCACAGATATCCTCCTGCCTCTGCCTCTCAAGTGCTGGGATTAACGGTGTGTGCCACCACCATCCAGCAGTGGACCACATCTTTTTTTTTATGGTACATTGAAACCCAAATTTTCTTAAAAATAAATTTGGTGATGAGGGAATAGATTGATTAATTGTATTTCCTGTACAGTGCCTACATTCCAGGCATTATGACAATATGACACATACTATGGACACAGAACAATTTAAAGGTGTATCTATCCACAATCAGAAGAAAATATTTTTATTATTATTATTATTGTTATTGAATGTATATGTGTCTGTGAGTGTGAGAGAGAGTGTGAGAGAGAGAGACAGAGACACACAGAAAGACAGAGACAGAAACAGTATGTGCATGCCCCTCACCAACTCTAGGAACTAGTAGCTTAACAAGGAATATTATGACAATACAACTCAATGTAACAGAGATTTGAACTAGAAAAGGACCCTTGATCATGCTGACAGTTTTAACAAGTAATATCATTTGAACTAGACCTCCAAGGAGTTGTATACCAAGTAGACAAGGAATGAATAATACGGCCCAAAGAGGAATAAATATCAAGAGAAGCTGAACAAAAGCCTGTGCCAAAGCATAAAAGGATTAGTGAGTTTTGGTGATGTTGAGAAGATATTATGCCTTGATTATATGAGCAAGCCTGTCTCATCTGATTCTGGCTCCTGTGCATCCTTCATTTTATAGTTATTTTTTATCTCTATTTACATATTTATCTCTTTATTTCTTGGAGAAATTGAATCCTGAATTCTTCCATGGCTGCTTCTACTCAGCTTTCGCCTCTGGCTATAATCAGTTAAGTTTTGTACTTTCATTTCTGAGTTTGCAAATTTTAAATATCATGATTTGATTTAAAGTTCCTCTACTAGTGGCTGGCATGGTGGTGCATGCCTTTAACTCCAGCACTCAGGAGGCAGAGGTAGAGGCAGGTAGATATTTGAGTTCAAGGCTAGTCTGGTCTACGGAGTGAGTTCCAGGACTGCCAGGGTTACACTTGAAAAACCAAAAACCTGTCTCGAAAAACCAAAACCCAACCAACCAAACAAAACAAAACAACAACAAAAACCTGTACTTGGTGCCAAGCTAGGTCATCAAATCCTCTTCCCACACAAACTGACACTATAGTAACTATAGGAAACTCTTCTAAAGATCTCTGGGATCGGTGCTCACCCACACTTTTCTGTTAGGACATTTACATTATATCCTGTTATTACAAACACACAAATTCATTTATTGGCTAGTTATTACAAATAAATGTAATTCATACATACAACCTGACATTCACGGTACTTTATACTTCTCCCAAGCTAATTTTCTAGTTTATCAATCCAGCACTCCCTTATAAGAACTTCATACTTCTGAAAATCTGACTAGTTACTCTTTTCCACATAAAATGTGCATTTTCCCATCTGTGTCTTTTTTGGCTCTTAACATTCCTTCTTCCTATCACAAATTCTGCTCATCTACCTACTGATATAATCCTAGTTGTCTTTTCCAAGCAGTTGAATTGCCTGATCCCAATTCCTTCATTTGGGTGCATCCTTTCTTCCTCAAAATTGATGTGGAGCTTTGTTGATACTTCTGTGTAGCACTAATCATAAACATAAACCTGGTGGATATTTGGGCACGTGTAGTTACCTGCTATTAAATTGCAGATTTTTTAGTAACTGGATCCTTTATTGTATTAGTCCGAGTTCTCTAGAGCAACAGAACTTACAGAATGAATCTCTCTCTCTACACACACACACACACACACACACACACACACACACATACACACACACACACACACACACACACACACACACGATTCATTTATTGGAATGGTTTACAGGCTGTATTCCTGCTAATCCAACAATGGCTGCCTATGAACAGTAATTGTTCAGTCCACGGGGCTGAATGTCTCAGCTGGTCTTCAGTATATGCTGGAATCCCAAAGAAGTAGGCTCCAATGCCAGTGAAAGAACAGACTTGCTAGACAGGTGAGAGCAAGCAGGCAAAGAGCCAAAGTTTTCTTCTTCCAGGTCCTTATAATGGCTTCCAGCAGAAAGCTTGACCAGATTAGAAGTGTTAGATTAGAGGTTTTCTCAGCTGAAAAGATCTGGATTAAAAGTGTATCTTCCCTTCTCAAAATTGAGATTAAAGGTATGTCATTTTATCGCAAAAATCTGGATTAGCAGTAGATCTTCCCACTTCAAATGAGGCAGCAATCCCTCACAGGCGTGTCACTCCATTTTAGTTAATTCCAGATATAGTCAATCTGACAACCAAGAATAGGCATCATAACCATCTAATTGAGTTCTCCAGTCTTCTATAGGAAGCAAATAGTTTGAATGTTATGCTTAAGTTTTCATTGATCTCCATCAAACTTTGGTACTTTTAAGATACAGATCCTGAACCTATTCTGCTAGATTATTCTGAAATGTTTAATTTTTATTGAAGATATTGCAAATGAGAGTTGTTTTTTCCATCTCAGTTTCCAAATAGTCACTGTTAACATGTGGAAATATGGTTGATTTTTAAATGGGAATCACATATTAACAACTTTGCTAAACTCACTTCTTAGTTCTAAAAGTTTATTTAAAAATATTAATTTTTGTGTATGTTCATGTGTGCACATTTTATGTGTGGGGATCACAGTACAACCACAGGTGTCATTCTTTATCCCCTCCTTGTTTGAGGCAGGGACTCTTGTGTTTGCCAGCGCACTGCATATCCCAGGCCAGCTGACCCAACAGGGGATTCTTCTCTTTCTGCTGCCCATGTCACCAAGGGACTGCTGAGATTACAGACACTCTCCAACTGTATCTAGCTTTTACGTGGATTCCAGGGATCTGAACTCCAGTTACCAGGTTTGCCAGACAAGCATTTTTACCAGCAGAGACAGCTTTTTTTTCTTGTAGATGTCTTAGGATTTTCTAAATATAAATTTTTGTAATATTCAAGATATTAAATATTCTTGGTTTTTATTTCCTTTTCTTGTCTTCACGCACAGGCTAGGACTTTCATTATACATTGGGGAGGAGTGAAGACATATATCTACTTTCATCAAATGCTGCAGAGAGGGAATTCAGCTTTTCAATATTATATATGGAATCCATTGTAGATCCTTTGTAGATTACCTTTACTATGTTGAGAAGATTCTATTTCTAATGTTCAGAATCTTTGTGGTAAATTTGTTATACTTATCAAATATTTATTATGTAGCAAAAATATTATGATTTATTTTTCAGGATCTTAGTTGTAAATTACATTAATTGATTTTGAAATATTGAGACATGCTGACATTTCTAACTCCTTTGTTTAGGAGGATTTCCTACATATTCAAAATTCATGTGAATCTCTTGTTGTTGTTGTTGTTTCTTTGCTTTGTTTTGTTTTGTTTTTCAAGACAGGGTTTCTCTGCATAGCACTGGATGTCCTGAAACTAGCTCTATAGCCCAGGCTGGCCTTGAATCCAGGAATCTGCCTCTCTCTGTCATTTGAATACTGGGATTAAAAGTATGTACCACCACACTCAGCTTCATGTGAATCTTTATTGAATAAGATTCATTTGGTCATGGCTTATAATTTACTTTATGCATGGCTGGATTTAAATTGATAGTACTTTGTTGAGGGTCACATGTATGTTCATGAGAGACTTTGGTCACTATTTTGGTGAACTTTGATGTGAGTGTTTTGTTCTTTAAATTTGGGGGGTGCTGAGACAAAACCTGAATGTGCTAAGTAGGTGGTCTACCACTAAGTATATATCCAGCTCTGAATGTCATCTGAGTAAAGAATTTTTATTTGAAACATTATTTGTTTGCTTATGTGCTTGTGTACACATGTGCAGGCACACACGTGTCATGCCAACTGTGTGGAAATCAGAGGACAACCTGCAGTAGTTATTTACTTCCACCACGTGGGGCTTAGGAAAAAAATTTAGATCATCAGATTTAGGCTGCAAGAGCCTTTACCTGCTGACCCATCTGGCCAGACCTACTTGGGTGAATTGAATTTTTTAAATTATATTTTAAATTATTATTTGTAAGTGTGGAGATCAGAAGACAATTTACAGGAGTCACTTCTCTTCTTTCACTATGTGGGCCCCAGGAATAGAGCCCAGATTTTCAGGCTTGGCAGCAATCACCTTTACCTACTGAACTTGAGAACAGTGTATAATATGTAATTGTTGGAGGATGTAACCTATAGTTGTCCTTGCAGACAATATACATCAGGCCTTATTTATTCATCTGGACCAACAGTCTCTCTTTTAAGAGTTGTGTTAAGATCATTGGCATTTAAAATATAGTTGGGTTAATATGGGTACCATATTCATTGCTGTTTTATATTTGTTGCCACTGGGTTTTATTCCTATTTTGTCTTTTTCAACACTATTACTCTGCTATCTTATTGCCTCTGTAATTCTCAATGAAAAATTCAGTATTCAAATCACTGTTCTGCTGTATCATATGTATCCTATTTTACTAGCTACTTTCCAGAATTTTTCTCTTTCTAAAAGATATTATTTACATGAGTGTTTGCAGACACGTATACCACATGAGTGCCTGACTTCCAAGAAGAGGGTACCAGATCCTCTGAAACTGGAGTGACAGATAATTGTGAACCTCCATATGTGTGGTAAGGACTGAACCTGGGTCCTCTGCAAGAGCAGCAAGAGATCTTAACCATTGAGTCATCTCTCCAGCTCTGACTTCTTTTCTTGTAATTTAGTTGACATGTAATAGTTATATATTTATGAAGTATGGGGTGATATTTTGATTCATGTATAATATCTATTAGGAATCAACTTGAGGTAAATAGCATATCTATCACTTCAAATTTTTATTTGAATATTGAGGATATTCAAAATGCTCTCTTCTATTTTGAGATATATAATGCTTTATTGTTAATTACATTCACCATGCTGTGCCATGTAATGTGGCTTTCATAGTTTGAATATGATATGTCTATACATGATTTTTCTCTGAGTTTATCCTTTTTGGAATTTTCTGAGCTTCTCAAATCTTTAAATTTATTTAACAAATTTTGGGGGTTTAAGCCATTATTTCTTCATACTTTTTTCTCTACTCCCTTATTGTTTACTTTAAAGACATATTAGCAAGAACTTTAGAACTTTTTATGTTGTGTCATAATTCTCTGAGTCTGTTTTTTCAAAGGTTTTACTCATTTCTTCAAGTTATGTAATTTCCTTTTTTTAAAAAAAAAAAGTTTCTCTCTCTCCGTGTGTGTGGTGTGTGTGTGTGTGTGTGTGTGTGTGCGCGCGCGTTTGTGTACATTCATGATGTGGACTGAGGCAAGTGTGCCACTGCAAATATGTCAAAGTCAGAGGACAACTTTGTTGAGTTGGTTTTCTCCATCCTCTTTTTTTGAGTTCCAAGGATCCAACTCAGATCGTCAGCACCTTTACCCCCTGACTCATCTCATCAGACCTGAATAATTTCCTTTTTACCAAACTTCAAGTTCATTGACTCTTTCTTTTGTCATCTCTATTTTGCTAACAAGCTCATATTTTTTTCTAAAATTTATGTTTGGTTTTAGTTTTATAAGTTCTATTTCTCTGCTGGGAACATCTTTTCCGTTCCTAGAACATGTGTTCAACTTTATCTCATGAAGCACAGTTGAAACATCAGTTTCTAATTATTATTATTATATTCTAATTATTCAAACAGTTTAATCATTTCAGGATTGCCATGTATTATAGTATATTTTCTATTAAAATTGCTCCTATTCACTAAAAGATAGAAAGATTTCCCATTCTCATAGATTAATAGAGTTAATATTGTGAAAATGACTATCCATTCAAAATTTACAGATTCAATGCAACCTCCCAAAATTCCCATGATGTTCTTCACAAAAAATAGAAAATAACATTTTAAAATTCATATGGAAATATAAAAGATCCTGGATAGCCAAAACAACCTAGAGTAAAATGAATAATGCTTAAGGGATTACCATACCAGATCTCAGCTTATACTCCAGAGCTATAGTAATAAAAACAGCATGGTACTGGCATAACAGACATTTGGGTCAATGGAACAGAATAGAAGACACAGACTTAAGTCTATATAATTACAGCCACCTGTAATTTGACAAAGTTGCCAAAAATATACACTGGAGGAAAGACAGCATATTCAGTGGTGCAAGAAAAACTAGGTGCCTACATGAAAGAGAAACTAGACCCTTGTCTATCATCCTGCACAAAAAAACAACTCTAAATGGATCAAAGAACATAGCATGAAACCTGAAACATGGAAACTGAAGAAAACATAGGCAGTACCATACAAATTGTAGGTGTAGGAAAGGACTTTCCGAATAGGCCTCCATTTGCCCAGGAATTAAGGTTAACAGTTGACAAATCAGATTGCATAAAATCTAAAAGTTTCTATATAGCAAAGGAAGCAATCAATTGAGTGAAGAGGAAGCCCACAGAGTGGAACATAATCTTTGCCAGTGTACACCCAATAGAAGATTAATATCCATAGTATACAAAGAACTCAAAAATTTTAAAAAATTAAGAAAATAAACAACTCAATTAAAAATGGGCTTTAGATTTGAACAGAAAGTTTTCAAACGAAGAAATAAAATGGCTATTAAATATCTTTAAAAGTGTTCAGCATCCTTAGTAATCAGGAAAATGTAAATTTAAATTAATTTGAGATTTCATCTTCTCCCAGTCAGAATGGCCAAGATTAAGAAAGAAAATGACAACACATGGTGTCAAGGATTTGGGAAAAGAGGAACCTTTTATTGCTGGTGAAAATGCAAACCAGTGAAGCCACTGTGGAAAAAAAAAGAGACTCCCCAGAAAGCAAAACATAGTTCCACTATATAACCTAGCTATACTGCACCTGTGCACACACCTAAAAGATTCAATATCCTATACAGAGATACTGGCTCAACCATATTCCTTGTCATTCTATTCACAATAACTAGGAAATGGAAGCAGTCTAGATGTCCATCAACTGATGAATGGAGAATGGAAGTATTGTACATATGTACAATGGACTTCTATTCAGCTGTAAAAAAAATCATAAAACCCTCAGGTAAAAGGATAGAAATGGAAATTATTATGCTGCATGAGGTAACCCAGACCCAGAAAAAATAAACATCACATGTTCTTTCTTTTATGCAGATCCTAATTTGAATCTTAAGGTTTGAATGTATAATTTGTAGTAACTGTAGAAGCCAGGAAAGTATAAAGGAACCATTGTGGGAGGGAGGGAGAAAGAGCTGTAAAGATGAGCATAAAACACAAATGCTATGAGGGGGAAAGTGGAAAAGAGGGAAAACAGGGAGGGGAAGACTTAAGTAGAGAATGATGAGAGGGTAAAATAAAGAGAGAGCAGAAAGGAAGGATAAATACACTATGGTTTTGAAAAAGCCATAATAGTCTTACTATTTTATAAGCTTTCTTAAAAGTATACTTATAAAATATATAGTACATGTTTATATAAAATATATTTATCTAATTTATAATTTATAAAATATATTTTTAATTGGAGTTCTCCATCACAGGGATATAATATTCTACAGAAGCAACAGATTAACAAAATCCCTTGTGCTAGTAGACGGACACCTCCCTTCAAGTTATTGGTCAGGGAGGTCCAAGGAACTCCAAAAATAATGCAGGTTTATTGCTATTGCTATTGGTTGCCTGCCAGAATTTGAGGGTGAGACCCTATTGCTGGAAATACCACATATTTCAGTCATAGAACATGGAGAAATCAAACTCATATTGTTCTAGAAGCCTCTTTCCTTACTGCTAGCTCTCATAATGTTGGAAGATGCTATGCAAGATGCCAGAAGAGCAAAGATATCAATAGTCCTACCCAGCTGCAAACTACAATAATGACAAGCCCTGGAAGGTATACCTAACAATGGGGCCCTAAACCTTAAGGACAAGCAATAACTATTTGGTTGGACTTAAGTCCAATTCAACAGGAGGGAATACATGCCTGGTACTGGAAACCTAGCCAAGAACTCAAGGTTGGAGAGGCCATGGACCCTAGAGGGGAACCTACTGCTGCCGTTTTACTAATTTAAGAAGGTTTCTAAATAACTGCATTTTAAGGACTAATCCTTATACTCATAGATAAGTGCAGCTCTCAGTCTCATCAAAGAAGCTTCATTTTTACATAAGATAGAAGCTATTACAGAGAGCTACAACTAGTCAGAGTGCAGAGAATAAATGACCATGGAGTATCCATCTTTAAATAACACACCTGCAATGCAACACTTACACAACAGGGAACATTGAGGAAGAGGGGGCACAAAGATGGTAAGAGCCAGAGGACTGGAGAACCACTGGAGATAACGTCTTCTGGACAACACAGGGATATTGCCATCCAAGATGAATTCCTGGATGACCTTTGCATCACTCAATATCTCCTTGATTTATTTCTTTTGTCTTTTGTGAGTAATACCCTGACTATTACACAGTATTGGGGGAAGGATAAAGATAATATATATGAAGGAATTATTGTACATTAACCTTTCTCCTGCAGACACATTCTCTTTTGGTATAACTGTTAAGTAGTGGGAAAGTCTCTTGAAAATAATAGTTAAAACTTTTTATTTGGAAATAATTTTAGACTTCCTGAAAATCTGTAAAACTGGTACAGGGGGTCACATACATATTCTTCATAGGTTTCTTAATGTCAATAATTTACATATTTAAAGCACAATAGTAAAAAAAACACACAGAAGGAACACTTAATTTGATATTAACACTAAACTAACATAACACCATTATTGATACTGTTCCAATTTCAGCAATATTTCTTTGAAAGTCTGTTTTTATTTTCTAGTATTTAATTCAAAGTATCATATTAGTTGCTGATACTGTCTAGTCTACTCCAATCTGTGATAGTTTCTCAGTCTTTCGTAGTTCAGGACCTTAACACTTTTGATGAATATTTAGCAATTATTTTGTAGACTGTCTCTCAATTTGACCACATGTGGTATTTTATCTTGATTTGATTTTTGGCAAGAATACTACAGAAATGATTTCTTCTTTATATCACACCATAGGCCCTAAAGTTAGTGTGTTTTACTATTAAGAATGTTATCTTTGCTGAGTGGAGGTGATGCCTGCCTTTAATCCCAACACTTGGGAGACAGAGGCAGGCGGATCTCTGTGAGTTCAAGGCCAGCCTGATCTACAGAGTGAGTTCCAGGACAGCCAGAGTTACAGAGAAACCCTGTCTCGAAAAAAACAAAACAAAACAAAAAGAATGTTATCTTCGCTCACTTGATAAAGATATTTCTCACTGGGCTTCTACCCTGAAAAGTTACTTTTTTTTCTTTACAGTTAATAAAAGTATAGCAGATACATTGAGATTATGTAAATAATCCTGTCTTCTGAAATTTTCACCTGCTAGGTTTAAGATACATCAATGTGCTATGATCTCTCCATCCCTCCCCTCTCTCTGTTTCTCTGTGTAGCTCTGGCTGTCCAGGAACTCACTGTGTAGACCAGGTTGGCCTCAGACTCAGCGATCCCCTTCTCTGTATGCCTCTTCAGTGCTGGGATTAAAGGTGTGTACCACCACAGCCAACAGATCAATGGACTTCTTATATCACAATTATTACTAGGATGTTTGCCCAATTGTGCTTTTCTTTTTTATTGAACTTTAAAGTTAGCATATAAAGTACTGAGTTTCACCACGGTATTTTATATGTATGTGTCATTGTACTGTTCTCATCCATTTCCTCCTGTCACTGCCCTTTTTCATGTCCCTTGGAGCATTCTCTGGCTAGTTTCTTTCCTTTCTCCAGATAATCCCAACTTCTGTTTTTGTGTCACATACATTCCATTCCATCTTTGCCCTCTTCCCTTAAGATCTCTTCTTTCCCTCTCATGCTCTTCTTTCTAGTCTCATGACACCTCCTTCCCAACACACACACATAAACACAGAGACAGACAGGGAGAAAGAATTCTAAACATAGGTTTTGTATACGAGAGTGTAGTTTTTCCGAATCCTGCAGCAGCTGGCTTCCTGGTCCCACAAGGTAGCTCCGAAGGTCCTTCATGGCGGTGTTCTTGGGAAGGAAGCCACACTGCACTGTGGTGTGGCTCTAGAGCAGATCCAACCGGTCCTCGATAGGGAACTGTGAGCCAGCGAGAATGTACAGAATTCTCGGGAAATCGCAGCAGTGCGTGTGACTCGTTTTATTGGGAGAACGGGGTTACATATATAAGGAAAGGAAGGATCCCTGATATCCAGGGACATCATTGGAAGCTCATTGGTTAGTACAGTGCAGATAGGACAGCCCCATTTGCATTTTGGGGGTCTCAGCCTGGACCTAGGTATTTTCCAGGGACCAGAGGGAGAGACCTTATATGATGATAAAGTAAGAAGTGCTACAGCTCCAGATAAACAAATCTGCCAGATTGCATACCTTTTAGAGGGCAGTGCCTTGCTGAGAGCAGGCAGCCTAACTTGTGGCCTGTCAGAGCTGCGGAGGGGAGGGGCCCAACTTCTGTGGCTCTCAGAATGAGAGTTCAGGGGTTTTAGGCACACCTTCTACCTCACCTCAGCTCCGGGACAGTCTCACAGGAGAGAAAACATGCAGTATTTGTATTTGCCTTTCTGAGTTCATCTCAGCTTGTTTAACAGTGATCTTTGGTTCAATTTATTTTCTTCCAGTGTCATGATTTCTTTCCTTTTTACGGCTGAAAAAAAATGTATTGTGTATATGTACCATATTTTATGTATTCATTCATTTGTTGATATACACGAGTTTGTTTTTATTCTGGCTTTTTGTTTTTGTTTTATCTTATCTAATTTTATTATTCCTTAGATACCTGTTTGTTTTCTAACCAGAGATAGAAAGGGTGTGGTTTCAGAAAGGAGGGGAGGTGGGAAGAATCTTGGAGGAGTTGGAGGGGAAAAGATAATCAGAATATATTGTATGAAAGCAAATCTACTTTCAATAAAAGAAAAAAGTCATCTAAAAGTAAAAAAAAAAAAAATGTTTAAAATCAACAAGTTGGCAAAGTTGATTCCTTCTGTGTGCTGTGAAATAGAATCTGTTCCAGGTCTTCTAGCTTCTAATTGTTTACTGGCAGTCTTTGGTTTATAGGTGTTTCACTCTGATATCTGCCTTCATCTTTACCTATCTTTCTCCCTTCACATCATCTGCCTTCTGTGCATGTTTGTCTGTATACAATTTTCCCCTTTTTATACGGACTTAAGTCAAACTGGATTGAGGCCCATATTAGTTATTTTTTTTCTATTGCTGTGATAAAACACCATGACTAAAAGTAAGTAATAAAACAGAGTTTATTTTGGCTTATAGTTCCAAAGGTAGGGTCCATAATGGTGGGGGCTAGGGGGGGAGGCATGGCAGCGGGCCACTGAAGCATGAAGTTGGAAGTGGAGCAGTTATAAATTTGTAAAGCCCATCCCATTCCCCAGCAAGGCTCCAACATCCTAAAGTTTCCAGAGCCTACCCAAACAATGTGGCTAACAGGGACCAAGTGTTCAAATAAACAAACTTACGGGGAACAGTTCTCATTCAAATTACCACAGGACCTGACCAGATGGCCTCATTTTAACTTGATTATTCCTATTTCTAAGCAAAAGTACATTCTAAGCTAAGTGATTTAACAAGTCTTTATTGGAAGACACATTTCAGTCCATCTAACACTCACATGAGTATATTCTTCCTCACCTGCTTCAGTTATACTATAGTTATCCTGTACATTTGTAATCCAGTCACGTATATTTGTTACTCTCTGTACTCCAGTTTAGGCCATTCCTGTACTTCTACCTCCAAGATGACTGATTTTAATTATTTAATTTGGAAACATGTAAAACCTTACTACTTTATTAAGTGTCAAAGTTACAGAAAAAGGCATACCCAGCTAGTGGTTACTCCCCTCTCATCCCGCATATTCTGATTTTCCCATTAGGTAGAGTCCTTTCACAACTGTTCCATATGTGTAACAAATCACTTTAGTATATCTTCTAGTCTTTTTGCACTTCTTTTTATATAAACAGCATACCGAAGTTCTAATATTTCCTTTACTTTTATAAAGGAAAATGCTCTATAGATACTTTATATGTTGCTTTCTTACTTAACAGTATGTAGTAGAAAGTATACCAAGGCAGTAACTAGCTTCTTCATTCTTTTTGATAGTTACATAGTGCTTGTGACAATCATATTCTAAGGTTGTACTGCCTCTTAAGTTTCATACTTTTGTGTAATTCCCTTCCCCTGACTGTAGGCATGATCTATAAATTTCCTCTACTTAACAGACTATGAAAAAGGTAATGGGATGTCATTCCCATGGTTATTCTATATAATATTATTTTCATCTGCCAGCTGCCTGTATTGAGTCTACTTTTTTTGTTAGTCTCGATGATGAATATAAACATATGGAAAGGCCACATACCACGGAACTGTGAGAAACCTCTCATTGCTGAATACAAATATTGCGTAGTCTATTCCAGGATAAGATTTCATAATCATATGCAAGGTACCAAGGTTTTTTAATAGCCTCACTGAGTGAAAGGCTTATGCAAATAAAATTGTTAGTTCCTTAATTCCAAAACTCTGAAGATCTTAGTTGGTCAACACTGAAATGGTTTGAGGAGAATGTTTTGGGGACGTATACTAGGACTGGGAGTAGTGTAACAGTGAAAGGAATAAGAGTTTTGCAATTAATATCTGACTTTGAACCTTAGATCTTCCTCTTACTAAAAAGTGAATTTGATGAATTTTCTGAAACTTTCTCATGCTTATATTTTACCCATAAAAATATAAATAATGAAGTTGCTTTTCTAATGGTTGATGTGAGCATTAAAATAGGAACTCTCTCATTCTCTCTCTCTCTTTCTTTCTCTCTCTGTTTACTTTTTCATGATGGAAATTTTATCTCCTCCTTTCCTTTTATTCCTCTCACCAATGAAGAAAAATGTGTCAAAAATAAGAATTATAGAAATAAGTAATAAATTTATACCTAGTGATGCACACTTTAAACCCCAGCACTTAGGAGGCAGAAACAGGAGGATCTCTCTGAGTTCAAGGCCAGTCTGGACTATATAGGTAAATAGTGAGTTCCAGAACAGCCAGAGCTACATAGTGAGACTATATATTGAAAAAAAAGAAAATAATTACTCATACTCTGGGTTTTCAGAAACCATTTCAGAGTTTATTCTAAAACTCGAAGTTAAACATAGAAACTATGTTCTTGGTTGAAATATGTTCACCTTACTCTCTATTTCACCATACCTTATTCTATCTAAATTTATTCAATCTTTATAAATATGCCACAAGCTCAAGTACTTAATCATTTTTACACATTTGTTAACATAAGAATTTATTGAGCACAGGCTGCCCTGTGTGTGGGGGCCTTATCAAAATCACACCCTACAATGTCACAACATAAAAAAAATAGTTTAGATTTAACCTGGTAGACCTTATCATTTTGAGAAATTAAAGAAAACAAGCACAAGGAAGAAATTCACTTACTCAAAATTTCATAGTAAATTAACAATAGAATCATGATAAGAACCTAGATTCACTTTGAGTCAATTAGAATTTCACAGTTAATTGTGGTTCTTTGGATGCTTTCTCTATGGTCTATAAGTTAACCCATGAACCTTTTTGAGAAGAACAAAACAAATTAAAATTAGTAAGTAGTTAACAGTAGGCTGGCTGCCTAGAGCAAGAAACTGCCTGATGATGAGATTTCAACACATAGATTTCTCAATCCCTTTCTTACAAAACAAAACACATTTTGGATAAAAATAATTCTCACACGGCCCCCGCAGTCAAGAGGTAGAGGCAGGTGAATCTCTGAGGCCAGCCTGGTCTACATAGTGAGTTTCAGGACACCTAGAGCTACATAAAGAGACTCTATTTAAAACAAAAAGAAACAAAAAATAGTTCTCCAATGTAAAGATTTATTTAAAACCAGACTGTGTCCTGTGGCCTATAGCTGTGAAAAGAGTCAATGAAGTCTAAACCCTGGTCTTCAAGGCACCTAAAATCTACTTATGTTCACTGCCACAAGAGAAATCTTTATGATAGAGGGGTTTTGGAATCGATGCTACGGAAGAAGCCCCAATAGTTTCCAGTGAAACTACAAAGAAAAATGGCATTTTTGTTGGGCTGGGAAAGGTAAGGATTTTGTTGGTTATAGAACAAGTACAAGGACATGTTACACTTAAGAACAGCACAAGATAGAGATGAGGGGGTCTTAAGGAGACTGACTTGTTTCCAAACAGGGATTATAGACATTTAAGTTAAAAGGATAATTCTTCTGGCAAGACTAGGCCATGAAAATTTGAAAAGCCACACATCAAATGTTTGGACTTAGCAGATTCCTTTTAGGAAAAGAATGTTATGATTCAAACACTGTTTTATTTATTTATTAACTTTATTCATTCTTCTCTCATACAATACAGTCCAATCCATTTCTCCTCCCTCCATTTGGATCAGTCCCACATCCCCAACTTCCCTTTTCCCTCAGTTCCACTCCCCAATGCTTCTCTTTAGAAAGGAGCAGGCCTCCCAGGGATATCAGAGTCCCATAGCCAAACATTAGGTGGATAGAGAGAGTCCAAAATTGTGGTCTCCATGGAATTCCCTTCCCTCAGAGCTCAGGTAAACCCATGGAGGTCAGGGGGTGTGGGAGTGATGAAAAACAGAGGGTCAAGGCCATCAGGAGAACATGGCCCACAGAATCAAACACAGTTTTTTTGCTTGGTTTCAGTTTTGGTTTTTTGAGACAGGGTTTCTCTGTTGAAACTTTGGTTGCCTGCAACTCACTCTGTAGACCAGTCTGGCCTCCAATTTACAGCAATCTGCCTGCCTCTGCCTCCTGAGTGCTGGGATTAAATGCATGTGCCACCACTGCCCGACTTCAAGCACTGTTTTAAAAGAATACTTCTGGGCTGGGGATATAACTTGCTAGCAAAACACTAGCTTAGTGTATGTGAGGCTCTGGGTTTTACCCCCAGAACCACAAATATTCTTATTTTTTTATTCTTAATAGTGGTATACACCTGTAATCACTGTACTCAGAGAAAGAGGCAGCAGGATTGAAAATTCAAGGTTAGCCTATACTGTATGCAGAGACCCTGTCAAAACAAAACAAAAATGGAATTATTTAGACATCAATGTGGCTTCTAGGAAAAGCAAATCAAAGCTACTGCAAGAGTTGAATGACAGTGTAGGTGGGGACAAGTGCAATGGAGATGGAATAAAATAGATTATAATCACATTCTGGAAATAGAGTGGATGAAATAGACAAATTGCCCTTGCTGCTAGGCAAAGGAATAACTAAGGAATTTCACCTGAATAACAAACTGATTGCCATTAGCTAAAGTAGGGAATAACGAAGAGAAACATGTTTGATAGACGGGAAGATGATAGAATTTAAGGTAACCATGGTGTAGCCAAAATTTTCAAAGTTTGCAGCTAGCTTATGAATATAAAGTTATAAAATTCAAAAAAGAAGGCTGGAATTCAAGAGGAGAGTCACAGGGCTAGCAATAAGGCTCAGCAGGTAAAGGAGCTTGCTGACAAGTCTGACTAACTGAATTCAACCTCTGAGATCAACATGGTAGAAGGAGAGAATCCACTCCCACAAGTTGTCTTCTGACTTCCATACACATTCTGTGGCATGCCCCCACCATACACTTAAATGTAATATATTTTTGTTTGATTTGTTTGTTTATTTGTTTGAGACAAGGACTTTCTACATAGCCCTGGATGTCCTGGAACTCACTATGTAAACAAGGCTTGCCTTGAACTCACAGAGATCCACCTGCCTCTGCCTCCCGAGTTCTGGGAACAAAGCATGTACCACCACCCTGTCTGTAATATATTTTTTAAATGATTTGATAGTTACTAAAGGAGAATTGAGCAGGGTGTGATGGAGCATATCTGTAATCCCAGTACTTCAGAGGCTGAGCCTGGAGGACTAGGAGTATCTGTTCTGCCTGAAATATCCATCAAAATGCTGTCTCAAAATAAAAAGCCAGCACCTAAAGTCATTACATGGTATCACTTGGAAAGAGACAGGACTGTATTCTTCAATGACCATGTAAAAATGTAATCTGGACTCATTTTCCATTATATGAAGGGATATGTAAATGAAGATTGTTAAAAACTGAATAATGGAACTTTTGCTTTTTTCTTTCCACAATTATTTACTGCTTAAACTTTTTGTCATAAGCATTCATTACTATTAAAAATGAAAAAAAACCTGTTGTGTCAAGTGAACATACGATAAAATTTCAGGAAAAAAACCCTGTATCTATACTATACCAATATTTTTCCTATTTCTTAATGTTTCTTTCCAGTCTTTGTCAATTTCTTTTTTAAATATTTTATTTTTATTTTTATATGCATTGGACAGTTGTGAGCTATCATGTGGGTGCTAAGAACTGAACTCAGGTCCTCTGGGAGAGCAGCCAGTGCTCTTAACCACGGAACCATCTCTCCAGACCCGTCAATAAATTTCTAAACAAGTGCTTATAAACCTGCTACTAAAAATAACATGCTACTTTCTCCGTTATTCAATTAAGTTTTCCATGTTTATTCATTATTCTTTTATCTATTTTTCATAAGCTATGGAATTCTATCAGGTCGATGTACCATGATTTAGTAAGCTATTTTCCTACTGTGCCAAATATTTCAAAAATCATCAGTAAGAACTTGACTGACACTCCTTCGTTTTCTCCTCAGGACAGTGACAGGAAGCAGGGCACACAGCTCTGAATTGTTTAGGACTAGTATTTAGTAAATATTTTTAGGGCATAAAAAGCAAAATAATCCTGATTCCCAAGTACAGTGTTTGCATTCAGTTCAAGTATAAGTCCAAACCTTTATGTCTCTGTAATTTTGCAACTTATTTAGGGCTTATAAACTTCTAATTCATGCCACTCTTCTCTTCTGTTAGAGTTTCAGGCTAAGTCACGAAGCCACTTGCCAATGCCATCTGAATCAAAACTACTATTGTTTCCAACCCCTACCTTCTGACATATGCCCCTGTGCTTGCTAGTTTTAAGTCAATTTAACACAAGCTAGAGTCATCAGAGAGTAGGTAGCTTCCATTGAGTAAATGAACTCCATAAGATCAGGCTGTAGGCAGCCTTGTAGGGCATTTTCTTAATTAGCAATTGGTCAGGGAGGATGGCCCAGCCCATTGTGGGTGGTACCACCCCTGGGCTGGTGGTCCTGAGTGCTATAAGAAAGCAGGCTGAGGCTCACAGAAACTGAAGCGGCAGGGTCCCCTACAGATATTGTTGTTATCTGACTTGGTGGTCTTTAGGAACACCTAAAAGTTCAAGTTTGAGAGTCTCTGACCCTTTAACCTGCCCTTGGGATCCTTTTCCTTCTGCTGGGCTCCCTCTTCCAGCTTTGATGTAGGGGTTCGAGTCCTGCATTGTTCCATCTTGTTATGCCCTGTTAACTCTGGGAAGCCTGCTCTGTTCTGGGAGGAAGAAGAGAGGATGATGATGATCTGGGGGAGAGGGGAAATGAGGGGGTTGCTGGGAGAAGTGGATAGAGGGAGGATGGAGTTGGGATGTATTATACCAGAGGAAAAAATATAAATTTAAGTTTTAAAAAGATAAATGAAAGAGGAGGAGGAGGAGGAGGAGGAGGAGAAGGAGGAGGAGGAGGAGGAGGAAGAAATAAAGCAGGCTGAGCAAGCTTTGAGGAGAAAGCCAGTAAGTAGCACCCCTCCATGGTTTCTGTATCAGCACCTGCCTCCAAGTTCCTGGCCTGTTTAAGTTCCTGTCCTGACTTACTTCAATAGTGGACTACAGTGTGGAAGTGTAAGCTGAATACCACCCTACAATTTGCTCTTGGGTCATGGTGCTTCATCATAGCAAGGGTAACCTTAAGACAGCAACCAACACAATTCCAAAAATCTGTCCTTCCCAAGCTTATGTAGCTCCAGTTTTAGCTCTTTATCTGTTTATTACTCTGGTTTTAAGCCACTTTTTCATCCCTACATTTATGGTTCATGTATTCTCTCGTGTCCCCTCCTTTCCTGACTTAATAGTCCTCATATTGACTCCTCAAGTTTGGACCTATCTATTTGGCCTAAGAGTTGCCTCAAGGATGACCTGCCAGCATCCCTGAGCACTGAAGGATCAGTGCTAGGAGGCATTTTCTTCACTTCTCCATAAATCAACTTTCTCTCCAAACTCCACTTTCATTTGAATTTTATTCCTTTGCATCGTCTGACTCTGGGGAATAATTTAGAATGTCAGAGTAACAGTGACTGTTTTTCAATGACTGCAGATTCACAGCCAAATCTAATAGATAATTCTTTCAGGTTTCAGTACAAGATATAAAATCTAAATGCGAATTTTTATTGTAACTATAATCGCAAAATTATAAAACAATAAAAATGGAATATGTTAACAGACATAACCAATGCTGATAGTGTATCTGGGAAGACATAAATCCAGACTGCCCAAACGAATTGATTTGTTTGTTCATTTTAAAACTGACAACTTTGGGTTGGGGGTGTAGCTCAATTCCCAAGCTAATTCTTGAAAAAAAATCACATTTGCATGTGTGTGTGTGTGTGGGTGTGAGAGAGGGGGGGGGACAGAGGGAGAGAGGGAGGAGGGAGGGAGAGAGCATATGCCAAAACATACATGGGGAGGCCAAAGGTTAATTTGTGGCAGTTATCTCTTTCCTTCCACCCTGTGAGTCCCAGGGATTGAACTCAGGTTGTCAGGTCTGACAACAAGTGCCTTTACCCACTGAGCCATCTCCCCAACCCCAAACTAATTCTTGAGCATGACTTGTGGGTCTGCAACCCATAATGAATCCTTTCTAGTCTTATCTGTTGTTACTTGACTTCATGTACTTAATGCAAACTCTTATTTATATTTTCTATTTGGAATGCCATTTCTCAATTGGTGGCTTTGGGGTATTTTCCTGGGCTACAAATTTTATATGCACCAAATCTCAAATAATCTTTTTGTTTGCTGTGATTGGGTATCATATAATTAACTTTCCTTTTCCCTGTCTTTACAGATGAAGAAACTGTTGCTGAAAGAAATGAACTGACTCAGCATAGGGTATAGAAAGAGTTTAGTAATGGCTTTGGGATTTGAATCCAATTTAATATCACTTTGGAGTCCATATTCTTAAATACATAGTTATTATATTTACTACCATCTCCAAGGCCTAAATTAAATGGGAATATGTGCTTTAGAGAGGATCCAGTTTTCCTTTGTTAATACTATAATCAGTAGCCCAGGAGGTCCGGTTTAACCCCCTGCTGGAGGAGTGTGATTGTGAGAAACAGACTGACATTTGCTTTTTCCTTCCTTTTCAATTTTAACAATTTATGCATTCAGGTCTGAAAAAGAAAGCACTTGAGGAGGCTGCTAATTTCCTTCCATATACTTTGCCTCCAATTAGAACATACTGTCATCAAGTAAATGGTAGTAATTTCTTTATCGTCATGTGGTCTCAACATCCAGACATAATTTAGTGAGGAAAAGAAAGGAGTATGTTTTTCTCCTCAAATATGCTTTTCTAATACAATAGAACTCTTAAGCCATCTGTAGCATGCAACCTACGGAGGTGTTCCCTATTAGAAACTGAAATAACTCCTCTGTAGCTCAGTTTCATAATCTCTAAAATGGGACACTAATCCTCCCTCTATCATGGAGTTATTGTCAGGATGCAATTTCTAAATGCATGCAAAGTGAAAAGCATGTGATAAAGATTAATAGTTCTCATTATAAGATACCATATTTATATTATTTATGGATGGTCAAATTTTTGAGATTATATTTGAAGAAATAAAAACACCTATTTACCCATTAGTAATTACTCATTAGTCCATGTTACTTTCTTATTTGTGGGAGCAGACAGAATCTTCCCATGTGGCTCTAAGCTAAGAAAATGTCTGTTCCTCAAGTCTTCCAGTTTCAACAACAGCCACAAAATAATACTGGAGCCTCTCCAGACTCTGCATTTATGTACCAGGGTGTAGATGACCTAGTGGGCAGGATTCTATCAGCAAACACTCAATATTTGGTTTGTACCATCTATTTGGCAGCATTGCCTTTTGCAATTCCATGATCCATGAGTGGATCAACTAGGCTCTTTAGCAAATGATAAAAAAGAAAGCTCTCCTTTCACATCACTCTAAAGCCAAGGTTCCAATAAGAACCAAAAGCAATGTTTTTCCTGTTTTTATGCTGCTACTGTTTTATTTGTTTCACAGTACTGGGGACTGAATGCAGGGCTTTGTGAATATTAGGCAAACACTCTACCATTTAGCTATATACATCCAGATTGCTACTGGGTTTTTATTTATGTATTTTATGAAAATATACATCATTACACTGTTTTGGAAATTTGAAGTTTTGAGGGTTAATTAAATAAATGTCATCGAAATGCTGGATTTTCCAAGAGGAAAACATGGGGGCTAAAAAATCCTCTGCTTTATCATGGTTAAAAGAATTCCCATATTGCAAATAACCTATTCAGAACTCACTCGGAACACACTATTGTTTTTGAATGGGGTATTGATGTAGCTTTTCTAGTCACTGTTGAGTTTTACTACATTGATGACAAATATAAAAACAAATACTCAAGCTTCATGATTGACTTCACATCTTTAAATTTTACATTAATGTTTTATGAAAACCACAAGCCAAATAGTCATAAAATTAAGCTAGATATTCTTATCTGAACCTGTAAAAAGCCACATCTTCGGTTCAGTAGCAGCAGCAGGTTGAAGCAACAAATGCTGCCTTTAATACAGAGTGAAATAAAATGTGTCTCTCGACTGTCTGCCAGAGCCATAAATGTTGAAGGCACTTGAAGTATAACAAAGCCTCAGAAGCAGCAGTCAGCATCAAATTGTTTTTTACGACATGCTTCCTACTTTAAGGCAGAGCAAAACAATCAGGTGCCATTTGCCATTAAGTACAAAGCTGCAATCATGAACAGAGCTCTATGTAGAATCTGCTGTAATAATCATTGCCCTGTAATTCTGAGTGCATTAAGATGGATACAAATTTGGAAAGACATGGCAGGTAACATTCACATCATAGGCATGAGAATGGTAGTGTGGTTTCTGGTACAAGGCTGAAGACAAAAGTTGGACCTCTGCAATTCTTTCCTTCATCATTATCTATTTATGGACAGAATAAGAAGCATAAAATCTCACAATGAAAATATATTAACTAACCACACAAGAGAACCAGTTAAATAATTATTAAATATATATTCAGTATATATATTCAATCTAGTGCTAGACTTGTTATGAGGAAAATGCAGAGAAAATATTCTTGCCACAAAATATTTGCATTATGCTCAGTTTGTCAGCACACATACTACAATGGAAACAATACACAGGAGATTAGCATAACCTCTGCACAATAGCAAATATCTGATGTGATAGATATGCAAATTACCCTGATCAGCTCATTAAAGATTGTATACATGCATTGAAATGCCACATTGTATCACATAAATATACACAAATAAAACATGTCTGTTAAAAATAAAAATATGAAAAGCTTTAAGCACCAAAACCCACATTGTTGGACACACAAGTCACATGCATTAAATAAGGATAAATAACAGATAAAGAATGAAACTGTAATGTAGGCTATATTAAATAATACTGATCTGAAAAACAGAAACAATTGATAGATGGGGACTTGAGCTGGACTGGATGCATTCTGAGCTAGCAAAGAAGTTTCAAGCAAAGACAATAGGGTAGGTGGGTATGAGAAGAAAGAATGAATTAACAAAATTAATAGTAAGCAAAATAACCTCAAATTCACTACATAGTCCAGGGTATTCAGGAACTCTTGATCTTCCTGCCTCAGACTCCCAAGTTCTAAGGTTACAGGTGTGTACCACTATAGCCAGATATGGCTGTGGCTCTGAAAAAGTGATCTCCAGAAGAGTAGCATATATTAAGCCCTACTTACCTAGATGTATGTATTAGGGTTCTCCCAAAGAACAGAGCTTACAGAATGTGTGGGGAGGTGGAAGTTCTAAGGTTACAGGTGTGTACCACTATAGCCAGATATGGCTGTGGCTCTGAAAAAGTGATCTCCAGAAGAGTAGCATATATTAAGCCCTACTTACCTAGATGTATGTATTAGGGTTCTCCCAAAGAACAGAGCTTACAGAATGTGTGGGGAGGTGGAGAGGAAAAGGCAGAGGGAGAGGGAGAGGGAGAGGGAACAGGGATTTATTAGAATGGCTTACAGGCTGTGGCCCATTTAGTCCAACAATGGTGGTCTACCAATGGAAGTCCAAGAACCAGTAGTTGCTCAGTCTACGAGGTTGCCTATCTCAGTATATGCCAGAATCCCAGCTCTAATGCCAGCAAAGGAATGGACTTGTCAGTGAGAGGAGAACAAACAGGCAAAGAGAGCAAGCTTCCTTCTTCCATGTCCTTTATAGTCATCACAAGTCCATTTCTTGTCAACCTGATACATAAGCATATCTCCTTATGTCATGCTTAATTTTCAAATGAAAACAATAACCATGTCATAATTATGCCTAACATTATATAACTATCCCTCATACAGCCATAACATATTATAAATGTTAGCATAGGTAGCAATGTCCATTAAATGGCATTCTTTTGGTATCTCAAATTTACATATGATAACCACTGATGATCTCCTAATTTATATTATGTTACATAATAAAGAAATCAAGAAAACACGCATATATGTGTACAAACACATTCTTAACCAAATATGGCAGAAAACTTGTGTCAATTATAATCCTAATTTCTTCTGGTATTCATAACTACTTTCTTCTAATATTCATTCTTTATTTCCCTCACCCTCAGCATACACCTCAGAAGGTCTTGACTCTTTTCCTGGAGGAGTGACTCATACCTTCATTCCTGAAGGGTCTGTGCCCTTTGTCATCCTGGCTGGATTAGGTGGCTGTAGTTTCCCATTGACTTTAATCACAGGACATGGTAGTACCAAGAGACATCTTAAAGATCTTCTGCACTCCAGACACAATCTTTCTTACCACCATTGTGGAGAAGCAATCAAATTTCCCCATGGTAAACTGGATCAAGCATTCCTCCTAACACTAATTCCTTTCTTAGCCTGTTGGCTTAAGGGCACCAGAAACTCAAAGTGGCCAGGCGAACTCTGAACTTCCAATTCAATAAAATGTTTGTTGTGTCTCCTGGCAGGAGCACTCTGACCTCTGGGACTAAAACTTCTAAGCCAGCAGAACTCAAGGTCACAGGATCAGGAAACAAAAAATTTTCCCTAGTGAGACACTAAAAGTGACAATGAGTGGAACTATTCCCTTTTCCACCCCTTGATTTCAGATGCGGTGAAACTGACAACCAAGAAGAACCATCACAATGTACTAAATCAGAAACTGGAGGAGAGGACAGCAAACTCTGTCTTACCAAGCTGTCCAAATGATTTTGGGCGATGCTTAAGTTTGAAAGCCCCTAACGTGGAAGAGTGGAGAATGGATAAAGAGAATGAGGTTGTGTGATAGGATAGAGGCCTAGAAAGCTGAGCAGTGGGTATTTCCTTTGATGTAGTAGCAAATGACTGCTTGACGTTTTGGAGAAAGCAGGTGAAAATTACTACAGTAGATGACCAGAGAAAAAGCCATCTGAGGGAGGCTGTAATAGTAATTCAGGATTAAGTGATAAGGGTCTACCCTTAGTTAGAAACATCATAAATGGAGAGAACTTGAGTGGTCAACATTGTGCTAAGTCCTTTATATATGTAAACTTACTTAAACTTCATAATAATCATGAGATTAATACTGCTATTATTTCCATTTCACAGAAAAGGAGCTTGGGCATCAGAGCATGGGTCATGGGTCATGAGGGGGAAAAGTAGTTATGTTTGACGGTTCTTGTATTTAAATCATGGAAATTTCCATATCTCTTCCCTGACTTAAACTTTTTACCATATCCTAAGTATACAGTTATCCCTTCCTAGGCCTCCTCCTGCCCATTTCTGAGCTCTAAAGAAATATAGGTGACATCATTAGTAACCAGGGAATTTGAAATGAATTATATTTACTTTAGAAAGCTTTTAAAATGTGAGAAATATACCGGAGCATTTGTAATTCAGTTCACTGTTGTTTGATTCAAAAACTTGATGTAGTATATAATTATCTCAATTATGGGTACATAATAGACGGGTACATCTCAATATAGAAATGACTCAGAGTTCATATATTTTTAAATGCTAACAAACACACCAGGATTTCAGAATTTAAAAATAGTACAAAGTGTAGGGGTCCACCAAACCACCCCCAAGATCAGGGATTAGCTAGAAATATTCGCAGGACTCAAAACATAGTTGTATTTATGGCTGACATTTATAACAGCAAAATGATAGAGCAAAGTAATAGAGGAAAAATTCATGGGGTGAAATATGAAGGAAAGCAGACACAAACTTCTTGGAATCTCTAAGCAGATGTTGTATAGGGATGTCTGATTCTTCCAGTATTAGATTATTACTGTATATATGAAGTGTCTACCAAAGAAGCCCATTACTCAGTGGGAACGTTTTCTCTTGGGGACTGGCCATATAGATACTCACTGCCTAGCATGTACCAAGACTCCAGTCCTCCAGAATGGAAGTAAGGGAGGTAAGGTTCATACATTTAGGCATATTAAGCCATCCTAATCAGCTAAGGAACGATGGAAACCTACGAGAAGTCTAAACTGACAGATACAAGAGAAGATACAACATTATAAACAGACTTTATTGGATAAAAAAACCCACAGTCTCAGGCATACTGCATTTAACTCTTTCCTGCACATATAGTATACTGGAACACCAGTGAAACTGAAACTATAAAACTGTATCTCGCATCCAATCTGTTTGATTCTTGTATCGGACTCCTGTATATAACTACAAGCATTTGGTGAGTAAAATAATTTAGTCAATAACTCCATGATACCATGCAAATAAATTTATAATTGCCTTCTATCCTGCTTAACAACTTGTTTGGATATGTGAGGAAAACATCTCTGACTATGTTCGTTCTCTTTCTAATACTATAAGGAACTGAATTTCTCTGAAATAACAGTCAAGATTTGTCCATATATAATATTCTGCTAGATTTATACTGTGCTATTCTTCTGTAAATTTGATTGTAGAATGTTTGATAAAGTTGAGGCAAAGAAAAATACCTTTGGAACCATTTTACATAAAGTAACACATTTGTCCCGATGAATAGTATTATAGTGATGGGTGCTGTCAAGCTTCTGGTAAATGTTACAGGTGAAAAAATTCGTGTACTATCAGCTTTCTTCCACCTAGCTCATCATATCAATCTTTTAGAGACACTAAATATTAGGAACATTGCTGACATTACCTGCTGTCACTAAAGCCACCTAAGGAAACTCTAACTACATATTAATATCTGTGAAATCCAATGATTTAAGTCATCATGTAACTCACATTTATAGCACATTACCTGAAAATATTCATCTAGTGTACTCCCACTATAAACTAAACAAAGTGAGGCAATTTTCTTGAGACATTTTGAACACATTTCCATTCTTCCAGGCCACTGATTCCAAACTCTAACACAAATACCATAGAAATAAGAAAATGATGTTATTAAAAGTTCAAAATTGCTAGGGCTGGAAAATATTTTCAAGGTTAATTGCTTGGTTTGTAGATGACGCAACTGCATCCTAGGGAGGTAAAGCAAGGTCTAAGGTCACAGAAGGTTGGGACTTGAAGTCAATCCTTTAGTTTCCTAATTGGGCACTCCGTCTACTGTGATGCTACTGTCACTCACACTAGGCATTTGCTAAAGTAAGCATGGAGAAAGATTCTATGTTAAGGGCTAATTTAGTAATGACTCCAAAATGGGAATCACGTGTTAAATGGTCAGCAATACCCTTTAATTTTTTCTAATAATTTTTTTTCTTTTAAAAATTCTTTCATAATTTCATACTTCCTTTTCAACCTCTATATCATCCTCTGACTCCCCTCCTGAAACATTTCTTCTTCCCAACCAGCCCAATTCCACTAATTCCAGTAGGAATTACTTTTGTGACTTTTTTCAGTTTAATGATGGTTGCTTGCGTGAGCAGGAGTGGTGTGTGTGTGTCTCCCCACCCCCTCGCCCCCGTTTTGATCATTTCTACCTACATTCTAGAAATATTCTATGCAATGAGCTCTGAAGAAAAGATATCCAAATACATTTATTTCTACTGAAGTCACAGTATCTTAACCTCTAAATCTCTATAAAAATGAAACATTCTTCTCGACAAAAGAATATATTACTCTGAAAAAGGCCAAAGCTTTGCTGCCAAAACTTAAGACATGAGTTCAAATCTCTGAGCATCATATCACATGATGGAAAAAGAGAACTGACTCTCACAAGTTATCCTCTGATTTCCACATGCATGCCACAGCATGAAAACACACACAATAAATAAAAAATAATTTTTAGGCTTTTATTTTGTTTTGAGACAAAGTCTCATTAAATAGCTCTGGCTATTCTGGTACTCATTACATAGACCAGGCTGGCCTCTTGAGTGCTGGGGATAAAGACACCCAGTGATAAATGTAATTTTAAAAATCCATGTGTTAAAACAGCACCAAACACTCAAAAGACACCATAAATAGTATTCACTGATAAAATTAAATGAAAATTATTCTTAACAAATTATCTAAGACAGTTTGGCATCTGCATAAGGTATTAAGTAATCACTAAATAAATGTGACTTCTGGATATTTTCAGTAAGTGATTTTGATATAGATTATCTCTATAACATCACAGTATACAAGGATGTTTATGTTGCTTTTTTTGAGACAGGTCTAAGGCTGGCCTCAAACTCCAGATTTTTTTGCCTCAGCCTCCCAAAAGGCTAAGGTTAAAAGTGTACACAACCATGACAGACTTAAAATAGACACATTTCAAGCTATGCAAAGCAAAAATAGATGTTTTATTTTTTTCTCTTTTGGAGTGGCATGGTCCCAGCCCGTAGCCCAGGCTAGTCTCACACTCATAGCATTCTTCATACCTCAGCCTTCTAAGCTCTGGGATTAGAGGTGTGCCACCATATCTAGCTGGAAATAATTTTTCAATAGAAAAAGACACAGGCTACTTAGTTTTCAAGATGGCATTTTAAGTACTTCATTTATAGTTACGCGTATTGATGGGTTAAGCTTTTAAATAGAAGAGTCTCAAGTAAATGTTATTTTTTTTTGTTTACTCTTTGTCTGACATATCACTATTTTTTGAAAGGGTCTGATTATAACTTATTGGAATAGCCAAAGAACTCTTACTTCACAGGGAGACATTATTTAAGATTTTGCAGAGTATACATAAACCCAAACAACTGTAGAATAAGTATAACCTGTGTATCTAACGAAAAGATACAATCACAGTTGTTATCTGAAATCCCCTGATCAAATATGGCAACACTACATTGAACAAAGTTGTTTTTTCAGTGAATAAAGGATTCTATGGCTCAGTTTTCTTTTAAAGGGTCATTCTTTCATTTTGGTTAGTTAGCTGTTATTGTTCTTTGAGATAGAGATTGTCCATGTAGCCCAGGCTGATTTCCAACCCTCTTGTCTTCCTGCCTCCAACCGAATGCTGTGATTACAGTCACGCACCATTATGCATGGCTAGACTCAAAAAAACTTTCTATAGTTTTACAACACTGTAGCTAAAAGTAATTAGCGTGATTATTTCACTAAACTCTTTTAATTACCTGAAGTATAGAAATGAAATTATTAAAAATTCATGAAATCACTCAATAGGAAAATTGTCTCTTACTTTTCCTGCTCTGAATTAGCTAGTTTGGAGTACTCAGCTGATAACGCACATGCTGTTCAGGATGCTCTTGCTTTCACTGGAAAGCATCAACAGTAACCTTGCAAGCTTGTGCATTTTCATGATTTTATTATTTTATGTGCAAGTTGCTGGATTCTAGATTCATTTGTTTCAAGAACTTCTGTGTTACTACACAAATCTCCTGTGAGCATATAGCTGATAAATTTTTACAGACATGATTTTATTCTACATATACTGCTAAGACATTTTTATATATCTGTCAGCAGATTGTCTAAAACATGTGAGCCAATGAGATCCATGTTGAAGAACTTAGAGACTTAAGAAAGATATGGGGAAATCTTTATCCTTTAGAAATGAAGGTTTTATTTCTCTTTACTCTAGGATTGGAATACTTAAAAGTGAACCTTAGACAGTGATGAAGAAAGCATTTTTCTTTGGCCTTCTCTTTTGGTGGAATAATAGAAAATGCAGAAAAATGGTTTTGCAAACCTGTAACATTTCAAATCCCCTTGGATTCAAGAAAAAAAGACCATCATAAATGGTCAAGTGTGTTAACAAATGGGATCTTGAACCTTAAAACTTGTTTTTAATTAAATAATAAATAGTTAACAGTGTTTTTAAAAATACATACAAGAATAAAGAATCACATATCTCTTGGTATTGGGGATGTAGCTTAGGGATAGAGTACTTACTTGGAATTTGATCCTGAGAACAAAAATCACATACCTCTGAAACACTCTCAGTCCTTCTACTAACTTTGAGAATCATGAACCCCTGCTAACCCTAACCCTTTGCTCTCTCTGCAGAAATAGCTACTAGCCTAAGTTTGTCCTTATTGTTGCCTTGCTTTCCTTCATAATTTTGTCCCATATACTGCATCTTTAGCCATTTATGTCTGGATAAACTTTAAGCAAGTGGTACTATGACACAGGTACTTTGGCAGACCCATTTGTTTTCTCTTTCACCATCATGTTATTAAGATAGGTTCATATTGTTTCGTGTAGCTGTTATTTTATTCATTTTCATTGCTAAAGACATTCTACTTTATGACTACAATGCGTTTCTACAACCCATCCTCTATGACTACTTGGCCCGGTTAAAGGTTTTATCTATTACAAATAGTGATGCTTCATTTGTTTTTGGTGCATATGCATAAAAGTTTCTCCAGAGAAATAGATTTCAAACATTTGTGGGTGGCAGACAAACTTTATGTAGACTCCACAATCTCTACCTGCTGAATTTCAGGCATTTGTATAATTCACTCCACTTGAGTGACTTTATGTTAGTCAGTAGAATACAACAAAGTCTATAATATGGATATGATTAACTTCTGCTGTGGTTTATATATGGCATATTACCCATGGGTTCCTGTGTTGAATGCTTGGTCCAGCTGGTGGCACTATTTTAAGAGATGGTAAACATTTTAGGATATGGAGCCTAGCTGGAGCAAATGGAGTTATATCTTTGAAGGTTATAGGTCATTTTTTTCTCTATGCTTTCTGTCTACTAACGGTGAGTAGCCTCTAGCACATGCTCTTATTGTCTGGCTGTTCTGCCTCTCCAGTCCTGGAAACATGAGTTTCCAGGTGATCGTAGGCCAAAAACTTTGAAATTGTGATCCAAAATAAATCTTTCCCCTCCCAAGTTGCTTCTCTCACGTATTGGGACATAGCTACGCAAAAGTAAGTAATCACACATATACAAAACTGTAGCACCTGACTTGATGGAGTCTTTCTTATTCTCTTTAATTGACTTGGAGGAAGAAAATGGACATAATAGTCAACCTCACATGAAAGGGAACTGAAGCTGACCTACAAGAGCAGATGGTAGCTCCTGGACAACAGTCATTAAGAAATGAATGACAAGATTTCATGAGTATAGTTTCCCAGACAGATGCAGTTTGCTGCATCTAGAAGATGCAGTCTCACAGCAGACTTCCTGTTCCTCTGACTCTCACAGTCTTTGTGCCCACTCTTCTGGAATATTCCCTGAAGGAATGCTGAAAGCCAGAGAGTCTTCCTCAGGGAAGAGGCCCCAAATGGTTATCCAATATCAAGTGGTCAGCCCTGAAATCATATACATACAAGTAACATTATACAGACTGAGAAGGCTGTACTTAAATATTGGTATTTTGTTACAGAACTGTAAAGCTAGTGACTAACGTACAAGATTTGAATTATATCATTGAAGAAGATGGTGATTGATTCCTGTGTAGTTTTGAAATATGATAGCCTGTTTTTCAGGTAGTTTTCAAGCTTTACTATATTACATTTTCCCCACAATATTTAAAAGAGGACTCTTCAAATTTTCATGTACATAATAATTTCTAGGTAGAAAGATTGGGTACTCAATTGAAATGTTTAAAAGAAACAATAAATATGCCACAGCTGAAATAAAATTATATTTACAGCAAGACTCACAAGATTCACATCTAATGAATATATAAAGAGTTCATGTTGATAGTAGCAATTATGTTAAAGCAAATGAGGTTGTTTTTGTTGTTTGTTTTTAGACTGGGTCTTCTGTATATAGTGTAAACTGGTCTGGAACTTACCATGTAGCCAAGGCTAGCCTAGACATTGCAATAATCCTTCTGCCTGAGTCTCCCTGGTGCTGTGATTTAAGGTATGAACTACTTTGTCCAGAAAGCCAGAGAAGCTCTCACATGGCCAATCATCCTGATTTGAACAAAACTAGAAATGTTCTGACTGTAGAACACAAAAGTCAGGACAGCAGTTCAGAAAATGTGATAGCTGATTACCATGTTATCCTTACAATTCCTTTGCCTAGAATGAGTTTCTTATATTTATCCTTTGTATCCATAATGTACAATTGTTGAAATTCATTGGATTGTTTAGACATTTTTCTTTTAATGCCCTTCTCCATGTAAGCATTCCCTCTACACTCGTTTCCTTATTTGTCAATATGGGCACAGAGCTTGCCTTATTTATTAATTAACTTATTAATTTATTTCCTATTGCTCTTCTGTACCAGACATTTTGTGACTTGGATATCTAGCAATTATGTTTCATGCTCCTCTTGAAGGCTGGCTAATGATGTTGAAATGTGGATTTCTAAACATTATGATAGTTGTAAGAGACCTTATACAACTTAAAAGAAAGTATGTAAATATAAAGCGTTCTTTCCCCCTTAATGGACATTATATTTTCTTTTATTCATTCACTCAGTACATTTGTATAACAAGGCACAGTAACATTTAAAAAGCACTGTAATTGGTGCAAAAATAAAATGTCACAGTAATGGATCATTGTCCTTTAAAGAATTCAAATTTTGGCAAAGGGCATAGAAAAGTAAACAAGTAAAAGCAATGAAAATCAGAATAAAAGATATACCAGATAGAAGAATAAAGAAATTGAATGGTGGGAGTGAAGAAAATTATTCTAACTGAGAGCAAGGGACACGGATTACAGAAAATGTGACATAAAAAAGTAGTTGAACTGAGTCTGGAAGGATAGAATATAATATGAGAAAAAGTTGGGAAGAGAGCATTCCAGGTTAATAAACCAGAAAAGGTTTGTCTACAAGAATGTTTTGCAATACAGTAAAAGGAATGTAGTGGCAGGTGTGGCTGTAGGGTAGGGCAAGTTAAGATTATGGCAGTTTGATAATTACATTAGTGAAAATTAACACTTACTAGCTCTTTTGCTGTAATAGCATACAGCATGATCTTGTGAGCGGACGCATCAGCTTTATGAGGTAGATATTTCATGGAGGATGAGACGAGATTCAGAAAGGTTAGCCTTATATCTAATGAGTAGGAAGTAGTCGAGCAAACATTCAGACTCAGATCTGTTTTATTCACATATCTGTGCTTTTAACCACTAGGCTCTGCTACTTTAGGATATTGGAGTTTATTTTGTAAGTAAAGAAAGGTCATCTGAGGAGAATGACTATGATTTACCTTGTGTTAGGAAGCTAACTGGCAATAGTAAAAAGGATGAGTTGGAAAAGGGTAGTGGTGGAAAAAAATGAGGGGGATTTGGTGATTGCTCAAATGGGAAATGGGAAAGGAAGTTAGGAGATTGCTAATCAGGATGACTGGGAAGATGGCAGTATACTTAAATAAGAGAGAAGTTATAGAGCCATGTTTCTCAACCTGTGGGTTACAACCCCTTTAAGGGTCAAACAACATATTCACAGGTGTCACCTAAGACCGCCTGCATATCAAATATTTACATTACAATTCATAACAGTAGTAAAATTACAGTTATGAAGTAGCAACGAAAATAATTTTATGGTTGGAGGCGACCACAACATTAGGAAGATTGAGAACCACTGGTCCATAGGAATAGTTGTTGGGGTACATGGATGAGAAGTGTGAAAAAAAGCAGTGAGTACTATCTGGAACATGTTGCAGTCGAGGCTCTGACAGAGCACATAGACAGATATCAGCACCCGAAGTCAAGAAACCATTTTAAAAGTTCTTTATCAAAAAATATATGTGCATGAGGAATTTCAATCATAAAAATGTCTTCATTTAAGTCAAAGTAACTGCTCATTCATTTTCTTTGGCATTTTCAACCACAAAGAGCTACTGTGTCATCACTGCCACAACTGAAAGGGTCCAATATGCGTCAGCTGCAAGTTGCATACAAATGATTTCAGTGTCACATAATCCTTGTTACAATTCCTAGTGTCTGGTATCATTGCTCAAATGTTGGCAAGGATATTGATGATGATGAGTTTGAATATTAATAAATCAAAAGGTTTTAGGAGGAGGCTTTTCTTCAAACATATTCAATAATCATGACTGCAAAATATAACTTGAGTTCCCTCGCCACCAATCTTTACTGAAATACTTTGCTTAGGATATTATATGTAGTAGATGGAAATGTCTGTACTTGATACAATTAAACACAAAGGCATCAATTTTAGTTAGAGCACTTAAAATAATGTTCAATAAATCTGAGGAAAGTAAACAACTCTGAGATAAACATGGAGACTTTTGATGATGAAGAAATAATCTAGAGTTAATAGAATAAAAATGATTTCCTAAGTAAATAAATAAAAGCACATCATTACATATTACAAATTAATCCTTGGGGGGGCTAATGTTGGCTCATGCCTTTAATCTTAGCATTACATATTGAGAGTCTGTCTCAAAAAAGAAAGAAAAATAACAACAAAAAGAACATAAAAGTGAGCAAGAACTGTAAAAAAAGCATTTCACAAGAGGCTATATTAATTAGGGTTATATATTTAAAAGTGCTCAATTTCATAATGTTCAAATTGAAAAAAAGAAAGATTAGAAGTGTGGTGATATCATCATACAACAGAACATTCCATGTGGAAAAGATATTCAATACTATGTACTGAACAAGGATATGTGAATCTGAAATTGTACTTATAGGTCTATTCACAACAGAGATTAATGTGTATGCACACCAAGGGATTATTCACAAGAGCTTCAAATGTTCATTTATAAGAAGATAGGAAAACATATGAGACATATTTATACAAAGAAATACTACATGCTAATAAAAATATATAATAAGATTATGTGCAACCATCTGGATTTACTTTACAAATAGAATGTTGACAAAAATACTAAATGTAACAAAAATAAGAATAAAATAAAAAATACATGTAAGTCAGGTATGATGATACACATATTTTAGTGCCTAAGAAGATAAAGCAGGAAAATAATGCCTTTAAAACCAGACTGAGGGCTTGGCTAAAAAACAAACAAACTGGATAGGGCCAGTAAGATGACTCCATTGTTAAAGGCACATGCTGTCAAACCTGCTGAGGTCAATCCCTTCCACATGGTAGAAAGAAAGAATCAACTCCCATAAGTTGTTCTCTGGCCACCACATATGCACCATGACCCAGGACACCTTCCTCTATCCCAAATGAATGAATGAATGAATGAATGAATAAATAAATGTAAAAATGATACTGGATGCCCAAAATCTCTAAGTGAGTCCACGCGCTGGCTAGCTTTTAAACCAACTTGAAACAAGCTAGAGTCATCTAAGGAGGGAACCTCATTTGAGGAAAAATGCTTCCAGAAGTTCCAGCTGTAGGGCATTTTCTTAGTAATTGGTGGGGGGAGTACCCAGCCCATTGTGGGTGGTACAACCCCTGGGCTGGTGGTCTTGGGTTCTATACTAAAGCAGGCTGAGCAAGCCATGGGTGCAAGCCAATAAGCAACACTGTTAATTTAATTCCTTAAATATCAACGAGCTTAAATTGTTTTCCATGGCCTCTGTATAAGCTCCTGGCTCCAGGTTCCTACCCTGTTTCAGTTCCTGTCCTGACTTCCTTCAGTGATGCCATGGAAGTGATAAGAAAGGATTGAAGGGATTTCTTTATTTTTTATGGCCTTGTAGGTATTGTAAATGCTCATATTTTTTCATGTGACTGACAACTACTTGGGATATGTTCACTTTTTGAAAAAAAATTCACAAAACTGCTCATTTCCTTTTCATATTTTTGACTTGATTGAGAACTGTGCCCCCTAACATAGACTCATAGTCCCATATTGACTTGAATTATTATTCTTCACCATAAATGTGATAAAAAGAAAATTAAGAGAGGAAAGAAGGTGAAATCAGTTAAGGTTTGGACATACCAGACACACATTCCTTAAATAACAAGGAGCTTAAATTGTTTTCCAGGAAAACCCTTCAGAATTTTCTCTTGAGAGACGGTTTGAAACTAGTTTTTCAGGAACACACACAAAAGAAAACAGTTTGTTCAGACAATGACCTTGTGACACTCAAGTTCAAAAACCCTTTATGACTGTGGAGCTGAAACATACAACCTGTGAAGATACATGAGCCTAAAATATTCTGTTCTTAGCATCCAATCATCAAGAAACATCTCCCATTCATTTTCTGTAAATTCTCCCATAGTAACAGATCAGAAAAAAAATGATTTTGAGATTTTTGTTTGTTTCCCTGCTTGTGAATTTCTCACCAGTTTGCCTTGCAATAAAGTTCTTTCTTTTATGAGTACTGGTGCCACAGCATTGACCTTGCTCAGCGTTAAGTGCTATTCATAGAATAGAGAATCTGAAGTGGGAATTTGAGTGGTCTTGAAGAATGGGGCATCAAACCATCTTATCATGTAACCACCTTCATTATGAAGGTGGTCATACTCTTCCAGGCTTCCTCTTCTCTAGCAAATGTTAGAGACAAACTGCTGAATTTGAGCTCTCTAACACTATCCCCACCGAACAGTCTGATGTTCTAGTTCTTATCATATTATCATTCTTTTCAAATGCAATCTCTCATCAGAAAAACTGACAAATAGGGAGGAGGCAGGTAGGAAACATTTAACATATAAAGAAGAAAATGGAGAGGTTTAAAATATTATATGAGTGGCAAAAAACATATACTGTTCTTCCAGAGAACATGAGTTCGATTCCCAGCACCCTCATCAAGCAGCTCACAATCACCCATAAACTCCAGCTCCAGGAGGATCTGAACCTCTGGTCTCTGCAGGCACCTGCACTCATGCGTACATACTCACCCCCCCCCACATGCGTATAATCCAAAATAAAAATAACTTATTTTAAATAAATAAATATAAATAAAAATCCTATGAAGATCCTGAGGATGTAGCTCCTGGGTTTGATTCCCTGTTCTGCATAATCTGGGTGTTCTGGCACATGTGTGCTAAGCACAGCACTTGGTAGGTAGAGATTCAGAAGTTCAAAGTAATTCTTGTCTACATAAAGAGTTGAAGCCTATGTGAGTTACAAGAGAACCTGTCTCAAAAAAAATCAGACTCAAAAGGCAGAGGCAGGGGAATTTCTGTGAGTTGGAGGCCAGCTTTGACTACATAAGGTTCCAGGCAAGCCAGTGCTACATACTGGAACCTCTATCTTTAAAAAAGTGTTATTTAAAATTTTTTTATTTACTTTGTGTGTGTGTGTGTGTGTGTGTGTGTGTGTGTGTACTGCGCGCACACACACACACATACACACACACACATTTGTGAAAGCATGCTTACAGCATGTATGTGGAGGTTAATAGAATTTTTTTATTCTTTTTTTGATTCTTGCCTCCCCACTTGTGGAGGCAGAGTTTTTCTTTCTGTGGCTGTTCTGTACACTCCAGCACAGAATCCAGTAAGCTTCTGGATAATTTCTCCCACCTCTGCCTTCCATCTCACTGTAGAAATGCTGAATTACAGATGAATATCACCACATCTGGCTTTTTACATGGACTCCAGGGATAGAACTTGGGTTATTAAGCTGCTTGGCTAGTCCTGTTACCCACTGACTCATCTCTCTGGCCCTCATAGTATTTTCAGTTATTACAAACCATGAGTACAAAAGAGGGGGGAATGGTAAGAAGTCCATTCTGGTCAAAATTGTTAGACTTAATTAGAAATGTAATGAGCCATGTTTGGCTTTTGACTCTCATAAAAATGAAATGGTGGCCTAGCAGTGGGGATTAAAGCAGGCCCAGTCATGGTCCTAACTAATTCCACTGTGCTGCTGATTCCATCTTGTTTTCTTTCTTTCCCTTCCATTGGAGCTTTCTGGAATATTTCTCCCCTGTAGTCATCTTGGGTCCAAGCAACAATGGACTTGATTGATGAACATCATAAGACAAAGGAACAAAGTTACTACTCAGCAAGCAGAGACTTTCTAAGTACCAACACAGTATGCCTAGCTCATTGTGAGACGGTGGTCTGAGGTAATGATTAGCCAGATCATGCCCAGACCAGAATGAGCTGACCTACTAGTGTGAAAGCTTCCAATCCTTGCCTTTGTTTCTTTCTCCTATGTAACACTGAGACTGTTGTAAGCACTTAGAAGATAAAATTTAATTCAGTAGGTCATTGTTGTGGTTTGTAGGCTTTACAGCTGGATAAGACTTTTAATTGCTTTTCTCTTTGGCAGCAGGCATGGCAACTTTGGATACTATGAGAACTAGTTCTCAGAGAGGATGTTTCCATGTCAGTTCCAGCTCAAATCCTCCAAGTTCTGTGTCTTCAGCAATAGGGTATTACTTTCAAGGAAAATGGCAATAGCCTATATTGTTTTTGGAATCTATTGGACTCCTCTGACTCAAAGGGAGGTTTCCCATGTCTGGCACTAGGGTTTTTGTTAGATAGTCTATGACTCTTGGGGGAAGCATTATCACCTCAAGTGGCATAACTATATATATATATATATATATATATATATATATATATATATATATATATATATACATATATATATACATATATACATATATATATATAAAGCTATTTATATATATTTATATATATAATATAAAAAGCATACATGTATATATGTATATGTATTTTTGAGTAAACATAAAATGATGTTTCCCTATGGCTTTTTCAGTCATCTATAGTGTTTATTATCCTTCCCCCTACATTATTATTTAGCCTTTCTTTTTAATACTGTGACTATGTTAACATGTCACCGGCATGACCATAAGTCTTCTACTTTGGGATTTTATCTGCTGCTTCAAAGTTTAGAGAATTATAAGCCATATAGGTTTTTCTTAGGTTTAATAAAATAAAATGTTTCTTCTAGTGCCCTCATCCTTTTCTTAACCTTTGCTTTAAACATCTCATGGCATAGACAGACAGTCTGTATAGACAGACAGCCTTACTTTTAAGCCTGCAATCCTTGTTTAGCTCTTTTATCACAAAAAAGATTAGATGAAGGGCAATGGTATTTCAATTTGTGAGTAAAGGTTAAAGAAATTGGACTGGTTTAGCTTTGAAATGGGATTAATTTATTGATGTGGGGAAGAAGGACTGAGGGATTTTAAATAAAAGACTGGAGTAGATGAAAGGGTTTGATACTGAGCAACTGCCATCCATTTCTATTTGAGAGTGAAAGGGAACAGACATGCTGGAGTAAGAAGGATCTTTGTCTTGGAAATATAGAAATAATATCCAGCCTTCAGAATTGATATTGGGTGCTGTTATCAAGACAGCCTTTAAAAAGAATTACAGACATATTTTCTTAAGTGCGAAACTACAGAACAGAATGCATATTAATTTAAAATATTCAGTATTTTGTATAATAATTATTATTCTCCTTTTTCCTTATAATTACTCATTCAAACTTCATAGAAACTGGGAAGTAGACATTATAACTGAACACAGACAGTATTATGTTCACTTATACCATGTAAGGATGAAGAAGCTGAGTTTGAATCACCAAACATTAAAGAAGCTAGCAGGTAGTAAAACTTGATTATTCAAATAGCTTAATAGATATAATTCCATATGATGTAATTCACCCATTAAAGCATACAATTCAATGGATTTTAGTGTATTCGAAGGGTTTTACAACTATCACCACCACCACCAATTTTAGAACATTTTTTTCACCTTGGTGGGGGGGGGGTGATGTAATCCTTGCTGTAGGCAACTATTAATCTACAGTCTATCTCTATATTTGCTTACTTTGACCATTTCATGTCAATTGAATCATACAATGTATGGTCTTCTGGATCCTCTCACTAAGCAGAACATTGTTAAGGTCCTTCCATCTTGTAGTATGTACCAATGCTTCATTCCTTTGTATGGCTGAATACTATTTCATTGTGTAACTATATCATACTTTGTTTATTCAATCATCAGTTGGTGAACATATTGGTTGTTCTATATTTTGGCTATTATGAATATTCACCTCTATAATACTAAAATTTTCTACCCTTTGGCTGCTATGAACATTCATGTACAGATTTTTGAGTGAGCATATTTCACTGACAACTAAATCTTGAATATGAGATTTTTTTTGTCATAAGCAAAATTTTAAGATGATTCCAAGGATCTCCACTCCATAGTACATATGCCATATAATAACCTCCTCCCTTGGATGTGGGTAGGACTTGTAAATATAATGAGATAACATTTCCTTGATTTGATTATACTATATAACAAAGAGGAAGGAAAATTTTGGTGTAATAAAGGTTTCTAATCAGTCGACTTTGAGGTAATCAAAGGGGAGATTATCCTAGGTGGGCTTTACTTAATCAGACAAGTCCTTTAAATGAGGGTCCAGGTCTCTACTGAAAGAAAGATTCAAAGCAATCATGCTGCCTTTGGAGAAGTAAACAATTAAGTCACTAACTGTCTACATAGCATGGAACAGAAGATTCTGCCAGAAGTTGAAAGACATTCCTTCAAAGAGCAACACTTTCAGAATCACAACCTCAAGGGACTGGGTTTGTGTGCTTAGAAGAGGACCTCCAGGCCAGATGTGGTGGAACATGCCGTTAGTCCCACCACTCAGGAGGCAGGGATAGGCAGATTGTTATGAATTCAAAGCCAGCCTGGTCTGCATATGGGTTTTAGGCCAGCCAGGGCTACAAACAAACAAACAAATAAAGATGGCCTCCAAATCTCAGATAAGATTGAAGCCCTGGGTGACACTTTGACTTTATTTTGGTGAGAAATGAATGATGTATGAATCTGTATCTAGATTCCTGACCCATAGAAATTGTGAAATAATGTAATGGATGGCTTTTAGCTAATAAGCTTCTGATTGATTGTTACCCCACAACAAAAAGTGAAAACTGTAGTTGTACACTGCTATGGTGGATCACCAAGACAGACAAGGAGACATTCTTATATGCACAAACCCTGCCAGACCTCAGCAGAGAGAACCACCATCCTGTACCACAGAAACAAAAAAAATTAACATGAATTTTTTAAATTACATATATTTAGTGTGTGTAGAGGTGGGGGTAAGAGGACAAATTTGTGGTAGTTGGTTCTCCCCTTCTACCATGTGGGTCCTGGGGGTTGAACCCAGGTTATTAGGCTTTGGTGACAAGTGCCTTTACCAATGGAGCCTTCTTGTAAAATGGACAACAAAGCATGATTAACAGTGCTCTAGAGTATAGAGATAAAGAGCATGTGCTCTGGACTCAGACTTGGGTTTGGATATTCACCCTACCACTTCCAAGCTACTTGGACAAATTCTAACTTTTCCTTTCTTTATTTATAAAGTAAGGAGCATAACAGAAATTACTTTGTATGAGCTTTGAGAAGATTAAATTGAATGATACCACTTGAACCTAGTGTAGTGCTTAAAACAGAATAAATGTTCAATAAATGTTCCTTTTAAAAATAGGGCAAAGGTGATAAATAAAACTTTAAAACATCAGCTATTTATTTTGGACCATATTCTCTTGAAATGCTAACATAACAAATGTCTGTATATTTTTTTATATTCTGATTCATTCAACATTATTTCATACACACTCTTCCACATATCAGCACAGATTTATGCATATATGTATTTCATGTAATTGCTGTTTTTAGAATATTTGGGATCAATTTTAAAAGATACTGTTATGAATAAAACTGATATGAACATCTTTATGCCATTTAACTACTTTTTCTTTAGAGTTGATTTTGTACTTTATTTTCTTAAAGTGTGAATATCAATTCAAAAATTATACAATACAGCCAAGAAAGCTAACTGACAAATGTGAGAAATACTTTTATAAAGTATTCAAACACCAAGATAAGCTGGAAAAAACAACAAACCCCACTGTTTAAAATATGCATCATTGTGGTTAGAGAGATGGATCAGCAGTTGAAAAGCACTTGTTACTCTTGTAGTGGACCCTAGTTCAGATCTCAGCACCCACATGGTGGCTCACAGTCATCTGTGACTCGAGTTCTATGGGATCCAACAACCTCTTCTGGCCTCCACCTGCACCAGGTATTCACAGGACACACAGACACACATGTAGACAAAGCATCCATACACATAAAATAAAAAACTAAATCTCAAAAAAATATTTTAAATATGTGTAATCGAACTTGAAAGGAAATGAAAGATTTCTCTGAAGGTTAGAAAGGAAGAGTATCTGATCTAATCCAAACTAAATAGGATTGGATGGAAGACAAAATCTAGGGCATTTTTTTTCTTTTTTTCCAGAAGTTAAGGTACAAAGTAGCATTATACTGTTAGTGTATTGTTCTTAAAGTTTTGTAATCAAGATATGGAACATTTCTATAATTCCCATTCCCAACATTTACCCATGGTCCTCTGTAGACAAACCCTTCCTCTACTCCCACGCAGCTTGGGGTTAATAGCACACTGAAATGTGTAGGAGTCCACAGACTCAGTCTGTAGGATTATCAATACACATAATGCTTGAAGTAGGTTATTTGGGCAGGATATATATACTATATGAGATCAGTGAAGAATCTTTCTATTCCTAAGTAGCTATAATTTTGAAACTCTTGTGTACTGAATTATATTGATTCTCTCTTTTGAATTATATGTTTAATATGATATTCTTCTTTATTTGTTTGTTTGTTTAAGTCAAGGTCTCTATACATAGCCCTGGTCTACTATGTAGACCAGGCTGGCCTTGAACTCACAGAGATCCTGCCTCTGTTTCTCAAATGCTAGGATTAAAAGTGTGCTCCACCACTCCTGGCATGATATCTTTAAAATATGTCTGTCTAGGCATAGTGGCACACATCTCCAGTACTCTGCCTCATGGAGGAAGAGGCAGGTGGATCTCTGTGAGTTTGAGGCCAGTCTGGTCTACACAGAGAATTCTAGGACAGCCAGGGGTATATAGAGAAACTGTCTCAAAAAACAAAAACAAAAACAAAAATATGTGTCTAGAATTACTGACCTTGATATAAGGGACATGCAGGAAAAATATTTCCAACAAGTACAGAATATTAATAATAAATAAATATATGCTTTTTATACATTGAGTCAGCTTTGTAATGTAATAAAGCCTACTTGGTAATGCTTTGACTTTTTTTTACACAATGCAGAATGAATTTACCATTTTAACTTTTCCTTTATATTCATTAATAAGATTGACTTTCTACAATCCTTGTCCATATTTGACATTAAATTTACATTAATGCTCATTGAATATATAGGACAAGCAGATAACCATAGTAAAATAATGCAACATTTTATCTTATTTTTAGATATCACCAAAATAACATAAAGAATAAAACAGGGGCTGGAGAGATGGCTCAGTGGTTAACAGCACTGGCTGCTCTTCCAGAGGTCCTGGGTTCAATTCCCAGCACCCACATGGCAGCTCACAACTGTCTATAACTCCACTTCCAAGGGATCTTCATACCTTCATACCAATGCACATAAAAGAAATTATTTTAAAAAAGAAAAAAAATGGAGAATAAAACAGGAATATATCCATAAAGACAAAGAAATTAGGAGTAGAGAAGTATAATACTGAATTTGTCAACTAATTTGATAAGATATGGTTAAGCTAGGTTAAGGGTGTACATAGCAGTCTTTATATTTTACTTTGCAATTTTCAGTCATGATTAAATTTTCTTTGAATGTTAGAAGTATACAAAACCAATGAAATTAGTTCCAAAAATCTAAAAGAGCTGTCAGACTTTAATGGGTATATGAATAACCTCGAACCCCCCCTTCCTCCTCTTCTTCCTCCCGCCCCCCCCACCCCGCTCCTGCTTTTTTTTTTTCTATGACAGGGTTTCTCTGCATAGCCATGGCTATCCTGGAACTCATTCTGTAGATCAGGCTGGCCTTGAACGCAGAGATCTGCCTGCCCTGCCTTCTGAGTGCAGGGATTAAGGGTGTGCACCACCACTCAGCTTTCTGGAAAATTCTTAACTCCAGATGTTGAATCTTTAGATCTAGAGTTTTGAGGCCTGAGATACTGCATTTTTAACAATCTCTCAAGTGATGTCAATGCTAGTGATTCATGAATAGCAAGATTTCTTTTGAAAGGGCTTCATGCTATAGCCTAGGTCTATATAGCCTATAGACCTACTATGGAGGCCGGTCTGGATAGGAAGTCATAATGGAGGCCAAGTTGGCCCTGTACGTCTGGCCAGCATTCTGCTTCACCCTTCCACATGCTAAGCCACTACATGCAGCAAACAACAAATGATTCTCCTCCCCCTCTTCCTCCTCCTCCTCCTCCTTCTCCTCTTCCTTTTTAAACTGATGTAGATTGTATCTAGGGCCCTGGGCCATGCCCACGCTAGACAAGTGCACTATTCCTCAGCTACATCCCCAGAAACCCTCCGTTTCTACATTTTACTTTAAGATAGTGTTTCCTAAACTTCCCTGGCAGAGAGGGAAGGAGATGAAGGTGGGTGCGAAGTCCCATCCCTAGCTGAGGAGCAATTGGAATTTGGCAGTTGTTGAAGAGGAAATCAGTTTTCTTTAAGGATCTGACTTCTGTTAGGTTGACCATGCTCTAGGACAGGACCCACACCCAAGTATTTGGACAGAACAAACTGGACTCAGGGGAGTTAAACATAAGTACCTGAGTTGCATAGGGAGGGAGGTGGGAGTGACTCTGGGAGGAGATGGGTATGTGAACATGCACACAATACGTTGTATGAAATTCTGAAAGAGTTAATAAAAATATTATAAAGAATTCCCCAGTGGGACTTAAACTTTCAATCTTCCTGCCTTAGTCTAGTGGAGTAGCTGGGATTGCAGGCCTGTGCCACCAAGCCCAGCTTGAATAGGAAGATTTTAATGGAAACAGGGCAATGTGGAGAGGCAATGGTGGTGGGGGGTAGATAAGGTGCTCTTAGGAAGCTTTTTTAAGCAGATGACATTTGAGCTGAGACCTGAAGGGCAAGAAAAAGTCATTAACAAATCCACAGGAGAGATGTTCCAGGCAGAGAGGAAAGCAAGTACAAAAGCCCTGAAGTGAGAATAACTTCTGGCATTTTCAAGTAACAAAAAGATCATGGTGGTCTTCTCAAAATACACAGTGTTTTCTTTAAATTCGTGAGTAATAAGTGAAAAGAGCACCCTATTTGAAGTCATTAAATCTAGGTTTAGTCTCCATTCCCATTAGCTCTGCTAACTCTGTCAAGTTACAACCTGTTTCCTTATAAATATGGAATAAAACTGTTAATAAATAATACCCATCTACCAGGGTTGATGTGAAAATTAAATAAGTTATGAGAAAGGCACTTTATAAGTTGCAAAATGCTATCTACAATTAGGTATTATCATGTGATCTGTGGCTGCAGTAGCTTTTTATAGTAGCTTTTATTGTATCTACTTCAGTCTTTTTAAGATAGATGTGTAAACAGCACTCTTAGGGGCTCACAGAGACTGAAGCGGCAGACATGGAGCCTACATGGTCCCCTAAAGATATCTTATGGTTGTCTGCCTTGGTGTTCTTGCAGAACTCCTACAAGTTGGAGTGTACGTGTGTGTGTGTGTGTGTGTGTGTGTGTGTGTGTGTGTGTGTGTGTGTGTGTGTGTATCTGACCATTTATCTGCCCTTGGGACCCATTTCCTACTGCTGGGTTGCCTAGTTCACCCTTGATGGAGGGAGTAGTGCCCAGCCTTGTTCCAACTTTGTTATGCCCTGTTCGCATGGTAACCCTGGGAGAACTTTTCTTTCTAAGGGGCAGTGGGCAGGGGTAGATCTGAGGGAAAGGACAGATGTAGGGAGCTAGAAGGAGAGGAGGTAGATTGGGATGTAGTATATGAGAGAAGAAAAAAAAGAAGTGTCAAGATGTTGCAGGCCAACTTGGCCTTTCTGTTGCACTGTTCTTTCCCTATTAATATACAACTCTTATTTCATGTTATATTCCAGGGTACTATGGAAATTATGTTTGGCTTATTTGGTAAATAAATGTTTGTTCCTCTTTGGCTAATTAGAGAGGAGCTATTTGAATATTCCAAGGTTACTCACATTTTTAAATCACAGAACTTTGTTTACAATGAACACCACTGTAAAATACATTCAGTCCATTTAAAGACCTCAAAACAGGCTGGAGAGATGGCTCAGTAAAGAGTGTTTACTGCTTTCACAGAAGATCCAGGTTTAATTCCCAGCACCCAAGTCAGCCACCTAAGAGCTACCTGTAACTCCTGCTCCAGGAGATCCAATACCCTCTTTTGGCTCCCTCAGGTACCAGAACTCATATGCACATACCCAAACCCAGACAAAGACGCAGACACACACTAAATTGACTCCTAATGAATTATCAGTATATGAATAGATCATAGCATCTTTCAACCCTTATTAGAGAAACTCCTTTTTGCGGTAGATAGAGATTAAAACAGAGACACAATGCAGTCAATGTACAGAGAATAAGAGATCATGGAGTGGCCAGTCCTATATGGGATAATCTATATCACATGCCTTCCTTTCTGGGCTCAGAGATCATTGTGGAAGAGGAAAGACCAGAAGAGTCAGAGGTGATGGATGACTATAATGAAACAGTGTCTTCTAGACACAATAGGGTCAGGTGCACATATGAAATCATAATGGTTGGGACAGTATGCACAAGTTCTGTGCAAGATCAAGTCAGACAAAATCCCACCATGGAGGGAGGAAGTGGTCTTGAAGTCCCACTCCTAATAAAGGAACAACTGGTAGCTGTTAACTGTTGGGGAGGGAAAGGCAGTTTTCTTCAGGTATGTGGTTCCTGAGAAGCTATGGTCCAGTATATGGTCCTAAGCCCTTGCACATAGAGAAAAAGGCAATGGGGGCTGAAGAGTTGGCTCTGAGGTTAGGTGCAGTTGTTGCTCTTGCAAAGGATCTGTTCTATTCCCATCCATACAGATGGTGATTGAAAACCTTCTATAGTTTTACTTCTAGGGGATCTGACCCTCTTCTGACCTCTGAAGGCACCAAACACACATGTGGTGCAAATACATATATACAAGCAAAACACAAATAAAATAAATAAATCCAACAAATATTTTTTTAAAAAAGTAGGCAACACCTTCTAGTGGAAAGAGTAGTTGACTGGTATCCAGATTGTCATGGGTTCAGTTTGGGTTTTATCTCTGCATTCTTTATCTATTAGGGATTTATATGGACATCCATAGAAAACTCTCACTAAATTTCCAAAATTGCTTAAGATCCAGCAATGGATTATGTGTTTATGCAAACATAAAATGTAAAGTAATATTTCATCAAATTATGTCTGAGAACCCTCATAAAATATTTATTATATTATATTATATGGGTTTTGATATCTTACAAAAAGTAAGAACATCACTCAACAATACCTTACCTGGGTAGAAAGAGTCAATATTAATATCCAATCCTTACAGAAATCATCAGTAAGTTCTAGGATGTCTCTGATAAATTGTTGCTAACACGGAAAGGATGCTGATGTTATGCTTACTAATGATAACACAGTCATTAATAGAGGAGGCCATTGCTGACTTATCATCAATAAGACAATATATTATAAACATTCAATTAGTCACCAAATCTTGACCATCCCATCTTCTTACAATATCCTGAATTGATTTATTGCCACTTGTACTGCTAAGTCTAGGCCTTTATTTTATGATTAAACTGTTGTATTAACTTTAGGACTTCAATCTGAACCTTTTTCTAATCCAGCCTTTCCACTTAAGCCAGAGTGGTTTAATGGATATATAAGTCTGGTCATTTTACTCTCCTGATTAAGTCATTCAATAGCTGCAGTATACAGCTTTAATTTCTTTCTTTCTTTCTTTTTATTTTTTGAGACAGGGTTTCTCTGCTGTAACTCTGGCTGTCCTGGAACTCACTCTGCACATCAGGCAAGCCTTGAATTCACAGAGATTTGCCTGCCCCTGCCTCCTGAGTGCTGGGATTAAAGGCATATGCTACCACTGCTCCACCAGCTTTAATTTCTTAAAATGAACTGGAAGGCCTTTTGCCATCAAGCCTTTCTATTCACTCTGTTCATCTCCTACTATTTCATCATATACTTTCTGGACTCCTGAACCTGCAAGATTTCTTATGCCTTCTTGCTTTTAATATTGGCATCTTCTTTACATGGGGTCAACCTCTTTAATCTGAAATTCTAATTATTTTCTTCCCTGGATATCTGGTATGTGATATGGATCTCAGAACAAAATAAAACTAGCTGCATGGGCCATACATATCTTTTGTCTTTGTGACATCTCTCATAAGTTTATAATGCATCTACAGAATTAATTCATAATTATTTGCCTGTCTTGCGCAAAAGGTTTGAAAATGAGCCCAGTGTGGGTTGTGCATGCCTTTAATTCCAGCACTCCATAGGCAAGGACAGATGGATGTTGGAATTAGAGCCCAGCCTGGTTTACATAGCAAGTTCCAGGGTTCAGGTAGGCAGGGTTTTATAATGAGACCCTGTCTAAAAAAAAAAGAGAGTTTGAGAATGCATTAATGAAATTGTAACTGCCTTCTTTATTCCAGAGTTTCAAGTAACATTTATATTTGTAAATTGTTTCCCACATACATGCAAACATATTTCCATAGTATTTGGTTTGATTATAGTGCTGACAAAATAATACAGATGTGTCTTTAAATATGCACTTTACTATATAACATGTTCACTTACCATCCATCAGCTAGCTAGTCTAGCAATTTTTTAATTAGGGACTCTGAAGTAACCAAAGAGAAGAGCTACAAGGAGGTAAATGAATGGAATAAAAAAATGTGTGTACTCTGAACGCCAAATTGTCCTAACAGCAAAAGACCAAAGTCTTATCAGCAAAATAAAAGCATTTACGAGAAAGGTGGTGACTCTCACTGATGAAGCCTCTTCCAGGGGAAAACTTAGTCTGTACTTCACCCTAAACGTTAATGCACACGGAGAATGAGTTATGGAGGGAGTGGAGCGTGGCACTGAGTTAGAGACAAGAAATGAATAGAATGACAGACAAGATAGTGTTGTCATTTTTACCAAAGCAATACTTGGGACATAATTATACCTATGAATAATGTGGTATTTATCTGAAATAACATTTAAGTGAGCAATCCCATATTTTATCTGGCAACGCTAAGAAACAGAGAGAAAGACAATGGTATTTCGATGCTCTGGGATGTGTAAGAAAAACAAAGCCCAGCCCCAGGGAAAATAAAAAAGGCTATACCAAAGCATGGGCATCTTCAGGCACAAGCTATTTCCGGTGGCAGCCGAGAGCGGGGGAGGGGAGAGGCAATGAAAGCCAAGGCGCTCAGTCAGCCAGCATCCCACAATCCTCCTCTCTTGGTTCCTCTTTCCTCGCTCAAGATGGCGCTGCTCGCGATACGTTCCTGGCGCTGGGCAGCCGCGGCGGCTGCTTTCGAAAAGCGCAAGCATTCGGCAGCTCTGACCCGGCATCTAGTCTCCATCTGCGGCTCAGGTCCAAGGTGGAGGTCGCACCAGCGCGGCGCGTCAGGGAGCGCTGGGATATACCAGGTGCGTTGCCACGCGCTCGGAAAAGTGGGGCGAAGGACAAGGGAACCCAGCAGGGAAAAGGTTGCCCTCGTGACCTTAGGTCAGAGAGCACCCAGAAAAAGGTCTTCGGGGCGCACTCAAGAGTAGCAGCGAGCATAGGAAGTCAGAGTTAGTAACTCAAGGAAGAGAGGAAGAAAACGTTTGGGGACAGCAGAGAGCCAGGAGGTCCCAGGCACAGGGCACCTGGAATGCCAATGTCTTGTAGGGATTTGCGGGTGGATTTTAAAATGTTAAGTAAAACGGGGCTACTTTCAAAAGTTAGTCGTGGAATTTGGTGTTAAATTGCCAGTGGTTCAGATTGTTCTAAATTGGAAGTAACAATTTTGTATGCACTCTTAGAAGACAGTACGCCACCTATGAACAAGTAGTAGCTACTTGAATTGGTAAGTTAACTCCCTCGCTGATAGGGATGCTCCCTGATAGGCAAAAAACAAACAAATGAACAAAAAAAAAAAACCCCAAAAGACATAATCATCTTTTTTTTTCTCCAAAAAATGTACACTGTTCTAAGATATTTTTTGCTATGATTATCCAGTTACGTTCTTTATGCACAGGTAACTTTGGAAAGCCTTAAGATTTTTCCTTAGGTGTATGGCAGTGGTTTTGGTACTTCGAAATATTGCCTTCCGTTATCTCATTAGAGAATAAGTTTTTTTAAAAAAATCTCCTGTACTATTTGCACTTCAGTTTATACTTTTATTTCTCATATATTGACAATATTTTAGTTACCACCACGTTTATTAGTGTAACCTTAAGACACTGTCGTTTTGTTTGGGGAGCAAACAGTTCCTTAAATTACGATTCTCTTTCAACAAATATTTAATGTCTACTACTATGATCATAAACTCCATGTAGATAATAGAGGCCAAGAGAAGCATTAGTTGTATGCTCTCTTCAAGAATTCTATGACTTTGTTTTGTTTTTAAGACAAAGTCTTACTTTGCAGTACAGTGTGACCTTGAATTTGTGATCCTCCTGCTTCAGCCTACTGAGTGGTGGGATTACAGACATAAGGTGACAAGGATTGTACAATTTTTAAAATTAAAAAAATATTTTAAATTGAGAAATAATTGTGTATATTTATTGAGTGTGGTGTGATATTTGATACATGTATATACATGATCAAATTAGAGTAATTGGTATAGTTATCGTCTCAAACATTTGTTATTAGTATACAGTACAATATTTTAGAGCTGAAAGGAGACTTACTATAGTGTTACAAAATTGTGTTAGCAGTTAGATCAGCACTTTTCTTTTTAGATGAAATTAAATATACACATATTCCCACAAGTATGTGATTACTGGAGTGGACTACAAAATATATGTGTCTGCATTATGCTCTAGAATCATAGCCACTAGCTTAATGTGACTATTAAAATAAAAATATTAAATTCTCAGTTGTATTAGCTACACTCCAGAAACTCAATAGCCAGGTGTGGCTGGTACCTATTAACAACATAGGTAAATAAAAGTTCTATTGAACAATGCTGTTTTAAAGAATATTATATCTAGCCCTTCTAATTTTGCAGATGAGGAAACTAAGCCCCAATATTGATAAATGAAAACTTTCAAGGCTGTTCAGTTATTTCTTTCTTTGTGTCAAGTACTTATGAAATAAGACCCTGGTAGGCACTAAGGACACAGTAAATGTTGACTTGTATAAATACATACTAACAATGAGTAGAACACTATTAATGGCTGGAAACACCTTAAGTGTAAAAATTTTTCTTATAATCGGATTATTTTATATAATATTTAAACTGTATGGTTCATTATACAACTACTACTGTACTACATTATTTCTATTAAGAAGATTTATAAATTACTTTGCAGTGCTAGAGATCAAACCCAGGGCCTTACCCAAGCTCAGTAAGCACTCTACCACTGAGCTACATTGCCAGTCCGTTGAGTTTATCTAATACAATTTGGGGTTTATTTCATTAATATTTAAAATAGTAGAAGATGAGGCATCATGTACTTTCTCAGCATCTTTTAGCATAAAGAGTTCTTGTTTGTATTAATCCTGACACTCAGCAACATTCTGTGTCTATTTGCTTCTTAAACATCTTTTTGAGATAATTTATATGCCACATAATTCATTCATTTAAAAGGATATTGATGGATTTTACATATTCAATGATATGTACCACCATTGCCACATTCAATTTTGCTTCAAAAGGAAATGTGCTAATTTTTGGCTGTCTTCTTTCTGTACCATTTTCCTTCTGACCAGTCCTAAGCAACCAGAAATTTCTGTATTATTCTTTATTTATTTCTCTATTCTGGACATTTAATATGAATGGGATTTTATGATATGTGGTTTCTTTGTTTGATATTTTTGTTTCCTTAAAATATTATCTGATGTAACCCAAGCTGGTAGGCCTTGAAAACTTTCCATGTAGTCTAGTTTATGAACTGTTTCTTTTGCCTCCATCTCCTGGAATTATGACGCATGATTACCATACTTGTCACTATATGATCTTTTTTGACTGTTGCTTTGAATTTGCATTATTTTTCAAGATTTATTCATATTATGGCACATGTAAACACTACATTATTTATTGTGGCCAAATAATGGCTTAGATATACACGTTTTTGTGTTGTTATTTTTTTGAAACTGGCTTACTAAGTAGCCTTGGCTGGCCCTGAATTCAATAAGTAGACCATGTTATCTTTCAGTTTGTTTATATGGTGGATTATATTGACTGATTTTTTTCTGTTGAACCATCTCTGCATCTCTGGGATGAAACATATTATGGTAGCTGTGGTCTCTTAAAATGAATTGGGCAATATTCCTTCTGCTTCTATTTTGTGTGATAATTTGAGGAATATTGACATTAACTCTTTTTTGAAAGTGTGGTAGAATTCCGTGTTAAAATACTTTGACCCTGTGTTTTTATTTTTCGGGGGGGGGGATAGTTGGGAGACTTATTGTTATATAATTACTGCTTCTATATTTCATAGGGCTTATAGGCCTGTTTAAATTATCTGGTCTTGATTTTACTTTAGGAGGTCATATTTATTGAGAAGATTAGCCATTTCTTTTAGATTTTCCAATTTTGTGGAGGTTTATAAACTGTATCCTTATGATTCTTTGGATTTCCTCTGTCTCTGTTGTATTATCTTCCTTTACATATCTAATTTTGTTAATTTGGATTGTCTCTCTCTGCTTTTTAGTTTGTTTGGTTTGTCAATCTTGCTGATTTTTCTCTAAGAATCAAATCTTTGTTTAATTGATTCTTGTATAGGTTTTGTTGTTGTTGATTTTATTTCACTTTCAGCCCTGAGTTTGATTATTTTTTTTTTATTTAAAAAATTTTTTTCTTTTGTTTTTCAGTTTTCCAAGACAGGGTTTCTCTGTTGCAACTCTGGCTGTCCTGGAACTCACTCTGTAGACCAGGTTGGCCTTGAACTCAAAGATCAACCAGCCTCTGCCTTTTGAGTGCTGAGATTAGAGGTGTGCATCACCAATCACTACCTGGTCGATTATTTCTTTTTAAAAATTATTTTTTATTTTATGAGCATTGGTGTTTTGTTTGCATGTATGTCTGAGATGGTGTCAGATCCCCCGGAATTGGAGTTACAGACAGTTGTGAACTGCCACGTGAGTGCTGGAAACTGAACTTAGATCCTCAGGAAGAAAAGCAAGTATTCTCAACCACTGAGCTATCTCTTCAATTCCATAGTTTGATTATTTCTTCTTTTCTTTTTGTCTATTCCTTTTGTATGTGTTTTTTTTTTGTTCTAAGTCTTTTTTCAGTTATACTGTTAAGTTACTAGTATAAGATCTCTTCAAATTTTTATTTAAGTACTTAGTACTATGAATTTGCCTCTTAGAACTGCCTTCATTGTGTCCCATAAATTTGGCTATGTTGTGTTTCCATTTTTCTTATTTTGATTTGTTGAGACAGGATTTCTCTGTTGTAACCTTGGCTGTCCTCACTCTGTCGACCAGGATGGACTCGAACTCAGATATCCACCTGCCTCTGCCTGCCAAGTGCTGGGATTAAAGGAATGTGCCTCCACCATTTTCATTTTCATTTTCATTCAGTTCTACAAAGTCTTTAATTTCTTAATTTCTGTCTTGACCCATTTTTCATTCAATAGTGAGTTATTTGGTTACTATGGATTTGTAAGCTTTCTGTTGTTTCCAGCTTTAATACATGGTGGTCCGACAGGATGTGTTATTTCAATTTTCTTGTTTCTGTTGAGATTTGCTTTGTGTTTGAGTAATGTGGTCATTTTTGGAGAAAGTTCCATTAGGTGCTGAGAAGAAGATACATTCTTTTGGGTTTGGGTGAAATGTTCTGTAAATATGTTATATCCATTTTGTTTATAACTTCAGTTAGCACCAGCATTTCTTTGTTTAGTTTTTTGTTTGGATGACCTGTCCATTGGGGTGAGTTATGTATTGAAATCTTCCCACTATCAATGTGTGAGGGTCAATATGTGATTTAAGCTGTAGTAGTGTTTCTTTTACAAACTTGGATACCACTGTGTCTAAATATAGGTGTTAAGAATTGAAATGTACTCTTGGTTTCTTTCCTTTGATGTGTTTGTAGCGTCCTTCCCTATCTCTTGTTATTACTTTTGTTGTGAAATCTATTTTGTCAGATATTAAAATGGCTATGCCACCTTGCTTCTTATGTCCATTTGCTTGGAATATCTTTTTCTATTCTTTTACCCTGAGGTGGTGTTTATCCTTGATGTTAAGATGTGTTTTTGGATGCAGCAGAAGGAAGGATCCTGTTTTCAAAATCATTGTTTGTCTATATCTTTTTGTTAGGGAATTGAGACCATTGATGTTGAGAAATATCAATAAGTGGTACTTGTTAATTCCTGTTATTTTGTTGTTGTGGTGGTAATGGTGGTGGTGGTGGTAGTGTGTGTTTCCCCTGTTGTGATTTTCTGGTCTGGGATTATTTATTACTTGTGTTTTCTTAGGTGTGGTTAACCAATTGTTTGGAATTTTCCCTCTAGTGCAGTGGTTCTCAATCTTTCTAATGCTGTGATCCTTTAATACAGTTCCTCATGTTGTAGTGACCCCCTAGCAATAAAATTATTTTCATTGCTACTTCATAACTGTAATTTTGCTTCTATATGAATCACAATGAAAATATTTGATATGCATATGGTTTTAGGGGGCCCCCGTGAAAGGGCTGTTCGACGCCCAAAGGGCTTTGACCCACAGGTTGAGAACCACTGCTCTAGTGTCTTCTGTAGGACTGGATTTATAGATAGATATTGCTTAAATTTGATTTTATTATGGAATGTTTTTATTTTCTCCATCTATTGTGATTGGATATTTTATAGTAGTCTGGGCTGTAGCCTCTTGGAGTCTGTAACATATCTGTACAGACCCTTTTGGCTTTTTGAGTCTCCATTGAGAAATCAGGTGTTATTCTAGTAGGTCAGCCTTTAGATGTTACATGGTCTTTTTCCCTTGTAGCTTTTAATATTCTTCGTTCTGTACATTCAGTGTTTTGATTATTATGTAATGAGGAGACTATCTGTTCTGGTCCAGTCTATTTGGTGTTCTTTATGCTTCTTATTCTTTTATAGGCATCCCCTTCTTTAAGTTAGGGAAATTTCCGTCGTCGCCCCTTCTCCCCCCTTTATTGAAAGCAGATTTTTTTCTCATACAATATATTCTGATTCCAGTTTCTCCTACCTACACTTCTGGAGGTTTTTCCCCACCTCCTCTCCCATCCAGATCCACTCCCTTTCTGTGTCTTATTAGAAAAGAACAGGCTTCTAAGAGATAACACCAAAACCTAATAAAATATAAGAAGATAAAATAAAAACTATCACATAGAAGTTGGACAAGGCAAACCAACAGAAGGAACAGAACCTAAGGGAAGGCACAAGTATCAAAGACTCACGTTCACACACCCAGGAGTCCCATTAAAAAAAAACTGAAAGCTATAATATATACACAAAGGACCTGGTGCAGACCCCATGCAGACCCTGTGCTTGCTGCTTCATCTCTGAGTTCATATGAGCTTTGATCAGTTGATTTAGAGGAACTTGTTCTCCTGGTATCCTCCATCCTTTGGCTTTTACACTCTTTCTGCCTCTTTCTCTGTGGGGTTCCCTGAGTTCTGAGGGGAGGGGTTTGATGGAGACATCCCATTTAGAGCTGTATGTTCCAAGGTCTCGTCTCTGCATAATGTCTGGGTGTGTTGGTCTCTGTATTTGTTTGCCTCTGCTGTAGGAAGAAGCCTCTCTGATGATAGCTGAATAAATCACTGATCTAAGTATTGTAGAATATCATTAGGTATAGAGGAAGGGACTAGGGAGGGACACATGGATCTCCATGGGAGGCTGAAATAGACTAGATTTTATGGGATGCAGGATCTGGAGAATCAGGTGGGGAAGGGGAAGAGAAGTGAGGATGAGGAGGGGAATGCAAGGAGAGACAGCTAGAATTGAAGGGCATTTGAGGGGTGGTATGGAAACCTTGAGTGAGCAGTGGAAACCTCCTAAAATATATGAAGGTGATCCTAATGAAGTCTCCAAATAATGGATGAGGCAGAGTCCCAACTGGCCAGCTCTTCCTACCACATGAAGCTTCCAGTACCAGGACTTGATCTCATGGAAATTCCTGTTGCCAAGACAATAGGTTGCTCTCCACAAACTAACAGTAAAGTCCCATTACTGAAGACAACACCTGTTCAACTCACTGAACGTGGAGCCATTGAACTGCTACCTATATAGAAGCTTTACCCCTATGTTCTAGTGTCTAATGGGAAGGAACTATGCAGGCTACCAAAAGAGAAACATAAATACCAACCCAGCCATAAACCCTTTGATCTATAATGCTGTCCTGCCAGCAAAATATGCTGCTAAGGCAGTGGCGGCACAAAGCTTTTGGGAATAACCAACCAAAGTTTGATTTGACTTAAGGCCCACTCCACGAGATGAAACCTATACCAGACACTGCTTGGGTGACCAAGAACCAGAAAGCAGATAGCCAGAGACCTATAGTAAAACAAAGTACTACTAGTCTTAAAAAAAAAAGTAGAGTAATTTTCTTCTATAATGTTGTTGAAAATATTTTCTGTGACTTTGAACTGGTTTTCTCCTTCTATTCCTATTACTCTTAGATTTTGTTTTTTCACAGTGTCCCAGATTTCCTGGATGTTTTGTGCCAGGATTTTTTTAGATTTAACATTTTCTTTGACCGAGGTATCTATTTCTTTTGTTGTGTCTTCAATGGTTCAGATTTTCTCTTCCATCTCTTCTGCTCTGTTGATGAGGTTTGACTCTGAGGTTTTTGTCTGAGTTCCTTTTTGAGTACATTTTTCATTTCTAGATTTCCCTCAGTTTGGATTTTCTTTATTGGTTCTATTTCTACATTCAGATCTTGAACTGCTTTGTTCATTTTCTTCCACTGTTTATGTTTTCATAGATTTCTTTTAAAGGATTTATTCTTTTCCTCTTTAGAACCTCATCATATAGCTTCTGCTATGTTATATAATACTTAGGGTCTACTTTGGTAGGGTTGTTGGGCTCTCTTGTGTTGGCTGTTACTCATTTTTGTTTTTATACTGTCATCTAGGCATCTGGATTTGGGATGAGTGTAATTCTAGGTACTGATAACTATCTGGTCTTGTTTTTGTTGGGGTGGTATTTCCTTGGTTTCTGTTGCCCTCTCTAGTTCTTAGGAGACTGTGGTGGCTGTGTGCTGTCTGGTAGAAAATTCTTCTAAGATACTGATAGGTGAGGCCATTGGGCATTCTGGTAAAATGTATTGTTTTGGTAAAATGTGTTTCTAGGTATTGGGAGCTGACACTTAGGAATGGGGATGGATTGGGGGGTGCTGAGGGGATCCAAAGAGAGATGAAAGGGTGTTCTACCAGGAAATGCTCAGTTCTCTGGGAATGGGGACAGAGTGAGGAGAGGACACAACAGATAATCTGCTACAGAGCTGGGGATGAGACTAGGGGATTGGATATGGAAGAGCGGAGGGAGAGTAAAGATCTGAATCTTGCCTACCTGCTACACTGGCCTACTTGCTTCTCTGGAGGGCTTGGCTGGTGGGTTCCTAGAGAATGCCTGCTGGAGTTGGGGACTGGGAAAACCGAATGAGTGGGGAGGAAGGTTAGAGCAGAAGAACTGCATGAGATGGGGCAAAGGGGAGGCGTAGTCTGTGGATGGTGGTCTGCTACATAGTTTGGGATGAGACTGGGGGATTGGATTTTGAGGAGAGGAGGGAGAAGTGAAGATCTGCAGTGAGCTTACCTGTTTCTCTGTCCTGCCAGGATGGCATGTTTCCAGGTAATGCCTGCTGCTACAGAGCTAGGGATGAGACTGGGGGATTGTATTTTGGAGGAGAGAAAGGAGAGGTGAAGGTCTGCAGTTAGCCTATCTGCTTCCCTGGTTTTGAGTGACCTGTGGGTCCCTGGGAATGCCTGCTGGAGTTGGGGGCTGGGATAAAGTGATGAGTGAGGGGAAGGAAGGTTGGAGGAGAAGGTCTGTATGTTTCATTGTGTATGGGACAGAGGGGAAGGGGAGGCCACAGCAGGTGGTCTGCTAGAGTTAGATATGGGACTGAATTTGGAGGACTGGAGGGAGAGGTGAAGATCTACAGTTAGCCTACCTGCTTTCCTGGCCTGTGGGGCTGGCATGTTACCAGGGAATGCTTATTTATCATTTCTATCTCTCTTCACTTGTTCTTGTGTATTTGAGTTACTATCTGGAGTTATTTTCCTTTCCCTGTAGAGCTGTATTCTCAGTTATCTCTTGTGATGTCATTTGTAAATTCACTGTTTATATGCTAAAATTTTAACAATACATTATATAAAGTTGTAATTTTAAAGAGTTGCCTTTTATGTTAGATTAAATATGAAAGCTGAAACAGTATGCATTTATCCTTGTATTTATTTACTTGTTTATTTGGTTTTTTGAGACAGGGTTTCTCTGTTGTAACTCTGGTTGTCCTATAACTCTGTACACCAGGCCGGCCTTGAACTCACAAAGATCCGCCTGCCTCTGCCTCTCAAGGCTGGGATTAAAGGCATGCGCCACCATCGCCAGGCTTGTTTTATATTTATATATAATTACCATCTATGTTACTCTGGTCTTTTATGTGTGTATATAAATCTGAATTTTTACTGAGTTTTTCAGTCCTGAGAACTTTTCCCAGTTGCTCTTTTGTTAATGGTTTTTTGCTAACGAGTTCTCCCAGTTTTTGCTGCTCCTATGCTCTTCACTTCAGGTTTTGAATAGTACTTTTGCTTAATAGCTTTTCCCCCCTTTAAGTATATTTGCATGTGTTAACTTAATGTGTTCTGGCTTCCTTTTTTTTCTGCTAAGAAGTCTGCTCTTAATTTTGGGGTTCCTTTGTTAGGAAGAAGTCTTTTCTTTGAAGAGTTTTGCCTAATTTTTGTCTTTTAGTACTGGTGTCTGAGGGTCATTTTGTGGTTTTTCTATTTATTAAGCATCTTGGATATGTGTATTGCTGTGGTTGTTAAAGAACTTGGGAAGTTTTCAGTCATTGTTTCATCAAATTTTTTTTCTACTTTCTCTATTTCTGGTATAATGTATTGACATGCTTTAATAATCTCCTGTGTTTTTCTGGGGTTCTGCTAATTTTTCATCACTCTTGTTTTCTGTTACTCAGATTGAATGATCTCTGTTGATCTGTCTTTACAATCACTACGTATCCCATCATTTCAAGTCTGTTTAGCTCTTCTAGTGAGTTCTTCAGTTACTATACTTCAGTTATTATATCAACTCCAGTATTTCTGTTCCTTTAAAAAGTAGTTTATTGATATTCTCTAACAAGATACTGTCATGACATTTTTCTTTACTTTTTCAATACAGTTTACTTAAGTCTTTGAGCATATTTGTAACTACTATTTTGAAGGCCTTTTCTCTTCAATCTTGCAATGTCTCTTCACATTCATAAACATTTCTTTTTGACTGCTTTTTTCCAGGTCATATTTTACTTGTTCTTAACATGTGCCATACTTATTTTATTTTTTTTAAAGCTAGACATTTTAGATAATATTTGCAGCAATTCTGTATACTGGTCGCCTCCCTCCTAGAGCCTATTATTCGCTTATTTGTTTAGAGACTAGTGGATTATTTTAGTGCTGTTTCTGCGTTATTACTGCCCACTTCTCTGTTAACCCTCTTACTTTGTTTCTCAGGAGGCACAGTCTTTTGTGTGCCTACAGTCAGCCTGGGATGATAATGGTTTGGGCAGGGATCTCTTTGTCTCTTGCCCTGTTACCTACAATAGTTGCTGGCAGATCATACTTTTGTTTTCAACATGGCCTGGGGTATAAATTGTTGCACTTACTTAAAATTGGGTTCTTTAGAAGAGATGGTTACTAAGGTCAGTATTCGAGACTTTTTTTTTTTTTTCTGACTCCTGGCAGGCCCATCCCGGCTGTCTTACTCCTTAGTGTTTTTGGTTTCCTCAGGCACACCAGCTTACCCAGCTTCTGAGCTGTAATTCTACCAATCAATACCTTCCCAATTAATTCTTTGTTTTTAAAAGCAACTTTTAGTCACAAGTGTTTTTATTTCTAGTTGCAAATATAGTCAATTATTTTTTCTAAAAATAATTTATTTTTGTTATATTGAGTGTGTGTGTGTGTGTGTGTGTGTGTGTGTATGTGTAGGTATGTGCATGTGAGTATAGCTGCCTACAGAGAGGCCAGATGAGTTATTCCTCATGAGGTAGAGTCACAGGAACTTGTAAGCCTCCTGATATGGGTACTGGGAATTTGAACTCAGGTCCTCTGGAAGAGCAGTATTGTGATCTTAACCTCTGAGCCATTTCCCCATCCTCTGAAGTCAATTCTTACTCCTAACCAAATCTCCCAGATACAGCCTGGAGCTGGAGGGGGCACTGGTCCACTTGTGAGTGATAGCCTCATCGATTTGGGAGTTGAGTGCTGTATGGAAGAAGTGGAAGCAGTGGCTAACCTCATACATTAGCCAGGACATCTTCCTTCTCAGTAGTGGCATAGTCAAGGTAGAGAGATTTTATTTAGCTCTTGAGCACAGTAGACCAGAGCTTAGCTTTAGCAGCCTATCACTGGGAACAAGGGGAAGCAGTGCTGATATTCTGCCATTCTCAGAAAGGTAGCTATTGGACTAGGACCTTCTGGAAGGGTTCTGTACCAATGTCAAGTGGACTTTCTGTCTTGTGACCTGGGAGGGAAGCAGGGAATGTGTTCTAGATCATCTCTTAGTCGATTTTTGCCATTCTTACCAAGCCCTTGAAGACTTTCTTCAGTAAATCTTATTTCATATTCTAGGTGATTCTTTTATGATTTTTTTTTACCAGTTTTGTTGGGGACCACCACTTCAGTAAGTATGTTTTCATGCCAATTGTAGGATTTTTCTTTTTGTTGTTGTTTGAAACATGGTCTTGTTATATATCTGGCTAGCCTAGAACTTACTATGTAGACCAGGCTGGTTTCAAACTTATATAGTGATCCTCCTTGTCTTGGTCTCCCTAGTGCTGGGATTACAGGCATGCCTTACCATGCTCTGCTCTTCCTTGTTGACTATCTCATGCCCTTTGACTTACTGTGTAGAAAAAAAACAATCTTGTGTTTTCTCTTTGGTTTGCAGGAGATAGTCCTAGTGAGGCCTGGACTGCCTTTTATTTTAGTATGCTTACTTTATGTATTTCATGTGGAAATTGTTTTGATTCCTGTGATGGTTTGAATGAGAATGGCCCTCATAGGCTCATGTGTTTAAATACTTAGTCCTTAGTTGGTAGAACTGTTGGGGAAGGGTTAGAAGGTGTGACCTTGTTGGAAGAGGTTATTTATATCATCAGGAATTAAGATTTCAAAAGGCCTGCCATTCCCAGTGTGTTCTTTTCTTCCTGTCGGCAGTTTGAGATATGAACTCTTCTGCTGTTCCTGCCACTATGCCTTGGCTCTGCCATCATGAACTCCAACCATCTGGAATCATAAGCCCAGTTAAACACTTTCTCTTACGTGTTGCCTTGATTATGTTCTTATCACCCTGATAGAAAAGTAACTAGGATAGATACCTTACTTTGTTTGTTTGTTTGAGACAGGGTTTTCTCTGCTGTAACTCTGACTGTCCTGGAACTCACTCTGTAGATCAGGCTAGCCTCAAACTCACAGAGGTCCGCCTGTCTCTGCCTCCGCCTCCCAAGTGTTCCTCCATGTGCCACCATGCCTGGCTATTCTTTACTGTTTTCATTTGTTGGCCTTGGCCCCATGATCAGAGGAGTGGAGCTTTGATTTCATTTGTTACTAAGTCTCTCATTCCCACTTACCTACTTCTAACTGGCTGCAAGATAGTTAATCAATTAGATAAAAATTAAAAGAGTTTGCTTCTGGCCTTAAACATTAACCGAAGTGGGACTGTAGCAACAACACTGAGCAAATAAGTCTGACACTTTTTTCATTGATCCTAGTTCACGTTTAACTTTCATAACAGAAGGTGCATATTAAGAAACTACAGTGATTACTAAGAAGAACCCAAATGAAATGGGAGTGAAAAACTAAAATTATGGGGAAAAAATATAGGATGTCTTTACATTTTAGTACAGAACTTAAAAGAGTAGAGGGTGATTCAGTGACATTTAAAGTACCTGAAAGGTGATTATTTAAGCAAAAATTAAAAGCTTTTTTTTTTTTTTTTACTACTTCTGTGATAGCTGTACTTACTGGGGATATTAGGCTATAACACAGACACATGGGCTCCAGTAACTGGAAGAGGGATTTAAAGTACATACTAGAAAGAATGTCTTAGACTAATAGCTGTTGTCATTTGGGCCATTGTAACAAAAGACTATAAATTGGGTGTCTTATGAACAGTAGGAATTTATTTCCCACAAAGCAGGTTACCAGCAGATGCAGTGTCTGATCCAGGCCAATTTTCTGGCTCTTAGGTGGTACCTTTCAGCTATATATTCACCTTGTGGAAGACACAAGGAAGCTAGCTGTGTGTGGCCTCATTTATAAGGGCACTAATCACATTCACGAGAGCTTGTTTTTATGCCCTGTTTACTTTCCAGTGGCCTTGGCCTTTTAATTCTGCACAAGCATACATGTGTTTGCATGAGTGTACATACTCTTGGACTGGTTATACTCCCTATTAGCATCTTTCCTTGGCAGGTATCCTAGGACTCTGGCATCTCCAAAATCTTGGGGTCTCTAAGGCAATTCAAGGCTTCACTTCCACAGCTTCACGCAGTGGCCTCTCTGGACCTCCATGCAGGGACACCCCTGCTACACATGGCCTCGGTGGCTTTGTTCTTGGAGGGAGATTCTATAACCCCTTTCTTGTATCTTTGACTCTAAAGCCAGAACCTTGTGGCTGAAGCTACCAAGTTCTTCTGCATTCTGGAGCTGGAACATGCCCCCATCATTCAAACACATTTTCACCAGCTTTCTGTTTTTGATGGTTTCCTTCACTGCCTATGTTTGGCTGTCCTGAACTTGCTCTGTAGACTAGGCTGGCCATGAATTTAGAGGTCTGCCTGCCTCTGCCTGAGTGCTGGGATTAAAGGCGTGCTCCCCTGCCCAGCTTCAAGATTTTAGTAATTTTCATAGATAAATATTTAGCTTCCTAAAAAGTTAATGTTTTTCTTTTTTTAAAAAAATTGTATATTAGTTATTCAAAATAGTGTGCTTTGTTATGACAGACATAGAATGTACTCTCTCAAACTGTATATATACTACACAGTATTACTTAGTCATCAAGAAGATGTCTTTGTTTTTTTTCTCTTCTTTTTCTAAAATCTGTTGCTTAAAATCTTTGCTCCTTTCCCTCATGTAGGATATGTTACTAGTTAAGAAAATATGCTTTTAAAGTCTTCTATGTTATGTCACTTGGTCTTCACAGTAACCCTGTAAAGTAGGTGGCAGCAAAGCTTCTGCCTTTTTCAGTTTTTCAGCTTCTGCCTTAGTTTTGGGCCCTTGTTATTTTACACATAACTTTTCTCCCTGGCTCCATGGATTTATCTTCTAATCCATCCTATACAACCCTTCTTCCCAAAGCACAATGTTTACCATGTCACTTCCTTCCTTATAAATTTCAGTGGTGTTTATACTATAGCTTGGCATTTAAAGTCCTAAAGCATTCCAGTTAGCTAGCTTAATAGTTCTATCATTTTCTCTAACACATCCCCAAATCTGCTATCCACCGAGATTTGCTCTTTGTTTCTAGGATTCTCGTGCCTTTTTATTTTCTTCATGTTTGCCATATTGGATTGCCTTTTCTGACTCCTTCATAGCGTCATTCTGTTATAGGCTCCTGAGACATTGATTTTTTTTTTTCATCTGATTGCCTGTAACAGCAATTCTTGTAAGAAGCTATCGTATGTTTCTTGTGGAGGAGATAAATTTTATGGGTAAAAATGACTACATTTCTCTCATCTTTTGTTGTCCATAGAACTCAGCATATATTCTTTTTTAAAATATATTTTTGTTTATTTATTTATCTTATGTGCATTGGTGTTTTGCCTGCATTCATGTCTGTGTGAGGGTGTCAGGTTCCATGGAAATGGAGTTACAGACAGTTGTGAGCTGTCACATGGATGCTGGGAATTAAACCAGGTCTTATAGAAGAGGAGCCAGTGCTCTTAACTGCTGAGCCATCTCCCCAACTGTTCCTCAGCATATTTTTTTTGCATGTAGTAGGTACTCACTTGTGAAATGAATGATGAAATCCTTAACTAAGCTGAATTGAAGTTTTAACATAAGAATAAAGAATAATATTTACTTTAGAATCAAAGTCTCTTGGGCAGTGGTGGCGCACACCTTTAATCCCAGTACTTGGGAAGCAGAGGCAGGTGGATCTCTGAGTTTGAGGCCAGCCTGGTCTACAGAGTGAGTTCCAGGACAACCAGAGTTACAACAGAGAAACCTTGTCTCCAAAAACAAAAAACAAAAAAGAAAAGAAACAAAAAGAGAGAAAAATTAAAGAATCAAAGTCTCATTTTCTCAACAAGCTTCATAAGTAAGTCCAGTGAATTTTGTAATTAATATTCACCATTATGGTGGGGTAGCATCACTTTGAATGTGAATTTTTACTTCTATAATTAAAACACACATACTTTTTAATCCTATTTTTTTTTGTAGTGCTAAGGATTAAACCCAGGGCGTTGTACATCCGAGTCAAGCACGCTGCCCCAGAACTAAATCATCAGTTATCCAAAAATTTTTGATATGTTTTATTGGTAGGTGTTTTTCTTTTTGCTAAGAAAAAAAATGACTTACAGGATAGATCTCTTTGAGGAGTAGGACATGAAATTTACCCTTTGCAAAAATTTTACCTGCAGGCTATATTTTGTTATGCTCATTAGTCTTCTGATCAGATTTTCTTTACTATTTCAAAAGGAAAAAGATGTTAGAGCGGAGAAAGTATATCCTAGGGGTGTAAGTATAGTTTCTCTAGTACTGATGTTTTTATCAGAGTTAGCTTTCAGTCCTCAGTTTTTCAAAGTAGTCTGGGAAAGAGAAGCTAATTCTTCTATTTTTGTTTACATATCAAATATTTTACTGATGTTGAACAACTTGTGCTATAACTGGTCATTATTATATGTTTTCATATTTTAAGTACATCTGTATTTGTATGTATGTTAGTTTGCTATATTTGCCATAGCACAGTATCACATGCAGGCCTTATTTTCTCACAATTCTGGGGCTCAGAAGTCCAGGTCAAGGTGCCAGCAAAATTGTTTTCTCACTCACTTTGGGATGTAGATGTAGATGACCCTCTAATATTGTCATCTGTGGTCTTTCTTCTGTGTGTCTGTGTCCAAATCTCTATCATTTATCATTAATTATGTCTTTAAAGAATGTATCTAAATGAAATCACATTCTGAATACTGTGGTGTTAGTACTTCAACATGTGAATTTAGGAGACAGGCATAATTTAGCTATAATTGTGTGTGTGCTCATATGCACATGCCACAGAAGCAAGCTAAGATATACTTTAAACCTCTGGAGACAGGATGAGTTAGGAAACTCTGCTAGAAGACAAACTTCACCTCAGATTCTTGGGTAGTTTAATCTAAGTGTTTTTACAATAGAAAAATAGGCTTTACAATTAGTGAGCTAGCCTTTTCAAATAGGTTCTATTCATATGTTAATTTATTTGAAGTCTAATTGGTTTTAAGCTACTTGTAATGCATTTTAACATCCTTGTATATCTGTGTGTGTGTGTGTGTGTGTGTATAACATAAGGTATTCTTTAACATGTTTAAGAAACTTCTATGGAAGTATTCTGCTGCTTCCTTATTTAAATGATTTTTCTTTCCTATTTTATTGGAGGAATTTAAGATTGGGACCCAGCATTTCTTAGTCATATCAGTGGATTCTTCTATATAACAATGCAGACATTCTGCTTTTAAATCTGTCTAATAGAAGACTATATGTGCGTATGTTTCTTTATATAAAAAACCAAATTCTTACATTCTTACATTTAAAAAAAATCCCTCAAACTATGTAAACCTACTTCTAGAGTAGAAAAAAGTAAAACCCAAGGAAGCTGTGCCAGCATGCTGGCACTTAGGTATAACCTGTACTTACAGTAATAGCAGCTCTTTGTAAAATGCTTTCAGTTTTTACCTCTTCCTGTCTCTATTTATTTATTCATCAGGATCGGGAAAAAGGCTCCCTACTTCTCTGAGCTTTACTGTCCAATACTGTAGGTAATAGTTTAAACATAGCTATGTCAACATCAATTTAATTAAAATTTGTTACTTATTCTCAGTAGATGAAATTTGAGTGCTAAGTTAGATGGATGGGTGTTCATCATGTTAGACCACATGACAGATGAACAGTTTTTCTGTCATCACTGGAGGTCCTGTGGTGTATGGGCTATTAGTTAATATCATCAGCCCTTAGTATGAGTTCCACATCCATGGGTTCAGCTAACTACAGATCAAAAATATTCAGCAACAGACAGACAGGTGAGATGGTTCAGTGAGTAAAAGCACTTGCTGCTAAGCCTGGTGGCCTGTGTTTGATCTCCAGGACTTCCATGGTACAAGGAGGGAACCAACTCCTGCAACTTACTTTCTGTCCTCTACACATGCTCTATGGACGCACATGCGCGCATACACACACACACACACACACACACACACACACACACACACACACACACACACACTAAGCAAACACATATGTAAAAAACATTCTGGGAAAAGATTTTATCTGGACTGCAAATGTACAATATTTAGATCCCATTCTCTTGACCATTAATGAGAATCCTGCAATTAGAGTTACTGGTTTTATAAGCTGCTGATTATGACAGAGGGGCTCATCCTCAATGACCTTCAAGACTGCTAATATCTAAATAGCTACTTAACACAGAAGCATTTTTCTTATCATTAGTCCCTAAACAATAAAATATCAACTATTTATATGACATTCACATTTGCATGAATTATTATTATAAGTAATTTAAAGATGGGAAAATATATACTATGCCCTTTTACACAAGAATCTTGAGTGTTTTCACATTTGGATTATATGGAGAGAGGTGTTTTGTAACTAATCCTCCAAGGATACAGAGGGATGACTGATGCTAAGCAGGGGATGACACTGTCAAATTTGTTTCAGGAATATGTTTCTGGTTATAATTTGAAGGATAGATTAGAAACAGGCAAAGCATGGAGACAAGGACATCATCAATTAGGAGGATATTGTGGTAATACAGGACAGAAGTGATAAGAGTCTGTATTGCCTGATATGAGAATTGTCAGGATTTGTTATCAAACATTCTTGTATCATGGAAAGTGGACAGAATTGCAGCAGGAGAGTATCACCTTGCCTTACTTTATCTTAGTCTTAGAGTTTTAGATCATAAAATGGACATTTAGATATGACTTACTTTACTTATTTCGCACAGTTCTTAGAAGGATCAAATTGAGATGAAATATGTGAAAAGTACTTTATGAGCTGGAATTCTTTATATTTTGCCATTGCTATTGGGCTTATCATGGTTCTATAATAAAATGCAATCCTAGAACAGATTTTGTGGAGACTGTGTATGCCATATAGTTAGGCTACCATGGTTGTTTATGTTTTGAATTTTTCTCAAACAGTCCAGTTATAATTAATTAATGACACAATAATTATAAATATATATAAAGTATAATTATAAATAATTAATAACACAACTGAAATAATTTTGTATGTGTGTGTCTGAATGTATTGGAGTGCATTCAGCAATTCATGCACATGGAAGTCAGAGAACAGTGGCTGTTTACCTTTATCACTTTTCATGTTAATTCTTTGAAACAAGGTCTCTCTCTCATTGAACTTGGAGCTATGCCGGAACACAGCAGTCCCCAGTGATCATCCTGTTTCTGCTAATACAGTGCTGGGATTACAAGGTCATAACATGACTACACTCAGCTTTTTGCATGTGTTCTAGAGATGTGATGACCTGGGACTAGAGCAGAGGTTGTTGTGTTGTAGCTCTTACCTGCTGAGCCATTTCTCAGTCCCAAACCAGGTTGTTTGACTTATTTATTTCTTTTCATCTTGCTAGCTCAAGGCTTGACAACTCTCACTGATGAAATATACTTCTTATTTATTATAGCTGATCCTTTGTGTACCTATTGTCTATTTCCTGGATGAAGAGTTAGCTTATAGCTATTTGAATAAATCTGTTGTAAAACTGTCTTTGTTCTATACTAGTAGCTTAGAATATCGTCATATATACAAAGGTAGCAAAATCATTCTAAACTTTTGTTTCTAGGGTTTATCAGGACCTGACCCAGCTCCACATTTAAAAAAGGAACATGTCACTATCATTCTTAAGCCATTTTGTGGGTACTGGGGATCAAATTAAACCTTTTTAAACAAATATGTTAGGCACTTCTTATTTGGCAGACATAACCAGGTACTGAGGCTACAACAATGAATAAACAACCTGACCTCCAAGAAATCAGGATTTTGAGGTGAAAACAGTGTAGTAAATGAACAGTTCAAATAAAATGTGATAGGTGTTTTAGAAGAGTTGTGTGCAAGATTTTAAAAGAGCCTAGTAATAGAGAAGCATATTCAGTTTAGAGAAGGCAGGGAAGAGTTTCCAGATGATGAATTTATAGTTAGCAATTGAAGACATATTGGTAGATGTTAGCCTGATAGACGAATAGGAAAAAAAAAGTATCTGGGCACCACAAATAATAGCATGTCTTTGGAAAAGTTTTAGTTTGGAAGGTGGACAAGATTGGAGGTATGGAGAGTTTTTGTTTGAAAGGAACACAGTAAAGTGTTATCACAATATTGGAAAAAAGCGATTGTTAGGAGGTAAAGTTGACAAAAGTTGGCAGGTAGTTTGCAGAGAGTAAAGAAGAAAAAAGAGTAGTGAATAAGTCCCAAGAGTCTGGGTTAGACAGCTTGAGTGGAACGTGATGCCATTAGTTAAGATAGGGAAGAACAATTTTGGGCAATTTAGAGAAGATGGAGAAAATAAACTCAAGTCCAATTTGATTTATCTGAACTCTAATGTCAAATACATGGGGTAGATAACTCAAGAAAGAAGTCTAGGCTTAAGGTAAGGGTTGGGAATCGTTGTCAGGGGTGTGTATTTTCATAGTGGACAATTTCTGGAGATTACAGAATAGGAAAAAAATAGAGCCATGAAGCCAATGCCTGAAACTACCACTATCTGAAAAGGGAAGACAAGAATCAGCCATGGCAAAGAGGTGAATCAAATGGAGAAATTTGGAATGCTAGAGGCCAAGGGAGAAGGGTTTCAGAAAATGGAAATTATTAATAATAGTGCTATGCTGCAGAGAGTGTAATATTTTTGAGTTTGACAGTTACTAGCTCAATTAGTAAAAACAGTTTGAGTGGTCATACAAGAGTTGAAGCCACATAATGCCTTAAGTGGTAAAGCATTATGCAGTGTCTTTTTCAGTACATCATATCAAGGAACCAAGATAGTGCCATACCTATCACTGGTAGTGTCCTTTACTTGGTTAAGATTGTATGTCCTGGAAAGTATTATTTTCTTCTTTGTTATTAAAAATACCTTGGAGAAGATTCTTTGAGTATGCAAATATCATGTTTCTCCCTAAAGTTTCACGAGCTAATTTTAGCAAGCATCAGTAGATCTTGACTACAGCAATTATTACTGTGGTGTTTACTAATTACATTTTTTATTTCTCTCATTCCTTTTACACTTGTTAATTGGAATTCTTCTATAAGGAAGAACTATCCAGTCTCCTTATTTAATTGTTATTTATTTATATTAGGATAGACCCTTGTATGTTAATAAGTCATATTTTGTGGCAATAATCTAATACGCTCATTATTTATCTTGCTCTGTGGTTCCTGTTTTGGAATGCTGAGTTCTTTAAGTTTGGCTTCTGTGTCCTTTGGTTATATCCTGTCCCCTGCTTCCTGTTGTCTTGTCTCCCATTTTGCTTTTAAGATAGAGTCTCAGGCGCCTCAGATCTCAAACTCACTGTGAGGATGTCTTTGATCTGATATTTCTGCTTCCGCCCATGCATCATCATGCCTGACTACATTTTAAATTTTAAATTTTTGGATCAGGGTCTCGTGTAGCCCAGGCTGACCTTCCTGACCCTCTTGATTCTCCCACTGAAGTCTGTAATGACAGGTGTGCACAGCCATGCCTGTCTCTGACTATACATTTTAAAAATATAATTGGTTCATAAGGTCCAGAGACTGCTAATATCTACAAAGAAATGCCTTTCCTGGCTTTACTAATAAAATTTTTACTTACTAGTGTTAACTATTTAATTTCACATAAGACCTATGAAACCATTTATTCTAAAGAGAAGTGAGAGTATTACATTTTAAAAACATTTGCTTTTTGAAAAAAAAAAGAATTATTAATTGGTAAATTCTGTATGTTCAGAAGTGTTAAAGTTTTCATCCTTAAAATTCATGTCGTTGATAAATATTATTCTTTTATAGATTACTGAGGTAAGAGTCCCATAATATAAAATTTATCAATTTTAAAGTGAATAATTCAAGCATTTGGCAAATTTATAATGTGGTGCAACTGCCACCTCTGTCTAGTTTCAAAATATTTCCATTATTCCACAATAACATTTTTTATGTGTTGAGCATTTTCTCTCATGCTCCATCCCTCAACCCCTGGCAAGTAGTCTCTGTAGATATATTCTTTTTTCTGTAGCTGTTCAGGGAAGTGAAACCAGGTCCTTGCACATACCGGGTAAGAATTTTTCTGCCACTAAGATACATCCTCAGTCTAGCCCACAAAAATCAAAACATTTTTTTATGTATTTGTATGTGTATGAGTGTTTTGTGTGCATGTATGGATGTGCACCATATGTGTGCCTGGTGCTCCTGAAGGTGAGAGGGCATCAGATCCCCTGGGACTGGAGTTACAGATGATTGTGAGCCACTCTGAGTGCTGGAAACCAAACCCAGGTTCTCCGCAATAGCAGCCTGTGCTTTTAACTGCTGAGTCATCTCTCCAGCCCACACAATATTTGTTTTGAAAGAAGTTGAGGTTTTTTTTTTTTTTTGTTAAATGACATTTGTAGATTTTTAAGCAAGAGGGTTAAAGAAAACAAAAAGAGGTGTTCAGAAAGAAAGACACCTAAAAGCATTGGTATGGTCTTCTTTGTAATAGGCATATAGTCTACAAACTTTAAATCCATTCTTCCTATGAGGACATTTGAACTATTTTATGCCTTCTCATCACTATAAGTAATACCATTATAAACAAGAGTGTCTAAGTAGCTTTATGAGCACCTGTTTTCCATTCTTATAGGTGTATACCTCAAGAATTGTAGAATCATAGGGAAACTCTATGTTTAACATATTAACTAACTGCCAACCTGTTTTCCACACCAGCTGAACCACTTTGTATAAAGGTTCTTGTTTCTGCACGTCCTTGACAACACTTCTTAATTTCTGGGTTCTTATTGCCATCCTGGTAGATGATAAGTAGTTTATGATTTGAATTTCCCTAATAAATAATGATGGGACTGTTTTTGTGTGTTTGTTGTATTACCCAATCTAAAATGATGGGGATCTTCTCCCTCTCTGCTTTCTTCATGGTTTTACACTGTTGATACATTTTCTTCCTATTTATTTATTTATAGTTTATTTATAGGAGCACTTTATCTGCATGTACATCTTCATGCCAGAAGAGAGCACTGGATCCCATTATAGATGTTTGTGAGTCACCATGTGGTTGCTGGGAATTGAACTCCAGACCACTGCAAGAGCATTCAGTGCTCCTAACAGCTGAGCCATCTCTCCAGCCCCTGTTGATACATTTTCAATTAATTTTTATATATGGTGGGAGATAATTCAACTTCATTATTTTGCATGCAGACTTCTTGTCCCAGCACTATTTGTTGAAGATACTGTTCATTCTCTAAGGGGTCAACTTGCTACAATTTTACCATTCCAGCGGGGGATAGTAGCACACACCTTTAATTCCAGCACTTGGGAGGCTGAGACAGGTGGATCTCTGTGAGTTTGAGGTCAGCCTGGTCTACACAGAGAGTTCCAGGAAAAGTCAGGGCTATGTGGAGGGTCCTTGTCTCATTTTTTTTAATCCTTTCACTTACAGGAAACACTTTAAGGCTTTTCTTTGGCATATACAAATTACCTGCATCCTGCTTGACTCTTGTGCTTTGGAGCCTTTATTAAGCCAAATAAGGGTTACTTGGAAACAATCATTGCAGTGCCTTCAAAGTCAGTCTGCCAACTAAGGCAATGTGGATGTTTGGGATTTATATATCTAATAAGGAATTAATATTTTAAAGATTTACACCACCTTCAAATTGCTGCAAAGCCACAGTAATTGAAACGATGTGATATTTGCATAAGGCAGACATAAACCTAAATGGCAAATAATTGAAAACCTAGAAGTAAATCCATAAACATGTAGGCAAATAATATTTTCCCTGTTCTGTGAGTTTTTGTTTTTACTGTTGATTGTTTCTTTTTATATGCAAATGGTTTTATTTGATATGTCTTTTTTTAAGCTTTTGTTGCTTATGATTTTTATGTCAACCCCAAGGAATCATTGCCAGATCCACTGTCATCAAGATTTCCCCTATGTATAATTCTAGAAATTTTATAGTGGAGGGTCTTCCATTTTATTTTTGATACATTTTGAATTAATATTTGTACATGATATAGAAAGTCCATTCTTTTGCATGTGCATATTCTTTTTCACAAAAGTTTGTTGAAGAGATTTTTATTTCTTCATGTGTGGTCTTGGGACTCTTCATCAAATGCCATCTCATCATCTTTTTCTGCTATCTAGTGTGTTCTATTGGTCTGTATGCCTTTATGCTAATAGTGCATTCTTTTGTCTATAGCTTTGTAATATGTTTTGAAAAACTGTCAGGTTCCAACATTTTTCTTTTAAAGATTTTCTTTGCTTATAGATCCCTAGAGAATTCATATGAAATTTGAGAGTTTTTTTTTTTTTTTTGCATCTCTGTGAAAAATGCCCTTGGGATTTTGATAGAGATTACACTAAATCTATAGATCACTGAGGGTTGAATGGATAATTTAACAATGTAAAGTCTTTTCAGTCCATGAACCTGAGATTTTTTGCTTTTGTTTGTATCCTCTTTAGTTTCTTTCAGTGGTACTTTATAGTTTCAGAGTACATGTCTTTACCTTCTTTGGTTAAATTTATTCCCGAATATTTTCATGCCATTATAAATAGAATATTCTTAGTTTTCCTTTTCACAATGGCCATTGTTAGTACCTAAAAATGCAGTTGATTTTTAGTTATTGATTTTTTTATCCTCTGCAATATTACATAATTTGTTAGCACTAATAGTTGTTTTTGAGGAATTTTAAAAGTTTTCTGCATTTGCAACTATATCACCTATTCACAGATAATTTTTATTCCAGTCTAATTTGGAAGTCCTATGGCTAGGACATCTAGTATTATTTTTAATAGAAGTAGTAAGAGTGGGCATCTTTACCTCATTCCTGATTTAATAGGATAATCTTTAAGTTCCACTGTTGTGCTTGTTGTCTGTGGGCTTGTCATATATCAATCTTGTTATATTGAGATAGTTTCCTCCTCTTTATTTTTATGATGAATGGCTATTGAATTTTGTCAAATGCCCTTTCTGTATCAGGATAATCCTGTGATTTTTTTAACCTTCCCTCGTTGATTGATTGATTGATTTTTATCTGTGGAGCCATCCTTGTTTTCTAGGAATAAATAGAAGACTGAGATTTATAACCAAACTTGGCCTACTTAGTTTATGATACCTAGACTCATGTGTATCTTAGTCATAACCACAATAATGTTTTTACGCTCTTTGCTTTGTAAGAAACATTAAATATCAGTGTTTTTTGTCGTACACTGTAAAGCTTTTGTTTGCGATAAGGAATTCAAATCTTCCATATTGTAATATTTTTATGTAAATGTTTTGATACCCTCCCCTGGTAAAAACTGGTTTATACAAAGGCCATTTTGCATTCTTGGAACATAAATGACAAGTGGCTGATCCATTCTTGCTTTTCTTTGCAGTAATTCCTGTGTGTGAATGTTTGTGTGTGTGTATGTGTGTGTGTGTGTGTGTGTGTGTGTGTGTGTGTGTGTGTGTGTGTGTTGTGAGACGGTTTCTCTGTTTCTCTGTTGTAACCGTGGCTGTCCTGGAATTCAATGTGTACCACACTGGCCTTGAAGTCACAGAGATTGACCTGCTTCTAACTCTGGAGTACTGGGATTAAAAGTGTGCACCACCAAGCCCACCTGAGCCAATTCTTTTAAGACTGACCAATTGTAAAAGATGGTGAGGTCAGACCCAGGCCTTCACCACCTGCAGTAGAATAGAAACCAAATGATCTGAGCTACTTTTGCTTTGTTCATGTGTTCCTTTGTGTGGAGTGAGATTATTCTTTTTTTCTTGTCACTTATTGTGGAAAAACCCTGTGACCAGCAAGTAATGAGTTTTTAAAGTTAATATGGCTTTCATGTTATTATCACAGCCTATAATATAACATTTGAATTCATTAAAACAGCTGAAAACATAATGTAGTTGTCTTTTATTAAGCTTGCTTTGGTTTTTGATTTACTAATTTTGAAATTGCAGAAGGCCTTCTTGTAAAAATTCTACTTAAAAATAGAACTTTAGTGAGTAAAAACACAGATTTCAGTTGTAGTTGTATTGGAAAGCCAACTGTTTTACACTTTCCAAGTTTCATTTCACTAAACTTCGTTAATATTATTTGGATGGCATTTTCAATGACTTGTTAACTCGTATTTTAGTTGCCAGCAAAAGCAGTTGCTTTTTTTCAAGTTCAAGAAGTGATTATACGTGGAATCATACACTTCTTGATTTCATCATGAAAGGAAATTGTAGGGATAATCCATTATGCTTTACTAATTGTACAGTTGAGAAATCGAAGAATCCTGTAGTTGTTAGAATAGTGACTTACGAATGAATCAGAGCTGAGCTCCTACCTTAGAATAGAATGCTTCCCTACCATATCTGAATTTTTAAAATTCAGTTCATGTAAGCAAATGTTTGTGTATATAAACCCCAGAGTTCTTGAAATTCTGACTCAAGGGCTACTACAATAAAAAAAAAAATTAAGATTGGAATTCAGGGATCAGTAAAGTTGTCACTCCTTTTCTAGGGTTCACTGTCTTCATAATTCAGTGTTATGAAGCTTTCTTCCTATGCTTGAAACCATCTCAAAAGTTGAGTTGAACCACTTTTGAAAAAGATTAGTTAGTAATAGATACATCAACTTACACCAGATTTACTGTTTGTTCTTTAACTGTTTACTTGACAGATATTCATGAAAAGCTGTATTGTATGACAAGTAGGGTAGTCATCTGGGAATCACAGGAACAGATAGACTTTGCCCTTCCTTTCATGGATCCAATGAACTAAATGGATGAGTAAATGGATCTATCAGCATGAAATGATGACAAAAATAACGATTCAGGGCTAAGGTTGTGGCTAACTGATATGCCTAACATGTATGAGGCTTTGGGTTTAATCTCTAGCATTGTAAGAACAGAATTTAAAATGCAGAATTGGAAAACTAACAAGAGCTATAACGTGGGAATATATGCTGCCATAAGACTTGATAATACAGAAATTTGACCTTATCAAGAAAGCTAGAAAAGCCTTCTTGGAGATAGTGATCCTTAGTTGAAGTATGAGTATGAGTTAATTGGGCAAAGAAGAAAAAGGAGAATTACAGGCAGAGGAAAATCCACATAGTAAAGTTTTCTGTAGTTTTGGGAATATGGTAGCACAGAGTAAGGTGCTATAAGAGAACACTGGAAGGCTGGGGATGTGGCTTAGTTGGTAGAATCTTGCCTAACATGCCAAAGCCCTGGGTTCAATCCTGTGCACTGCCTAAATTCAGCATAGTAGCGCATACCTGTATTCTCAGCACTCCAGAGGTCTAGGCAGGAAGATGAGAAGTTAAAGGTCATCATCCTTTATTATATAGTCTATTCTTGGGATATTTGAGACTCTGTCTCAAAAAAAAGATAACTTAGTGGTTAAGAGCAGTTGCTAGCAGTTGCTGCCCTTCTAGAGAATCTGTGTTCAGTTCCCAGAACCCACATGGTAGTTTACAACTGACTATAACTCTAGTTCCAGGGAATCTGTTACCCTCTTCTGGACTCCTTGGGCACCAGGCATACACATGGTGCAGACATACATGTAAGCAAAACATCATACACATGAATAAAAATCTTAAAAGTTGTTATTTGCCTAAACTAACTATTATGACTCACATTAGTAGACTGACAAATCTTAGTAATTATAGCAACCTAGTCTTAGGTAATTATGAGCTATTCAAGATTTGACAAAGAAGTTTTTGCTTTGAGATAGAAATGGAGGTGAGGAGAATTTTTTTTCAAGAGCCTCAATTGATTGTTGAACATGATCTGTGGGTAAATGTCTTACAGACAAGTTTTTTGTTTGTTTCTTTTTGAGACTGAGGCAGGGTCTCATTTTCTATCCCTGGCTGATTTTGAACTCAGGATCTTCTTGTTTTAGTCTCACAAGTTGCTGGGATTACAAATATTAGCCATCTTAGCTAGCTTATCAATAAATGTATAATCAGTAGAGGCTTGTACAGAATTTTTAAAAATAATTCCGTGTCTTGTGAAGATGACAAAATTTTAAAAAATAATTCCATGTCTTGTGAAGATGACATTTAGTTCATAGAAAATATAATGAGGTGGATTTTTATAATATAAATAGTGAATATGCAAATCAATAATGAATTTATGTAGAATGTTTGAGACCCATTTGACCAAAACTAAAAATTTTACTGAAGTAAATTAACTTGGAATACATGGAGAAAATGCTAATTTTTCAACATTGTTGATGTTTTAAAAACTTTTAGTACATTTAACAGAGCCCAATAAAAATTGTCAAAGTTCTTTTAAAGGTGATCTTTAGGAGATTATTTTGATAGCTTCTCTGGAAGAGTAAGCTGGTGAGATAAGCCAAGAAAAATTGGAAGAGTTGTATAACACAGGTGCATTTGGAGGGAGAAAACTGATTCCATCAGCTATTAGACTGTATTATAAAGTAAATAATGTGATACTGTCTTATCACAGGTTAATGTGACCAAATATTAAATGAAATAAGTGTTAATGAAGCATAAGTATTGGTACATTCTTCAATATTCATATAACAGAGTTAGATCTTCGTACTAACACCAAACAGTTAGTAAATGGATTAGTTAGTAAATATGATCAGATCAAACCTTGAAATTATGAAAAGTGATAAACCTGTTTACTTCCAGAGAAAAAATGGATTTTCTAAGCATAATAATAAACAAAAAATAAAACAAATGAATGTGATAAGGTAAAATTATATATGCATGTGTGTATCTGTATGTATAAAATGTATTTGTCAAAGATGACTGGGAAACCTAAATAAAATTTAAAACCTACTGGGCCCAATTATTTGATGTCCATAATATATGAAGAACTTACAGAAATGAAACTTTTTCAAAACACCAAAAAATTCGATTAGAAGAGTTAAGCAAGAACTGTGAAATGGATAGTCACTAGTTACATGAAAAGATGATCAATTTCATTTGTAAAATTAGAGATGAGCTAAAAACAACAGTGAAGTGGGCTATTTGGTATTGCTCAATGGCAGAATATTAGACTAGCATGCTTAAGGTCCTAGGTTTACTTCTCAGTACTGCAAAACAAAGTAGCCAAACATCTAAACAGAAACTAATGAAATCTTTTTCAGTCAGTTCTATTGACCATCATAAAAATAGGTCCACACATCCCAGTGTTGGTATAATGAAATAACTCTTAAGCATTGCTTTTGGAGGTGTATTGGCACAGCATTTCTGAAAGAGTAGCATGTCATTTTCTTCCTCTACATTTTAATCATTTGACTAACTACTTCTCCATCTAGATTAAAGGCTGAACAAAATATAGCATAGCTTCCCATGAGGTGCCAGAAATAGGTAGTAAGATCACATAATGATTACTTCAGCCCTCAAAGATTTGGTCTTTTTCTGATGTCCCACAGTTCTTGTATGTTCTTTTTATGTGTTTTTTTTTCATATTCTTTGCTTGAGTGATCTAGTTCATCTACTTTATCTTCAAGTCCTGAAATTCTTTCTTCCTTTGATACATTCTACTACTAAGGCTTTTCTGAGTTTTCTAGTTAGGTTATGGAGTTTTTCAGTTCTTATCTTCATTTCAGCCTGAGTTCTCTTCAGTATTTCTCTCTTTACTGAATTCAGTTTTCAAATCTTGAATTGTTGAATTGTCTTCATCACTTCTTTCATGTTTGTATTTTCTTGTTATCCTTCATAATTTCATTATGCTATTTTTCATGTCTTGAATTCTATAATAAAAGTCATGATTTTTTTTAAAAAGTCTGTGTCCAGGGGTTCATTCAGGTTAGTGGGTTTGAGGGGAATATATTGTCTTGGCCTTTCATATTATTTGTATTTTTGTGATATGAACTGGGCACGCAGTCTTCTTTTTTTTTATTGTGTGTCTGATGTGAGATTCTAGTCTATCTCAGGTTGCGTCAGTGCTGGAGCTAGGCCACGGACAGCCAGCGCTTGAACTGCTGGATTGGAACTAGGCTTTGGAACATAAAGATGGCTCCAGGGCTGGTAAGGGATAAGGGAACTTAGCAGGCAATCATGGTGCACGAGCTGCCTTTTACCTTAATTTTTGAAACAATGTCTCTCACTGAATCTGGAGCTCATTGACTTCAATAGACTGGCTGCCCAACAAATTCCAAAGATCAGCTTGTTTCTCTGTCCCAGTGCTGGGATTATAGATATGGGCCATTACACAGGCTTTTACTTGAACCCTGGAGATGCAAACTCACTTATTGTTGTGCAGTAAGCATTTTACTAACTAAATCATCCCCCTAGCTCTGAAGTATATTCTTTTCTGTGTGCACACACACAAATTTATATTAAAAAATAGAAAAGGAAACCAGGACACAAAATTCAATAGGCCAAATGATTTTAATATTTCAAATTAAAATCTGAGCCTATTTGGAACCCAAAATCTTCAAAATTCCCAGTGCTGGAATTACAGCCTTGCACCATTATGCCTGGATCAAATTTAATTTTTAATTGACACATAATTATGCATATTCATAATATGCACCGATAATTCAGTACACTGATAATATACAATGTGTAATGGTCAAATCAGGGTAATTAGCATTCTCAAGTTATTCAACTGTGAAAAATGTATGTGCAAGAAAAAGAAATAAGATTAAACTGGTTGTGGTGGTGCACACCTTTAATTCCAGCCTTCAGGAGGTAAAGGCAGGCAGATCTTTGAGGATGGCCTGGTCTACATAGCGAGTTCCAGGACAGAGAGTGATGTAGAGAGACCCTGCTCAAAAGAGAGAAAGGGGGGAGGGAGGGAAGAGGAGAGAGGGAAGGAGGAAGGAAGGAAGGAAAGAAGGAAGGAAAGTAAGGAGGGAGGGAAGAAGGGAAGAAGGAAAGAGGACAGAAAGATTAAAAGAAATCCTCCCAAATGTAAAAGAATTGTCTGTCTCTGGTTGGTAGGATGATGCATGATTATTATTTTCTGTTCTGTTTTCCAAATGTTCTGTAATGAACTTGACTTGTTTTTGTGATACTGCAGTATGTCAAAGTAAACATGTAGTTTAAGATCCCAGTTATTGTTTCCCTTTTGCTGCACCCTTCCAGTTTCTCAGGGAAGCAGCTGCCAGAATCTGAGCTGCTTTCTGCCCATGAAGCTTGACAGAATTATAAGATGCCCACATGCAGGAGGTGACTTTAGCTTGTCTGTCTTGAGCTCTGTAGTATATACTGAATACCTGAAAGTTAACTGTTTCTAAACCTTTATGAGGTTATATTATGATAGGTAGCTTCTACTTCTTTGCCCAACTCTAATAGTTTCGTGAGTAAAGTCTTGAAGAATTTGAAAGTTATGAAGAATACAAGGATTTGTTGTAGAGCAGTGGTTCTCAACCTTCCTGAGACCCTTTAATACAAATCCTCATGTTGTGGTGACCCCCAAACCAAAAAATAATTTTTCTACTTCATAACTGTAATTTTGCTACTTTTATAAATCATAATGTAAATATCTGACATGCAAATGGTCTTAGGTGGGGCCCCTGTGAAAAGATCGTTTGATACCCCCCCCCAAAGGGGTTGCAACTCACAGGTTGAGAACTGCTGCTGTAGAGGAAGGGAAAATAATAAGAGAAGGACATTGGCCTAGGTTTCTTTACTCTTGTTCTTTGAAAGTCTCAGTTTGCAGCATAAGCTGGTCTGGAATTTGCCACCTTCCTCAGCCTCCTGAGTGTGCTGGGGTTCCAGGTGTTTGTCACCAAGCCTGGATTTTGGCCTTGGTTTTTACTGTCTAGTGATACTATTGGCTCCAGATTTCTTTTTCTGTTCTTTCCATGTCCTTGAGGGATGGATTCAGCTAAAGAGCAAGGGAAAAAAACATTCTAGGCAAGAAACCTGATGTCTATAAAAGTGCAAAGCATGTTTTAAGCATAAGTGAGTATAATCATCCTTCAGTATCTGTAGAGGATTAGGAATACGATTTAGGGGAGCCCTGGTAGGGGAACATTAAAATTTTTTTATACTTAGATCCCTTATGTAAAATATCATAGTGGTTGCATATAACCAGCAATATTTTCCCATATACTTTACATACTTTGTACATTGCTACTTGATACGTGTAAATGCTTTGTAAGCCATTGTTATACTGTACTTTATAGGGAATAACAGGAAAAAATTGCTTTATATGTTAGTATAAATGCAGTTTTCTAAAAATATGTTTGATCCTGGGTTAGTTGAATCATGAACAAGAAGCCTATTCATCAGGAGTGTCTCCTATATGTCAATTTGAATTAAAGTGTTGACTTTATGAAATAGAGCTAGGAGAAATATAGTTTAAAAGGTTAGGGGCTGGAGAAATGGCTCAGCTGTTAAGAACACTAGCTACTCTTGCAGAGTACCTGGGTTCGACCCCTAGCACCCACATGGAAGCTCACAATCACTTGTAACTCCACTTCCAGGTGATCTAACACCCTCTTCTGTCTTCTACAAGCACAAGGCATGTATGTAGTGGACAAATATACATGCACATGGCAAAACACTCATACACATAAAAACAATTTTTAAGTAAAAACAAGTAAAGAGGAGGGACAATGCTGAGTGATAAAGAGTGAATAAAGACCTAGGTTTCAACCTCAGTACTATTAAAAAAAAAGATTCAAGTCTTGGAAGCAATAAAAGATTAATTGTTAGATTGGCAAAGACCTTGTAATTCCACAGTGTTGTAATAGAAAGTCATTTGAGAATTTACATAGAAGTATGAAGTTTTTTCCCTTTTAGGGAGAGAGTGTTTTTGAGACAGGATCTCACTGTATAGCCCAAACTGTCCTGGAATGTTACTGTAACCCAGGCTGGCCTTGAACTTGACATCCCACCTCAGCCTTCTAAGTACTAGATTGCAGGCACAATCCAGCATGCCTGGTTAGGACAAAATTTTAAGGGGTTTGAAGAAGAAGTTGTGTATAGTTGTGCTTCTCAAATGTGAGCTTGAGTTTAGTTGTTAGACTAGCTAAATCAAAATTACCTTGAGGTCCATAAAAGGATTCATAGAAGCTAGATGTGGTGGCTTAGAAGGTTGAGATGGTGTTGTAAAGTGAGTTCAAGGCCAGCCTGGGCTACATAGGGAGACCCTTTCTAAGAATAAAAGTAAGGGAAAACAAAGGAAAAGAGAAGGAAGGAGAGGAAAGGAGGTGAAAAAGCATGTTTAAAAAGCTATTTTATGTATCAAATTTCTTGCTAATAGTTAGAAAATGATATGATTATCTTTAATGCCTATTATTATTATTTTGTTTAGAAGACTTATAATGAAAAATCACAAAGTATCCAAAAGTAAAAGAAAAGCAACTAAACATATATTTGACTAACCCAACCATCCACTTTGATTTTGTATGTGTTTGTATATATGTATGTACATATACAAATATGTGTAGCTGCAGAAAACATCTTCCTTTTCTTCTCTCAGACCTCATATGTATATACCTCCTCATCTACATTTCTAGTTTCTGTTGTTTCAGTTTTTCAGTTAACTTTTGCCACTTGCATTCTAAAAATACTAAATGGAAAACTCCAGAAACAAATAATTCCCAAGTTTTATGTGACATTCTTTGTAGTGTAAGGAAGCCTTCTGCTATCATGCTACTGTATGTATGACTCATCCCTTTTGTTATATCAGTTAGTTTCCATTTGGCTGTGACAAAATACACAGCACAAGCAACTTTAATTAGGTTCACGACTGAGAGTATTGAGTTCATTATGACAAAGAAAGCCTGGTGGTGGAACTAGGTCCTGCTCATGGCATCTGCAGCTTGCAGTGGTGGCTTTTCCTATGGCATAGACCAGAAAGCACAAAGCTTGGGCAGGAAGCACTATCCATCTATAATCTACAATGCTCCATAGGGGCCTACTTCAGCCATCTGTGCCCCAAAGGTTTTACAACCTCTCAAAATAGTGCCCACTATCTGGGGACCAAGTTTTTAAGCACATGAACCTATTGTGGGCATTTTACATTCAAACCATAACACTGACTTTTCTATACTGTATATGCTACCACCCTATTAGTCACTTTCCTAGCTTATCTGATTGGAGTGTCACAGTGCTTATCTGCAAATAGCTCTTATTTAGTAATGGTTTCCAAAGAGTAGTGATTCTGGCAATTTGAATATGCCAGGAATATGTCAAACCTCAGAGCACTACCTGTAAATGAAAAGGTGAAAATTTAGAACTTAATAAGGAATAAAAATAATTGTATGCTGAAGTTGTAAAGACATATTATAAGAATGAAACTGTTTGTATAAGGGTTGGTACTATCCAGTAGCAGTAGAAACATGCCCCTAGAGATAAAGAGGGACTGCTGTGTATAAAAGGGCCCCAGTTTCTCCAGATCATTATCAGTATTTATCAGTCATCCTTTGTATTTTATCCATCCTGGCAGACAAGAAATGGTCTTTTATTATCATTTTAACTGGCATTCTACTAATAGCTAATGGTTTTGAGCATCTTTTCTTGAGCTTTTTATAGAGAAACATGTATTAAATGTTTTTATTTTGGTTGTCTTTTCTTGTGTTATAAATGTACCTTTTATATTTTCCATATATCCCTGACCAGTGATACAATTTGCATGCATGGTCTCCTGTTCTGTTAATTGTCTCATGTTTGAAGCACAGAAGTTTTAATTTTTGATTATGTCCAATTTACCCAATTGTTTTCTTTTATTGATAATGCTTTGGGTACCTTATATAATAAACTTTGCCTAACCAGGGTGATTAAAACGTTCTCTATGTGCTTTCTTCTAGGAGTTTTATGCTTCATATTCTTTCAGGTATACAATATTTTGTATGTGGATATGGTTATACTTGGAACATTTGATGAAAAGACTATTGTTTATTTTTATGTTCATGGCATCCATAGAAAAATCAACTAGCCTAAAATGTTTACATATTTATTTCTGGAATCTCAGTTCTATTCTATTAAGCTATACCACTAGTTTTGTATCTAGCTTTTGAACTTAGGAAATATACTTCAATTTTCTTCTTCATAGATATTGTTCTGGCTCCTCTTTGCCTATGTTCAATTGGTGTCATTTTATCTGGAATCTTTTTTTGTCATGCTTCTTGCTGATTTTTAACATTTTCTTTTTACATTTCCCTTTTTGTCTTTTCACCTTTTTGTAGTGCCGAGGGTCTCTAATGCTAGACGAATGTGCTATCACAGAGCTTTATCAAACCCTACCCTTCCTCTTGACATTATTCATTATCTACTTACTCATTTTTTTCATATTTGAGCTTCTAAAAATATTATATTCTAATCTTTTTCAAGTTCTCTAAGCTTATTCTCAGTTTATTCAATTTGGTTTATGCTATATCTTGTATTATTTTCTTAATTTATTTTTATTTTATTTTGAAATAATTTACTTTTAAATTTTTTTATTTGTTTGAATTTTATTTTATGTATATGGATATTTTCCCTGATGTATGTCAGTGTACTACTTACGTGGTTGGTGCCTGAGGAGGCCAGCAAAGGACTTTGGATCTCCTAGAACTGGAGTTGATTGGGAACTATCACATGGGTGCTGGAAATTGAACTCTGCATCCTCTGGAAGAGCAGTGAATGCTCTAACCACTGAGGCATCTCTCCAGCTTTTACTTTTGATCTCTTTTATAAGCAGGGTTTCTGTTATATCCCTCGTTTACATGACTGTCATTCTTTTTTGTTTGTTTGGTGTGTGTTTGTTTGATACAGTTTTTGAGATAGTGTCTCCTGTAGCCAAGACTGACTTTGACCTTGTTAAGTAGCTGAGGCCAGTACTTCTATCCTACTATCTTGAGATCCCATTGTATGATTTTAATACTATTGAAGTATATGTGCAGAAAATGCAGATATCTCAAGTGTACAACTTGATTAATATTTAAAGAAAACTGAACATATATATCCCTGTAAATTTGTGTCTCCAATGACATCACCCCAGAATGACTATTTAGTTCTATTAAAATTCTGGTTTCAGCCAGGTGTGGTGGCACATGTTTGTAATCCCAATACTTGGGTACTGAAGCAGGAGGATTTTAAAAAACAATCAAAATTTTGAGTTCAACATTGTTTTTCTTTGATGCTTTGGAAACTTCCCCATTTCTTTGCATCCAGTATAGCAATGGGAAATCTGATTTTCTTAATGTGTTACTTAGTTTTTGGTAGAATCTTTTGAAATATATTGTTTTACTTTGCCTTAAAAGGTATTTTATGTATATGGGTGTAGTAAGGCTGCTGTGGCAGCTCACCAAAGAAGGACAAGGAGGCATATTCATTGGTACAAACCCTTCCAGACCTCAGCAGAGGGAACCACCATCATGGCCAGTATTGTACTGGACAGTGGAATACAGAGTGTCTGAGCTCATGTGTTTTATTGATTCAGAATTCCTCAGGTAGAACACACATAGATAACACATGCAGATCATTAGCAATCAAACGTCCTCCACATAAATCCAATACCTGTAGACAATACAAAACACTAAGATCTAGGTAGGCCCTCGCCCAACAGTGCACAAAACAATTATTTTATAAACAACTAAAAATTAACTTCTACAACAATTCCCCTTTTCTGTATAAGCCAATCAAAAAATTGCTTTATTCTTACAGCACAATTTAACACTATACGAGCAAAACAATTTACAAGAGAAACAAATACAAGGGTTGCTAATGCATAGGACCAAATGAAACCAAACACCTATCAAGCTTTTCACAATGTCCTTGGACAGCAGAAAACCGTTATCCGTGTCATATTATCTGGAATTCACTCATGATCTTCTGGGCTCCTCCAAGGACTTGGGTCACTTCTCTGGCTCTGCCCTCTGCAGCCACACAGTTTGTCCTCCAGGCTCTGGCTCCCCTCCACTGCTGCTGCTGTTCTTGGTGGTCATCCTATGGTACTGGCATTTCCAAAATGCTGGGTCTTCTGATGCACCTGTGCTGCATTTTCACCAATAGCCTCACCTGGGCTCTCTTCATGGTGCCAAGCCTCAACTTCTTTACAGAACTCCTTCAATTTGGGCCTTCAACTACTACTGAGGCTGCACTTTTACCAATGTCCTCTCCTGGCCTCTCACAGTGTCAAGCCTCAGTTGCTTTCCATGACCCCTTCATGCATTCAAAACCAGCACCACCTTGGTGATTCTTATAGTACCAAGACCAGCTTCCAGCACGAGATACAACCTCAGCCAGTTCTGAAAGACACCTTTTGTGTGCTGACTGACCCTCAGTAAACACTTTCCAGATTTTAAGATAGTCTGGTTTGCTGTAAAAACAACTGATAAGCTTGTCTGCAGGAAGGTTCCCTTGTGGGATAGAGTTCTCATGGCCATAGCAGATGTGTCTAGCCAGGCTCGCCTTATCTGTCTTGTCAGGATGACCTTACCTCACCCTTATCTGGACAAGTTTGCAGAAAACAAATGCAGAAAACAAAGCAAAATGGACTCTGTGAAGTCTGAAGTTTCTTTTTCTTCTTCCCTGTCTCCATGTTGGATTAGCTGGTACGTTGTTGTGCCCCACATTGGGCACCATTTGTAATAGTAAAGCTGCTGGTACAGCTCACTAAAGAAGGGTAAGGAGGCATTTTCATTGGTGCAAACCCTTCCAGACCTCAGCAGAGGGAACCACTATCATGGCAAGCACTATACTGGACAGTGAAACCCAGAGTATCTGAGCTCAGGTGTTTTATTGATTCAGAACTCTTCAGGTATTTTACTGATAGCACATGCAGGTCATTAGCAATCAACATTCCGCACATAAATCCAACACCTGTTGACAATTCAAAACATTAAGACCTGGGCAGCCCCTCACCCAACAGTGCACAAAATTATTTATAAACAACTAAAAATAAACTTCTATAACATATGGGTGTTTAGCCTGCACTCATGGAGACTGGAAGAGGGCATTGATTCCTTGGAACTGGAGTCACAGTTGGTAACTATATTGGTATCGTTGGTATTGGGAATTGAACCCAGGTCCTCTGGAAAAGCATTAAGTGCTCTAAACCATTGAGACATCGATCCAGCCTGCCTCCCCCCTTTTTGATATTTTTAAATTTTATTGTGGCTGTATTCAGGAGGTAGGGGTTTTTGTTTGTGTTTTTTTCTTTTTTCCTCTTGGCACTTTGTGGGCTCTTCTCATCCGAGCTCTTTCATCTTTAAGTTTTGACATTTTTTTGTCCATTTTTTTCAACTTTTTCCTTTTCTGCCATCTCTTATTAAATAGATGCTAATATAAACTATTTTCCCTTTATTTATTGCAACTTTTCATAGCTAATATTTGCTTTCTCTGTTCAAAGCCCTTATTCTCCCAAATCTTCTCCTAACCTCTTTTTTCCTAGGATTTTTATTCTGTCTCCTTCTTCCCTCAAGCATATATCTTTATACAATTTCAACAAATAATCCATAGAAGGCCAATCCAGCTTCAATTTAGTTTGTTAAGCTCATGAATCTGTCCTTCAAGAACATGCTGCACAGATCAAAATGTGTAACCACAGTTCTTTGAGCAGAAGGACCATGTTCTCTCTTGTGATCCAGTAATCCATGCCTGAAATGTGATCTGTATGCCCATAGAGGTTGCAGCTTGTTTGTGAGTAAACACAAATCTCACACACTACTTTCTGAGATTTAGCAACAGCTTTTTCCAATTAAGTTCTCTTCTGGTTGATTTTAGTTTTTCATTAGGCTCCAGAGTTCAGTAAAAGTTGATTCATATCTGACAGTTTTGTAAGCTTAATTATTGCTTTAGTGAGAGGTGCATTAATAGATAAATCAGCCTAGATGTTGCAAGATGACAGTTGCTTAATTCTAAATTCATGAGGTCCAGTTGCTGATATTGTTAGTAGTGATAGTGTTAGGGTTGGATATATTGATTCTGCTACTTATTAACTATATAGCCTTAAACAAGCAGCCTCTAAGCCTGGGTTTCTTGTCTGTGAAATGGGAGTACTAATAACAACTACAATAATAGCATCCTACTTTGTAGGGGTGTGTTAAGAAGGAAATGATACAATATAATATTGTGCCTTCTGCTTGCCAAGTACTTTGTGCTTAAGGAATAGTGGCCATAGTTATTTCTACTAAGATGATTAGAATTCCTAATAAACAGTCTATATAATATAAACACACTTTAGCAAGCAAAGATCAACATGAGACTATGAAATATAATGAAATACTACATTGTTCATCAGTGTATTTGCTATACTGTTCTGAACTAAACTAGCAGGAATTTTAAAATAGATGATGGTAATAAGCTAGTCAAGGTACTATCTCATCATATTTGTCTTGCTGTGACATTTATTTCTGCATTTGTCTGTTTTAGGCTAAAAACATAAGGACCATATATTTTGAAATCATTCTTATGTCCAATGTCTAAGAACAAACCCATTTTTATATTGCAAAACTGCGCTCCATTTAACATGGTTGTTTGGACAATTCACAGCAATGTTTGTTTACTCTTTATTTGAAATTTAATTGTGTCGAGGGGGAGAGAGAATATGCAAGCATGTGCTGTGACATGCGTGTAGAAATCAAGATTATAGCTTTTGGGAGTTGGTTCTCACATTCTACCTCATTGAGGCAAGGTCTTATCTCTGTCACTACACAGCATACATTTGGCTAGCCTTCGAGCTTCTGGACTATGTTTCTGTCTACACCCTGTCTCATTGTAGGACTGTTGAAATTACAGATGTGAACAATAGCACCTGACTTTTTATATAGATTCAGTGGATCAAACTCAGGTCATTAGGCTTGCCTGGCAAGTGCTTTTACCTGCTGAGCTATCTCCCTGGTCCAAGGTTTGTTTACTGTTAAAGCATTCTAAAGTGACTTGAAGGTTCTAGGTACTTCTCTTCAAGGGAGCTTTAAAATTCAGCTCTTAAAATGCTTCTAAGGAGAGCTGTCAGATTTCTTCCTGGCATTATGTGAAAACAAGTGTTCTAACTATTGTATGAATTATGGTCACCTTTTAGAATTTTTGAAGTGCCACTGAAAAAAAGAGTTGATATTTTTAGAAGAAAAAGCTGACAGATTTTCAGGGCTTAAATAGACCTAAAGAAAAATGAGAGGGAGAAAAGACATTTTCTCTATGTGTTTGTTTTGAAGCCAAATTTGCAATGTATTTTGAAAGGGTCCCGCCTTTATTTTTTTAATTTGAGGAGCTGATTCAGTTGGTTTGGTTGATATTACTTTTATCAGAAAAAGGCAGTTCCATTTTATTTCATGTCCCTGTACAATTAGCTACAAGGAGATAATGGGATAAGGGTTAGCACCTTTCTCGGGCTTGAGTGCCATTAGCAACACTAAACTATCAATTAAAAAGAATAAAGAGAAATCAATGAACATATAAAAAGAGAAACAAAAAAAAAGGGTTAGCAAGAGACAGAGAAGGTACTATGTTGAGAGGAGTAGCAGATTGGTATCAGAAATTACACCAAAGGGTTGTTTTTACCTATTTCTGTAGTAGAAAAGAGTCTTCAGTGTGCAGCTAAGATTCTATGTATAGATAAGTTAAAAAGCAATTTAAAATTCACAAAACCAAGTATCTTCTTTAATGGTCCTTCTCATTCTAGTGCTAATCAGAAACTTATTCGGTATCATTTGTAAGCCCCATGCTTGTATTTGTGTTTATATTGATAATTTCTTAGTCTGCACCTTTTATAAGCAAATTGTATTTTTGAGTTTCACACCAAAGGGCCGCCCAGTATCAGCCTTTGCTGGAATGCTTATAAAGAGAACTGAGGAGTTTTGGATATGACCTGTATAATAAGCCTTGTAGAATGACCTGCATAAATGAAAAAAAAAATGCTGTCTTCTATGAGTTTAGGGTAATTTTCCAGGTAATTTAGCCATTTGTAGCAATCTGACACACCCATAGAAAGCAGCAGACATAAATGAGCATTTATAGAAAAATATAACTAAACAAAGTGGTAGGTCCACCACTGATTCAAACTGTCCAGCTATGGAAATGTGAGTTAGAAATATTTCTTGAGGATTTTCTGCCAAGTAAACATAAAGAGTAAAGCTATCACATTGCCCAAATTTAAAACTGTAAAGTAGCAGAAAATTGGTCCAATTCTTTTTTTTTTAACTTTTTTTCACATTATTTCAGGATTTCACTGCAGAGTGAAAAATGTGTGATAATATCTCCATTCTATATGTAAGCATAGTAGAGCTGGAAACCTTAGGAGTAGTATGAGATTGATATGAACTTTATAAAATTTTTGGGATCTTAGCCTAGTGAAATAATTTATTGTTAAATGGGCCCTTAGTAATATACTCAGCATGATAGTTGTCTTTGTTCCTTAGTTTCCTTCTCTAAAAGAAGTTGGTTCTGACTTTTGTACTATGTAGTCATTGTTTTTCCTGTCCTTTTTCCTCCTGTGGTTCTGGCAAATGAACCAAGGGTCTTGTACATGCTAAGCAAGCCAGCACAGTACCACTGAGCTACACCCTAAGCCAGGTCCCTGATTTTAATGGGCAAATGCTTTGTAATTTGTTTTTACTCTACTAGCAAGCACTGTGGGATCTTATACCATTAGTAAGGAGCAGTGACTAAGTTTCATGTTGGCAAAATCATGTTACATGGGTAAATGACTTTATGCTAATGGGACCAAGGTAGGTTACTTCCCAGAACTTTACCTCAGCAAGCATTCCAAATTTCGTGAAGAATCTTTGCTAAATAGGAGTTTCTGCTAATATTTCAAAAATAAAAAAATAAAAGGAAAATAAAAGGAAAAATGCTTGAGGAAGAAAGGGAATTTATATACTTTTGTATGTTCAGTTTCTTTTTGTAATGGCACTAGTTTGGAACTTTCTTTTTCTTTTATTAGATTTATTTACTTGTATGTAGGGGTGCATACATATGACACACATGTGGAGGTCAGAGGACAAGGGGGGGTTAATCCCACAGATGTGAGGAGAAAGACCACTGACCCAACTCATGGCCAAATTAATTAAAACAAGTTTTATTTGTGTACATAGGCTGTGTCTCCCTAAGGTAGGGTTCAAGATATCAGGATCGGACCTGGGGAAAATAAGGTTTTTACAGCTCAGGAGTAGGGGATTTCCAAATGGAGATTTGGTAAGCAAATAGATGGGGGTCACAGAAGCAGAACATAAGTATAACAACCTCTAGAAACAAAGATATGGTTGTAAGCTGGTCATAACAAAAACAAAGGCATGATTCCCATTTCTGGAACAGGCAGTATAGAACCATTTATTGTTTAGGTTACAAGTGGGACAAAACCCAACCCTGGAGAAGCAGATTTAATCATAAACAGGAATGAACCTAGTTTGTCTTTACTATAAGATGGCTTTGAAGCCCAAGATGGAGGCAGGCTAGTTTATCATTTGGAGTCAGTTCCATTTCTACTATGTGGAACCTGGGAACTGAATTTAGATCATCAAGCTGAACCATCTTGTCAGCTTGTTAGTGGTCATTTTTTAATGAAAATTTCAGCTAATCATATACATCATGTTCACGCACATTTTTTTTTTCTTATTTGTTTCCGTTTCCTGCTAGCAGAGACTTTTCAGTCTTCCTCTTCATCTCTCTGTATCCTTGGAGGTCGAAGAAGATTATGTAGAGCACAGTTTAACAACTCAGCAGTTTATAGCAGTTGTGTCAAATTAAGCATGCTACCATACTGAGATATGGCTCATGTGCTAAGCTATTATAAAACATTTTTTTAATAGTCAGGGAAACAGTCAAAAGAAAATATATTGTGATGAATTATAATCAAATGAAATTCAGATTTCATTGTCCACAATTAATTTTTATTGGAATCCAGACATCTTCATTCATTTATATACTATCTGTTGCTGCTTTAATGCTTCAGTGGCCATACTGAGTAGTTGTGTAAGTGATTGTATGCCTGTAAACCCTCAACTATTTACTTCTTGGAAAAGGAACTCAAGAACTCCCGTTTTCCATAGCATTAAAAAGAGTAAAATACTTCACTGTAGAATAGATGCAGGAATAAATATAAACAAGGAGATGAAAGGTTATTCAAATTGTTAAATACTGATAAAAGAAATAGATGACACAAAAAAGGAAAGGGATCCTGTGCTCATTGATTAGAAGAATTAATATCACCAAAATTTTAATGCTATCCAAATCAATATTGTAGAGTTAGTAAAATCCATATCAGAATTTCAATTCCAATATTGGGTGGTAGCTTAGTGTTCAAGCACTTTCCTGGAATGCACAAGCCCCAAGTTTTGATTCCCAATAAAACACACACATACACACACACACACACACACGTAGATATAAACCAAAATTGAAAAAAGCAATCCTAATATGTGTATTGAACCACGGAAGACTCTAAATAGGCAAAGCAGTCTTGAGAGGGAAAATAAAGTTGAAAGAACCACACTTCTTAGTTTCAAATTGTATTGCAAAATTATGATGATAAAACAGGATACTAGCATGAAGACAGACATATAGACCAGTGGAATAGAACAAAAAGATAAGAATTGAAGCTATACTTGTACAATTCAATATGAAAGTTAGTCTCTCTATTGTGATATGTAGAGAACTAGATAGGTATCTGCAAAAAAAATAAATTTGGATCCTTATACCATGGACAAAAAAACACCTCAGAATGGAGAAACACCTCGAGACTTGAAACTAACTAAACTTTTTATTTTATTATAATACATTTTAATATTTTTATTTAAAATTATTTTTAAATTTATATGTATTTTGATAATATTCATCCCCTCCCCTAAATCCTTCCAGGTCTTCTCTCCCTCTGTACTCACCCAACTTTAAATTGTTTTTCAAAAAAACAAAAACTCAATAAAACAACAAAACCCCCAAGACCAAAGACCAAAAAACAAAATACTCCCCCCCCTCAAATAAAACAAACATCAAACTATAACCAAATAAAAGCATGCGTGCACACACACACACATGCACACAGAGAGAGAGGGAGAGGGAGAAGGAGAGGAAGAGGGAGAGGAAGAGGGAGAGGAAGAGGGAGAGGAAGAGGGAGAGAGAGCGCCTGTGGAGACCAGTATATTTTGTTCAACTACTCCTGAACACAAGACCTTTCTCCATTGGAGAAAACTGATTTTTCCTTCTCCCAGCAGGTATAAAATGACAATTCAGTTGTTAACTTTTATCCTAGGTTTTCATTCATTCATTCATTTTTTTAAAAAATATAACAACATAAATATAATAAGGTAAAATAGAAACTATGAGAGTTGAACAAGACAAACCAACATAAGGAAAAGAGCTCAAGAGAAGACACAAGAATCAGAGACCTATTCATTTGCACACTCAGGGATCCCATAAAACTAAACTGGAAGCCATAATGTAAGTGTAGACCCATATAGAACCTGTGCATGCTGCTTCAGTCTCTCTGAGATTTGGTCATCTTGATTCAGAGGGCCTTGTTTTCTTGATGTGTCCCCCATCCTCTCTGGCTCTTAAACTCTTTCTGTCTCCTCTTACATAGGGTTCCCTGAGCACTGGGAGGAGGAATTTGAATGAGACAACTCATTTAGGGCTGAGTGTTTGAAGGTCTCTCAATCCTCTGCATAATGTCTGGTTATGGGTCTCGATATTTTTTCCCATCTCCTTCAGGAGGAAGCTCTCTGATGATGGGTGAGCAAGGCACTGATCTATGAGTATAGCAGAATGTCATTCTGAGTCATTTTATTGCTATGTTCCTTGAGTAAAAAGGTAGTACTGGGTTTTCCCCTAGGTCCCTGGGCTATCTGGTCTCAGGTTCAAGCAGTATCAGGTATGTGTTCCATCTCGTGGAGTGGACCTTCAGAGAAATCAAGCTTTGTGCCACCATTGCCCTAGCATATCTTGCAGGTAGTACACCTTAGTGGATTAAGAGTTTGTGGCTGGTTTGGTGTTTATGGTTCTCTTTTATAGCATGCTGAATACCTCCATGTACTGAAGACACTGGAATATAGAGAGTAAGTACCTCCATGTACTAAAGACACTGAAATGTAGGCACCAGCTCGACATGTTCATGTTCTATGAGTTCAATGAGTGTTGTCTCCAGCAACTGGACCTTGCTGTCAGTTTGTGGAGAGCAACCTATTGTCTTGGCAACAGGCTAGGCTGTTTGGAGATTCCCGTGGAGCCCCTTTAGCTAACGACTCAATTAGATGTAACCCAATCCCGAACTAGAAGATTCATTAGGTGACAAGAGATGGCTAGTTGGGACTCTGCCTCCCCCATTATTTGGGGATTTCATTTAGATCACCTAATTCCCATTCCTATTAAGATCTGTCTGTTCCCTCTAGTCCCTTACTCTATACCACTTACCCTCTGTACATACTGTGAATACATACTGTGTTTTTCTCTCTGGCCCCTGAGATACCTCATGTAGGATTACTTTTTTCTAGTTATGTCCATTTGCCTGTAAATTTCACGATGTCACTTTTGTGTGTGTTGATGGACCACATTGTCTTTATCTGTTCTTCTGTTGAGGAGCATCTAGGTTGTTTTCAGTTTCTGGGTATTATGAATAGATCAGCAATGAAATGGTTAAGTAAGTATCTCTGTGGTTTAATAAAGCGTCCTTTGCTTAAATGGCCAAGAGTGGTATAGCTGGATCTTAAGGTAGATGCATGCCCATCTTCCTGAGGAACTGCCACACTGATTTCCATAGGGCCTATATGAGTTTGCACTCCCACTAGCAATGTGTGAGTGTTCGTCTTACTCCATATTTTCACCAGCGTAAGCTATCATTTGTGTTATCGATCTTAGCATTCTGACAGGTATAGGATGAAATCTCAAGGTAGTTTTGATTTGCGTTTCAGTGATGGCTAAGAATGTTGAATATTGGCATGAACTCCTCTTTGAAAGTCTGATAGAATTCTGTGCTCAAACCAGGGCTTTATTTGGTTGGGAGACTTTTAATGACTTGCTTCTATTTCACTAGGGGTTAGGTTAAAGTTCTGTTTAAGTTGCTTATCTGATCTTGATTTAACTTTGGTAAGTGGTGTGTATTGAGAAAATCATTCATTTCTTTTAAATTTTCTAGTTTGGAATACAGGTTTTTAAAAGTATGTCTTCGTGATTCTCTGGATTTCCTTAATGTCTGTTGTTATGTCTCTCTTTTCATTTCTAATTTTGTTCATTTGAATCTTCTCTCTCTGCCTTTTAGTTAATTTGGATAAGGATTTGTCAGTCTTACTGTTTGTCTCAAAGAACCAACTCTTTGTTTCATCGATATTTTGTGTTATTTTTGTAGTTTCTATTTTATTGATTTCAGCCCCGAATTTCTTTCTTGCTGTCTACTCCTTTTGGGTGTGATTTCTTCTTTTTGTTCTAGAGCTTTGAGGTGTGCTTTGCTTTAAGTGGCTAGTATGAGATCTCTCCATTTTTTTTATGTAGACAGTTAATGCTGTGAACTTGCCTCTTAGAACAGCTTTCATTTTTTCTCCGTAAGTTTGAGTATGTTGTATATTCTTTCATTCACTCCTAGAAAAATCTTTTGTTGTGGAAGTTTATATGTATAAAATAATTGATTTGTGCACTGTTGGGTGAGGAGCTGCCTGGTTCTTGATGTTTTATATTGTTTACAAGTGTTAGATTTATGTGGGGGATGTTTGATAGCTCATGATCTGCATGTGCTATTGGTAGAATACCTGAGAAGTTTTGATTCAATAAAAACACCTGAGCTCAGACTCTTGAGGTTCCACTGTCCAGTATGGCATTGGCCAGGATAGTGGTTCCCTCTGCTGAGGTATGGCAGGGATTGTACCAGTGAATTTGCCTCTGTGTCTTTTTTGGTGAATGGCCACAGCAGCATACTACTACAAGTGACCCACCAATATGGGGCACTAATACCACACTAGCCACATCCAACATGGAGACAAAGAAAAACAAGAAAGAAACTCCAGATCTCACAGAATCTGATTTGCAGGAAAACCAACTTGTACCCTTGTCTGCAGGAAGGGTTCCTTCATGGGGTGGAGTTCTCATCACCATAGCAGATATGTCTTATTATGACCACCTCACCAGTATCTTGACAGGTTTGCAAAAAACAAAACAAAATGGACTCTGTGAGGTCTAGAAGAATAGCACTGCTCTTAATTGCTGAGCCATTTTTTCCAACCCTAGTAATTCCATATTGTATATAAGAAACTTGCTAAGCGTAGATTTGAGGTACTCTGATGACATAAAAAAGGTAACTGTGAGGAGATAACTGTGTTATTAATTAGCTTGCCTGTGATAATTATCTCCCCATTCATCATATTATATATCTTAATATGAGCACCATGATGCTGGGCATAAAAATTAGAGGGAAATTGCTCTGTTTTACATTTGAATTATATATGGTATTCTTCCATAAACTTAGCTTTACCATTGTTGTGTTGCTATTTTCATGTAAGTGTATTCTTTTTTATTGAAAATTTTCATATAAATATATTATGATTATGCTTTTCCTCTCCCCCAGATCCTTCCTACCCATTCATTTCCATGCCCTTTCTTTTCTCTTAAAAACTCCCCCTTCCCATCTCCCTCTTCCTCTGTGTGCGTATCTTCTTTGCCTCTCTGTCTTTGTCTCTCTCTGTCTCTCCTTCTCCCCCCTCTCTTTGTCACATACACACACACACAATGCCCCCCAAATGGAAACCAAAATATACAAAGGAAAAGGACAAAAAAATATCCAAACAAAGCAATATGAGGCAAAAAGTCTACAAAAATACCATTGAGTTCATTTACATTGGCCAATAACTCCTGGGCCTGGGACCCACCCTGAAGTGTGGTTAATATACTCAGTGAGACTCCATTGGAGAATATTTATTTTTCCTTTGTAAGCAGTTATCAGTTGCAGATAGCTTTCTTCATTAGGAGTGAAAATCTGTGTCCACTATCCCTTCTTGAACGCCAACTCTGGCTTGAACCTGTGTAGACTCTGTGCATGCTGCCACCGCAGTCTGTGAGTTCTTATGTGCCTCAGGCTTTACCACTTTTAATTATTATTCTATAACAAATAAAAATACCAACACGTGTTCTAGAATCATAGTTTTGTGACTTACTGATGACTATCCAAAATTCTTAAAGCTATGCTCCTGTTTTTTTATTTATTGATGAGGCATTGTTGAGTACCCAACAGAGTAAAAGTCCTTTTTCCTTCAGCTTTTGTTTGAGAATTGTAATTACAAACTCTAAGACATCTGTCTGCTACTCTTCTTCCGATCCGTCCCTCTCTTTTTTTGCTCTACTCTCTCCCTTACTCTTCACCTCTAACTAGTTTCTCAGCAGTTGGAAAGAAAACCAAATTTTATGGCAGTCACACTTTTAATACTTTAAAGTTTATTAAATGTCTAGTATGTTTATATCACAGCCATTTGTCTTTAAGAATGCACAGAGGTTAATTTAAGTGTTTTATACGTTGATCACAGGTGATTAATGATTAGATAATAACATATGACTTATAGATATTTTTAAAAATTACAAGCATCAAGGATACAAAATTGTAAGCTTACTTTTGTTTCTAAAGTTTCAGAAATTTGATGGGTAGATAATAAACTGTTTTAAATTTCTTTTGATTTTTGTGGTTTTTTTCTCCTATTTCTACAATGCTTAGAATCCAACTTAGAGCCTGTGCATTCCAGGCAGTTGGTTTACCATTGACTCCCACACACAGTACGTTTAATCTCTTTTACTATTTGTTAAATCTTCAGGTATCATAAACAATGAACATGAGTTGAATTATAAAAGCCAACTATTAAAAAAAGGATGTAAACAACAGTTATTTCTAAATAAATACTGCTAGTATTAGTTCTGCAAAGATTTAATTTTACCTTAAAGAAAGAACACAAATGTAACAAAACTAGGTTTTGATTTTGTTAGACTTTTCTCTTGGGTCTTGGTCTCATTTACATAGATTTAGTTCTACCTAGTAAGGCTTTGGTATTAGTATTGATATTCATTTTATAAATCCTTATTTAGCACCTACATTCAGCAAGGTATGTTTAATGATTAGTAGATGAATGATGCTAGTGTAAGGGTGAGTATGTGATAAGCTCAAATCAAAGATTCCTTAAAATTGAATTCTTGTAGTAGTACACCTACAGGGTGCTTAAGGAGGGTCAGGGTGTGCTTTCATAGGTGCAAACTCTGTCAGACCTCAGCAGAGGGAACCACCATCATGGCCAGTGCCAAACTCGATTGACAATGGAACTCTGAGCGTTTGAGCTCAGGTGGTTTTATTGAGTCAGTACTCTTCAGGTAGTCAGTCTACTGATAGCACGTGCAGATCATTAGCAATTAACCCCCACATAAATCCAACACCAGCAAACAATACAAAACACCTTAGACAGCCCCTCACCCAACAGTGCATAAAACAATTATTTTATGTATAACTAAAAATAAACTTCTGCAACAGAATTCTTCCACAATATTTTCTTTTTAAAGATGCAATAAACTCAGGTCTCCAGTGAATACATTTTATCTTACCTATCTACTATAATGGACTGGCAGGTTGCCTTTTTCTTCATATTGAATTTCTTTGGTATTTGTGCATGTTTGTCACATCTGTTATCTTCAGTAGTATGTGATTTCTGTCCTCTTTTGATGTCCACTTTCCTGAATTAGCAGTTTACAAGAAACAGGAAAATGGAGTAAAGCTTGTATAAGTTCTAAATGTGGAGAAGAACAGCGAGGAAAGCAGTGAAATGCCAGAAGGGCATTTGATAGTTAATTTTAATTATCAACTTCACGCAACCTAGAATCACTTGGGACATTAGTCTCTTGGCCTTTGGGCATGCCTGTGTGGAATTGTCTTAAGTTAATTGATGTGGGAAGAGCCAACTCACTATGAGTGATATCATTCCCTTGGCATGAAGTACTGAACTGTGTAAGAGTGGAGAATTCAAGCTGAGTACAAGCAAGTACCCATGCATGAATTCATTTCCCTGTGCTCTTGAGTGTGGATGTGATTTGACTAGCTGTTTGAAGTTCCTGCTTTGATTTCTTCACATCAATAGACCATGGCCTGAAATTGTGAGTTGAAATAAACTCCTTTCTACTTAGGATTGCTTTTTGTTGAGGTACTTTAAAACAGCAACAGATATGAAACTGTGCATGTCTATCTGGAATAGACATTGAGGTTGGATGGTTTGGTTACTGTAGTGAAACTGTTGGAGAATATCTGGAATAAGAAGTTTGTCATTACAGTTTGTATATAGTTATCAATAACACACACACAACCTATTGATATATATATATATATATATATATATATATATATATATATATAAATGAAACGATCAGTTACTGATCTTGCAACAAGAATCAGTTACTGATTCTTGAATTTCAGAATAAAACTGAGCTTATTTTCTCAGTATTGCGTCTACTTTTTTGCATATGGCAGGATTTTTGTTGTTGTTTATTTGGATCTTTTGACATTTGGCAATATATAACATTTACAGCTTAAGTAAAGTTTGTTGCTTGCCTTTTGTGAAAGACTGGACCTAAGAAACACTTTTTTTTTGCTCATTGAGTTATGTGTATTTCAGATAGATGTTTGCCAATTTTACAGATGTCTATCTGGTGTTACCATGGAGAAATTCTTTTTTCATTTTCTTCTATTTAGAAAAAAAATAGTTTTCTAAGTTACTATACAAAGTAATTGGTTTTATTATGTCATTTTCTGGACATATTTTGTTCTTATTGGTTCCCCTCCTTTACTATCTCCTTGTCTACCTGTCCCATTTTTATTTTGTTATTAATATTTTTTAATTAAAATATAATTACATAATTTTCCTCTTTCCTACCTCCAACCCCTTCCATGTATTCCTCCTTGCTCTCAAAATCATGGCTTCTTTTTATTTAATTGTTACTCTGTGTGTGTGTGTGTGTGTGTGTGTGTGTGTGTGTGTGTGTGTGTGGTGTAGATGTGTATGTAGACTGTGTGTGTGTGTGTGTGTGTGTGGTGTAGATGTGTATGTAGACTGTGTGTGTGGGGGGGGAGGGAGAGGGAGAGAGAGAGATGTTGTAGATGTAGATGTGTATGTTGATTCACCTGGATGTAGATGTTGATTCAGGGCAGAAGGCAGTTTATTCTTTTGCCTAATTAAATCACTGGTTCTAGCCCAGAGCCCTGGAACCCCAGAGTGTTTTGTCCTCTTTACAATCTAATCTTAATCCTTGAACTGGAAGGCTTCAGCGTTCATAGAAACTAGACCATTTAAACTATTGATCCAGACCTAGAAGACTCAGCATTAGCCTTTCGAGACCTAGTACTGACTAAACCATTCTGACTAGCTCCTTCTGAACTCAGACTCTTCTGGTTCAACTCACTCTCTGTTCTAGGCTTCTTCTGATAAACTCTGCTGTGTCTCTGTGTCTCTCCCTGAGCTCTATCCTGCCTTTGTAACTGACTGTTTCAACTAACTCTGTTCTACTCCTCAACTAACTCTTCACCCTGCTTCTCAACTGACTGTTGAACTCACTCTTCTGTCTGTTTCTGTTAATTGAGTGACTCTGACTGCTACTCCTATGTAACTCTCTTTTTCTGAGCTGAGAGCCAGTCCTTTCTCATGGGAATTGGGCATGCCCCTTTTCTGCTCCTTCTCAGATTAGTCCTTTATCTACCATTTACTCTGATTCATCTCAGACTTCACTTCTTTTGTGACACTGACTCTTTCTGAGTTCTGCTTCCTGTGTCTGCTTCCACTGTTTTTTCTAGCATGAGCTACCACCGTTTTCTGAATACTGGGATTACAGGTGTTTGCTACCACCTCTTTCTAAATACTGGATTAAAGGTATGTCTACATTCCATCCAGACCATACAGGTCTCTGAATGTAGTCCCTAGCTTTCATACAGTGCTATTCTTCTGTGCACGTGTGTGTATGTGTATGCAAATGAATATTACCTGCTCAGTCTGTTTCCTGTTACAGTGGGTGTGTTTTCAGGGCTGACCACTTGGTAGTGGATAAACAACAGGGGGCTTTTCCCTGGGGAAATCTATTTCTACAATTCTTAACATTCCTTATTAGCCTATACTTCTTTTTCTAGGGTTGGGGCCCTATGAGATTTCTCCCTTCCATGTTAGCATGTCTGTTATTGTCTTTGTGTCTTCCTAATTCAGATTTTCATTAGGTAACCATGTTTTTGAGACTTCATGGATATAGCTTCCCTGGATGTACTTTCACAACAGATTTCCTATTCCCCTGGGCTTTTCAGTCTTTCTACCATCACTTCCATATTGTTCCCTGAGCCTTACATATAAGAGTTGTGTTGTAAATGTATCCATTAGGGGCTGGACACTCCACGATTGGTTGTTATCTGCATTTTGACTAGTTGTGGTTTTCTGTAATGATCTACATTGTTTGCAAAAAGAAGCTTCTTTCATAAGAGAGTTGTACTTATCTATAGCTATTAAAATAAATATTTAGAGTGCAGTTAAGAATTTTCCTGATTTAGTAAATTGGTGGTTGTAGGTTCTCCTCCAAGATCTATGATTTCACTAACCCCAGGTAGTGGCTTGGATTCCAGTACCAGGCATTATTTCCTTCTTGTTAAGCAGGACATAAATCCAATTAGAAAGCTGTTGGTTGCCACCATTGCCTCCTTAAGGTTGTCATGCCGTGCTGGTCTGATTGTGGTTCATTGGAGTCATAGCTGGTTAGGACTATTGGTTGCTGCTTTCCCTTAGTAGCTTGTATGGCACCTTCTGGTACCATGAAAGTCAGTCCTCAGGGAAGAAGCCTTCAGGTCAAATCAGATTCTTCAGGTTCTATGTCCAAAGTGCATGATGTCTTCAGTAATAGGGACTTATCTTCAATCTCTAAAAGGCAACTAAGGGCAACTGCAATAACCTGAAATGTTTTGGGGCTTGTCTTGAACTTCCCTGGCTAAGAACTCAAAAGGCTGTTCCCTTCTTATTGGTCCCTCTTACCCCACTGTTAGCCCCCTTCCAATTACGTGTTATATGCATTCCATTACTTATTTTTTTTCCCTTTCCACACCTCACTTAAGTTTTCCTATTCCTATCTCATGGTCTCATTTTCATTTTTACTTTCATGGCATAAAGCTCCCCCTCTCTCTTTTGAGGGAGGGGATGGAGCAGGAATAAAATGTAGGATCTGCATGTGAGAGAAAATATGCCTCTTGTCTTTTTGAGTCTGTCTTATTTCACTTAACATAATTTCACTTTTCTTTATTGTTGAATGTGTATGTAGCACATTTTTCTCTACTCATTAATCTATTAATAGACATCTAGCATGGTCCCGTTTCCCGGCTATTGTGAAAACCACAGCATGGTTTTACAAGTATGTTATGGTAGGATTTAGAATGCTGTCCTAGTTTGCTTTTCTGTCTCTGGTAAAACAGTGACAAAAAGCAACCCGGGGAGGAAAGGGTTATTGAGCAGGAACCTAGAGGCAGGAACTGAAGCAGAGGCCATGGGGGAATGCTGCTTACTGGCTTGTTCTACATGGCTTGCTCAGCTTGTTTTCTTAACCAACCCAGGAGCACCTGCCCAGGGGTGGCACTACCCACAGTGGACTGGACTCTCCCACATCAATCAACAATCAAGAACATTCCTCACAGATATATCTACAGACCAATTCAATGAAAGCAATTCCTCAACTGAGGTCCCCTTTCCTGGATGACTCTAGTTTGTGTTAAGTTGACAAGCTAACTGGCATAATTGAACCCTTGTCACCTTGACACTCAAAGCACATAACTATTAAATCATAACCTTTCATTTCTTGTTTATCCTCAAGATCTCATGTTAACGTCATAGTATAAAACATAATATCACTTTAAAAGTTCCACAGCCTTTAAAATTTTCAACACTTTTAAAGACCAAAGTCTTAAAAAAACCAAAAGTTCTTAACTGTAATTTCCCGTAACAAAAACTCGTTAAATATTTTCTTATTCCTAGATTGAATAACCAGGGCACATTCTAATAAAAGCAAAGCAAAACCCAAAGTCCAGCAGTGTCTTATGTTTGAAACTTATTCATGGTCTTCTTGGTTCCAAAGGTCCTAGGTAGCCCCATCTCTGGTATCTGTAACAAGTCATCTCCACTCTACACCTGTCAATGTTCTTGGTTTTCATCCCACAGCCTGGCATTTCCAATATCCTCAAGCTCTAGGGTCTCTGCTGGAACTGAGGCTTCAATCCTGAAGTATCCATGCTGCCAAAACCACTATCACTGGGGGCCTCTTACACATTACCAAGTTTGGCTGCCAGTTTGAGATGCAGCTGTGTCTACCCTGTACCATGCCTTCTGTGTTCTGAAGATTTTACCTCAAGGATGCTGAATTCTTAATCACAGCTGATTCTTCAACCTAACTGACTAGATCTAATGTCACAGTAAAGCAAAAGGTTTTACACTCAGAGATTCTTTTTGTTTTGTTTTGTTTTGTTTCGAGACAGGGTTTCTCTGTTGTAACTCTGGCTATCCTGGAACTCACTTTGTAGACCAGGCTGGCCTTGAACTCACAGAGATCCGCCTGCCTCTGCATCCCGAATGCTAAAGGCATGCACTTTTACCACCTGGCCTTCACACAGATTCCTAATCTAAAACATTACACAAACAGCCCCAATGCACTCTTTGTGAACTTTCAATCTTCTTTAGCTACTTCTTGACTTACTTAAGTCAGGCCTCCACCATCTGCATTGCTTTCAGCATTCTTATCTTCCAAGTTCCCGTAAACCGTCTCATTAAGCACTCAACATTCAACTATCTTTTAAATTCCAAAATTCTAAAAATGCTTCCAGACCCAGTTCCCATGCCCACCCACCCCAAAAAAAGAACACAACATGGTCAGGTCCATCAACAGCAATACCCTATTTCTTATATAAATTTCTGTCCCAGTTTTATGTTTGCTTCTTTTTGCTGTGAGAAAACATTGGCCAAAAGCAACTTGGAGAGGAGAGCATTTATTGAACTTATATGTTGTAATTACAGTCAACACTGTAGCAGGATGCTTAGAAGGAATTTTGTGATTTTGGTTTCTTTAAAAACACAAAATGGCACTTGGACTATGTTTTTGTTCCCATCTCAGGTGTAGTGGATGATAATGAGTTTGATTTAGCATGTTTGTTACCAGTGGCTATGATTTGGTTACATACAGCTATTTTGCCGCGTGATTTGTTGTCCTTATGGTTGCCTGCTGCTTGGAATTCTGGAAGTTTGCTTACAGTATATATTGGTTCAAACCCAGAGAGCTTGGTTTGGTTGGTTGTTGATCATTGGTGTGTTGGCTTGTTTGTTAGTTATTGTTTAGAGAGGAAATTTGGTTGGAGAAATTAGGTTCAGGATATTGCTCTTGTGAATCTAGCTCACTATCAGCTCGTGTTTTCCAAGCTTCAGATAGCCAAAAAGAGCTGTGAATATTTCTTCCTTTCTCTCTTTCCAGGCTGCCTACAAGAGCAGTGAAGACTCTTTCTTTCTGTCCTCTTTTCTTTTCCTGAGCTAGAGGCTAAAAAAGCACGGTAGCAACCTGCTACACATCACGAATTTAAGCATGACAGGAGCTAAAGCAAAGAACATGGAAGAATGCTGCTTACTGACTTGCTTTCTATGGATTGCTCATTATGCTATCTTACATAAACAAAGACCACCTGCCCAAGGATGGCACCATCCATGGTAGGATGTCCCCTCTCATATCAATCATTAATCAAGAAAATGCCTCAAAGACTTGCCCATAGGGCAAGCTAATGGAGGCAAGTCCTCAATTGAGGTTCCCCTTTCCCAGATGACTAGTTTCTGTCAAATTGACAAAAACTAACCAGCACAAATCTTTTGGATATATACTCAAGAGAAGTATATCTAAGTCATATGGTAGTTCTATTTTTAGAATTTTCAGAAGCTGCTATACTGGTTTCCATAGTGGCTACATCACTTCTCATTCCCACATCCTGACCAGCATGTGTTGTCATTAGTTTTCTTTATGGCAGCCATTTTTTACTAGTGGAATCTAAAAACAGTATTTTCATGTTGACTAAGGATTTTGAATACTTTCTCAAATAGTAGCTATTTGTGTTTAATCTTTTGAAAATTACTCTCCATTTATTGATTGGAAGATGTTTTTCTTTTGGTGCCTATTTTGCAGCTCTTTATAATGCATGGGTAGTTGGCAAAGATTTTCTTGCAGTCTGTAGATTCTCATTTCACTTTGTTTTTTTTCTTCTGTGTAGAAGCTTTTTAATTTCATGTAGTCTCATTTGTCAGTTCTTTAAGTTATTTTCTGTACTATTAGAGTCCTTTTGAGAAAATTCTTGCCTATGCTTATATCTTAAAGTGTTTTTCTGTTTGAGCAGTTTTAAAGATCTAGGTCTTATATTCAGGTCTTTGATTCACTTTGAATTTTTTTTAAATATAAAATAAGAGATGGATTTACTTTACTCTCCCTGATATCAAGTTTCCCCAGCACATTTCTGGAAGAATCTGTCTGTTTAACAAAACAAGTATCTTTGATACATTGGTCCGGAATTAGATAGATGAAGGCTAGAGAGATTGCTCGGCAGTTAAGAGGGGCTTACTGTTGAATTTGGACCTGGGTTTGATTCCCAGCATCCACATCAGGTGGCTCACAACTGCTTGTGACTCCGTTCAGGGGGTCTGACACCCTTTCTGACTTCCATGGCCTCCTACACAATGTGATGTACATGAACTCACATGGGCACATACACTTAAACTGGTAAAAATCTTTATCTTCAACTCTGTGAGTTTTTTTCTTTTTTCTTTTTGGTTTTTTGAAACAGGGTTTCTCTATTGTAACCCTGGCTGTCCTGGAACTCACTCTGTAGACCAGGCTGCCCTTGAACTCACAGAGATATGCCTACTTCTGCCCCCCGAGTGCTGGGATTAAAGGCCTGTGCCACCACTGCCTGGCTGTGTGGGTTTATTTCTGTGTCCTTTATTCTATTCTTTTATTCTGCATATCTTTTTTTGTGCCACTCCCCTCCTTCCTTCCTTCCTTGCATTGCTTTCTTTCTTGTTTTCTTCTTCTCCTCCTCCTTCTTCTCCTTCTTCATCCTCCTCCTCTCTTCTTTCTTCTTCCTCCTCTTCCTCTTCCCCCTCACCTCCTCCATCCTCTCTTCCTCCTCTGTCTCCTCCTCCTCCTCTTCCTCCTCCTCCTCCTTTCTTTCTTCCTCCTCCCCCCTCTCTCCCTCTCTCTCCCTCCCTCCCACCCCTCATCCTTTCTTTTGGCTTGCTTTGTGCCTATAATGTAACCAATAATAGAGAAGATTCTATAGGCAGCACATACCTGTTTACATTCAGTTGATCTATGGTATGATTTAGCTCTGTGGTTTGTTCTGTAGTTTGGAAAACCTATCTATAGATAAGAGTGTAGTGATGCTGCCTCCTACTATTGTATCAGGATCTATATGAGCTTTTAATGCCTTTTAGTATTTGTTAATGAAGCTGTGAGCACCGTAAATATTTATAATTGTTTTATATTCTTGATGAGTGGTTTACTTTATCAGTATATAATAGCCTTCTTTACATCTTCTAAGTAGTTTTGGTTTGAAATCTTCTTTATCAGATAACAGAATAGCTGTTCTTTTTATTCTATTTGCTTATTAGTAGGTTAATTTCCATCCTTTGACTGTACGTGGATGTTCTTATGAGTGAGCTATGTGTTTTGGAGACAGTCCCTGTATCTTTTTAATGATGGGTTAAGGCCCTATGTCTTTAAGATTCTTACTGAGAGGGATTTGTTCTTTCCTGTGGTTTTGCTGGTCACTGTTTCATTTGGTTAGATTATAACTAGTGTTTTCTTTTTACCTTATTAGTATTGGGCATTTGTTGGTTTGTGTGACACAATGCATTTTTGCTCTCCTTTGTTCATTTATTCCTCTCACAAAATTAATTTTTCCCATGTTGTCATGAATGAGATTTTCTCTGCATATCATATTTAATATTTTTACTAATGCTGGTTTGTTTGGTGTAAATTATCTCTTTCTCCTCCTCCTCTTTCTTTTTCTTTTTCTTCTTCTTCTCCTCCTCCTCCTTCTCCTCCTCCTCCCTCTCCTCCTCCTCCCTCTCCTCCTCCTCTTTCTTCTTCTTCTCCTCCTCCTTCTCCTCCTTCTCGTCCTCCTCTTCCTCCTCCTCTCCTCCTCCTCTTTCTTCTTCTTCTCCTCCTCCTCCTCCTCCTCCTCCTTCTCGTCCTCCTCTTCCTCCTCCTCTCCTCCTCCTCTTTCTTCTTCTTCTTCTCCTCCTCCTTCTCCTCCTTCTCGTCCTCCTCTTCCTCCTCCTCCTCTTCCTCTTGTTTTTTCTTCTTCTCCTTCTCCTCCTCCTCCTCTTACTCCTCCTTCTCCCCTCCCCCTATCTTCTTCTTGGTAAATTCTTAAATTTGTTCTCTTGAACTTATTCCAGAGTTCTTGGAAATTTTGGTCATTCTCACTTTTAAAAATATATGTCTGTATATATTATTTTGACCTTGTTTGTTCTTCTGCATGTCTATTGCTGATGATTTCTGCTGTTTTTTTTTAAAATTTGGTTGAACTTTATTTCCAACACTTCTATTTGTTTCTTTTCCAGAGTTTCAATTTTCTTGCAGAATTTTTCTTCCATGTTTTAATATTTGTGCTCCAAATTGCTGAGCACTTTATCTACTTTCTTATCTAGACCCTGAATAGATTTCTGTATTTCATTTACTTGTTTGAGTCCTTTGTGTAGTCATCAAGCCTTTTGAATGTATGACTTGGAAATCTCTGATATTTGGAGCTTCTGGGAGTGTCAGAAGTAAAAACAACAAGGAAACACAAACACACACACATACACACACAGACACACACACACACACACACTTGGGGGGTGCAGTCCTAAAAACCTTTTCAGGCATGATACAGATTTTAAAAAGTGATTATAGTATAAAAGTCTAGAGTGAAAAAATAAAAATAAGAAATAAAATAAAATATGTTATAACCTTAGTCAGTTTCATTCCTAATCAGCATGATTAACAGTCTCTCTATAGGTTGGGAAGGTAGGGAAGGATGCTAATCTCAGTATTTCAAACAAATTAGAGTTTCATGTGTATATTGGACTTTCAGTAATTCCCCAGATTGAGGCCCCTTACCTACTAGTTACAACTTTGTCTCTGATGTTTTATGGATTGTTCTTCCTACTAATTGAATTTTTGATGACTAAGGCTTTGAGGAAGTGTAGAAGGCCCACCCACTTGTCACTGGTTGGCTTCTACTGGCAGCATCCATTGGTTGTGTCATGTTCAGCATCTCACTGCTTCCATTCCCCATGTAGCTTGTCCAAGCAGTGGCAGTGGGTTGTCTTCTCAAGCTATTAACTCTAGGATGTGTGGAAAAACAAATCTCAGATTCAGACTCCTGTACTTCACTTCTAAATCTGTTTCCCCAGTCTGTGTTCCAATTGCCATATCTCCTGTATGTTACAGTATATTCAAAGCCTGGTTGTGTCTCTGTAGCCAAGTCCATCTCTCTGCAACATTTTTTCTTGCACAACTGACCAGGAGGAGAGAGTATCTACCTGGCAGGAAATTCTTAACTCTGGCTTGGCAGCATGATGTGGTTGGGCACTCATTAGTGTGTAAAATTTAAGAAGGAAGTGATGTTGAAGACTTTGGGGATTTAAGAAACAAACATTTTTTCTTTTTTTTTTTCTTTTTTTTTTCAACTTAGAGGAGATAGGCTATGTAAAGAAAATCCATTTGGATATTTTAATGAGTAATATAATTTATACTTTATCCACATTTTTTATCTTTCTATGCATGTATTAAAGATATAACCATCTTTAACATTAGCAATGGTTTTAATTTTATGTGTGATTTTGAACAAAAGAATAATCTTAGAATATTAAGTATCTACTATGAAATTCTATCTTCACTTTTTAATCTCTTCAATAGAATACAGAGTCATTAAGAAATACTACGTGGCAGAGATGGGGAAAAGACAATTCAAGACAGTTACTAGATGCTACAAAGGTAAGATTTAGCCAACATTTCTACATCTAGTAGGAAAAGTGTTCAAGCCCATGGAACATTTCCAAATTTATGCTGCATATTTACTACATATTTTACATTTTGCAAATACGTTTCCTTTTCATGTTTTTTTTTTTTACAAATACTGGCAGGAAGGTATGTTTCTACTAGGAACGCAGAAAGAAATCTTGGTATGTTTCTACCACTGCAGAAATCTGTCTGAATCCCTTGAGATCAGTGCCAACTAGAGTAACATTTTCAGAAAACTTTTTTTAAATGTAATGGCATTTTTTGGCACTCAAATTTATCCTAATTTGTATCTGATACATGGGGAATGTTGCCACTTCTCAAGTGTGTCAAGTTCCTTTACCTTAGAAGATGTTTAGATAACAGAATACCAAGGGATTTAAAGCTTGTTACAGCCTCCAGGATAAGTGATGCTGGGTTTACATATTGATGAGGGTTATTTTTCATTGTTAATTTATGTGAAAGATATCTTTCATAATTCCCACTGCTTCAAAATGAAACATATAACTCTCCATGATAGAAAAAGAATAAGAAGTTAGAAGACAATCTGCATCCTGGGAACTTTAATTTTCCTCCCTGTTTAATAATTATTTACCATTAAGGCACAAAGCATTGTTCTAATTTATGCAGAGACTGTACAAATGAATTTATTTTCCACTATTAAATTAGATTTTTGAGTAGAAAATGTGTTCAGTCTTCTCATTGTCCAAGTATCACTAAATTTGTTTATATATTGGTCTTATGCTTTGTTGTGCTTATTATCTTGTGTGATAGTTACTAGAACCCTCGCTAAAACTTGTTGCTTAGCCTTTTAGAGGAAAAATGTTAGAAAAAGATGCTGTCAGAATAAAAATCACCCTTTGATGTTTTCCTTTTACAAAATGCTTTAAGAGTGTTGATCTAAAAATCAATAACACATTTATGCCAATTACTTTTTGTGTCTCGCTGGTAAGAATAAGAAGTCATTCTTGCTTTATATAATTCTATTTTCATACCTTGGCTCCAAGCTTATACTGCTGTTATGTAGTATCAATATATATTTGTGTTGTAAAGAAGTATGTTCTTATTCATTAATTATTGATTGTTGTGAATACTGCAAAACATTAGTAAGTCCATTAACTTCATTTAGTATTTTTAATCATGAAAACTTTCAGTATTAGAAAATCTAAATGGTAAGTCTAATTGTTATTATCTTGTTAACTCTCATATTTTCCTAAATGACTTTATTTTATATAACTCTGACTTTAGCAATAATATTAAAGCCTTTGAAAAATTGATAGTAGGTAAGATATTATATGAGGCTACTTGGAAGATTATATGTAACTTATTTTCTGAGTGAATCTAGAAAACATTGAATTCTACCTTGCCTTTATATGAGATACCATGGTATATATCATAGGAGATTAAAAAATACACAAAAGTATTGTTCCTGATCTTAAGAAATTTATTTTGCAGTAGAAAAAAACAAAATACATGTATGAAAATATTAGAGCATAAGATAGATTATTAAATATTAAAATTTATTTTTTTCTAAATATGTGAGACACAATAATAAGATAAAGGATCAGTTGTATAACTTAATTTTATTAATTATAAAAATATGCTTGCAAGGAAAGCACGTGAGATATAAATTATTAGCTATATTAGCCTTGCTTGCTTGCTTATAGGATTATAATAATTGACAGTAAGGGAGTCAGCATAAATTATGTAAAACTGTAATGTTAGCTAAATCACTTAAACTAATTTCAAAATCTATTTAGAGAAGGTTACATATTTGTTATATTTAAATATTCTTTGTATAAATTTAGGTACAGTTCTAATCCTGAAAGTGTTTTGCTTTACTATATACCAGGCTAGATGTGATGACTTTGAATTTATCTTAGGGACAGTTGTTAGATTAAGACAACATCTGAAATTCTGCACTAATAGCTAATACATAGACTGCTTGGTATCATTTTTAACAAGGCTCTCCAGGCGTGGCCACTGATAGAAAAGAGAACATGTTGGCATGGGCACGCAGGAGGAGGACTCCATACAGACCCAAAAGAAGGGGTAAGAATGAATACTAAGCCTTTCTATGCTAACTTTAAACATTAATTCTAAAAACAATGAATGACAGGTAGCTGGAAGTGCTTGTTGTTGATTGTGCCTGAGTGGAAGATATGTCTTTAAGATTATCATATTCTAATACCTTTTTTGTTTGGTTTTTCGAGACAGAGTCTCTCTGTGGTAACTGTGGCTGTCCTGGAACTCCCTCTGTAAACCAGGCTGGCCTCTAACACATAGAGATCTGACTGCCTCTGCCTCCCAAGTACTGGGATTAAAGGCATGTAGCACCACCACCTGCCTATTCTAATACTCTTTGATTGGCTCATCTAATGATGCTTTCTAGTGCAAAGTAAACTCGTATAGATTGATAAATAATATATAGATGAGATTTTCTCTGACTTATAACAAAAATTCATGGTTGACTAAAATAAAAAATATTCATCAACTTAAATGTTCAATTGTGGTTATTGTTAGTGTTGCTTTGGTTTGTTGAGATAGAGTCTTGCTGTGTATCTCATTCTGACTTCAAACTCAGGATCTTCCTGTTTCACTCGCAAGCACTGGTTTACAGGATGTATGCTACCATCCTGTTCTGAATATTTTAGTTCTTTAGAATAGTGTTAACTGAGTTGTTATGTAAGCTACCCTTATAAATTAGTAGGCAGATTAAGTTTAGCAATTATAAAGAATTTGTGTGTGTTAAGACAATACTTTCAGTTTATAGGCTTATATCTTAGAATATCAGTTAGCTTCATGATGAATCCTATATCTACATGATCCAGCTATTATTGCCATTGTTATTATCATATAGGCATGTTAACCAATAGAGCCACTGAAATAAAAAGATTTATTTTGATTATTCTGTCAATAAGTGAATGAAAATGTCACCAGAGTACTGTTACACGTTTCTCCATCTGGTCCTTTTCCTGGGGCTTGCCTCAACCTAATCTCTCTCCATCTTTTTCTCCCTTCTCCCTGCTTCTCTCTCTCCCTCTTTGTCTGTCCTTGTCTTTGTCCCCTTTTTCCTCCTCTCATTTTCTAATATACACATATGGTAACTCTAAATATCCATGTGTTAGGGAAACAAAATTTTATACAAAAGTGCTCTGTAAAGTGGAGGTGCTAAGTAAATATGAGTTATTTTATTGATAGTGGATAATTGATAAGAAAACTTTGTTTTCTTGATGTCTAGTGTTGCACTTTATTTTCAAGTAACTCAAAGCACATTGCATTCATATTTCCATTTCAGTATATATCACTAGCCCTCATGGCTTGTCTTTGGAACACAGTATAATATGATAGAATTTTAAAAAATTCAGCCAAGTAGTGATATTTATTTATCCATGTGTTACTCTTTGGCATGATATTTGCCAGTTTTCAGGATCATCTGTCACTAAGGATTCTTAAGGATAGTTGCTAATAATGCTCTAACTATGACTGAAAATATGTTGACTAATAAAGGAGACAGTCATTTCTCTTAACGTGCAACTAAACAAAAAAATTTATATGTGGTGTATAGTTTAAATATTGACAGTATTTTCTTATCTAACTATAAAATTTTGATATTGGTGCATTTAAAAGGAGAAACTTTAAGATTTTTTTCAGGTAAAATAGAACATAGCAATTATAATTTGGTTTTGGTTTTTTTGTTTGCTTGTTTTGTTTTTCGAGACAGTGTTTCTCTGTTGTAACTCTGGGTGTCCTGGACTCACTCTGTAAAACAGGCTGGCCTCGAACTCACAGAGATCCGCCTGCCTCTGCCTCCTGAGTGCTGGGATTAAAGGCGTGTGCCACCACCGCTTGGCTATAAGTGTAATATTTTATATTGTTCTTCACAGCTCTTTATATCTTGTTCACAGCTCTTTATATCTTGTTATCTTTGTATAATTTTATCTTTGTTGGCTATATGGACTCATAAAATAATAGGTCAAATGGAAAAGAAAAGGAGATACATAACCACTGTTGCGAACCTCAACTCTGGAGCCACACTGGATTTGAATCCTGGTTCCATCCCTTCCTAATGGGATGACTTTGAACAAATTCCTGACTCTGGATGCTTTAGTTTCTTCCTATATAAAATGGGGTTAATAATCATACTTGGAGAAATTTAAATGAGGTATTTCTACTCAGTGTGATGGTTTAGGTTCTTCTATAAAATGGGGTTAATAATCATACTAGAAGAAATTTAAATGAGGTAATTTTACTCAGAGTGTTAAAGTTCTTAAATAATATCCAGGATATAGGACGTGCTCATATTAGGTACTATTATAATGTGAAGTTATAAGGCCTTCCTCAATCACATTGCATTCATTGATAAAGTATGTATCTGGGCAAATAAGATGGCTTAACTTGTAAAGTCGCCTACTTGTCAAGCCTAACATCCCCTGTATTGTCCTCTGACCTCCATGTATATGTACATGTACACACACACACACTATAATAAGAAGAAATAAAAAGAAATAAGAAATAGAATAAAATAAAATAATAATAATAAATAAAATAAAAATAAACAAATGAAATTAAAATAAAATAAAAAGAGATAAGAAGAAATAAAAAGAAAAGGTTTGTGTAATGTACTTGCTTTGTGCCAAACTTTATGCTATGTATGGAAGATATAGTAATTTAATTAATAAGACAAAGTCCCTGCTATCTAAAAGTTATCTGTTGAGATGACAGAATATATAAACTACTAGGTAAAAATATTTACCAACATAACAAATGATAGATTTTACCTTGAAAAATAACTGAAACATTTACAGCTTGATTTTTTTTATTTCCACTTGTATATTCTTCACAAATATTGCCATTAACAATTGCCATTGGTTTTAGAATATATTTAAATGATCTGTTGATCTCATGTGGCTGTTATAAAGGGCTTGTGAAAACGGAATGATAGTTTGAATGTTTGAAAATTCTGCTTTTTAAAATAGATTAATGAATTGTTTTATAATAGAATATTGAGATTTTTAAAAGATTTAGATTTTAAAAAGTGGTTTCTTATTTTGTATGAATACATGTGAATACATGCAAGCATGCACATGCCATGGCACACATGTGGAGTCAGAGGACAACCTTGTGGAGTATGTTCATTTCATTTTTATTTGGGTGTGGGAGATCTAATGTGGATTGCCAGACCCGTATGGCAAACATATTTATTCACTAAGCCATCTTGCCAGCCAGGATTAGGGATCTTTCCTCCTACATTTTAATATTTAGTTATACCTTTCTCTAGGAGCATCTGTTTGTCCTGTATGTTGTCTGGAGAATGAGCTAGAATGCCATATTTTATCTTATTTCATTTAGTTTTGAATGAGTTAAGTATACAGTAACCCACGATAGAAGAATAGATGGAGAGGAATGGCTACACTTCTGGCATCTCTTTCCCACTGCATACACTTTTATATCATGACATAAACAATAGTAACCTCTGTTGGAAATAGCTTACGTTCCAGATGTTTCAAGGACACAGTGCTTTTTATTCTTGAACTACTTTACTGTTCTATTCACAGAGTTAGCAGGGCCATTCCTCTCAGGTGCCTTGGAGGACACTTAACAGAAGCATGCTTGGGTCTGAAGTGTGTGTATGTAGGGATGAGGGTGGCGGTTGACTCCTTTTTTTAAAGTTTCTTTGTGAGATAAAATAACATATGACAATTTACTAGTATATGTATATCACACTATTAGTGAATTTAGTTTGCCCTGTTCACTTAATAAGGACAAAAATGTAGACCTCAATGAAAAAACTACTTACTTTTGACTAAATATTCTGCCTCATAGTTTCTTTTATGTTAGAAGTACTTCCTCATTGATTGTATATAGTCTAAAGCCTGTGATATTAAGATGGAGATTAATGCTTGCTAAAACAGTCAGAGAACTTTAGCATAAATCCTGATATAACGAGATGTGAAACAGCAACCTGGAATATTGAAAATTGGAAGATGTTGGGAAAATAATAACTAAGCTTGCTAAAATGAGTGGGACTGCAAACCAGTGGAGAAGAATACCTGAATGATACAGGGAGTCAGTTTTCTGACTCTGATTTCATGTATTGCCAGTCAGCCTAAAGATTTTATCTGCTTTATCAATTTGACTTACTTTTGGGATGAAGAACTCATTGACCGGCCAATGTGAACATCAGTCTGCATGTTAGTTACTTTTTATTGTAAGTTATTAAATGGACTATCAGGTACAAATCCGTCTCCTGTGCAGCATAATCCCTTTCTTCAGGTCCTAATCACCACTGCATAAACTCTTCATTGAGATTTCAGACTAACAAACAGAGCTTAGAAAACAAACCCTGAGGTAAAGAGAAAATAACAATAATTGCAAACCCTTTTCTGACAGTTTATATTTTCCTCTCCTATTTCAAATTCATTACAGTTATAATAATGTAGGGAGACTTCTCTGATTGCTCTCTGAAGCTTTTGGTTGTACATCTACTGAATTTGCTTGACCTAGCTTTATCAAGTCACTGTTATCTCTAACAGTACTGAAGTATCTGTTTTAATTATTGCTTTCGTTGAAGTTGCCTTTAGCTTGGTTTGAAAAGACAGTTTTCTTCCCTGAATGGTTTTTGTCTGTCCCTGAAATAGTGCTAAATTAGTTCTTTAGGGAGTTGACACTAAGACTATATGCCAGAATTTATAGAGCAGACAGTATTCCAAAAGTTTTTATTTTGCGTGTGGGGTGTGTGTGTGGGTTCTTACCACTTAAAGTTCTGTCTGTAAGTGACTTATTTTAAATTCATTTTGATTCTGTAAGTTAAAATTTAGGGATATCTTTAAAACAAGAATTCTTAAATTCTTCACCAGCTAAGGAAAGGACAATTTTGCTACCTTTGTCAAAATACTGTTTTCTTATTTCTTATTCTCATTTTGTCAGAGCCCAGTGGGCTGCAGTCTCTTAAAATGAATGAACTCCTGGTGGAAACATTTGCTATTTGTATTTGACAACTTTTTTGGCAACAAATACAAAGCTGCCTGAAAAGCAAAATATATATTGGCTTTATTAATATAATTATACTTAATATCTGAAAATTCTCCCAAGTGAGATGGTTTAGATAGATGTTTTGATTTTTAAATTCTGTGCCCTTTCCATAGTTACTAACTACAGATTTTTTTTAATGTGTATTGGTGTAAGGGTGTCTGATCCTCTGGAACTGGAGTTACAGATAGTTGCCATGAGCCACATGCCACATGCCATGTGCCATGAGCTGCCATGTGGGTGCTAGTAATTGAACCTGGGTCCTAGAGAGGCCAGTGCTCTTAACCACTGAGCCATCTCTCCAACCCCTGAGGTCTTTTCTTATAGTGCACTTGGTAATCAGATTTATTTCCTGCTGGTCACATTGTTATGTTGAATGGTAAGAAGTATGATTTGTACCTTTACAGGTATATCTTATTAACTCATCATGCACTTTCACATTTACTCATGCATAATGAGGTTTTGGTCAGCAAGGGACAGTGGTGGTCTCTTAAGAGTTTAATGCAACTGAAAAATTTCTACTTCTTAGTACACATATCTGAAGAGGGAGCAAGAAAAAAGAAAAATACATGAGGAAAAAGGAGAAAAAAATCCTCCTTCCCTGGGATTCGATAATTAAAGAAGAGATGATGAACTTGAGAGGGAAAGGACACAGGAAGAGTTGGAGGGGGAGAGAGGATGTCGTAAATAACATACTCATGTATGAAATTCTAAAAACAATAAAACTTGTAAAAAAAAAAAGAAAGAAAGAAATCCTGGGGACTATGGATATGCCTCACTAGGTAAAGCTTGATGTACATCAATATATTACTCCAGTACTGTGGAGTGGTGGCAGGAAGATTTCAGGGCTCACTGGCCAGCCATTGTAGCCAATTAGCAAACTCCAGGTTCAGTGAGCGATACCACCTCCAAAAAGAAGGTAAAGAAGCAATTGAGGAAGATATTTGGACATCAACTTCTGGCTTCCCCATGTGATCACAGACATATACTACATATACCACATACACTGCACACACCACAGACATATACCCACACCCACATTGAAAAACATTCACTGTAAGTTTATCACTAGTATTATCTCACCCATTACAGGAAAATTTGTGATAGAAGGAGAAATAAGCCAAGCAAACTGCCATGAGCATAATTCTGAAAATAGTGACACTCTCTCAAAAAGAGAGTTTATGTCTACTCACTCTTTACTCATGGACTTAGAGCAACTTCTAGTTCTACAAGCTTCATTCTTGATCAACTCCTTAGGCAAGTCCTTTTGAAAATATTCCAGAGGTAAAATTGTCATTATGGGAGATGACAGCTCCATTTGAAGATTTTTCACTCAGTGGAGATACAGAAAGTAGAAGACAGTAATATTGATGATCTTGACCATATGTAGGCTTAGATAAATGTTTATGAATATGCATTTTTTATGTATTTAAAAGAACCTTAAAGTAAAAAGTAGAGAAAGGCTCACAGAAAATGATGTAATATGATTTATGCAGCTATAAAATGTTTAAGCTGCATGTGTTAGTTACATTTTACTGCTGTGACAAAATGCCCAAGAGCAACAATTTAAAAGGAGGAAGATGTGTTTTGGCTCATAGTTTCACAAATTTTAGTCCTTCATCAACCAGTTCATTGGTATTTAGGCCACTAAAAAGGAACAAATGTGGCAGAAGATCACAATGGAGGAAAAGCTGCTTACTTCCTGACAACTGAAAAGTAAAGAAATCAAGAAGGGGAGACTGGGAATGGAACAGGGTATCTTCTTTAAAGGCATGCCTCCAGTCACCTAGATCCTTTAGGCCTTCCTTCCTAGCAACTCATTAATTTTTGAACCGATCAATGGGTCATTTTGTTGATGCAGTTAGTGCCCTTATAATCTAGTAACCTCAGCAGCAACAGCGACTAAGGACAAAACCTCATGAGCCTTTTGCAGACATACTTCATCTCCTAACCATATGAGTGTTACTACAAAGAACCCAAAGTTCCAAAATGTTTAAAAGTTTATAAAGTAAAATGTTTTAATAAGCCAGGGTTAATTTATTGGAAAAAATTTATATCACATGTTTAGAGTATTGATAAATCTATAGTAGCACTTGGTAATTTCCTAGTTCTTCATGTCTACTAACTGTTTACTCATGGACTTATCCAGAGCAAGTTCTAGTCCTACAAGCTCCATTCTTGATAAACTCCTTAGACAGGTATACCATACTTAAAAACAACTTTTATAGTGTACATTTTCCTTATGAGTTCTATGTTTAGACACATATAGTTACCACTATATTATAACTTCTGACAGTTTTCAGCTCAGTAACATGTTTTATGGGATTATGGTCTAGGAGCAGTGGATTTACTAGAGAGCTTAAGCATAAGAGCAGGCTAAACAATCTAAGTTTATACAAACACATTATGTGATATTCACACAACAAAATTACCTAGCTACACATTTCTCAGAATGTATTTTTGTTTTAGGGAAATGCATGATTGTTTTGAGCTCACTATGTGATGATTGGGCTGCTTTGTTTCCTGTGTACAAGTAGATGTTTCTTTCATTATTTCTTTTTATCCTTCTAGCTTCAGTAAGGTTATAAATCTGTGTATTAATACAAAATTAAATAAACATTTAAGACTTTCAAAACTTGTAATGAATTAATAAATGAAGTATTGCATGTGCTTCAATAATATAAGAATTTGTGCTTATGTGTTTTAAAATGGAACAATTAATTAATTGAATGAATGTTTATTGAGCATTGTTTTCTATATTGGTCAAGTTTATATTTCTGACAACTGTCTCTTATCATTTTTTCCCCTCTAGGTCATCTTGTTTTTAGCTATTTTCATCCCCTCTGTTAGCTTTCTGACATTTCCAAATTTTTTCATGTAAATTCATTTTTGGAAAAAACAAGCACACTAAAATTCTGTTATTATTTAAATGCCTTTGTAGGCCAATTCAAATTTATTTTTCTACCCTTGTATATTATTTGTTGAATTTCATTGCTTTGCTTTAATTATGGCTAATTACAATATATAATTGAGATTCTTCTTAAGATTTGTTTTTATTATATTTAATTGTTTTTCTCTGTCTCTCTGACTCTCTCTGTATGTGTGTGTGTGTGTGTGTGAGAGAGAGAGAGAGAGAGAGAGAGAGAGAGAGAGAGAGAGAGATTAAGACATTGAGATTGATTTGTGTACACACAGAGAGATGCAGATGCCAGTGGAGGGCATAGGTTTTGCAGTTACAGGTGGTTATGTCACCTGACATGGGTGGTGAACTGAACTGCGGTTGACTGGAAGAACATTTTGTACTTTACCAATGAACCATCTCTCCAGTTATGCATTATTTCTTTTAAAAGGTCTATTTTACTAACACTAAAAGCTTTTGAAAAAGCCATATGGACACTTACCACTGTAGAAAATTTCTAAAATGTATACATATATAAAAAAGTAGTTTAGATCAAGTTAGCCCTTAGAGGAGGGATAATATGCCAATTAAACACCATATGCTACCAACTAAAACCCCCAGTACTAGAAATAGGTTGCCTCATTTTGAATTATTGTCCAGTGGGGTACCATAGAACCCTCCAAACATTGCAGGCTATTGCCAATGCTATTGGTTACTCCCCAGAACTTGACAATAAAATCCTGTTACTGAAGGCACCACATACTTATATATAAAGCATAGAAAAATCTAGCTGCTACTTAATTGGAAGCTTTATCTCTACTAGCTAGTAATGGCAAGTGTTGTGCATGCTACCAGAGGAGACAAGTAATTATCAGTCTTGCATAGCTATGAACTCTGTGTGAGCGGTAATAATCACCTGTCTGGCAAGGTGTGATCATAGTGCAATACTGGTACAGATGTTATGGGAGTAACCAGCCAATCACTCTTTGAAAAAATTTAATTTAAGGTGCTTTCTATGAGATGGGACCCATATGTCTGACATTGTCAGTAAGGCCAAGAACATATGGCTAGATAGGTCTTGGGACCTAGGAGAAATTCTAATAAGTGAACATAACAATAAAATGACTTTTAATGGTATATTCCTGTATTCAAAGATCAGTGCATTGCTTAACCCTCATCAGAGAAGCTTCTTTTTACAGTAAATGGCAGTTAAAACAGCAACTCCCAACTAACCAATGTGCAGAAAGATTCTACGAGTCAGAAGTGGTAGTTGACTTCAAGGAAACTGTTTTCCAGACACAGCAAGGCAAATTGCACATATAAGCTCACAGAGATTATGACAGTATATATAATACCTACGTAAACTCAAGGCAGACCTAATCCCATGATTGAGGAGGAGAAGTGGTTGTGAGGTCCCATCTTAGCTGAGAAGCTATTAATATTTAATTGCTGCTAGGAGAGGGAGAGTTAGTTTTCTTCAATGGAATGTTAAGTGGTATATCGACCATGCTCCAGGACAGGCCTCATACCTAGGAGTAGTCAGCTAAAACATTTAAACAGTGCTGGTTTCTTTTTAAAAAAGAAAATGATCTAAAGAGAGACAAAATATGAAGTTGAGTGGATATAAAGAGGTAGGGGCAGGATTTGTGAGGAGTTGGGGAAAGGGAACAATATGATCAAAATACATTGTATGTAATTCTCAAAGAATAAATCAAAACTTTTTAAAAAGCCAAAAAGCTTTTCAAAGAAACCACCTTGTCATGTAACTGAGGGCTAGTGCACATTCCCAGGTCCAGCAATCCCCGTTAGCTAGATGTGGCTAGGTGTCCTAATGAGCCAGGTACAGAGAAGAGTATTGGGGAAAAGCAGTGAAAGGGGATTTAATGAATACTTTGGGACAAGAAACAATATGTTCAGAGTATTGACATAAGTTTTAGGTTTAACTAGAGGAAGAATTGGAATGAAAGGAAAGAAGTATGCATAATAAATTGGTCCTAGTCTGGGTGTGGTTTAGTTATCATTGTTTCAATTTTGGATTTACAAGGTGGTCTGAAGAGGTTGTTACCAAAATTATTGTTTGAAGTGATTAATCTGGTTCCCATTAAATGATTTATTTTATTTCAGGGTTACAGACTCACCCTCATGAATAATAACCCTCATCTGGAGGTGTGGGTTGGTCTGTTCTAGGCTTTGTTCTTTCTGAATCCAAGGTGACTATGGGTTTAGGGCAATGACTCATATGTCTATGTTTTCAACTTTGAAGGAGAATGAGCTGAGTTAGGTGGACATGCCATATGCCTATGCAGAGTCAAACAAAAAGTCTTAGGAGTCAGCCAAAGTAAAGGAGACATACACTGAATGTAGAATTACCAAACTTTCATCCTGTTTGCAGATACCCAATAGGCCCAAATGAAGAAGGAAAACAAGCTTCTAAATCCCTGTTAAGACTCATACTCAGTGCTAGTTCTGCAATGTAATGAGGCTTAAGTATCATTTCCATGTTTTACATTTAAGGCTACTTAGCTACAGCAAGAAGGGCACATTATATGCAATCTTTTCATGGTAGAGAAAAGAAGATGCACTCCTACTTTTGTAGCCCTTTAAAATATATTTCTGTAGCACTTAATCTTAGAGCCCTTTTGCTGTCAAGTTAGAGTCATCAGTACTTTTTGTTTTGTTTTTTTTTTTTAAATTTTTTTGGGGTGGTTAAGTCTTACTAGGAAGCCTAGGCTGGTCTTCAACTCATGATTCTCCTGCCTCTACCTCCAATATTATGTTTGGAATACTGCTTTTAAATACTATTGTGAAAATTATTTTAAAAAATGAATTCCACAATTCTTGCTTCTATATAAGGGATGCTAAAAGAAAAACTGTTAGCATATCATCAGTTACTTCAGCAATTTCTTCCCTTTCATTTCTTTCAATTATTGTTTGATTTCTTTTCCACATTCTATTATGCAGTTACTCCTCAGAAAGTATTTTTCATCTTTTAAAAAATCCTTTTGTTTAAAAAAAAAAGAAAGCTGGGCAGTGGTGGCACACGCCTTTCATCTCAGCACTCGGGAGGCGGAGGCAGGTGGATCTTTGACTTTGAGGCCAGCCTGGTCTACAGAGAGAGTTCCAGGACAGCCAGAGTTACAACAGAGAAACCCTGTCTCAAAAAACAAACAAACAAACAAATAAATAATACGTGTGTGTGTGTGTGTGTGTGTGTGTGTGTGTGTGTGTGTGTGTGTGTTTCTGTGCCCTCCCACAGAATATATGAAGGTCACGGGAATACTTGTGGTGTCAGTTCTCTCCTTTTACTATGTGGGTTTCTTACATTGAACTCAAATATCAGACTTGGTGGCAAGCACCATCTCACATTTCTCAAATACCAGTTTATCATCATCATCTTCATAATTACATTTCCAACCTTTTCTTTGAGAATATGATCTTAAAGGAGTATGTATGTTATTATTGGCATTATCTGTTAATACTCATCTGAGTTGAGGTGACAATGCATGGTGATAAATTAATCTCAAGCTCCTTGCCAATGTCTTTCTAGCTACAGATAAAACCAATTTGTTTTTCAGGATTACTACTTGTCTAAAATAAAATAACTGGTGCTTTTGGAAGGTGGTATATTATCTTTTAGGATCTATATGAAGGTCCCATTTTTATTTTCTCTGCTACAACAAGAATAAATTGGTTTAAAATTCTTTAAAACTGTGTCTCAGGCTCTGAAATGCTTTTTTGATTTGGCCTTTTTTTTTTTTTAAAAAAAAAAAGACATTTTTCAAACTTTATAGTTTATCTAACTGAAGTCATGTCCTTTACAGCTTAATGGACTCATAATGCACGATTACACAACTTCAGAACCCATTTTGTTAAATGAAGTGGTGACATTTTATGCACTATTAAGCCAACTAGAATAATTTTCTTGCTCTTAGCCTTAACTTCTCTGTGTCCTTATTGAAAAATTTCTGGGGTGTGTTGTAGAAGGTTTTGACAGGAGGAATGTTTCTAAAGATATGTGGAAACAGGGCCCTTTTTTCCATTACTCCATCAGGAAAAATAAAGCAGAGAAAACTTGTGAAATGGGAAAGTGCTTGAAATGCCCTGGTTTGTATTATAATGCATTAAATTATATTTATTTTGTGATTGTTTGATTGGAAAAAGTGAATTTAAAATTAACTGCCTCATTCGTTTTTTTAAATGATTTACCAGTTATGAGTATGTGTGTATGTGTAAAATAAAACATAGGAATTATACTTTTGTCATTTCATATATTCGTTATCTTAAGGATTTAAAAATTTCTGTTAGCTCTTTGCCCAATAAACTGCCAAAAACACAAGCAAAGTACTTTGCTGAGCTTTATGAGATTGATCATAATATAAAAGTACCCTATGTTTTATGATGTACTGTCCTGGATTTATTTTATTTTAGCTTCTGCTTACTCATTGTTATACAAATTTACTTTAAATTTCATTTAAAGTAATTTTTTTGAAATTAATTTTTTCTTATATGAATTACAGAAAATATAAATGAGTAAAATGTAGAAATTTATCAGTTATTCTCTTCACTTGAGCTACTACTATTAATGTGTTTTGGGTATTTTATAATTTTGTTTATATGAAAGCAGCCCAGGCATAAACATTGTTTTAGCTAATTTTTTTCTTTATTCAGTATTTTTAAAAATTTTACTTAACTCTGGTGTAAAGTTTTTTAATTAAAATTTTGTTTTTGTTTTACTCAGCTTAAAAATAACGAGTTTCATCATGAGATTTCCATACACATATCTCATTGTACATGGCTGGTATTTGTTCTATATCAACTTCTGTACCTGTAGACATTGATTCGGGTTCAAGGGATTTTTATTCTTTTGTCTAATTAAATTCTGGTCCTAGTCCTGGAGCCCTGGAACATTTCAGCCTCTGTACCATCTAGTCTTAAGCTTAGAACTGGAAGGCTTCAGCCTCAGCCTCTATACAATCTAATTAGCCTCTGAGACTTACTGCAGGCTGAGCCACTCTGACTAACTCCTTCTGAACTCAGGGTGGCTTACTGCTTTCTGAGCCACTCTGGCTTGTTCCTTCTGAACTCTGATTCTTCTGGTTCAACTCACTGTTCTGGCTCAAACTCTTCTCCAAGCTGCCTGGTTCAAACTGATATTCCGAGCTAGCTGATTGTTTCTAACCAAGCTCTCCTGACTCTGCTGACTCTGGCTTATTCTCTGACTGAACCGCTCTACTTGGCTTCAAACTGACTCACTCTTCTCATCTGATACTGACTTCTGCTGAAATGCCTCTGCGTCTCTGCCTCAGACTCCTCAGACTATTTCTGTGTTTCTGCCTGTGTGTCTTTTCCCTCTCTGATCTCTCACTGCTCTATACTGCCTCAGTCAGCCTCTCTGATTCTCTGCCTTATCCACAGATTCCTAAGACTGCTTCAGTCAGACTGCCTCAGACTGACTCCTTAATTGTCTCTGTGTCTTGTCCTCTCTCTGCATCTCTGAACCCTCTGTGTGCTCTCTGAGCTGAGAGTTTGCATTTTCTATTGTAAGAGTTGTGCGTGTTCTTACTCTGACTTACTTTGCCAACTCTTTCTCTGATTCATCACTTTGCCTGCCCTTCACTCTTGACTCATCTCAGATATCATTTCCCGTCTTACACTGACTCCTTCTGACTTCTGTTTTCTTATCTCCAATTAAAAGTGTGTACCACCACAGCCTTCTGAATAAACATTCCTCTACACACTTCTCTTTCCCTTCTAACTAGTTCCTCTCCTTTTTACAAGCAGTTCTCCTGCTTCCATCTGTATAAACCTATACTCATATAACACATTTAAATTTAAATTACTTATTTGAAAAAAAGACATGATATTTTTATTTTCCCCTATTACTGTACTCCCTTGTATCATTGTCTTCCCTTCTTGTAGACCCTTTCCTTTCAGCATATCATTCCCCTTCTAATTTATATATAAAGTGTATGTTTGAATATGGATTCTTCATTCAGTATTGACTAAATACCTACTATACGTCAACCATTACATTTGGTATTGGGTTATAACTGAATACAAAATAAAGTTAATGTTAAGATGGAATTTGTGTTCTAGTACAAGCAGATGTCAAGCAAATAATCACACACGCACACACCCGTGCACTTCTTTTCTTTCCATCTCTTTATTTTCTTCTCTCTTTCTTATTCCCTTCCCTTCCTTTCTCCTTCTCCCCCTCCCTCCCTCCCTCCCCTCCCTCCTTCCCGCCCTCCTTTCTTACTGAGTATCGTATATCCCAAACTGGCCATGGACTCTATGTACCAAGTCTGGCTTTTTAAAAAAAGACATCTATCTGTCTGTCTGTCTATCTATCTATCTATCTATCTATCTATCTATCTATCTATCTATCTATGAGGTATCTATCTATGAGGTGGTGGTGCATGCCACAGTGCCTCTGAGAAGATCAGAGGACAACTTGCAGAAGTTGATGGCTCTCTATTAGCTATGTAGATTCCAGAAACCGAACCTACTTCATTAGGCTTGGTGGCAGGTTGTCTTTACCTGATGGACCATCCTGCTAGACTTATATATGTAGTTTCTGGCTGAAATAGATGCTCTCAAAGAAAGGAATTGTGATCTATGAGAGAAAACAGCAAAAGGATCCTGACTAGGATTAGAGATAACTTCATTGAATAAATGCCTCTATGTTGCTGCAGGTGGTTAACAGGTTTAAAGAGATTAGGGGTGGGATAGGGATGTATTTTTGTAATGTTTTTCTACGCACAGCGAACACAGTTATACAAAGACATGTTTAAGGAACTAAAAGTAGGCCAGTACCTATCCTATTAAACATTGAAAAATAATAAAAGTATAAAACATGACTATAGTAGTAGTCATGCCAGCCAATCAAAGCCTTATATGCTCTGTTATACATTTTGTTCTTTAGTCCAAGATTGATAGGATACTCTTTAAGGGTTTTAAGCTAGAAAGGTGAACTTACTAGATAGATAATAGAATCAACACAGGAAGATGAGTTAAGAGGCTATTGCAATTTTTTGTTGGTTTTTGGTAAGAATTACTGATAACTTGGATTATATTAGTTATTGGAAATGGAAAGAATTTGTCAGATTCAAGAGATTTTTTCAAGTAAAATAGATTCAACTTGGAACACATTGTTCAGATTATATTTTAGCAAAAGTTCTCAGAAGTGGATTTTGGGGCACAGAGGACAGAATTATTTTAAAAGCTTGCATTAGATAAGAAATTGCTTTCCAAATATGTTATTTCAGCATCTTCCTTACTAATACTGTATTACATGCTTACTGCTGTATACCCTTACCAGTAAAGAACATCTTTTTCTTTTTTAGATATTGAGCTCATATTTTATTTTTTGAATGGGGATTGTTTCACTAACTATAATAATATAGTAATTTTGGAAAATATGTATGTATTGATCTTCTTATTTTGGTTTCAGAAAGTATGAGTTTAGGGGACTGGAGAGATAGCTTAGTGGTTAAGAACACTTGATCTATAATCATGAAGACCTGAGTTTGGATCCCAGCATCCAGGTAGCCTCAGGCCTTTTGTATCCCCCAGTGTTATGGAGACAAAGAGACAGGAGTCTTAAAAAAATGTAAATTCCAGGTTTATGGGAAAAACTTTACCTCAAAAGAATAAGGCAGAGTGTGATAGAGGAAGATTTGGACACCTTCCCCTGGCCTCCACACACAGTGGTGCACAAGCACACACACTCTCTATAACATACACACTGTTAATTTGATTCTTAAAATTCTACCTCTAAAACTGAAACCCAAACCAAAGACTTAATGGGAAAAGTGTCTTAGAAACTATGAAAAAGATAAATATGAGCTGTATTTGGATCAGATTAAGCATAACCAAAAAATTATTGACATTTTAATAATCTCAAATTGCTAAAGTACAGTCAATACCAAGAATCTTGCTTTCCTAAATACAGTATAAGACTGACCTATGATGAATTTGGATTTAGAATGCAAAATCACTTAAGACAGAATTACAGAAATATTTAAGGCTTTTTTAGTGTTTTTTCTTAATAGTTAAAAATATGTATGGTACATGTTACCATGCCACTACTGAATAACTCTTTTAGCAGTATGCAAGTGACAATAGATGAAAGTAAGAAGTTGAAGAAAAATGAGCAAAATTTGTGTGTGTGTGTGTGTGTGTGTATGTGTGTGCTTGGGAAGTGGCCTTCAACTTGCTGTACAGCCTAGGATGACCTTGAGCTTCTGATCTTCCTGTCTCTACATTTTGAGGGCTAGATTTGGAATTACAGGCTTGGCCCACTCTGTCCAGTTTTATGTGGTAATGGAAAATCAGATCTGGGATCTCTTCATGCTAGGCAAGCTCTTGAACAGCTGAGTTACAATCCCCAGTCCAGAAATGAGTGACATTTAAAAAGCAATTGAACTGTTTTCTTTTTTCTCCAAAATTTCTTGAATTTCAAAATATTGACCTTAGATTCAGAATAAAAGTTATATTTGTAATGTTTACATACATTCCATATATATATATATATATAAATATATATATATATATAAATTCTACATTATTAAAGTTGAATTATGGCTAGTGAGAGTGCCCAGTGGATAAAAGTGTTGCTGCCAAACCTGAGGTCCTAAGTTCAATCCCAGGGACCCACTTGGTAGAACCGATTCTTGAAAATTGTCTTCTGACCTTCACTGCATGCTTTGTCTTTCATGCACCAACACACACACACACACACACACACACACACACACACACATACACACACACAGAGAGAGAGAGAGAGAGTTTATGAATAAATAAATAATTTTATTGTAATATATTTAGGGGAAAAAAAAGTTACATTTGAAATGGCATTACTTACTGCTTTATTTCTCTCTTTCAACAGTTAAAAGACGTTGATACTAGAAAAATCATTAAAGCAATGCTTTCTTATGTGTGGCCCAAAGACAGGCCAGATCTACGAGCCAGAGTTGCATCTCCCTGGGATTTTTGGGTGGTGCAAAGGTAAGAGTAGATAAAATTATTCATCATTTGCTGCTATAACTAATAGATGCTATAACTTTTTCTAGTGATAAACCCTGAGTTAGTTTAAGCAAATTACCGTCAGTGGAACATGGCCAACTTTTAGGACTTTCTTTCTTCACATAATTATTTCATTCATTGAGCAGAAATTATATGATACTGGGAGATATTTTTCTGAATCAAAAGTCTGATAGTCTTAACTTAATGGGAATTCACACCTAAAACCAGTGTAATAAAATGCACAAACATTGGTTGTAAAGAAGCATATGAAACTTTATAAAAGAAGTTCCCCAGAGCCTTGCTGGTTCTTAATTAAACATATTTCTGATACATTGAAAAGGAGAATACAAAACACATCTTAGCCATATTGCCAAATAAGAGCTTAACTTAAAGGGGAAAAAGAAAAATTGAAAGGGGAGAAAAAAACAGCATAAAACCTGAATGTTTTCAGTATAGGGACCCTGGAGATATTTTAGAGACACCCTTAGTTTTAAAAGCATGTGTCCTTTTATTTGGTCATTCTTTCCCCTGCCCTGAAATATATTGAAAACATATATAAAATACTGGTTTTGATATTCAATGTAAAAAGTAAAGATTCATACAATCTGAAAAGAAACCAGAGTATAGGTATTCAAATGTAAATGAGGCATGTAGATAAAGCAAATTTCTTACCTCAAATCATACAGGGATAAGGCAAATTTTATTTTATTACTGTGAGACAAGATGGGTCATAAATGAATTAAAGAAATACCATTCAAGTGTTTTGAGGTTTTAGAAGAACCATTCTGGTGAGGAATCAAGAAAGATTTTGCAAAGGAAATGACATATTTTACAGTCCTGTATAAGTTCAATTGTTACAGAAGTAGAGATAATTTGAACAGTGGTCTAGTGAGAACATAGAGTATGTGTGGAGAAGTGCACAGTCCCATCTTGGCTCCATTGAAAGGATGATGCTTCAGAGGAATTGGAAGGGAATTGAGAGAGATAAAGTTCCTAATGTGAAATATCTTCACCGTAAAGCAATAAATTCATAATGTAAAAAAGAGCTTTAATTTTGAGCAGCACAATAATATGGTTAGAAGTATGTTTAAGAAGTTAATCTTGCTTTGTTGTAGAAGATGGTTTAAAGTAGTAAGAGATCTACTCTAGGGGTACCATCCATCCATTTCATGCCTTCATATTACAAATATTTATCAACTAGTTATGAGACCAGTGTAATAGTCTAGGTAAGAAGTAGCAGCAGTCTGTACAGAAGTCATGGTAGAAAAGAGATGATGGAAGGGAAACATACCGGGTATGTTGTGAGGTAGAATTAAGACATAGCAATAGATTGATTATTGGGAATGAAAACAGAGTAAAATTCAAAGATAATGTCATGAATGCGAGAATGATAATGCTTTAACAGAAGAAGGTAGTAAGTCAAATCTTGTTTGTAGAATGATTTCAATTTTGGATGTGTTGAGTGACTAGCAGAACATTTAGATAGAGAACAATGCATTCAGGGATACAAACTGCAGGAGACAACCCGGGTTGGAGAAATAAAGATACTTGAAAGATGGACAGACTAAGGAGATAACCAAAACCAATGAATAGAGGATAACTGAGGCCAGAACCTTTGTCCTATACAGAAGTAAACAGTAAGAGAAACTAAGTAGTTGACAAGAAAAAGTAAACCATGGCCAGACTCTTCATTTTCACATCCCCTTTCTCAGCCTTGGGCTCTGGTGAGGACCCTAGCATTGAATCTAATTCCTGGAGAGTATGTTCTTAAATCAAGCTATTGAGCAATAATAGATCATGAGTCCATACTTCTGTATTTGTTTAGCTCAATAAAGAGAATATTAGAAATTATTTTGGTAGCAACTGTTGACATTTTTAACTTTTGTGTTCATTTTAGCACATTGCTGGTTGCTGGGTTTTCTTTTACATACAAATTATTAAGGAGAAAGATGACTCTAAGCTCTTATGCAAGGCAAAATTAGTGAATTAGCCTTTTTTCTTTATTAGCTGAATGTAAGTACCTTGTTAACAATAAAGGGCAGATGGTTTTTGGGCTTCCTTGTGAATTGAAGAAGACAGGTTAGAACATGTCTAATTAGTCTAGCTAAAGGGAGGAGTCTTCAGAATTGACATTTACATTAGGATTTATTTTTAGAGTGAATTCCAATCTTTCAAAAATACAGATTTCTGCTGCTTGGTGACAGATCAATATCAAGGTGTGAAATCTAGCTAAGCTAACATCGTTGAAGATTAAAATATTTTTAGAATGCTAATATTTTGTTCTTTGGTCAACAAATAGAACTCATAGAATGGAAATTGCTGTTCTAAATTATTGCAAGCTAACTAGAAGTAAACAAAAATGAACAGAGAAACTTATTTAAAAGTATGTTTGATTGCTCTTAGATCTGAAAAAGAAGGAAATTGATAGAATTATGATGAACACCCATAGAAAATAGCACATAGAAAATATTATGAGGAGCAATTTGAGGCACTAGAGCATAGTAGTTGCAGTGACCATTCTAGACAATATTTTCCAGTTTCTAAAAGTAATTAATCTTCCAAATTTTTTAAAAAATTGATGATTGTTTTCCTTCTTACCTATAGTACAGTTGTTTTGTAGTAAACATGCCAAGATTGACTTGTACTTTTCATCCCATGATTATTTAATTTTCAAAACCAATTGCATATTTTGACTTATGAATACTTTGTACTAATGTAGGCTCCATACTATGTTGGTTTTTCCTAACATTTATGTCGTCTAGAATTTTTTAGTGTTAGGTTCACAAACATTCTCAGTTTGAATTACCATCCAGATTACATCTTTTATAATATATGCTTTGATTTACATAAATTCCCCTGTATTGTTTCTCTGTGTTCTACAAGTAATGATAAATTATAAATTCTATTCTTTTTGGTTTGTTTTGGGTTTTTTGAGACAGGGTTGCATGTAGCCCAGGCTAGCGTCTAATACATAATGTAGCCAAGGCTGTCCTTGAACTTCTTATCTTTCTGTTTCCAACTCCCAAGTGTTGGGATTACAGGTATGTGACACACTACTCAGTTTATTCAGGACTGAGGATGTAACCCAAGCCTTCATACATAACAAGCACTCTACCTACTAAGCTATTATCTCCAGCCTGTAATTTTAATTGTGTGTAGTTCAAAGAGTTTAAAACTTCTCTTGAAACCATCTTGACCTATGTGCTAGTAGAAGTGTGTTGGTTAATCCTTGAAGTTATACCAACTATCATTTTGTTACTGATATCTAAATTTAATTGTATTGTTATCTAAGAATATGCTTTATGTGATATATATTCTTTTCAATTTGTTAGGATTAATTTTTGGCCTAGAATGTGGTTTGTTTTGTTGAATGATTTTGTGAACCTTGAAAAAAATGTGTATTCTTCTATTGTTGGATGAAGTATTAATGTTTTATATGTCATTTAGACCCAAAATGATTGATAATGTTTACTTCAACCATATCTTTACTGATTTTCTGCCTGTTACTTCTATTAATTACTAATGAAATGGTTTTAGAAATCTCCAAGTATATATAATAGAGAATTCTTCAATTTATTTTTTGTTTTCATCAGATTTTACCTCAAGCATTTTGACATTTTGTTATGTGTGATATGTATACATTACTATTGTCATGCATTTTAGAATTGGCCACTTTATTATGACAGTAACCCTCTTTATTTCTGTTACATTTCCTTAATGTAAAAATTGTTTTTTTAAGATCAATAAAATTAACACAGCTCTATTTTGATTAATGTTACTATGGTATATATCCCTCTGTTTTCTTCAAATCCAGTAAAGTTGGGTCATGATGCTTATTAATCCACTGTGACCATCTTTTGATATAATTTTGTTATTGATGTTTACCATATGTGTATATTTTCCATTTACTATTGTGATTTGAATGAGAATGTTCCCAGTAGACTCATATATTTGAATACTTGGTCCCCAGAAGTGGAGCTGTTTGGAAAGGATTAGAAGGTATGGCTTAGATGAGGTATGCCACCATGGATGGACTTAGAGGTTTCAGAAGCTCACCATATTCCCAGTTAGTACTGTATCACTATCTCCTGTTTGTCAGTTAGATATAAGCTCTCAGTTACTGCTTTAGCACCATGCCTGCCTGCTTGCTGCCATGGACTCTGTCTGGCAATGTGAGTCCCCAAATTAAGTGCTTTCTTTCATAACTTGCTTTCTTGAACATGGTGTTTAGTTACAGAAAAAGTAACTAAGACAATGCTCCTATTCTTTGGCTTTTGCTTTTTTCTTTTTAATCTGTTTCTTCTTTCTCTGAGTATTGTGTGATTTTTGTTTTCTCTGTCTTTTACTATTTGAATAATTTTTTCTGGTGGCTGTGAGCTTATACTAAGCATTTATAACTAAGTCTACTTTCATATGACATTGTACTGTTGCATGGGTCATATAAAGAATAGTATTTCCAGTATAGTCCTATCACTTATGTATTGTTGTCATTCATTTTATTTATCCATGAGCTCTGATTATTCAATATATTGATTATTATTTTGAATAATCTGTTATGTTTTAGGTCAAATAAAAATAAATGTATTTTATGTACATTTATTTGTCTCTCTAACATCTATCTTTTTATGTACATTTAAAATTTTGGCCTATGTCATTTTTCTTCTTTAATAAACTTTTAAAAACTTAGTTCTTGGAAGGCACAGGTCATGACAATGAATCCCTTCAATATTTGCATTTTAGAAAATATTTCTCCTTGCTTTTAAAGGAAATTTCATTGGGTACAGGTTGTGGGAATTTTTAAAAATTCTACAATTTACATAGTTTACTTTACTTTTTGTTTGAGTGTTTTCAGAAGAGAAATACAATGTTAATTTTATCTGTATTCTTCTATATGTAAAGTGCTTCTTTTCTTCAGCTGCTTTTAACTTTATCCCTATCTTTGATTTCCTGTGGTTTGAATATGATAGACCATGGTATAGATTTTATTTTCTCTTCTTGTTCTATGAGCTTCCTATATCTCTGGTTTGTTGTTAATAATTTTAGAAAGTTTTTAACCGTTATGACATCATATATTTTCCTTTTTCCTATTTTTTATTGTAATAGGAATAACTCATTCCTATTATTACATTTGTTTGTGTGTGTTGGCATACATACATGTGAGGTCAGAGAACAGCCCAGTGGATAGTTCTCTGCTTCCACTGTGTGGGTCCGAGGGATTTAAGTAATGTTGTCAAGCTAGGTGGCAAGTGTATATACCCACAAAACCATCTTGCCAGTCTTCTGCCAAAGTAAACTTTATATGCAAATATGCTGACTAGCTTTATGCTAACTTGACACAGGCTAGTCATCTGAGTAGGGGGTTCCTTAATTGAGACTATGCCTCCATAAGAACAGGGTGTTAGGTAAGCCTTTGGGCATTTTCTTAATTAGTAATTGATGGGGGTGGAGGGCCCAGCCCATTGTGGATGGTACTGCCACTGGGCTGCTAGTCCTGGGCTGTATAAGAAAGCAGGCTGAGTAAACCATAAAGAGCAAGCCAGTAAGCAGCATTCCTCTGTTTGCCTCTTCCTTTTCCTGCCTCCAGGTTCCTGTCCTACCTGCTTTTGGTGATAAACTGTGTGGAAGTGTGAGCAAAGTAAATCCTCCCCAAGTTGCTTTTGGTTGTGGTGTTTTATCACAGAAATAATAACCCGGACTAAGGCATTAAGCTAGGAGAATTTTATCTATATGATAGAAATCTTATAATTTCTTTACATTTATTTATTACTTTTTGAAAATTTTATGAATATTGTATTTCCATCAACTCTACCCAACAGTTTTCGCCTATGACCTCTCCTAAGTGCTCCCTGGTCCCTTTTAGCTTCATGATTTCTTTAATTATTGTTGTTATGTATGTATGCATACTCACATAGATGTGTGTTTATATAAATGCAACCTGTTCTTTCTGTTTAATGTTGCTCATATGGACATGTGTTTGGGACTGACCACTTGGAATTATATAACCTATTAGAGCTCATCCCTAGAGAAGACTGATTTTTCATCTCTTAAGCAGCCTTTAATTACCTGTAGCTTCATTAAGGAGATAGAATACTTTTAAGGCATTTGCTATATTACTCAACCTAATTTTAATGAATTAATAGCTTACTTTATAAAGGATAAAAGATTGTTACATTTGAGCTTGGGAAATTGCTTTGTTTTATGTTTGCCTTGTTTTTTTTTCCCCCCTTTAAGGAAAATAAAGACTTTTAATTGTATAAAGATCTTACAGCTACCTGATAGTCTTTACAAATTGTATAACCACCTGTCTCCCTCTCCACCCCCTCACTCTCTCACTCTGTTGCTCTCTCGCTCTCTCTGTACATAGTTTTGTCCTGATCATCAAATCTCCCTTTAGTGTTACTGTCTTTATTTTTCTCTTTTTCCCTCCTTTTGTGACTAAAGAGGCAGTTAACAAAGGAACACAATTCGCTTTCACTTTTTCAGATATTCATCCTCTCTTGGCAGCAGTACTTTCACTGCTCCTAGTTAAAAGAGGCCACACTGAGCAAAATTAATTATTGAAGATTTCAGATATTAAAGAGTTTGAAAGAACCAGGTTCCTTACATGACAGAGTTAATACTTTCATGACTAGAAAAAGGGAAATCATTATTAACTCTGGAATTTGAGGGACTAAGCAAACTGACCATATTGGCCAATATGGCATCATATACATACAACATACATTTGGCTGTCCTTTATGGTGGGTCAGTCCAGCTTCTGTTGCTACAATGGAGCATCTGAGACTGGGTAATTCCTAAAGAGTAAGAGTTGATGCCCAGTGTTGTGTCACTTTTCTTTAGTCCCAGTACTAGGGAAGCAGAAGCAGGCGGATCTCTGAGTTCAAAGCCAGCCTGGTCTACAGAGTGAGTTCTAGGACTGCATAGTGAGACTTGAGGGAAAAAAAAGAATAAAATTTGATTTGAGTTCATGGCTCTGAAGGCTTGGAGATCCAAGAGCTGGCATCTGGCTGTGGCCTCATGCTGTGTCAACTCTAAGAGAAAGTGGGAAAGTAAGTGGGTGTGTATAGAGCACTCACCAGCAGTTGCCTTGCTTTATAGCAGCTCACCCTTGGGATACCTAATACAGCTCCATAGTAACTGCCTCCAGAATTTAAGGAGTTCCACAAGATTTGTACTCATCCTTCTCAGGATCCTACTCATCTTATAAAGGTTTCCCAACAATGCCACAAAGACAAAAAAACTTCCCACATGAATTTGATTGGGAGATGGACTGTCTTAGTCACTAGTCTATTGCTATGAAGAGACACCATGACCAGGGAAGCTCTTATGAAAAGATTTAATTGTGGGCTTGCTTTCAGTTCAGTCAGTCCATTACTATCATGGCAGGGAACTGATGACATGCAGGCAGGTGCTGGAGCAGTAGCTGAGATCTACAGAGATAGGAGGAGAGGGGGGAGGGAGGGAGGGAGGGAGGGAGAGAGAGGGGGGGGTTGATTGTGGGCTTGGCATGGGGTTTTTGAAACCTTAAAGCCCACCCCAAGTGGCATACATCCTCCAAAAAGACCTTAGCTCCTAATCCTGCTGACTAAGCATCAAAAATATGAGCCTGTGGGGGCTGTTCTTACTCAAGCCACCACATTCCGCATAGGCTTGTAGCCATATCATGATACATAATGCATTTACTCCAACTTCAAAAGTCCCTGCAGTCTTTCACAGTCTTAACACTTTAAAAGTCAGAAGTTCTTCTGAGACTCATGGCAGTCTCTTAACTGTAACTTCTCATATAAAATAAAAATAAAAAAAAACAAATCCCATACATCCAGCATAAAATGACACAGAATATATATTACCATACCAAATGGGAAGAAGGGGAGCATACTAAGGAAATACTGGACAAAAACAGAACAAACTCCCAAACTCTGCATCTCCATGTCTGATGTCAAAGGGCTTTTCAGATCTCCAACTCCTTTCAGCTTTGTTGACTGCAACACACCTCTTTCTCTTGGGCTGGTTCCACGCCAAGTCTGCAGCTCTCCTTGGCAGGTATACCACAACTCTGGCATCTCCAACATCTTGGGGTCTCCAACACAACCCAGGCTTCACAGCTTCATGCAATGGCCTCTCTGGGCATCTGCGCAGGGATACCCCTGACACATGCCTGGGTTCTGTGGTTTTCCTTAGCCTCTGAGAGAGATTCCACAACCCCTTTCAGGTATTCTTGATAACTCTAAAGCTAGAACCACGTGACCAAAGCTGCCAAGTTCTACTGCTTGCTGGGGCTGAAATTTGGCCCCCTATTTCAATTACATTTGCATCAGCCTTCTGTTTTGAATGTTTTCCTCCTCTGATTAAGCTTTCCTTTAATTCCTTTTCACAAGTTGGAAGCTTAAAGGGGGTCTTGCCCTGAGGTCAGCAATCCTTTTATTCCATTTAACTTTTTATCTTCTTGAGCACTGGACTTGGCTCCAACATTACATTTTCTAATACTCCTTTCCTCAAACTGAATATTTTGTATTTTCCTTACTCATCTTGCTCCCTTTCATTACCTATCTGCAAAAGAGTGACCACCAATAACCAAATGACATAGACAATGCTAGATTGTCTTATAAATCTCCTCTGCCAACACCATTAATCTAAAAGTCTTCAGTTTAGCTTCAGTCAGATTTTTAGGACACAGGCAAAAAGCAGCCTTACTCTTTGCCAAAATATCACAAGAGTGGCCTGTAGGCCACTTACTAATATTTTGCCCCTCTGAAATGTCTTGAGCTGGGGTTCCACAGTTGAAATTGCCCTCAGCACTGTTTTCCATGCTCCTACTAGGATGGCCCATTAAGCCCCACTTAAAGTATCCAACCAGTTTTCTAGTTCACAGCCTCAGTCTTCCATATTTCTCCAACAAACAGCACGGTCAGGCCTATCACAGAAATACTCTGCTCCCTGGTACCAACTTCTGTCTTAGTCACTATTGTACTGCTGAGAAGAGATACCTTGACCAAGGTAGGTCTTACTTTTAAAAAAGAAACAGAAAAACAAAAAGCATTTAATTAGGGGCTTGCTTACAGTTTCAGAGGTTTAGTTCATTATCATAGTGGGAGCATGTCACCATTCATGTAGGTAAGAGCTACATCCTGATCCATATTTAAACCATACCCTAATATGTTAATTTTATCTTTTCCTTAAATTGGTTCTTTAAGTAACTAGGATCCCTAATTTTATGCTTTTGTGTTAGAAATTAAATGAATTCAGTTGAATTTCTTTGTTTGTGATGGGGTATCACTATGTAGCCCAGGCTGGCCTCAAACCTGTGATCCTCCTAAGCATACCCCCAAGTACTGAGATTGCAGGTGTGAGCCACACTGCCCAGCTGAGTTCAGTTTCTTAAAGATATGGCAGTCTCTGAAAAATCCAATATTGCAGATTAAATGTGGTTTAAACTTTTAGTCTAAGAAATTAAACAGTTTTATAAAGGTAAGTTCCCTTTGTTTTTCTTATACTTAAAATATTACACATTGCAATTACAGAGTAAATGGACTTTTCACATATTTATAATCTAGTAAAAATAATCAGTTTCTTCCTTTGAGGAAGGAAACTGATGTGAAACTTTGAAGAATATGATATATTCTTATTTTCATGTATGTTCCTTAGCTATCAGGTTAGTCTGTTGTGATCTGTGACCGGACAGTTGGTGTGATATAGTCCTGTGGTTTAAAACACACACACACACACACACACACACACACACACACACACACACACACACACAAGGTACTCACACATGCACACGCTGCCAGTCCAGATGTAGAATCTTCCTCAAGAATCTCCCTTTGGGTACCCTATTCTAGAGCCCTAACAGCTGAGAAACATTGATTTGTCCTTTTACTATAGTTTTCCCATCTTTAGTGTACCGTATGTGTTCGTCCATTTTCTGTTGGTGTAACAAAATACTCAAGGCTGACACTTGAAAATCAAAAGATGTATGTAGCTCACTGTTTCGGAGATTCAAGAACAGAATACTAACATCTTGCATTAAGCCAAACTCTATTTACAACATGGTGGATGGCATTTTAGGAGGGCCACACGAAAAGTAGGGAGAAGAGAGGACATGATAATCAGGGAACCAGGGACATTCAGAGGGTAGGATGGCTCTTTAAAAAAATAAGTTTTATTTTTCTTTGAGAATTTCATGCAACATTTTTTCAGTTTTTAATTTATTTTTATTTTGAGGTTATAATTTAATTCCCAACATTTCTCCCTCCCCTTTCCTCCTTCCAACCCTCCAATATACCTCTCACCTCTACCTTCTAAATCCATGGCTTCTCTTTTCACTGATCTTTATTCCATGCATATATGTATGTACATATATATTCTTAAATATAACCTGCTTGGTCTGCATAATTGTATGTATATTTTCATTGCTGACCATTTTCTCTGCCTCAAGATCTCTTTTTTGCCCCTTTAATGATCCTTTTTTTTCTAATTTTATGACCTATCTGTAAAATCACACCCACATATATACCCATACATAAATATTAAAAGCTACAATCCAGATATGAATGACAATATGTGATATTTGTCTTTCTCAACCTGGATTAAGTCATTTAATAAACTAATTTCTGGATTCCTCCATTTAACTACAAATTTCATTATTTAATTTTTCTTTGCTACTGAGTAAAATTCTACCATATAATATTTTCACTAATCATTCATATGTTGGTAGACATCTAAACTAATTCCATTTCCTTGCTATTTTATTGCAGCAATAAATATGTATGTGTAACTACACGTACATATATTATTTATTTGTGGTAGGATGTAATGATTTCTAGAATGGCTATACCAGTTGACACACCCAGCTGTAAATGAAGGTTCTTTTCCCCACATCTTCCCTAGCATATGTTATCATTTGTTTTCTTTTTTAAAAAATACGTTTTTGTGTGTGTGTGTATGAGGACACACATTTGCCACATTGAACATGTATAAGTCAGAGGGCAGTCTTAGTTACTAGTTTTCTCATTCCTTCTTACTAGAGGCAGATCACCCTTGTTTGCTGATGAGCTGTGTGATTTTACCCTCCAAGCCATCATTTATTTTCTTGTTGATACCCATTCTGACTGGAATGAGATGGAATCTCAACATAGTTTTAATTTGCATATTCCAGATAACTAAGGATGTTGACACTTATTAATATGTTAATTGTTCATTATATCTCTCGTTTTGAAAACTGGTCATTTCATCAACTGATTTAGTAATTGCACTTGGGGGGATATGTGTTGGGTTTTTTTTTACAGCTTATATATTCTAGATATTAAACTGTCTGAAGTATCTTTTGAGAATTGTTCATTAACCAATTTATTGATCAGTAGTTTAGATTTTGCGTGTATATGTTTAGTTTTGTAGTTATTGATATATGATGTATTCTAGATATTAACTCCCTGTCTGAAGTGTAACTAGAAAAGACTGTCTCCAATTCTGTGGGCTGCTTACTCTTCTGAAAGTTTCTTCTACAATGTAGAAATTTTAATTCCATGTAATCTCATTTGTCAAAACTTTTAATTATTTCCTGTTCAGAAAACTATTTCCTAACTATGTCTTTATCTTGAAGATTTTTCCCTAGTTCTTTCGTGTTTCAGGTTTTTAATTAAGATCTTTGATCTATTTTGTGTTTAAGACAGGGTCTTTCTACATAGTCCTGGCAGTCCTGGGACTCACTCTGTAGACCAGGCTGGTCTTGAACTCACAGAGATCCACCTGCCTCTGCCTCCCAAGTGCTGAGATTAAAGGTGTGTGCCACCACATCCTGTTCTTCGTAATCCATTTTAATTTGTGTTTGTGCAGGGTGGGAGATACAGATATAAGTCCATATCCAGTTTGCCAGCACCATTTGTTGAATAGGCTCTCTTTTTACCGCTATATGTTTTGAAACCTTTGTCACATACTAGGTGCCCATGGATGTGTGGGTTTATTTCTAGGTTCTCTGTTCTGTTCAATTGATTCACATGTTTGTTTTTCTGTACCAGCTAGCATGCTGTTTTTAATCACAATTACTCCATAATATAGAATGAAGTATTCTGTCTACATAGGATTGCTTTGATTGCTTATGATATTTTTTGTTTCCCTATGGATTTTTTGAATTACTTTTTTTTAGGTCTATGAGGAATACCATTGGAATTTTGATGGGAATTCCATGGAATCTGTAGATGACTTTTGGTAATACACTATTTTCACAAAATTAATTGTGCTAATCCAGGAGCATGGAAAATCTGTCTATTGCCTAGTGTCTACTTCAGTTTCTTTTTCTGGATCTTAAATATTTCAATGTGTAGGTTTTTCTCTTAGTTGGGTTTATTCCTAGGTACTTTGAGGAAACTCTTATAAATGATATTTTTTTTCTTTATCTCTTTCTTAGGAAGTTCTTGTTGGTATATAAGTTACTAATTTGTTGTAGGTTGATTTTGTGTCCTGCAACTTTTCTGAAAATGCTTATGGATTATAAGTTTTCTGATGGACTTCATATGGTCTATTAAGTATAGAATTATGTCATCTGTGAATTGGGGAAAATTTTATTTTATTTCCTGTGTTTTATCCCCTTTATGTCTATTATCTAAATGGTCTAGCTAAGACTTTGAATACTATTTTGAATGACTTGAGATACTGGGCACCCATATATTATTCTAAGTTTTGAAAAAAATGCTCTAACTTCCCCATTTATTATAGCATTCTCTATAAATTTGTTACACATACTCTTTATTATTTGGAGATATATACCATCACTTTCTAATTTCATTGTGTGTTAGGGGGGTTGCTGGGAGATGTGGAGCTATGCGTGTATTTCCATGTCAGTATATGCATGTGTGCATGTATGGAAAGCCAGAGATCAGACTTGGGTATTGTTCCTCAGGAGCCTCCACCTTGTTTTTAGACACAGGATCTCTCAATTGCCTGGAGCTAGCCATGTAGGCTAGGCTGGCTTAGTCAAAGAGTCCCAGAAATCTACCCATGTCCACCTCCAAAGTTCTAGGATTACAAGAGTGTGCTACCACATCAGGCTTTTGTATAGGGGTTCTGGGTATTGAACTCAGATCTTTATGCTTATACAGCAAATACTTTACTGACTTATTGTCCCAGCCTATTTTGCATTCCAAATTTAAAAAATTTCTATCATGAAGTCATTTTGAATTTTATTAAATACTTTTTCTTCATCTATAAATATGATGACATCACCTCTGTTCATCAGTTTATTTATATGGTATATTACATTTATTGATTCCCATAAGTTGAATTTCTGGGGCGAAAACAACATGGTCATGATGTATGATCTTAATGTGCACTTGAAGTCCATTTACAAATATTTTGCTGAGAATTTTTGCATGAATACCGGGTAAATTGTTTTGTAGTTTTCTTTTTTAATTAAAATATTATAATTACATTATTTCTTCCTCCTCTTTACCCCCAGCTCCCTCTCAATTTTATGGTCTTTAAATGCACACACACACTCACACACACACACACACATACAAATATGTGTGTGTGTGTGTGTGTGTGTGTGTGTGTGTGTGTGTGTGTTTGTGCATTTAAACTAATAGTCCCTGTCTCAGTGAACCTTAGTTGTCTGTAGTTCTTGTCTATGGATGAGGTCCATGAGATTTTCCACTTCCACAATATCATGTCTACTGGTGTTGCCATTATTCAGGTCTTGTTTAGGCAGCAGTATTGATATGATATTATGATGGCAGGGTGAAACTTCCCTGCCATCTCTAGAAGACATAATATCACAGCAGACTCTGTGGTCCTTTGGGTCTTAAAATCCGTCTGCCCCCTCTTCTGCAGTGTTCCCTAAGGCTTAGATAGAGAAGTTGTGTTGTAGATATATCAACTGGGGCTTTGAACCCCATGATCAGTTGTTCTCTGCTTATAACCAGTTGTGGTTTTCTGTAATGGTCTCCATGTGCTGCAAAGAGAAGCTTCCTTGAGGGATGAGAATTGCACTTATGTGTGAGTATAAGGATAAGTATATAGAATGCAGTTAGGAATTATGCTATTTTAGTAGAATAGTTCTAATAGTTCCTCATCCTAAGATCCACGACCTCACTAGGCCTGAGCGATGGATAGGTTTACAGTATCAGCCATGATTTCCCTCTTGTTGAATGGCACTAAGTCCAATTAGACAGCAGTTAGTTATGAGTGGCACATTCTTAGAGATATCTTGCATTGTGGTCCATATTGTGGTTTGTAAGCATCAGAACTGAGGAAGACTATTGGCTGCTTCTATTTTTTTTTTTTTTGGCAGTTTACCATCTTCTGGTATTATGAAAACTAATCCTCAGGGAGGAGTCTTTCAGGTCAGGTCCAACTCATATTCTCCCAAGTTCTGCTTGTGAAGTGTGTGTTGTCTTCAGCCCCTTTCCCCACATCCTTAACAGCGTTTTTTTTGTCAGTTGTTTTGTTGATCTTAGCCATTCTCACTGGGGTGAAATCTCAAGATTGTTGTGATTTACATTTCCCCCATTGCTAAGGATGAACAGATTTCGAGTGGGTTTTTTTGCCATTTTTTTTCTTTTAAGAACTCTGTTCAGATCCATAGCTCAGTTTTGAATGGGCCAATTGTTTTTATTGACTGGTGAATGATCTTTTGATATGTGCCTGTTTTGTAAGGATCTCACTGGGGATTTTTGAATCTATGTTCATCAGGGATATTGGTCTGTAGCTTTTACTTTTATATGTATCTCTACCTCTTTTGGTATTAGATTAGTACTGGCTCTATAGAAGGTGGTTGGAAATGTTCCTTCTGTTTCTATGTTTGAATAATTTATGAAGGTTTGAATATAGATCTTCTGAAAGTCTATTAGAAGTTCTGAGAATCCACAAAGGCCTGAGGTGTGCTTGTTTGTTTGTTTGTTTTTCTAGGCAGGGTTACTCTGTTATAACTCTGACTGTCCTGGAACTCTCTGTGTAGACCAGGCTGGCCTTGAGCTCACAGAGATCCACCTGCCTCTGCCTCCCAGGTGCTGGAATTAAGGGCATGCACCACCACCGCCTTGCTCTTTCTGTCCTTTTTAAATACACATTATTTCTTTGCTTTTTGAAAGTATTTTTATGGGAAAATTGACGGTCTTCAGTTATATTTAGTGTTAGTGCTTGTTCTTAGCACTGTGCTAACTATGCTTTTTCTGCCAGTAACAACATAGGACAGATGACATTCACATGTTCTGCATACTTATAGGAATGCTTCCCAAATTGACCAAACCCAAAAACATTTTCAAGAAAGTAAAATAGTACAACTTTAATATGTTAAATTCTGTCATTACTCACTGTAGCTATGGCAAAGGTATGAATTAGGAGAATTGTATGGTTGTTTAACTATCAATTTTCTTTCTACTAACAAAAATGTATTGGAATGCAGATGAGGAAATGTGACCTCATTATATGGAAATCTGGAATCATCTCAAATTTATTTAAATTGCCCATGATATAATTTACAAGTGTAAATGACTTCAATAGTACATTTGCAAACACTCATTTTAAGGTACAAAGAAATAAAATGTATGGGTACTACCTTATAAGCTGGTGATATAGCTGTGGCATACTGGGCACTTTTCTAACCTCAAGTACCACATTTCAATTTTAATCTCACCTCTGCTGCTTACCATTCATGTCATTAAATCATGGCACCTGCCTTCCCTCAGATGTTGAGTATAACACACATGCAAGTGCATTATTAGGGTGGTAATATTGAGGTATGAACTATAACAGATAGGTATTAGAAAATATAATCAAATTGCTGCAAGATAAAGAGATACAGATTGAGCTTTGGAAAGTGAAAAGATAGTAGGGGAGAGTGAATAGTTAGAACCATTAAAAATTTAAGCACAGTACCATGTTACAGTACTACATTCTTAAAAGCATATTAAACTGTTTATATTTTAATGTTATTATTTAATGTTAGCACAGTTAATTGAAATCTTGATTGGTAAGATTTACATATCTTCCTATTAGGTAACAGCTAATTCTTATGTCTGACAGGAAAGTAGCATAGCGATAGAGCAGGCAGCGTCTTTCAGTGTGTTTAATAGGCCTTAATCATTGCTTGCATTTGTTTTCAAGTCTGTAATTTAATCTTTTTAAAAGTACTTTGGTCATCTGGTAAATTTCCTGAACCTAAGTGCTGCTTTCTGTATTAGAACTGTTTTAATATATTCTCAAAGAGATATAGGGCAAATGAAAGTGTGTAATGTTTGATAGGTTTTATTTTGTATGAGATTAGAACAAAGACTCTTGTAGTCTAAATAGATCTAGCAGTGGCATTTTTCCCCAATAGTGAATCAATCACAGATTCTTGTCACTTTTCAGCTTTTATGATCCTTTTTGCTACATAATTTCAACTTTACCTTGTCTTGTTAAAAAATAACACTTCAAAATATTTATCACTTACTATATACAAAACATTATACTCTATATGGATAGGACAAAAAAAGTAATATGATGTAGACCCTTAAGAATAAGAAAGAAAAGTATATATACAGATACTATAATGTACAACAGTTTGCTGCTAAATACCATGAGCTCAGTAAGATTTCAGATTACAGAAAGCATTTTTGAGCAGCTGATCAAAAATGGTTTTGAGGACACAAGAGGATTTGACTAATTCACATAGTTTGTAAATTAATATTAGCATGGAGGTATGGTGTAAGAATCCTAAAATAGCAGAGCTTACAGTGCCAAAGATTTTTATCTTTATAAATTGAAAACAATCATTTAAATTCCAGTAAATGGTTAATATCTAAACATTATCACAAAGAATATTTTAAGGAAAATATTTGTACTTTTATAATAAATGTTTTATGTATAGTGAATAATTGATGTTTTTATATTTTTAGGCCATGAATATTGTGGTTCCTTTCATGTTTAAATATGCTGTAGACAGCCTCAACCAGATGTCGGGAAACATGCTGAACCTGAGTGATGCACCAAATACAGTTGCAACCATGGCAACAGCAGTTCTGATTGGCTGTATGTGTGATTCTTTAATCTGTCTACAGGTGTTGACTTTCTTCAAGAAGGTTTCATTATATTTGAGCAGATGACCTTTTCACCACAAATACAACTTAGCATTTTGGATTTTTATTATTTTATGTGTGATTTTTTTTATCTGCTTTTCAAAATTCTTTGTATGATATGCTTTGCAAAACTTCTGTGATAAAGTAGCATGCTCCCTGTTTGAGAAAAAAATACTATAAAATAAGACATTAAATATATTACTGCCACCTTCACTTGCCTTTTTATGATACCTTTCTCAGAAAGTCAGTTGTTTTCTTGCTGTTAATATTAAATAGAAGTAGCTAATTAATCATATATGAACATTAGGGCTTTGTTAAAATATACCCAGTGACCATGACACACAAATGCAGTTTGAAAATAATAGAATATTCTTTCAAATACACTGGGGCCCCATACATTTGAAACAACACTTTCTAATACTTCAGAGATAGAAGCCGGGGCTTGCTAAAAGCACTTGACTCTTCAGGATCTAAGCCTTTTGCATTTGTTATTTGAGAGAATTGAATTAGATATTGTACACTTATCCACAATGAAGCCATCTGGGCTATTCTATATTAAAAGTATTTTAATTGGAAAAAAATCTTTCAGCATCTGAAATCTAAGGTCAAATAACACTGAAAGGGATTTATGATGATAGAAAGGTTAGTACTCATTAGAGTAGATGAGTTCCAGGCATTTTTAGTTTAAGTATTCTGTGTTATATTTATTGGCTGAATTATTCATTGTACAAAGATTTCCTGCAGCCTTGCCACTTAACACTGCTATGATTCTAATGTTTCTACTCACTACCACCCCACACTCTATTTTCTTTTGTTGTGTTAGATGGTGTATCGAGAGCTGGAGCTGCCTTTTTCAATGAAGTTCGAAATGCAGTATTTGGCAAAGTAGCCCAAAATTCAATCCGAAGAATTGCCAAAAATGTATTTCTCCATCTTCACAACTTGGATCTGGGTTTCCATCTGAGCAGACAGACAGGAGCTTTATCTAAGGCTATTGACAGAGGGACAAGGGGTATTAGTTTTGTCCTCAGTGCTTTAGTGTTTAATCTTCTCCCCATCGTGTTTGAGATGACGCTTGTCAGTAGTGTTTTGGTAAGTAATACACTTTTCATAGTAAGCTTTTATCTCACAATCTCATTATTAGCAAACGAATACTTGAAGCTGTTATGCTCTTGCATACTGTGATACCAGAAATATTATGTCATTTGTTTCATTATTTTGCCACAAGTGTCATAGGACTGTCTAAATTCTGCATCTTATTTTAGACACCTAGATTGATTAGTGCTTGTAACATTTTTTTTTCAAGAATCATGTATGTCTCACATGGATTGATGTGCTCAGAATATTTAGATTTCTATTTATCAATCCTAACATGTTAAAAAAATGTAATCTTGTAATTAATTTCTCTTTAGGCTTACCCTGTTTCAGTGTTAGAATTTGATGGTATAATTGTGGCAAGTGCAGTTTGACTTTCTTTCCTTGTTACCTTGAATAGATGGTCTAAGGTATTTGATTATTAATCCATTATAGATTTGTGTAACTTTCCAGCATCATAATTTTTATAAATATCCTTTGACTGAAATTTGCTGTTGTGATGCTATAAAGTGACAAAAACAGCAACCGCTTCTTTTTTTTTTAAGTTTTGTTTTATTTTATTGTTTTTAAAACAGTGATTTTAGAATAGGATTATTTTTTACTTATCTGAAGTGCATAGTATCTTAAATAGTACTTTTAAAGAAAACAATAATATTCTTTACAAGATTTCCATTTTACTGTTTTAGAGTAAAATGAAACTGCTATATCTATAATTTTGTTTCAAAATGTAGTTAAGCATGGTTCATAATCATATTTTACTAAACTAATTATTTTTTCATTTTGTAAAAATGCTATTTTATTCACTTTTACTTTACATGATAGAAAATGTCAGTTTTTTTACATACATGATAAATCTTTCACTTTTCTTATTTATTGGTAAATGATGAAAGTCAAAGACAATTCAATCATTTCTCATTTCTTCTTTTGATTTCTTTTTCCAGTATTACAAATGTGGTGCCCAGTTTGCATTGGTAACCCTAGGAACACTTGGTGCATATACAGCATTCACAGTTGCAGTTACACGGTGGAGGTATGGTATTTCCCAGAGGCCTGTCAAGGGGGTAGAAAGTAGTTACGGTATAGCCTATGTTTCATGCTATGTAAATCTTTGTCTTACAGAACTAGATTTAGAATAGAAATGAACAAAGCAGATAATGATGCAGGTAACGCTGCTATTGACTCACTGCTGAATTATGAAACTGTGAAGGTAATCTGTTTAAGTATCATTTCGTCTGTCTTTCACACTAAGATATATTCTGTCATTTAATTTAATAGGCACCATAAGAATATCAGATTAGGATAGGATCTCTAGGTGTGATGAAATAATACTACTCCATTTTTCTTTTCTTTAGAAATGTTCTGTCTTTCCTCTTTAGTTTTTATTTGGAAATATTAGAATTTTCCTTTCTGAATTAGTTTATAAATGATCATAAATATGTGATTAGCATCTTTATTACAAATGAATATTAGCTAATTAAGCTGACATGCAAGTTCTTTATTCTGTTTTTATCCTTCAGAGTGCCTTAACTCTTTCATTCATTTTTTTAAATATTCATTCACTTAATAATTGCTGAATTCCTCTCATATGAAAAGCATTATATTAAGTGCTATGATGGGAGACGGTGGTTAAAAAAAAGATTTTGGTGTCATTCTTGACCTCCCATAATTTTATAATCTGCTAGAAAAGTTAAAATAAGTATTCAGATAACAAGACAAAAGCGCATGATATAGTGAGGACAGTGGGAACTGAATTAAGGGCATCAGGGTAAAGCTTTGTGAAGGAAGTGTTAATTGATTAGTTAGTAAATGTTAGTCGATTAGTAAATTAGTAAATATTAATTGATTAGTAAATGTTAATTGATTAGCTAGTTAGTAAATGTTTATTGGATAAATTTTGAATACAACCTATTATTTGGAAACCTTCAGGAATACCATAATGTAATACATCGAAAGTCAATATCTATACATATATGTATATGTATATATATATTCCTGTTTTTTGACAATTTCATACATGTATGTAATGTATTGTGATTATAATCACTCCCCCATCATCCCCTTTCCACTCCTACTGAACCTTTTTTTCTTCCAAGTTGAAGTTTATGATAGGACACCAAAATGTCCATATATAAAGTGTAATAAAACTTATTAATACCAACTGCATAAAAGAATGTATATTCTAATTTGTCCATAGTTACTATTTTATATATTTATAGTATTTTAATAATGAAAAATATGAAGCACAGAGATATGATGGATTTTTGAAGACATATGAGACTGCTTCATTGAAAAGTACCTCTACTCTGGCTATGCTGAACTTCGGCCAAAGTGCTATTTTCAGTGTCGGATTAACAGCTATAATGGTGCTTGCCAGTCAGGGAATCGTAGCAGGTAATGGATCTATGGTTATCACATTTAGAGATTATTAAAAATGGGTTAATGGGAGGAATAAATGTTTTGTATTAATTGCACAGTGTGCTCAAGAAAGCACTTAGACATTTTTAGAGTGGTTTTCTTTTCCTATAAGAATGTATTTTCTTGATTGATAATTTTTTTATTTGATTAAAACTGACTTATTCATTGGATGAAAGTGCTATTTATTCATTTTATGGGTCTGAAACCTATTCTTTAGGAAAACTTTTTAAAAAATTTACCATGTAAGATTTTTACTTTTATGATACCATTTTAAAAAATGGTTTTACTAATTTGAGACATCAATCTTTTTAGTATCTAGTATTTTTTATTTTTCTTATAGGCCTGGAAAATAGTGCCATTAATTTACTGTTTAGTTCAAAGGACTTATTTTTATGATTACCAATACCTTCTAGTAGTGTCATTTATAAGAAATGACTGTCCCTGGTCTTCATTCATTCAGTGTGGTGTTCATATGAGATGTATCATCATTCTTGGTCATGATACCCATTCACTCCAATTTTTAATATATGTGCTTTTTATAAGTTTTCCTTTATTATACTGAATAAGAAATCTTTGCTTATGCCTTAGAGGAAAAAATGAAATATTTTTATCCTTCCACTTCTATTATTATCTAAATCATTCTTTTTGTGTACTATACATAGTATATAGGTATGCTTTTTTTCCATGCAGTATACACCAAGTTCCTACATAACTTAATCTATGCATTCATATACTGTGCAACATGTGTTCACCTAAATGTTGCTGATTATGTACATTTTGAACTGTGTGTCATAGAACTTGGCTATAAAACTCTGTCCTAAGCTGCTAAAGTTTATATCTTTTCTTTCTTCTTCCAATTGCATAATAAGGTGTCCTTACTGTTGGAGATCTAGTAATGGTGAATGGACTGCTTTTTCAACTTTCATTACCACTTAACTTCCTGGGAACTGTATATAGAGAGACAAGACAAGCACTCATAGATATGAACACCTTGTTTACTCTGCTCAAGGTAGACACGCGGATTAAAGTAAGTAATGTATCTAATAGCCTTTTCAAAGGAACATGAACACTGAATAATATTGTGTTGTTCCAGGAGAGTATTCTTACATTACCATGCTAGACAAGCAGCTTCCTCACCATCATTTCTTCCCCAACTCCTCACCACAAAAATGTTCCCAGCAACCAAAATATATAGGAATTTCTTACCTACATATTGGTTTGCAGTGAGGAATAAAAAGACATAATTAGAAGTGGCCTCATTCCATTTACATAAACATCCTTTCCCATAGTTTTCCTTTTCTCTCTGTTAATTAAAGACTTTGTATGCGGAGCTTACTCTAAGTAGTATGTTAAGTTGTTTTTTGTTTTTTCTTCCCTGCTAGGACAGAGTGATGGCATCTCCCCTTCAAATAACACCACAGACAGCCACCGTGGCCTTTGATAATGTTCATTTTGAATACATTGAAGGACAGAAAGTCCTTAGTGGAGTATCTTTTGAAGTCCCCGCAGGAAAGAAAGTGGCCATTGTAGGAGGTAGTGGGTCAGGGTGGGTAATTTAGTTATTTATAAAATTCTACATTATTAACTGATAATTCTGGATGTGAATTTTTATCATAGTGAAATGATTACTGTAGTTGAATGGAGCTTCCCTAATGACAACAGATGCTGATTAACCTTTCTCATCTCCAATTTCAGAAAAAGCACAATAGTGAGGCTGCTGTTTCGCTTCTATGAGCCTCAAAAGGGTAACATTTACCTTGCTGGTCAAAATATACAAGATGTGAGCCTGGAAAGTCTTCGGAGGGCAGTAGGAGTAGTACCTCAGGTATCTAAACAAAAATGTACTTTTAGACGGTGGGTAGATATATAACTATAATAATTTGAATTCAAGGTGTCAGTGTATGCTAATGAAGTGAGTAATATTAGACCTTTCAGGTGAAATTCTGCCAAAAGGAATTTCTTTTTTGAGACAGGGTCTCACCATATAGTCCTGGCTGGTGTGTAACTCACTATGTAAACCACAAACTCACAGAGTGTTATCTGCCTCGATCGAACAGACGTGGATTCTAACCCTAGCTCTAAGATTAATCAGTTCTGTGGCAATTTTCTCAGTTTCCTCATTTCTAAAATAAAGATACTATTTGTAAGAAACAATTTTATATTGTAGAAAAAAAATATATATATATATGCACCAAGCACAGTATCCACAATATAAATGTTCAAAAAATGGAAACTAATTTAACAAAATAAATAACTAATAAACAAAATAAAAGTAATTTTGATTAGCTTTCAACATATAAATTTATAATTACAAAGTAGTTTATCTACCAACCCTAAGGTTTATGCCTTATTTACCTACCACTGTGCTGTCTTCATTGTCAGACTTACAGTGCCTGATTCATTTAAAAATATTTGGTGAGTGATGTTGAGACAGGGAAGTAAATTCAAAATAAAGCCTGAGAAGACAAGAACTGGGTAGTCTTATAGGGTGTATGGTTTTACCTTGAAAGTCTGTAAAAGAGTCTGAGATTGTACCTGAATGGTAGAATACTTGTCTGTTGTCCACTAGTTGATTCATGAAACCAGTATCAGATCTCTGGTCAGTTTGAGGCAGGTTGGGCTACAGTGTGTTTCAGGCAGGTCTGGATTATATAGTGAAATTCTGTCTTTAAAAAAACAAAACAAAAAGAATGATCACATAGTGATATGTCAATTATAAAAGGTCCCCAAGTGCTCCAGCATATGGCAGTCCTTTCTATCTTGCCTTTTGCTGAAAATCCCAAATTTTAGTGGGTATAAATCACCTTGGGAGATTGTTGAAAGTCCACTTCTTTTTTTACATGCTCTGGTTCTGATTGTGGAGTTCTTTGTGAGTCTAGAAACCCCTGTTTTTTAATATATGTATCTTACACGATTCTGATAGGTGATTTATAAGACTGACTACTAAGAAACATTGACCCATACTGTTTGCCAAGTGAACTGCATTCTGGGCTGTGACCTCATTGTGTTCTGTGTTCTAATTCTTATAAGTCTATTTTTGCTATTCTGTTGGGCTATATAATGATTTCACTCATCCTTTTAAAAAATAAAACATTAAATTCACAAAAGAAGAAAAGCTGTTTGCTCTTACATTAGTAATAAAAAATTAGTTGAAAATAAAATAGATTTTTACGTATTAGATTGATGAAAAATTTTGAAATTCAGAATACCCAGTTTAGATATGTCTCTATAAAATGGGCACCCTTGCTCTTCTGAGGAAAATACTTCCTTTGGCTTTCATCAAGCAAATTGGCAATACGTACAAGATTCTAGGAAAGTGTTCTAATAATTCTGCCCGTAGGAAATTTTAGAAAGAAATTAAATGATACAAACATTGGTCTTTACACATAATGCTCACTACAGTATTATTTATAATAATGAAAAGTGGATATAATATAAATATCTAATGGTAATTGAATGCTTAAAGGACTCAAGCATCCTTGATCAAGATCAAGTGACATGTAGCCATTTTTAAGCATTAAGTTTTTTCAAATTATGTTACTGTTGTTTTATTTAACATATATGGGTATTTTGCCTGTATATAAGTCTTTATACCTTATACATGCCTGATACCTGAGGAGACCAGAAGAGGGTTTTAGATCCCTTGAATCTGAAGTTAGAGATGTCAATACAAAGTTTGCTGAAAGGATATCAAACAATACACCAGCTATATAATATAAATTAATACTTGCAAGTAGAGAAAAAGATGTAATAAATGCCAAAGTGTTGATTTTTTTCTAGATGATAAAGTAATACATTATTGAATTTCTTAAATTTGTGAACTTTATTTGTATATTTAAGGTGCATACCATGTTATAAGATACATACAGGTAATAATATGGTTACTTAACTCAATTATCAGCTGCATTATTTAACACAGATACCTATATTTAGCATGTAACAAAAATATTTAGCAAAAATCATGAAAAAGGTCCATTTGGGTTTTGATTTTTGAGATTTTTGAGTCTCTGTAGTGCAGGTTAGCATCAAGCTCATGATACTCCTACTTCTGGCTCCCGGGTCCTGGGGCCACCATACTTGTTTAGATAATTTTTATTTTATCCATTTTTGTTGTATTTTTCTGTTTTTCAGTTAGCATTTGTTAATTTCTTCAGAATATAAAATAGTGTAGAATAAATAGTTCTGTGTATAGAAATTTGAGCTTATTTGGTACCATTTCAGTGTGAGAAATGTATGTTAATAGTAGATAAATAAATGATTAGAATATTACTTGACATAATATCCGAAATTCTAATCCCAAAAATTGTGTAAGGAAGACCTTTATTGGGTCTTCTGGTAAATATTAACAATTACAGTCATTTTATTTCACCTTACTCTCAACAATTCAGAGGCTGGGGAAAGAATGGGAGATGAATGCTCACTTGAAATTATCTTTAGTATCCCATGTCAGAACAAGCTGAATTATCAAATGAAAACTTGCAGAGAACTTCCTCTAATAAATACATAGATAATGCACAAATTATTTGTTTTCTGAGTTTCAAGTCTAAAGTAAAAGCTTATAAATACAGGGAAATATACTTAGTCGCATCAGTTATAATGGAAATACTAATGTAAACAAAATGTGCATTTCAGTCTGAAAGTCACAAGTGAAAATGAGTAATAACCAGAGTTGCTAAAGCTGTGGAGATCTAGTATCCTTGCATGCCACTGAGTAGAGCATGCTCATACATTAGTAGTTGCTGTTTTTGCAGGACAACTGAGCAATAATATTACAGGGTAATCATAAACTTAACTGTTGACCTATCAGTCGACATGTAGGACTCCTTCAAGCATAAATACTCAGGTGTTAGAAGCCATTCGTATAATGCTATTTTATTCCAACATGTTAATCACAATAATGTACATTAATAGGAGAATAAGTAAGTTATTTTGTAGTATAAAATGTATAACTGTTAAAAGAGTGAAGTATGTTTCTATTATTCAGAATGGACAATATCTAGCGTATGTTAAATAGAAAACGCAATTTACAAAACAGTATGTGTAGACTGGGTTCATTTTATTGAAAAAAAAACACATGGTTAAGCATATAAATATCTGGAAATAAGTCTGGAATGAACACAGCAAATTATACATGCTAATTAGCTCCATGAAGGCACCTGAGACTGTAGAATCCTCATCAAATAAAAGAGATTATCGTGGTTTGCTGTTTAATGTTACTTTATGTCTTCACAATTATTTAAATTTGTATAATGAACATATATATATATAATATATATATACATATATATATATTTTATACATATACACACTTGTGTGTGTCTATACACATCTGCTTCAGGATGCTGTCCTCTTTCATAACACCATCTACTACAACCTCTTATATGGAAACATCAATGCTTCCCCGGAGGAAGTATATGCAGTAGCAAAATTAGCTGGTCTTCATGATGCAATCCTTCGAATGCCACATGGATATGACACACAAGTAGGGGAACGAGGACTCAAGCTATCAGGTAATCAAAGATTTTAAATCTTCTTGTATATTCTCTTCAAACTAATTTGCTGGAGCCATTTATATTATTGATAGAAGCTCTGGTATATCAGTGTTAATGTATAACTCGGAAAGCCAAGCTTTTACTCTTTCCCAGTAGAGTTGAGTCATTTAGTACTGAATAGTGTATCTTTCTTATTTCCTAGGTGAAGTTCAGTTGTTTAGACCTCCTTAAACTTGGTTCTGTTTATTTTCTTATCTTTCTTAGCTCACTGGTGAAAGAAATTTTGAGGCTTGTATGTTTCTGTGTAATCTTTAACTGCAAGATGATATGTTTAATGATAACTTTAAATGACTGAATTTTTAATGATTCATTTATTTATGACACTTATGAAATATATACTATGGGTAGCTCCTATACTAAATTATTTATAAGTAAATGGGCCTATTGTCAAGAAATTTGTGATCTATTAGAAAATTTTTATTTAGGTTAAGAATATTTTAAACAAAGATTTTTCTAGTTAAGTTAGTTTGTGGTTTTTGTTTAGTCATAACTTAGTAATAGAAGATGTTTACCATTTCACTCTGCCTTATAATGGTTTATATAATTTGCCATTGCAATTAAGAGAAAGTATTATGTATTTGGTATATACACCTTTATTTTGAAAAATGCTATGAAATAACATCTTATCTCAAAGCATCTTTAAATATTAGTAGATTGGGGCCTTTTTATATTAATACATAAATTTAGATACTCATGGTTTCATGTCTTGAAGTTTTCCAGTTTCCGATATTAGATTTGTCTTTTGCTTTGTTGATTCTCTGCTATTGGATATGTTTTATCTAAGTTTGTTACATATTGAAATATCATATGTGATAAACATGTTCTGATGAGAACAATTGAAGAATCAAAGTGATCTCGTTTTTATTCATATCACTGACATGAATCAGAGAATCATTAAAATTGCATTTGTATTCCAGAGAATATAGTTTGTCAAAGGATATTATATATATATATATATATATATATATACATATATATATATATATATATATATATATATATATTTAGACTGAACAATTCAGTAAAATGACGAATGATAGAATTTAGGTAAGTGTTACAGGTATATCTTGATGATTGTAATCAACAGAAATACTAGAAACAGAATATTCCTGTATTGTGTTTCCTTAAATTAAAACTTTTCTTTTTTCAGGAGGTGAAAAGCAAAGAGTAGCAATTGCAAGAGCCATTTTGAAGGACCCCCCAGTTATTCTCTATGATGAAGCTACCTCATCATTAGATTCAATTACTGAAGAGGTAAATGACAATGAAAATAACAAACTTTTTCCTTGGAAGCTTGAGTATAATGTCTGCATTACTTAGTGTTTTGAATGAATTTCAGTAGGAGGTATTATAAAGCAAAATACCTAACCCCTTCTTCCCCGATGGCAAGTGTTAATGAATGCTACAAAAGCAGATAGCATTGAAGTAGATAATAATACATTGTTACACCTATTCACAAATGTACTTCCTTTTCGAAGTATGTAATACCCTATGCTATTATTATATTATGCAGTATACTAATGAAAGAAGAAAGTTTAAGTCACTGTCTTATTGTCCATTTAGCACTCCTTAATAGAAGTCATATAAGTGACTATGACACAATACGTACCAGAATGCCTTTCACTTACTAGGTACATACAACCTTAGAACTGGTATTAATTTGTATTCATTTCACAAAAGTGTTATATAATAGCAAGACTTTTGTGACAGTGATGTCATGATACTATCCCAACAAGTACATTGCATCTTATAACAACATCTTTACATTACACACAAAAGTCTCAACAGCAATGATAATTTCATGTAGGCTATCCTACAACAAAAGATAGGCAAATGTTGCCAGTTGCTACTTTTCACTGCATGAATGGTATAAACCTAATAACATAGAAGTCTGCTTTCAGCTTTACTGGCAATGTGATGTAATATTTACATGTGAGATTAAATTTTAGGGATCATTATTATTTTATCAGAAACAGACATAAAATAATTCAAAGTGAATTCATTTGAGAATTTATTATATTTTGAGTGAACATTGAATAGGACTAGATCCCATTCAAAAGAGAATAGCCACTTATGAAAACTTCATACGTAAATATATGGTGTATGAGTTAGAAGCTAACAAAATAAAATTTGTAACAGCAGTTTTAGGTGAAATAGCATTATTATGACAGGAAATATAATCCATTAAGCATTTACAAAGAATTCCTCAGGAGGAAATTTTGATAGATTTTAGTGAGTTCTTTTTGTAGGTGCAGTGCACTAAGAATTTAAGTTTTTATAGGTAGAAAAGTAGAGACTTTACAAAGAACAGTTTTTTTGTTTGTTTATTGGCCCTATACTTGATCATTAGTCTGTCCTAGTAAAACATAAGGTCTTCTTTTCATAAAACTATCTGCTCTCAGTGATTTTCTGCTTTTTTAAAAAATGAAATATTTAGAAATACCTGTGGGAAGCCAGTGAGTGTATCTCCATCACCCACAGTGTTATCTCCAGCCAAGTAGCTTTCTTTAGGCCCAGGTCCCCAAAGATAGTGGAATACATATGTAACTGTCTTCCACTTTATAGTTTATGTCTTATACTTTATAGACAGTAAACAAAATCTGTTTTCTAGAATGCATTAAGAACTCAAAATGTGGCCAGGCACAGTGGAATACATATTTAGTTACAGCAGTTTAAGGCCAGCCAAATCTACACCGTGAGTCTTGTACTAGCCAGGGCTATATGCTGAGACCCTGTCTCACAAAACAAACAAGAACTCAAAATGGTTTTGAAAAAAAAAAAAAACTTCCTCAAGTTAAAAGTTCATGAATGTGTTTTGCCTTTGAACTAAGGAAGAACAAATGTTCCTGTATGCTTTTAGACTCTTCTTTGATTTTATTCTTTATTTTCTCTTCTTCCTATTGCTTGAGTACTTCCTCATTTTAGTTTTGTTCTTATTGATAAGATTATATATGACTATGCTCCTCTTACCACTGGATTTTGTCTTTTTTAAAACATAGAAAATATCTCCTCTCAGGTACATGTGGCATGCTGCCTATCTAAGTGATCATTTTGTTTTAGGATGGTGTATTCATATTTACTTCCCAATTTTCTTTGATTTTTTTTCTTCTTTTTTATTTCTTTTAGTAACTGTTAGAGGTGAAATATTTACTATTGGTATAAATTCCTAAGTTCCTTTAGGAAAGGTGTGATTGTTTTAATTTACATTAACCTAATAAGAGCTCTGGTTTAGTTTTCTTCTACTGTTGTCAAACTTGTAGACTATTCTTGGTGCCATGAGGGATGTGGTCAAGCACAGAACTTCTATTTTCATTGCACATAGATTGTCTACAGTGGTTGATGCAGATGAAATCGTTGTCCTGAGCCAGGTAAGAAATGAACTTTAAAAGTGAGATTTCATTGCTACTCAGCCTTAATTAGAGAAGTTTCTCTCTGCAATGAAAGGTGGTGAATGCAGGGACTCATGGCTGCTCAAGGTGCAGAAAATAAAAGTTGCGAGCTCAGCCCTAAATATACACATTTATACTACTCCCTCTAATGCTCAGAGAACATGAAGGAATGGTTCAGGAGTGAGGGGATTAAGAACCGGAAAATAGGACGAAAGGCTATGAACGGTGTTTCCTGGCCATGACACAGCCATTGTAATCACGATATTACAGCAGCTACAGCAATACAGGAGGGACTCAGGGTCATACTCTTCATCAAGGAACTATTGACTACTTATGTATTCTAGGAGAGGGTAGTTAATTGTCTTCATTTGTGTATCCAAAGGTGAATCCATCAGACTTCAGTGAGACTGCCCTGGTAAAAATCAGTGGGTCACACAAAAAAGACAGGGATGAAAGGAAAAGGGTAGTGGGGTGAGAATAATCAGTAAAATTTATATATATGTATGAACTTATCAAAGAAAATTTAATGGAAGCTATAAAAAGGAAAAATGAAAGTATTTGAATAATATTTGAAATAGTTATAGGTACTCAAGTTTTAATTATTGTATTTAATAAAATAATACAAAATTTTGTGTTCTTTAGATGAGATTGAATCCCAATAGTATTCTGGTTTTAGTCCCTTTTGTAGGAAAAAATTCATGAAATTTCCAAGAAGGATAAACTATATTAACTCACTCTTTATTAAAATACTAAAAGCAAATGTTTGATCAGGAAAATATTAATTCTTCATGATAGAAGCATATTATCAAAGGTTGTCTATATAAAATAATTTTTCTGCATTTATTTTTGCTCTGAATAGATCTTTGCACAGTCTTTTGTGTATTTTCATTGTTCTATTGCTGTATATATAACTTCAATGTTTTAAAAAACCACAGTAAAATGAAAATAATCAAATTCAAACATGACCACTTACATTTTATTTTATTTTATTTACATTACATTTTATTTTAAAATAAGAAAATATAATATCCTATTTTATCTCTTGAGGGAATTGCTATACAAGCTTACTATCTAAATATTCTCAGCAAATCAAAATATCATTGTTGTGATTGGCAGATTTGAAAATTTTTAATTATCTTTACTCCTTTCTGTACGGATCTCTTTTCCCCACCTCTTAGTATTTGATTATGTCTAACACTTCAGTTTTTCATATCACATTCACAACCTTTTTCATCATTATCTTTTTCTTCTAACCAATACTTCAATTCTTTATCGTTTTGGAAGTCTATGTACTGAGAGTTAGAGAAAGGAAGCAATTATGTACTTTCTGTAGTTTGAGTTATCAAGAAGAACTTTTTTTGTGATGCTACAGATTGAACTCAGAGCCTTATACATGTTAGCAAGTGTTCTACCATTGAACTATATCCCAGTCCAAGTGGGTCTTTTTTTATTCTATTAAAACTTAGAGACAGTATTCAGTATTGTGATGTCTATACTCTTTACTCTACAAGGGATTTGTGTGCTTGTGATTTTAAGCATGTTAGTTTGATCATAGATGTTTATATTATTTAGAAAACAAGATGGTTTTTCCCAATATGATTATACCAGAATGTCTTAAATGGTAAGTTAAACCTTACTATATCTTTGATATTCAATAACGTGAAATAAAATCAGATATTTTTGTGCCTTTTTAACTAAGCTTACCAATTGTTGCAGTCATGCTCTCAGAGCTATTACTTAGTAATGGAAAATGTTGAAATTTCTAAGCAAATGATGTATTTACATGTGTCTATGCAGTTATATCGCAACATTGCCCCTTGAATTTTGAATTATAATTAGATGGTACTAATGGTCATAGCATCTGTATCTACACAAACCTCCTTGGTATTTTTGTTTGTTTGCTCTTTAATTGCTTAATTATGTGACCTTATTTTCAACTGGTGATCTGTCTGTCACCTCAGGCATTCTGTCAAAAATAGCTTATAATATTTGTTTAAATATTTGTATAAAATTTGTTAAGATGGCATATCTACAAGACATATGATTGAACATGGAGGATTAGACACACTTATCTCTCCTTTTCAATCCAAACTGAAACAAAAGTGAAGGAATAAAATAAGTATGATTATAAATCAACAAAGATACTAGAAGAGGAACTGACAGTGGACAAAGAATGTCATCAAATACAAGGAAGATGTTAAGCAGGTAGATGAGAAGGACTAAGAAATTTGAATACTATGATGTAGGGAGAAAGCAATAAAAAAGTGGCTTGAAACCTGAAATGTCTCAGAAATTGGAGGCATCCGGGTATTGTGGAAGTGAAGGTGAGTATGAGGCTGGAAATAGCAGAATTCATGTTTATATAAGAAATAGAGGCCAGGCCTGTTGACACAAGCTTGCAATCCCAGCTACTAGAGAGGCTGAGCCTGGGCAATTTAGTAAGACCCTTTCTCAAAAATAAAAGCGTAAAAGAGGCCTGATATATAGCTAACGGTAGCATGTGTGAAACCTTGGGTTCAATTCCCATTACTTTTAAAACAATTTCTAAGGCTTTTTCTTACCTTATTATCTGCTGCTTACCCCCTGCCAGCCTTAGCCAAAAGTTTGCCAAAAGTTGTTTATTTCTACCATCACCTTCCTTCATCAGCAGATAATGGGAGGGCCCTTCTCTAGAGAAACCAGAGTAATTTCTCAAAAGATTATTAATGTTTTGGTCTGCAATATGATGGCCAGGTGTCCAAATGATCATCCTACCACAAAGTGTGCCAGTTGGGAAGGCCATTCTCATGCACACAGCCTCCAGTTAGCCTTTTCATGTTCCATTCTTTGGTGTTAGAAGAGAATAAATGATGATCTCTAAAGCAAACAGAATGAAAGGGGTTCAATAAAATACGTAGACAATGCAAAGAGCTGTAAGAAATACTTTAGGATATCCCTAGAAGTCATGAAAAACAAAGCATTTCTAAAATAATGACAGGTGCTATTCAGAAATGGAAGCATTTGGCATGATTTCTGGGATATACTATTAAATGAAAAAAGTGAAGTGTAAAAGACATGTTGTATGCCATCTTTTACAAGAAAGATGGAATGAGGGGAGAATATATGTATATGTGTTTATTTTTCCAAAGGCAAACTCAAGAAGGATAAAATAGAAACTAAAACAGTTGACTATCTATAGAATTGAGACAGAAAAGGTTTGCACGACATGAACAATAAGATCTTTCTGAATACATATGTTTACACTTATTTTTCTTTTGAGCTGTTTTATATATTCAAAAATATTATATACACATACATATGTTTCTATGTATGCACAGCCCCAAACATACTGACATGGTAAGAAAGCAGAAAGAAGTCTACTATTTGGTGTGCTGAAGAGGACTACTGGGAGGGATGTGGAGGAGAGTGATATGTATGTATTAACATGTCACAGTGAAGCTCATTATTTTGTGTACTAACTAAAAAACACAGATCAAGGTTACAAAACATAAAAAATAAACACTGATAACCACACAGAAAATAATAGAACCAATCCATGTTATTTTTAACACTCCATTTATATGCTCTTATTAAATGACCTAATTTGCTTCTCTGTTGCTATGATATAACACTGACCAAAACCAACTTGGGGGAAGTAAGGAACTACTTGATTTACAAGTTACAGTCTGTCATTGAAGGAAGCTAAGGCAGGAACTTAAAGCAAGTCAACAGAGGAGTGCTTCTTGCTGGTTTATTCCCCCTGCTTACTCAGCTTGCTTTCTTATATACCCCAAGACTACCTGTACAGGGATGGCACCACCCATAGTGTGCTGGGCCCTTCCACATTAATCTATCAAGTCAATGCTCTTCAGCTTTCCCTACCAGCCAATCTTATGGAGGCATTCTTTCAATTGAGGTTCCTTTTTCCCACATGTCCCACACTTGTGTCACGTTGACAAAAACAAAAAAAAACAAAAAACAGACAAATCTAACTAGGGTATTTATTATATCCAACACAAATATATTATAAGGATAAATAGTCTAAATGAAATAGTTGGTAATTTTATGGAAGTGCCCATTTTGAAATTATTTTGTATATAAGACTGAGCAGCATATACTGAGTAACTGCACTGCTCTTAGAACAGAGATCTTACTTGGGAAAAGAAAGATGCAAGTAAAAAAAATCATTATAGGAAAGGAAGACTCTCACAAGATTATGTTTTAACAGAATTAACCATATACATTCCTGATACGAAAAGTATTTTAATTCTCTCCACTGAAAAAGCCTAAGAGCATGAAAGTCTAAAAGTAATGAGCATTCCCAGCACACAGATTTTGGGCACTAAATTACTGTTTCTCACTAAAAGGAACCAACCCTCCTTTGATAAAAGCTGATCTGGAGCAGGAAACTAATGAACACATGTCACAAGGACACAGGAACCACTTTGAATGACCTCCCACTGGCCAAATGTGCGATAATTAGAGCCGTAAAATGAATAATGGCACTAATGAGTTGTAACACACTGAACAAAAAAAACTAATTCCTGCATCCACGATGATACTTTTAAAACAAGAAGTGCCAAGAGGGAAAGGAAAGCCCTTCTTTAAGAATACCACCAGCCAGCCTGTAGAAGGAATGGGAAATTTAGAAAATCAGATTTTGCAACCACCATTGTAATAATTGTTTTAGAAAACAGGTAACACTGGCTGGTAAAGCAGTTGAGGACTAGATTATTCAGTCAGTTTGAAAGCAAAACCCAAAGAGTGCTTATTAATTGCAAAGATATAACTTGATGGTTAAATAGAGAAATTTTGTAGATACTTGTAACCACATGATCAAATTTCATATCAGTAATGGAACAAGCTTACTTCCTGTACCTCCTGATGTGATAAAGGCATTGAGGACATATTACCCTTTTTAAAAGTTTCTTTTTATTTTTAAGTGTCAGTCTGTGGGGTAGGAGGACTGTATATTTGAGTGCAGTGCCATAAGAAGGCCCTAGATCCCCTGAAGCAGGAATTACAGGCCATTATGAGCTGCCCAACTAGGAACCCAGCTCAGGTCCTCTGAAAGACTAGGAAGAACACGTAACAACAGCTAATCATCTCTGGCCCCACATGACCTATATCTAATTTTAAAAGTTTAACTTGGATCTAATAATCAGGAACAACTAGATAAATCCAAACTGAAGGGCAGTCTTTATAAGAAAAAAAACTATTAACCATTTAGACCTGAACATTTGAGAAACTTAAGTGCCACAAGAGAGAAAGTAGGACACTTAGAAATTCAGTGCGTGGATGCCGGCAATATTCTTATTTCTGCTCAGCACACAGCGTTGTACTCAATAAACTATTTTAAGATTAAAAATATTTAAATTCAATGTGTTCGTTTTCTTCAGATCCTATATGGAAAAAAATCAATAAAGAGAATTATTGTTGTAGTAGTATGCTGCTGTGTGGGCTCTACAAGGAAGAGACGGAGGCATTTTATAGGTGCAAACCCTTCCAGACCTCAGCAAGAGGGAACCACCACACTGGACAGTGGAAACCTGAGCGTCTGAGCTCAGGTGTTTTCAATGATACAGAACTCATCAGCTCTTCTACTGATAGCACATGCAAATCATTAGCAGTCAAACACCCCTGACAGAAATCTAAGACCTGCAAGCAATACAAAATGCCAAGACCTGGGGAAACCGTCACCCAACAGTGCATACAACAATTACTTTATACATAACTATAAAAAACTTCTACAACAAATTGTAATAATTGTTAAAGTTTGAAAATGAAGTATATGTTAGATAAGAGTTTCATGTCATTGCTAAATTTCTTGGCTGTGATATAATTACACCAGGCATGTAAGATTATTCCTTATTTTTAAGATATACATATTAATGAAATATTTAGGAGTATAATATAATTGGGATCTACAACTCATTCTCATATTGTTTGACAAAAGAAAATAGCATATACGTATAGGTAAATTCTCCTTATTGCGTGTGTGTGTGTGTGTGTGTGTGTGTGTGTATGAGAAAGAGATGAATATAAAATGAACCAAAGCAAGTATGGAAAGGAAACTAAGCAAATGAGGGAGTCTAAGTCTAGGAAGAAAAAACTGATAAAATGTATATAAAATCCCAGTGCCTACATGATTCAATGAGAAATATGTAGTTAAAAAAAAAAAAGAAGTCCAGTGATGGTGGCACACACCTTTAATCCCAGCACTCAGGAGGCAGAGGCAGGCGAATCTCTGTGAGTTCGAGGCTAGCCTGGTCTACAGAGAGTGAGTTCCAGGACAGCCCGAGTTACAACAGAGAAACCCTGTCTCGAAAAAAGAAACAACAAGAAAAAATAAATGTGTAGTTATAAAATAAACGACACAAACTTTGAACATAGTCATAACAATAACAGAACAGAACAGAACCAGAATTTGTGATACAAGTGGTGTAATTGGAAGAGTGAAGAGCTCAGCAGAGGGAATGTGGGATGACCAGAGTGCTGACTCCAACTCCCTTAATAAGTTGATAAATAATACCAGAAATCAATAAATCAAGAAGCAGTATAACCATATACATGTGCAAATCCAGTACTAGGGCATTGGCGCAAACAAACTTCATTAATATTACAGAAAGGATATATTTGGAAAAATTCTGTCAACAGGAATACCAATGAAAATAAACTCTTTTGTCTTCTTAGTGTTTAACAGTAGCTATCAAGATGCAAATTAATTGTAAATCAAAGTTTGGAATCCATGCCAAATCAATGAAATTCTGTGTTTAGTAGTCACTGTTAACAAAAAGAGCTACTGGAAGATGTAAACTTCATGCCATCTTCTTTATTTCATGAAATTTTATTTCAAAATTCACATGGATTTTACAATATTGTTTTTAAATCCTTTAAATCCCTGTATAAATGACAGTACTTTTGATTTGAACATTTGCTGATTACAGAAAATAAGCCTTTTTAGGATTTTAATCTTACTTTTATACCTTTCAGAATGAAAAATAAAACAGTAAAGCTTTATTTTCTTTATGTAAAATGGTGTTTGTGGTATTGGCAATCTCGTGGTCTTTATTTACTGGTACTGGGTAGTTCAGCAGTGAGGAAGCATTCCTACCTCAGATTTTCCTATAGGGGCTATGGATGAGGAATTAGAAGAGGTATTTTAATGAATACAGGTCCTTCAAAATCTTTCCTTATAGATTACTATATGGTTTTAGGTTTTATGCTAGTCAACTGACTTTGCTCCACGTTTACCTTTTAGGGGAAGGTAGCTGAACGAGGTACCCATTATGGTCTGCTTGCAAACTCTAGCAGCATCTATTCAGAGATGTGGCATACACAGAGCAGCCGTATACAGAACCATGATAACTTTGGTTGGGATGCAAAGAAAGAAAGTCTGTCCAAAGAGGAGGAACGGAAGAAACTCCAAGAAGAAATTGTCAACAGTGTGAAAGGCTGTGGAAATTGCTCCTGCTAAAGCACACAAGACATCTTTTTTGTCTTTCTTTTTGTTGTGTTGTTTGGTTTGGGAATACACATTTGCACTGATAAAAAACTAGTTCATAAAAATGCAAATCATACATTTCCATTCCTTTAATCCTATTAAATAAGATTTATTTAAAGGAGGATTTGATTTTTATGTCTTTCACCATCTTTTGAATATAATTATCCCTAAATTTTTCTTGTTACTACCCTAATTGTGCTCAGTGCATAATTTTTGTTACCATTTGATTTTATCCTATAACTGTTTTTGAAGTCTGATGTCCATTTGATATTAATAACCAGATTTATTAAAGAGGTTTCTGGATTTATGTAGTTTTAAAAACCTCCTTTATGCTGACAAGTTGTAGGGAGAGGTTTCTTTTACTTAAAATTAAACAGGAATAAAAAGAGAAGAATGTAGTTTTTTTTTCTCCTTTTCCCTCCCTCCATTTATAGTTACTTGCCAATTTGAAAATTGGTTTGCACACATTTAAAGTTGGACCTTACCAATAATTAGCTGTATTTATACTTTTAGCATTTTATTTTTAAATACCTATATTTCTGTGGGGGGTGATTCAAATTTGTTTGTAGAATATTATCTTTAATCACCACTGCAACTCTTCTCTAGTGATTGCAAATTTTATTTTTTCCCCATTTTTTTGTTTTGGACCAAAATTTACTGATTTTTCTTTAAAGTCTCACAAACCTTGATGTAATTTGAGAGTTGGTACTATACTGGGAATGATCCTAAAAGCTTAGGGAATTAATGGCCTTTCCTATTTCCATCTTAAATGCACTGCTTTTGCTATCTGAAGTTATTCAAAGAAATGAGTAAATAGGATGTCATACATCCATACATGTATATGTCTGTGTACATGCTCATACATGTATATAAATCAGTGTCCACTTAAAATTATTAAAAATGTTTGGTAAATAGAAATGGATTCCATATATACATATACATATACATATACTCTTTAAATGATCAGATCTCTTAATCTATACTGACACTTTAGAATTGCTGTTTATTGTTAAGTCTTTTTCTTACCTATTCATAATTTAATGAGTTCTGTTAAGTCTAATGTAAAAAAGAGAGTAAGCGATACAGTTTTACTTAGACAAAATAGGAAAACATTTTATGTGTTAGAAATAGTTATTAAAATGATGATACACATTCACTTAAAAAGTTGTTCTCTTAAGCCAGGCATGGTAGTCTACATCTGGACCTCCAGTGTTGGGAGGTTGAGCCCAGAAGTCTGAGGCTAGCCTGGGCAATATAGTGAGACCTTGTTTCTTAAAATGGAAAAAAAAATTTCTTTTGTTTCAGTATGAATTTAATTTGTTTGATAGTACCCATTCAGTTTGAAACACGTATGTATCTCATGAATGGCCACATAATTATATGTAATGTGGTTTTCTTTCTCAGGAAAGTCGTAAACTGCTTATTACATTATGGTTTTAATGTGTTCTTAAATGGTAATTTAGTTTGGGAGAGATTAATATTTTTTGATTTGTATTATTGGTATTGGTGAATAAATATCTTCTGTTTTATAAAGATAGTTTGATAATCTGAGGCCAGTATTTCAGTTAGTCTTTGATACCAAAGTAAGTTACACAGGATCTTGCTTTTTAAAGTTGAAGGTAACACAGCAGTGTGTCATGGACTGAAAGCTAGATTTTTTTGTTTGTTTATTTTGTTGGTATTTCTGACTCTTGAGATATAGCTATCAGTGCTGTTCTCAAGTGGGAGAGGGATAAATCAGTGGATTTAGTAAGTGGATAAATCAGTTACATTACTGGAGATGGGATTAAAGATAGAATTTTGCTTCTCTGTTAATTCCTACGTTTGCAGCGATGCTGATGGAGATAGATGATAGAACTCAGTTTCACAGACAAGCAGATACATAATAATCATTAGCAAGAATTCTTCTTGAAGTGTACATGTAGCAAGCAGTGTGGAAAGCAAGTTATTTTGTCAGATGGGAACATTTATTCCAAGAAAGTAGGAATATTTTAAAGGTAGGGATAATTTCTCCACTAAGATTTCTGAAACTATTTTCTTTTCATATGATTGTAGGTGCTCCCTAAGCCACTGTAGTCATTAACCTATCTTTTCCACTAACAAAACTTAAATTATCTGAAAAAGACAAATACTGTAGAGGCCATAACTAAGTCTTAAAGACATCATTTTTAAAACTACATCATCTTTAGGTAGCTCTATAGAGAGAAATAACAGACAGATTAAGATGAAAAAAAAAAGCTTCCTGGGATGATTCAGTCGAAATGCCAAGCAAAGGGCATTTAATTATAATGTACTAATTTTACATCACAAAATTACATAATTATACAAAAGGATAGTGTGTATGAATTTTTAAAAAATCAGTGTTACAGCAATGTTTTTTAATGTATTGGGAAGAATAAGGTTTCGTTTTAAAATGTAAGGTCTGAAAATAGAGCACGATGATGGGGTTTATTTCTTACATCTCTTTATTTTGAACATTTAAAAATTTACTTTCTTCCTAAGGAAATCCCAGTTTATAAAAATTAACTTGAAACCAAGGTAATTTAGGATACTCATAAAAACTGCGCCAGATGCCTCACTGATCATCCTTAACAGAACTATCTTGGTGTGCAGATGGGCTTATTTGGAAATTGTTAACAGCTCAAGCCAGGGTCACTTGTGATAGGTCAGATGTGACCTTCACATCTGAACATGAACAAGCTCAAGATGTGCATTTAATTTTGCTGTGCAGGGGTTTGCACCTTTTATATACCTTAAGAGAAATATCCTAGCTTTCCCTTCTGTGTTGAAAGGTCAGGTTGTGAGGATGGCTGTCTTTTAAAACTGGTATTGCTCTAAAGGCCAGGTATTTAAAAACTGTATGATTCCTTATTTCTAGATCACTTTTTCCATACTTCCATTATGTTTTCATCCTTCATACTTGGTGAATACATCACCAAGTAGCAACCTTTGCCAGTATATATTCCTATTTCCCTCATAACTTGATTACAGGATATTCTGTTGAATTTTAGCAGTTAAAAGTATTTAAAAATGTTTGTAATTATAGTTTTGTTTTAATTCTAGAAATATTCCTTTTCCCTTCTCTGAGTGTACTGGTTTGGAATGTAAACTGTACAGTAAATCACAACATTGAGGGAAACACTCTGGATAAAGCTGATTAAAACAAAACATCTCAGCCGAGAATGCCCTTCCCACAATTCTCTTGTTTATAGCAACCTGTACAGATAATCATTACTGAATAAACATGATGTCTTTGTGCCTAGAAATGAGTGTCTGATTGAAATCACGTTTCTGCAATGTTTGGGAAACCAACGTTATCTCCCTTATACACTCAGAATAAATTCAGGTAATTGCTAAGCACTCTGGGAATATGGCCTTGCAGCTTTAGACAGAAGGTGAAAACTTGGCATTTTTTCAGAAGAAAAGTAAATGTTTGTAGAGCTCAGAATGTAGCTACAATGGTGGCAAATTATACTGGTTAGTTTAGCAGTAAGCTGTCATTTGATATCCAACAAATAAAAGGTCCCTAGTTTTTACTTGTCCCCATTACAACTGTCTCAGTTGTAATGGTTAGGAGGGAAACCCTGGGGTGGAGAAATGTCTTGCCTGCATTTTGATTAGCTAGGTAGAATTTGAAATGAAATGTGTATTCTAATTAAAAATAGATTGGAACTTTAAAAAATACAAATTGTTTTCATATTTCATGTTCTCATATAGCTACATTAAAATGTTCACTGTTGTCTTTCTGTTTCATAAAACTATGGGGTTTTAGAGTTGGAAGGTGTTTATAGGTCATTTAATACTTTTTTTTTTTCATTCAAGAGAAACCACTGCACTAGAGGCGAAGCTGGGATGAAAACTCCAGTTTCTGATAGTCGGTTCTTGTGCTGTACCACATTTCCACTCAGAAATCACATTTGAAAACAAATTGAAGGGTCAGAATTGAGAATGGAGAAGTAAGAGTTCTGCAGACCCACTCTCCAACAAAGTAACAATTTAACTGTTTTAAAAGGCTGGAGAGATGATTCAGACCTTAAGAACACATACTTGTTCTTGCAGAGGATCCAAGTTCAGTTCCCAGCACCTATATCAGGCAGTTCAACTGCCTGTAACTCCAGTTCCAGGAATCCAATGCTCCCAAAAGGCACCTATATTTATCAGCACAAACCCATACAGGTGCACATGCATGCATGTAATTTAAAAATACAAATGTCTCTTTTAAGGTTACTTGAAAGGAAAAAAAATCTATTGAAAGCTTCTGAAAATGTCCTAAGGGATTGTAGGAAATGGAGAAACATTTAAGACAGTCTGATCTTAAGAACAGCAAGAGACTTTAAGAAATGCTGTGCTCCATAGGCTCTGTCCTAGGAGCTCTATCCTGGGCATTCTGTTCTGAGCACGTGTGGTAAAGACATGTAGATAGTAGGGATACATAGGACTCCCTCATCCCCTAGTTCCCAATTTTAGGCTGCAGTTTTACTGTCATTGAGAGCTACAGCATTTTGTTAAATCTTCATCCTGTCTTTTCCGCCTTATGTGTGTCTTAGCCCATTTTCTGCTGCCATAGCAAAATATGAGCAAATGAGCTATAAATATTTGAATTGTATTTGGCTATGATGATAATCATATAGTGACAACATCTGATCAGCATCTGATAGGTGCCTTTTGCTGTGCCATAGCATGGTAGAAGGTTCCATAAGGGGAGACAGAGGAAGCATGATATCTCTTACAAAGTCAGTGGTGCCATCATAGGTACCCAGCCATCATGATTTCATTTTACCTCCCAAAGATCCCAACACCAAATACCATTAACATGAACTTTTTAGAATAATACTTTTACTAATAATTTGATTTTCATACAATATATCTTGTTAACACCCTCTTTCCATACTTCCATGTTCCACCCTCCCACCCCTGTGCCAAAGAAAAAGAAAAGAAAATTAAGCTATGTATGTGTGGCAAGAGCATGGATTGCTGGTATCATCATGATCTTTGGAGGCAGAAGGCTGTTCTAATCATAGACATTCACCTGACCCATACTAGCCTGAGATGAAGCATGACACAATTTAACCTGAAGTTGGGTCTCACAACCCAAACGCAGACACCAAGCAAGCTTCCTGGTATCCTGCCAGCACTGGGACTTTCCCACAGACCAGACCCCCAAAATCCCAGAGGGACCAGGACCTCCCACAGGAACCGGGCCATCACATAGGAACTCAGTCAACTGGCAGTCACCAGGACCTCCCACAGGCACCCCGTGGGTGCCCAGATATCCAGTAGGCACCCAGACATCACACAGGCACTAGGGACTCCCACAGGCACCCAGACATTCTTCAGCGATATCTTGCCAACACACAGTCATCCTGCAAGCACCAGGGAATCATACAAGATACCCAGGCATCACGGAGGCACCCAGTCTTCCCACAGGCATTTATGGGCATCTGGTCATACTGCAGGCACACAGACATCCTGCAGGCATCAAGGCCACCCACAGGCACCAAGGTGTACCCCAGGTGACCAGACATCCGTCAGGTACCTAGACATCCTGCAGGCATGTGGACATCTTGCAGGCACAAGAACATCATACAGGCTCCAGGGCCTCCTGTAGGTACCAGGGCACCCAGCAGGCAACAGAAACTTCCGAGGACATCAGGGAATCCCACAGATGCCCAGGCATCATGCAGGCACCTGGCCAACCCACAGACACCTGGACATCACATAGGCACCCAGTATTCCCACAGGTACCTGTGGGCATCTGGTTATCCTGCAGGCATCAGGGCATCCTGACGACACCTGGACATCCTGCAGACACCCAGTCTTCCCACAAGTAGCAGGGTCATGCACAGGCATGGGGGTATCCCACAAGTGCCTGGACATCCTGCAAGTATCCAGACATCTCATAGGCACCTGGACATCTGGCAGGCACCAGGACCTCCCATAGGCACCTGGTCACCTGGCTATCAGGAGGACCTCCCATAACCACCAGGGTCTCCCTCAGGCACCCAGACATTCCACAGGGACCTGGATATCCCACAAGCCCCCAGACATCCCACAGGCATCAGGTCCACCCACAGGTGCCTGGACATCCAGCAGGCACCGGATCATCCCTCAGGCACCTGGACATCATAGAGGCATCCAGACATCTGGCAGTCATCACACATGAAAACTTCGGGGTGCACATTTAAACCACGGTTGAGTAGAAGCTTTATTTCATATGTGAGGACACTGAGATGCTAATATTTTCCCCTCCAACTTACTGATAGGGTAGAAATTACACTCAAAATTGCCCATGTTCCAGTGCAGTTCAGTGTTGAAGAATTTTTGATCAAGGGGAAAGGAAATGCATGTGATTAGGGCAAAGAACTCCATTACTCCACCTTTGGGTACTGACCTCATTTGAAAGCATAGAGAACTCCTTTAGTAAAGGCATTTTCAAAAGCAGTGGAGGTCTTGGAGAAGTTCAGTTAGACGAAACTGGCAGAAGCAAAACAGAAGAGCAGCCAGAAAGTTGAACAGAAACAAAAGAGAGAAAGCCTTCCTGGGAGTAAGCAATTTAGGGACTGGAAAGGTTGGACACATGCATTGGGAAAACTACAAATCCTCAAGAATAAAAATAGTTTCTATAATTGCCATAGGAGAAATCAGTCTAAAACATCCAGTTACAAGAAGAATGTTGTAAGACACAAAACAGCATGAGGGACCCAAACATGGAGGACAGAATAGTCATCAAGTGCTGCTATACTAAGCCAGTAAGAGAACAGAATCATCACATACAAAGAAATCCCAAATTTCTAACAAGTAAAATTTGATCAGGCACAGGAAGTCCAATCGACAGGAATGACACTCAAATTGCCGAAATAAAGTCTCAATCAAGAATTGAGTCTCAATATTACAGCCAGATGTATCCACTGGTGGTGTAGTGACATGATTTCTTTGGAGGTGAACAACTACCTTCTAATTAGATTTAAGGCCCAATCCACAAGAAGAAATTCATGCCAGGTACTATAAACTTGGACAAAAGCCCACGGCTAGTTGAGGTAATAGGCCCTAGGGGGAACCTACTATTTCTGCTTTGCTAAATGGATATTCTGTCAAACTGCCTTCTAAATATTTGTGTTGTTCTCAGCCTTGGTCAGAGAAGCTTCTTTTGCAGTGGGTCAGTGACTGATAAAAAGACTCATAACTAGTCAAAATGCTGAGAATAAGCAACTGTGAGTGCCCAGGTTTAAATGGGATACACACACATGCGCGCGCGCACACACACACACATATATATAATTATATATATTCCACTCCCCTATACATATACACACACATAGGTCTCAGAGAACATTGTGGAAAAGGTGTTTGGAAAGAATTTAAGCTACAAGATTAGTGCTGTGCAATGTTCTCTTCTAGATAGGACATGGCCACTGCTCTTACAAATTCATAGCAACTGTGGTTACTACCACAAGATCTAATTCTCACATGGATATAAGAGGGTGTCCTGAGGTTCCACCCCAATCAGAGAGGTATTGGCAATTAATGGCTGCCGGGGGAGGCAGAGTGATTTTTCTTGGGGAGTGAGGCTACTGGTAGTTTGTCTATGCTTCTTTGAATGGATGGCCTTATATCCATGGGTATTTGGGAAATGTTAATTGGACTCTGGGAAGTTGGGAGTGGGATATGTTAATTAAAAGGATTTGATGGGAATTGGAGGAGGGAAGTAAATGCAATGTATATATGCATGGAATTTTCAAAGAATAAAAAGACAAAATCTTACTTGTAATTTTACCAAAACTATCATTTGAAATAGAAGATGAAATCAACGTGTTCCCAGATACCTTGCATTAAAATATATTGTTAATAAACCTTAAAAACATACAAATAAACATCACCAAATCCAAAACAAGCAACCCAGAGAGTTATTCAAATCCACAGGCGAAAAACAGTACCAGTAAAGGTAGCCTCGTAGGTTCTTAAAGAAGATAGTATAACATGTTTCTTCTTTCTTTTCTTGACTTATAAAGCAATTACATAAGACAGTCAATATCATTCTTTTGTTGCAGTAAAAATAAAGCTGTCTGCCGGGTGTTGATGGCACATACACTCTGGGAGGCAGAGGCAGAGGCCAGCCTGGTCTACAGAGTGAGTTCCAGGATAGCCAGAGTTACAACAGAAAAGCCCTGTCTTGAAAAAACAAACAAACAAATAAATAAATCTGTGTTAGAGTTATAGGCTACTAATGTTGTCAGATCCATAGGAACAAATGGAGAGAGCCATACAGCTTACATAACAAGTTAATATCACAAGCCTATTTATACCTTCCGTGCTGCTTTTTTTAAAGTGGTGATTCTATTGTATTGTTTTTTGACTTACCAATATGTATATATGACAATAATATACAAATGGGAGTGTGTAAAGGAGCAATAGAGGAATCTGTTTTATTTCATTCAGACTACTTAGTGTCATTATGAAGTGCATTTTCTTAAGTCATAGTTTATATTGGAAGTCCTAGAATAAAACTAAGAAAATAACTTTAAGCATGAACTTAAAACACTGTTCAAGGGATAAAGTGCTATATTAGACAATGTCTATAGAATACTAAAGAATTCTATAAAAGAGGACAAGAAGTTTTTTTTTAACAAGAGAAAGCATATAGAAAAAATTAAAATAAAAATATAAATGTTTACTCAAGATATCAGTAATTATTAATTCGGTAATCAAATCAAAAGGAAGACATTGTCAATTGGTTTGAAATGCCAAGATTTAACTGTATGCCATCTGTAATAAATACTACCTAAATGAGTTAAAAGTAAAAGGATAGGGAAAGTGTTCCATTGGAACACTAGGATCAGACAGTATATTTTACAACAACAACTAGAAGTAGTGATTTCATAATCTGAACACTGTAGATGCTATACTATGCACTATCTATATACTATTGATCAGTTAGCTGATACTACGAAACCAGTTGAGTCCATCTTCTTGTGCATATAGAACATTCTTCTGCATAGGGCATGTGGTAGATCATAAAACAAAACTCAGTACATTTAAAATACTTGAAAACATACAAAGAATGTTCTGTGACCACAATAAGAATGTAATTAAAAGTATGCATTACAGAGAAACTTGGAGATTTCTGAAATACACTGAAATTAAACAATGTACTTTATACTCGAAAAAGAAATAGAAAAAAAGAGAAATATGAAAATACTCCAAGAGTAATGAGAATATCAAATGCAGCAAGAACTTGGTCCAGAGAAGTTCATAATTTTAAATGCCTCTATTTTTTAAAATTTGGAATGAGTAATTTAAACTCTCATCTTAAGTAACTATAACAAGACAATCATAAATGAATTAACAAATCTTAGAGCAGAAGTTAATGAAACAGAACAGAAACTCAATAGAGAAACTTAACAAAACCATGAGTTTTTCTAAACGTCATTGTGTATATTTAGACTCTGCCATCTCCCATAACATGAGTGAACTTAGAGAACAACAGTATGCTTGCTGAAATAAACCAGATATAAATAAAAATATTGCAGGATCTCACATGTGGAATTTAAATGAATAGCAAAGAATGAAACTAGTTGCCATTGTCAAGAGTGAGGGGAAGAAATTAGAAGGTATAGATCAGAAGACAAAAAGTAGAAATAATAAAGAAAGACACAAACCATCAAAACTGATGCAAGAAAAAATATCCAATATGAATAGAACTATAACAAATAGAGATTAAGTGAGTAATGGAGACTACCACTAAGGAAAAGAAGGCCTAGGAAACTTCATCACTGAGTTCCACCAAACATTTAAAGATGCATTAACTAATACCAATACTTAACAAACTTACCCAAAACTGCAAAAGAAAGAACTCTTCACAATTCATTTCTGTTAGTCTTATACACAACCAAAGACTACAACACACACACACACACAGACACACACAGACACACACACACACACATAAAATAGTATCTCTAACATTAATACTCGCGGAGATCTTATTTTAAATGCTAGCGAAATGAGCCTCTATTACTTTTGCATTGTTGCGAGTAGAATACATGATGGAAACAAGAGATGAAAAGTTTATTTTTGATTGCAGTTGCAGTGGATTTCAGTCCATTGAACCCGCAGGAATATGTGTCTGTTCACATCATAGCAGAACAGAACTCCAGGTCTGGACCAGGAGCCAGGCAATAACCATCAAAAGCTGGCTCATAGTGACCTGTTTGCTAGCTAGTCCTCAGTTCCTAAAGGTTCCACAGTCTCCCAAAATAGCACCACCAGCAAGGTAACAAGCATTTAAAACAAGAGCCTTTGGGGAACATTTCAAATTCAAACCATAGCAGAGTCATTTAACATTTCAGAAAGATTGTACAACATGCCTAGTGGGGCTTATCCCAGATATGCAAAGTAATTTAACATCTAAAAATTGTAACAAATGATGTTAATAGAATAAACTTACCAATTTAATATGGTCACTTCAATAAATCCAGAAAAAAACATTTAATAAATATAACACCCTTCCATGAAAACAATGCTTAATAAACTAGACATAGAAGAAAATTTTCAACCTGAAAAAGGTCATAAAAACATACTTATTTTAAAAAACTTTTTAAGATTTATTGTTATTACTTATGAGTATGTGTATGCCACATGTGTAGGTGCTCACAGAAGCTAGAAGAGGGTTTTGGGTTCCCTGAAACTAGAGTGGCAGGCAATTATGAGTCACCATGTGGGGGCTGAAAAATGAGCTCTGGTCCTCTGGAAGAGCAGCAAGTGCTTTTAACTGCTGAACCATCTCTTCAGTCCCTAGATTTTTATCTCTTTATTAGTATTGAGTGTGTGTGTTTGAGGAGGTCAGAGGACACCTTTGTATAGTCAGTTCTCTCCTTCCACATTTACACAAGTTCTAAGGATTCGGATTGCTGGGCTTGCATGACAAACACCTTACCTGCTGAGCCACCTCAAGCACTCCATCTTGTTTTTATGGTGACAAACTAAATTCTGAGCTCCTAAGTCAGTAGTGGGCCAAGAATGTTTATTTCTACTTAATCGTTTCTATTAAATATTTTCCAGTGTTCTAGTTACAGCATTTAAGGAATGAAAACAAAGTTGGAGGACCCTCACTTCCCAGTTGCAAAACATACTCCAAAAATATGTCATTGGCATACAGCAAGAAATAATACATTGCTGTAATAGAATTCAGAGTCCAGAAGTAAACCCTCACATTAATTGTGAATTGATTTCTCATAAGACTGTCATGACCTTTCAATGAGGAAGAAAAATTTATTCTTCAATAAGGAGTGCTAAGACAACTGCATATCTACGTGCAAAAGAATAAAGGTGGAGTCCATACAATGTGTGAAAATTTTATCATCAAGATAGATCAGAAACTAAAATGTAAATGCCAAAGACATTTGTGCCAAAGACACAAAACTCCCAGAAGAAAATATGTGACACAGACACATAAGAAGAATTAATGACCAAAATTAACTTTGTGTGTGCACGCATGTAGTTCACATGTGTGTTTGGGTGAGGGAGTGCACATGTGTGTACAATGTATGTGGTAGCCAGAGGGTAACTTCAAGTGTTATCCACCTTTTTCATCAGGAACAAAGTCTCTTGTTGGCCAGGAACTTATTAAGAAGGCTAGTCTGTCAGGCCAGTAAACCCCATGGACCTTTGTGTTTCCACATCGAAGATTTGGGACTGCAAGAGGTTACCACCAACTGTAGCTTTTTAAAAACACGACTTCTGAACTTTGAACTCAGGTCATCATGCTTACAAAACAAACTACCTTATTGACTGAGCTATCTCCCCAGCCCTACAAATTCACTTTTGTGCTTTAAATGATACTACTATTAAGAATGTAGAAAGACAACCCTAGAAATGGAAAAAAATATTTGTAACTCATATATCCTATACAAGATTGTATATAAAATATAAAAAACATTGTACCTCTAAAAAGCCATATGACCTAGTTAGTTTTTTGTCAACTTGACACAAGAAAGAGTTATCTGAGAAGAGGAACCTCGACTGAGAGAATGTTTCCATTAGATTGCCAGGAGGCAAATCTGGAGGGCATTTTCTTGATTAATGATTGATGTGAAGAGGGCTCAGCCAACAAGCTTGGCCAGGTTTCTGCCTTGAGCTTCTCTGTGAGGGACTGAAATGCAGAAGTGGAGGTGAAATAATCCTTTTCTTTCTCAAGTTGCATTTGGTTATTGGCATTTATCACAGCAATGGAAAGTAAACTAGGATTCTGCCCAATAAAACCAGGAGGAAGAACTGAACAGAGATTTTCCAAAGAACGTATGTAAATAGCCAATAAACACGTGAAAAGATATTCAGTGTTATTAACCATTATGGAAATGCAAATCAAAACAATCGTGAGTTGCCACTTCATGCTCACTAGGATGGCTGGAATCAAAAAGCAGATAATGAGAATATTGGCAAGAATGTGAACATATTGGCACCTTCATACACTGTTGGTGGGAACAGAGAAGTGCAATTGCTTTGTTCAACAATATAAAAAAATTAAATGCAGTTATGATATAAGCCTACATATAATTATTTGATAATAGAAAATTAATGGATTGCAACTACGTAACAGCACTGATTAACCTTGTAAACACGGTAAATCAAAGAAACTAATCACCTTTGAAACACAGCTTTCTACCAGATCGGGTTTCCATCGATCTTGGAGTCAGCTTCCAAGGTCACCTGTGTCCCAGCTTTGCCCAGCCTGGCTGGCAGAATCCTTCTTGATTCTTTTATTTAATGCCATAGTTTAAATCAGACATTTTTCCTCTTCTGTATGTTTCCACATTCTGTTCTCCAGCTTGCCAAACTCTAACCATGGCCACTGTCATCTGGCAGGGCCACTTGTGGCTCAAGGTCCCTGGGGCTGAGGGAAGGTTAGGCTGCTTGGTTTCTTTATGGGTTTTTGGCTAATAAGAAGCAGTATACATGTGATTAAAAGTATCAATTGTTTTGGAAAAATTAAGAAATGTGTGATTTTGTCCCTTAATCCTTTGGTCTAGTAACTCATGCTAAAAAGATGACATTCAAGATATGTACAATTTTTATAAATATTTTTTAAAAAGTTAACTCATATACAAACTCATCTTGTATAGTTCATAAAGAACATGAAGGGAACATACCCCAAGTGCTTGTATGGTTCCTGGCCCTTCAGTTAGGCCTTGGTGGTGCTCCCACAGCTCTGTAACTGAGTAGTGGCTTTCCATTTGGATTTGAGTCTAGCTAAACCCATGCTCACTCCATTGTTTGTCACCATTATTCCCATCCTCTTGCAATGGAGACACTTCCTTCTCGCCTGCCCATGGCTGCTCAAAGCACCCGTAGCATCAGCAGCAGCCTACCATGTAGTGCTGTTGGAATGCTGGTACTGGAAGAAGAAAGGGAAGAAGAAAAGAAGAAAGGAGAAAATAGTCACACAAAAGCCCACATGTTATATCCTTCTGAAATTCTATAATACGAAGATCTATGGAGTTTTACGATAGGTCAAGCCTGCCTCTTTTCCTCTAGCTGGGGGTTAGATTAGAGTACGTTGTGGGAGAATGGAGAGATTACTGCTAGACATATGATGGCTTACTGACAATAGCCCATGTTATATGTTGTTCATGATACAGAACGTGTTTTGTACATATTCTGATACTGTAATATGTTGCTAGTATTTCATTTAGAAGTCATGCCATTGAAATAAGAAATCGAAGTCCCCAAATAGATTTTTCTCCTTATTTTAATCATAGGAATCTGTAGATACTACATCATGAGGTTCATTTACAATGCTTAAAATCACTATATGATTGGATATGGTGGTGATGTGATGGGGCAATATAGTGCAGAGTTTCCTCCATCTTGTATTCTTGCTGATGCTGTTTCCAGGCTTAACTAGGATCTGATCTCCTTGATGGAAAATCTCATGGAGAATTACCCAATCCTATTCTAGAGGTAAAGGTCAGGATGTCCCAGCTAATTTATCTTAGTTCCTGTTAAACTGACTATTTGTATGGAACTCCCTCCAGCCAACCACTTATCTTAACTGCCTATTTGTGAAGGGCTGGCTAACGGCTTATCTTAATGTCTGTTAAAACACTTGCTTCAAAGTGCTTATTCTGCAAAGTGCTCCCTGCAGCTGCCAAACCAGATGTCTAGATGGGGTCTCTTCCCTTAAAAACCTATGGCTATATACTATGTCTGGGTGGTCATCTCTGGTGGACTACCAGTAACAGTACATGCAGATGATCCCAGCATTCAGAAACGTGAGACAGGATAATAACTAGTTTAAAAATAACCTGGGTTGCATAGTAAGACTCTGTCTCAAAAAAATTAGGATCAGAGTATAATAGCACGTGTGTTTGTATTTACAGATATTTGGAGGTTAAGACAGGAGGATTGTGAATTCAAGGCTAGTCTGGGCTACATAGACAGTTTATGGCTAGGTTAAGTCACATAACTAGACGCTGTCTCCAAACAAGTGAAAAAAAAAAAACTAGTGTAAGATGATGAGGGATATATGAGAGAGTTTGGACAGAGAAAAAAGAAGAGGGAAATGATGTAATTATATTATTTATAATCTCAAAAATAAAAGAAATAATAGAATATCTCTACAGATGGTAGGCATTTTGACTGTAGTCATGAAAAATGAAGAACAAAGTTGCCATAAAGGAGAACCATTGCATAAATTAGAAAATGAAATTTTAAGCATAAAATGCAGTTGTAAAAAATATACTAATATTTTCATATTTGTGCAGAATATCACAGTAGGAAGAAATCTAAGATAGTTTAGTCAAGGGCTCAAAAAACTTATCCTAGAAAGGAACAGGTAATACTAAAACTTTACTGACCAGCTGGTCTTTTTCACAACTACTTGACTCTGCCTTTATAGTGCAAATGCGGCTATAAACAATACATAAATGAATGAAAGTTACTGTATTCCAATAAAACCTTATTTACAAAACACACCTTCTGTTGGTCAAACTGGATGCCTGCATGCAGAAGAATGCAAATAGATCAATATCTATCACACTGCACAAAACTCAAGCCCAAGTGGATCAAACATAAGGCCTGATACACTGAACCTGATAGGAGAGAAAGTGGGGAATATCCTTAATACACTGACACAGAAGACAACTTTAACAGAACACTGATAGCACCCGAGATCAACAATTAATAAATGGGACCTCATGAGACTGAAAAGCTTCTGTAAGGCAAAGGACACCATCAATAGGACAAAACAGCTGCTAACAGAATGGGAAGAGATTCTTATCAACTCCACATTCAATAGAGGGCTAATATTCAAAATACATAAACATCTCAAGAAGCTAGACATCAACAAAACAAATAATCCAATGTAAAACAAGGTACAGGCCTAAAAAAAGAATTCTCAATAGAGTAATTTCAAATGGCTGAGAAACACTTGAAAAAAGGTTCAACATCCTTAGCCATCATTTTTTATTTAAATGAAAACTGCTTTGAGATTCCATCTTACACCTGTCAGCATGGCTAAGATCAATACCACAAGTGACAGCTCATGATGGTGAGGATGTGGAACAAGAGAAACACTTCTCTATTGCTGGTGGGAGTTCAAACTTGTGTAACCACTATGGAAAGCAGTGTGGTGATTTCTCAGAAAATTAGGAATCGACCTACCTCATGACCCAGCTATACTACTCTTGGGCGTTTGCCCAAAGGATGCTCCATCCTACCACAAGAACACTTGCTCAACTCTGTTCATAGCAGCTTTATTCATAATAACCAGAAACTGGAAAAAACTTAGATGTCCCTCAACTGAAGAATGGATAAAGAAAATGTGGTACATTTACACAATTGAAGTACTATTCAGCTGTGAAAAAAAAAATCATGAAATTTTCAGGCAGATGAATGGAACCAGAAAAAAAAAATCACCCTGAGCAAAGTAATCCAGACCCAGAAAGGCAAACATCGTGTGTACTCACTTATAAGTGGATATCAGCTGTTAGGTAAATGATAATAATGCTATAATCCATAGACCCAGAGAGACTAGGTAACAAAGGAAGGCATTTGGGGGGGACACATGGCTCTCCCTGGAAAGGGGAAATAGATTTTCCAGGCAGACTGGGGGTGGGTGAGGTGAGTGGGAGAGATCAGGTAAGGAGGAGGGATGGAGGAGAGTACAGGGAGACGTGACTGGAATTGGGGGAACACTTGGGAGGTGATGTGGAAACCTAGTGCAATGTAAAGTTCCTGGAATCTATGAGGGTGATCCCAGTGAGGACTCCTAGTAATGCACTCCTAGAACCTGAACTGGCCATCTTCTGTAACCAGGTAAGTCCTCCAGTTGTGAGACTGGGAAACCAACACACTCATAGGGCCTTCGACCTACAATCTGTCCTGCCTGCAGGAAGTTTTGGGGTTACGGTAGAGCAAAACTTGTAGGAGTAGCCAAGCAATGACTGGTCTAACTTGAGGCCCATGCCATGAAGGAGCCTATGCCAGACACTGTCTAGATGGCCAGGAACCAGAGACTGGATAGCTCAGAGACCTAGGGTAGAACCAAACATGACTGACCAAAAATAAATAAATAAGTAAATAAACAAACAAATAATAAATAAGGTGATTCCTAATGATATTTTGCTATGCTCATAAGATGGCAAATAGCCCAATTGTTATCAGAGAGGTTTCCTCCAGCAGCTGATAGGAACAGATGCAGAGGTCCACAGCCAAACATTAGGTGGAGAGAGAGTCCAAATTGGAGATCTTCATCAGATCCCTCCCCTCTGAGCTCAGGGAACTCCAATGGAAGAAGGGGATGGAGGGTTATAGGAACCAGAAAGGTTGAGGACACCAAGAGAACATAGCCCACAGAATCAACTAAGCAGGACTCATAGGGTTCACAGAGACTGAAGCAACAAGCATGGAGCCTATATAGGTCTGTGCTAGGTCATCTGCATATATGCTGTGGTTGTTAGCTTGGTGTTTTTGTGGGCTCCTAACAGGGAGAGTGAGTGTGTCTCTAACTCTTTTGCCTGCTCCAGGGACCCTTTTCCTTTGAGTGGGCTGCCTTGTCCAACCTTGATATGAGAGTTTGTGCCTCGTCTTATTGTATCTTGTTATGCCATGTTTGGTTGCTATCCCTGGGAGGCCTGCTCTTTTCTGAAGGAAACGTGTAGGGAGAGTAGAACTGGGGGATAAGGAAGGTTGGGGGTGATAGGAGGAGTGCAGGGAGGGGAAACTGTGGTGGAGATGTTTTGTATGAGAGAAGAACAATACAAAGAATCAACAAACAAACAAAAACACTCAAGTACCTTCAATTCCCCCACACTTCCCTTTTTAGGAAACAAAGGAAAATAGAAGAGATGTGTACTTCACCCTAGTTGAGAAAGGAATTATAGAATGTAAGTTCTCTTGGAATCCTTTGATAGTCCTTAGCAAAGGGCCATTATAAATGGAGCAAGCCTGGCCCCTGCTTCCTATATCAAGATGGAATATGCTTACTCCAACAAAGGCTTCCACCTCTAACATCCACCATGATGTGTCACACATAAGCCTTCTCCCCAGTACTGAGTCAAAGCAAGCACTATGCACTTGAACCTCCCAAACTGTGAGCTAAATAAATCTCATCTTTTTATAGAGGTTGCTATCTCAAGTATTTCATTCTAGTAATAAAAAACTAATTCAGAACACTTAATGAGAAATCATTTTGTGTTTTCAATAGTAAAAATAGCTTGTCTTTGCCATCCCATTGTGTTTCATCTTGTCAAAACTTTCAGGTGTCATACTAAAGTATAAGTACTCACTGCTGTCACACTCAATTTTAGACCCTTTAATAGATTGGACTACGTAAGTTCTTTCCAGGTACTGCTTAATTGGCATCAAGTTAATACAGCCTAGGTGCTGTATACTGTTGTCGGGTATTCACCAGAGACGACTGCCCGGATACGGGTTTAAGCCAATAGAAAGTATTTATCAGCCAGCTGGCTACTACACTGGGGTTTTGGGATCCTAGTGTAGCGCCAAGCCTTTCTCTGGATGAGCTTTTAAGCACAAAATCCATGTTCTGGGTTGACATACTTCAGTTAACAATAACAGTTAGCCAGAAGTAGAACAACAGAAGCCAAAAAGTGAGATTAGTACATTTTGAGACTTTCCCAGAACTATATGAGCTTCGATGGATTACGCCATTGTTTAGTTTTGGCAGGTGGTGTTGTCTATGTGCTGAGTCTTACAGCCTGAATGGCACTTCCATCATGGAATCAGTCGTGCTAAGGTCTCAGGGCCCTACTAAGTCTGTGGCCCTGTTATATTTATCTATTGTAAATGAATCTTGTGTCATTAAATGTTACTAATGTGCAACCCTGAATATCACTGTGTTGTGAACATATAAGAAGCCTGATTGCCTCCCTCTTTTTCTCTAATAAGATTTAATATCAAAAGGTACTTTTCTTGTCTTTACCTAATGCTTTTCTTCTTCAAACATAATCTAATCTCTTGTCTGTAGAAAACTCATCAAATTATATAATTCCATGCTTATCTTCCTTAATATAGCTTATATATTTTCTAGCCATACGTGTTGTTTCCTTTTAGTGCAGTATCTCAAACATTTATACAATAATAGTATTTACAAAAGTAGTTTGATGCTGAATTCATGCTAGTCAAGAATCCTGAGAGATGCATGAAATCCATAAATAATTATTAATCTTCATTCATCAATCCAAGTCGTCAACATAACAAAACTACTTCTCCTTCCTGCCTTGTATTTTTTAAGCCAATTGGTAGAAGTGCACAGCAAAGTGACCAAAGGTCTAAAATAAAGAGAAAAAAAGTTGAGGTATTGGCAGCCTGGGGATGGAAGTTTTAGCTATGCAATAATTAGAGTTCCCCTAGTGAACCTTTACTTGAACAAGTTTGTTTCCCAGCAAACATCCCCACCTGATAAATCTCTGCTAGTAAGGCTTTCTTATGAAGATACAAACACATTGTTCTAAAAGTAAAACTAACTACACTGAGCACTCACCAAATGTAAATAGCTTTCTAGATTTATTGATGAATGTCTTTTTCAAAATTCATATTTCAGTGCAGAATTTTGGTTTTCATAAGGTCCTGCCATTTCTTTTGTTCTGAGTTTAGGAAAAAAGAAAAAGTGAAAAGTATAATCATAGGTTCAAGTGAAGCTTTCAAGTTAATTTCAAATGGTCATATACAAGAGTCTCAAGGGTCTTATACTACTCTTCATATTTTATGAAGACATGGAATGCATTAATTTAACCTACAGCTCAGAACACAACTTAATTGTGTGGTCTCTGCCATTCTCTTTATAGTCATTCTAATTTAATGCTTGAAATTGTAATTAGTAGTCTAAGAAGTGATAGTTAACATTTGACTCTTAAAAATACTTGTGCAAATTAAGTCATACTAATTTCATTGACTAGATATAACATAAATATGGTATTGATTTCCAATAAAAATTCTTCCTGTTTAACTATGAACTGTTTTCAGATTTTAGTAATTGAGTTTTGTGTGAAGGAATTTTCAGTAATATCACTCACTCAGTAAATATATCATGAAGGAAAATTTGTAAAGATAAATACAAAAAATGCCTGTGGCTACCAAGAAGCTAAAGACACAAGGCCTTGACCTCACACACACTTTGGTTTTGGATTTCTAGCCTCCAGAATTTTGACAGACTAGAGGTTCAGAGTGATTAAGTAACAAGCCCAGAGCCATCCAACTAACACTAAGCAGATGCAGGATCTGTTCTAAATCTTAAATTCCCAATAGACCTTGAGTTTTGTAGGCGTCAGAGAATGGTTTTCAGTTCCTTAATTCAGTATACACAGCTGAAGAATCCAGGAAGAGTGAGAAACCTTGGCCTAATGGGTTATAATTTCCTAGGATGTCATAAGGATGAGAAGAAACCACTTGAGGATTCATTCTGTTCAGATGACATCAAACCACAAAGCTAATTAGGTTACATAATTACTAGGATATGAGACTATCAGTTGGAATGAGTGATCTAATATGTTCTCTTGGGCTTTATTTCATTGACTATTTTGGCAGAATCACTAACTTGTACAATTTAGCTGTCCTGTGACAATAAAGCTGAAAACAACCCTGACAATACCCTCAACCTTCCACGTGCTACTTGATGCCTATTTTCACTTCTCTTACTAAGACCATATGGGAACTACTACTCCATATCTGGGAACATGAGGGTCTTTCTTCTATTGTATTTTTTATTTCTTTTTGTTTTAAAACACTGTCTCCCTATGTGACTAAGAGTGGCTTGGGACTTGCTAGGTAGGCTGCCTTCAAGCTCACAGTCTTCCTGCCGCACCAAAGTGCTGGGATTTCAGTTATGCTAGGCCACGTTCAGCATCATAAGGTCTTTATATCAAATCCAAGAATAACAATGAAAATTCATCACATTGTGTATTTGCAAAGGATAAAAAAATCATGGAATTTACACTGACCATTTAACTAATGAATCCTAGTTGGTCTTTTTTATGTTCAAATTCAAATACAGATTTCCTAACCATGTGTGATGTGCCTTGATTGCTTTAAAGGATCTAGAATCACCTAGAAGACAAGCCTTTGGATTTGTGAGGAAGCTGAGTTAAGATCTACTGTATATGTGAGTTGCACAATTCTATGAGCTATGGTTCCCATCTGAATAAAGAGAAACCAAGCTGAGCACCAGTACACACACACCACACATGCACACACTTCTGTTTACTGAATACAGATGCATGAGACCAGCAGCTGCCTCATGGTCCTGCTGATAGGCTATGTGGCTATAAACGTCCTGACAGGAATGAAGATATTTTAAAGAGACCCTTGTGCCCCTGCCTTTGATTATCAGATTATTGAAACAATGGACCCCAAGAAACAGGAATTTCCTCCAAGAATTTCATGTTGAGGGAAAGAAAATTCTGAGTTCCTGGGGAGAGCCAGAGGCCAAACTTGTCTCCTGGAGAAAGATTTACAGTTTGTCAGATGACCTTTCAGGAGAGACTAGAGCTGAGACAATGGAATGGCACCTTGACCTGACTGCTGAGCTATGCATGTATCCCTCTCTAAACTTCATGTTAACACTCTGAAGATGAATTCAGGTTGACTACCACACCTCTTTGTTCTTTATGTGGCCATGTTGAATAAATCTTTGTTTTTAACTATTAATTGTGTCTTTAATTGGCTTAAGGAGGACAGGTATCTGGGTCATTCCTTGCTATAACCCCATTCCTCTCTTTTTGAATGGGAATGTTTACTCTGTGACTTATTTTTGGTGGTTTTAAGGGCTCACAGTTGATAGATTTCTTAAGTTGTAGAAGAGATTTGTTACTGTTGAAGAACATTGGAACTGTTAAAGACTCTGGGGACTTTTGAAATTAGGTGATGTCTTTTAATTTATAAGATGACCATGAACCTATGGGAACAAAAAGTGCAAATTTATATCTTAAGAGTAATGAAATGTGTTTGTGTGTCACGTTGACAGGAGTAGAGTTGTGATAAGTCAATATTGATTGTCAACTTGACAGGATCTAGAGTCATCTAGGAGACAAGCCTCTGGGCAAATCTTTAAGGAATTTTCTACATTGCATTAATTGAGAGGGGAAGACCCACCCTAACTCTAGATAATAATTTCATGTGCTAGGGTTCTGGATTGGATTAAAAGGAGAAACTGACCTGAACGCTGGCATTCATCTTTCTCTGCCTCCTGAATGTGTCTTGATGTGACCAGCTGCCTCATGCTCCTGATGTCATGCCATCCTACCACAGAGGACAAGCCCCTCAAACTGTGAGTCAAAATAAATCCTCTCTTCCCAACGTTGTTTCATCAGCTATTTTGTCACAACATCAAGAAAAGTAACAATACCAGCCAGCGTCACTTGTTTCTTGGAATCAGGAAACAGTTTCCCTGTGGTTATAAACAAATCAAGATCTATGAAAAAAATAGAATCATCAAATGTACTAGCTAGATGTGTTGTTCTATGACTGTGAATCCCAATATGGAGGCAGAAATGAAGGCCAGCCTGAGATCCATAGTTCCAGTCAGGATGGGATAAAGAGTAAGATCATGTAGAAAAGAAAGATTTAAGAAAAAGAAAAGAAAAGGCAAAAAAAGAAATTTAAGAAGGGACAATGAAAGTATGACACAATTGCTTTCAGCAATACTATACGTCAGCACTAACCAATGCTATGCAAACTATAGCCTGTTACTTTGTTTATTTGTTTTGAGGCAGGGTCTCCCTATGTTGATCTGGCTGGCTTGGAACTTTCTATGTAGATCAGACTGATGGCAACCCTCCTGCTTCTGCCTCCTGGGTGCTGGGATCATAAGTGTGCAACATCATGCTCTGTTTTGTGTGGTAAGCACTCTAGTAACTGAACCACAAATTACATCTGGAAGCATAAAAACTGATAGAGAACTGTTCCTCAAATGCTTTATATTCTAACCCATTTTCTACTTGTAGAGTAGCAGTGATGTATTTTCTTAACTTTGTTACCATATAAAGTGAATTTGAAGTTTTCATTCATATATGTCATTGTATGTTGACCTTATCCATTTGCCTCTCTGTACACTCCTCAGCCCTCTCTTCCCAATTATAATCCTCAGCTCTTCCCTTGTCAATTCCAATGTTTTAATTATTTTTTACAATCTCAATTTCCCTGCTGAATTTTTATTCTACTTTGCTGATTTTTCCATATCCCTAATTTCTCATCCTTTTTGCTGAACTTTTCTTCCATGTTGTTAACCTTCCTCTTCAGGTCTTGGATTGAATTCATCTGCTCTTTCTTTAAGATCAGTGCTGATTCTGACTAGTAAGCTTTTGAAATCTTTACTGGCATTATATCTATTTCAGAATCTTTCAATTTAGTAGCTGAGAAGTTCTGGTCTTATGGTAGAGTCATGTTACTCTACTTTTTCAAGTTTCTGGGTTACAATTTGCACCTCTGTTTCTTTGATATTGTAACAGGCTTCCGTGTCGGCTCAGCAAGGAAGACAAGGAGGTATTCTCATAGATACAAACCCTGTCAGACTTCAGCAGAGGGAACCACTATCATGGCAAATGCTTTCCTGTACAGTGGAACCTCGAGCATCTCATCTCAGGGGTTTTTTTTGATACCTAAGCTCCTCAGGTGTTCTACTGATAGCAGATTGAGATTATGAGCAATCAAACACCTTTTACATAAAGCCAACACCTCCAGACAATAATACAAAATGCCAAGACCTAGGCAGCCCTTCCCCCAACAATGTGCAAAACAATTATTTCAAACTTAAGTAAAAATAACTTCTATAAGACATCTCTTCTTATTTTGTTTATGTTTCTTGGTATTGAGCATCCTACACTTGAGGGTTGAGTTTCTAGTACCACCCTAAGAGGAAAAACTGCTGTAATAGCAACATAAACCATGCAGTTTGTAGAAACACACTTAGATTAAAACCCTCCAATATATTGCCTAAGACCATAAACCAGAAATTGTGAAACTGACAGAGTGAGCTATGAAGCTAAATTTTATTTAGCATTAAAAAGTAGAAGAGAGGTAAGGGTAACTAAATGAATGAAAGAGAATATTGGAGAGTAATATGGAAAGGTAGAGAAGAGAGCAAGAAATTTAAAAAAAAGAGCAATAGAAAAAGGGTTTTCCAATAATGAAAAAAATGGAAACAAAATCAGATAAATGTAAAAAAGGTACAGAAAAAAAAATGAATGTGAGGGGTTTTTTTTGGTCTTTTCATTTTCTACTTTATGAGTGGGGGTATGGTATGTATAAATATTTATGCATGTTCATGTGTGCAGGCAAGTGCACATGTGCACATGCATTCAAAGTTGAATGTCCAGTGTTTTCCTCAGTCACTGTCCATCTTATACATTGACTCAGAGCCACTGAATCCAGAGCTCCTTTCTTCAGCTCGGTTGGCCAGCCAGCTTACCAAGGAGATCCATTATCTCTGCCTCCTTGGGGGCCACTTCAATTGCAAGTGGGCTGCAACCTCACATGACTGGGCAGGTGCTTTGTCAGCTGAGCCATCTTCCCAGCTCCCCATGAAGGTTTTCTTAAATATAAACAAACAAGATAATGTGAATATGCTACTAAAAGTATGCATAGTAGAATGAACAAAAAGTGGAAAAACGTGGGGCAAAAAGAAAAAAAGACAGGAAAAGAAAGAAGATTACGCAATAATGAAAAATGTGTACAGTACAGAAATTAAATGACTGTAGGAGGGGGAATAAAAATTAAAACATAAAATTTAGTATGATAAAGTGAAAGTACTGCTACAGGTATATTTAACAAGAAAAATGGTGGAAAGGTCAAATTAAAAGAAGAAGGAGGAGGAAGTGGAGGAGGAGGATAAGAAGAAGGAGGAGGAAGAGGAGGAGGAGGAGGAGAAGAGAAGAAGAAAAGGAGAAGGAGGAGAAGGGGAAGGGGAAGAAGGAGAAGGAGAAGAAGGAGGAGGAGGAGGAGAGGAAGAAGAAGAGGAAGAAGAAGAAGAAGAAGGAGGAGGAGGAGGAGGAGGATGAGGAGGAGGAAGGAGGAGGAGGAAGGAGGAGGAGGAGGAGGAGAGGAAGAAGAAGAAGAAGAAGGTGTTGGAGGAAGCTTTTCCCCCCTTGTGTTCCTAGTAAGTAGAGACTGCCTGGACTTGTGGAGCCCTGTCTTTCCTATGGTTTATGCTGTTTTGTGAGACTATAGTTCACAAGTGCCCTATGTCCACTGAGCTATGCTCACTTTTTAAACATCTCTTCTTTGTGTGTCAGGGCCTCTGCTGGTCACAGTTAGCTTTGCAGTCTATAGAATGGGCAGGTGCTCTCACCCTGCAAAGACCAATCACACTGCCTGGAGTGACTAATTTTCCAGCTGGGGTGATGTCTTGTAAACCCACTGGGAGTGTGGGAAGCAGCCAAGGTACAACGATCTGTACAGGTCGGAGAGCTCACTTCATACTTGCAACTTGTGTGGTTTCAAGTGTGGTTGTTTTTAGTCATGCTCGGGTTCAATAAAGAACAGAAAGCCACTTCAGGATTCAAACTCCAAACTCATGAAAGCAGAGGAAACAGCCTCAATGGACTGAAACCAGAGCTCACTTTGTTCAAGTTCTTTATTGTTGTAGGACAAAGTTAATTGACCTCCTCCACCGATAACCGATACAAAGACCTTTTTTTTTTTTTCATAAAGAACAGAACACTACCCCGCAGCCTCGGCTCAAATACCTGCCAATAAGTAATCCGAGGTCTCAAGGTGTTCCTTGAAGTCGCTCGTTGCTGATTGGCGGTCGGGACGATAAGGAATCTTCATTAACAGTATAGGAAAACAAACTCCGTAAATGCATAAGAAATAGGGGCAAGGCTTCAAATTACACTAGGTACTGGTTATGTCTCAGGAAGCCATCATTAACCCGTCTTTTACAGGTTTTCCCCAAAAACCAAGTTCACAAATTCCAGAAAGCTGCCTTCTGTACATTCCAGGAAGCAACCCTTCCCCCACTGTCTTATCCCACAATTAACAATTGCCTCAAAGTCTCAGGAAGCACACATTAAATAATCACAGACCATTTGCAAAGATTTCCTCAAAGCTAAAGTGTGACTTACTATTAAACCACCCTATTGTATTTCTAAAGTGTGACTTATTATTAAACCACCCTACTACACTCGTGAGTATTAATCACCATTCTGAAGTATGTAGTTGTGGACACCTAATAGGCTACTAGGGCTTCAGAATTCTTAGGCTCTACCTACAGCTGGGAACCACAGAGAAGCCGTTCCAGATGTTAATCCAGCTGCTGACAAACTCCATTCTAAGATGATTGACTCTGTTTCTGGCCATCGACTGAGAGGTTACCTTTACCTATGCCTTCACAGCCTAAGCTGAGCTTCCTGCAACCTTTGTTGGACTTCACAGGCCCAAACCGGGATGCAACACCCCCACAAAGACTCACAGACGCGATATCGATGCAAATAGCAGGAGGATTTTTATTCCAGTATACTGGGACCGCTCTAATATGCAGGATAGAAGCGGTACCCTGGGGCAGAAAGCAAGCCTTTTTATTTACTGTCCAAGTGGTTGCTAGGGGGCTGTACAGTTGCTAGGCACAGACCAAGTTGGTACAAGTTGACTGGTACCCAAATTGCTTTCCCATTTTGATAGGTAGGGGCCAGTTAACCTCTAAACTGATTGGCACTAGCATATAGCAAGGTCACGGGCTCCTAAAAAGAATACATGCTCAAGGTTCCGGGCAACTGGGTGGAGGAAACTCTTTTGCCCAAGGCCATGGGCGGTCTACAGGGGAATGGGGAGCTCTCCAGCCCAAGGCCGTCTCGTCTGTCCAAGAAAAGGTTTTTTTCTTTAACTCTGGGAACTCTCCAGGGTCACGGTGCACCTGGCTTGGGCCCATACAATTTTGGTGCTCTTAGAAGCCTGACTAAAGTTTGGCTGTTTTGGTCTTTTTTTTCTATACTAGGGACCTGAATCTTAGGCCCGGGGCGAGGGTCCCGACCCCCACACCTTCACTTTTGACTCTGTCAGTGTCCAGCCCCCCAGCTCCCTGCAACCCCCTTCTAGATCTATCTCTTGCCCTGGGGTTGTGGTAGGTTAAATTCAGGATTCTTTCATTTTTTGGTGCCCCAGAATAGCTCACTTTGAAACAACAGGATCGATCTTAAGATGGCGCCTTACCACTACCCTTAGAGCCACACAGTAGTATTGTGGGATTCCTCTCCCCTGCTGACTTGGGAACTCCAAACTGGATGTATTTTGAGTGTAACATTGTAAATTGCTTCACCACTGATGCCTGGTTTACCTTTTTGGGTGAGGTTTCTGCTTCCCCTTCCTTAACTGGAAGGGGAGCTGCGTACACAGACATTAACATCACTTTGTTGTGTCACCCAGTTTTTCCTCAGCACTACTCAGCTTTTGTGAAAATTCTTTTTTCAAAAATTACTTGTTTTTAAATTCAATTTATTTGCATGTGTTTATGTTTTTCTGTGTGAGCATACGTGTGCCTATTTGTGTTTAGGGGAGAAGAGGATATTGGGTGTCCTCCTCTATCATTTTCTGCCTACTCCTTTGTTTCGAGATCTCTCCTTTATCCTGGGGGCCCCATTTTCTTGGTTAGGCTTGACATCATCAAGGCCCAGTGATTTTCCTGTCTCCATTCTGCTTGGAACTAGGGCTATAGGAGTGTACTGAATGTCTAGTCTGCCATGTGGGATCCAAACTCTGGTTCTCATGATTTTGTAGAAAATGTCCATAAGCACTGAGCTATTTCTCCAGCCCCGAATCTTTGTACATTTCTGCAGTGCTTCCTCATTTTCTCATTTTCCTATTGGAATAGAGACTATTTCTTCTTATACTGTCTTCGTAACCTCTTAAGTAGGTTACAAAGATGGAGCTTGCATATTAACCAAGTCCCTTCTTCGTGAGTGTGTGTGTGCGCATGTGTGTGTGTGTGTGTGATGTAGCCATATATTCTGAACAGTAACATTTTTATCCTGGAGAGAAGTTCATTAAGATTCAAGAAGTAAAGAATTAACAAGTCTCAGGAAATCTCTGAAATTTAAGATTCACAAGGCCCCTGCCGCTCCAAGATTATATAAAGCAGTGAGGCTTGCTGAAGAGAGAGGAGACTTTCAGACTTGTAGGGATGTTGCATATCAGGCAGAGATCTCAAGGATTGCAGCTTTGGTGAGTTGTCCCCCATGCTACTATGGACTTTTCAGTGATGCAGCTGTCTTTCAGTTGTTTGTCACACACACACACACACACACACACACACACACACACACACACACACACACACGGGGTGGGAGGAAGAGAGACAGAGAGAGAGAGAGACTGAGACACGGATATATATAGAGAGATAGAAAGATAGATAAAGAGAGAGAGAGATAGAGAGATAGAGAGATAGGTATAGGTGTATCTATTCTCCTACACTCCCGTATGTTACTTCAATAAACTGATTGGCTTATCAAGATGGACTTTGGTATAATTGTTACTTTGGTCAATTGTCACTGCCCTATCTGATGTGATAAACATTTGTTCATGTCTCCCTAGGAAAAGTTTTGTGTGAAAGGTCAAACTCAATGAATGGTAAATAAGTACTGATTTGTCCCCTTTTGTTCTCCTAGTCTTGTGCAATTTTTAATAATTCCTTAATAATTTCGTACATGTATATAATGTATTTTATTTATTTTCATATCCATTACCCCAATCTTCTCCACTCTCACTGAACACTGTTTTCTTTACAAAAAGTCCTCTCCTACTTTCATATTTTTTGTTGCTCTGTTTTGTTTTGTTTCTTTTTCTGTAACACATAATTAGTTAGGATTGTTGGCATAAACATGGGAATAGGGTTATCTGCTGGATACAGGCAACCGATCAGTGACTATGCCATTGATGAAAATGACACCCTCTTCTTCAGAAAATATTACCTGCCAATAGTTTCTCAGGGACTGGTGAGGCGTCACGATCCCCTTCCCCATCCATGATGAAATGTTGATGGACTCCATCTCCCCAGGTCTTATGTGGGCAACCACTGCGTGCATGAATGCAACACTCACATCTTGTCCAGAAGACAGTGTTTTACAGCACTATACCTCATCTTCTGGCTCTTAGATTCTTTCTACTGCCTCTTCTTATTTCCTGAGCCACAGAGTAGGTGATATATACATGTGTATATATATATATATGTATATATGTATATATGTATATATATGTATATATGTATCTGCATATATATATTTTTAATACTCCATAACCACTTATTTTGTTTGATCAGTTTTGAATGTGCATCAGTGTCAGCCACTGAAAACAGAAGCTTATTAAAACTTACTAACTATATTGCCTTACCCATAAAAAGTAGTCATGATAATAAAGGTCAATGTGTGATGGTATAATTGTGTACAAAAATGAATAAATGTTAAAAGTGAACGACCTAGAAGAGTTTTTTTTATTTTGTTGAAAATAGTTTTTGTTTCATACAATGTATTCTGATATGGTTTCCCCTCCCTCTACTCCTCCCAATTCCTCCCTGTCTCCCCTCCCATCTGGACCCAGTCCCTTTCTTCTCTCCTTAGAAAACAAACAGGAATCTAAGGGAAAACAATAAAACAAAACAAATAAAATAAAAACAAATGACTCAGAATAGGACCAAACAAACAAAAGAAAAAGAGGCCCAAAAGGCTCAACAAACAGATATAGACACAGAGTCACACTTGTTGGCACATTCAGTAATACCATAAAAACACATAACTGGAAGTCCTAATATATATGCAAAACCTGTAGTGTAAACTCAAATAAAATAAAATAAAGGCAAAAAAAGACAGAAAGAAAGAAGAGGTCCTGATATGACATTATGAGACATGGAATCTCTAAAGATACTGTTGAGTTCATTTTCTATTGGCTATTTACTGCTGGACATGTGGTCTACCCTTAAGAGTAGTTTGTTTCGCCAGTGAGACTCACTGGTCATTTGCAAGTGGCTATCAATTGGAGATAGCATCTGGATTAGGGATGAGGGCATGTGATCTCCTATCAGCTCTAGGGTCTCATTTGGTACAGACTGGTGTAGTCCCTGACTATGCTGCCTTACTCTTTGTGAGTTCATATGTGCATCAGTGCTGCTGTGTTTAGAAAGTCTTATTTTCTTTGTGTCCTCTATCCCCTCTAGTTCCTAAACTCTTTCCACCTCCTCTCCTGCACAGTTCCCTGAGCCTTGAAGTGATGTATTTAATGGAGTCATCCTGTTTAGGGTTGAGTGCTACAAGGTCTCTCACTCTCTGCATAGTTTTTGGCTGTGGGTCTCTGTATTTGTTCTCATCTGCTACAGGAGGAAGCTTCACTGATGATGACTGAGCAAGGAAATTATGAGTATAGAAGAATGTTACTAGTAGTCATTTTATTGCCATGTTCCTTTTATGGAACGGTAATATTTGATTTCCCCCTATGTCAATGGACTACCTAGACTCAGGTTCTTGGTCACCGAAGTAGCAATGGGTAATGGTTCCATCTCATGGAGTGAGCCTTACATTGATTCATATATTTGTTGATTACCCCCACACTTTTGTGCTACCATTGCACTGGTGTATCTTACAGGCAGGACACCACTGCAAATCTAAGAGTTTGTAACTGGGATGGTGTTTACCTTTCTCCTTTGGTAGCCTGTAGAGTATCTACTGGTACCAAGAACACTAGTAGTCAGAAGAGGTAAAGGCTATAAACAGGCACCAGCTCAACTTCTTCATGTTCAATGACTTCTGTAGGCATTATTTTCAGCAATGGTGCCTTGCTGTTGGTTTGTGGAGAGCAACCTTGGTAACAGCCTGGGTTGTTTGGTGATTCCCATGGGACCCCTTTGGCCAACAACTTGATTAGATGTAACCCATTCTCAATACTGAAACTTCATATGGTGATAAGAGATGTCCAGTTGGGGCTTTATTTCCCCTGTTATTTGGTGATTTCATTTAGATAACCTTCATATATGTATATTTTAGAAAGCTTCTACTGTAACAGGTTTCCATACAAACCCTCAAATGCCCCTTAATTTTAACTGTCCCTTTCCATTATTTCCTTTATCACCTGCCTCTTCTGTCCCCCTGCCCACTTAATCCTCCCATTGCAGTCCCCACCCTTCCTCCATCCATAACAATCAATTCTATTTCCCCTTCCTAGGGAAATCTGTCCCCTTCCCCTCAGTACCTTACTCTATATCTAAACTCTGGTTTTATGGATTGTAGCTTGCTTATCTTTGACTTAATAGCAAACATCGACATATAAACAAATGCATACAATATTTGGATTCCTGGTTCTGGGTTATTTCACTCGGGATATTTTTTTCTAGTTTCATCCATTTACCTGTGAGTTTAACTTTTAAAAAAATGTTGGAGTACTATTCCATTATGTTTGCTTTATCCATTCATCCACTGATGGACATCAAGGTCATTTTCAATTTCTGGCTATTATGAATAGAACAGCAATAAACATGGTTGAGTAAATGTCTCTGTGGTAGGATAGAGCATCCTTTAGGTATATGCCCAGGAGTGCTACAGCTAGATCCTGAAGTGGATAGATTACCATCTTCATGAGGTACCGCCATCTGATTCTCATAGTAGCTGCACAAGTTTGCACTGCCACCAGCAACAGATGAGTGTTACCCTCATTTCACATCTTTGTCAGTACAATCTGTCATTTATTTTATTGATTTTGGCCATTCCAATTGGTATAAGATAAAATCTCAAAGTAGTATGTTTTGCATTTCCCTGATGACTAAGGATGTTGAACATTTCTTTAAGTGTTTCTCAGTCATTTGAATTTCCTCTTTTGAGAATTCTCTGTTTAGATCTGTCCCTCATTTTAAAAATTGGGTTATTTGTTTTCTTGATATCCATTTTTAAGTTCTTTATGTAAACCCTCTATTGGATGTGTAGTTGGTAAAAATCTTTTCCCATTCTGTAGGCTGCCTCTTTGTCTGAATGATGGTGTCGTTTGCTGTGCAGAGGCTTTTCAGTTTCATGAGGCTCCATTAGAAATTCTTTTCCTGTGCCAATAAATTCAAGACTGTCCCACTTTTTCTTTTATCATTTTCAGTATATCTGGTCTTATGTTGAGGAGGTCTTTGGTCCATTTAGAGTTGAGTTTCAACAGGATGATAAGTATGGATCTATTTGGATTCTTCTACATGCAACCATCCAATTTGACCAGCACTATGTGTTGAAGATGCTATCTTTTTTCAGTATGTATTTCTGGCTTCTTTAAAAAAAAAGATGTTCATAGGTTCATGGAATTATGTATGTGCCTTTAGTTCTATTCCACTGACCAACATGACTGTTTTTATGCCAGTATCATGCTATCTTTATTTCTGTATCTCTGTAGTACAACTTGAAATCAGGGATAGTGATTCTCCCAGAAGTTCTTTTATTATTCAGGATTGTTTTAGCTATCCTGTTCTGTTTTGATTTTCTTTTTTGTTTTGTGTGAGGGTGTGTGTGTGTGTGTGTGTGTCCATCTGAAACTAAGAATTGTCCTTTCAAGCTCTGTGAAGAATTGTGTTGGAATTTTGATGAGGACCTCATTGAATCTGTAGATTGCTTTTGGTAAGATGGCCATTATTACTACATTAATCCTACTGGTCCACGAGCGTGGGAGATCTTTCTGTCTTCTGATATCTTCTTCAATTTCTTTCTTCAAAGACTTGAAGCTTTTATCATACAAGTTTTTTATTTGGTTGGCTAAAGTAACTCCAAGATATTTTTATATTATTTGAGGCTATTTGTTTTTTATATAGGAGGGCTACTGATTTTTGTGAGTTAATTTTGTATCCAAATATTTTTTGGAATGTGTTTATCAGCTGTAAAAGTTTCCTGGAAGAACTTTTAGGATCATTTATGTGTACTATCATATCACTTGTGAATAAAGAAGTCAAAAAATTTTGACTTCTTCTCTTCCAATTTGTATTTCCTTGATCTCCTTCAGTTGTCTTATTGCTCTAGCTAAGACTTCAAGTACTATATTGAATAGGTATGGAGAGAGTGGACAACATTGACTTGTTCATAATTTAGTGGAATTGCTTTCAGTTTCTCTCTATTGAAGCTGATACATCCGAGTATGTTGGTCAAATTTGGGGAAAGATGCTGAGAGGGAAGAATATTCCTTTGTGTTTGAGTGAAATGTTCTGTACATATTTGTGAGGTCCATTGGTTTGTGATTAACTGACGTTAACTCTAGCATTTCTCTACTTAATTTTGTCTGGATCTGTCTATTGATGAGAGTGGAATATTGAAGTCTATCCCTATGATTTAAGCTGTAGCAATGTTTCCTTTAAGACCTTGGGTTTCCTTGTGTTTGGTGCATAGATGTTAAGAATTACAACATCCTCTTGGTGGGTTTTTCCTTTGATGAATATGTGGTATCCTTCCCTATCTCTTCTGATTAGTTTTGGTTTGAAGTCCATTTTGTTAGATATGAAAATAGCTACACTGACTTGCTTCTTGGGTTCATTTACTTGGAATTTCTTTTCGTATTCTTTTACCCTAAAGTGATATCTATCCTTGATGTTCAGGTGTGTTTTTTTCTTAGATGTAGCAGAAGGATGGATCCTGTTTTTAAATACGTTCTGTTAACCTGAGTCTTTTTGTTTGGGAAATTGTGACCATTGATATTGAAAGTAATCAATAAGCAGTAGTGTTTGTTGATTCCTGTTATTTTGTGGTGGTGGTGTGTCTAGGTGCTGATATCTGGTCTTGTCTTTGTTGAGTGGGTCTGTTGTTTTTTGGTTTCTGTTACCTTCTCCGGTTCTTAGCAGAGTGTGGTGGCAGTGGGTTGCCAGGTGGGGAGTGCTTCTCAGATCCTGCTAGGTATGGCTACTGCAGTTCCATGTACAATGTTATTAGGTATTGGGGACAGCCACTTAGGAGTATGGATGGGCTAGAAGATGGGACTGAGGGGTCCACAGAAGGAAAGAAAGCAAGGTATTCTACCAAGATTTGCTTAGTTCCCTGGGAATGGGGACAAAAAGTGAGGAGAAACCACAGCAGATGGTCTGCTGCAGAGCTGGGCATGAGACTATGGGGAGTGAATATGAAGGAAAGGATGGAAAGTGAAGATCTGAAGCTCACCTATCTGTTTCAGTGGCCTACTTGCTTCTATGGCAGGCTTGGCTGGGGGTTTCCCAGGTGATACCTGCTGGAGTTGAGGGCTGCTTCTGTGACCTGTGTGCCTAATTCTTTAAAAAAGAAAAAGAAAATAAAGGAAATAAAAACAGTACTCGAAGTTAGTTTATTGTCTAAAATGTCATTCAAGTAATCACAAATATTGAGGCTTCATTATTATATATCACAGAGATTACATAAAACAGTAATATTAGATTCTAAATGATGTTTTGAAGACTATGATAGAATTCATACCCCTAGAGTTTTAAAGACCTCAACTGGCATCCATTTTTCATAAGTATTTTAGACACCACAATTCTACAAATCAAGATGAGGTAACATCTTGAACTTATTTTCAACAGTGAAAATTTAAATTAGATGATATGTGTTAGGGTTTATTAAAGAATAAGTTTTTTTTTTAATATGAGGACTATACTCATGTATTCATGGAACAGGAACCATCATTGATTCTTCTGAAGGGAAATTTACCCTAAGTGTCTTTGAAGCTATCAGAAAGAACTGTTCGTTTGTTTGTTTCATAAGCCTCAAAAAAGTTTATGAAAGGTATACAATTAAGTCACTTTTCTGACTTTCTACTTGTAGGAATGCTTGAGGTCCAGGTTTTCTATTTTTGATGGTAGAAAAGATTTATTTGACTTATGAGGAAACATTTTGTTTGCTGGTGTTTGCATACCAGATAGTGCTTTTTAGTTAGTTACAATGCCATTGCATATCCAGATTTTAATTGTGTTATTTAGGACCATTTTCAGGTAATTCCTTGTTCTTTTTTCTGTGCTAGAAACATATTTAGCACACTCTTAATTACTTTTCTTGTAGCAGTGACAAAATATCTGACAAAAGTAACAAGGAAATGTCTATTTTGGCTCATGATTTGAGGGGATACAAACCACCATGGTACAGAAGGCATGGTGGTCAGAACTTAAGTCAACTGGATACACTGAATCTGTAGTCAGAAAACAGAGAAATCAAAGCAGGTACTTGCCTTGCCCCCCCCCACCTTTTTTTATTCAGTTTGGAATTCAGCACATAGAATAGTGCTGACCATACTCAGGGTCAATTTTCCCTTTTCAACTAAATCTGTCTAGAAACACCTTCACAGACAAAACCAGAGATGTGTCTTCTGAACTGTTGAACATTAAGTGAAAAAGAATGAATGGGAACTCTAGGTGAATACTCTAGCACTAAGGCACACCCCTTAGCCCAAGACTGAGAACTCCGTATGTTGTTTAATGGAGGTGAGGGATGGGCTTTGGTTTGGGTGAGTCCGTGTGTTAAGGCTATTAGGGGGTGCTATAAACCTTTAAGAAATGGAGCTAACTGGGAGCTTTTGGGGTTATTGGGGATATGCCCCTAAAGAAGAGCTGTGAGACCTTTGTCCCTTCCTCTTTCTCTCTGCTTCCTAGATTAGGTAAGTGGTTTGTTTTACCACAAGCACTGACCATGATGTGCCAGCTTCACCAGAAGCCAAAAACAATGGTCAGTAACTCAGTCTTACACTGGAAGCTCTAGAATAACTAACCAAAATGGGTATATTTTCTTTATAACTTGTATTGACTTAGGTATTTAATTATAGTGACAGAAACCTGATTGATACAATGTGTAATGGCTAGTTTTTCTATGGCTGCTCTGATGGTGTTAGTTCATGTTTAGATAGAAGCTGGATGTATCATGTCACCACTTTTTAATTGAATCAAAAGTAAGGTGTACTGAGAAAAAAATGAATTTAGGGAGTGTTGTGAATAATCATGTTGTTAATCACTCACTTTCCTGAGATTTCTAAGCAATTTCAGAACATGGCTGTCTAATTTTTCTTCATTTTGCCAGTGAGATTCACCTTCATTTTCACAGGTATACAGTGACATCTTGCATAAGCTACATGATAAAAGTTGATATCATTGTTCTCAAAGTGCACATGTTATTGTTCTCATAATGTACATGTTTTTATGTTTTTCTGAGGATGATAGGTTTAGAATTTAGGGTATAAATATGAATAAATAAGGGTATAAATATGGATATAGTCACACACATATATTTATAATTCAGTTTTTCTTAGTATATTTACTATTATATTAGTAGATACCTTAGTTGTAACTATAATTAATCTATAATCTTTTAACTTTCTTAGTACCTTAATACCTACTGAATCAATACTTTAAATTTTTAAAATTCTAGTTTCTTTCATACCCATGTGGACATATAAGACATGCTTTGTCTTGTTTTTAGGTAATATTCTTTTGATTTTTTTCAAAAACCATAAATGTTTGCATTCTAGTTGAAACTTTCTTAGAATTTAACACTATTTTATACTGATGTAATGTTTATATACATTATTTTCTTATATTTATATATAGCTCTCCTGTTAACTAAAGTAGATGAGAAGAGTTAATTTCCTGACCCACAGCTATAACCAACCACTAATGATAATTTTAAAAAAAAAACTGTTTTCGTGGCCAGGCATAGTGGTGCATGCCTTTAATCCCAGCGCTTGCAAGGCAGAGGCAAGTGAATCTCTGTGAGTCTGAGGCCAGCTTGTTCTTCACAGCAAATTTCAGACCAGTGACACCTTATCTAACAAAAACGTTTTCATCTTACAACTGATATATTAGAATACAGTTCTTTGATTCAAGAAAGAAAGATACATTATGAAATTGTAAAAAATATAAGTTAAATTCTTATAAATACCATATTTTTATTGTATCTTTTACAACAGAGTATTTTTAGATAGAATTACTACGCTAGTTAGATTTTGACAACATTTTGAGATTAGTCACTTCAATTTGTAGAAAAAAAAGAGTATTTTTAGACAAAATTTTATTTATTTCAGGCTAGCCTCAAATTCATTAAGTAGCTGTGAGTGACCTTGAACTTCCGATCCTGTTGCCTCCACCTCTAAGTGCTGGGATTATAGATATGTACTACCTCATCTGGTTTATGTGATCCTGGATATTATACAAAGGACTCTTTGCATTCTAGAAGCAACATGAATGATAAGTCAGTAAGACATTTTCCAATGATACAGTAACTCATCCAATTAAATGTTTATCCATAAATATGAAGAATGACATCCAGAGAATCCTTTTGACTTACAATGGAAAAAAGAACATAAATATAGCTGAAGTTGCTGTGACTGCTTGCAAATAAATATACATGCTGCTGGAATATAAAACTGCTGAACTTTTTGACTCTTACAATTTTTCCTGGAACAACTATGTTAACATTGACAGCATGGTGATGCAAAAGCATTGGTGGGAAAATTGCTGGTCCTTTAGTCAAGACAATTGCACCAAATTGTACTATTAGTCACTGTATTTTTCACTCTTATGTACTTACAGGGAACTTTTTAAATTATAGTTTTGTTTAACAATGTCCTTGATAAAAACTATAGTCATTTGTGCTGGTTGGTTATTGTTAATATGACAGAACTTAGGGTCATCTGGGAAGAGGAACCTCAGTTGAGAAAATGGCCCCATCAAATTGTGCTGAAGGCAAGTCTGTGGAGACATTTTCCCGATTAAAGATTGATGCAGTTTGGCCCAGTACACTGACACCAGTGCTCCTTCTGAGAAGGTAGTTCTGAGTAATTTAAGAAAAGTAGCTAATTAGGTCATGGGAACAAGCCAGTAAGCCAATTTCCCCATCATTCTTGCTTCTGTTCCTGTCATGTCTTCCTTCAGTGGTTGACTGTGATTAGAATGTGTAAGCCAAATAAATCCTTTTTTCTCTAAGTTGCTTTGGGCATGATGTTTATCATAATAATAGACCAAATTAGGACAATGTTATATTATTAAGTCTTTATTTACTTAATTTACTTATTAAGTAAATTAAGAAAAATTCTGTGGGATGACACTTTTACTGTACACGGAAATATGACAGAAGTCTTATGGAAAAGCACTTGTTTGATCCAAAAACTGAATGATCGACACCTTTTTTTTTTTCATGGAACACTATTTTCATTTGAAAAGAGAAATGGCAAAAGAACCAGGGCTGGTCAGAAGGAACTGCTCCAAAATTGAATGAAGTAGCCGTGTAGTATACTACAAGGAAAACAATTGACAATATTTGTCACCAACGATCTGTAGCCATTGATTCGGGGCAAAGGCAATTTATTCTTTTCTAATCCAATCCCGAGTCCTAGTCCTGGAGCCCTGGAGCTTTTTGGCCTCCATATAATCTAAAACATTTAAACTGCTAGCCTAGACCTAGAAGGCTCTAACCTTAGCCTCTAAGACCTACTGCTGACAGAACTTACTCTGGACTAGCTCCTTATGAGCTCTGACTCTTCTGGTTCAACTCACTAGCTATTGTGGCTCAAACACTTCTTCAAGCTGACTGATTCTGACTGAAATCTTCTGACTCTGGCAAATTCTGGCTGACTCCTACAACTTCTCTGACAGAATTGCTCTGCTAGGCTTCAAACTGACTCAGCTCACTCTTCCCATCTGATATTGACTTCTACTGACCTGCCTCTGTGTCTTTCTGAGCTCTCACTGCTCCATATTGCCTCAGCCAGTCTCTCTGCTTCTCTACCTTATCCACAGTCAGACCACTTCATTGTCTCTATGTCATGTCCTCTGTGTGTCTCAGACTGAACTGAGAGTCTCATTTTCTATTGTGAGAGTTGGGCGTGTCCTCACTCTGACTCATTCTGCTAACTCTTCCTCTGACTTGTCACTTTGCCGGCCCTTCACTCTGACTCATCTCAGATGTCATTTCCTGTCTGACACTGACTCCTTCTGAGCTCTGCTTCCTGTCTCTGCTTCTCTTGCAGATTAAAGGCATGTACCATCAAAGCTTTCTGAATATTGGGATTAAAGGTGTGTACCAACATTTTTTCTACACTAAATCAGCCATGCTTGCATATTAAAAGATTAAATATTCCTATATAATGATAACATTTAAGCTTTTAGAAAAAAAGTGAAACATTGAAAAACCTGAATCTACCTCTGTGAGCCTGACAACTTCCCAAATAGCAACTTTTCTGAAGAGATCAGTGATGGTAACACATATGGTATTCTGGATATATTATGTTTGAATGCATCAGTATTTGGAAGACCTGCCAAAAGCTATGAAATATTTTCATATAATTAATATATGTCATTCCAAAATCACACATGGTGAAAGTTCCACTCAAGATACAAGATAGACCAACGTATTGAATTGTAACAGAATCTGAACAATGCATTGATAGGATATCAGAAAAAAGCACTACCAATTACTAAATTTGTTACAGAATAAAAAAGGAATATCCAAAATTATCAGAAAAAGCTATTAAAATACTTCTCCCTTTCCCAACCATACAATCATTTCATCTGAATTTTCTTCAAACAAAACAGGTTGAATTCACAAGTAAACATGAAATCAAGGTACACATTAACAGAGCTTTGAAAAACTGTAAAACAGCAACACTCATCTCACTAAAATGTTGTAAATTATTGTTTTTTTCATTAAAACATTGTATTTAAATGTTTAGAAAACATATCTTTGTTAGGTTATAGATTTACTATTTTAAGTAAAGTAATAAACAGATATGATAAATTTTCTAAAATTTAATATCCAATACAGACAATATTGATCTACCCATACAATCAAGTGTTGTTTGGGATCTTCAAGAAGTTTTAAGACTCTACAAAGGGTCCTGGGAACAAAACATTTGAGGAATGTAAGATGTAGATTTGTGGCTTGAAGATTCAAGACTGGTTAGAAATGTGGAAATTGGTTTATGCGCAGAGAGAGAACCACAGTCTCTCAACTGAGACTTTGGGTGACGTATATGAATGCTGAGCAAATTAAGCAACTTCATTCTTGAAAATAAGTGTATTTTCCTACTCTTACATGGTTCATTATATTATGGCAAAACAAGAGCAAATATACTTCACTTATAGCAGAAAACATTTATGCAATTTAAGACCCACTCTAGTTTTTTTTTTAAATCTATATCAAAGTGTAGTGTGTCTGTCTTCTTAAGAAGAAAAACAACAACACGAAAATGTATACTTTATTCTCCTGCTTCTTACTTGGAATTACTGCTGTGTTCAGTTCAGTCTTATTACATCTGTGCTACATTAATACAATCATAAGAAATAATATTTCAAATATGCGTGTATAATATTCAAGTGTACATATGCATACATGTGTATACACATGTATATAGTATATATACACCTATAAACACAAAAAATAATAACCATGAGCACACCATGTTCAAGAACCAGCAGCCTAAGAAACAGTCAAATGTTTAGTAACCCAGCGATATGTTTCCTATTCCTCTTTGCTTACAGGTATCCTTGCCAAGTTATAATTTATATCACACCCAGCAGGTAATAGGAACTCGATTTGTTGTCTGAGTGAGTAGTCTCATAGGAACATGACTAACAAAAGCATCTGGACAATAATTCCCTGTATCAAAATGGAATCCAATTTTTAAGGGAAAGCAGCTGTTAAGGTCAGGTTTTGCCCTTCCCTTTACAGGGAATATCACATATCTCAGACTTTCAAAAGTCCCTGTTAATAGTGGAACTTGTTGAAAATTTACACTATAGATTTTGTCAAGGCTGCTGAGGCTCAGGAACCTGCTTCCAGTAAATTATGATGTGGTGTCTTAAAATGTTCTTGGGGATTAAGATTTGGAGCAAATAAACTATCCTAAACAAATTATAGCGGACAGTTCCTAATGGCAATGGTTTAACTAAAAGTATCATCTACAAAAAGAATGGAAATGGAGTTTAGAGTAGGAGTTAAGAAATGTGCATTCCAGTCCTGGCTCTGCTGTTGATTGTTTCTGAGAATCTCTAGAGAGATGACTTCATTGCATACTCTGGATAATGTCTGTTTCATGGAGCCTTACTGAAATGGCATATAATAGTGAGTAGATATGCAAAAGCATATTGAGCATTTTAAGATGAAAAGTTCAATGATACAACTAAATTGAAGAATAAAGTTCTCTCTTATTTTCTGATGCATAATTTATTTTCTTTACATAACCTGAGAACTATTAAAATAAAGTATAAAGCTTAAGGCAGGCAACAAACTATGGATCCAGACCAAGAGAATCAGGTGATCCATTATGAAAAACAAATGTAGCTTTTCTTCCCTCTATTAAAGCATCAGCTACCCTTCCAGTTTCCCAGTCTTGCATGCTGAGTTTTCTTATGTACTGTTTTGCCCACTGTTACAACTTTCATACTCTCTTGTAAGGCCCTTGCTATAGCAGTCAGTAAATGCATGTTTCACAAAATTGATTCCCAGTATAACACTGATTGTGAAGTTCTTAACTGTCAAGTGGCTTCCTTATCTGCAGTGAACAAATAAGGCTCTGACCTGTATTTTAATTCCTGTTCTCTTTCCAGCTTGTTCTCCTTACTACTGTATTCAAGATTAAGAGATACTCAGACTTATACTATCATAAATTGCATGGAGAACTATTTTAAAATTTGAACATTGCAGAAAAATTATTCTGTGTAGTAACTGTAAGATGAAAGAGTCAAGAAAAAAAAAAGAGTTCCCAACTAACACTAGTATGAATCTTGTCTTATTTTAAACTCTAGTACCTATTGCCAGTCTACTGATTGTCAAAGACCTGTTCAGAATAGGACATATTTGGAACTCCACAAGCATAGTTTTGCATTAGATATGTAGATGATTTACAAGTAAAATTCTTCCTTTATTCTTTAACTTGGTTAAAGTCAGCTCCACTTTCCTAATCTCCTATTGACAGCTTCAAAAATCACTCAAAATACAGTATTTTGTCAAAGTAGTCCATTAAGTTAATCTTCCTTAATCATTTAGACACTTGCTCCTGTGAGATCTCCAGTTTGTCCTTCCCTCTATATTCTCATTGTGTTTCCATAACTTAAGTTCTTGTTAGCTGAATCCCTGGCCTGCATTCACAACTTATCAAATGGAAAAATCCTGATATAGTCTCTACCTCTTCTTCCTTCACCCTTTAGAAAATTGTAAACTAAATATAGTAGAGATTTCTTTCCTTTTAGGGTAAGAATAGAGAAAATCATGAGAGCTATATTCAAACAAAACTTACTTTAAAAATTAAAGAAGATGAAGAGAATCAAGAGTTGATCTACATGAAATGCTAAATCCAAATTGAAAGAGAGATTAATAAATAAGAAAAAAAGCATAGGAAAACAGCCAATAATATGTCAGCAATTAGTAAATACCTTAGTTACTTTTCTATCGTTGTGACAAAATAACATGTCCAAAGCAACTTATAAAAGAAAGCATTTAATTTGGGGCTCATGGTTCCAGAGGTTTAGTCTATGATTATCATGGCAGGGAGCATGGCAGCTGGAGCAGTAGCTGAGCTTACATCTTGATCTACAGGCAAGAGGTAGAGAAAGTGTGCTAACAGGGAATGTGGTGGGTTTTTGAAATCACAAAGCCTACTCCTGGTGATACACCTCTTCCATCAAGGCCATACCTTCTAATCCTTCCCAAACAGTTCCACCAACTGGGAACCAAACATTCAAATACATGAGCCTATGGGGGCCATTCTCAATCAAACTACTACAGTAAACGATATGTATCATTAGTAGCCTTAAATGTAAATGGCCTCAAATAATCAATAGATAAATGCAGACAGACTGGCAGTTGGACTAAAAAATTAGGTCTAGTTATTTGTTGTCTTCAAGAAATACACCTCAATGGTAAAGTTTCTGATAGACAGAGAGTCAAAGGATAGAAAGCAATCTACTAAGGTAAACAGAAACCAAACACAAGCTGATATTTGATAAAATAGACATCAAACCAAAGTGATTCAAAAGAAATAAAGAAGGTTGCTTCAATTCATCAAGAAAACAACACTTGTCAATATGTGTGCACAACTATTTGGGGTCCAACTCCATAAAAAAATGCTAATGGCTATAAAATGTCACTTAAGTCTTGATATAATAATCAGGGATGGCTCCACTCTCATCTCTGTATTCAGGGTTGAAAGATGGCTCAGTGGGTAAAGGCACTTGTCTTATAAGCCTGACTTTGGGCCCAAGAATCCATGTCAAGGTAGAGGAAAAACCAAATATAAATCTGATCACCACATGCAAGCAGTGGCATGCCTAGCCATAACACATCACATACCACACACACACACACACACACACACACACACACACACACACACACACACACGTAAACATTTTAAAAAATTATAGAATCAAAAAGTAAAAGTACAACTTACAAGAACTCTGAAGCACAGTTAAGGCATTTCAAAGATGGAACTAAATAGCAATGAGTGCTTGCATTAAAAAAAAATCAGGAGCGAGACTTGAATGGTCCATGCCTGTAACCCCAGATCTCAGAAGATGGTAAGAAACTGATTTGTACACTCAACTATACAACAAGTTTGAGGCCAGCCCAGACTGTATGAGGTCCTGTCTCAAAAATGTCTCAAAAACCAGTTAGGTCACAAACAATAGGTAATGATGTACTTGAAGTTCTTATAAAAACAAGAAAAATAAAATTCCAAAAAAGAGTGGGTAAAAAGAAATACTAAACATAAGTGCAGAAATAAATTAATTAAAAGAATAATAAGTAGAATCAACTAAGCAAAAAATATGCTTCATTGGAAAAATAAACCAAAATGCATCGCCAAACTAGTCAAAAGAGAGAGAAAATCCAAATTAAATTGATAAAATTTCCCCTTCTTTGACTTGAAGCATTTTGTGCTTGCCATTTTTTGTAAACATTATAAAATTTTCTTTTTCTTTTCCTTGTAATTTTTCTTCTGTCATACTATTTTACAATACATCCTGACCCCCTCTTCCCATCCCTCCCCCACAGCTCCCCCCATCTCTCCTCTACCCCAGATCTACCTCCATCACCAAACACATCCCCTGATCTTCTCCAGAAAAGAATAGTCCCTCCAGGGTTACTGCTCAAATAGGGCATGGCATAGCAGGATGGAACAAGGCCAGGCACCAATCCCTACAGCAAGAGTAGGTCAGGCAACTCCGCAGGAGCAAAAGGGTCCTAGAGACAGGTAAAAGGTGTAGCAGTACACTACTATGTGGCTTATCAAATAAGACAAGGAGGGCCCTGCAGTTTCAGGCAGGGGTTTCCTCCTTTGGCATGGGATTCTGTCCTTTCATTGTCAAAGAGTATCTTGCAGGGAGGATAGGTCATAGGGCAGAAGTTTTGTGGTTGGGATGGTGTCCCAGTCCCACCACTGGAAGCCCTGCCTGGCCACAGGAGATGACCTGTTCAGGCTCCCTATCCCTGATTACTAGAGATCCTTCCTAGGATCCCCTTCATAGATTCCAGTGAGTTTTCACAACACTGGGCCTCTAGATTGCTCCCTAATTTTCCCCCAATTATTTCCAATTTCCTAAGGAATCATCATATTAATTTTCATAGTGGCTGTACAAATTTGTACTCCCAGCAATGGAGGAATGTTCCCCTTATCCCACATCCTCATCAATATGAGCTGTACTTTGTGTTATTGATCTTAGTCATTCTGACAGGTGTAAGATGGAATGTCAAAGTGGTTTTGATTTGCATTTCCCTAATGGCTAGGGATGTTGAATATTTCTTAAGGTGTTTCTCAGTCATGTGAGATTCCTCTTTTGAGAATTCTTTGTTTAGATCTATACCCCATTTTTAGTTGGAATATTTGTTTTGTTGATGTCTAGTTTCTTGAATTTTTTTCTATATTTTGGATATTAGCCCTCTATCAGAAGTGGAGTTGGTGATAATCTTTCCCATTCTGTGGGCTGTCAATTTGGCAGAGTCCTTTGCCTTATAGAAACTTGTCAGTTTCATGAGGTCCCATTTATTAATCATTGATCTTAGTGCCTGAGCTATTGGTGTTCTGTTCAGGAAGTTGTCTCCTGTGTCAAGGCATTCAAGGCTAGTTTGCACTTTCTCTTCTGTTTAGTGTTTTGATTATTGTTTGGTGAGGGGATTTTCTATTCTGGTTCAGTCTATTTGGTGTTCTGTATGCTTCTTGCACTGTAATAGGTATCTACTTCTTTAGGTTTGGAAATTTTACTTCTATGATTTTGTTGAAAATATTTTCTGTGCCTTTGAGGAAGGATTATTCTCCTTCCTCTATTCCTATTATTCTTAGGTTTAGTCTTTTCACAGTGTCCCAGATTTCCTGGATGCTTTATGTTAGGGATTTTTTTTGGATTTAACATTTTCTTTTATTTCTTCTATATACCTTCAACTCCTGAAATTCTCTGTTCCATCTCTTGTATTCTGTTGCTGTAGCTTGTCTCAATAGTTCCTAATTGCTTTTTAGATTTTTTGTTTCCAAAACTCCCTCTTTTTGTGTTTTCTTTAGACTTCTACTTCCATTTTCAGGTCTTGAACAGTTTTGTTCATTTCCTTTAATTGTTTGCTTGTTGTTTCCTAGCTTTCTTTAAGGGATTTAATCATTTCTTCTAATTGTTTGTTTGTGTTTTCCTGGCTTTCTTTAATGAATTTACTCAATTTCTCCCAATGTCTGTCTTTTCATCTATTTCTTTGAGGGATTTATTCATTTCCTCTTTAAGGGCCTCGATTATCACCATAAAGTTGGTTTTGAGATCTTTTTCTTGTGCTTTGGTTCTGTCAGAGTGTTCAAGGCTTATTGTAGTAGGGTAATTGGGATTTGGTGGTGACATATTGCTCTGGTTGTTGTTTATTGTGCTCTTATGTTTGTTGGTATTCAGGCATCTGGGTTTGGTGTGATTGTAGGTTTAGGTGCCCAATTCCTGTCTTTATTGGATGAGTGTTTTGCTCCTTGGTATTTTTTTTCTTTCTTAATTTCTTCTCTGATCTTCAGTTCTTTGTGGCTTCTTGTCAATCAGGTCTTCATCTGATTTGAGGGCTGGAACTCTAGTGGCCTACTTGGCCTCTGGTCCATCAGGAACTCTCTGCTTGGGTTGGGGGCTGGAACTTGGCTACTGTTCTTCTGGCTGGATGTACTAGCCTGTGCTGTTCTTCTGACTGGTTGGCTTGGTTTGAGCTAGTACTTCAAATGAGGTATGTTGTGAAGGTGCTGGGACTTGTTCTTCAGCTGGCTTGGGTTGTGAGAGCACTGTCCTCAGGTCTTGTGGGCTGGGGCAGCAGGGCTGGAGGAGTGGGGAGGGGCTACAGAGGAGTGGGTTTTGAGAACAGAATCAAGTGTTCCGTAGGTGAGCCTACCAGGTCTGTCTGCTGGCTGGTTCTGCAATTTTTTTCTTTTCTTTAAAAAAAAATATATACATAATGTGTAGAATATTTTGCCCACATTATTTATGTGCAACACATGCATGCCTGGTGCCTGTGGAGGACAGACGATGACATTGAATCCCCTGGAACTGGAGTTTCAGACAATTGTTAGCTCCCATTTGGGTGCTGAGAATCTAGTCTTTTGGAAAATCATCCAGTGCTCTTGACCATGGAGCCATCTTTCCAACCACTTTTTCAAATGTGTTTGGGCATTTTGCCTGCATGTATGTCTGTGCACTACATGTTGCAGCAACCACAGCAACCAAAAGGGATTGGAGTTACAGTAGATTTTAAACCACCATGTGGGAGCAGCCAGTGCTCTTAACGTCTGAGATATCTCTCCAGCCCCTGTTTTTAATATTTCTCTCCCTCTGTCCCCCTGCCTCTCTCCTCATCCCTCTGTCCCCTTCCTTCCTTCCTTCCTTCCTTCCTTCCTTCCTTCCTTCCTTCCTTCCTTCCTTCCTGCCTGCCTGCCTGCCTTCTTTCTCCCTTTCTTTCTCTCTTTCTTTCTCTCTTTCTTTCTTTCTTTCTTTCTTTCTTTCTTTCTTTCTTTCTTTCTTTCTTTCTTTCTTTCTTTTCTTTCTTTCTTTCTTTCTTTCTCCCTCTCCGTCTGTTCCCCCCTCTCCTCATTCCTCCATCCCCTTCTTTCTTTCTTTCTCTCTCCCCTCTCCCCCCTCCTCTCCCCCCCTCCCCCCGTAAGTGTAGGTTCTCCGATGTTCTGGTGTCTCTCTCCCAGCTCCTACCTGCCAGCAGGTTCAGCTCTCGGAGCTGGTTGGGCACAGAGATTGCAAGCAGGAACGGGAAGAGGGGCGGGGATGAGGTGGGGGGGGCACGGAAGGGAAAGGAGACGGGGTTTTAGGGCTGAAGCAGACCCAATTAGTAGGCAAGAATCGGACAAGGTGCAAGAAAGACCCCCGGGACTCCTTCTGGTGGAAGAAGATCACTTTATTCAAGGCGGGCAAAGGAATATATCGGGTGTCTGGGGGCAGGGGTGGGTAGGCAGCCCACCTGTCAACCTTAGCTCACTGATTGCATGGCCGTGGGACAGGGGTGGGCAATGGGGTGCAGATAGGAGGAGGCTTGGTTTCTCTTACCCTGGGGGCGGGGATCCCACAGCGCCCTCGACCCCCGCTGAGTCCCGTGTGTGTGTGTGTGTGTGTGTGTGTGTGTGTGTGTGTGTGTGTAATGTATCATGTTTGTGCAGGTGTCCATGCTGAGTCCCGTGTGTGTGTGTGTGTGTGTGTGTGTGTGTGTGTGTGTGCGCGCGCGCGTAATGTATCATGTTTGTGCAGGTGTCCATGCAGAGTAGAAGGCATTGGAGTTACAGTCCATTGTGATATACCTGTTAAGGATGCTTAGAATTGAACTCATCCCCTGAAAGACTAGGAGTTGCTCTTAACCACTAAGCTATTACTTTAGTATGTCTAATGTTTGAATAGGTTAGTTTATGATGTCTTAAAATGTTATTTTTAACTTCGTAACCTGTCATTTTTCATATAATTTCTGATAATTTAGTACACTAGTTGTTAAGGTGCTGTGTCTTAACTTATATCTCAATAGAATGATTGTTCCTCACCTTTACTTTCCCACCATCATATCATATCAATTACAAATAACACTGTGTTTTTCTCCTGTTTCTTTTCCTACACACACATATCATACACACACACACACACACACACACACACACCTACATAAATACAACCCGATCAGTGTCTATGATGCTACTTAGAAGTACGTGTTTTCAGGGCTGACCATTTGGTATTGGCTAACCAATTGGTATGCTCTTCCCTGAGGAAGACTGTTTTTCCCACTTTCAGCATTCCTTAGTTGCCAAAAGTTCTTTGTTTGTGATTGAGGCCTCCAAATTTTCACTCTTTCACATTTGCAGGTATATTGGTGTTGTCCTTGTTCAGGTAATGTTTAGGGCAACCTTGTTGTTGAGACTTCATGTGTGTAACTTCTGACATTATTAAGAGACAAAAATTCACAGCAAACTTCCTATTCCTCCAACTCTTTATGTCCTCCTTTCCATAATAATTGCAGGAGTTGTGTTGTAGATATGTCCACTGGAACTGGCTTTTACAGCTCTGCATTTTGATTGGTTGTAGTTTTCTGTAATGGTCTCCAACTATTGTAAAGAGATGTTTCCTTAATGAGTGATGAGAACTACACTTACCTGTGAGTATAGGAAAAATAATTAGTATGTAGTTAGTTATTATGTTGTTTTAGTAAAGTGGTAGTTGTAGGTTCTTGTTCAAGATCCATAATCCAAGATCCTGGGTAATTGGCTAGGTTTCTAGTATCAGGCATGATTTATCTATTGTTGAGAGAGACTTAAGTCCAATTACAGAGCTATTGATTACTTCCTACATATGAGTGCCACTATTGTACTCTTAAAGTTATCAGTCCGTGTCAATCATTGTTGTGATTCATAGGTGTCATCACTGGGTAGGACAATTGGTTGCTTCCCTCTTTTGGAACCTTGTATGGTGCCTTTTTTGTGGCCCGAAAGTTAGTCTTCAGGGAGAAGACTTTCAGGTCAGATCCAGCTCCCAGCCTTTGGACCATGTGTCCAAAGTACATAATGTGTACAGCAAGAAGAACTTGTTTTACATTCCTGGGGGCAAGCAAAGATAATAGCAATAGCCAAAAATGATTTTGGAAATCTCTTTGACATCCCTGACCAACGGCTCAAAAGAGGACTTCTCATGCCACCTGGTATCAGGGCTCTTTTTGGGAGGGGTGGTTCATTGTCAGTCCATATGGGAAAATTTCATTTAAAACTATATACGCATATATTTATATACTGACTCACATATATTATAGGTATTTTAGGTAGATAGTTAATGGTATGATTCTTTATGAAAATTTCAGGCATATTTACTGTTATCTTACCCCATTCCTTCTTTTTTCCATTTATCTCCCTCCTCAATTAACCTCCCCCCCATTTTCCCCCTTCCTGCTTCAGATAACTCATGCCATGCTATTCCCCTCTCTTTTGCTCCCTTCCTTATATAAATGGTCCTTTTTCCTTTCCTAGTTTCTGTATTTACTCCAGGATATGTACTCACATCTGAAGATTTGAAGCTGGGAATCTCAGATGAGACAGAGCATGCAACGTTTGTCTTTCTGGGTCAGGGTTGCTTCACTCAATATAATCTTTTCTAGTTTCATCAATATACTTGAAAATTTCATTTTTCTTTACAGATGAATAGTATTCCATTGTGTATATGTACCACATTTTTGTTATCCATTCTTCAGTTGATGGATATCTTGGTTGTTACCATTTCCTAGCTATTGTGAACAAAGCATCAATGAACATGACTGAGCAAGTATCTGTGGAGTAGGATATTTAGTCTTCTGGGCACATGCCAAGGAGTGCTATAGCTGGGTCATATAGGCAGACCTATTTTTAGCTTTTTGAGGATTATCAGCACTGATTTTCAGAGTGACTGCACTAATTTGCAATCCCACCAACAGTGAAGGATCACATCCCCTCCAGCAACCTACACAAAGATTAATATGTCTATATTCTAAATAGTACCCTGCATGTTCAAAGCATATTGAATATCACAGTAACATTGCCTTCAATAGAGAGGCATCAGATCAGAACTCTTAGCACATTTCATATTGGTCTGAATAGTTTGTTTTGATATTTTTCATGTCATGCACACATGAAGTAACCTTGACACGGAAAGACAAACATCACATGTTCTGTCTCACCTGAGGTTCCTAGCTTCAAATCTTCAGATGTGAGTACATAACCTGAAATAAATGCAAAAACGTGACCTTTTTTTATGTCATGCACACATAGGAAAGTTCAGTATTTTCACAGATTCCTGAAGTGTATAAGGCAGCATACAGTTTGCTTCTAGCTTAGGAGTTCATATCGTTGCAAGCTCTGATCCATGTCCCTAAGGGCTGAAATAATTGTTATGGGATCTTACTTGTTACCTGTTGATAGCACCTCATGGGAAGCTATGCTATATTTTGTTCATCCTTCAATCTAGGAGGAGAATTGACTACTTAAAGGATTTTAGAAGCTGGCATTGTAGTAAGAAATACCTTCAATCTGTTTTTATCATGGAAAGTTTTTTTTTCCTTCTTCCATTTGTTTTAATTTGAGTATTAATAGCCTAGACTGACAGTTTTGGTCTTTCAGGACTTGGAGTACATCTTTCCAGGTCCTTTTGGCTTTAAAGGTTTCTGTTGAATAATTGGGTGTTATTCTAATAGCCTTGCCTTTATAAATGACTTGACCTTTCTCCTCACAGCTTTCAATAACATTTCTTTATTCTGCGGTTTTAATGTTTTGACTACAATATGTCATGGGGAGTTTCTTTCCTGGTCCTATCTATTTGATGTTCTGTAGGCCTATTGCACCCAGATAGACATGTCTTTCTCTAGCATTAGCAAGGCCAAGAACCTGTGGCTAGACAGATCATAGGTCCTAGAGAAGAATCTACTACTATTATTCTGCTAAGTGGACATAGTATTAAACAGACTTCTAATGACTCATCATTATACCCATAGATTAATGCATCCATCAATCTTCAACAGAGAATGTTTTTGCAGTGGATGATGATTAACATAGAGACCCGCAATGGTCAAGGTACAGAAAATAAGAGGCTTTGGAATGCTTAGCCCTAAATCAGATATCTATATCATACCCCTACTCCCAAGGCTCTCAAGGCTCAGAGATCATTGTGGGAAGTGGATGTGGGAAGATTTTTAGAGCCAGAGAATGTGGATGATTACAAGAAAATATTTTTGGACACAGAAGGGCAGTTACATATATGAATTCATAGCAATTCAGGCATCATGCACAAGACTTACAGAAGATCAGGTCAAACAAATCCAGTGGAGAGGGGAGGTGGGTCTAAAGTCTCACTGCTAGCTAAGGAACTATTGACAATTGATGGCTGCTGGGAAATGGAGAGTCAAATTTCTCTAGTGAAGACCACACATCTAAGAGCATACAAACACTATAAATTGGATTTAATAGATAGGATGTTGAGGATGGATCTTGGAGTGTGGGACTCCTGGGGGCTGGAGAGTAGCAGAAGTTGAGGCCAAAAAGTGCCCCCGCCCCCTGGAAGGGTGAAGCAAGCTGAGACGCTGGGCAGCCTTCTCCTCTCTAGTCCATGGAGGACCCTAGCCAAAAAAATATTAGTTATAACTTGCTTGCTTCACGGAAGCTAAAGGGGGACATGTTTACCTGTATTGTAGACGCATCCATCCATTGGGTGGATCCATTGCTTTCCCGCCTCAGGTGCCCCCGCCCTGCCTATGCTAATTAGGCTTCTCCCCACCTGGAATAGCGGGACCCTGCCTTCCCCGGGAAGATATTTAAACAGAGAAGGGCTGATAATAAACTGAGTTTTGTGTTCACCAAACACAAGCTTCCGAGGCCTTCTTTGTGCCCCAACTTTTCTCAGGTCCACTGAGCGACAGCTTTGCGAAAGGTCACGGACCCCGATTTTGGGCCCGCGCCTTCCTGCCGCTTGGGCCTAGGTCCGTTCACCCGGCCAGCAAACAGTTCTAGAGTGCTGCGGGCAGGATATCAGCCGCCATCCAGTGTGGGACCTTGCAGGACCGAAGAGACAGAGACCCGACATTGGAGGAGTAGGGGATGGGGTGGGGCATTGTTATCAAAACGTATTGTACGAAATTCTCAAAGAACTAATAAAAGTGAAAGGGGGAGGATTAAAAAGGAAAGAAAACGTCTGTGTATGGTGGTGCACACCTTTAATACCAGCACTCCAGAGGCAAAGGCAGGCAGATCTCTATGATTTCCAGACCAGACCAGCTACATAGCAAGTTTCAAGCCAGCTGCATAGTGTGAAACCTTGTATCAAAAAGGGGGGAGGGGATGTAAGTCATATGTCAACCAGGATTCTAATGTGTCCCACAAGATTGCTGTTCCCCTCAAGTACATTTCATATATAAGATCTTGCGATCTTATATATGAACTGGGAAAATGGAACATCTTTCTCCTATGAGTGGGTTATATCATGTGACACATCTGATCTTAGGATAGGGAGATAGTAGTCATGTCTTAATTGTTTGAATGCTGTAAATCTAGAGTTTTCTCTGACTGGTGGATGGGGTAGGAGAAATAAAAAAGATGTGTTTCATCTGGCCTAGAATAAAACAATCATCTATATTGTGAATTTCTAATGCAGATGGACGGCCAGAAGGAGCTGGGAACACTTCTACCTAACAGCTAGCTGGAAAATATGGACTTCTGTCATACAGCTGTGAGAAAATAAATTCTCCAATAACCTGAATGAGCTAAGAAGCAAATTATTCCTTGGAGTCTCCAGAAGGGCATGCAGCCCAGCCAACATTCTTATTTCAGTCTCATGAGACTCTGAGTAGAGAAATGCAACTCCACCATGCCTGGACTTCTATAAAACTGGGAAGTGATAAATAAGTGTTGTTTTCAGCAGTTAAGTTCGTAGGTTTTTTTGTTGTTGTCATATTGCAAGCAAAAACTAATACATATTTTTTTTCCTGATCAGTTTAAATGTAAAGAGAAGAGCCTCTTAGTGATAAACCTATGAGAATATGCCCTACAACTTTGAGCCTTTTTTATGGAAGTCTATACTAGGAGAGTTTAACATGGCTTTATGTTACTACTATATTAATTACTACCAGAGACCTCACCTACAAAACAAGAATATTGGTTATATTAGCCACCAATTACGTAGATTAAAAAGTCAAATGGGAAACCACACCTAGTGGTGACTCTATAGGATTAAAAGTGTGAGTTCATGATGGAAGAAGGGAAAGGAAGGAATAGATATTTCACAAATATCCGGAGATAGATTGGCACCAGACATATGGAATTCGGAAAGCAAGTAAGCTGCCCGAGTGTCTAAGAAGTTGTAATGGCGGAACACAGGAACTGAAAGACAAATATCTAAGAAACAGAATAAACTCTCAAACACAGCTTGAGGCACTTGTAAGCAAGTTAACTAATGTGAAAGGAGAAAAAGTTCTTCAGAAGCTTGATGTGTGCATGCGTGCGTGTGTGTGTGTGTGTGTGTGTGTTGTACTGTATTTTCTTTGTATTATTCTTTAATATGTTTTTCAAGTCTTAAAAACATCAGCCCTTTACAGATTTTCTAAGGGAAACCAAGCAATGAATTAACTATTCCCACTTGTGCCAGGGACATAATGTTAAAAACATGCTCTTCTAGAGGTCAGGTATGGATGTTTGACCTAGGAATACATCTTCAAGGGAGTATTTCCTGTCAGAGCCACCACATCAGAGAAGTTAAAACTTAGTTCAAATTGAGTACTCCTGTTGGACCTGGTTATAAAAGAAAGGCATCACATGGGGCTTCTTTCTATGATAAAATGGTTTTTGTATTTGGATGATGATGATAGTTAGATGGGATAAAATTTCATTTAAAAACTATAACTCCAAGGGCTAATGTAGAGTACTGCCTACTATGTATGAGACTCTGTGTTATACTCCCAACATTGTAATCAGAAATAGCCTCCCTCAAATGAATCTTGAATGAAATCTGAATAATGTCTGTAGTTTAATTAGTAGTACTGTGCCACTGTTTCCTGGTTTTGATTATGCTCTATGGTTATATTGTTATTGAAAAAAAAGTTGGGTGAAGCATAAAAAAGAACTCTATTATATTTGAAACTCTGTGTGAGCCTTAATTTATTTTACAATTAGAAATACTTGATTGAAAAATCTGAAAAAATGATGGGGAGGTTGGAGAGATGGCTTAGCAGTTAAGAGCACTGGCTGCCCTTTCAGAGGACTGAGATTCAATTCCCAGCACCCACATGGCACCTCACAACTGTCTGTAACTCCTATTCCAGGGAATCCAACACCATCACACAGACATTCAAGCAGGTAAAACACTAATGTATGTAAAAATAGATTAAAAAATTTAAAAAATCTTAACACTTTTAGATGTCTGGCACCATACCAGAAATTGGTAGCCTGATGCAGATGAGAAAGCAAGTGAAAAGTGTTTTTATAAAGTTGTAACAACTATGAGATACCCACAAAATCCAGACCTTGTGACAGAGCCACAGAGCACTTAGCTGTCTGTACCTTTGATCTGCTTTGTCAAAATCAGGGTTGTGAACATACTCTGAAGAAGCACTAACAAAGTCAATTTTCTAATTCATCCTTCTCTTCCATCTCTAAACCAGTCAAGTCTGCTATGGGAATTTATATCTAGAAGTACAGAACAGAGTGTTAAGAAAAGGCCAAGAGATTCATTATTGAGGTGATTGTAAGACAAAGCCTTCAGGCCTCTGATTAAATGTCCTACTGGTATAAGCCATGTACTGTAGGAGAAAACTGGACCTGCCACTGGGCAGAACAAGGCCTGAGACCCATGTGGCCGTACCCAGAGATGGACCTGCCTGGGCATGCCCAGAGACAGAACTACCCGGACACGCCCAGGATACAGCAGCTGCAGTCTGGCAGCCAATAGGACACTGGGCTGGGTGGAGAGTATAATAGCCTTCCCAAACTGAGTCTGCCTTTTGCCATTCACCTGACTCCTGGAGCCTGTGTGTCTTGGTTCCGCGCCAACTCTACCCTCTCACCTGAAGGGTCCTGTGGATGGGTACAAGCAACATATGGCGCCACAAGGTGGGCTCCCTACCCATGCAGGCATGGATATTGAGTACACTTGAGTCAGGATCTAGCCATTTCTTTTTGGGCCCTTACATCTAACGATGCTTGTAGATCGTCCATCTCCTGGTCCCTTCCTGGCCCCCGGCACTGGAATGTGTCCCCTGTTTCAGTATCTCTCTGGTGAGTTACCCCCTTGGCATGCATACATGTCCTAGTTGAAGTATTTCGGGGAGTTGGCCCCTATGTGTTCTGTGTTCTTTACCCCTGGGAGAGGTGAGCGTAGGGTGCTGTCTTTTTCTTCTGTTTGTTGGTTTGTCCGTTTGCCCTGCTAGGCAGGTACACCGGCTTATGCTTTCAGTTCACCTGGTATTTCCATATGAGGGCTGACCCCCCCAGGAAACGGAATCACGATCAGCCTTCCCAAATGGCTTCTTGTGACCAGAGACACCGTGTAGGCATAAAGTCGTGGTGTACACATCTTTCCTTTCTCTTTGTTTGTCTTTTCTCTAGTTTGTGTATGTATGTTGTCAAAAGCAAGGGCCCTATCCTCCAGGGGACACCCTGGAGGTATAAGAGTATTGCCAGACTAAACCACCCACCCCTCCTTGCTCTCCTGCGCTTGCCGCAGCCTTGCTTGCGCCAGCCAGGCTCAGTGGCATACACCTGTGGTCCCAGAAACGGGGGGGGGGGGGGGGCTGTGGAGCTTGCATGCCCTGCTGAGCTCAGCAGCAAACACCTTCAGTCTCTGATACCTGGGAGACTGATAGTGACCTCTTGGGAACAGGGGACCACCAGATTGCCTAAGAAGGGGTGAACCAGCCCAAGTCAGAACAATTAGTAGTGGGAATTCACCTGCCAGGCAGGCATGAAGATTCCACATGCTGAGTCCTACTGGCAGAAACGCAGAACCACATGGGAGGTGCCTCAGTGGCTGCAGGACCTCTGCCCAAGGGGCTCTGGCACCTGTGGCTCAGTCCAGCCTGGTGGGGGCCCACGGGGACTTTGCAAGTTGGGCAGTTGGGCAGAAAAGTGTGCACAATCCTCCATGGCCGCAAGGCCTCTGCCCAGCAGGCTCCAGCACCTACCTTCAGGCCTGGTAGGGGCTGGGCGGGAAAGCGTATGTGACTCTCAGGTGAGGCTCCTGTTGTGGGAAAGAGGCCCATCCCAGGCCCTGCAACTCTCCTTACTCCTCATAGGAAACAGACTTAGATAAAGAAAATGTCCAAACCAGGGTCCACCCAAAGTGGTGATTCTGGCCTGGCTCTCGGAAATCTGTGAGGCCTCTGTTTGTAATAACAATTGCTCCTGGTCACACTGGGTTCACAAGATTCTTCCTTGCTAAACTACTTTATTAATGCTGGCCCCCCAGGAGAGGGGATGTTTCTTTTCATTTCACAGGACACCATGAGCTCCAGATCCTCTGAAACAACTGTGCAGAGAGCTCTGCCTTTTTCTCTAAATTATAACTGTGTGCACACCTATCTCTGGAGATCTCCTAGTGCCTCGTATTTTTTCTTTCTCAGGCCTGATTAATTCTTGTCTTGGTGATCACAAATGTCTTAATTTTGTTGTTCTGTCTGTTTCATGTGTATGGATGGTGTTTAAATGTATGAGAATGTATATATGTTCTGTGTTCATTCAAATATCACTGTCCTAGATGCTAGCTGGCCAGATCTGAGACAGGGTTCCAAAATGGTTCCAGATGCCTGCCCCAGCAGCCTCTGCTGCCTCATGCCATGTGTTTGCATGGCTGTAAAAGTGGCCTTTTGGAGGATTTAGCACCAAACTGTCCCATTTTTTGCTTGTGTTGTTTTCAAAGAGCAGGCAAACTGTAAAAAGAAGTTTATTATTCTTCCAGGCCTGGTTTTCTATGTCTCTAAAGGTTTGTCTGTGTGTGTGGATGACAACGTGTTTTTTCTGGTACAATGTATGAATGTAATGGTAGCTACCAAATGCTTGGTGTGTGTGACTCAATGTGCTAAGTGAATGTGCTTGTTGTTCTATGGATATGGGTATAAAACCAGCAAAACTGCATATGCATTACGGTTATTAATTTTTCTATGTCTCCAAACACATTTATTGTTAAATAACTTCCTTATGATTTATTGTCAACAATTTATCTTCATCTCTGTATGATGACCCTGATGTATACATTGATACAAGTTACTGATGCCCTCTGTCAGACAATAGTTTGTGGCAACATTTTCTTGGAAATTTGTCACTTCAATTGTTTGTTTGCCACTGTTGATGCTTTTGTTCTATAGATACATACAGTTTATAATGTCTTCAGCTCCTTTTTGCAGATCCAAGCAAAGTACATGGCCTCAGGCTCCAGGTTCAGTTTTGATCTAGTGGATGCTAAAAATGTCAGGCAGCTCCCAGAGAGATTGGTCCAGTTTGCAGGGACCTCCTCTACAATGAAGATTGCTACTGATGCTGATGCTGATTCATGGCATTAAACTTCAAACATAATGTTTGAATTCCTCCCACCAGAGGCTGGGTAGCCAAAGACGGGTAGAAATTCTCCAGGGCGGAGTTAGCCTATGGCAGGGCATGAATGTAAGATATTCATGTACCGATGACAGGTCATACACATGCCTAGTGGGGTTGCCTAAGACAGGCACAGTCATCTGGTTCCTTTAATATTATTAGAAGGGAGATATATGGATAGCGGTTTAGCTAGACCACAGCCATGTTGCTTTAGCAATGACCTTACAGTTTCTAAAGGATGCCTGTACAGGTTAAAATTTCAGTGTGGCTTCACAGCCCACCCTCCTTAGTTCCCACGAGTTGCAGAAAAAAATAAAATTAAACAAAAAGGGTGAATATGTAGGAGAAAACTGGACCTGCCACTGGGCAGAGCAAGGCCTCAGACCTGCGTGGACGTATCCAGAGACGGACCTGCCTGGGCATGCCCAGAGACAGAACTACCCAGACACACCCAGGAAGCAGCAGCTGCAGTCTGGCAGCCAATGGGACACTGGGCTGGGTGGAGGGTATAATAGGCTTCCCTCCATGTAATAAACTGAGTCTGCCTTTTGCCACTCACCTGACTCCCGGAGCCTGTGTGTCTTGGTTCTGCGCCAACTCTACCCTCTAGCCTGAAGGGTCCCGTGGATGGGTACAAGCAACAATGTACCACATAGCTTTGCTTATTGCTGTCTCTCTTCTAATCATCTTTGAGATTTACCCTGTGATATACTATCTCACAGACTAGTGCGTGAGGTAGAAACAGGAGAGAACCACACATCAGAAGGCTCTCTCTGCAGTAAGCATCAGTTTATCAGGTCTACCTCCCTCTCCCTAGAGAACATAGACACCTGCCATACCTGCAAGCTCACCAGGATTTGCAGATGTATGCCTTTTTTTCTTTCTTATCTTCTTTTGTGTTTTCTTTTCAAAATAAAACAAACCCAAGACCACCATACTTGCTCTTCTTTAAAACATACATTTCAAGAATCCAAGCAAGCACATCATTCACCTAAGTATTTAAATAAAGGCAAATAAAAATGAATTTTAAAGGAGGACAGGGGTGATAGCAGTAGGAACTTTTTTGCCTAGACTAGTATCAGTGTAAGGTAGGTTTTTTCCCCTTTAAAATAAACCACAGCTTGAGTTCTAAACTTAACCAGATGGAAATGTGCCTGCTGGAGAGTTGGAACTAATTCAGAAAAGATTGTTAGCCAATAGATGAGCCAATTTAGACCAGCATATGCCAAAAATGGTCAATCAAGTTGTCCCAAGTGTGACTCCCCCATAGCAGATGTCACTGTCTCTCTAAAGGGTTTTGAGTGTCATCCTTTAACAAGGAGGTGGTTTTTATACATGCACACACAGACATAAATAAAACCTGGGCCTGTGGCCACCCTTCATTTTATATCATTATGGCCTTATCACTCTAACAGCAAAGAGCATAAGCCCTCTCTTAAGAGGTTTTAAATGAACACAGATTTTGAAGTTAAACACACAAGCTATAAGTTTACATACTTAATTCTAAGAAACTGTTCTCACTTTTCTAGTCATTCTGTGTTTCTCTACCATAAAACAATAGAAATTCAAAATCATAATTGCTTACGCATCAATTAAAAAGTCAATATTTGTTTACCTACATTACCTTATACTACTTGCCTCTTTGCTTGTTCAATTTTGACATTTCCAATTTTCTTTAATGTAGATGAAAAACAGAAATTTTCTCATATGAAAATAATCCTACCTTCAAAAAGTAGGATTTCCCAAACAATGATGACACAGTTCAAGGAGCCCATTCATATCCATCGTCTCATATTTTCTGACAAGCCTCTAGGCTGTTAGGGCTTTAGGAAACCGATTAAAGCATAGGCTCTATTGTTATTCCCTGTCCCTGCCTAAACCATCATAAAAGCCCTTCCTGTGCCAAAGGCCAGTGTGAAAAACTTTAGATACATAGAGAAGGTTAAAGTCATTTCTAAGTGAACTGAATGACATTTGAATTGGAACCCAGAAGATAGGCAACATTTGGACCTTATTGAGGTAGCAAGAAGGAGAACAAACAGTATCACCACCAATACACCAAGTTAGGAAATTATGTGACATAGTTAATAAACTGTTGGCTGGAGCATAAGATTCATGAAGATAAAGCCTAAAAAGCAAGCCTGTGGAGATAGGCTGAAACCGGATCATGGAGGCTCTCGAGTGACATACTAAATTTTTTTAAGTAGGAAATATAGTTTTTTTTCATTGAAAATAGATTCTTCTCTCATACAATATATCCTGATCACAGTTCCCTCTCTCTCAACTCCTTCCAGCTCCCCTTCTCCTCCCCTCTCCCCCAGATCTACTACCCCTCCATATCCTTTCAGAAAGGAGTAGGTCTCTAAGAGACAACCACCAAACACGATAAAACAAAATACAATTAGACAAGGCAAAAGTCCTCATATTGAGGCTGGACAAGACAACGCAATAGGAGGAAGACAGTTCCAAGTGCAAGCAAAGGAGTCAGAAACACACCCACCCCGACTGTTAGGAGTCCCACAAAAAAACCAAGCTAACAGGGAAGAATGTATCAGAGAAATTCCTTTCAACATTTGTTCTGTTATCTGCTAATAATGTGACTTTAAACTAGTCAACCTCTCTGTGCTTCAGTTTTGTCATCCCTAAAATGGGTACACAAGTGTTTACTGCTCTAAAAGTAGTGAGGCCTGGGAGAATGGAGCCAATAAATGAGATGGACCAAAGTCTCATGCAATAGTCAACTTCATTCAGAGCATCAGGCAATTTATACTCTTAAGGTTAAAAAGAGTCATGTGAGTAAAGTGTACAATCACAGTTCCTCATGTTATGGTGACTCCCAACCATAAAATTATTTTCATCGTTATTTCATAACAAAGAATTTTTTTTGCTATTTTACAATTTTGCTACTGTTATGAAGAGCAATGTAAATATGTGGTGTACAGGATGGTCTTAGGTGACCCCTATGAAAGGCTAATTCAGTCTCCAAAAGGGTCGTGGCCCACAGGTTGAGAACCACTGACTATGTAAATAGGAAGTGATTTAAATCCCAGGGAAAATTAAATGCAGAGCCTTCTCCAGATGAATGAATAAATCTATTATGGTCCCAAGGTCCAGGTATAAACACAGACTCAATAGTAAAGATAACAAGAGCTGGAATCATCCAATCTACAAGTAGAAGCGAAGGAGGACAAGGAATGTAACGTGTTCAGAGACACCACAGTTGCCCAGGTCAAAGCAGCTACTATCGCCAGAGGTTCTCAGGTGGTATAGGGCTTTGTGTGTTTCATAGAATAACTTCTACCTTGATACACAGAGCCTTAACTTAGAACTAGGTGGGCAGATTTGACTTCTGATTATATAGTTGATATGTCTTTTTGCCGTTTAGCTGGAGGTTTGCTATCTCTCTGGTGACTTCCACTGTCTCCTCACCCTCTGCCATTGTTCTTGATGGCCTTGGGCCAAAGGAGCCAGAGAGGAATCCATAATTATTTAGTGGATCCATCTGCAGTGACAGATGCATGCTCCTTTCCAATTTTCTTCTGGAGAAGTAAAAATAGGGCAGGTTAATGCAACAGCTTGCTTATTTCCTTTTCGATAGAGCCAGGGAGGTTAGAGTATGCACAAGTACGAGTCTATTGCTGGAAATAATACTACAACATAAGTAAAATCTGAAATGATATTTAAGGGTTTATGAATTAACCATAATAGATGAATCAAAATAACCAGTTCTACCTGTTGGACTGAACACAAAGAAGTATTAATAGGTTGATGAATATCTGGACCATGAATCCCTCCTATACCATTAGATGAGTCATCAATAAAATAAGTATCTGCCTGTGATGTGGGAGAAGGTTGGACAATTTTTGTAATCAGATATTCTGTTTGTGTGGTATCTATAGCTTACCAGCTGGATAATGATTTCCTATCCTTTCATAGTAATCTGTAAATGAAATTTAAAAATCCACAGAGTTCTTAAAAACTGATTGTTGGCAATATAATACAGGAAGGATCAAATCCATATAATTGTTCACAACAGGTCCTCCCCTGATTTACTAATTGAGCAAAAAGAGTAAGGTAAACAGTGAGTATTTTATGGCTATTGTGGTGTAAATAAATCCATTCCAAAAGTTTATCTTCTTGTTCTATAACACCTATAGGAGATAATTTATTAGGGAAAATAAGTAAGTTTAAAAGTGAAAAGATCCACATGATACACAAATGCTTCTTTTAGTCTTGATTCCAATAGCTGTAGCTCTTCCCCTTGACTCTCAAGATAATACTCAAGGACTATCCAATCCTGCCTCTCCTTCTAGAGTTTTAAATAGATAGGTTAGTTCATAGAATTAGCTTTTTCATAGGCTCCCCTAAATCCTCATCAGGAAGTGGAGGGAATTTAAGAGTAGATCAATCATCAAATTCCTCACCCTATGCTTCAGGGTAATTTTCAGGCAGTAGAGGGTAAATATTTAAAGGAGGTCCCAGTAAAGGAGTTGAGGGAGTTGTCACCAGTACAGTTACTGGTGGCAGTGTTTTTACTTTCAATTTTGCCTGAGTGGGAAAAATCTTTTTTACCTCTTTCACCAAGTTTAAGGTTTGATCATCCAGTTTGTATAGATTCAAGGAATTAGTCATCTCTTCCTCATGATTAAGATCCTCCTTACCTTCCTTTAGTTTTTTTAATAACAGTCCAATTAATTCCCAAGTGATCCAAAATTGAACATGGAATATTCTTTTCAATATTCTTTTAGACTCTAAATCATACTTCTTTGTCTAAAGGTCTTCTTCTGGAAATCAGGGATTATAATCATAAACAACTTGCAAGCAATATAATAGTTGTGATTTTAATGCATGTGCTCCTCCTTTCTTTAAAAAAACTATGCACAAGCTTGACATAAGGTGAAGCCTTCCCTGGTTTCTCACATTGTTCCCACTTACCAACTTCTGTGAGGGTCTACACTCTCTCATCTCATAGCTGATTTCAGGTCCCTTTTCAGGTGCCACTTGTTTACTGCTCTAAAAGCAATGTGACTTGGGGAAATGGTCAATAAATGAGGTGGACGAAAATCTCATGCAACAGTCAACTTGATCTAATGCATCAAACAATTTATACTCTGAGGGTTGAGAAGAGTCATATGAGTAAAATGTACAATCACAAGGACAAGCCCCATGTGACAGAAGAGCCGCACGTGTTGGGCAAGCTGCATATGGCAAAAATATGTTTTTCCATAGAGGTATATAAACAACAATAGCTAATTGTAATGCATAATCCTTTTATGAGAGGACACATTTATTAAAATATTCTTATCTACTGTTTTCTCTTTCCACATCATTGCTCTAGACTCAGTTCCATTTTTTTTTGAGTACTGAAGCACTGAAATTAATAGTGAAATATTAATTGTAGTGAACAAGTAAACTCACTCCTATCCACTACACCCGAATGGTACGAAAGCACATTCCAAGAACAATTCCGTGTTTTTGAAGAAACAAAGAGTCATAAGACTCTTGTCTTGGTTTCTTGGAGTTTTCTCACAAGTACTCAGTAATCTCACAGGACTCCATTCTTGGACTGAGTTCTGACACACTAGTACTTACATTAGGGGATTATCATGGGGATTAAATACTATAATGCACATCTAGCCCTTAAGACAGTGCTTGGCATATAGTATACAGCCAGCAAATGCTACCTGTCACTATACCAGTTCATTTCTCTCATTTGGCTCTGTTTTCTCAACCTTAGATGAGAAAATTGGACCATACTTATCTAATTCCTAAAATTCTTTGATGTCTTCAATATAGTTTATCACTGTCATCTTCTTGTAGTCTCCCATACTGTACTAGCCAAAATCTTACCTTTGAGCTAGGTGGAATTTTGTCTTTCAGATAGAGAAATGTTAGAATTAATTCCCAGTTTCTTAAATATTTCACCCAGAGAAGTAAACTGGAAGCCTTTATCCAAGAATCTGTAGCTTGGTTTAGGATAATCACAACCTTGATTTAATGAAGAATAGACCTAACTTATGTTTGGCAGAGTGATGTATGAATTGAATCCCAGCACTTGGGAGCCATGTGAATCTCTGTGAGCTTCAGGCCAGCCTTATCTATATAGTTAGTTCCAGGCTAGTCGGAGCTACATAGTGAGACCCTGTCTCAAAAAGAGAATAGAATTAATTTAGGTAAGAAACACAAATGATGTTTTAAAACATACATCTTATAAAAATTAACATCTAAAATAGAACACAAATAAGACTCAATAGGAAGAAGAAGAAAAATATATATAGGACCCAAACAGATACTTCTCAGAAGACATACAAATGTCCAGTAGATACATGTTCATCTCTCATTATCAGGAAATGTGAACCAACCAAAACTACAGTGAGGTGCAGCCTCATACTTGATAAAATGAAAGATAGGATGTGTTGGTGAGAATATGGAGAAAATTCACACTGTTGTATTTTTTGCACACTGTTGGTAGGAATGAAAATTAGTGCAGCTATTATGTATTATTGACTGCCTTCAAAAAAACTTAAAATTATAGCTACAATGCAATTCATCAATCCCACTCGTGGATTATATCCAAAGAAATGAAGTCAGTTTAATGAAGAGTGATCTACGTTGCCACACTCAATGAAGCACTGGTACAGTAGTTAAGACATGAAATCAGTCTAAATGGTCATCAACAAGTGATTGGATAAAGAAAATGTAGTACATTTACTGAATGGGATATCATTTTGTCTTTAACAAGAAGAAAATGGTAACATTGGTGAAAACCTAGATCAGTATGGAGGACATTAACCTCAGTGGAAAAAAAACAAAGACAAATACTGCATCATCTCATTATTTATAAGAATATACAAATGTTGAACTCATAAAAATAAAATGCAGAATAGTGCTTACATGGGATCTCATATACAGTGTGATGTCTATAGTAATAATGTGTACTTGATCATGGCTAAGAGAGTAGATCTTAAATGTTTTCCCTTCAAAGTGAGGAAAAGGAAGAAAACTCTGTGAAGTCATGGATAAATTGGCTTGATTTTGGTATTCACTGTACAACATATACATATATCAAAATACCACTTTGTATAGTGCATTCATAGGTACTTATTTATCAAGTATATCTAAGTAAAATCAGGACATAAGCCAATGACTGTAGATATGCTGGGCTGGAGATGTTCAGCTTACCCTTAAAACCAGAACAACTTCCACCCACCATAAGCAGTCGTATAGACTATGAGGAACTTTCATAATTTGATCGTATAACAACTAATTGGCATTACTATCCCATTTTGTGTGTGTGGTGAGGGGGGTGTTGTATACATGTGGATTCTCACTGATTTTTTTTAAGGCAGGGCCTGTCTTGGTTCTGTTACTGTGTTGCATACTATCTGGCCCATGAATGTTCAGCTGATTGTCATGTCTCTGCTTCCCATCTCATGGTAGAAGTGCTAGCTAGGATTATAGATTCATACCACTGCATCCAGGTTTTCATGTGGGTTCTGGTGCTCAAACTAAGAATGAAAGCCTTGCCAGGCAAGTACTTTTACCTACTGTGCCATTTCAACTGGCTAGTGGTGGAACCAGTACTTAAACTCAGGTCTCAAGTTCAGTGTTTTCCTTTCCCACCACAACTTACCTTTTCTGACAATTCAGAGACCTAGGAATGTGTTAATACACTCAAGCTAATGAAAAAATGCACACTGAACCTTCCATAGAAGTGGAAGACAATTTGGCTCTCTGTTGAATAACAATGTTTAACAGAATTTTGTGAGAAAGCATTTAAAGCCACTACAAAAATGGGACAGTTTGTTTATTTAAGGATTTTCTGCTTTCCTCATTGGCATGGCAGACTAAACTATTTTTGTTGTTAAGTAGATAGTAGAGAAAATTTAAGACTTTAGTTAGGATGAACATTTTAAATTAGTAAGTGGGTGGACTAGGGGCAGGTGGGGATAGGTTCAGCAGTGGGAAGGGATAGATGGAGAGAATATGGGGAAAGATGACTGGAATTTGAGAGCATTTGGAGAGTGAGGTGAAAACCTAGTGCATTGGAAACTTCCTGGAATCTATGAGGGTGACTCTAGTGAGGAGTCCTTGTAGTGGAGGGTAGGGAGCCTGAAATGGTCATCTTCTGTAATCAGGCAGGGCTTATAGTGGTGAGACTGGGACACCAAACCACCCACTTATTCCCCACTACAATCCAGTTTATAGCTATTGAAACTAAACTTAAGTTTATTTAAGGAACCTGCCTAAGACACGGGAGATTTTGAACCCACAAAATTGATTAGTATCAAAGCCAGTGAACTTGTCAATGATATATGTTTCTTAAAGCTTTATTCAAGACCCTTTCGGGGTCGAACAACCCTTTCATAGTGGTTGCCAAAGACCATCTGCATTTCAGATATTGCATTACGATTCATAACAGTAGCAAAATTACAGTTATGAAGTAGCAACAAAAATAATTTTATGGTTGGGGTCACCACAACATGAGGAACTGTATTAAAGTGTTGCAGCATTAGGAAGGTTAAGAACCACTGATCTAAGGCAAAGGCATGGGGATATCAGCCCTAAAAGAAAACACAAGATAAGGTATAATCCTTTCAAAAAATGTCCTGAATGTATATTTTTCTAAAAGGTAACTTAAAATTATAAGCACATCAAAAATCATTGATGAGGGTGTGTGTTGGGAGGGTGATATTGACTCAGTGGGTAAAGTGCAAGTCTTGAAAACATGATGATATGACTTCAATCCTCAGAACCCATATAAAAAGCTAGATTTGGCACATTCATAATCCTAGCACTCTTACCAGAAGATGGGATGTTGAGACTAGAGAATCATCCAGAAGCCTGTGGACCAGCTGAAGCAGAAACAAGAGGTAACCTGCTTCAATATGGTAGAAGGATAGAACTGACTGCTGAATTTTTCTCTGACATCCACACATCTGCTGTGACACACACACACACACACACACACACACACACACACACACACACATACACACACACACTTAAAATTACTTGCTTAAATAAAAAGAAACCAATAATTATTTTTGGCCTTAAAAGTATATTTACTAAAATCATGATGATACACATATTTAAATGAAGCTCTCAGGAGGGAAAGGCAGGTGGAACTCTACAAGTCTGAGACTAACTTGGTCTACATTGTGAGTTCCAAGCCAGCTAGAGCTATGTCTCTGATCTGATGCTCCTTTTACCCATGTATGATACCACTTGTGCCTTTTTCTCCCTTATTTTTTCTGCTACAGATTATCACTGTAGTCCATGCTGGCCTGAAACTCAGTAGGTAGCCCAGGCTAGTCTTGCACTTACAGCAATTCTGCTGCCTAGGTATTGAAATGTTGGGATTATAAGACTGTGCCACCATGCTCAGCTCAATTTCTACCTTTTCACCGATGTGAATAATTATTATAAACATTTTATCAAGAATAGTCTTTAGTTCTCCCTTTTAGCTCTGTCATTTTAAGAGATCCCACATGCTTCTGTTCGTGTGTATGTGTGTGTGTGTGATCTTTGTGTGTGGAATTTGTTTTTATGTGTTCCTGTGTGTACATATGTGTATGCAGATGTATGTAAGTATGTAAGTAAGTATGTACGTGTGTGTTGAAAGGCCAGAGGTTCATGGTGAATGTCTTTCTTAGTTTCTTTTTGTGTTATTTTTTGACTCAGGGTCTCCTACTGAACCTAGAGCTCACTTATTCAGCTAGATTTTCTGGCAAGTGAGCTCCAGGGATCCTCCTGTTTTTCTCTTTGCCCCAGTGGTGGGGTTACAGATGTGTCAAGCAGACTAGATTTTATTGGGTGTTGAGGATCCAAACTCAGAACCCCATGTTTTCATGGCAAACACTTTACCAACTGAGCCATCCTCCTAGTGCCATTTTTTTCTCTATAGCCCAGGCTAGCTTGGTTCTCACTATGTAGACAATGTAGGTATCAAACATGAAGTAATACTCATTCCCCTGCCTCCCAAGTGCTAGGATTACAGATATGTACCATCATACCTGGCATGGGTGTTTTTTCTAAGACAAGGTTTCTCTATATAGCGCTGGCAGACTTAATACTCATTATATGTAGCCCAGGATTGCCACAAATTCATAGTGATCCTCCTGCTTCAGGCTTCCAAGTGCTGGGATTATAGGTGTGCCATCATATTCATCTAAGTGTTCTACATTCTTGAGCGTGTACTCTATTTTGGGTGCTGGGTATAAAACTCAAAGCTCTGTGCATACTTGCAAGTGTTGACTTTTCCCTGCCTGCCCCCCACCAAGGCCCAGTGTGTGCTTTTAAACTTGTCATTTGGTTCCAATTCCTCTTTTCTATGAAAAGCATCTTTGGTTTTGGTTTTGTAATGAAAGGCACTGAAAGTATGATTTGATTAACAAATGTGGTTTGTGGTAAGGCAGATTTTATTTAAAGTAAATATATTTAAATCACAGGTTAGAACTATTTTATTTTCTAGACCATAAAATATTGGCATTGAAAGGGAAATTAGAGGTCATTGAGACCAACTTTCTACCTGACTCACAAATCAGATTATTAACTACAACAGTCTTGACTTTTTTTTTCCTGGAAAAGTGCTTTTTTGTTGTTTGCTATAACCTTAATGCAGGTTCTTCAACTCAGCGGTAGGTGCAGGCTTCATTTTAGAAGGTACACACTAATACACCTCAAAGCAATGACTCATTTTTTTTATTCTTTTCAGATTAATTTCACATCTACATACGGAAAGTAAATAATGATTTTTTTTCAAAAGGTAATTGAAGCAGATACTTGTGAGGTCATCCAGAGGAAAATCATCTACTATTCAGCAGGTTAATAATGAATAATGGTGAAGGGTTCTTTTGCCAGACTATATTTAAAGAGAAAATTAAGATATTTGATATGAACAAAACAACCAACATATTATGGATTTTTCTTTGCTAAAACATATATAATTATTTTAACAAGATATGAATATGAACTCTCAAATTGTTTACCTAGTGAGAAGTATGTGTGTAGTAATCATAATTTTGAATAAATCAAGTTCCTTGTCATCCCTTAATTAAAAATATTTTATGTAAAATTTCCAGTGCTTACCCACAGCTTCCTTTTTGTACACTTGAAGGAATGACTACGATTTTTCTATTTTTTCAAAAAAATTGTCAGTTAAAAATGAATTTCTCTGAGATGTAGTAGCCTATATCTGTCATCCCAGCATTGTGAGGTACAGGCAGAAGGATCAAGAATTCAACATCAGCTACACAAGATTGTATCTTTTAAAAAACATGATAGGAGATGTGGCAGTTTGAATGAGATGTGTACTCTATAGTCTTAAGCATTTAAATACTTGGTCTCCAGTTATTTGGAGCTGTTTGGAGCAGTTAATAAGGTATAGCCTTGCTTGACGATATATGTCACTGCAGGCTGGCTTTGAGAGCTTAAGGCTTTGACTTAATCCTAGTATGCTCTCTCTGCTTCTTGTTTGTAGTCCAAAATATGAGTTCCCAGCTTCCTGTTTCTCCTGCCTTCATTCTGCCATCATGAACTCTTATCCTTCTGACTGTAAGCTCAAATAAACTTCTTTCATAAGTTTCTTTGGTCCTGGCATTTTATAACAGCAGGAGAAAAGTAACCAATACAGAAAAAGATTCCCTTTCTTTGTATATAAAATTTCATCGATCAGTGTGGGCATCTGAATACAGGTGTTTAGGATGCGTACATCCATTTGCCAATGTGACTTTGTTAAAAAAAACAAACAAACCTTAACAAGTCCATGCAGAACTAGTCATCAACAAGTATTTTCAGGATATTTCATATTTAATGGCTTCTATACTAGGACCTGGTAATATAAAGATGATTTCAATCTAGATCCACTCCAGAACCTTGAGTTTAGTGAAAGTCTCATAGATTAAAAAAAACCTATAATAATACAATATATTATCACTGAAATATATTTAACATAAAAGAAAAATTGCTTATTTCTTCTGCATCAGGAAGTCATGAAGAAACTAATTTGCAAATTGAGAGGATGAATAAGTATATGTTCACTAGACAGAAAGAATGGAGATGATAATCTGAGCAGAAAGAACAAAATGTGGAACGTGTGATGATATTCTGAGACAGAATAGACAAAGATGAAGGAAACGAAAGAGTAAAAGATGATTTGGAGGTTTTGGGGACACAGGGTAGAATCATAACAAAGATAAGAAATGTAGTCTGCTGTGCTTGTAGGAAACAGGTAAAGAGGTGGTGTTGGTATGGCTATTTGATTCTGAAATTTATTTGAGATCATGTTATAAGCAAGGTGCTCACAGTCATTGGTACCAGATTCTGACTTTCACTTTTGCTAGGATAAACTATTAAGAAAGAACAAAAGATAAATAGAGCCCAGTCACATGTTCCATTACTTTACATATCTTTAAGAATTGTTGATTTGATGAGAACATTTTCTAATTTGATCTGCTTTAGACAATTAGAAGCTATTATATGCATTCCAATGAGTCTTAATACATAGTTAATGCATGTATGTTGGTTACCTGTGATAATCAAGTATGTGACTCTTTAAGCCAGGACTTGAAAGGGTGCAATAGGGACAGGATTAACTTCTAGTCCTCCAAATAAAGAAAAGAATACCTGTCAAGATACAAGAGGCATACCAGGACAATAAATAGTATCATGAAAGGTGCTCCCCATAACATACAACAATCAAGCCACTAAATGTATAGACAAAGAAAGGATATTAAAAGCTACAAAGGAAGAGGATCAAGTTATATATGAAGGCAGGCCCACTAGAGTAGTACTTGACTTTTCACTGGAGACTCTGAAAGCCATGAGAGCCTGCGTGGATGTTCTAAAACCCCTAAGAGAGCACAGATGCAGATGTCAGACAAGAATACCATACTCAGCAAAACTATCAATCACAATTAACAAAGAAAGAAAAACATTTCATGATAAAACAAATTTAAGCGATTTCTGCCTATCAATACAGCTCTACAGAAGACACAAGAAGGAAAATTTCAATTTGAAGAGATGGTTAACTGTACCCAAGAGGACACAAGAAATAAATAATCCCAGAACAATTAGCCAAAAGTGGTGGGGGGCACCAACAACATAAGAAAATAACAAGAATTAATAAACATCTCATTAATAAATCTCTATATTAATTATCTCAATTTCCCAATAAAAGTCATTGACTAATAGGTTTGATTAGAATGCAGGATCCATATTTCTGCTGTATCCAAGAAATATATCTCACAATCAAGGACAGACACCACCTTAGGGTAAAATGATAGAAAAGGATATTCCAAGCAAATAGAAAGAAGAAGCAAGCTGGTGTAGCTATTTTAATGTCTGACAAAATAAACTTCAAACCAAAACTAATCAGAAGAGATAGGGGATGGGACAACATACTCATTAAAATAAAAACTCACCTAAAGTATATTGTAATTCTAGACATTCATGCACAAAAAACAAGGGTACCCAACTTCATAAAGAAAACACTACTACAGCTAAATTCTCATATTGACCTTAACACGGTGATAGTGGGTGACTTCAATACCCTGCTCTTCCCAATAGATAGGTCATCTAGACAAAAACCAAAAAGAGACATGCTGAAGTTAAATAACATTGTAAAGCAAACAGACCTAGCAGACATCTACAAAACATTCCACTAAAACACTAAAGAATAGATTTTCTTTTCAGAAACACATGGAAATTTCCCCAAAATTGACCACATATTGAAAGACAAAGCACGTCTCAACTGATATTTTAAAAAATTGAAATAGCACACTGCATCATATCTGACTACCACAGATTAAAGCTGGGTATCAACAACAATAGAAACAATAGGAAGTATACAAACTCATGGAAGCTGAACAACTCACTACTAAATGAAAAATTGATCAAGACAGAAATCTAGAAGCAAATTAAAAACTCCTTGGAATTGAATAAAAATAAAAGCCATATACTCAAACCTACAGAACACAATGAAGGCAATTTGAAGAGGCAAGTTCATAGCACTAGGTGCATATATTAATTTTAATTAATTATTAAATTTAATTAATTTAAAAAAAATTGAAGAATTATCTTATTAGTAACTTAACAGCATACCTGAAAGCTCTAGAATAAAAAAGAAGAAATAACACTCAAAAAGATTGGACAAGGAGAAATAATCAAACTCAGGACTAAAATCAATGAAATGGAAACAAAAGAACAATACAAAGAATCAATGAGATGAAGAGTTGATTCTTTGACAAAATTAACAGGAGTGACAAAGTCTCAGCAAAATTAAGAAACAGAGAGAGAAGATCCAAGTTAATATAATTAGAAATAAAAAAGCAGGCCATTACAATCAACACCAAGGAACTCCAGAGAATCATAAGGGTATTCTTTGACATCTGTGCTACACCAAATTGGAAAGCCTAAAAGAAGTGGATGAATTTCTCAATGTATACAACTGAGAAAAGTTAAATAAAGATGAAATAAATAGTTTTGGTAAACCTATAACCTCCAATGAAATAGAAGTGATAAGTTTAAAATTTCCCAACTAAAAAAAGTCCAGAGCTTTATGGATTCATTTTAAAATTCTACCAGACCTTCAAAGAAAAACTAATGCCAATAGTTCTTAAATTATAAATAAATAAATATAAATATAATAATATATATATTATTATATAATATATAAATAAAATAAAAATTGAAGGAATACTTACTTCCTAATTCATTTTAAGAGATCACTATTATCCTGATACCAAAACTACACATAGCCCAACAAAAAACAAAATTATAGAATTATAGACCAATCTCCTTTATAAATACAGATGCAAAAATTCTCAATAAAATACTTGCAAACTGAGTCCAAGAACACATCAAAAAGATTATCCACCATGGTCAAGTTGGCTTCATCCCAGAAATGCAGAGGTGGTTCAACATACTTAAATTAATAAATATAACCTGTCACATAAAAACACTCAAGCCAAAAACCACATGATCATTTCATTAAATTCAGAAAATATCTGTGACAAAATCCAGCATTCCTTCATGATTAAAGTCCTGGAAAGAATCAGAACACAGGTGACACACCTCAGCATAATAAAGGCAATTTACAATAAGCCTATGGAAAACACATCACAAATAGAGGAACTTAAAGCATTTCCAGTAAAATCGTGAACAGCACAAGGATGCCCACTCTATCCATACCTTAACTCCAAATGAATCAAAGCCCCCAATGTAATACCAGATACCATGAATCTCATAGAATAAAACGTAGAGAATAGGCTTCAGCTCATTGGCAAAAGAAAGGACTTTCTGAACAGGATACTGATAGCACAGGCATTAAAAACAACAATTAATAAATGGGACCTCATGAAACTAAAAAGCTTTTTTACAGTAAGGACACCATCACAAACCTATTCAACATAGTTCTTGAAATCTTAGCTAGAGCAATAAGACAACTGGAGGAGATAAAGCAGATAAAAATAGGAAGGGAATAAGTCAAAGTATCTTTATTTGCAGATGATATATGATAGTATACATAAGTAACCTTAAAAATTCCACCAGGATACTCCTACAGCTGATCAACACTTTTAGCAAAATAGTGAGATTCAAAGTGAACACACAAAAAATCAGTAGCCTTCCTATATACAAGTGTTAAGCATACAAAAAAAAAAGAAATCAGGGAAACAGCAATACGTTTTACAATTGCCTAAAAATATCTTGGGATAACTGTAACCAATCAAGTGAAAGACATACAGTAAAAATCTTAAAAGATATCAAAGAAAGAAATTGAAGAGGACAATAGAACATGGAAAAATATTCCATGCTCATAGATACATAGGACTAATATTATGAAAATGGCCATCCTACCAAAAGCAATCTACAGATTCGGCACAATCTCCATGGAAATTCCAATATAATTCCTCACAGAAAAAAAATTGGAAAAAAACTTTAACATCATATAGAAACAAAAAACCCAGGATAGCAAAGACAATCCTGAATAATAATATTAATAACTTCTGGAAGTATTAGCACCCCTGATTTCAAGTTGTATTACTACACTACAACAATAAAAATAACATGATACTGGCATAAAAACAGTCATGTTGATCAATGGAATAGATTTGAAGACACACACATAATTCTACACTGCTATGAACACCTGATTTTTTATAAAGAAGCAAAAAAATATACATATTGCAAAAAAGACACCATCTTCAACAAATGGTGCTGATCAACCTGGATGGCTACATGTAGAAGAATCTAAACAGATCCATATTTACCACACTGCATAAACTCAACTCCAAATGAATCAAAGACCCCAGTGTAATACTAGATACCCTGAACCTTACAGAAGAAAAAGTAGGAAATAGACTTGAGCTCATTGGCAAAGGAAAGGGTTTTCTGAACCAGACACTGATAGCACAGGCATTAAAAGCAGCAATTAATAAATGAGACCACATGAAACTAAGAGGCTTCTATACAGCAAAAGACACTATCATTCAAGCAAAGTGGCAGCCTACAGAATGGGGAAAAATCTTTATCAAGCATACAGCTGATAGAGGGTTCATACCTAGAATATATAAAGAACTAACAGCCCTATGATTTTTAGGAAACAAAAAACACAATTTAAAAATAGGGTATAGAACTAAACAGAGTTCTCAAAAGGTGAAAAACAAATGGTTGAATAACACTTAAAAATGTTCAACATCTTTAGTCATGAGGGAAACGCAAATTAAAACTACTTTGACATTTCATTTTATCCCAGTCAGAATGGCCAAGATTAATAAAACAAATGACAGCACATGCTGGTGAGGATGCAGGAAATGGGAAAATTTATTCATTGCTGGTGAGAGTGCAAACTGGCACAGACATTATAGAATCAGTGTAGCAGTTCTTCAGAATGCTGGGATTAGGTCTACTTGAACATCCAGCTATACTACTCTTGGTAATATATCCAAAAGACTCTAAATCCAACCACAGAGACATTTGCTCATCAATGTTGTTTCTGTTTTATTCATAATAATAAGAAATGGAAATAGATTAGATGTCCATCAACTGAAGAATACATAATAAAGATGTAGTATATTTATATAATGTAATGTCATCCAGCTGTTAAGAAAAATGAAATTCTGAAACTTGTAAGTAAATGGGATGGAGCTAGAAAAAAATCATCCTGAGTGAGGTAACTCAAATTCCCCCCAAATAAAAAGGTTGCATTTTCCCCCTTAAATGTGGATATTAGCTTTTAAGCTTTATATATGTTTCAATCCAAATAACTACAGAAGTTAGGTAGCTAGTAAGGAACAGGGAGGGGGAGGATGGGGGTCTCCCAGAGTAGGGGAATTAGAATGTAGTGTTATAAAGAGATAAAGCAGGAACTAAAATGGCGGGATTAAATGAGGAAGGGGAGGGATTCCACGATAATGGAAGAAATAATGGAGGGACAATTAAACACCAAAGACCCTTGAAAAGCCATATAAAAACCTACTAGCATAGAAGCTCCCAAAAATATATACATAGATGAAAGGAATTTAAATGGAGTCACCATATAATAAGGGAGATGATTCCTAAAACTAGATCTCTTACATCACCAAGGAAAATCTCCAGTTCTAGGAATGGGTTACATATTTTTGAGTTGTTGGCCAAAGGGGTTTCACAGACTACCCACACCCCCAAAACATCACAGGATATTGCCAAGGTTACTGGTTATTCACCATAACCTGTTGGCAAGACCCTATTGCTAACAATAAAATGTAGTTATGTTATCAGACAAATCTAACTGTTGCCCAACTGGAAGCTTCATCCCTATAGTGCAAGAAAGTGCTTAGAACTCTACTGGAGGAAAAAGTAATCATCAATTTCACTGAGCTACAAACGTTGTGACCTACACTGAAACCTGCCTGAAAAGTATGCTGGTACAATAGTGGCACAAATTTTAGGGGAGTAACCAACCACTTTTTATTGGATTTAAGGCCCATGAGATGTAACTCATAAATTGCACCTGCTAAATTGGCCAAGAACTTCGGACTATATGTCATGTGCCTAGGGGAAAACCTACTATTATTCTGCCAAAGGAACATAGTAATAAAATGACACTTGATGACATTGTGATACCCACAGAGGGCAGCATCACTCTTTCCTCATCAGCGAATCTTCTTCTTGCAGCAGATTAGAATTAACAAAGAGATCCACAACTGGATCACATACAGAGAGTGATAGACTTTGAATCACTCAGCCCTAAATAAGAAGTCTTTATCAAATCGTTCCTCTCAATGCGCTGAGATCTACTTACAAGAGGATGTGGAAAGATTCTATGAACCAGAAGTGGTGGATGATTCCAAGAAAAATGTCTTTCATATACAACAGGGATGATGCATATGTAAACACAACAGGGATGATGCACATGTAAACTCACAGAGACTCTGAAAGCACAAACAAAATGTACACCGGCTCAAACCAGACAAAACCCCAGCACTGAGAAGGGAAGTGAACACAAAGCCCCACTTCTAACTAAGGAACAATTTAAATTTGAATCTGTTGGGAAAGGCAAAATCAATTTTGTCCAACGAAATGTCACTTGATGTATCAGCCATACTCCAAGGCAGGCACTAGGCCCAGGAGTACCTGACCAACACAAAATGGACTCAATGGTATTTTTGTGGACTTTATGTTTCATTTTGCTTTGTTTCTTTAATACATGCTATACCATGAATGAACATGGAACACAAATATTCATATAAAAAGTCCACAATAGACAAATTTACAGATTCAGAATAGATTCATGGTTGCCTAGGTTATGTGTGGCCAGAGGACAACTCTTGGAAGTTGGTTCTTGTTTTCACTGTAAGATCTAGGGTTTGAATCCACGTCATTAGGCCAGCATGCCAAGTGATCTCATTTGCTGAGCCATCTTGCTCTCCTTAATTCTTTCAGAGCACTGTTAGGAAATGCATTCTTAATCACAGTTTGTCATCTACCATATTCTTTTTTTCATGTGTAACTTATCTGCAGGTCTGTAGTATTCCACAGTGGCTGCCACTACATCCACCACTACTAATATATATAAAACATGGCACTGCCATGAAGAGATGATATTGGTGGCCATATTGTCTGAGCAATGGTTCTTTTGAGCCAGGTCATGCCTCTATCTTCAGGCTATATATAAAAAGAAAAATCTCCAAACCAGGCTACCTAGTGTTTTTATATTTGGCCTATTTTCATTGCTATACTTCATGTCACATTCTCTTTTAGATTCAGGCTCGAGTGTCCCAAGCTCTGTATCAAAGAACAGGCAGAATGGCAAGACATTACAACTAGTGCTTTAGTGAGTTTTACCATCACTGTCCATCTTTGTTTTTCCAGCCACATAGTCTTCCACAATTGTTTGTTATGGCATTCTTCACCAGAAAGCTTCTCAATCCCCTCTTCTAAAACATCCCTTAAAAGACCACTCCGTTAGCTCTCTATGTATGTATAAATTCAATAATGAGTAGTAAGTGTTTGTGCTTAAATGTCCTGTTCCAGTGTGTACCTGACTCCAATTCAATAATGAGCAGTAAGTGTTTGTGCTTAAATGTCCTGTTCCAGTGTGTACCTGACTCCATCATTCATGAAACACTCTGTTGCAGGCACTGGTAAATGAATGCAATCTCTACCTTCATAGCCCTTCTGTCTTGAATGGCATAGATAACAAATAAGAAAACATGATTTATTCTTCAGTTGTGTTTCATATGGAAGGTATGGGCTTCTGTGGCAGAGAATCCTACTAAAGCTAAGGTGTAAGATTCAAGAAAGTTCCTGAAGAAGTGATGTGTCAGTTATGACAAAGTTAACCAAGTAAAGGAGGCTGAGAGAAAGAAACACACTTCTTGGGAACAGCGAATGATATTCTTTGATTTGTTCACCACCTCAACAACTATTTATTGAGTATCTATTATGCATTATGCATTGTTCCAAATGATAAGGATATAATAGTGGGAAAAAACCTAAATCATGTTCTCTCATGTTGCTTACATTTTTATGGGAGAGAAACAGAAAATAAATATGTAAAATAACGGGTATGATAAATGATAAGTGCTGTGGAGATTCTAATAAAAGGAATAAAGGATGGCAGAGGGTACTGTTGTAAGAGAGGGGTTAGAATATAGTCTATGAAAGCCTAAAGTAAAAGCTTCTAATCCTTCTCATAGTCTGGAATGAGGCAAGCATAGCTGTGTGACCAGAAGCGGATCCTTTTCCTGTTCCTAACTCCTCATACTGTTTTCTATTTATGTATCATTTTGTTTTTATGTGCACCACTTCACACACTGCCCAGTCTTGCCCAGTCCTTGCCAACACAGCAGAGTTGACCCTTCTTCACCAAAGCTTTGATTCAGTGTGTTTTGGGGACAGTTTCCATGGGAACATGCCTTCAACTTTATAACAGGAGTCAATAGAGAATCAGAGAATTAAGATTCTCTGTACAAAAAATGTGCTTTTAGCAAACTTTGCTGTTTTGCAAATGTGTTTGTAGACCTTAATATCTTAGAACTTTACATTCTAGTTGATTAGATCAGTCAAAGGTTAAAGCATATTGATGGAATGACCAAATGTGCAGAAGAATAGAATTTTGATATTTGGGGATAGGCACTATTCAGTGACTTCTGCTAGACAGGAAAGCAGTATACCCAGCTTTCATCGGAAGTGATGTGTACCTCAGTATTCAGAAACCATGTCTCCTTTAACAAGCAGGCAAGTCAGAGCCCATCAGGCTGTTTATTGAGAATGAATCTATACTGCACATCCAGAATGAGTTCCTGACACACTGAATGGTACTCAAAGAAAAGTGCTGAGAAACAGAGTAGGTAAATCAGGGCTGGAAGTGGAGGACAGGGCACCAGACATGGTGTTGCTTGTCTGTAATCCCAGCACTCACAGGGTATGCGGCCTTCTGACAGCACCATAATAGTAGTTACCATGTGGTGACTGCATATTCACTAAGTACTTCATGTACAGTACCACTAATCTTCATAATGTAGATAAACCTACATGGTAAATATTATTGTCTACATATGACATATGAGGAAAATGAATCCCAGAGAATGTTACTTGTCACACAGCTCAAGGCTTAAACCTAGCACCAAGACAGAAGGCAAGGGAGGCTGATTAGGTAATTTACTTAATGTTCCACAGTAAGTGGCAGAGTTAAGATTAAAACTCCAGAAGTTGTGCTCCTAAGTCTCATACAACTCTGCACAGGTAGCAATTTAAAAGGAGGAGGGAGTTAATTTCTCTGAGAGGATGTGAAATACAGCTAATAAACAGCAGAAACAGAGTCCAAATAAGATTTGATTCCAAAGTGTGATTTTTTTCCATTGTGCAGCTTTCTGACTGCAACGTCATAATAGTAGCTATTATCTGTTGACTGCATATTTACTACTTCATGCACAGTACCACTAATTTTCATAATCTAGAAAACTTTACTCACAAATATTATTGTGCTCATGTGACAGATGAGGGAAATGTGTCCCAGAGAGTGACTTGACAACATCACACAGCTCAGGATGTAGATCCACATCTGCTTCACACCATAGCCTGTGTTTACTGCACCCTGCTACCAATCATCTGAAGTGTAAAGAGCACAGGTGGTCATCACCAGTACTGTGTGGGTGAGAGTATGTGACTAAATGCATCAAGTGCATGCTTTTGGAAACATTACTTCATGAAGGTGGTGTCAATTAGCTGACACCTTCAAGCTCCTATGATGACCACCTTATGAATTAGGGAGCCACATCTGCTGCTTTCTGGTATCCCTTCCCTTCAAGCTCTAACTCTTCCTTATATACATTGTTGTCTCCTTTCTCTTTCCTTCCCTACTCTCCTGACTTCCCTTCCTGGTCCCACCCCTAAACCCTTTCCATTTCTAGGGCCATCTGAACTCAGGCAGGGAGACATGAGGACATCTTCTGTGGAATGAGTTGTCTTCAGGGTCACATCAACCCTGAAACTTAATGAACCTCTTACAGAGACAATGTTCCTGGTCAAAGTGACCTCATATTCAATGAGGAACCTGGCAATTGCCCAGATTCATCAATTTTTTTAAATTAATTTGTTGACTGAGTCATGTACAAGAAAGAACTTAGTGTTCTTTAGAGACATCTCTTAAGAGCAGTCATCTGTGGGGCTATTGCTAGTGTAAAAGTGTGCATGAAATCTTCAGCCCATTCACTTATTTAGGTACCTCATTTTTGTAACATTTTGGGTAACATCTGAAAAATGAAGAAGTAAAAACTCCTACCCTCAGGGAGCTAGGAATTCTTAGTCCAGAAAATATGACCAAATAATATAATATACAAAAGTAAACCTTTTAATAAATATTCATAGTATACAAGATGACATAAGAGCCCCAAGGAAAGAGACATTCATTGTCTTATTTTTAAAAACCTGAACATGTTATTCTTTTTTTCTTCATTCATTCTTCTTGAGGGGGTAAGAAGCCAAAGAAAACTTCACAAGACAGTAGCATTCAAACTAAGCCTTGACAATGAGCAGCGATCACCAGTGGAGGGAAAGACTTTCCAGGCAGAGCAAAGTGTTTGCACGAAGGCACAACGGTATGAAAGAGTATGCAGCTTCTGGCAGCAAGTAGTTCTGTACTTCTGGTAAAGGTTCAGCTCTATTACTTTTCAACCGTGTGGCTGGGAACAAATCACTTGCCCCTCTTGCTTCCTTTTCTGTTAACTGGTAAGTGTAATAATGATGATAATAATAATAATTTTGTCTACATTATATATCTCATAAAGATTATATAAGTAATGAATGCAATAGTTAACATGGAATTTTAGTACTGTGTGAGGGTGTGGATTTCTCTATTCTTTCCATCTTTTAAAAGCCACATGAAAGTAGGTATGAAATAGCTATAATTGGAAAGCACTATACGTATGTGCAGTGGTAATGCCATAGATCTTCTGGGCCACAACCAAAGCCTCATAGGAGAGTACACCAATTCTGTTTTCAGCTTCTTGGCTCTAATCCCTTCTTGTCTAGCTTAGTGTTGGGACTTATCACTCTATACTCTGACCCCTATTGGCACTTTTTTTCAGTATATGTTAGAGAATATGTGTGCAATACTATTTCCATTCTTCTGTCCAAATATTCTGTCCCTATTCCTTTCTTGCTTTTTTGCATAAATATTTTAACTCTTTTCCCTTCATTCCACCATCCTCTACCCTAGGAATTCCAGGAAGTCTTTAACCCAACTTTTACTCAAGTGTCTTAATTCTGGCATCTGGAATCCCTATGGTTAGTTCCAAAGTCCTATTCACAATGTTTTTCTCAGAATTTTATGCAGATGTCAAAGGTCTAGCAGACATCATCAAATATATCTCTTGGTGGTCTTCTGTAGGCTCCCATGGTTTCAGTATAGAATGAATGGTTGGATTATTCCTGTGTTTAAAGGGTTGTTGTTTAGATAGAATTTGGTAAGCAAATATGTTTTCTGATCCATGCGTGTGGAATATGTACCCTGAGTAATTGATGTTGTTTCATGGAAAGCCTCCCTCCAGATATGGATGTTTGAGGGGAAGTGGTAGGCATTTCTGATCAATTTTATGGTTCTAAGTGCTATTAGAGCAATGAACTTTCCAATTTATCATTGACAGTATTTCATTAGTTGTATCTTTTTATTTGGGGGGGGGGGTTGAGACAGGGTTTCTCTGTTGTAACTCTGGCTGTCCTGGAACTCACTTGAACTCATAGAAGGCCACCTGCCTATGCCTCTTGAGTGCTGGGATTGAATATGTGCGCCAACACTGCCTGGCTTTTTAGTTGTACCTCTTGATAGACAATCATATCTTCCTAAATAAATATCATATGCTTTTATCTTTTCAAAAATGATCGTTTCTATAGCATGTATGCATCCCCTCTCTATAGTGACGTTTGTAAATTAACATTGCAGGATATATTAACATTCAAAGACATGATAGTTTGAGTTGGGGATTCTTTAGAAACCTTTCCTATTTGGGTTATAATATTATAGGAAGTCAGAGTTGCCTTCTATAGAAAATCTGCTTATTTTCCACAGACAGGCACTTATTCTATATAACCTGGCACAGTATTATTACTTTCTGCCTGTGTTTTTGAAGCTATTTCCCTCTATCCTAAAGTTGGAAGAGAAGCCAGCCATTTTAAAACTTAAACAATAATTAACATGCACTCATAGAGCACCGACCAGGATTAGTGATGTGTTCCGTAGAGATGAATGAGATAGTTCCTGCCTGAAGGACTTTGTGTGTAGGAGAGGACGTGTTGTATTCACATACCTGTAATGGAGAAAGGATAGCTAAGTAAAACTTATGAGCAAAAAACATGTGATGTATTATTTCAAAAGAAAAGAATATCAATTTATTCTGGAAAGAGTAGTAGGTTGAACAGTGAACATTCAAAAGATGTGTCCAAGGTCTAATCCCTGGCACTTTGGGTGCAAAATTATTTAGGAAAAAGAGATTTTAAAGATATCATTAAGTGACATATTTTGAGATAAGGGCATCCTTGCTTAAACACAGTAGGTCCTACACCCAATAAAAATGCCGATATAAAGAAAGAAATGCAGAAAGACAAAAAAGAAGGCTAGAAAGATGGAGGATAAGATTGTAGAAATGTTTCTTTAAGTCATGGAGTAGCAGGAACTATCAGAAACGTAAGTCAGGATTCTTCTCTGGGCACATTGGAGGAAGTGTGGCTCTTTTGGCAACTTGATTTCAGACTTCTGACCTTCAGAGCTATGAAATGACAAATTTTTGTTGTTTAAAGTCACCAAGATTACAGTAATTTGTGGCAGCAGCCCCCGAAATATCTCAGAAAGGCACTAGAAAAGGCATACTAGACTGAGGGAATCACCAGAACAAAGACGTGGAGATAGAAAATGAAGAATGTCCTGTATTTGAAGTACCAGCTGTGTGGAGCTGGAAAAACAGGTTGGGGCTGTTTCATGATTATTAGCTTAGGGTTTTTGACATTTGTTTTTCAGACATTAAAGAGCCACTGAAGATTTGGGAGGCATGAAATAAGAAAAGGGAATTTCCTGTAACTTAACCAAGTTAGAGACAAGTATTGACTTTTCTGAGCAGATAGTCACATTGTTTATGTGTTGACTCCACATGTCCTAGGTGCCAGTAGGTTGGCATGTGTATGGGCAAAAATGGTTGAATTTGTTATAGATGAATAAAAATATTTTTTCCTTACCTTGTCCTGCACTTACTCTTTTGAATCATACCTTTCATTCCCAGCAAGGGCTTCTTAGCCTGCATTTTGCTTTGTAATCCCTAGTGTAATATTCTTGGGACTTCAGCTTGAATGCATATGTGAATGAATCTGGGAGGCTAGTTTAGGAAAAGTCAGACCTCAAAACTAGGCAAAGATTCTGTTTCCTTTCTAAAGTAAACATTTACTATCTTTTACCCTATATTGTTTATTCCATGGTATCAGATAATCATTATTCTCCAGACTATTCCATGATTGTTATCCCAATTGTCAGCATCAATAGCTACTAGCAGGGTAAAAAAAAGAGCAGATTAAGACTTTCAAGTGCACATAGAAACAAATTGACACTTTCTGCACAAAACTATTGGGGAAGCCCTCTTGCAGGAAAGGAAATTTCAGGAGCTTCAGAAATTTTTGTATAAATAAATGTTTTTATTATAAGCAAGCCTTTTGCTGTGTGTGTGTGTGTGTGTGTGTGTGTGTGTGTGTGTGTGTGTGTGTAGGTGTATGTGAAAATCAGAGGTCAGTATCAGGTATCTTCTTCAGTCAGTCTCCATTTTAATTTTTTAAGATTTACTTTTAATTTTAGTTATGTGTACATATGTATAAGAATGGGTGTGTATGTACACATGAGTGAAGATGCTCATGGAATTCAAAGAGAGTATTGGTCTCCTGGAGCTGAAGTTAGAGGCTGTTGAGAGTCACCTGACATAGGTACTGGGAACCAATCTTGGGCCTTCTCTTAGAAGTGGCTCAACCCCTGAGCCATCTTTTTAACCCCATCACCACTTTACTTTTTGAGACACAGCTAGATCATTAATTTGACTAAAATGGTGGGTCAGAAAGTCCCAGGAATCCTCTTATTTCTGCCTCCCCAGGTGTGTATTGCTATGCCCTGATTTTTGTGTGGGTGCTTTGAATCCAAACTCAGGTCTTCCTCTTTGTGTGCTAAGTTCTGTACTGACTGAGCCATCACCCCAGCTCCTTCTGAGGTGTTTTATACACCTTAACTCATAAGCTTCTTTCACAAGTTCTCTGTGATATAGAGATTATTTCTGTTGGTCCCTTTTTACTGGTGGAGAGACTGCATAGCTTTGGGAAGACTCAGTAAATGCCCAAGATTATATTATAGTAAGGGGCAGAACTCTGGGTTATTTGATTCCAAACCACTAAAACACAGTTCATTCTTCTTTCTTTCATCTGGGTTTCTGGTGTAAAGCGGGGTGGTGTTCTTTTTGAGGTATTGATTTTTACATGACTAGAAGAGTTTTGAGGTCCTTCCTTTAACGAGATAGAAGCCCTGGACAATAAATAGAACTAACCAAGCTTAGTCCGTCTGTTTCTTCACTTTAAGACTACTCTTCAAACCATAGTACAACATTGTAATTCCCATAAATGCACATCAGCACTATGCATGAATACCTCCTACACCAAAAAAGGCTCATGTCATGCCTGAAAGAGGAATAAAGAGCTCACCCTGTGCAGGATGTTAAGGAGATGCACAATCTAGGGAAACCCCAAACCAATACCACACATTCCACACATCATCAGAACCATAGTGCCACTGAGGCACAAGGCTGCATGTTTGACCATGGGAATCTGGGTAATTATGCCTGCTGGTCTCTGTCCATGGTCCTGGCTTGGGTCTTGCTAGTCCCTCACCCCACCCCTACCCCTGCTCCTAAATTTCTTAGTGCTGTCAGATCACAAACATCTTTGTATAGTGCCTTGAACTATGAAACAGGGCCCAATATACTGAACTGTCTGTGATGGCTCCATCTTGGGCTTCTCCCAGTGCCACTGGCCACTGAAGATGGAAATCGTGTTCTCCAGACCCCAGTTTTCTAACTTTAAGTCACTCAACCTGTTACAGTATGTTTCAAAGTCTCATCCTATAAAGGAAATGTCTCAAGTACCAGGAGCTGTCCTTTCTCAGGCTAATTTTGAACTAGCATTCAATAATCTAAGAAAATGGTGATAGGACATTCCAGACACTTGATAAGTACTATTGCTTTTCTTATCTGGCTTGATTTGTGTGCCCTGCCATATTTCTCCCTTGGGCAACTAATACTTAGCAACTTAGAACAGTGAGCTCAACCCAATGATTATGGTTGTTTGTTTCAAGAAAGCAGGAGGGAGGGGACTAGAGAGCCTTTGAATAACTGGTCATGAATAGATAACATGATGTCTGTAAAAACATACCATAAATCACAAAGTTCATCATTACTATTATTTCCTGAACCCTAAAGGTCACTCACTGGCTTAAGCACTAATCAAGCATGTGACCATGACCTTTCTTTTCCACATTTAGAAAGCTGAGAGTGAGAATTTAAGGGTAAAGCACTCTAGGGTTCCAAAGCCTCACCAAGTGGGTCTGACTTATCCCATCCAAGTTTTGCTTGTTCCATGGAGCAAATTTTTGGTTTCAACCATGCTGGAAATGTCACTAATTCCAAAATACACTGCTCACCATCCTGCCTCAGCACTTCCCAAGCCCATGATTTTTCACATGCTCCAACTGCACTTCTTGCTATGTAGTGTGCTTCTACTTCCCTGGGGCTATCATACTTGCAGTATGTTCAAGGATCTTGAAACCTCTTTGTTCCTATGGAATCCCGACTTACTCTTACTTCTCACTTATCCCTCATTCTGTACAGCCCAGAGGTGTAGCTTTCCTGTGTTTACATATCCCCGACTAGACTATATGCCTCTTTGGAGCAAAAAAGGTGCTTTTAATAATTTATTTCAATGCTAGAGCCCTAATAACCAGCCTCAAACAAATAGTAGTTAAATAACCCATAGAGTAGAGATGCCATGAACCCTCCAAGGGATGTTGAAAGTGAAAAATGAAAAATTTTATCTACTATGAGGAGGACAAGGGCAATACATTTCCAATGCTGTGTAAGACAAAGGGAGGAGTTGTTGAGGCAGCTTGTCAATTCTATTGTATTTAATGGAATCTTTCCACTTGATAGGTGTTTCAGTTCAAGCAACTGGAAGAGCTCATGCTGGTTTCAGTTGGTTGACCTTCTGAATCTGGATGCCTTTGAGTGTCTTTGCCTCATTCTTTGAAATTAACCAGGGAAAGATCCAATAAACTATTAGTCTGAGGCCATTATAATTACTACTATTTAGTCTCTGGGTACCATGGCAGTACATGAAAAATAATATGATGGTTCCCTTCCTTGCATTTGCATATGATAGCAAAGTAAGTGATTTCTGTCATTCAACTTCTATCCTTCTAGCATAACATTAAACTGGGTTGAATAACATCCTTATTCTGCCCTCAGAATGATAGAAAGAAGCTTCTTGATTTATCTCATGGATGACAGCACCTCTTATGTCCTCAAAATTTCCAGGCATTGTGACTCCCTTTCCTGAGAACAGGTTGTATTGCAGGACTGTTGGGAGATAATAAAGACAGCAGAAAACCTCAGTACTCTTGGCTTTTGGTAAGCATTCTGAAAGGCCTTGGTTACTTTGGAATACTAGTTACAGAGTTATAGAGTTTCAAAGTCACTTAGATATGCACTATGAAGATAATAAAGGAGTTAAATATTTCCCCCCAAAAGAAATTACAGTAAACTCTACTTTTTGTTGCCAAGTTCTAGTTTTTAGTGAATAGACTGTGTTCTCTACATTCCTCGTAGAGAAACACAGGCTTAAAGATGTCTTTAACTTGTTTAGGCATAACTTGTTTATAGTAGAATTAAGGTCAAAATCCATGTAGCCTAGTATCATACTTTCTTTATCCCACATAAACCTGATAGATATACTACTGATGGCTCTTAAATAACAGAGCCCATTTGCTCACAAATGAAACTATCTTGCTTTGCAGTCTCACAGTGATTCTGTCTTTTGGATGTGCATTGTAGGAAAGGTCACTCTGTAAGAGATTCTTTGTCACTTCTTCAGTTTAAAAAAACAAAACAAACAGGGAGAGGGATGAATTGTGCAAAGACTGGCCTGGTGTGACGTCCACAAAGAAAAAACGAAGCAAAGAACATGGTGAAAATCCACCCAGTGTCTTTAAGTATTTCTGTTGTGCTAGCCACTGTGCTTAGACTAAGCATAGAAGTTGAAAGTGTTTGCTCTTCTGTTCAAAACAGAATAGTTTAGAAAGAAGAATAAACACAAGCAGTGTTAATATCCCATGTAAGTGTGTAGATTAAGGTAAACACATAGGTTATATGGGCACACAGGAGGGTACCCAAGCTAGTCTATAGATAGGGATGGGGCCTAGAAGTTTGCTTGGAGTAACAACATTTAAATCAATGCCAAAATCATTGAAACTACTCAACAAAAAATAGCATCTTGTTTGTTTTTTTCATCATTGTGACTAAATACCTTACAGAAACAGCACAGGGAAAGATCAGCTCATATTTTAAGGGTATCCTCTCCATCACTGTGAGGAAGATATGGGGAAAGGATTATGAGGCTTTTGGTCACATTGTGTCTATAGTTAAGAAGCAAATAGCTGATGCCCTGTCCCCTTTCTCTTTTCCCTTTTATTCAGCCTGAGACTCCAGGTCATAGTATGGTACTGTCCATGTTCAGAGTGGGTCTCTTTCTCAGTGAAGCTTTTTTGGAATATGCTTATAGACATATCCACAAATGTGTGTCCTAGGTGATTCTAAATCCAGTCAAGTTGACAATCAAAATTAACCATAATCATTAGCTATTATTAATATAGCAACATACAGTTAGTTTCCCTGCTTTCAAAGAGCTCACAATCTATCATAAAGGAAAATATCAATACAGTAGTGTAATAATGTAATTCATGCTATTATTGTCTGATGGAGATGCTAGACATAAAAAATAGCTCACATTTAATGAAGGCTGCTTATATGCCAAGCATTTTTCTGAAGGCTTTACAGTCTTCATATTTATATATAGTTTTATAATACAAATGTATAGAGATGATATATAACTAACTATATAATATGTTTGTATATATTCATTTAGCTCCCATAACAACCTTATATTTATTTTCATTTTCCTCAATCACAGATGAAGAAAGAAATTGAGATACAGAGAGGTAAAAGTACTTGTGTAAAGCCACATAGCTAATGAATGGTGTCAAGATGTTACAACTGAGAAAGAAGCAAAAGCAGCCCCCTAACATCTTTTATAGTTTTAGTTTTGGGACTGAGGATTGATTGAGCCCAGGGCTCCATGTATGTGGGACACACATTCTATCACTGGTCTATATCCCAATCTCCTTTTAGGTTCTTTTAAAAAATTTTTAATATAGGACCTCAATAATTTTCCCAAGCCACTGCTGAACTCACACTGTAGCTGAAGCAGGCCTTCAACTTTTGATCTTCCCACCATAGTCTCCTGAGTATCTGAGATTACATGCCTGTGCCACCGGGCCCAACTTGCCCCTGGCACTCAGGCAAGTCATGATTTTCTGTTGGACAAAACAATCTTTAAAAAATACCAACATCAGACAAAGGTACTCTGAGAACATGATAAAGAAAGACAAAACAAGACCACTTCACAGTGTTGTCTAAGCAGACAAAAAAGGTCATTGTGACAACCACAGAATCCTTATTCCCACTTTAGTCTGATCCCTGTATAGAGAAGACTTATTAAAATGACATGTCATACATTTCCCTTCCTTTATGACAGCATTCTACATGGAACAACCCCCAACACACTTTTCTCCCTTCAATTTACTTTTCCAAAACCCAATTTGTATGATAGATCCTTTATTTCATCCCTTTACTGTCAGCCCATGGTTGCCTATTATATTAGCATGCTTAGGTGCCATAACAAAATACTACAGACAGAATGGCTTAAACAACAAAAAAATTATTTTCTCACAATTCTGGAGGTTAAAAATCTGAGAGCAAGCTGTTGACAGGTTTGATTTCTCCTAAGGCCTCTTTAGCTAGCAGATGGCGGTCTTCTAACTGTGTTTCACATGCTCTTTTTTCCAATGTGTGAGCTCTTGGTATCTCTCTGTGTGTCTAAATGTCTTCTTAAGTACACTAGCAAAGATTGGATTGCAGTCCACACTAATGGCTTTGTTTTAATGTAATCACTTCTTTAAACACTCTATTTCAAAAAAAAGACCACAGCCTAAGATACTGAGGGTTAGAAGGTCAACATATAGTAGGGATGGAGCACAACATAGGTCCACATATGAACCTATGATGTATGTTCTTCTTCACTGTAACTAGTAACAAACTGAAATGCTTTCACTATAAGTGTGTATCTCTGGCTGTCTTTTATTAGAGACATGGATAAAAATAATAATTGACAACTAATAAACAACTTGGTATATTTATTTTTTGCGTGTGACCACACAGTTGTATATGCTATGGCATGTGTATAGCAGTCACAAGAAAACTTTTGGGTGTTGGTTTTCTTCTTCCACTATATAGCAGCCTTGGTTCAAACTCAGGCCATCAGACTTCTAATCAAGTGCCTTTACCCACTGAGCCATCTCACTGGCTAACAACTAACTCTTAAAAAGAAGACTAGCATATGTGGTTAATAAAGGTGAAATCAAATTGGCAAAGAGCTATTCATTCTGACCACTGAAAGCCAGCCATAGATGGTGGCATTTTACATGCTTAATGTTTGTTTCTGCTTTTGAGGGTGGATATTAATTTTTATTTATTTTTTATTAACCTCAATTCCTAAAAGAAGCAAATGTATTTGCACAGTATACATGGTAAATAAGATAATATTCCTATTTTCAAGATGTGTATATTTTGTCGTGGCTCAATATTCTGTAAAATGGCAGCTATAAAATTGTGTTTGTTGTAAGGATTAAACAAAGGAATTCATGTAGGTTGTTCACCATAGTGGTTGGCATGTAGGTAAGCACTCACTAAGTTTGTATTCTTCTAGGAATGAGCCACTACTTGTGGATGAGATATAAAAGAAGGTATAAAAGAAGAAGAGGAAGGACAAGAGTATTTCAAGCAGGTGAAGTGGTAGACTTTAGCTAAACCTCCCTGAAAACACACACAGATGTCCTGGGTGTGTCTAAGTTGTAAACCCCCACCCCACCCAATACATTCTATGGCTCGTGGATGAACCTTAAACTTGACCCTGACTTCTGTATATTTTACTTAGCCCAGAAAAATAACTCTCCCCACCTCCACACTAACTGTGCCTGTGATGTTTCTGGGGAGGGTTTAGGTGACAGGCTAGAGGCTCTGTAAAGGGTTATAGAAGTTACACACTGCAGATCTCACAATCTGGCCTTAGAAAATGAGGCTGTAACGGTGGAAGCTGAGAAATCTGAAATTGAGCTCTGCATGACTAGGGAATCTGTGTTGTGGCAATGACTTTGCTGGAGCAAGTGCACACAGGCTAGCAAGCTTTATTCCCTCTGTTCTAGCGTCAACATTTAATCTTTCACCCTGGTTTCTTGTGGCGATGACTGTGCCCCAACCTTACACCCAGGGCTTCATGAATACTATGTGTTCCCGGTGGGTTGCTTTCCAATCCTGTGCTGTTTTCTGTTGGGTTCCCAGAACGTCAGAAGGGAAATGACCACCTAAGGAATTTTCCAGTGACAGCAGTCAGATCCCATTTCCTTCTCGGCCATATTCAGATTTCCCCCTTTCTCTCCTTCATTTTCTAAAATACTCATCCCTCTCCAATTCTCTGCCTTGTTCCAACCCTCCCAACACAATCCACCTTCACGGGGCTTGGGCCCTGAAGTTAAGGATAGGTTGGATGGGTAGATGCTTAGTGCATGAAGCCATTCAGATATTCTTCCTGAAACTTCAGAGCGCCCCTCTCTGAACACACAACTGCCCTCAAAGGCGTGGGAGAGAGGTGTCCGGCTGCGTGTCTGCCAGGGGAAGAACAAGCCAGTGGCGCGGTGGACTGGGCGGGCTGCGAGAATGTGAGTGGGGGGCGGGGTGGGGGTGGGGAAGGGGGGTGCGCGCCCTTTATGACAGGTGGCCGCGCAGTGCGCGCTCCCGGATGTCTGAGGGGACGGCAGGGAGGGACAGGACAGGGTGGGAGGGGGCACATGAGGAAGGGACCGCAGAGAGGGTAAGGAGAGAGCTCGCAGGAAAGGGAGGGCTGTGGTGGGGAAGGAGGGTAGGGAGGGGAACGCGTCCAACAAGAACAGCCGTGTTGGAGGAAACAATGGCAGGGGCAAGAGCGATGGTGGCAGCCGAGGCAGCCCCGCTCTGGGCACCTTTCTGAATGGGCAGAGGCAGCTCTGGAAGCAGAGGGGAGCAGGCAGCGCCCGCAGAGGCTCTGAGCCAAGCAGCCCAGGGAGGAGAAGGGGGAGGAGGGAGAGGACGAGGAGGAGGAGGAGGAATACGAGGAGGAGGAGGAGGAGGAAGAGGAGGAGGAGAAAAGGGGGAGGAGGGGGGCTGAGGCAGAGGGAGAACCCGGGAAGGAAAACCAGTAGCATCAGCAGCAGCCGCCGCCGCCACCACCACCACAGCGGTGGCAGTAGCGGCAGTGGCAGCTTTTAGCAGTAGCGTCCCCAGCGCTAGTGGCAGTCGCAACCGCCCTCCTCTCCCTGTCGCGGACAGCCGAGCCCACCGCACGGAGCCGGCTGCAGGCGCCGCGCGCAGCTCTGGAGCTGGGTTGTCCCCGCGCAAGCGAGTCAGCGAGCGAGCAGGCTAGCGGCGAGGGCAGCGCTGACCCGGGAGCCGCGGGGTGGCCGCGGAGGCTCCGACTTCCCGCGCCCGAACAAGACAGCTCATACTCCATCTAGTGCGGCGGCGGCGGCGGCGGAACCTGAGTGAGCGAGCCGAGCAAGGCGCATCCTCCACCTGGCGGGCCCCGCGCATGGAACTGAGGCAGAGGCGGCGGCAGCGGGTAGCAGCAGTGAGCGGGAGCGGCGGCGGCGGCTCGCACAGCTGCGGCGACGGCGGCAGCCCAGCCTTGACTGCGGCCGCCACAGCTTGGGACGCCGGCTGCCGGAGCCGCCAGCGACGTGCGCCCGGGGAGGCAGCCCGGGAGGTGAGTCCGAGCGCTGCCACCCCCCCACCTCCAGGCCTTCCCGTTGGCTCCCGGGCCGGCGCCGGGAGACGGCAGCAGGGGGATGGGGGTGCCAGGAGCCGAGGGAGAGCCGAGCGAAGAGACCGGGAAGGGATGCCAGCGGGGAGGACGGCTTGTGTGCGAATGGCATGCGTGTGCTGGCTGGCTGTGTGCGTGAAGGAGCGAGGCGGCCAGGGCGACTGAGCCCGGCTCGCCCCGCCGAGGGAACGCTGCAATCTAGGAAAGGCCTGTGCGCCGCCGCCGGGGGAGGGGGAGGGGAAGAGAGCGGGCCGGAGCCGCGGCTCGCACGCACGCTGCAGGGCAGCGGGAGCCGGCCGTGTGCCCTCTCCCTGCGGCTCTGCGACCCCCGAGGTGGCCCGGACCCGAGGCACGCGGTGGAGCGAGCGGGAAAACCCACTCGGCGGCCTCGGCTTGGCGTCCGGGCCAAAGCGGCAGAGGTGCGAAGCCGCGGTGCCGACGCCTCCCCGGTCTGCGGCTCCCCCGCGCGCTCTGGGTGCCTCTGGCCACCTCAAAGCGCCGCGGCAGCTGCCCGCACCGGCCGGCCCGAGCCGCCGGCGACGAGAAGTTGGGGACCCGGCCTCTCCTCGTCCCGCTCTCCACCTTGACTGACACAGGCCCGCTGCCCCTTCCCGCTCTCCCGACTGCTCACAGGGACGCCTCTCTCCGCCGCTCCGGGAGCTCGTGGCTGCCGCGCCCGCCCGCAGGCACGCGGCGGCTCGCTCGGCGGGCGGGGAGGCCGTGGGGCGGCCCGGCTCCCGGAAAGTGTGCAGACCGCGCGCTTCAGCAGATGGATCCAGGGCTTTCAGCATGACTGCCCCTGTCTGACTCGCGAGGGACCAAACCACCCGCGCAAGGGTCTTGGTCTTTTTCAAAGTTAAAAAAAAAAACAAAATCAGTTGACATCCCCATTTCAACACCAGCACTCCAGATTTTTGTCTAGCTCCTGGTAGCATTTTGGAATGACCAAATCTCATATTTTGCTTCTGGCTTTGGCTACTAACACGTTGTTGAATTCCAGGCACAACAGCACACTTAGCTGTGTGGCCTTTTCTAACGTTCCATTTTCTAGACTTGTCTGAGAATAAAGAATAGTGTGTGGGGTTGGCAGGACTGGTTTTTTTTAAAACATCTTTATAAAAATACTTTAGCGCTGGGATTTGAAAAACTGTTTTAGTTGGAGAAGCAGTGTGTGCTAACAGTTCCTGGAATATTTTTGCTTGGTGAGTAAAAGGTGCTCCAATGGTTTTCTCTGAACTGTAAGAGACCATTTGGGGTTTGCGGGGTGAATCGCACATCTTTACACATAGTTAGCATGACCAAACATTTTATTTACAGCAGTGACGTTCCCATGGCTGAGGAGAATTTACACTTATTGAAAATATATTTTTAGAAAGGAACAAAAAAAATCCCTAAGTAACTGTCATTTTACATATTAACTAGGAAACCGGCTAATCAAATAAAACTGGCTGAGTGTCTGAAACTCTATCCCAGTGAAATATGTGGCTGTGAATATAATTAACCATCTGTCTAGTGAGCAATTTAAATTTGGGCTGGTACATTTTTATTACAGTCTCTAATTTCTGGAAGACTTGTACATTTTACCCAGAACTAACAACAAAAGCGTATTTGCTTACTAGGTCAAAAATTCACTTGTGTGGTGGTGGGGTTTCCCTTCTGTCCCCACCCTTACATCTTATGTAGTCTCCACACTCCTTGACCTGGGAGGTCAAAGTAAACCTCTTGTTTTTGCAAGCAACATATTTACAATAGGGGAATTCAAACCAGTTCTGGCAGCTAGTGATTAGACATTTTTGTTTCTTGGAAATACTTTGCAAAATTTTACCTCCCACAGAACCTAGATAGATTGCATGCATTTGAGGTGAAAAGATGTAATTTTTTGTGCAGGTGTGTTCAAATAAGGGAGGGTGATTCAACAACATTTTTAATACTTGAAAATTGATTTAATTTATTTTGTCTTTTTCTATTTAGTTCTTTTGTAGGTCCTTGATTACCTTTTCTTACCGTCTCCATATCTCCACACCCCACAGCAACAGGCTAACAAAAATCACACTGTTTTATCCCTTTAGCTATTTTTTTTACATTAACAGTATCAGATCTGTGATTTTTAACAGTATGTCAAGAAACTGCTTTTTTGAACAGAAGAGGATATTGTGCATATTTAATTTTTTTCCTATGGTATGATTTTAACTTGAAAGTAAGTGCTTGAGAGAAAAACTGAAAAGAGTTTGAGGGAAAGATTAGATTTCACAGACTCCAACCAAATAGCTATTGTTAACATAATTAAAAAGAACCATGGATTGATTGTGCAGCAGGCCAGAGAAAGCTATTTAAAAGAAGATACATTTAAAATAAATATTTGCCTAAATTACAGCTCTGATAAATGGGTAACAATTATATATGCACATGGCAGAATTTGACATATGTCAAGTCTGTTAAATAAATCAGCCTGTTCAATGAATAAATCTTCGATGCATCAATGCTTTTTAGCACACACATGCGCACATGCAGGCGACACACGTGCAAACCTGTGATATCCCTGTTGCCAAAGTCAAATAACTGCAGAACACTGCTGGTTTTTGTTTTACTCACTGTCTTTCTCCCGTCTTTTTCTTTCTTTCACAATCTGATTACCTGTAAGCTACCCAGAGAGCAGAGAGAACTAAAGATGTGCTGTCGCTTCGCTTCGCTTGTTTACGGAGGTTTACGGAGGTAGAAGAGAGAAAGAAAAAGCGATAACGGCTGGATTTAAAACACTCAAAGACGTGCTCATGGAACTCTAACACAATCACTGTGGAGGTTCTAGTCTCACTGAAGTATTTGCTTAGGGGAGGGACTGTTTTAACCAAAGAAGCATTGATTGTGTAGTTTCTCTGTTCCTAAATCCAGCACTAGAGATTTTTTTTTTCTTCTGCAAGCCCTTCCTTTGTAGGAAGAGAGGTTTCTAGTTGGCCTTTGGCTGTTATAGATAAACTTTTTATATGTTGGCACACATGTGGTCAAAATGTTTCTGCTGCCAGTAAGGAAAAGAAAGAGAAGGAGCAAAAGGGTGATAGGGAAAGGGACTGATTCACTAAGAAGTAGATCATTTTGGGCTTCTTTGTTTTCCCAATCTTAGAGGGTTTCAGATTTGAACTTTAAATTTTATTTTATTATTTTATTTGCTTTGGAAAGTCGAGTTCCCTAATTAATAGCTCCTCACTTGAGCACCTTTTCAATCCGAGGTCATAAGGTTAGACACAAAGAACATAGCAGGTTGTCCAGGACCCTTATCCAGAGCTGTTTGAAAACAAAACAAAGAGCTTTGGACAAGAGAACAACTTCAGGGTACCTTTAAGTTCATACTTTCCTTACTATCCGGAAAGTGTGTTTTCTGGCAGAGACGAAAATTCCTGTCATATCAAACAAACAACATTGACCTTATGCAGCAGCGAGCGCATCACAGCATAGAAAAAGGCGGTAGTTAGGGGAAGCTGCCTTTTTGAGGCCTGCTTCAGGTAGAGGCCAGGACCTTTTGTCTCTCCCTCTTTACACACTGTGATTCACAGACTTTACCTAAGGAATGTGCTCTTTTTTTTTTTCTTGCAAGTGCTATGATCTAATGTTTTTCCTTTCCTTGTTCTCTAGTGGAAAAGGAGTTCTAGTGGTTGTGCTGTTTCTGTTGTGTTCTATTTCCTGCTCCCCCCCACCCCGCCCCATGTTAGACAAGCACTCTACCACTGAGCTACGTTCCCAGCTGTTGGTATATTTGTTTCTGTATTTAGTTTTGAGACAGAATATTGTTTGTAGCCTAGACTGGTTTTGGACTTGTGATTGATCCTCTTACCTCCACCTCCTGAGTACTGGGATTACATGCATGTGTCACAATCCCTGGCCGAATTCTTGAGACCAGCTACTATGCACACGATTACTTTTTTCTAATTGTCTATAGATCATCTTATTTCTTCCCATTAAGATGACTTTGATTTGAGCAATTATGTACCATTTTCTCAAGTACCCCCGAATCCTATTAAAAATGTCAGCTTCATTCTCCCAATGCTTTATTCAAGTGTCACAAAACTGGCCTAAGAAAGAAGCTTCTCCTGATGTTTATCTTCTCCTGATGGAGATTATTTAGAGTTTTGAGAACAAGATTTATATACCAGACCTAAATGTTAGAGTAAATTTGACCAAGAATGAGCATAAAGCCAGATATGTTATAGTCTCTCACTCAAGAGGCCTGAGCAAGAAGATCCTGAGTTTGAAGTCAGCCTTGGAAACAGTGAGTTCAAGGCAATCTTTCGATATGTAGTGACACGCTGACTTCTTTTTTAAAAAGAGGGGCTGCATAAAGTCCTGTGCTCAATCCTTACCACCACCTAAATTGGACATAGTGGTGTAATCTCAGCACTCAGGAAGAAAAGGTAGGAAGAAGTTTAACATCAGCCTCAATTTGAGACCAGCCTGGAATACGCAAGACCCTCCAACACACACACACACACACACACACACACACACACACACACACACACACACACACACATACACACACACAGAAGGGGATAAGGAGGATTGAGGAAGGGTAGGAGGAGGGTACAAGAGGAGGAAGAAGAGGTAGAAGTGGAGGAGAAGGAAGACAAAGAAGAGATCCATTTCATTTGGAGGAAGTTAAAGTATTTCCTCTATTTGGGATTATCAGTAGTTTAACCTATGTTGCCGCATACTTCTTTCATTCTTTAAAAAATTGTATGATTACTTGAAGTATAAGGCACCTTTAAAAGAAACTGTATTTCCTAATTTGAGATGATGGTTAATTTGCAAAACTTGGTGGAATAATGAGCTTTGGAGATACAATGGCTCCTTAACCTACTTCATTCTACCTTTGTCAGCCAAGAAGTATTTCTGTAGAAAGGCCTCAGAAAGATTGATGCTCTCTGTCCAACAGAATTGGAATATTGGGTTCAAAGATATCACTACAAAATGGAATTCTATGTTTGTTCATACAAATGCACTCAAAAAGCCACCGTCTATACATTGGAAAGTGTCTATTCTTATTTTCATGAAAGGCTGGTAAGAGGTAATGAGCTGGGGCTGGAGAGAGGGCTCAGAGGTTAAGAACACTGTTTTTCTAGAAGACCTGAGTTTGATTTTGGCCTTCTAGGGCACCAGGCATGTGCATAGCACACAGACATACATGCAGACAAAACACAACACACACCAAATAAAATAATTTTTTAAAAAAATTAAGAGATAATAAGCTTAAAGTCTATCAGGAAAACCTTTGGGTTAGAAAGTACATCCTGACAACCATACTAATAAAGGAAAAAAAGTAACACTAAGGGAAGTATGAATAAAGGACAAGATAGTCTAGACTTAAACTATCTGCCTCCTAGTCCTAAGTATCTATGATGGACTTTCTTTGATCTGGGGCAGAAGTGAACGAAACTGTGGTTCCACCAGTCTAAATTTGACCTATCATGGAATAATAATGTAAGCAAGAAGGAAAAAATGAAGCCAGTTAGAAGTGCTTTTTGTAAATATTTTCAAGCTTCTATTACTTAGTTGAGCATAGCCAGATCCATTGTTAAAAATCAGTCCATCTTCCATTCCTCAACTAACATCTAGGGCTTTTGAGAGATTGTTCAAAACTAGGAAGAGTGGCAGGGGGATTACCTAAAAAGCAAAATTTGTAAGTGAACCTTTGTTCCAGTCAATGTATCAATAATTATCTTACTTTTCTCTCCTCTGCAGTAAGCTAAATTTTGTGGTACTACTGAATTCTGTTTCCTCCTTTCCTAATATTTACCATGTTGTTCCAGGCACACATTTGATTTGTTAAACCAGAAGCTAGTCTTGATGACTTTCTGAACAGAAACTCACTTTCTCATTAGCTATTAAGAAAAAGAAACACGTCCAGAAGATATGCTGCCTTACTGAGTAGAGGAGTAAGAGAGGGACATTACTGTTAACCCAGTGGTTCCTAACCAATGATTCCTAACTGTGGCATGAACTGGTATGAAAATTTGATGGCCAACAAGTGTATGTTCTTCAGAGAACTGCAGTGTTTGCACACACACACACACACACACACACACCATTTGTATCCATTTCAGGAAGTCCAGTCTGCATTGTGAGTTAAAAGAAGCTTCTGCATAACTGGGTGATGGTGGTGCATGCCTTTAAGTCTAGCACCTGGGAGGCAAAGGCAGACAGATCTCTGTGAGTTCGAGGCCAGTCTGATCTACAGAGTGAGTTCCAGGATAGCCAGAGTTACAACAGAGATACCCTGTCTTGAAAACAAAAAACAAAAACGAACAAACAAAAGCCTCTACACTACCTTTTCCCCGGTTGTTATAGAAAGCCTGTTGCATGCCCGTCATGTTCACAGTAGTTTGAAATGAAACACCATGAAAAGGACTCTCAAAAAAGCATGTTGTTGGTATACTTATGCTCCGTAGCCCTCAGCTACTGCTCCAAATATTTTTTAATAAACTTCATAGGCATTTTTATTATGAAAAAGAGCCACTTAATACTCACTTGAACATTATTGTTCTTACCCTAAATAAATTGCCTCGTTTCAGCAAATCCTAGACTTGTCAACTCTAGGATTCTTTAAAATGCTTTTATATTGACATGCATGTAATAGAAATTAATGAAAAAGAAGTTATAAATGTGAAGGAGGAGATGTCAGGGAGAGATGATATAATCATAATCTCAAAAACAAAAGAAAAAAGATAGAAACAAAAAAAATCATGTTCAGCTCTTGCTCCAACAACTTACTTATTAATACATTATATTCCATAAAAGCACCATATCCTCACTTTGTCCCTATTCTCTCTCTTTTGTGCCTTGTCTATATATTTCACTTAGCCAAGGGGTTGACAAAATAGAAAACTCTTCTTGGCACCAGTTGTTAGGTATGGTGATGGGCTCAGAGAGGGAAATGGACAGATATGTTCATGAGACCCTTGGGTTTCATGGGACTTGTGGATTATTAGTCATCCTGGAGTGAATTAAAAGATTTCATCCTGAAACTCTAACATCATATATTGAATGCAATCTCTGTAAGTGCTGCAAAAATAAACATATGCCACATCTGTGCCTTGCAGTTGGGATGGTAATATGTGGAATTCCTATTCATTAATAAATGTTTATGACATTTGTCTTAGCAGTTCAGACTATTATGGAATATGAGGATTAATAGACTCTAATACTGGATGAGTCTATTAATTATCATTTACAGTACAATTCATCAAATGATTTCGAGCATCTACTATGTGCTAAGCATTGGGACATCAGGGATGGAGAGAAAAAGAATAAAATGAATTGTCCTGTCATAGGAAATTAGGTGACTAGGTTTTTTACTTTTTTTCTAATTCAGCACATTTTCTAAAAAATTTACTATTTCTGTATTCTACATCTTTGGAAAATAAGTACAGTTATCCTAACATAGCAGGACGCTCCTCAGCAAATAGATCTCAAACTGAACTGAGACAAAATTTCCAGCTTCTGCGGCACAAACACTTCTGTTCTTATACCTTCTTTAGTTAATGGGTCCATTTAATCGAGAGCAATGTATTTTCCTTGCAATTCTGAGGCGAGATGTTCTATCATTGATTTCATGATGTGGAATTGCAAATAGCATTCATCATCATATGTTGATGATTGCCCCAAGAGTACCATCTATACATGTTAGTGTATGCAGATGTGGATGCATGTGAGTATGCATGTATAAGTAGGCCAGAGATGGACACTGAGTGCAGTGTCTTCATCAATCATTGTTCAACTTGTTGTGGTTAAGTTTTAAAATTAAATTTATTCTTTGAAAACTACATACATATATAATATGTTCTGATTATTCTTATCTTCCATCCTCCTGTTATTTCCCTCCCATCCTTGCCAAGGCCTCTCTACAAGTTCCTTTCCCACATTTATGTCCTTTTGCCCACCATATGTTTGTTGAGACTGAGTCTCTCACTGAGCCTGAAGCTTGTTAGTTTGCTAAATGGGCTTGCCAACAACTCCCTGAGATCTTTATGTCTCCTCTTCTCTCATGCTGGGATTATTGTGCCTGACTTTTTATGTAGATACTGAAGACATGAACTCCGGTACTCATGATTGTGCAATAAGCACTTTACTGACTAAGTACTCCAATGTCCCGGTGCCCCAGGTGTCTATCTTTGAGTGGTTTAATTTTTAACTACCTGGTTGGTGGATGTGTTACTTTTCTACTATGGCTGCTATATTTTTTTTAAAAAAAGTATCCCAAAACTGAGTAGTTTAAACCAACATAAATTATTATTCAGTAGTTGTGGATGCTAGTAGTCTGAAGAATGTTTCACTAGGCTAAAATCAAGGTGTGAAAATATGTTCCTTTTGGAGACAATAGGAAGAAACTCCATTTCCATCCGTTTTCTAGCTCCTAGATTCTACTTTTGTGTTTTGTGAAGACCTTCTATATTCAAAGCTGCCAGTGGAGGATTGATTCCCCACGTCTCATCACTTTAATCTTGTTTCCATCTGCATCTCTGATTTTTACTCTTCTTTCTCCCTTTTACACTTACAAATACTCCTAAATCGTATTGAGTTTGCCTGAATGGACAATCTCCTCAACTCAGAGTTAGTTGATTTGCCACCTCAATTCTATCTACAATCTTAATTCCTCTTATGTCATCTAACCTAAAATATTCACATGTTCTGGGAGTAAGATGTGAACATTTTAAAAGACAATTGGTCTGTCTATCATAATTACTTGATTTCTGTTTTTAATTTTTATTTTGTAATAATTAATAGGTTGACAGAAAGTTGAAAGAACAGAGGGGCATTGTTATCCCAATTGTTACTTCTTGCATAACCATAGTATAATATCATAATCATGAATTTGGCTTTGTAATAGTGACTGTGTACAGTCCCATACCATCATATCACATACCTGTATTTGTATAATTACCAACACAATGAAGAAATAAATATTTCATCGAAAGATACTTTCCTGTGTTTACCCATTGTAGTTTTTGTACATTTGCTTTATGCCATACAAACCCTCCATAATTGCTATTCTGTTTTTCTATAGCTATATTTTCTTTATTCCAAGAATGTTACAAGAATGGAGTCATAGAGTATATGAACTTTACAGGTTGGCAATTTTCACACAGCATAATGCCCCAGCTTCATCCAAGTTTTTTTGTTATTATTTGTTTGTTTGTTTAAGAAAGGATAGCCCTGGGTAGCCAGAACTCGCTATGTAGAGCAGAATGGCCTCAAATTCAGAGATCTGCTGGCTCTGCTCCTTAGTATTGGGATTAAAGTTGTACATCCCCAGACCCAGTCATCCAGTTTGTTTTGTATATAAGTAGTTCATTGCTTCTTGCTATTCAACAGTTTCGTATAGTATGACTGTATCATCTTTAACTATTTTTTGCCTGTTGAGAGACTTTGCTTGTGTACACATTAGTCTATCAGCAAACAAAGCTGCTATGACCATTAATGTACAGGTTTTTAAGACAACACAAATTTTCATTTTTCTGTGATGAATTTTCAGGTATGATTACTGTTTTGTATGGTAAATGCATGTTTAGATTCTTAAACTAAAAACTAGTTTTGAACTTTTAAAAATAAACTATCTTAGGTTGGCCGTGGTGGCACATGCCTATAATCTCTACTCTTGGGAACCTGTGGTAGGAGGATCTTGAGTTGGAGAACAACCCGAGTTACATAATAAATTCAAGTCTAGTCTGGGCTACATAGGGAAACACTGGAGAGAGAGAGAGAGAGAGAGAGAGAGAGAGAGAGAGAGAGAGAGAGACCGAGAAACCATTTTATAAAGTGCCTTTCTGCAACTTATTATAGCTTAGTAAGATTGACACTTTGGCTGCTATAGTAAATTATAGAAACCTTGGCTTTCTTAACTTACTTTATCCTTCCCTATTTATAACATAAATGGTTTTAAATATTTCTTCTCTGCATATTTATAACTAGATCATATAGTGTTATAATTTTTTGCTTCGGCTGTAAAACATAATCGAGAAAGGTTACCCTTGCTCTTTCTGTTGTTTTTTCTTCCTGAGATTTCAAGATCATGTCTTTTACATTTTCCTTTCTGTTTAAAGAACTTCATTTAACAGTTCTTTCAGTGCAGGTTTGCTAGCAAGATATTCTAATTTTCTTCCATTTGAAAATTTCTTTATTACTCTTTAATTCCCCAAAGTATATTTTCACTGGACCTGAGGTTCAAGGTTGACAGTTCTTTTACGAATGTGCTTGAGAAATGTGTCATTACATTCTAGCTGAGAAATCTGCTGTCATTTAAGTCATTTTTCCCTTGTAGGTAAGGGTCCATTTCTCTCTGTGTTGCTTTCAAGATTTTAAATTTTTTTAATTTATTTTTATTATCTTGTATAATACATCTTAGACCCCCCCAACCCCTCCATTCCTCCAGTCACCACCCCACATCCCCTCTCTCCCAAATCTACCCCCCACTGACCCCCTCCCCACTTCTCAGAAAAGAGCAGTCAGCTCAAACAGCAAAGAAGTTTGACCATGATGTGCCTTGGCATGAAGTTCTTTGAATTTGTCTACTTTGAAATATACTTAGCTTCTTGACTATGTAGGTTTATATCTTTTGCCAATTTTAAGACCTTTAACAACACTTTTCCTGACCCACCTCCTATCATTTTTGGCTTCCTATGATGGCAGGGAACTTTCTGTTTTAGTCTTACTATTCCCAGAGGCTCTGGACATTTTCTCCAGCCTAGTCTTTCTTTCTCACTCAGATTGAATGATTTTCATCATTGTATCGTCAATCGAACTGATTCTTTTCTGAGTTCTCTACATTTTCTGTGTTATTGTAAACCCTATTTCTAAAATTTCTACTATATTTTCCTATATATGCTCTGTTTTTATACTTTCTATTTTCTCTTTGTTTCAAAAGTACTTGTAATTGTTAATTGAACCATTTTTGTCACAGAAGCTTTAAAGTCTTTGGTAATTCTAGCATCTTAGTCATTTTAGTTTGAACATTGGTTTTCATTCAGTTTGAGATCTTCCTGTTTATTAGTATGAGGATGCTTTTCCTTGTTTTAATGTTTGGTTTTGTTTTTGAAGCAGAGTCTCACACTGTAGTCCAGGCTGACTTGGAACTCACAGTATAACTCACACTGGACTTGGACTCATGAAGTCCCCTGCTTTGACTTCTTGAATGTGGAGATTACTGAGCGACGGTGAATGATTACTAAGCTTGAGGGATAATTTATTTTATTGTTTTTATTTCTTTTTAGTTTACATGTATGGGTGTTTTTCCTCTGTATGTGTACCATGTGTTGCTGGAGCCAGGCTGTAGTAAATGAATGGGTGCCCCTGAAATGGGGAATGAGGATTAATAAGAGAGACAAAAGACATCTGAAAGTTGAGAGGGCTCAAAGCCACACTGAAAACTTTATTTTTCCAGCCCCTTAAATAATAGTCCCCCAGTATACTTCCTTATGGTCAATAATCAATCCTTGGGTGTATAAAGAACTTAGATAAAATCAAGGCATGTGAGCGAAGGACCAGGGTAACCAAACACTTCTTCCGATACAAACACAATAGCCTGACGGTAAGAAGTCTTCTCTGTAGAAAAAACATCACATGTCTTGTAACTCAGTAACTTAACCTCCATGGACAAGTTCCTTTAGGAACTGCAAAGTCATTGCCAAAATGTCTTCTAAAAGCAACATGGTAGTGGTTTAGCTAATTGCTATCCATAATGTGCATATTGATGACCATGTAAGACAAGCAGCTTCTCCTTCACTCTGACTTCAGATTGTTTTAAGTTGTAAAGTTGAAGCTTGCATGATGATAACAGTTTCCATTTTGTAGACTTGAGTCTCAGAAACGTACAAGTAAGTTTCTCAGAGCCACACGATATATCGCTCTGAGCCATAGTGATGATTACAGGCCAGGCCTTGATCTTTCCCCTTGTATTTCCCTACCAATGGTCTCTTTAAACAAGAGATAATGGAAAAATCTTGCTTTCACACACATGAAGCCTGTCTTTATTCATTGCATTTAATACCCCGCTCCACTTGACTCTCTCCCCAACCTACTGCTTCTCAATTATCAATAGAGCCTTTAACTTTCCCTTTGATGGTGCACAGGATCTGTATGTTGTTTGACTGCAGCTGTTTTCCTGTTATATTGTGTGGCTGGAGCAAGGTCATTGCTGCCCTTAACGAGTACAGGCTGGATCTAGTACTTCAGGTACATTATACAAGAGAGGCTTGAGCTCCTGTATATGAAAAAGGGTCAGAATGGGGAGAGACATTAAAAGAAACATTATATTATAAGGTACCCTCAAAAAGCAAAGAGAATTTATAGCTGAGAGATGAGCAGAAAAGGAATGACAAAAGGTGCCAGGACAGGAAAATAGAAGACAAAAAGCAAGTGGATTCAATGACCAATAAACATGCAACAAACAGGCCAGATTATTGATATTTCTTCCAAACTGAGATGATAAAGATAACATTTTTGATTGAGGTATTCACTTGGGAGAAGGAGTTAAGAGGGTGAAATGAAAAGCGTCTCTTTATTAGGTTTAACTTTCATAATAAGATAAAGTTTCTTATTTTTATAAGCTAAGTTACTGTGAGGGAGTAAATTCAGAAAACCATGAGTTCAGAAAACCAGAATCCCCACATGATTCCTGGAAACCAGGATGACTTCGGTTCAAAAAGGAATGACAGAATATCATTTTAGATGTGCAACAGACACCATGAAATAGTGAATGATTGGAGAAGACTCCCTGTGTCTGGAGAAATCAGTTAAAACAGAGAAACTTAAAAATGATATGATGGAGGAAAGTAAAAGCAGGAGCACCCAAGAGCTTCAACCTTGAAAGAGATATATTTGTTCAATTTTTGGTTTGCAGACTAGAACAGAAATCTGTTGGGTTACTTTGGAAACTCTGATGTGTCAAGGCTCTCTAGGGCCTCTATCTTATCTCAGTGACTGTGTCTTTCATTTTTCTTTCTCTTGTTATTTTTCCCTTGTTTTCTAATTCTCTAGTTTTAAGGTTAAGTTCATTTGTCATTTATCAAAATAATCCTTGAAGGGTAGGGGTATAACTCAGTAGTAAAATGCAGTCAAAGTCCCGGGTTTGATCCTAGCATTGCAAAAAAAAGAAATTCCATTAACATTTCACAAATACCGAAGTGTATAGAAAAAAATCCAACAGTTTTCCTTTAAATTTACATATGATTTTGTTTTGAGTGATCAAAAGTATTGCAAAGCACAGAGAATCAATGATATGACACATACCAAGATATGTACCCAACCTGACAAACTTTAACACTTTGAATATAAGTTTTCTTTCTAGTTTTATCAGAAAGAGAAAATGAAACATAGCAGACGAGTTAGAATCTGTTACCGAGCCCTGTCTTATTTTCCTCCATTTCCAGAGACAAGCATGAAGAAGAATTTGGTGTGTATTTTCTATTTTGTTTTTATACCTTTGCATATGTAGTGATAGCCATAAATAATGTAAAGAACTGTTCAGTGTTTTTAAATCTTATATAAACAAAATCCTAAAATATATGCCATTCTGTTTTCTTTCTTATTCAACAACTTATTTGGAGATTATCTTACTTTTTAAAACTCTCCATTTCTTCTCTGTACCTTAGAGTCAATGGTATATGCACATTATTTTTCATTATAGAAATATACACAATCATGTTATAAAAAATTGGAAAATTCAACCAGTTTATGTCTCTTAGGATCAGAGAGTTCAATGTCCTACAATAAACTTCAACTGACAAAAATTCTATGCAGCTCAGTTAGCCCAGTGGTTTTTACAACAAAATACTGAACACAATTAGAAGGGTCCTAAGGGATATCTCCTTGTTAATATCTTACCACATCCATGAAGGAATAAACAGAAACCAAAAGAAGGAAAAAAGAACAACAGCATACCTCCAGTGTTATACTTGAGACCCCTGGTTCCCTGTTTTGTACTTGAAACATTTCCCCAAAAAAAGATTAAAAAACCTAAAATTACTGTTTTAATTATAAAATGTTTTGTTTTTATAAAATATGGAGAATACAGAACCATAGAAAATGAAATCAAGGACTACTTATATTTTAGTATTTTGGTATTTTTATTCTTTTCCTATACAGTTTCCATGTTTCTTTGTTAATTTTTCCATGAAGAAAAGAGATTATATTTATTAATCAATGTATTTCCTAAATGGAATAGATTTTTAATAGGTTATAATGTCAGAACGCATCTTTTCCAGAATAGTTTTTGTGAATTGAAATATTGTCAATAAATATTTTTAGGGTATGTGTTTATTACTTAGCTATTGCAATGGTATGGACAATAACTATTTGATAGTGCTTATCTGTACTGTAGAGAAGGAAACAAAGACCTATGATATATTCACCATGAAGTTTATTCCTGTTCTTTGGGCAGATCTGGTTATCTTTATTTTTTAAATTATAATTTATTTGTATGTGTATTTTTAAATTTTATATTTATGTTTATTTATTTTATGTATATAAATGTTTCTTGTGTCTATGAATATGCACCACGTGTCTAGTATTGTCAGGAATTAGAAGAGGCTATCAGATCCCCTGGAACTGGAATTATAGATAACTGTGAGCTCTATGTGGGTGCTGGGAAACGAACCCAGGTCCTCTGCAAGAGTGACAAGTGTTCATTATTGCATTTGTGTGTGTGTGTGTGTGTGTGTGTGTGTGTGTGTAATTTATGTGTAAGTTTGTGTAATTTATGTGTAAGTTTGTGTGTCTGCATGTTAGTATGATTACATGTAACTCAGGGCCTGCAGAGGTCAGAAGAGGGTGTCAGATTTTCTGGCACTGGAATTACAGGTGATTGTGAGCTGGCTGATGTGAGTGTTGGAAAATTAATTCTGGTCCTCTGTAACAAGCATTCTTGCCTCGATCATAATTGTTGTAGTTCATAGGCTCATAGCTGTGTAGGACTATTGGTTGCTTCCCTCTCTTGGAAGCTTGCATAGGCACCTTCTGGTACTATGAAAGCTAGTCCTCCAGGCTTTCAGGTGAGATTCAGCTAGGATCCTCTGAAGTCAGTGTCCAGAGTACATGGTGTATCTTCAATAATAGAGATTCACCTCTCAGAGGCAACCAAGGGCAACAGCAATAGCCTGTATTGTTTGGGGAATCTCTTGGAATTCCCTGACCAACAACTCAAAAGGAAGTTTCTAGTACCCAGTACTGGGATTTTTGTTAGATATCTATGGCTTTTGGGGGGAATCATTGTCAGGCCAACTGACATAACTTCATTTAAACTCTATTTGTGTATGTATAAATGTACAGTTAAATTATTATATGTAATTTTAGATAAAAATTAAGATTCCTTATGGCCTTTTCAAACATCCTCAGTATTATTTTTCCTCTTCCCTTCCTCTCCTTCTGTATTGACTTTCCAACCCTCCCCAATTAAAGCCTTAACTCTTTCCCATTTACTCCTTTGTATCATTTGTATCCTGCTGCTCCTCTAGTTCAACCCATGATCCTTTCCTTTTTACTTCCATGCTTTGTATATTTACCCTAGGTCATATACTTACATCTGATGATTTGGAGGTAGGAACTGAAAATGAGAGAAAACATATGGTGTTGATGTTTCTGGGTTTTTCATTACCTCAGTCAATATATTTTCTAGTTCCATCTCTTTACATTCAAGTTTCATGCTTTTTTTTTTAAACAATTGAACAGCATTCCATTGTATCTAGGTACCACATATTCATTATCCATTCCTCAGTTGAAGGATATTTGGGTTGTTTACATTTTCTAGCTATTATGACTAGTGTGCCAATGAATGTGACTGAACAAATATCTGTGGAGTAAGATGCTGAGTCCTTTGGGCATATACTAAGGAGTGGTATAACTGGGTCATATGATAGATTATTTTTAGCTTTTTGAGAGGTCTCTCCATACTGATTTCCAGAGTGGCTGTACCATGGTAAGATATCCCTAAGGATAGTGGCGCTTTTATCTTGGCAATAACTAACTGCTATCTAGTTGGACTTAAGGCGTACTCAACAGGAGGAAAATCTTGGCTGATACTGTAAGCCTAGCCAGCTCCCCGGGGCTAGTGAAGTTGTGTATCTTAGAGGAGAACTTACTACAAACACTTTAACCAGCACAACTCCTAACTGCATTCTAAACATTTATCCGTAGACCCACAGATAAGTTCAGCTCTCACCCTTTATCAAAGAAACTCCTCATTGCAATGGACGGAGACCATTACAGAACACCACAATCAAAGTGCAGAGAACAACTGTTCATGGGGTGCCCATCCTAATGGATACATCTACAACACAACTCTTGTACCTAAGGCTTGGAGAACATTGAAGATGAGGGAGTCAGAAAGGTTGTAAGAGCTAGAGGACTGGGGAATCTGTGTGAGATTATGTCTCCTAGAAATGACAGGGAAGATTCACAATACTGCTGCCAAACAAGATCTGAACAAAGACAATACCAATAGATATGCTATTGTGGAAGGGGCAGATCTCACGGGGCCCCACCCATAGACAAAGAGCTATAGATAACTAAGGACAGCAGAAAGAAGGAGACTTAGTCATCCCCAAGGATGAGCCCTCGAGTTGGTTACCAAATACCAAGTAGTCAGCCCTGAAATCATATACACACAAACAACACTAAATGGACTCAGAAGGTTGTATTTATATATTTATGTATCCACACACACACATATATATGTACGTATATATAAAGGACACGAATTTGAGAGTAAGAAGGACAGGAGAGATTGGAGGGAGGAAAGAGAAGAGAAGGAATTATGTAATTCTATTTTATTTTAAAAAAAAAAAAGAATAACAAGCACTCCTAATCCACTGAGCCACCATTCCAGCCCCTAAATTTGGTTCTTTAAAAACTAACAACAAACCTTAGATTATTGAAGAATTCATTCAGGATAATTAAATAGCTCTCTAGAGTCCTTGAGGTCTGACCAATGGACACCCTAATAGATCCCTTCACCTCTAAGAAAAGCGCCTTGGAGCCCAAAGGGAGTTACTTCCAGGGCTGCTTGTTCCATTGAAACTCGCCTTGGGGAATAAATTGTAGTGGTTTATTCTGGTCCATGAAGTAGAGTGGGATGCTTAATTTTTCCACAGCTGGAGTACAATAAGGATAAAAAAAAATCATTAAAATGTCTTCATCACTTACTAGGAAAGGAGAGGCATATGTACAAACAAAAGCCACACAACATGTATATATACATATACACACAATCAAAATTGTTTACAATTTTGGTTTTATCATTTAATTTTAATACACGTAAAGAGCCTTCAACTGTCAGGGCTTGCTAGAAGGAGGGTGATAGGTTATTTTGCTTCGTTTTGGTTTTAGCGTGTGAGTGTATGTGTGTGTTATGTATGTATATCCACATGTGGGGGGGGGTTATGTGTGCACATATGTTCATATGGAAGCCCAAAGTTTACATCAAGTGTCTTCCTCAATCATGTTCCACATTATATATTGATGTAGGCTCTCTGATGGATTCAGAGCTCACTGTTTAGGCTAGTCTGAGTCTTCTGTTAACTCCAGGGATTACCTGTCTTCACCTTCTGTGTACTGGGATTACAGAAAAGCCACTATGCTCTCACGTTCTGGGATTATACACAGGCCACAGTACCCGCTTGACTTTCATATGAGTTCTGGGATATCTAGTCCTTACTGAGCCGTCTCCCCAGATTTTTGTTTTAGGTAGTTTATCATATTGAGACACAAAGCACTGAGAGATTGAGCAAGTTGAGTATCACACAGCAAAGAAAGGTATGATGGTGAGGATAAAAATAAAGTTAGTGGAGCTAGAGAGATTGCTCGGTGTTTAAGAGTGAAGTTTGGTCCCCAACACTCATGTCAGGTGGCTCACATCTGCCTGTAACTCCAACTCCAGGGGATCTGATGCCCTCTTCTTGCCTCCATGTGCACAAATCCACACTCACACATACACATATATACATAATTAAAAATAAAATCCTAATTAGAATAAAAATTAAAGTGCCATTATCCTCAGACTTTTTACATTTCTATATGTCTGTCTGTATATCTGTCTATCTATAGTGTGTTATATGTACTTTCTGTCTGCCTACCTGTCTGCCTGTATATCTATTTGTGTATACATAGTGTGTTATATGTATGTAATGGCACATTTGTGTCACAGGGACTATGTTAAGATCAGTGGACAATTTTTGGGACTTAGTTCTCTCCTTCCACCATATGTGGGTATGGAATGCAAGCTTGGCAGCAAGCATCATTACCCAAAAAATCATCGTGCCCAGCCTTATCCTAGGTTTTGGGTCTTGTAAAGCTGAATCTTAGCCCACTGAAACTCATCCATGGTTCTACTTTAATCAATTTAATTTGGTGCTGGTTTGCTCTTGCTGTCTTTATATTGGCCAAATGTCAACTCACAGTAGTTGTTATGAAGCCTTGCCAATTTCAATTTTTCAGTTTCATCTCTAGCCTTTTGTACAGGGTTGAAAAGTCACTAGAATCATGCTAGTTGCTAGTTGCATTTTGACCCCAAATTTGCCCACGGATGGTATGTGTTTAGATAGGGATAGTGTTCATTTACTATTGTGAATCTGTGAGGATTCCAGGATTGGGAAAATTCTGGTTTTAAATCAGAATAAACAAACTCCTCTATAAGAATCATCTTCCCTGTCAAAAGGCTTTTGGTTTAGATATACCTATTTCTAAAGCCACATAGCTGCATCCACCTACTTTTTGACAAAAGTGTCAAAAATACATTGGGAAAAAGTCAGTCTCTTCAATGACTGATGCTGAGAAAACATATTATGCACATGTTAAAGCATGAAGCTAAATACATATCTCTTGTCCTGCAGAAAAATCAGTTCAAAATGGATAAAAGATCTAAATATAACACAGGAAACTTTGAAACTTCTAGAGGAAAACATAGGGAAAAAAATTGAAGGTACAGGCATAGGTAAAGTTTTTATTAACAACAAAGGAAATAATCAGCAGAACAAAGAGACAGTCTGCAGAAAGAGAGAAATTTTTTGCTAAGTATATGTCTTTTCTGTCAACTTGACACAAGCTAAACTCAATTGAGAAAATGCTTCCATCAGATAGCCTGTAGTAAGTCTGTAGTGTACTTCTTAAATTACTGATGTGGGAAGGCCCAGCCCATTGTGGGTGGTGTCACTCCTGGACAGTTGGTTGTGGGGTATATCAGAAAGCAGGCTGAACAGGGCATGAGGAGCAAGCCAGTAAGTAGTGTCCCTTCATAGCCTTTGCTTCAGTTGCTGCCTCCATGTTCCTACCTTCAGTTCCTGTCCTAACTTCTTTTGATGATAGTCTGTGATGTGGAAGTATAAGCCAAATAAACCCTTTCCTTCCCAAGTTGCTTTTGGCCTTGTTGTATCACAGCAATAGAAACTATAAGACAATGTCAGACAGGGGATTAATATCTAGAATATATAAGGAACTCAAACATAGGTGTAAAAACCCATATCATCCAAACAATAAATGGGCTAATGAATTGAACAGACATTTCTTAAAAGAAGAAACACAAATATCCAATATATATATATTTGAAAAACTGATAATCTTTAATGTTTATTTATTTACATATATGACTGCTCTGATTGCATGTACATCGTCATGCCAGAAGAGGGCATCAGATCCCATTATAGATGGTTGTGAGCCACCATGTGTTTGCTGGAGATTGAACTCAGGACCTCTGGAAGAGCAGCCAGTGCTCTTAACCACTGAGACTTGTCTCCAGCCCAGAAAGTGGTTATCTTTAGCCATCAATGAAAACTACACTGAGATTCCAGTCAGAATAACTGTAAACAAGATAACAATCAACAGATACTGGTGAGGGTATGGAGAAAGAAGAACCCTTATACACTGCTGGTGGCAATATAAACCAGTGTAGCCACTATAGCAATTAATATGGAGGTGCATTAGTTCCTTTTTTGTTGCTATGATACAAACACCATAACTAAGGCAACTAACAGAAGGAAGAGTTTATTTGAGCACATGGTTCCAGAGGGAGGAGAGTCCATCACCATCATGATGGGGCAGCATGACAGCAAACAACAGGCATAGAGGCCGGAGCAGCAACCTAAGGGCTTACATCTTGAACCACAAAGCAAGTACTGGGAATCGTGTGAGGCTTTGTAACTTCAAAGCCCACTCCCCAGGACTATGCTTTCTCCAGCAAGTCTACATCTCCTATGCCCCCCTAAACAATCCCACCAACTGGGGATGAAGTGTTCAAATACATGAGCCTATAGAGGACATTCTCATTGAAACCATCACAGAAATATATAATCTGCCATGTAATGCAGCTATATTCCCCTGAGAATTTTGAGTCAGCATACCATGGAGATACTTGCTCATCCATTTTCATTGCTGTACTATTCATAATAGCCAAGATATGAAACCAACCTATATACAAATATCAACAGATGAATGGGGAAAAATGTACGCTATATAAACAATGGAATTTTATCTAGCTTTTAATAAAGAATGACCAATATCATTTGTAGGAAAATGGATGGAACTGGAGATCATTTTATTAAGTGAAATATGTCAGACTCAGAAAGACAAATATCTTATATTTTCTTTAAACATAAGAACTATACCTAAATACACACATTCATGAGCATGTGTGATACATTTGATATGATAAATGAACCAATAATTATATAATTAATTGCTGTGTGTACTTTATTCATATTTCTATCAGGATCCCATTCACATTACATTTAGTCATGTTTCCTTAGACTCTTTTTGAGTGTGACAGTTTTTCAGACTTTCTTTGTTTTTGATGACCTTTACAATTTTGAATATTGTTGTTCCAGCATTCTGTAGATATACTTATCTTGGTATTTTCCTGGTACTTTTCTCATGATTAGACTGGGGTCACATATTTTGATAAAGACCAGAAGTAACACTTAATAAAACATACTATCAGCATAGCACTTGATATTGATGCTGATCACCTGGCTGAGGTACTGCTTGTCAGACTTCTTCAGAGCAAAGTTGCTTCTTCCCCATTTTTATTGTGTACTTCCTGAAAAAAATAAATTTTGCAGTCAGTGGTGATGCACACCATTAATCCCAGTACTCAAGAGACAGAGGCAGGTGGATCTCTGTGAGTTCAAGGCCAGCCTGGTCTACAAAGTGAGTCCCAGTGCAGTCAGGGTTGTTACATAGAGAAACTCTGTCTTGAAAAAACCAAAATAAAGAGAGAGATACAAAAATAAATTTTGATAGTCTACACTTTGAAAAGGGAGAATTTTATGCTATCTTCAAGAATAGATTATCTGCATGAATAAGTTGGAATTCTTGTTCAGTAAAAAATATGTCTATCTTATTTATTTATTTTTCAGTCATTGTTTATATCAATAGTAACTTATGTATATTTATTTCCAACTTTGGGCTATGGTCCAATACAACTTTATTTACCTTTTATCTCAATTTATTCCAGCTTTGATCTTTGGGAACATTTTCAGTTGGCTTCTGTGTCCCTTTGAGACATGGTTTTTGGTGTGTACAAGTTAAATTTTTTCCTTTTGAACTTGGTTGATCTACTGCCTTCTTCCACTAAAAGAAAACGAACATATCTCTTGCATTTGATAAGCCATCAGATTTCTGAAAGCATCTATCATTATACCTTCTCTAGTCCTCTCTGCACTAAATATTTCTCACCCATTCCATCACCATTCCTCCCATGGCAGAGTTATTGACCTCTTACTATCCTAGTTTCTTACTTCTAGAAACACTCTGTTTTGTTATTCACTTGAATGACTACTTCCCTTTACTCTCCTTATCCTACACACAAAATCATGAAATTTAACATGAATGTAAGATATTTCTTCTTCAAGAAACTGTGTGTGATGGTACCTAGTACACAGGATATTTCAGTATAAGTAAGTGATCCCTTTGGTAACCACCTTAGGAATTTTTTTTGTGGGGAGCATTATTATTTTGTGAAGAGTTTAATAATTTTCAAAGCTACTTATAAATCTACTCTTTTGACCTTCCTTACTTCTTCATGAAGTGAATAAGAGATTGTGGTATGGAAAACTAAGGTTCAGAGACAGTGCTTTATCCAAAGTTGCCATATGAGTTATACAGAACTGGTTTCTCCTAAAATACTCGATTAACCTTTACATTTTGTTTAAACTTCAACTGTGTAGGCCTTCAGATTTAATGCTAAATGTTTATAGGTTGAATATTACATGAGATAGAGCATATATGAAAAGCAAGTCTGAAATGCAAGCATTTTTAAAAACAAACTCATTTTTGTATGATGGTAGATAATGATTGATTGATCAAGCTGGAACCTAGAGTGCATGTAGTTAGCTTTGGGAGTAGAAGTGTGAACAGAACAAAATGAATGTTTTTTTAATTGTCCTTGCCTGCTGCTGATATTAAGCAGCTAGCTCTGTGTCTTTTTTTTAAACCACTTATCAAATACTAATGGAAAGGTGCTGAGGTGTGGCTAATCCCAAACAGTGTATAATCCCCAAATAATTTATATTGTAATATCCTGTCATACATCCACACCCCAGTGCCCCATCCATGCTATTCTATTTTACAAGACTCAGAGACTATGTTGAGAAATTTGGCAAATAGGGTCAACTTTTATTGCTGGGCTGTCTGTGTTCATTCACACACAGGGTAAGAAATTTGTAACTGTCTTGTCACATTTCCTTAATATGTGGGCTAGTGATCTGAGAAGAAAAAGAAGACGTAGGAAACCTTTTTTTCTTTACTACATGGCCACTCCATCAATCTGAACATCAATTTGCACAAAGTAGAAACTATGATATGTACAAAATATTTAAAATCACAGCTTCTTGGGATGAATGATTTCTATACCTCAAAGAACCTGAAACATTTAAGGCGTCTTCTGTGGAAAAGGAACAGCCATCTATCTGTGGTGCCACCTACTGGCCAGGACAGGATGATGAAAGCAGCAAATAGGAAGGGCTGAATTTCAAGTCTCTTCTAGGAGTAGGGGGAAAAGCTAGACTTTTCAACTTTAGTGACAAACGGTGAGAAGAAATAGGTGGAGATATATATATATAGTAGAAGATCAGTCACTACTCTTAAGTAAAGGGGGGGCAGAGCAAAAATTACAGGGGCTGAAAACCAATCAGTCCATTTCTGGTATTTTTTATCTAAGTCAGCATTTTTATTTATAAAACAACTGTTTGGCTCTCCCCCCTTGCCTACCCTCTCTTCTATACATAGATATTCTCTCCTTTTTGTTCCTGCTTTCCTCCTCTGCTAATATGGTCGACCGACTGACAGCTCAAAAGTACTCTAATTCTAAGGAACTAAATCCAGTCTCTGACATTCCACTGCCCCTGTGGTTTTAATTAGGTGTAAATTCTCCTATGCTTGCTTTGAAACATGCCTCAGGATCTTAGGAAGATGGCAGGCAGATGGGGTATTAATGCAGGGAGATGTTTCTCTCTTCATGGTGCCCATGAAACATTTATTGTCATTAAAATAGTGTCATTAAAATGAGGTGGCTGATGTTGGAAAAATGACTGCAAAGTTGTCATTGTTCTATGGATTTGAGCTTTGATAAAGAGGTTGAATTAGAGACAGCACTTTAACCCTGCTTATGCAATATGTATCTATGTATCTATCACTCAATAGGAAACCCCTGACGTAAGGAGAGAGTGTCTAAGACTATATTAGGTTTGGGGAATAAAGATACCTGCATCTTCTGCTTTCCAGGCTGAGAGTAAAATGTGAAAAAATGTGCAAAGTAGCCAGAGTACCTAGAAGGAAAATGTAGATTTTTATGAACCTTGTGTAAGATCTTTGGTTAATTCCCTTGAGCCTTGCCAAGTCCTAGAAACCTTATAACAATTTTTTCTTTCCTAATCAGGTTTTTCTCTGGTGCCCAGGTTAAAGAGAAATTGATCCCTTTATAGCTGGTGTTTAGCTTTTGTCTTTCTGTATTCAGGCTTTGAATTGAGAAACCCTCTTTTAGTCTGTAGGGCTGCCCACTGATGTTTAGGCTTAAACATTAAACAATCTTGCAGATCTAATTAGTATTTATGGCTTGTGGCCAAGTCAACTAATTTTGCTTTGTACTATTTCTGAGAGGAAAAAAAAAATCATACTTGGTGAAGCTTCCTTCGAAATGTCTCCTTGCAAATGGAAGTGTTGCTGACCCAAGTGGAAATATTTTGTAGCAGCCTAGGTTGGGAGCAACCCTCACAAACATATACTTTTCTATACTTTGTTTTTTATTACTTCACACCAGGTTAAGCTGTGAAGAGATGAGGACGATAGTGGCCATTTTTTGAGAAATAGAATAGATTGAATCAAATGTCTAGAGAACACGGGTTGATTAATTCAAAACTGAAAGCCTAGCCTCCCCAGTCATGTCCTCCACAGCAGTAATTTCTTCTTGGCTAGAGGCCTGAGCATCTGTGTCCAAATCTCATATTCTTTCCTGGATGGATTCATCAAGTCAAACCTTGAGTTGCTTATAGTTTTTTTTAACCATCCCCTAATTTAAGTTAAACTTAAAAATGAGAGCCATTATACAGCAAAACAAACAAATACAATGATAATAGCAGAACATTTTGTCCTGGCCCTCAGAGGTCAATTTAATGTGATTTGCAGCATAAAACTTCACAAAGGCTTTTGCTGGAGGATTACCAGAAACAGCATCATTCAGTTTGTTGCCATATACTGCTATTCTTTCGCTCTGGCATTATTTATTGATTGTAGCAGGAGCACAGTATTTGTACCTATTAAACCTTTTAGTTTCCTTTGAGCTTTTCATGAGTAAAAGTAGAATGGTAACCATTACTGTTGAACTGTTCTCAAGGCTAAAAACCTCCTGAATATTGTTTGCATGCATGGTTGCAAAGGCAGAATTGCTCTACCTGATTTGATTCATACCAAGAGTAATGTGCTCTGTCTCTGTCTCTGTCTGTCTCTGTCTGTCTCTGTCTGTCTCTGTCTGTCTGTCTCTCTCTCTCTATCTCTGTGTGTGTGTGTGTGTGTGTGTGTGTGCCTGTGTCTTATTCACACAGGAGTGTAAGAGTTTTAAGGAAGGGGGGCAGGAAAGAAAAAACTTTCAATGAATTAAAACTACATATTGAAGATTCTGAAATTTAATTAATTAGAAAAATGGTTGTGTTTTATCTCTCACCTCCTCCTTTCCTCCATGCTTCGCTTTGCAACAGCACTGAAGTGCAATGAGACTGTTAGATTGAAGCTACACATCCACTGTTGGTCTGTTTTGAGAAAGGGAATTTTTTTTCCTCCCCGTATTTACTTGGTGCCGGCAGCAGCAGCAGCAGCAGCAGCAGCAGCAGCAGCAGCAGCAGCAGCAGCAGCAGCATACCTATTGATGAAAATAGTGGCTTTGTGACATCTTGCCAGTGTTCTGCTTGTTCCCAACTCCTTTGTGCTGCTCTCTAGTTGGGTAAGCAGGGTCAAAGGTCTAGATGGTCAGTGTGTCCACTTTCCCTACTGTGACTTGTGGTTTCCAATTTGCTCATTCAATGTTCAATCACTAACCCTCTTCTATGTGGCCTGAAAGAGCTGGAGCTTTAGTTTCTGAGTTTGGAATTGCATGAATGTGACTGTGTACAGTGAGTTTACCCTTGTGTCCAGAGGGTCTGTTGGGAATGTTTGGAAAAGGAATAAAATGTATTTTTAGCCTAAGGAACAAGAATGTGTTTGAAAACATATACATAATTCAAGTAATGCATTTTAAAGTAAAATAACATGACTTAAAATTGGAGTTTCCTCTTTAAATGTTAAATTTTTGTTTTAGAGTGTCTGTACCAAAATCCCTTAATAATTTTTCAAGTCAGTCATCAATTGCCGGCTTCTCTAAACCAGAGCTTTGGCATTTTCTTGGTCTTTTCTGGCTCCTGTTTTCTCCCAGTATGTGCTTGATTCTAAAAATTAAGTTGTACCTACGTAATAATGGTAGATAGGCCTTTGGCTTTAATACATTCGGTCAAAACCTTTCTCCTGGGCACTACATTAGGTGTAACTTTCTCACAGTGCTATAACTCTCCAGCTGGTGAAGAGAGACAAAATTGTGTCTATTATCAAAATCCCGGATTGAGGTCACTGGATATGCACCCAAGGTGGGAGAAGAGTAAGAATATGTACGATGCTAGTGAGCTGCTAAGAGGAACTAAGTACCTGCTTACGATGCGGGTGCGGGGAGGATGTTAGGTAAGAAGGACGGGAGACAGAAGGAAGAAAATTAAGGCAGACTGAAAAGTACTATGTTCTTAGTTATGGCCATGACTGAACAACACTTGCTGCTGCTTCTTGTTTCTTATCTCTAAGATATAAACACTTTATACCTCAATGCACAGAAGTTCTATATAATGCCAATCTTTTCAGTTGTTACATTAATAAGATTTTTTCACCTTTATGGGCTTCATTGGCTCTTTCTTGTTCATATCTTTTCAAAGCTTATAACTAGACGTACCATTTCAGGAAAAAAAATTTGAGACGTGCTCTTGGAAGATGAATTAGCAGACACCTTAAAGATCCATATTCATTATGATCTTTGTGATCCTGAAATTTTTTGAGTGTAACATTTCTTAATCTGAATTCTTTGTTCGTTTTTCTGTTAATCACACTCTTTGAAATGTAACTCAGGCTCAAGGCCTAAAACTGGCCAAGTGGCCTAGGATAATCTTTAGCTTGCACTCTTCCTGCCTCAGCCCCCTAAGTGATGGGATTGAGAGTGTTTATCACCATTTTTAATTTTTAATTTTTAAAATAAGTAAATAAGCTCCGTGTTTAGGTAAATTTAGGAAATAATTAAATACACAAAATAAATAATGTCTCTGCTATAGGTCTTAAAATAGTCTTTCTGGTAATGTACACTGTTACATTACTGTTACATCTGGTAATGTACTCTGATACAACTTTCCTTAACTCAATTTGCTGAAAGCATCTTTAGGACTATTCTGAGAATATTTGTTTCAAGGTATGCCCATTGAGAAACACTATCATTGAAATTGATAGAACCTGGAGGTTCTAGGACACATAATATTTCACTTATAATTATGGTTCCTGTGTTCCTTTGCCTTTTGAAACTTCTGTGTTCAAACAAAAGAAAACTTTTTTATCCCTGGCATCAATACTTGGTTTCCTTCCACCTCACTGACTTTCATTTTCAAAGCCTATCAAGTGCTTTCATATCCCATTCCCTTCTTTGTTGCCTTTCTACTATAACCCTGCAAATTCACATACCCCATTCTGTTCCTCACAGAATACTTCTGTCTCTACTTTGCAGACCTAAACACTAGTGGACATAATGAGCACTATAAATTTTGCAGAGATTTCTAGCTTTTAAAGTTCTTTTACATCCATTGTCTCATGTGATCTTTTCCACCCTCAGTAGACAATCAGTGTGTGGTTTTCCCATTCCAGTTCAAGGTCATGCAGCTAAGGGTGGGGCACAATAATGTTTATAGATAAATAAGTTCTACTACATTTAACTCACCATCAATTTCTCAGCCCAATTTCTTTTCTGCTTCTGTTATTTGAAATTCAGCATATAAAGGAATTGCCTGACAAATATGAGAATTTGCTGAAAGAGAAAATTTGGAAGATTGAAAGGAAATCACACATGGATATCCCTAGTGGGGTCACTTGATGCCTCAGTGCTCCATGGGAAGTTATGCTGAAAAAAAAGAAACGAAGACTAATCCATAATTAAACCACCACAAAACAGACTCTAGATAGCTAGGATTCCTTGCTCTTGCTAAAAAGGTATATTAATCATGAAAAGCCATAACCCCCTCTCTGATTGTAGAAAGACTGCTAGAAGGACCCATAAAGATAACTTGTTAGCCCTTCATCTGTTTTTCTAACATGCTTATTGGAGACAGACTAGGGAAATCTTTTTGGCATAAGGCATGCATTCTCAATGTGGGAAATTTTGCTATTTGGGACATCTGGTAATGTCTGGAGACATTTTTAGTAAGAACTGGCTTGGTAGTTGCTACTGACATCTAATGGGGAGAGATCAAAGATGCTTCTAAACCTACCAATTCATCCCTAATTTATGCATACAACAAAAAAATAGTCCAAACCAAGATGTGAATAATGACCAGATTGAGAAATTCTGGCCCGAGCCTCTTTTTACAAAATTAGTTTGATCTCTACTTTCTCCCCCTGTACTATGTGTGTACACATGTGGATATTTTTCATAAATATCCATTAAAAGTTTATCCATTTAAGAATAGCACTCAGATAATCTGAAGAGTAGTATTTTTCTCTAAAGAAATGATTGTGCTTGAAAGTGGATTTGATGTTTATTTGGATTACTAGGCTTGTCTGGGATTTTAGGTACATCACATATACCCAAGGACACAGAATCACCTGCTAACACTCATATGAGAGCTTTCTCTAGTTCGTTTTTCATTGCTGTGATAAAACACTGACTAAAAGCAACTTGGGAAGGAAAGAGCTTATTTTCTTTTATACTTCCATGCCCAATTCATTGTTGAGGGAAGTCAGGGCAGGAGCTCAAACAGGAATCTGGAGGCAGGAACTGAAGCATAGACCATGATGGAATGCTGCTTACTGGCCTGCTTCCTGTGGCTTGCTCAGCTTGCTTATTATACAACCAAGAACAACCAGCACAGAGGTTGAACATCTCACAAAAGGCTGAGCCCCACCAGCATATCAATTATTAATCAAGAAAATGCCTCACAGAAATGCCAGTGGCTCAATCTAATGAAGGCAGTTCCTCAATTAAGGTTCCCTGATTCATGTCTAGGTGACAAAAACTACCCATCATAGTGTTTTTTATCTTGCTTTTGATTTTCTAGTAATTCCCAGGCTTCATAGGACTCAGTTACTACTGAGGGTACTGCTCAGTTACTCCTCAATTACTCAGTTACTCAGTTATAGAGTGGGCAGAAGATGCTGTTGTCAGCTTTGGGGTGTAAATCTAGTGGGCATTGCCTTTAAGCTATTTGAATACTTTGCAAGTCTATGTATTGAGTTTTTTCACTTAGGTAAGTTGAACTATGAAGAGTGGTAAAGGGATGGTTTTAATGATTGATGCCTGTTGTTTTCCCCAATTATCCTATTGTAAGAAGATATTTTAACAACTTTATTCACTACAGCTTTCAATGTGAAGGAATCTAAGGAGAAAGCCCTGCACATGAGAAAAAGATGTACAGACATTTATTTGGTGAGCATCCAGGTGTGTTTAAATTTTGTATTTGAGCTTCAATTCAAAGCCCTTTCATTTGTATAATAATTTCTTTCCCCTCCTAATTTCTCTTGACTGAACGGTGATTAAATGTTTCAATTTGGACATTATAGATAAGTGGAACTCATTCTTTTATACCTTACTGTAATATCGGTGTCTGAGTATAAACAGTGGAAGAGGTAAGAATTGTTTGCATTTATTATGGCCCTGGAGTAATTACCAACATTGTAGAACTTCTATATATTGCACAGAATGTTAAAGTTTGTGGAATGGGATAGGACTCTGTGGAACTGAGAAATGGTAACAAGGGGCAAGTATTGGCAAAATACTAAAATTAACTTTCGTCTTTTTCTTTTGTCTTAAGCTATCATCATGTCAGAAGAAAGTCATGTGTGGCACAATATTGAACTCTAAGTTCTATAGCTGCTGGAATAGGAAGTTTAGTTTGTGACTTTCCTTGAAAAGTTATTGCGATTTCAATTTCTCCATCTTTAATGTCCCTTCTGAGTTTATGTAGGGTTTTCTACATTGGTGGATAAAGAGTGTGTTGCCGGGGAAACTGAAGTGCCCTTTGTGGATTCTTAGTCTCATTAATTTAAAAAAATTAGAAAAGGACTCCAAAGAAAGACTAAGAACAATTTTTATTCAAGTTTAAGAGGGAGACAACAGAGAAGGCAAGCTATAAATCCTGAAAACTGCTCAGATTAGAGAGATGGAGAGGAGAAGAAAGAAAGCCATGCATTTTGAGAAAGAGTCCAGCCTGTTCAACAGGTGGTAAACAAGCAACTACATAACAGAAGTGGGGGAATGAGCTTCAGAGAAAAAGAGCATCATGAACTAGCATGACTAGATTTTAGAAAAGAAGAAAAAAGAAGAAGACAGACGTAACAGAGCTACATGGCTATGACTCAATATGTGATTCCATTGAGGACAGGGGTTCTGGTGAGGAAAAGTACATTATCTCACTAATGGGATAATTATTCCTCTCCTCTCCTTACCATGGTTTCAGATGACTCAAATTTTCTTGGGGGAAGATGGACTCTTCCCAGATGATTAACAGGCCCAGTTGAATTAACTAACACTAAGGTATCCACCCAGGCTCAGAGATAGAACTTATATTCTATTCTTTTAACCAGGAAAAAGTATTTTTGCTTTAATGGATACCTCCATCTTTTCATATGGCAATTTAAGGAGTGACAATCTACTGTTTACCTCTCTAATGTTACCAGTAAAAGGACAGTAGCATCCAAAGTCTCAATGGCTTCTAAGGCTGCTAGAACATTCTATCCCCCAATAGTATAGCCCTAAAATCATTTAGGAACAAATCTATTGATCAGAGCCCCCAAATATTTCTGTCATATTTGGCTTCCAGTTAATATAGAATCAAGGACATTTCCAGTTTCTGGCCAATGACACAAATTCAGGCCTCTGTTTTTAAGATGCCTGTCCCATTTCTAATCCTATCTTGAACAAGTGGGGAATGTTTACTCACTATGGGTATAGGCGAGATATAGTGTGACTTGCATAGAAACTATAATTTTAAATAGATGTATTTAAGTTCCTGAAGGTTAGAAATCGTGGTTGAACATCGAAGACATTAGCAAATGTGATATAGTTCACTCATCAGTCACTGATGAGTATTCATGCATCTTACATGCATGTATAATGTTGATATTATGTCATTAGTATGTTAAATTGGAGACTATATTTGGATATCAGTATATTACTATTTTTCTCTGTTACCTTTGCCAAGGTATGCAAACAGTAGTACATATAATCCTAAACATTAGGGAATATAATTTCTTTTTTGTTGAGTTCTAAAGTACATTATTATATTACCTTGAATGTCTCTCAGTGACAGAGTTGCTTGCATAGCACTGATGGGGCCTTGGATTTGATATCTAGCACCACAGAAAAGAAATAAGATATTCTTTTTAATGAAGTCTACTACATTAAAAAGCTAAGAAAATGAGATTAAAAATAAAGATGGCTCAGTGGTTAAGAGCTCCTGTTCCTCAATCATTGGGACCTAAGTTCTGATCCCAACACCCATATCAAGTTGCTCACAAGTGTTCCAAGGGATCTATCTAATGCCCTCTTTTGGCCTCTGATGTCGCCTGCACACATGTGTGTGCATACACTTTCACACACATAACCCCCCCTCTTTAAAAAGGAAATATTAGGGCTAGGGAGATGGCTTAGTTGGTAAAGTACTTATTGTCTTACAAGCATGAGGACATGAGGTTGGATACTCAGAAATCAAGTAAAACTCCAGGCATTGGCAGCATGTATCTTTAATCCCATCACTGGGGGGAAAGATATAGGAAGATTCCAGGGTCTTATTGGCCAGTCTAACCAATAGACAAACTTAGCTCCAGTGAGAAACCCTGTCTCAAAATGTAAGATGGAGAACAACTGATCAAGACATTTTACACTGGGCACTGGTCTCCACTTGCACACACATGTATACATGCCCCCTATGGCTGTTTGAATAAGAATGGCCCCCATAGGCTCATATTTTTGAATGCTTGGCCCTCAACTGGTGACTGTTTGATAAATATTGGGAGGTATGGCTTGTTAGAGGAGGTGTGGCTTTGCTGGAGGACATATGTCACTGAGGGTTAACTTTGAGGTTTCAAAAGTCCATTCCATTCCAGTCCTCTCTCTCTGCCTCCAACTTGTGGATATGATAAAAGCTCTCAACTACTACTCTAGCACCATGCCTGCCTGCCTTCCTGCTTGCTGCCATGCTTCCTGCCATGGTGGTCATAAATTTACACTCTGAAACTGTAAGCAAGACCCAAGTTAAATGTTTTCTTTTGTCATGGTGTCTGTCTGCAGCACTAGAAAAGAAACTAAGACAGAAGTTGGTACCAGGGAGTGTTGTATTACCGTGACAAGCCTGACCATGCATTTTTTAGAATGTGAAAAACTTTGAGACTTGGCACTAGAAAAATGACTGAATGTTATAAGCCAAGTTTAATGGCCCATTCTCATAGGCGATTGGAAGACAGTATGCTGAAAGTAATGTGGACTATAGAGGGCTGGTTCAAGTGGTTTCAGAAGGGAACATAGTATTCGCTACTGGGCTAGAGAGCATTCTTGTGATATTTTGGAAAATAATGTGGCTGAGTTCTGCCCTTGTCATAAAAATCTGATGGAAGTTAAACTGTAAAGTTTTTTCACTAATTTCATTGGCAGAGTAGATTTCAAGGCAGCCTACTTGTCATGTGGTTATTAGTGATTACTCTTATGGAGATCTACAATTAAAAAGAGAAAGCGGGTAAAAAGAAATACAAAATGCACAATATAAGAAGAAAAAGAACACCAGGGAATGTAATATTGGAGCCAAGGCTTTTGCTGAAGAAGATAAAGAGAAGCCTGAAGAGAAATGGAATAAAGGGAGTGGTGCCCTCAAGGCAAGACCCCACCCAGTTAATACTGCATCATGTAGAAAAGGCCTTAGGAATGATCTATTTCTATAAAGCAACAACAAAGGAAAACACAGCAAATGTAATTCAAGGAGGGGGCCAGATTCTATCCCAAGCAAGCAACAGAAATTGGCAGCATTAGCCACATGGTTCTGAATTAGAGTCATGAAGCATACAAGAGAAAAGAGGTAGTGGAATCTCCTCTGCAGCTAAGGAAAGCTTCTGAGGCCAGACATATGATAGAGAAGTCCCTGCATGGAGGCCTAGAGAGGCCCTTGTATGAAGCTATGAAAGTGAAGCATGCATTGTGTTGTAGGCCCCAAGATGTTGGAGATGTCAGAGCTTTGGGATGTCTGCTGAGGAAAGCTGCAAACAGGGAGTGGAGCCAGCCCAAGAGAGATAAATGTATTGCAATATTCAAAGCTTGAAGAAGTGGGAGATCTGAAGAACCATCTAAGCCCTTTGGCTTTGGACATACAGCTGTAGGATATGGAGTTTATCCTGCTGTATTTTAGCCTTGCTTTCAACTAATATTTTCTCATTATATCTCCTTTCCTCCTTTTTAGAATGGTAATGTATATTCTATGCCATTGTATGTTAAAAGTATGTAATTTGCTTTTTGATTTCACAGGGGATTTCAATTGAGAGATAGATTGCTTTGAGTCTCAGAAGAGACTGGACTTTGGACTGTTATGAGACTGAAATACTATGAGTACTTTTTTGAAATTAGATTAAATTCATTTCGCATTATGATGATATGGATCCAAGCCTATGGTGGCTAGGGAGTGGAATGTGGTGGTTTGAATGAGAAGGCCCTCAAAGGTTCATATGCTTGAGTGTTTGGTGGAACTGTTTGGTATGGTTAGGAAGTGTGGTCTTGTTGGATGAGATGTATCACTGAGGGTAGGCTTTCTGGTTTCAAAAGCTCATTCCATTCTAGTTGATCTCTCTGTCTCCAACTTTCAGATAAGATGTAAGCTCTCAGTTACTGCCTCAACACCATGTCTGCCTGCCTACTGCCATGCTCCCAGCCATGGTGGTCATGGATTACAGTCTGAAACTGTAATCAAGCTCTCAATTAAATGCTTTCTTTTGTAAGTGGCTTTGCTCATGGTGTCTTTCCACAGCAATAGTAAAGTAACTAAGACACCCCTTGCATACATTCAAACATATGAACACATCCACACATGCATGCAAATAAAATATTAAATAATCATAGAAAATGATCTACAAAGGAAAATAATTCTGAGTTAACATAAGTAGTTTAATTATGTCATCTACAAATGTTCTGACCAATATTCAGCAGTTATCTAATATTAAAGAACTGTTCTAAACGTCAATATATTCTTGAAATGAAAGTGCTTTTTACTGTATATGATTTATATAATTTTCCCTAAATATATTTCCATGTGTTTTCATACATTGAATATCACAGTCTTGATTTTTAAGTGATAAATAAGTGTCTATATATCTTACTTTTACTTTTATGTTTTTCTTCATTTTGCTATCACTAGTTTCTTCTCTCCTGTTCTTATACCATCATCTAAATAAAATAATTACTGATGAATTTGTCAGAAATACCATATATCTTGGTGTGGATGTCTTTGAGTTTAAGGTACTTGAGGTCTGTGGATCTTGTATGTGTACATTACTATTTCCATTAAGTTTGAAAATACATTGGTCATTATTTCTGCAAATATTTATTTTGTTTCTTTTTCTTCTTTCCATCTAGGAATCCCATTATGTGTATGTTATTGCATGAGATAATTTCCACAGTTCTCTGAGGCTTTGTTTATTTTTCTTCATGCTTTTATGTTCCTCTGATTGCTTAAACTCAGTTGACTTGTCTTGAAAGTTATTTATTTGTTCTACTTGTTCGATTGTACCATTTTGCCATTTTAGTGAGTCTTTCATTTTATGCCCTTTGACTCAGGTCATTTTTATAATTTCCATGTCTTTATTTATAGTATATGTTTGTTGAGATGATGTTCTTACACTTTCCTCTAGTTCTTTAGATACGATTTTCCTTTAGTTTTGTAATTAGTTGTATTAGTTGTAATTATAATTATGGTGTTTTTCCAATAAGTTCAACATTTGAGCTTCTACAGGAGCAGTTTCTATTGGTTGCTTTTATTCTGTGTATGGATCATACATTCTTTGGATTTCTTCATCTATCTGATTTTGAAAACTGGAGAGCTTAAATAATATGAATATTTTAATTAATAATACAGGATACTATCTAGAAATCATATTCTTCTACCTCCACAGGTTATTGATTATTATTGTCTAGTACCTTTGAAGAATTAAAGTCTATATTTTGTGTTACACGTGCCCAGTGAAGTCTGCTTGGTTAGCTTAGTAGTAAGAAATGAATGGATAGAGACTTACTTAAACACCTACAATCAATAATTATTCTAGCCATTATAGAGGGGCTTTGCATGCATTTGTGTGCATAGTTTTAACACTAAATTTACGTGTTATCACTTTGTGCTTGTGTAGAGCCTTGGGATAAGAAATGTGTAGTGGCTAGAGATGTAGCTCAGTTGATGGAATACTTGCCTAGCATGAATAAAATACTAGTTTCAATGTCCAGCACTGCCAGAACTGGCCATGGTGATACATACCACCTGTAATCTCAGTACCCAGAAGGCAGATACTAGAGGTTCAGAAATTCAAGGTCATCCTTGACTACATACCAAATTAAAGCTAGCCTGGGATCATGTCTCGAATAAATGAAGTGAGAACTTGGGCCCTTTTCAAGTATTTCCTAAGCATGCACACAACCCTGAACATAAGCATAGACTTACACATGTATGTGCCCATAGACGTATCCAGGAACATGCCGGTTTTTCAAATCCCCCTTATAAACATTTTCACTTCCCAACTTTTCCTTTCAGGTCTTTTTCTTAGCCTGTTAACTCATTCCCTCAGACAGCCATGATATTAAGCAATTGCCATTGGTCATTTTCAACAAATGCCTCGAGGAAGAGGCCATTCACACTGGGATAGCTCCCAGTCATATCAAATAAAGACAAGTTTTCTGAGTAGGATATTTCAGAAACCCACCAGACAAGTTAAATAATGGCAGTTCTCTGAAAATGGGTTATTGTAAAAACCTCCAAACCTGTTCTTCCTCTCCAATGACTGCTGGCTTCATTGTATTCTGGTGTTGATTTTCAGTGTCACCGTGGGCTTTTGATTTTCAAAGATACAGTGGAGATTAAAGAAGAGGAGATGTGGAATGGGAATAAGGAAAATTAAGGTACCCCCAAAGCTTACTCTTCTTGCTGAAACACAGTCATTATTTTGCATTAATGCTCCCTGAAATGCTCTGTCTTTAGTTAATTTCCAGAGTTCTAAAACAATTTTGACAATGTTTGTCAGCATTCTTAAAGATAAAAGGACAATATTTTTGAGATCATTTTTCTGTCTTTTCTTCTGATGTCATCTAAACTCCTAGATTTTCCATTTGGTTTCTTGATATTGGTATGGTGGTTAGTTGGAAGTAATGGAACCATTTTAGCTTAAAAATTGTAATATATTTTCATCTAGATTTATGCTTATGTGCTGATTGTCTGTATATGTACCACATATACAGACATCCATGCAGTGCTGACAGAGGCCATAAAAGGGCATCAAATCCCCTGGAGCCAGAGTTATAGGCGGGTATGAGCTGCCCAGTGTAAATGCTAGGAATTGAACGTGGGTCTTCTGCAATAGCAGCAAATGCTCTTAACCACTGAGCATCCCTACAGCCCCCATTTTAAACTTCTAAATTGGAAATAATTTGAAACTAATAGAAAATAATTATACTGAGTATTTTTAAACAATTTCACCCAGATTTACCTATTATTTTCTGCCTCATTTGATTTACCATTTCTCTTACATTTTTCTGAACCATTTGGAAATAAATTATATATATTTACATATAATAATGAAATATATAGGGTATATAATAAGGTTTTATATATATAACATTATATATATATATATATATATATATATATATCCTTAATTACTTCAGTATTAAAAATACATATCCTTATACCAAAAGAAAAACATAAATACCAAACCACCTATAACCCTATGATGTACAATGGTGTCCTGCCTGCAAGATATGCCAGGTCAACAGTAGCACAAAGCTGTGGGGATAATAAACCAGTATCTGATTTGACTTAAGGCTCACTCCATGATATGGAAGCCATACCAGACACTGTGTGTGATCAAGAACCAGAGACTAGGTAGCCCATGCATGGATCTACGATAATATCAAATACTACTGTTCTAAAAAAATAAATAAACATAGAACAGCTCAGCCATCATCAGAGAAGCTTCCTTCTGCAGCAGATAGGAACAAATAGAGTGACTCAAAGCCAGACATTATGCAGAGAAAGAGAGACCTTGGAACACTCAGCCCGAAACAGAATGTCACCCCTCCCATCAGGGCTCAGAGAACCCTGGGGAAGAGGAGGCAGAAAGAGTGTATGAGTCAGAGAGGATGGAGGACACCAAGAAAACAAGGCCTTCTAAATCAACATGATCAAAGCTCATATGAACTCACAGAGACTGAGGCAGCATCACAAGACCTGTACAGGTCTGCACCAGGTCCTCTGCACTTAGACTTACATGCCACTTCCAGTTTAATGGTTTCTATGGGATTCCTGAGTATGGGAAGGAGTGGCTCTATGATTCTTGTGCCTTCTCTTGGGGTCTTTTCCTTCTTCTTGTTTCTCTTGTTCAACACTGATGTGTTAGTTTTTTGTTTTACCTTATTATATTTTATTTATTATATTATATTTTATTATAATCTTTAGAAACCTATTTGTTTTCTAATGAGAGACAGAAATGTGGTGGATCCAGATGGTAGGGGAGGTGGAAAGGAACTGTGAGGAGTATAGGGAGGGGAAACTGTAATCAGGATATACTATGGGGGAAGGATCTATTTTCATTACAAGGGAAAATTTTTAAAATAAAAAATATATATCCATATATGTGGTTGTCATAGATCTTTAGTCTCATAAATATATCACCCTATTTGCTTGCAAGTTGATTAGAAAGAACTGTAATAATTTTTCTAGGAATAATATTTCAAAAGATAACTTAGTGATAGGAATATGGCTTAATGGTAGAATACCTTCCTGTTATATATGAGGCCCTTTATTAGATCCCCAGCACTAAAAGAACAGATCAGCTTAAATGGTGGCCTAGGAAACTGACTCCATTTCTCCTTCATTTCAAAGTATGTCAAAAACAAGTTATTATCAGGTTAGTAAAAGGGGGTAACTGTGTAGCCTCTGAATTCAGGTATACTCTCAGAGTCCTTCCCAACACTGGTATTCTTTTGATTGTTTCCTTTAATGAATGTCTCAAGCCTGTCTCCTTTTTCTCCTGAGTACTATCCCTTTGGTACTTAACATGCGACAGATATGAATTGTTTGGGTTTAATCTGTCAAAGTATATCTAAGTGAGAAGCATCACAAGATATCTGGGGACCACAAAGAGCTTTCCTTGCAGGAAAGACCCTGTTAATTAAATTTTATATAAAGGCTCACCAGAAACATCTTTTTTTTCCAAGCCAAATGTAAGCATTTCCCACAGAGACCTCAGCTATGGGCTTTTCTGTGAAAATCAATTAGTGTTATGATTATGAGATAGCTTTCCTTTAAAAACATTTATCACAATGATAAAGTCTACACCTTAACATAGAGAGAACGGTTTTTGCCTTCACTTTTTGCATTTCTCTTTTTGAATAGTCTGCAGTAATATTGATTCATGTGTGTGTGTTGTGTTTGAAACTATGCCCTCATATATACTAGACAGTGCTCTGCCACCGAAATGCAATCCTACCTAAAAAAATTGAAATAGTTATTTCTAGTGGAGAGTACAGTAAAGATCCCTTTCCTATGCTGAATAACCTAGTCATCTGAATGTTATTTCTTCCTTCACTGTCTTATATATAAACATACATTTTCATGGCCTAAACCAATGACTTTCTTAGTCCAGGAGCTATTATCTGCTTATCCATATTACCATAACCTGTTAGCCCGCCCCCCAATCATTTCAACTGGTAAAGATTACTTAAGCTTAGTCTATTTTGTGTTAAAATGTCTTTTAAAATTATTCTTTTACCTAGTTTTATTGAACAATACAAATTTGTTAACAGAATTCTATACATTGAACTTAAATATTTCTTGGCATTGTGTCTACTATACTTTAGAAATCTAAGGAATTAGTTGCTTTGGTTGAAATCTACTTTTAAAACATTTCTAAATTCTTATATGTCTGATTTTGGATAGTTTGCTCTTTATTGATAATTTATTTTCCATTTTCTGCCTGTTGACTCCACACCCATTCTATTCTCTCCAACTGTGGACTATCTTACCTTCCATCTCTGTCTATTCAAGTATTCCCTGCTCTTATCCTAGTTAATCAAGTGTATATCTTGAGAAGACAAAGTATTTTTTATTTTGAAAACTACATGCCACTAAACAATACCTTGATATACTATACACTAAATTTTGAAATCTTGACTATTATATAAATAACATATAGTGAAAAGATGAACTATGCATCCAATAAGCTTTTCTTGGTAATTTGCCTACATTGTTTTTTTGTCAACTTACACAAACTAGAGTTATTTGAAAAGAGGAACCTCAATTGAGAAAATGCTTCCATTAGATTGCCTATAGGCAAATTTGTAGGACATTTTCTCAATCAGTGATTAATATGGGAGAACCAAGCCCACTGGGGGGTGGTGCCACCCCTGGGCAGATGCTTCTTGATAGTTTAAGAAAGGAGTCTGAGTAAGCCAGAGAGCAAGCCAGTAAGTAGCATTCTTCCATGGCCTTTATTTCAGGTCCTGCCTCTAGGTTCCTGCCTTGAGTTCCCGTTCTGACTTCTGTCAGTGACGGGCTGTAAGCTGTTAGATGAAATAAACCCTTTTCTCCTCAAATCATTTTTGGTCAGAAGTCTATCCTAGCAATAAAAAGCAAACTAAGAAATTGGTGCCAGGATCATAGAGTATTGCTGTGACAGACATAGCCATGTTGTTTTTGAGAGGATTACAAAATACGTTTGGAACTTTTGGCTGAAAAAGCTGTTGACTGTTCAGAGCATAATGGGCTTTTCTGTCGGGGCTTGGAAGATACAAGTGTTAAGAGCAATGCAGACAATAGAGGCCTGGCTTGAGAAGATTCAGAAGGAAGCAAAGACTGTATCAGTGGTGTGTGATACGTTTGAATTAATAATTTGTAGTATTAGCTCAGCTGGAGCTGAAGAATCAGCTGTGATTAAGAAGATATCAGCACCACTGAAGTGAAACCTTTTCTGTACTGGGACAATTGATGCTGTTCACTGGGGCTGAGAAATCAGCTGCTATTAAGAAGAGACTAGCATCATTGAGGTGAAATCTTCTGGGAGTTATTTCCTCAGAGTCAGCACACAGCAGCTGTATTCCAGGGAGATCAAGGCTACAAATAATGCTGGCAGAAAAACTTGGTAATGTGTAAATACTCTCCCATGATGTACTAGATTTGAAGGCATAAAGGAGTCGTGGAGAGCATCTGGCTAGAAGAAGCCATTGGTGACAGTGCAGCCCAGTTCCAGTGGAGGTCCTAGCATACTAGAGGTGTCATGACTGTGGACAAACCACCAAGGACAGAAGTAGCCATGAAGTGGAACTAGCCTGAGCCAGTGAGACAAACTGTGTGTATTGTGGATGGGAAAGCCATAGAAGTGGAGCTGCCCAGGGCCTTTGGAGTTCAGAGAGGATTGTGAGTGGGTCCCAGATGCCAAGCACTGAAAGTTTTATACTGTTGAAGTTTCATTTGATTTTATTTGATTGTGACTGTGCCTTGGTTTTCCCCTCTTGGAGTAAGAAATTATGTGACTTCTTTTTCATTTTTACAAGGTCTCACAATTAAGAGATTTTAGACTTTGAAAGAAACGTGGGAATCTTAAAGAAAACGAACTATGTTGGCATATTTGGAATTTTATACTCTGGAACTTTTAAAGTTATTTGTGTTTAGATTGTGATGTTAACGTTAATTTGAAATCTTGGCAATAGACAAAAGTGTTTTTGTTTGTCCAAACTTCTGTATCCCTTTTATGTTTCAGAGTATTGTATTTTAAGTTGTTTTGAACTTGTTCCAGTATTAGTTTATACTCTTTTTTTTCAATTTTAAAATATTTTTTCTGGGACCCAAATTCTTATGAGAGTTAAAAGTTCTGGAGAGCTGTAGAGTTGGCTCAGTGGTTAAGAGCTCTTGCTGCTGTTGCAGAGGTCCCAAATTCAGATCCCAGGGCCTATAGGGCAGCTCACAACTGTCTGTAACTCCAGTCCCAGGGAATCTAATACCCTCTTTGAGACTCCACAGTCACCAGGCAGACATATGGTACACAGACATACATGTAGGCATTCACACAAAAGCATGAAATAAATCTTTAAAAGAAAAAAATGAAACCACAATTTTTAAAAAGTTCTCCTAGATTGAGTCTATTAACATTTTAAAACTTTTCATAACAAATTTATATCAGTTCAATTGATATGACTTATAGTTGATATATTATCTATGAATCAATATTAATTACTGCCAGAGTATGACAAGCTTAGCATTAGTTTTATTCATATTTCTGTGTTTTAAAGCATGCAAATACTTTGGAACTTATATTATAAAAGGAATGGAAATGGAAGTTTTGTGTGTCTGTATCCCCAATTCTTTAAACCACTTCCAAATTATTTGACACAACTCAAAATGAACTATTATAAAAATATTGTTCTGATTGTGATAGTATATAGCTATAATTTCAACATTCAGGCAGCTAAGACAGGAGGATTGGGAATTCATTATGTAGCTAATCTGGGCTACATAATGAGACTTGTTTCCAAAATTTTAAAAAATATTTTATAAATCAACTGCCTTTCTCAGTTTTGTTAGAAGCATTGAAAGCCTTCTATTTTGCAAACTCTATTAGTTAATCAAATAGATCTGCACTAATGTTTGGACTTGTTCCTTTATTTACTATCTTTGCACATATTAAGGTTGAGAATGGATTTGGAAATATGTCTATTTAGTAAAGAAAAAAGGGACTAAAGTAAAAGGAAGCATATCCTTAATCACCCATGCTTTTGTCAGGCAGTTCAGATTTAAGAATGTGTTCACATGGAAACTGGACTGTCTTAAAACTGTCATTCTGTCCATAGCTCTTGAAAAAAAATCTTAATTCTATGGACCACAGTTTTGAGATTGTTGTTCTACAGCATTTGGCATACTGTGTTTGCTGAATACTCCAAAGAAATGGATGAATATTTATTAGAACTGAGGAATGAAAGTATTTCATGAGTATTTTTATGCTGAGCCATCATCACCAAGGTGAGTTGAAGACCCCCACCATATTCAGCCTAAGCTGATGAAACTGTCACTTACTATAAGGAAATATTTAGAGCAAAAATGCTCCATATTCTTACAGATTTCAATTCTTACATCTAGCATCTTTAACTCTCAGTCTTCCATTTGAAGTTTATAAGTTATAAGCTTAAACTTACTGTTTTAAATATACTTACTGTTTTACATTGTACCCTTAATATAAGCAGATGTGCCTCAACAGACAAAAATTTATTTGCTGTTTTAGGTTGAGTTACTATAAAACTTCATCATAGGCTTGTACTTATAAATAATAGAATATCACTTTCACAGTTCTAGATGTTGGGAATTCTAAGATCAAAGCCCCAACAGATTGAATGTTTGATGAGGGCTTATTTTCTGGTTCATAGATAACTCTGAAGTGTATCTTATTTGGAATAAAAGTCCTTCCAGGTGTAATTAAACAATATCAAAATGAAGAGATCATTATGAATTATTTTTGTGATCCTTAAGTGTGTGTGTGTGTGTGTGTGTGTGTGTGTGTGTGTTGCACACACATGTGTGCATGTGCACATGTATGTGTTATAAAAAAGGAAAAATCTCCATAGAGGTCTACAGAGAGTGCAGCCTGCTTCTACCATGATTATAGACTTCTGACTTTTTGAACTGTGACGAATAAATTGCCCCCATGTTCGTAAGAGTTTGTCACAAAACCATAAAAACGAATATAATTAATGTTTCAAATCCATGATAATTTGAGGTCAACATAGATCCATTGTTAAATATGTGGCTTTTTGTCAGCTAGCTTGAATTTGATTTGTTTATCATAGATTAAGATCAGCTAGTAGTTTTGATAAAGACACTGCTTTTCTTAAATTTTTATTTCTGTGGGAAGAGACACACATAGTAGGTGAGTAGAAGTCAGAAGAGAGGACTTAAGGGTCAGTTCTCTCTTTCTACCATGTGGGCCTTGAAGGACAAACCCAGGTCCTCCAGCTTAGTGGAAAGTGCCCTTACTACTAAGCTCTCATTAGCCTGATATTATCATTTCTAAACAAACAAGAACATATTTTAACCACAAGAGAAAAAAATAGAAATAAGAAAATAATTATAACCCTCAAATATTATAACCCTCAAATAGGCTATAATGTTTTGTCTATAGAAGGCAAATTGGTAAATGAGCCATCCAGACATAAGCTATATATTGGTGAATATAAAACCAATAATTCTTCCTTAGAATACATTCAATTGAAAGGAGAGTCAAGCCTTTACCTTAGTTGTCTGACTATTTTAGTTGACCAAAGAGCCATTTGATGAGTAAGGTGAATTTATATCTCACCAAGTGTCTGACATATAGTGTGTACTCAAATTTTTATTTATTATTATATTAATATAATTTTTATTATATACTGTTACCGTAAATAATGTGTAGCCTTCAGTAGACCCGAGAGAGAAAAGATGGCGTAACAGAGCAGAACACCCAGCAGAGAAATGGAGCTGGAACAGAAGAGCATGTCAGTGATATCCTCAGGCAACAGCTGGGCTGTCTGTCCCTGTCCCAGCCTGCAGGCCTGACCTATGGTGGAGGAGGCAAGCTAGTAGGAAAGACTAAGGTGACAAAATGAAGAGCTGGGCAGGTGGTGGGCCGCAGTCATGGGAGCAGGCCGTGCCCTAGTGGGGCAGGTCCCTCGGCCTCGGAAAGACTCTGCCACACTGGGGCCCACCTCCCCGTCTTAGCCATCCTCTAGGCCAGTGCTATGGTTTGGCCATAGACCCAGCCCTCAGCAGGGAGGAAACAGGCCGAGAGAAGAAACCAAGATGACCGAAAAGAATGGCAAATGCCAGATAGAGACACATTACCAGAGATAGTGGCAGGTATGGGAACTCAACCAAGGTGGACAAGGTACTGGTTCTCGGGCCACCACTGGGCCGCCTTTACTCCTTCTATGCTTGCAAAGCTGATGCTGCTGTTCAGCTTGCATCCTGGCCTGAGGGCCCAGCCCAAGGTGTAGACCTAACTGCTGCTGCTGCTGATGTTGGTCACTCACTTGATGGTATACCTTGCTTTGATTGGAGATGGGGGAGAGCAGGGACATCCATGATGCTCGGAGGCTGCAAGCACAACAGTTTCTGTAGTGAGGAGGATGGTTCCAAGGACAGGGTGGTGTGGAGCAGTCTGGAACTTGAGCAGCTCCTGCCTGCAAGTGTACTGACAAACTGCAGAATCATCCTGATTCTTGGCAACAACAAGATATCCCTGCTGAAGAATGTTTCATTTTCTGGGATGAGTGTCCTCAAAAGACTTCCATGATCTGTACTATCACCAGAAACCATGTTGATCTTCGTGGTCCATGTTGCCTTTGGAAACCACGTTGATGTCCGTAATCCATGCTACTTCTGGAAACCCGTGTTGATGTCCATGATCTGTGTTGAAATAGAAGTCATGTTGATCTCCATGAACCATGCTCCCACTGGAAACCATGTTGATGATTGTGGTCCATGCTCTCACCGGAATCCATGTTGATGTCCGTGGTCCATGCTGCTTTCAGCATCTATGGCAGAAGCGCTTCTCTGTTGGAGTGGTATGGATGACTGCAGATTCATGGCTGAGAATAAGAGGCAATGAGGGCTTTTGTACCAACCCCTCTCCCAACAAAGTCCAGACGTGAAGCTATTAAAGAGAGTCCTTAAAAATTATGATAAAGATGCTGAAGTGTAGCTCTTCACAGTTGATGGATTCTTGTGGGAGTGGCAGGGAAAGGAGTCAGTTTTTTTTTTGTTTTGTTTTTTTTTTTTTAAGAATCTTCCCACTGGGAGTAAGAACATGTGCCAATGAATATATGGCAACACAGAATGAACTTCTTCTTCTTCTTCTTCTTCTTCTTCTTCTTTCTTCTTCTTCTTCTTCTTCTTCTTCTTCTTCTTCTTCTTCTTCTTCTTCTTCTTCTTTCTTTTTTAAGAGGGCACAAGGAGGGAGGTGGGAGCGTGGACCTGTGGGGGATTGGAAGTGGGAATGATCAGTATACTTTGCATGAAACTCTCAAATAATTAATAAAAATATTAGGTTAAAAATAAATAAGTCAGCTGGAAGATGGTGGCACATGCCTTTAATCCCAGCACTTGAGAGACAGAGTCAAGCAGGTCTCTGTGAATTCAAGGCCAGCCTGGTCTACAGAATGAGTTCCAGGAGAGCCAGAGTTACAACAGAGGTAACTTGTCTGGAAAAAAAAAACGAAACAAACAAAAAAAAACAAAATAAATAAGTCAGTATTTATATTTTAATGAATATTGTCTTCTAAATTGGTCACTTTAGAAAATATATATTAGTCTCACAAAATAGACTTTACTTAAAAGTGTTTTGGAGCTCCTCTATTGATATTTTCTCCAGAACTTGCTGTATGTTGCTCAGAACTTAATGGGTAGAAGCCATATCACTTGGAACCTATTTGATCTTTTCTAAGTTAACTTCTTTAAAGTAGAATGCATTTGTGAACAAACTCAGATTTATTTTCTAAAGGCAATTTTGTTTCATTACTTTATGAAAGTATTTTATCAGTATTGAAATGGGACATTTAGAATTTTCTAGTGCCGTTTCCCTTACCCAGCATGGGTTCCTTGCTTCCAATTTCTGATGAGAAGAGTCATTTAGAAACTGCTATGTATCGATAAATTCTGTGTATCCCCTAGTCTCTTTATTTTTAAATGAAAGTGTCTGTTGGCATCACACTGTTGTGTATTGGATATGTATATGGGTCACACATTTTGTGTGTTTAGGCAAAGATCTCTGGATCAAAAGAATTGTATCTGAGAAGCTGTGTTTGCAAGACCTCATCTGCATACTGATTGTAATAGCATCTTCCATGCCATGTTTCTAGCCTCTACCTCCTGACTTTTCTAAAAATCACTTTGACTCAGTTCAAATTTTTGTTATGGTAACACAGTTACCATAACATAAAGAGATATAAATTTCTCTTTCATTTAGTTTTTGCTGCATAAGAAACCATACACTTTGTTGCATAAGAATTTTAAATAAATTCATTAAAAATAGCAAAAGAAAATGTAAAGAACCGATTAGTTTCTGAAGGCACATTAATTCACTAGTAACCAGTCATATTGTTAGACAATCCTCTATAGCTAAATGAGACGAAATGTGAACATGGCCAATATAGTACACAAAACACATAGAGCATACATGATAAATATTTATTACCCGCTTATGTAGCTAATTTCTAATTATACCCTATAGTGCAACAAAAGTGAATTGTTTGTTTTTCGTCTATATCATAAAGCATCATTTATATAAAATATTTTTATTTCCTGTGCATTTGAAATATTTTTCTTCCAGGATCAACACATTTAGTTCCTTTTGTCATCTTACATGTCAGAATTTATAGGTAATGTATTTTAAAAGGAAGAAATGGGTAATACCAAAAGTTAATCATAGTTCACAGGCCAGGTTTCCATATGGCACAATGATCTTGAAAAGGTTTTGTGATGAGGGTAAAATATATACGGGCCTTAAAATTTAAGTAGAATTTGGATGGATTGAAAAAGGACACGAGTACATCCTTTATATGAGCTGAAAGGGGTTTGACTAAATCATGTGCGATGATCAATATGTTTATTATTAGCTCTATCTGCCTAGGAAAAGAGATGATTTTAAGAGGGGAGGTAGTGGAAAATAAACTTGAAGATGGCTTCATTCTTTAAGGCTGTGCCCTTTAATCAGCTCCTGTAGCATCTATAGTGTCTGAAGATGGCTGGGAGGAGAATCAGTAGTTTCTGGCAAAGTAGATCCTCTTGCTTTTGGAAAAAAGAAACTAATTACTGTAGATGCTAATGGTTTCTATTTGAAAATTCTTATAGCTGTTTTTCAGAAACATGTGAAGTGAGCATTAGGTGGGTAACGAAATCACTGCCAGTAAAGAATCTAGTAGTGTGAAAAAGACTTAGTTGCATAAAGAAATGAGCTTTGTACCTCCTCTTCTATTATACTGTTCATGGAAGCTGATAATTGGAAATGTTTTGAGAGAAAAAGTTATAATTAGTGTCCTGGACTTGTGGCTTATAGCTTTTTTTTCCTTTGAGATTTTATGTTTATTTTTTAGGTGACTCACTTAGAGGAATATCAGTTGCCAAAAACTCAACATATACATTATCCACTTGTATTCTTGAGCTACGACGCAAATGGGCCGGGCATGACGGCACATACCTTTAATCTCAACAGCTGGGAGACAGGAACCGGCAGATCTCTACTGAGTTTCAGACCACCTGGTCTATATAATGAGTTTGGGTCAGCCAGAGCTACATATTGAGACTCTGTCTCTAAACATCAAACAACAACAACAATGTGTTTTTATGGTATTAGAATAGCTCTGTGTATACTGAGAGTAGTAGATTGCAATTCATTTGTTACTTGACTGATCATACAGACCCATAAAGTTAACATCTTCACTCTGTCTTCCCCACTTGCTCACTCCATCGTTGCTGCTTCGCTGATCAAATATATCTTGTGATCTAACAGTTTTTTTAATCCCATATGTTTCTAGTCTCCATCTCAAGTCATAGTGTGTGAATTATTTGAACAACATCTCAAGTGAGACCTCTATTTTTGTTTAGTTAAAAAAACACACCTTTACTTTTGTCTATTTTTCAACTAGGTGTAGCCTCAGAGTAGATTGTTTATTTTCTAAAGGAGAAACTAGAGGAAGGGGCTTAGATTCTTTTTTATACCATAATAAAATATTATTTGATTATTTTCATTTATGATAGCTTCTTTTATATGTCTCTCCTTCCCTTCAGTTCTGATTAGTGAGGTGTGCATAGTGGACACTCAATTTCAAAATGTCCAATTTAGGGTTCTTATTTCCTAGATCCTGGGAACACCTATTAGCTAACAGATGGCACATGTATATGACCATCAATTCTCCATACAAACAGCTGCCCCATTTGAGTTTGTTTAGTAAAATAATTATTTAGCTATATCTACTAATAAAAATGTTAACATTAACCAATCAGGGCAAACTCTGGCTCATTTGGAAAATGAATGTCCAGCTGGTTTCACTAAAAACTATTTCTGGATTTATTGCTAGATATTATTAAAGGGTATCCTAGCTCTCTTATGCTTGTATTCCTCCATACCTTACCACACACATAAGAGGAAATCCAAAAGTGTTAAATTAATGGATTGAATCAAAGGTCTCAAGCGCCTTTTCTAAAAATGTTTTATATCTATGATACAGTTATGGCCAAAGTATAGAGAGGATATGTTTTATAGCTTACAAAAATGACCAGGGTTCTTTAGCTCACATAAGGAGAAATCTAGCATGTCATCTAAAAATTCACTAGAAATATCCTCCCTAACGTCCTTGTATTAAAAATTCATGGGGTTTGTCAGGGGAATGAGGAGGTTTATTGTAAGCAACCATTCCTTGTTATTTTGAGGTAAGTAGTGTAAGAAGAGGAACTATGGAGGCAGGGAGAAGTACTGAAGATGCCAAACATAACCCATTTTTCTGGAGTATTTATTTGTCTATAGACAGTATCATGTTAGCTATGTAGCCCAAGCTGGCTTGGATTTCACAATCCTTTATCTTCATCTCAGTTTATCTGAGTGCAGGAATTGTAGATGCGTAGCACTAGTCCTTGCTTACTTTGGGGAGTTTCATGATTAATGGTAATTTAAACTTGAAAAAAATAAAAATTATAATGTAAAATCCCAACATATGCAATGATAATATTATATAGTTGTAACATTAGAAGGCTCCCAAGTCATACCACTAAGGAAAAGTATGGGGCTGGGTATTTCTCTTGAATCACTAGCAGAGCAGTCAAATGTCCATTCTTAACTAGACACTAAATATCTGCTAACTATAAACCTCTATGGTAAATGTAGAGATGAACAAAACAATATCTAGCTTATTAAAAAAATCAAATCAAACCGGTTTCACTGAAACAAAGTGAACAGGAGCCCAAGCCCTTACCATATACTAGTTCTATTCTGTGAAGAGGACTACAGAACAATGAAAGTCACAAGATACCTGGTCTAAGTGGCACAAATTGGTGAGCAGCAATAAGAGTGATTTATAATGATTTGATGAATTCAATCATCAGAATAGTGGGAACATATTTTTCCAAGACAATTATTTTTAATGGCAAGTGAACTTAGTTTGTAATGACAATAGACAACACTCCACTGAGAGAAGGATAATTATATACTAGCCAAGGATTGAATGGGTTACTATAGTTTTGCCACAAAATTCACAAAGGAATTAAATATTCTAAAAGTATATGTTTAAGCTACTTAGATTTCCATTACTTTGAAGACATGGCATATTTTCTTCATATAATGATGAATGACTATACCAAATGACATAAGAATTCTCTTTTCTTTATGACTTGGTATGTGGGATACGGTTTAGTGTGTGTGTATGTGTGTGTGTGTGGTGGTGGTGGTGGTGGAGTGTTCTTCAGTTTCATAGTGATCTAGCACATTAGGCAAAGCCTTAAAACCCAACAGTCTTAAAACCAAAAGGAATGCTGGAGCAGGGGAAAATCTTTGTCCACTGCCTGGTGCTTTCAAAGGATACCCACATATTGGTATCATGTGTCAATAATGTCATAGTGCCCATGTGGCAAACTGACTGAAGGGTGCTGGCCAGTTCAAATATAGAATAATCTCCATTGAGAACATAATGAAATATTAATCAAGTAATATTGCCTTTTGACTGTGGCAGCCATCTTCCAGTAACTCCAAAATGACAAACACAAAGGAAAAGAGGAGGGGCACTTGCTCTATGTTCTCTAGGCCCTTTAGGAAACATGGAGTTGTTCCTTTGGCCACATACATACAAATCTATACAAAGGATGATATTGTATACATCAATGGAATGGGCACTGTTCAAAAAAGAATGCCCCATAAGTGTTACCATGGCAAAACCACCAGAGTCTACAGCATCACCTAGCATAATGTGGGCATCATTGTAAACAAGCAAGTTAAGGGAAAGATTCTTGCCAAGAGAATTAATGTGTGGATTGAGCATGTCAAGCACTCTAAGAGCAGAGACAGCTTCCTGAAGTGGGTGAAGGAAAAAGACTAGAAGATAAAGAAAGCCAAAGAGAAGTATACCTGGAGTCAGCTGAAGTGTCAGCCTGCTCCACCCAGAGAAGAGCATGTTGTGAAGACTAATGGGGAGGAGCCTGAACTGCTGGGGATCATTCCATATGAATTCATGGCCTAATGTACAAAAAGGAATAAACTACCTTGACTTAAAAACAAAAAAGAAAGAAAGAAGTATTGACAAGGCATAGCAACACATGTCTGCAATTCCAGCTCTGGGAGACTGGGACTGGAGGACTGACTGATTTTGAAGACAACCTGGACTAGATAACAAGACCCTATCTAAATCAGCAAACAATATACAAAAATTATATTTCTACATGTTTAAATTTTTTCATTTGTAAAGCAAGGTAAATATAAAATTATCAAGATTCAGTTATTTTAAACTAAAATTCCATTTAGCTTAATATATTTTTGCATAGGGATTTTTCCTTTTGAAAAATGTCACTTAAAATGTTCATAAATTGAAATTTGGAATTCTAGAAGCCTTCGCTTTCCCTATGTTCAAACTGGTTAAAGTTACCACCTAAGTTGTTTGGATCAAATTCATATATATATATATATATATATATATATATATATATATATAGGCTTAGCATACTTTGCATACACATATTGCATCAGTAGATCAAGATTTTATGGATTCTTGGCTCGGAGATGTAGCTCAGTGGTAGAGCTTGCCTGGGATGTACAAGGCAATGGGTTTATTCTTTATACTGTTCTCCAAAACAAACAAACAAACAAGCATGAATTCCATTTTGTGTTCTTTGAACTAAAATTTATACTTAGATACAAAGTTATTCTGAGCTGAAGGTAGTTTTACCTTTAGGTCTAAGGCCTAAGTCTATGCTATTTGCTATTTGAGACCTGTTTATGTTACTTCTCTTATCTACAGCATCACTCTCTTGTGTTCCTTTTCATCACTTATTTGGAAAACTCACATCCCTACACACATGTGCACACTCATATACCTATTTATAGATAGACAACTGTGTTATCTTGTTTAAATAAGAAATTGAAGTATCTTTCCCATAAACTCAAGGATTATTCTTTTTCCTTTTAGTGTTTGATACATTCCTTACTCTCATAAGAAATTGAACTGGTAGTTACATGCAGTCTTTGTCCCCCAGGTGACTGCCATCTGTTAGTTTCACCCTTTCACTTTCAGACTTGCATTATTGTTCTTGCTTTCCTTTATTCACAGCAGTCTGCTTAGCTTCTCTGGTATTTTGCAGATCTGCCTTTGTAGATGAAAAATACCTTGAAATGCATAAATAGTAGGAATACACGACAAGGTGGGGAATAGATTGCTTTTTTATAATCTATCTGTTGGGGCAACTGAACTTTAGAATGTGACAAAAGCAAAAAAAAGATTATAAGTGGTGATCTTTATTAGTTAATTAATATTATCGTACTCCTCTTGGGTATCTAAGATTAGTATATGGTCTGTCCAAGGAAGAACAAAATTACATTTCTTATGTTTGCTCTTATATAGAATTATTAGAATGTGTGGAAGAAGACAAGACAATTTCTGTCCTGTCTGGTGCTATTATGCCTTGCCTTTTCTAGATAATTGTGCAAGGTGGATTTTTCAGCATGTATAGATATTGTCTATACTGTAATGAATGCTTTAGTTTAGATAGGAGAAAATGTGGCCTGTAATATTGATTGTTAGCTGCTGACCCATAGTATCAGTAAATAAATTAATTAGAATGAAGATTTCAGGGAATATAGTAAAAGTGGAGACTTTTATGTCCCTTTTTGACTGCTGGGATGTTGAAAATGTCAAAGTAACACTGCTTTCAGGCAGTTACCCATTATCCTACATACTGTCTCACAGTGGCTTGGTAAACAAGAAGACTGGTAAACCCAGAACCAATCAAAAGTTATTTTATTTGTGAGAGTTACTGTTTTTAAAGTCCAATATTTTTAAGAAACAATATGCCAAGAAGTAAAGGAGTGACCTGAAATTAAAGAGCAAGTTTACTCTTTTATGTCAATATCAACCTAGACTTTTACTTCCATTCCTATTTTTGAAAACCTATAGGAAACTGATCTACAATTACAAATGAATGCACTAGATACCAGCAGCAGAACAAGAGAACTGAAGTTTTTGAAATTTTATATTACTGGGAACTGTATATTGTACATATTTCTACAGCTACTCTGTCACCTATTGCAACAAAATACTCCTAATATGTCCTACTATAGTTTTTAGGTATCATTTTCTTTTTCTGTCCTCATTGGAGATTTGTATCTATCATCCTCCTTCTCTTCCTCTTCCTCTTCCTCTTCCTCTACCTCTTCTCTTATCCATACTGTCCTTCATCCTCATCTTCTCAACCTAAATCAGTACGGTGGTTTGAATAAGAATGACACACATAATCCCAAATATTTGAATACTTGGTCTCCAGTTGATAGGACTGTTTGGGAAGAAGTAGGAGAGGAGGTCTTATTGGAGGAGGTGTGTCACTGGTATCAGTCTTTGAGGTTTCAACAGACTTGTGCCATTCCCAGTGTGTTCTTTGCCTTCTGTTGGTGGTTCCAGCTTCCAGCACTCAAAGATTCAGTTCAAAGGCAGTTTATTCTTTATTAATTCAATCCCAGGTCCTTAGATTGTTTTCAGTCTCTATACAATCTAAACTTCAAGATGTTAGCTTGGACCTAGAAGGCTTCAGCCTTCATATAGTAATGTTTCAAACTCCAAGACTTACTGCTGACTCCAAGAATTACTAGCTAGCTCCTTCTGTACTAAACTCAACTGACTCTTCTGGTTGGCTGATTCAACTCAATTGCTGTTCTGGCTCAAACTATTTTCCAAGCTGGGATTGTAATATACCACTGAACCCAGACTATACTCTCTCTCTCTCTCTTTGTAATTGTTTGTTATATATTTAGTAGTGTATTGTTAGCTAATTAGTTTGTGTCAATTACATATTCTTCCTTATATTGTCCAGTTGCTTCCTGTGCATCAGACATAGCATCCTTAGGCTAATCCCCAGGAGTGAGATTATACTTTTCTTTTTATTCTGGCCAGTGAATATTATGAAACACATGATTAAAATAAGGTATTTCTGGATATTTGGTTCTGCATCCATTGTAATATTGTGGGCCTCTATAACACTTTAGATTCTACAATAATACTGTGAATGTTGACTTCGAGCAGCAACATGACATTATATTCCTAATAGAGTTGTTTCTAGAGATATTGTTCGAATGCTATCATGCAAGATTCAGACTAAAAAGTAGAAACAAATGATTATCTGCAAAACAAGATCTAAGTGGTTAATGGGACTATTCTTTGCTTTTCCACCTGAGTCTTCCAACTAAACTCTCTGACCTAGAATTTCCTACCTGCAAAATGAGACAATAATTCATATATTGGTAATAGTTACAATGATTAAATACAATTATATGTAAATATCCTCACAGTACCAATTCCTCAGAAGAATATGTAACCCATTGTCTGTTTAAGAGGGGAGCAGCCTGGTGGTGGTTGTGCATGCTTTTAATCCCAGCACTTGGGAGGCAGAGGCAGGTGGATCTCTGCGTTAAAGGCCAGCCTGGTCTACAGTGTGTGTTCCAGAACAGCCAGAGTTACAACAGAGAAACCTTGTCTCAGAAAAAAAGGATGGGTTATGCTAGGGAGGTAACAGTCTCTCTTTCTGACAAAACCATTCAAAAAGTGTAGTTCTGTGTAGTAGCAGCCATAACTGATGATTCTCAAGTTATTGTCAAGCTCTAAGTGCTATAATTATAACATTCATAACTTTTTCGTGTGGGTTGACATTTATGATTTAAAAAATGCTTCCACACTTATCTTATTTGAACCTCAAACTGGAAATAAATGCATGGACATATTTATTTATTGAGCCTCTAATATATGCTAGGTGAGTATGTGTGCTCAATAAGACCACTGAGTTCTAGTAATATTGGTGATATATCAGAGATACATACAGATGAAGATTCTTGTCCTCATTGAATTTACATTCTGGTGAATTGGATTCTGAGTGAAGGAACCTGAATTCTAGTTCTGATGTAGCTCCTAACTAAATATTGAGAGAAAAATATGTGTGTGTGTGTGTGTGTGTGTGTGTGTGTGTGTGTGTGTGTGTGTGTGTCTGTGTGTGTCTGTGTGTCTGTGTGTGTTTTTATTTGCACATGTTCTTACCTAGATGCTTTCATGAGGTATATATTGTTGTAAATAAATTATAGTTCAATTTTCCTCATTCTCAAAGCTCAGTTAGAATACACAGAATTGCTCTGGTCTCTGGTAGCACCTGCTGGTGTCTCTTATAAAATTACTTTATATCAAGGAGAGACACAGGAAACCTATTTACCTCCTTTCAGTATGTTAGTTCATTCATTGCTGCTTGTTTTGTTTAAATCTTGAATTTAATGCAGAGTAATGTAGAGTCCCTGAATTGTTTGTTTTCTGTTTGTTTAATCAAGGCTATGCTATCTAATTATTGTAACTCTTTAAAGGATCCCTTGCTGAAAGGAAATTTTCCTTTCTAATGTTTTTTCCACCTTTTTTCTTACCCTCACATCCTCCCTGGGAATGTAGGACCTATTAGTATGGTTGCTGTTTGACTGAAAGAGAATCTAAGGTATAAAGAAAGTAAATTGTTAAAATAACGTTATGGTGTTTAACGGAGAGTCCAGAGTTGAATTTTCCAATGCTTTTTATTAATCACAAACCATGTCAAATCTCAGGGAATTCTATACTCGGGCAGCTAGGCCGAGAGCTCACTCCAAGGCTTCTTCACCCATCCTCATCCTCTCCTCTCCGCCACCTCCTACTCCCTCTCCCTCCTTGCTCCACCCCTCAATCCCCAGGTGTTTTTTGTCCTGTTTTCACACAGACCCTCAATCAACAAATAACAGGAACCTCCTGTGGGGGGTGGAAGCTGGGGATGGCACAGAGGTGTAAACAAGTAAAAGATGAATCTTAACTAAAATATTATCCACAACTAAACATACCACAACATCTTACCCTTTTTTGTTAAAATAAGAACAATATTGACTCCATCAAATGAAGCTAAGACATAAACTTATAGTCTATCAAATATCAAATCCAAAGTTCAGCAGACTGCTCATGCAGTTCAAAAGTCTTTGTGGCTGCAAGTGTCCCATAACATCAAGTATCAAGTCCAAAGTTCACCAATTGTTCATAAAAGTTCACCAATTGTTCATGAAAGTTCAATGTTTAGCAAAATGCTTGTGCAGTTCAAATGTCTTTGAAGAGAATCAGAGGTAGCAGAAGACAATGCGGTAAGAATCAGCAGGTATCTGCATCTGCATCATCACAGTTGAGCACTGTGGAAGCTGCCTCAATTTTCACTGGTCTGTTTGGCAAAAACAGACTCCCTGTAGGCAGGTATTTGCATCTGTATCACAGTTGAGCACTGTGAGAGCTGCCTCAATTTTCAAAACAGGCTCCCTTTTCAGCTGCAGAGTCATCTCCAAGATGATTTCAGAGGACAAGATATGAAGCCAATAGCTTCCCATATTTCCCCTTTTCAAGATGACTGCGTCTGTCTTAGGAGAGAATTAATGAACAATGAAAATTACCTGTCCCTGGGTTACTGATAGCAATGATCAGCTCCTGTCTTAGGAAAATTCACGTCATAATTCTCATATCCCGTCTCTGACTGCCAGCCTCTGTATTAAGCCGAGGAAGTCAATTTTTTGTAATCCTTGGCCTCTGGTCTATAAGCAGCACAGGAGCAAGGCAGCTAGGAAGGCCTTCAACAATCCATTTTGAGGTTGAAGGCTGGACAGTAACCCGTATACTCTGATGTCTCTCTTTAGCCCAGTGGTCTCTGGATACTTTCAGTTGGATGTTTCATTTCTGAAAAGACAAAAACACAACCTTTCCCCGACATGGGGTGGAGTCTTCACACTCCAGGCTATTATTATTAGAGCAAAATGCTTAAATATTATCTTTTAAAATTAAATTTTTTAATTTTTTTAAATTTGAGGTTAAAATAGCCAATTATGGATTTATCCTATACTCCTTTCTTTTTAAAATTTTAGCTGAAGTTTTATTATGTATAATTTGAAAATCCAATAATTTTTCCTTTCCTTGCTGGACATTCATTTAACATGCCAGCCCATGGAGTTGTAGCTGTGGCTGATAACAGAAACAGCTAGCCACTGCAATGCCTTATGGGTTTTGTAGTCCATCGTAAACCGGAAGTTTGGAACTTTTTTCCAACATTAACCATAAACAAACTTCCAAATATAGTAAAATAAATCTTTTTTGTCAACCAAATAAAACCAAATACCAATTCCCTGGAGGACCAGGACCAGTTGGCTGAATTTTTGGTCCAAACTTCTGAACATAGCAAGGCTGATTATTTAACAACCATAGCCAAGCGGCTGCTGAGAGAAAAACTCTAACACAGGCAGTGTAGATTCTGCCCAAGCTCTCTGAGTTGCTTTATGCAATGATCCATTTTAAAATATTGTCTTCCTTTTGTATCATAAGCTCAGTAAAGGAACAATCAGAAAGCATACAATCAAACTTTGGGTCTAGGTAATTTACATATGCATTCTGTAATCTGCTTTCTACCTGAATTAACTCCTTTTCTGTTGCTGTTAAACTTTTTTGTCTGTTTAAATCTGAATCACCGTTCAATGCTTGAAATGAATTATTTAACTCTTGAGTAGTTAACCTAATGGTAGGTTCATTAAACCAGATATTAACTGTCAGTGGCTTTTGTACAAAATATTGACATAAGGTGGTACTATCTGAGAATTCTTGGGGAATGACTTTCCATTGACACCTTTTAACAGGCTGAGAATTATTATCAATATCTGTTCTGTCCTGCTTATGGACAACCTGGACAGTCTGTGATTGTTTTTGATAACATTTTTTAATATCTTTGTCAGTAGCATCTTGAATCTGACAGGTTGTCTCTAAGATTAAAGGAATGTTAATCTGTACATTCCATTGTTTTAATAGGTCTCTTCCCCATAAACTTATAGCTAGATCTGCCACATATGGTCTTATATTTCCTATTTCACTTTCTGATCTTATGCATTTTACACGTGCTATATTTTGTTTTAACTGAGAAAATGTTCCAGTTCCTAAGAGCTGAGTAGTTATCTCTTGAAGAGGCCAGTTTGGATTCCAGGAGTCTTTTGAAATGACTTTGGCCAATTACATTGGCTCCCGTGTCTAACAATCCCTCAATCAAAATTCCATATTGGCTCCCGTGTCTAACAATCCCTCAATCAAAATTCCATCTATCTGTACTTTTAACTTAGATCTCTGATCATTTATAGTTGCTTGCCAAAATACCTGTTTTTCAGTACTTTTTAATTTACCATTGTCCTTGTTAGTAAAGTCTAGAGCATTACTGTCTTTAGCAACAGGCACTACATGTTTAAATCTCTCTAAGGGTGAGTCAATCAGTTGCTGGTAAGATATTGTTGGCTCATGTTTTCTGTGATAGGGGCCTGAGCCGGGCCCCCAAAGGCGTTTCCCTACAGCAAGGAATTACCTTGAATATTGGTTACAGATCTACACTCATTAGACCAATGTCTGCCTTTTCCATACCTTCTACATATACCAGGAAACTGAGGTTTTCTTCCTGGCTTATTATCAGAGAAAACATTATTTCTAGGATTCGTTTGTCTACAGTCCTTTTTAAAATGACCTGACTTTCCACAGCCAAAACATCTAACCTTTTGATTTTTAAAACCTTGAACAATTGCTTGTCCAATCATAGTGGCATTGTAAGCATTGGATCCAATATCAGTAGTAATTTTAATCCATTGATCCAAAGAAGCTGTTTTTAATGGCCTTATTGCCTTTTGGCATTCTGAATTAGCATTTTCAAACGCCAGAGATTTAATTAACACTTAACTTGCTTCTGAGTCTGAAATTGTCTTATGGACAGCAGAAGTCAGTCTCTGTAAAAAATCAGTGAATGGCTCATTTGGACCTTGCATGATCTTAGAAAATGACTCAGACTTTTTTCCTGGCTCTTCAACTTTATCCCAAGCATTTAATGCCGCTGTACGACATTGTGCTAAAATATTATCATCAAACTGAATCTGCACTTCCAACTCAGCATATTGACCTTCACCTATCAACTGATCTTTGAAAATATTAACACCTCTAGCTCGGTTACGTTGTCCTATTGCCAAAGCTTCTTCTTTCCACCATGTAATCCATTGTAATTGAGGACCGGCTTCTAATACAGCTTTTGCCAAATCCCTCCAATCTTGAGGAATGACTCGGTGTTGAACAGCCCAGTTGATCAATATCTGTTTTACATAAGGAGAGTGCATTCCATAGGCTACTATTGCCTCTTTAAATCTCTTTAAATCTAGCATTTCTGTAGGTTGCCATCCAAGTTCATCATAGCCCTGCATCCTGTTTATAGTTACTGGATAAACCATAGTTGGTTTTCTTAAAATCTTTGCCTGCCACATTTTGTTATAAGGTGGAGCAGTAGGCTCTGAATTCTCTGACTGAGATAGGCTTTTACTTCCTTCCATCAAGTGTTCTAATTTCGCTACCAAAGTTTGCATTTTCGCATTCCACTTCTCATCTATTTCTTTTAAGACTGCTTCTTGTGAAAAGCAAGTAGATTCTGCTTTTCTTTACACCATTTTAAAATTTTCTGATTTTGCTCTAAATTTATCTCCTGTATCTAAGTCAATATCCTGTAAAAGGCTAGGAGATTTCCCTTCTCCTTCTGCACTGACAGTTTTCCTTGAAAGAGCACAGTATACCATGATGGCTATTGATAATACCATGTGAAATACCAGAAAAACAAAAACCATAATCTGTATTATGCTAGTTTCAGTTGAAGTATTTATCTCTTCATCTACTGTTTTCATTCCTATGACATCCATAACGAAACTATACAGAGCCCAAGTGCCCTGTGTCACAATATTTTCCATTTTTAACATGGAAAATTTTTCTTTTCCAATCTTACTTATCCTCTCCTTCCTTAGGAGACTCCTGTGTAATTTTCTTTTATTATTTCTTTCTTACTGTGGCTCCCACTTCTCAAAGAGCATTCTCTTTATTACCTTCTCCTTTTACAGAAGGTCTATAAATCTGTGATTCTTTTCCAGAAACTTTATTAACCCGTACCTGTGTGCACTTTTTCTTTAATTCTGTCTCTTTCTCTTTAGCTCTCCTCTTTCCATAGGAGGCCCTATTCCTTCTTTATTTATTTATCCTGTATCTTACTTTACCTTTCCTGCATCTTTTTTCTTCTTTACTTCTTTTGTCTGCCTTGGCTCTCGCTGTTCTGTGTTGTCTGTCGTTTCCTTGTAGACTCTGCGTCTGAACTCTCCTGTCCCCCGTTGTCTGTCTTTTTTTGTCTTCTTTCTTCTTTTCTTCTTTTTTCTCGTGTGTCCTTGCCACGCATTGGTGTGCCAAGTGTTAAAATTAAGTTATGGCGTTTAACGGAGAATCCAGAGTTGAATTTTCCAATGCTTTTTATTAATCACAAACCATGTCAAATCTCAGGGAATTCTATACTCGGGCAGCTAGGCCGAGAGCTCACTCCAAGGCTTCTTCACCCATCCTCTCCTCTCCGCCACCTCCTACTCCCTCTCCCTCCTTGCTCCACCCCTCAATCCCCAGGTGTTTTTTGTCCTGTTTTCACACAGACCCTCAATCAACAAATAACAGGAATCTCCTGTGGGGGGTGGAAGCTGGGGATGGCACAGAGGTGTAAACAAGTAAAAGATGAATCTTAACTAAAATATTATCCACAACTAAACATATCACAACAGTAAATAGTTAGGCCTATATTCTCTGGAATTAAAAAAATAGTCAATCTTACTCTTGGACATGTACCTTATTCCCTCCCTCAGAATTCAGCCAGTTCAGCCACCCATCACATTAGAAGAAGAAGCTACATTTGTTCTGAATGTGGACTCAGAAGACTTGTTCTTTACTCCTAATTCTGCTTTTTTCATGACCTTGAAAAAGCATTTAAGCCTTCTAGATTTCTGAAAAACTAGATAAATGATAGCTTTTCTTGAGACTCTTGTATTTTCCTATTCTTCAGAAGTCTTTCCCTATCTTATGTTCCTTTCTCCAGTATTTTTAATCTCAGCTTTTATTCCTTTTCCTTCTGAGATGTCCACTCTCTTTCAATCCTAACTCCTACCATCTTTGACCAATGTCCTATTGATTTTGGCATTATATTGTACTATGTAATTTCCTACATTCTCCTTGAACTAAGAGAAAGTGAGCCTAATTTGCTGTTTTTACAAAGAATACTGTATTTAATTTATTATTTGTTAGAATAATATCAAGTACTAAATACAATGACAATTAAAACTCCTAAATATTGATTTTACTTTAAGGTGCTAAGAAAGAACTTCATTCAAATTATTTTGTAATAAATAGGCTATCAAGCCATGAAAACTACATGTTAATTTGGTGTGGAAGACTGGATGTGTGTGTGTATAGTTAACTTTGGATGATCCTTGGATCTGATGTATTAATTGTGTATACCAAATGAGTTGTTGCTAGTGATTAATAGTGGGTAAAATTGCTTCTGAAATGTGCTAGTTACTATTTACTGAAGCTGAATACTAGAAATGCTGATAAAATGAAACTCTCCTTCCTAATTACTCCCAGGGTCCAATTCTGCCTTCTGTCTAATCTTCACTAAATCATAGCAGCATGCTTTTCAGCATATTATGATTTAGACAATCTGTTTGGGAGAAGACAGAATAATTGAATCATGTAAATGTTCTCTTTGAAGCTTGATTTTTGCTTCTTTTATGTTCAGATGGAAGTATATCATATGCACCCTACACCATGACAGTTTTTTCTCTGTGCTTAGAAAGCAAGGATAAGGAGCACAAAGGTTATCTTGATGCATTACTCAAGAGTGTAGCATCTTGGAGCTCCATGAGTAACAAGAGAATACAGTTAACATCTCACAAAAAGCAAATAAAGTAGGAATCTGGCTGTATAATGCAGCTCTTCTTCAAATTAGGAAGTTGTGTATTCAAAGAATCCTAACTAGCCTATGCCTAACAGTTTGTAGAAATGGTTAAGTAACATCACCTTGTTTAAAGGAATAAATGACTTTTGCTAAGAACAAGTGAACATTCTCAACCCCTGTTTACTAGTCTTTTCGGTTTAGGCTGAGTGACACCTACTGCTAGCTGAGGAATGCAGGTGCAAAAGAATACCTTAAGCTAATAGAGTATTTGTGTTTGTCTTTGGATTGTGCTTGATATATGAATTGCAGTTTTAACATTAGGCTTAAGAAAATAGCATCACCAATGAGACACAAGCATAAGTAGAATACTTTCCTGTGTGCTTCTTATGGGAAGGAAGGAGAAAGACCTATATAGAAAGCATATGGGAAGGAAGGGAAAAATTAAAAGGGAACCATATTTGGAGATGATATTTGGGAATGTAATCAGTAATAAGCCTTATTTTGAAAGACCTTTAAAGCTGGACTCAGTAGATTGAAGCTTTATTGTGAATAGCACAACTAGAGAAAGTCTTGTGAACTGGACTTAAAGGGTACAGAACAATACAGCTTTAGAATTTAAACAAACCTGATTTTGAATTTCTTTCCCTAATGCTTACTGTTAGACCTTAAGTATACTGCATTTTGTTTGTTTGTTTTTTGCCTCACTTTTCTGCTTTCTACAGCATGGACAATAGTAATTGTATTTTAGAATTTTCATTCTTAAATGTTATAAATATAAAATGAGATGATGTATATAAAATTGGGTGCATGGCTACTCAATAAATAGGAGATGTTGTGAGTAATCCCTGGACCATAGTATAGCCCTTTGATTCTAGTATGATAACTGGGCTTTGGAAGAAGTAAGACTGTTCTCTGTGTGGTTGTTATGTCATTATTTAAAATTTTTCTTCTCTCATACAACTTATAGAATACATCCTGGACCCCCTCCTCCCCTCCCTCTACTCCCATCCCCTCCCATCTCCCCCAATCTACCCCCATAACCACCCACTAATGTCCCCCCTTCTCCCCAGAGAAGAACTATCTCCCCCTGGTTACAGTACAATCAGGGCATGGTATAGCAAGATAGAATGAGGTCAGGCACCAATCCCTACATCAAGAGTGGGCCAGGCAGCTAGGCAGGAGAAAAAGGGTCTCAAGGGCAGGTAAAATGGTCAGAGACATCCCCACTCCAGCCTGTAGGAGTTTTTCATGGACACCAATCTAAACAGCCATGTAATTTATTTAGGGACTCCTACAGGCTCCGTGTCCATAGCTTCAGTGGGCCCGTAAGAATGCTAGTCAGTTGACATTGTGGGGCTTGTTCTCCTGGTGTCTTCAGCCCTTCTGGTTTCTGCCATCCCTTCTCTCAGTCTTTCATGTGATTCCCCAATCTCTGCACGATGTTAGGCCCTGGGTCTCTCCAAATAGTCCTCTCAGCTGCTGAGGGGGGCCTTTCTGGTGAGTACTTTCAATGTGTAGAACAGTTTGCTAACCTTTATGTATTATTTTATCTGATTTTCATGATGACCTATAGAATTCATTAGACTATTACACAAAGGAAAACAAACCTAGGCCAAGAGCTAAATACTTTCCCTGAAGTTACAAAATACTGTCAGAGCTAGGAATAGAATCCAGATCACTTAACACCCAATTCCGTATTCTTTTTATTGTACAATACTCCCCAAACTGGGTTTAGATTACTTTTACTTTGATTTGTTCCTGACAAATGTTTTAAAAATTGTATTGGGTGATTTCTAAAAATTAGATCGATATGCTGGGCATGGTGGCTCATGGCTGCAATTCCAGTACCCAGGAGGGTAAGGCAAGGCGATTGCTGTGGATTCAAGATCAGCCTGGGCTAGAGTGATACCCTGTCTCAAAATAAAAAATAAGTAAGTAAATGAACATACAAATAAATAAGTAAAAGTACTTGAATGGTACAAGACTATTACAGAAATATGCACATACCAATATTGTATGTAATTTATGATAGGCCTACTAGAAAGCCCCCCAACCCGGGTCTCTCCCTTCCATATCCTTGAGATCTAGTATTTATTAAAAATTAAGTAAACAAAGTACCTTTTGTTCATGAGACAAACTTTCTTCAATTGTAATTTTCTTTTTAAAAATCCTGATTAGAAAGGATTGTAGCTTTTACAATAAAAGCTGGTTCAATTTATAACTTGCAATCATTATCTTACTCTGTCTAGAGGAGAAAACGTTTTGAAATTTTCCTCTTTTCACAAACAGCAAATCTATATTGATATATTTTCTTCCTCTTGACAGATACCACTCTAATAGAATTATTTTTGTGATCTTGTTTAAGAATCAGTTCTACCAATAATGGACTTAGCATTTTCTGAGTTCCACTGTTTATTATTCAGCTATCTTATTTTTTTCTTCAGTGTAATTAATCGAATACTGTTAAATCTTACCCAAGATACAAGCATGACTGGCACTAGGGTCCGATGGTTTTGGGGATTGCTGTGTGTAGTAGTCACTTTACTGGTTGCTCATAGTTTTAAAGGCAGAATACATCGTGGGGGGAAAGGTGTGGCTCCAGGAGCTTGAAGCAGCTGGTCACATTGTGTCTTCATTCAGAAAGCAGAGAAAGATGAGCAATAGTGCCCCGTACTTATTTTCGTTTTTACTCACTCTAGGACTCCAGCCCATGGAATGTTCTCCAACCAACATTTGGAGTGGGTCTTCTCACCTCTGTCAAACTTCTCTAGAAACACTCACAGACACACCCCATTCATAGGTAACTTTTAAATCCTATCAAGATAACAATCATAATAAACCATCACTGTGTTTGAAGGGATGCTGCAAAAGCAGTGTTTTATAGTGTACTAGAAAAGAATGGATTTGACATTAGAAAATCTGGGTTCACACTTAAGCATGTCACATGACTCTGTTTCTTCCCTCTGTTAAGTGAGGCTATTTGTGCAGTGATTGAATCTAAAACTTTTTCATTATCTTAAATTTTTCATTGTAGATTTTTTTCATCTCATTGTTTAAGTAACCCTTGGAGTTTTATTGGAAAATATTGTGAAAAGGATTTTTTTCTTGACGTCTTTCTTGGCAAGTTCTTATCAGTACATAGAAAGGCTACAGATTTACTTTTCTTTTCTACTAAGGACAGACTTTTCAGATTAGTATACAACATAATGGATTTCACCATGGGCTACTGGCTTTCATATACTGATTTTGTACCCTGCTGCTAAGCCTTTAAGTGTTCCTCTCACCACAGTTTTATGGTGGAGTCATTAGGGTTGTTTATATATAGGATCATATCAACTGCAAATAGGAGTACTTTGATTTCTTCCTTTTCTATTTGGATCCATTTTATTTCTTATTGCTGAAACTAAGACTTTTGAGCATTATATTGGACAAGAACAGTGGCAATTCACACTCTAGCCTTGATTCTGCTTTTAGAGAAAATGCTTTCATGTTTCCCCACTTTGTAAAATGTTGGCCGCAGGTAGTCTTTTTATGCCAAGATATGTTTCATCTATTCCTAGTTTCTTCAGGACTTCAGTAAGGGATTTTGAACTTCGCTAAAGGCCTTTTCTGCATCTATTAAGATGATTCTCAAATTCTGTCCTTAATATTTATGTGTTGTATAACATTTATCCATTTGCATATTTTGAATCAATCTTGCATCCCTGTGAGGAAACCCACTTCTTCATGGTGTATGATCTTTCTTAAGATGTTCTTGAATTCAATTTGCAACAATTTTATTGAGAATTTTTGCATGTTCACCAAGTAAGTTGGAACATAGCTTTTCTTGAGTTATAAAGTTCTATAGTATTGAGAACTCAGGGGCCACATCTGGCACTCTTGCTGGCAGTAATGATGCCAAGAAGAATAAGTTTAATAGTGTTCTTTCCCCTTTTGTTTTGTGGAGCTCTTTGAGGAATATTAGTGGTAGGTCTCTGTTTGGTAGAATTCAACAATGAAACTGTCTACCCCTGGGCTTTTCTTTTGGGAAAGACTTTAATTACTACTTTAATTTGCTTGTTAGGATCTGTTTAGACTGTTTATATATTTTTTATTTAATTTTGCTATGTTGTATTTGTCTAGGAGTTTGCCCATTTCTTCTATATTTTCCAGGTTTTGTGGATCATAAGTTTTCAAAGTATTTCTCTAGCAGTCCTCTGGATTTCATCAAAAATGTTGGAACACTACCCTTTTCACCTCCAATTTTATTAACTTGAGTCTTTTCTGTTTTTCTCTTAGTTTGGTTCGATGGGCTTGCTAATTTGCTTACCTTTCCAAACAACTACATTTTAGTTTGATTGCTTCTATGCACGGTTCTCTTAGTTGCTGTTACAGGAATTTCTGCGGTGACTTCTGCAATTTCTTGCTTTTGTTTTTGGTTTCTTCATGCTTTTCTAAGACCTTAAAGAGCATCCTTAGATAATTTATATGCAGTCAGATTTTCTATTGTATGTGTCCATAGCTGTCACTTTTCCTCTTAAAGCTGCCTTATGCTCTGGGGATATATCTCGTTTGATAAAGTTCTTGCCTAGTCTGTTGGTTTGAATGACAATGGTCCCCAAAGGGTCATATATTTGAACATTTGGTTCCCAGTTGGTGGACAATTTAGGAAGGATTGGGAAGTAGGGCATTGTTGGAAGATCTGTGTCATTATGGGTGGGCTTTGAAGTTTCAGAAACCCACATCAGGGTTCTGTCTTGTTCTCTTTCTGCCTGCTGCCTGTGAATCAGGATGTAATCGCTGATCTACCACTCTAGCACCATAGCTGCCTGACTGTTGCCACATTCCCTGCCATAATGATCATGAACTAACCCTCTGAAACTTTAAGCAAGCTCCCAATTAAGTGCTTTTTATAAGTTGTCTTGGTTGTGGTGTTTTTTTTTCCCACAACAATTGAATAGTAACTAAGACAGAAGTTGGTACTAGGGACTGGAGTATTTCTGTGACAGGCCTGGCCATGCTGTTATTTGGAGAAATATGGAAGACTTTGGGACTTTGGACTAGAAAAGCAGTTTGATGCTTTAAGTGGGACTTAGTGGTCTAACCTAGTAGGAACATGGAATACAGTAGTGCTGAAAGCAATTTAGACTGTTAAGACCCAAATTATGAGTTTTCAGAGGCCCAAATATCACAAGAATGGTCTCAAATATTCTTCTCCTCTGAAAGGCAGAATATTCTGTGGGCTGCTGAAGAGAATATATATTCAATTTCTGTCAAAGGGACTGTTTCGTAGATGTCTGTTAAGTACATTTGATCTATGTACAATTTAACTCTGATATCGCTTTTTAGTTTGAAAGACCCATGTAAAGATGAAGGGGAGGAATTGATGTCACTCACTCACTATCGTTGTATCTGGACCTAAAAGATTTTATGCTTATTAGTGTTTGTTTTATGAAATCAGAAAGTCCAAACGTTCACTGGTATAAATTCATAGTTGTTATATCTTCTTGCTGAATTGTTTCCTTTGTTGATATGTAGTTTGACATCTACTTTATCAGATACCAGAATAATTATGCCAGCTGATTTTTTGCTTCCATTCCCTTAATAGATTGATTTCTATCCTTTTACTCTCAGTCTGTGGCTGTTTATACAGCGAGGTGTGTTTCTTTAGGAAAACATGTTGTTGGATTTCATATTTTAACCCAGTCTCTTTATCGATGACTCAATTCATTTGCATTCAACATTTTAAAGATATGTTTATTAGTTGCTGTAATCTTATTCGTTGTTTCTGTGGTTGATTGGATTGTTGTTGATTCTTTTCTTTCTCTGTTAGTATTTAGGATTTCTAGTTTAGTGTGTTGGACAAGATGGAGTCTTTCCTAACTCTCCTTTGTGCAGGTATTCCTCCCATGAATTTTTTCCCTGTACTATTGTGTTTGAGATGCTTCCTCATCTGTGTATTCCTTTATCTATTTTCTACTGTGTTGGCTTGTTGACCATGAACTGTCTTAGTTTATGCTTGTCATGAAGTGCCCTTATTTCTCTGCCAATTTTAAAAGATACTTTTGGTGGATTTAGCTAGCAACTTTGGTTAGAAGTTATTTCTTTCAGGACTTAAAATATATTTTGTTTCATGATCTCCTGTCTTTTAGGGATGCTGATGAGAGATGTGGTGTTATTCTGATGTGTTTGCCTTTGTAGGTTAGTTGGCATGCTTCGTTTACTGCTTTTAGTATTGTTTCTTTGTTCTGTATTTTTTTTTGCTTATTTTTGACAGTTATGCACATTTTATAGTGAATTTTAGTTATTTTTACTCCCATTACCTTCTCTCATCCATCTTCCCTCTTCCACTGAAACCATTCTTCTTCCAAAGAAGTCATGTTCTGCTTTCATGTCTCTTGTGTGTGTGACTTATGGAGTATAATTAGGGTTGCTTGCATGATTGTGTATAGGAGATACTGGATCATGGCTGCTTTTCAGTGGGCATACCACTGAAAAAAATGACACCCTCTTCTCTAGCAACCCTTAACTGTCAGTAGTCTCTTAGGAAAATCCAGGTGGCCTTCAAGAAGATGTGAAAGAAGCAGCAAATGGAAAGAATTCTGAAGAAGGCATCCAAAGCCAACAAGCAGGGAGTAGAGTTAAAGGAATGGAGGACTTCAAGCCACACCTGGACACATTCACAAAGCACTGCGATAGCCACAGAGTCAGCTGGACCAAGTTGCTGTTCCTCTGGGGTGGTAGTAAGGGAAGCAGGAGGCCAAGTTGGATGTGTTGCTCCCCCATTTTCTAGAAAATGCTATACTTGCCTGGTTCATTTGCTAAGACCACATTTCTGAAACTCCCTCCTCCTGGAACTTGATTAAAGTCAGATTGTCCTTTCACTGGGTCTTGGTTTGTGGGCTGCACCCCTTTCCATTTGGAATGAAAAGCTGTGGATTTATTGAGAGGCTGAAGTTATTTCAGGATGAGGACAATGTAGTGGAACATTTAGTCATTTAATCTAGCAGCATGACTGACTAACAAGGGATTACCTTCAGAGGCCTGTGTGATCCAGCTGGAATGCAGCAAAAAAAAATGTTAGTCAGGCTAATCCTGTCCTCTGTGCTAATGCTAGGTGAAAGGGATTTTGTGGTTAAAGTAACAAGTACAAATCTTTAATCCCAACTCAGAAGGCAGAGGTGGCACGTGCCTTTAATCCCAACTTTGGGGATATAAAAGGAGCAGTCAGTGGAAGTAGACATCAGAGCTCATTAGAGGAAGCAGGGAGGTAAAAGCAGAGCTCAGAGACAAGTAAGTAGAAGTAGAGTATAGAGGCAGAGGTCAGAGAAAGAAGCAAGGTGGAAACAAATGGGAAGCAGGCAGGAGGAAAGCTCAGAAAGAAAAATAGAGTTACTTCAGTCAGGCAGTTTGAGTGCTGACAGTTCAGTTCAGAAAGAGAAGCCAAGAAGAGCAGACCCAGTCCAGAATAAGCAGAGAGAAAGCAGAGAGTCAGAAGCAGATGGTTTAAGATTTACAGTTCAGAATTCACGATACAGCTCAGAGTGAAAAGAGATAGTTTAGAAGATAGCCAGTCAGAGTGAGTTCAGTCAGCAGTAAATCTCGAAGGCTGAAGCATTCTAGGTTTGCAGGTTAGATTGTACAGGGCTGAAGCCTTCTAGGTCTAGGCTTATGATTAGATTGTATGGAGGCTGAAACCTCTAGGACTGTGGATTGAATTACCAAAAAGTAAACTGTCCTCTACCATGAACCCAGGAGAATAAAATAATAGTGAAATCAACACATACTTCTATGGCTACAGGACCACACCCATTACATCTCACACCCGGAGGCCTACATCTGTCTTTACTTGGTGCAAGTGACAGATTCAGTAAAGGAAGCTCCTGCCAGTGAAACCCCCACCACAGGAGACTGGACCTACTATCACTGAATCCACTTGACCATGAGACCACTCAGCCTATATCATGACGAAAGGATGGAACACAGGTCTCCTCTCTTTCTGAGAAAATGGCACATAGCCTTTCCCTTAGTCTACCCAGTGGCTGTCATAATAGACAATCCCAGTTCTTCTCAGTAATGGTACCATGAGCCTCACAACCTTAAATGTGGGGCTGTAAGCATGTGACACATATCATGGAGCCTGTTTTGCATTCCTGGCCTGAGGACACTGCTTGCCAGACATGACCAGGGCATGGTGCCAGCACAGACATGGTCACAGTGAAATGAAAGGGCTCTGCACAGATGCTGCAGACCTGCAGTGTCTGAAGGTCTAGATGAACCTTATGAGAATTACTGCTCCAGCTGGTGGGAGAAGGAATCTCTGTTGTCATGGATACTGAAAGAACTACATAGGAAGTGATGGAGTTGACATGTAAAGTAAATAAAAGTGCCAGTCATGAAGTTGAGTCTGAATGTTGTCTTTACATGCTGCCCATCACAAGAATGCCTTTCCATTCTACCCACAGGAAGAATATGCACAGTACAAAACTGCTTCTCAATTTGGGAAAAATTAGATGCTTTTTATAAAGATACATATTATTTCTTATTCTCTCTCTCCCTTACCCCCCCCGTGTGTGTGTGTGTGTGTGTGTGTGTGTAGAGGACAACTTGAAGGAATTGGTTCTTTCCTTCCATCATGGGGTTTGGGGGATTGAACTTAGGTTGAGGCTTGGTAAAGGTGCTGAAAGCACCGACTGAGCCATCTCATGGTCCTGATGACACATTTATTCCACCTGTGTTCACACCTAAGGGAGATGTTATGTGAGTTGTCTATGCCTTGGCCAGAGTGTTTTGAATTAAGGATTTCTTCTAGATTTGGGGAATACCTACATTTTATAATATATAATGAGATGTATTGGTGAGGAGTCCCAACTCTATACACATGGCTCATTTCATTTTTATATACACTTATACACATAGCCTGAAGGTAGTTTTATATTATTTTTTGGGTTTTTTAAATTCAGTATACAAAATACACAATCTTTTAAAAAAAATTGTGCATGAGACAGTTTCATGGTGTGAAATTTTAGATGGCTATTTTTAAGCAAGATCTCACTATACAGCCCTGGCTAGCCTGAAACACTCTATTTAGACCAGATTGGCCTTGAATTCACAAAGATCCACCAGCTTTTGCCACCCAAGTGCTTGGATTAAAGGTGTGCACCACCATAATGGGCATGTTTTAGTTTTAAGTAGTGGTGCTCAATTTGTACTTCTGTCAGCATCAGCACTTCTTTTGTTGACCTTGAGCTTGTGACAATGTACCTGCTTTTGCCTCCTCAGTGCTGGGAGTACAACTATACCCTACCGCACACAGCAGAATGTGAGTGTGTGTGTGTGTGTGTGTGTGTGTGTGTGTGTGTGTAGACCAAAAGTTGAAGTCAATTGTCTTCCTCTATCACTTTCCACCTTATTTTTGAGACATTGAACCTCTCACCAAACCTAGAACTTGCCATTTCAGTTAAACCAGGTAGGCAGTAAGTGCAGAGCCCACAGGATCCACCCATATGGTGAAAGAAGAGACTCAATTCTCCCAAGTTGCCTTTCAAGATTAAAAACTTAAAAAGAACATATAAGCATAAATGAACAGCAAATGCAAATAGATTACACACGCTCAGTCACTGCTTCTTCTTGATTTAGGAAGAGCCTGTCCTCTGTGTCTAACTTAGGTATGTCCATCAGGACACTGCAGTGATGCAATCATAATTTTCATACACTGGTTTGGCTCATTTCTGCTACAGCATGTGTGAAGAATATTGGTGATCTCTTAGCTCAGATTCCCTTACTACTCTTCTGCTACCTCCACAGACTGTGTAGTTTGGGGCCTGTCACTTATATCCAGATCCACAAAACACATTTCCCATTCTGCCTGCATACTTCCCTGACTCTGGAGTTGTGTGGGTCACTGAGCTGTTCATCGTTGCTGGAGACATCCTATACATTGTGACCAATTCCTACAGAGCTCTTATCCCCAGTTGCAGTGCTGTCAGATCCTGCAGTGCCATGGGTTCATTCCTTGTTTCTCTGGGCTGAGGTTCTGTCCTCTGCACTATGTGGAGTGCTGGAGCCATTACAGCACTTTTCTCTAGGGTCGCACATAGAACTGGGCTCTTGGACTCCAAGCCAGTGCCTTTCTTCTGCTTGGCTGATAGGTACAGCCTTGTCGGGGTGGGGGTGCGGGAAGTGTCTTTGTCCTGCTTTGCTTAGGTATTCTTTCACTCCTTCCTAAAAATGTAATATTTATATTAATTCTTTGATAATTTCATACGATGTATTTTGATCATCTCCACCTTGTACCTCACTTCTCCTCCTAACTCTCAGATCAATCCCCTGCCTCCCCTCACTTTTAAAATGTTTTTAAATTATTACTATTGTAAGTATATACATATAAATAGAACTGGTCCATTCAGTATGTTTTTGTTTATAATTCACTTAATTAAAATATAATTACACCATTTGTTAACTCTGTCTTCTCCCTCATACTCTAGCTTTCCCTTGTAGTACTTCCCAAATTCACAGGGATATATAGATAGATATATAGATATATAGATATATATATATATATATAGATAGATAGATAGATAGATAGATAGATAGATAGATAGATATATGCTTTTAATGATACTCTTCCTCAATCTCTCACTTTGGAATAGTCTCTTTTATTCTTTTTGTGATACTTTACTTCACAACTCTTACTGCAGCAGTTTCTAGTCTGCTATTTTACCTGGAAGCTAATTTTTTCTTATTCTGATTGTTCTTTTCTCCAAGTAAGCCTGAGACAGTTTCTAGTCCACCATATTACCTAGAAAAAAATTTTGGTGTTTTGAGATTTTAGTATTGAGTGGTACTGTGTAGCTGAGGTTAGCATCAAATTCACTATGTAGCTCAAATTGGCCTCAAACTGATAATCCTTCTCCCTCAGCTTTGGGAGTCCTGAGATCAAGAGCATACATCACAAATTCTTAGCCCATTCTTTCTATTTAATGCAATATTTGGATGAGTATTTGTGTTAGTTCTTTTTTACAAGACTGATAGTATTCAGAAGAGTATCCATCTGTTTCTGGGCTTCTGTTTGCTCAGTGCTCCATACGTATTACTTATATAGATCTGTTTAAGTTGTTTATATCTTCTTGGTATAATTTTGGAAGGCCATATGTTTCTAGAAATTTATCCATTTCTTCCGGATTTTCCGATATATTGGAATACAAGTTTCCCTTGTATTCTATAACACTCTCCTGGATTTGATTGGTATCTGTTATAATATTCTCATTTTCATTGTTAATTTGGGTTTCTCTTTCCCTCCTTCCCTCCCTCCCTCCCTCCCTCTCCTCCTTCTCACTCTCCTCTCCCTCCATCCCTCTGGTTGTTACTTAACTGGTTAAAAGTTTATAACTCTTGTTTGTCGTTTTTAAAAACTAAGTCTTTACTTCATTGATTTTATTATTTGTCTACTCTCCATTTTTGCAATGGTCTTTTCTTGCTTCCTATTGAGTTTGCTTTAGCCTGTTTTTATTTTTATGAAATTGAAGTGTGTCATTAAATTATTTATGAATTCTTTCTGAATTCTTAGAGTAGACACTCGTACCTAGAAGCTTCCCTGTTGGAACTGCCTTTGCTGTATCCCAGAAGTTCTAATAAACTATAGTTTCATCTTAATTTGATTTTATGAATTTAAAATTTTCCTTCCTGATATTTTCAATAACCAATTGGTAATTTGGGAGTGTATTTCAAGTTTCCATTTGTGTATATATTTTTATAGTTACTATCCAGAAGACTAAAAAAATTCTAAAAGTGAAAATGGGCAAAAAAGAAAAATGAAAAGTGATGTCCATAAATTAAGAGAATAAAAATTTGACTATTAGAGGATGGAGGAAGAGAAATAGTAATAGCACAAAATAATAAAAGAAAATTATTACAAATACAAAATGAATATATGTATAGGTAGACATTCATGCATGTAGGAATTACAAGCCATTCAGCAATATGAGGGAAGAAAGACATAGTAGCACACTGTTGTAATAATAACATTGTAAAGATAGAGCCAAGAGTACTGTTTGAGGGCTAGCGTGGCCTACAGAGTGATTTCCAAGTCAACTTGAGCTTCCTAGTTAGGACTTTGTCTCAAAAAAAAAAGTTATAAAAATTAAAATGTCATGCCCTCTGGGTAGTCATGTGAACAATATTTGATGTTCATTGCCTCTATCAGTTGCCACTTCTATGTCCTCATGTCTATGACTGTGTGCTTCTTGAAGAAAGCAAACAGAGAATAGATATCTTTCCCTTTTTATGTTCTAAGCCAATCTGACAGCGTGTTTTGGGACTGCATGTGTTGGAGTACCTTTGTTTCCCTGCTTGCTGGTATAAGGTAGCAGAAACCAAAGTACTCTCAGTCAGACTTTACTCCAAATATATTAGTTAAACATACTTTCCTCACCCCCACCCAGGGCCTACCTGACCCTGAGATTCACTGTATATTGGGTCATTGGCTTCCCAGTGAAGCCCACATAGAGAATGGGGCAAGAAACTATGCAAGATAGAGTGGTACAGCAAATCCCATGTTTTCCCTACTCACAACTATAGTTTTTTTGAGTCCCAGTGTGCATGCAATCATATGTGCTTTCTCAATCACTGCATGTTTTCATCTGCCCATCTTAAAAGGAAAGGGAGTTGTACTCCATTCTACATCTCCCACATGAATGTATACATGTATTTTTCAATGAGCTTTCCTTAGCAGCATTCTTCTGGGGCTGCACTAGATCATGAGGCAGATGCTGGAGGGGACAGAATGGAAAAATTCACTGTGAAGGAAGGCAACTCTAGGAACATATTTTTCAAAGCAAGCAGCTTAGACATGACCTTCTAAAGATGACTCTGCAAATTTTGCCCACTATTCTTTTTTTCTCATAGTACCTCTACCATGCTGACAAGTCACTACAGGCTCAGTGCTCTTTTCTCCCTCTGTCCCAATAGCTAGAGGCTCTGCATTTCCTCAAGTCTGTCTCTGTCTAGTAACAAACTTCAGTGCATTCCTTCACTTCCTGAAGAAGCTATTTTCTAACTGTTCTATCTGGGAAAAGCTTTAAAATTTTACTTGCTTCTAATACACAATCTTGGCATATATATATCCATTATATATAATGTATATATTTTATATATCTCCATAATATATATCTCCATAATATATAAACATCAATAATACACAATAAGTTTATTAACAATAAAAAAACATGTATTTTAAAGGAGGTATAAGCAGCCCAAATGTTCATTGGCATATAATGGATAAATAAGATGTAGTATGTATCTATAATTGACTAGTATGCACCTTCAAAAAGGAGATCTAGTCACATTATATGACATTGCTGGACCTTGACAATATTGGAATAAATGAAATAACCCAGCTACACTAGGATAAATGCTGTATAATGGGGACAAAAGAAGTTACTAGAGATAAATAGCAATGTTCATGGTACATATGTATGAAAATGTCATAACAAATCATTGTTTTATATGTAAGTTTTAGGATTCATGATAATAAAAATACTTAGTCACAGTGCAATTATATCAAAAGATATATACCTTAGGAAATGATTGAGCCCTATGGGCTCTACCTTTATAGGTAGAATTAGTGCTCTTGGAAATCAAGCTAGAACTGAGGTAGACACTTCCTCTATACTATATAACTTTCATAGTGCCAGAAGAGCTATGCAGGCTGCTAGAGGAGAAAAATCATGAATATTCTTACATAGGTACATAGGACCCTGCATGCTTATGGACCCTTACATAGCATATGGACACAGACATACAAGACAAAATTTGCCCACTGGTGCAATAGTGGCATACCCAGCCACTTTCTAATTGGATTTGAGGCTTGTTTCATAGGAGGGAATTCATGCCTGTTACTGTAAACCTGGACAAACTTGTGGCTGTGAAGCCATAGGCCCTAGAAGGTAAGCTACTATTCTTGTTTTGCTAAATGGACATTGTGATACTCATAAAACTGCCTTCTAAATATTTATGGTTGTGGTCATAAATGAGTGCTGTTGTCTGCTTTGGTGAGGGAAGCTTCCAATTGCAGTGAGCAGCAGTTACTGCAGAGACTCATAACTCAAAGTGCTGAGAATACCTGACAATACCAAATTGACTGTGGAATACCTAGCCCTAAATGAAGCATCTCTGTCACCTGCTCTAAGGTTTAAGAAACTTTGCAGAAGATGGGACAGAGATAATGTAGGGGTTAGAAGAAAGTGTGGGGTGTTGTTAGCTAATATCTTCTGGCTAGGACATGGTTGTTGCACTGTTGAAATGTAACTACTTACATAGGACCTGCACTAAATTGGACCCATCAACATTACTCATGGGTGGGGGAGAGGATCACAAGGCCCCATCCCTCCTTTAGAATCTATTGGCAGGTAACAGTTGCTAGGGGGAAGGGAGAATGAGGCTTCGCCCCTTCTTGCAGTACTATTGGCAGTTTATGATTGGTGAGAGAGGAGAAAATATTTTCTTCAGTGATGTAGCCACTGGTAACTTGTCCGTGCTCCTGTAAATAATTCCCATACAAGCAACCCTAATTAAAGTCACTGGGTCACTAAAGACAAGAAATAAAAATAGAAGTGGAGAGTGGTTGGGAGGAAGAAAGGGATCCGTGAAAATTCGAGAGAGTCAGGAGAGGATATTGAAAGAGGAAATTTAATAAATTCTGCTGTTTAATGTTCACTTAATCTAAAAGCCTTGGCAAATGTATGGAGTGGATCCACCATTACCTTATCATACAATTTCACTGTCCTAAAAATTCCCTGTACATTTTCTACTCCCCTCCTAAACCCTGCAATTACTGGTCATTTGTATTGTCACCATAGTTTCAGTTTTCAAGAATATTGTAGTAGTTGGAATTATATAGTATATGGACTTTTCAGACTAATTTATTTCACTCAGCAATATGCATTTAAACTTTCTCTGTGTTTTTTTGGCTTGATAGCTCATTTCTTTTTAGGGCTGAATATTCCATTATGTGTATCCAGCACGTTATATGTCTTTAGCTATTGGCCTACTGAAGGACATCTTGATGCAAATTATTGTGTAGATTTACATTTTAAAAAACTCATTTGGATAAGTACAAATATCATGATTACTAGTTCATATAGTATGAGTACACCCAGATTTTTTAAGAAACTATCTTCCAAAATGGCTGTAGCAATTTTGTGTTACCAGCAATGAACAAGATTTCCTATTATTTGTTATCTTCCGGAGACTTTAGAACTGCCATTTTTTTTTTGATTTTGTTCTTCTAATAGATGTACAGTGTTTTTATGCTGCTTTAACAAAATACTTTGGGTAATTTTTGAATAATGGAAGTTTAAGTTTATTTCTCACAGACCTAGGGATAGATCCAGGTACTAAAGTGGACCTCTCTGGTAAAGGCTAACTTCTATTCAATAGATAATAGTTTGTTGTTTGTTTCTGATATGATAGAACAAAAGGAATTAAAGGTTGAACTCACTGTGTGCAGTCATTTTTAATAATTTGTTTTTAGTTACCATATATTAAGTATACACAAAAATGGGTTTCATTATGAAATTCCATATGTATACACACACACACACACACACACAAACACACATATTGTTGCTGGGCATGGTGGCACACACCTTTAATCCCAACACTTGGGAGGCAGACACAGGCAGATCTCTATGAATTCCAGGCCATTCTGGGCTACATAGGGAGTGTCTATCTAAAAAAAAAAAACCTAAATGAATAAATAAATAATTGGAAGAATGAATTCAGAGGTCTGGAAGGATGGTTCGGAGGACTGGAGTTGGGTTCCCAGCATTCACATTAGGCAACTCACAACTACTTGTAGCACCAGGTTCTTCATTGTTCTCTTAGTTTATCACTGTCTTTGTTTCTTTTGCTTTTATTTTTAATATTCCATTTTCATGTGTGTGCATATGTATCTGTATGCACCTTGGGTATGTAGGTGTGGGTACAGATCCACATGTGTACATTCATATGTGGAGGCCCAAGATCAATATTAGGATTATCTTAATGCTCTTTTACCATAACTCAAGTTAAGGTCTCTAAATCAAATCCAGAGCTCACTTCACTAGCTACCTTCATTAGCCAGCTTGCTCTAGTGATTTTGACCACATTCACTGAGTATTTACAGAGTTCCGAGAATCTGAATTCTGATCCTCATACTTACATGGCAAACACCTTAACCTCTGAGCCATCTCACCAGCCCTGTTTGTTTTTTTGATTACCATTATTTGTCAAGTTCATGTGTATACATAATGTATTTAGGTAACTTTTAACTCAATTTTCTACTGTTTTATTTCTATTTTATTTTTTTCTGGCCAGTTTTGCTTTTCTCCTTCTATTTCCTCTTTTCTTTATACTTTCCTACCATGTATCTTTCTTTTTGATTTCTCCTTTTGTATAGTATTCCATTTGGCCTATGATTGTTGCAAACTGGCATTGAAACTATTCTATGTTAAAATAATTAGGGGTTTGTTAATAAAATAAACAACCACATTTATTTTGTGTGTAACTCATATACAAATTAAAACAATATACTCTATTGCCATATGTCTTAGTTTGCTTTCTGCTGTTGTGATAAAACAACTTGATCAAAGCTACTTGGAGAGGAAAGGATTATAGTGTTAGAGCTTGTAGTCAGTTATCCAAGAAAGTCAGGGCAGGAACTCAAAGCAGAAATCTGGAGGCAGGGGCTGATGCAGAGGCCGTGAAGGAGTGTTGCTTACTTGCTTGCTCCCTGTGGCTTGCTCAGCCTGCTTTCTAACCCAGGACCACTTTCCAGGGCTGACACCACCCACAATGTCCAGGGCCCTCCCACGTCAGTCATTAATCAATCTGATATGGGGCATTTTCTCAATTGAGGTTCTCTCTCCCCAGATAACTCTAGCTTGTGTCAAGTTGACAAAAAAATAACCAGCATATTATGTAATTGGAGCTCTGTGCTGGAAGAGAACATACTGGAAGAAAGTAAACAAAAAAGTACATTGTGAAAGAAATTACAATATCTGGGCCTAAGTGCTCTCCTTGTTCTTTATTAAAACTATATAAATATAAAGATGCATACAAGACTCTGCCTTAATAAGTAACCTCTGAGGAAGACCGTTTGGTTTCAAAATCATGAACTCCAGGTAAAATGCAGAGCTTCTGAGGTTGACTCACACTTAGAGAGCTGTTAAAAAGTTTTGACTGAGGTAAACATAAAATATAACTGTAGCTACTGAGTCTAAGCATTACTAAGTTTGATGGGCTAGGAATAACCATATGTCCCTTTCCTTTTCTTTTTCTTTCTTTTAAGATATTATCTCACCATGCTTCCTAGGCTAGCCTCTAACTCACGTGTAGCCCATGCTGTCTTCAGTCTCACAGTCCTCCACCCCGAGTGCTGGAATTAAAATCGTGTTCCATCATAACACTCTGTATAAGAATCTCTTTAATTCTCTGACAGGCTGATAAAATATGAACATCTTTGTTGAATTTTAGATTTATTTCCACCTCTATTCTGATCTTACCGTAGAAAGTAGGCAGCTATAATGGGCTAGAAAAATTTTGGTGCTTTAAATGTTGTTTAAGATGGTGATCTAGCCCTTTAGTTTTGAGGTTGGTGTACTGTGTGTGAGTATACATATTTGTCACACACAGTCACCATCTTCGAAAGTGAGGGTGCACATCTTTCTCAGCCATCTCTTTCTTATTCAGCCATTAAATTAATGCCAACATCTGAGGCTAGCACATTCTGGTTCTAGAAGGTCAAGTTGTTTCCTTGGAGTAAACTGAGTTTACCCTGAGCAGAGAAAGACCTTCTTTTTTTATGTATTTGTGTGTGCGTGTGTGTGCACGCACATGCGTGCGTGCATGCGTGCATGTGTGTGTGTCTGTGTCTGTGTACACATGCACAGGCCAAAGGAGAGCCTCAGGTGGCCTGTCCTATCACTCTCTGCCTTGTTCTCTTGGTATAGCCAGGATGACTGTCAGAAAGCCCCGCTGATTCCCCTGTCTCTGTCCCGTTGGGGTTTATGTCTTCCATGCCTGGCTTTTTACACGTGTGCTGGGGTCCCAAACTCAGATCCTCATGCTTGTGCAACAAGCACTCTTACTGACCAAAGATCTTCAATGATAAGGAATATTAATAACTAATGTGATTTCTTTGACTGGGTCCCAATTGATACATCTGCAATACAACTCCTGTACCTAAGGCTCAAGGATCACTGGGGAAGAGAAGGCAGCTCTCCTCTAGAACATAGACATTATTTGTTCTCAAATATTACCTCCTTGTATCTGATAACAAAAAAGAATGGCATTTTAAAAGCATTTTATTTTGCTAGCAATGTCCTTGCTCAAGCAGCATGGTTGGGTAGCCATTCTTTGATATAAAGCAGTATGCATCTTAAACATCAAGATACAAATTTAGGCCCATTTTCCTTTCTTAAACCCCACCTACATATTGGCTTTCACATTGCCCTCATTTCCTAGAAAACACAAAACACTGTCCGGATAGGAGACTTACACCACATATAGTTTCATTCTGCATCTTAACTGAAACAATCTCTATAGGATTCCTGGGCTAGAAGGCAAATTGAACATTCTACTTTGATCTTGTATTAGTAAAGCAGATGGTTTTGTTAAACAAACCCCTAGGGAAGATTTGGGTCTCTGTTCCTGCTTAGCACACAGCCAAAAAGAATACTAGACTGGATAGAGCTGAGTGGGCCTTTGAGACAGTTTTGCTCAATCCCTTATGGTACATATTGAAAATTCGAGCCTAGAATAAAGAAACTTGTTCAAGGTCACAGTCACATGATGAATTTCTAGCTTCAAGAGAGATCATTCTTTCCATCCTATGTTAAAGAGAAATCTGACAGATACTGTTTAAACTATGAACTCTGTGTTAAATGAGTATTTCATGTATACCATTATCATTTAATTTTTAATAATTGAGCTAATTTTATATTTACGGAAAACTTTGAAATATAGTACAAAAATTTTATATACTTATTGTAGTTGGTTGCTACCATGCTTTTTAGCCCTCTAGCTCAGGAAAGAAAAGAGAAGGATAGAAAGAAAGAAATCTTCATCGCCCTTGTAGATAGCCAGGAAAGAGAGAGAGAGAAAGAAAGAAAGAAAGAAAGAAAGAAAGAAAGAAAGAAAGAAAGAAAGAAAGAAAGGAAGGAAGGAAGGAAGGAAGGAAGGAAGGAAGGAAGGAAGGAAGGAAGGAAGGAAGGAAGGAAAGGAAGGAAGGAAGGAAGGAAAGGAAGGAAGGAAGGAAGGAAGGAAGGAAGGAAGGAAGAAAGAACGGAAGGAAGGAAGGAAGGAAGGAAGGAAGGAAGAAAGAAAGAAAGAAAGAAAGAAAGAAAGAAAGAAAGAAAGAAAGAAAGAAAGAAAGAAAGAAAGAAAGAAAGAAAGACATATTCACAGCCCTTTTTGGTTGTCCAAAGTTTGGGGAGCGGGAGCTGATTGTGAGCTGGACTCGTCTCAGCACAACAGCCCTTAACTTAATTTCTCCAACTGAAGTTCCTCTAAGCAATAACCAACAACCAACAACCACCCAACCCTGGCTCTCTCAGTTTCAGCAAAGTTCCCAGAAGTCCAAGTGGCACACAATCATAAGGAGAAACTACATGTAGCAAAATAGTTGCACGTAACCAAATCATAGCCTCTAGTAACAGTCTAAATCAAATTCACTATCATCCACTACAACTGGGATGGGAACAAAACCATAGTCCAAGTGCCATTTTGTGTTTTGAAAGAAACTAAAATCACAAAACTCCTTCAAAGCATCCCACTACAATTTATGACCAGGTTCTCACTTCTCTTATATTGCTTATATTCAGTTTTCTATACTAGCATCTATGTGTTAGAAAGTCAAGTTATGATAACTCATAGCATTGGATCTTTATATTTCCTTAGTTTTCTCCAGTCTGTGACAGTTTCTTAAGTTTACTGGTCAGATGTTTTATACAATGTCCATCAATTTGTGAGTCTAATAGTTATCTGATGTTTATGAGTTTTGGAGAGAAAACCACAGGCAGAAAATGCATTACCATCACATTATCTGAAGGAGTATGCAATAATTATAAGAAGAATTATATCACTGGTTAACTCTGATCATTTTGTTTGCCGTGTTCATACAGTAGAAAGTTGCTAGGTGATTTTTTTTCTTTTCTCTGTCTTCAGGCATCTGCCCACACCTAAGTTCAACCTCCTTGAAAGGGAGAATACTTGTACATATTTACATATGTAGACATATAATTTAATTTTTCTGAGACTGTGTCTCACTTTATAAGTTTAGATTAGCTTCTGTATCCTTTTGACATGCAGCTTGAATTTTACCTTTTTAGCTTCCTCATTTTCTGGTACTTCCAAATACTTCAGACTCACACTGTATTTTTCCTTCAAAACTCATTCCTATCAAAAATAGGCCTAGAATCAGAAGTTTCTCTGAAGAATCTTGGTTGCTTCTGTTGGGGACTATATTTGAAAACCAAATCTGAGAATAATCATTCTTAACAAACTGTCATTGTTTTTATATTTTCTCAATGGACAAGTTAAGCAATATACATTCATGAAGTAATTCTGTATAGATATATGCATCTACAATTGTATATCCATTTTATGTATATTAAGCTAAAGTCTGAGTTCATGCCAATGTTGTGAACTCTATTCCAGTACTAATCTGTTCTTCTTTTCCTGTTTACCTATAAATTTCCTCTCTAGCCAGTGAGAAAACTGGCTTTTACTACCCACTATCCATTTACTTATTTCTTCAACCCCAACACATGTAAACCAGTTTTCAGAATTCACCTATTCTCTTCGTGAAAAACAAATTGATTGATAAGAATGTTTATGTTCAGTTCTTTATTCTTACAGTTTTGAGTTAAAAACACAGTTTTCTCAAGTTAAATCTGCTCTCTAATACCCTCTCTAAATACATTTATGTCATACATGTTTAATATAGTTAGATTCATTTATCACAGTTTACATTCCATCTTGTGATCCTCTGACATCTTGGTTGATTTTGAAATTTACATATACTAAGGCTAACTCTTTGTGAATTAGAGATGCATAAGTTTTGACAGTGTTATGTACTCCTTACCCCAGTATCATACAGAAGAGTTCTATCACTTTCAAAGTTCTATGAATTTCCTTTGTTACCAACCTGTTCTACTTCTAACATCCAGAAACTACTGATGGGTTTCTACCTCTATATTCCAATCTCTTTTCCAGAATGGCATATTAACATAATAATATAATATAATATATAGCCTATTGGATATAGTTTCTGTTTCTTAGTAAAATTCATTTAAGATACAGTTCATACTGTGTAAATTGGTAGTGCCTTTAAAATAGTCCCTTTTGGTCTTTGGCCATAAGACCCTGAATATGCCCAACCTCATCAAATAATTTATTATTGAATAGTATTCCATTATAGTTATAGTTATCCAACAGCTTATTAAAAGACATCTTGAATGTGTCTGACTTTGGGAAATTATGAATAATGTTACTATAAACATGTATTTGTGGGGTTTTGTATGAAATATACATTTCTAAATTACTTGGGTAGATACCTAGCAGCATACTTACTGGATCATAGTGTAGGTCTATTTAAACTTGTGCTTTTAACATACATTCCCAAGAAGTTTAGGTTGAAGTTGTTTGTAGGACAAGTTTAGGTTGAAGTTGTTTGTAGGACATAGTAGGATATCTACTTGTGAGCAGATTGAAATAATTATCAGTCTCAAACCATATTCTGTATGGATAGAAAATGCAATATCCACAGGATAATAGCTCCATCTACCAGAATGATGAAATTTCTGTAAAATTACCACTAGATGATCAAGTATTTACTAACACCTAGAAAGTCATAAATCTTTGAAAGATTATGAAAACATTAAGATTTGGTCATTTCTACTAACATCAATTTGTGGGAATTTTATCTAGCTCTGGAAGAGCCAAAAATTCCCCCTTCTGACTACTATATGACCAACCCAATATTTTCAGCATAGACAAATAAATTTCTTTTATAAGTGATATAAATCTGTGAAGACATACACACATTGTTAAAAGGACTAGACTTGCTAATGCCAAACTCTGAGAAATAAACCCCACTAGGAAGCTGTTACAAGATACAAAATTTGTTCTACAAAGCTGCTATTTATTCATCTTCCTTGCTCATTATAAAATTTTGCCCATGACAAAAATTAAAAAGCTCAGCTCTGGGCCTTTAAACTCATACAATAGGAATTTTACTTGTTTTTTGTTTTCTGAGATAGGGTCTCTCAGCATAGCCCTGGCTGTGTTGAACTCACTCACTATGTTGACCAGGCTAGCTTTGAACTCACAGAGATCTGCCTGCCTTTGACTCCTGAGTGCTGGAATTAAAAGTGTGCACCACCATCATCAGGCAATAAATAAATCTTAAAAAATTATAAAATGAAAAGTTTACCCAAGTAAACTTGAACTTCTCTGTTCCCTGTTTATACATTTCACCTCTATCAAGGTATTTGAGGTTATACTTAAATTCTTCTAGAGTGCTGAGATTAAAGGTATGTGCCACCATGCTGGCCCACACAATAGGATTTTAACATTGAGGATAAAAGCAAGGTTTCATAATAATTCGTTCATTGATGTTCTTTTTAAGGTATAAAAAATGAGCAAAGGACATAGTTTAATAGTAGAGTACTTGCCTGCCTTCAGAAGCCTCTAGGTTCAAATACCAGTGTGGCAAATAAATAAACAAGCTAACAAAACCGCACACATACACACACACACACACACACACACACACACACACATCTCACATATTTAATAAATGCTAAACTAACATAGAAAAGTTTAATATGTTTGTTTTGCTACCTAGCCTTAATTGTCTCTACCACTCTCAGAATACACAGCTTAGTTAATAAGAGAACTCACACAATGTTAAGGAAGAAAATATGACCTTTGGAAGTTTAGAACAATGCAAGGTCAGCCAGAAAAAGCCAGAAAGGCTACAAATTTTTCTTAACATTCTTACTCTAATAACAACATTGAACAAAGCTAACCAGGATCTTTCTCAAATCTGTATTCAGTTTTATTTCTCACTAACAAGATAGGATACCCATCATTCTTTAAACTGTAATTTCTTTCCTTGACCATATATTCTTGAATAATTTAAGTATAACTCAAATTCCTTGATAGAGGTGAAATGTATAAACGGGGAACAGGGAAGTTCAAGTTTACTTGGGTAAACTTTTCATTTTATAATTTTTTAAGATTTATTTATTGCCTGATGATGGTGGTGCACACTTTTAATTCCAGCACTCAGGAGTCAAAGGCAGGCAGATCTCTGTGAATTCAAAGCCAGCCTGGTCTATGGAGTAAGTTCCAGGACAGCCAGAGTTACAACAGAGAAACCTTGTCTAGAAAAAAAAAAAGTTAAATTTATTTATTTATGTATATGATTGTTCTATCTGCATGAACACCTATATGCCAGAAGAGGGCATTTGACCCCATTATAGATGGTTGTGAGCCATCATGTGGGTGCTGGGAATTGAACTCAGGACCTCTGGAAGAGCACTCAGTGCTCCTAACTGCTGAGCCATCTGTCCAGCCCAATTTTTCATTTTTAGATGTACATCTACTTTTCTTTCCTTCACTCTTTCTTTTTTCTTCTTTCATACTTACTCCCTTTCTTTCTTTTAAAGATGGGCTTCCAGGCATACAGTTAATGACTATCAGAGCTTTATCCAGGCTTTATCATACCACTTCATCTGCTTTCTAATTTCCACAAACTATATGAGTATTCTAGTGCAGTAGAAAGAACATGAGATTTATAAAGAACTGAATTCTAGTTTCACCTCAAGTCATTTGATCTCTCTGAAACTCAATTTCCTCTAGTAGAGAGGTAATAATCCATAATGGCATTATAAGACAATATACCCAATGCCAGTTCCACATTTGACAATTTGCTAGAAGTACCCAGAAGTCATTATAATCAGTTCACTATTTGTTATAGCAGAAAGTTAGAAAGCAGAACCTATAAAGGAAAAAAAAATGTGCATTAAGCAAAGCTTAGATCCCAGGTTTAAGTTCCCAAAGTCTTCTCAATAGTAGACTCACATAGGATAAGCTTAATCTCTAAGCAATAAACTACACACAGATAAAGTATTTTTTTTCTAAGGAATACTCTTTAAAAAGGAAGCCTGGACTTTAGTGATTGAGTGGAATTACTTAAAATCCAGATCCCACTGAAAGAAAGGACAACAAATCACATTTTGTAGAATCTACGTAGATAATTTTTTATTGCACACTCTAAGGCTTCAGAAATTCACAATGCCCTTATCAGTTTGTAGCATAGGGATCATCCTAAGACTTCCATCTCCAATAACCAGCTGAGAACTGATCATATAGATGAGTACTTTGGAGAATACAATATTTGAGCAAAATATACTTGCTGGCCTAACTTTTCCCTTTACAGATAGGCATTAAGATATTAAATTATTGTGTGTGTGTGTGTGTGTGTGTGTGTGTATATATATATATATATATATATATATATATATATATATATATATATATATGATGTTTGTTAATAATGCAGTGCGATAAATGTGAGAAATTATCACAACTGTGTAATAAGAGCTAGAGTTGGTCTAGGATGTTATTAAGTACAGCAAGAATAGAAAATTGCATGGGAAGTTGCCTTGAAAATTGAAAAGCTGTTAAAAACCCTACTGAGCATTTTATTTTTCTCTGTGATTAGAAATAATTTCACCAACAGCACCATTCTGAGTATCGCACTTTACTTTCTTATCAGTAACTATATTTTCTTGGGGGGTGAATTGTGTTTTAGGACGTTTTTGTTGTCATTATTTATTTGTTTGCTCCATTTTTTTTCATAAGCCACATTGCTCAAACACCCAGGGGGTTTTGGCAAAGATGTAGACCTCCCAAAGAAAATACGAAATTGAATCACTGGAGAAGACCACAGCCAGATGCTACCCAGCAAATCCTAAGCAAGTCTTAGTAAAGTTCTTTTACTGTGGTGACTAGAACCATGGTAAATTTGAATAAGAATGGAAATGAATTCGTGTGAACCTGAGCATGACTAACATGTACCATTTTTTAGCTAAATATTAGACTTGATTTTCAGCCCAGCCTTGAATTTTCTGCTAAAAGGCATGTATGTGCAGGTTGTGGTGGTGGTAGTGGTACACTCTAAGGATGAAGAAAAATATCATTAAAAGGAAATACATACATTTTGCATAGGGACAATGTCCATGCATAGAGGTGAAGATGATATTGCACATACTCTTACCTAAAACAGCTAGGAGCATACTAAAGGATATATTTTCTGTTTGAACCCAAGTAGTAATGGCAAACAGAAGATTTATGAACAGCTTAGAAAAGCGTATCTTGAGGGACCACTAGTATCCTGATGGAACTTTGTTAGGAAAGTGGGTGGTGTTAAATGTATTTTATATGCCTTCAAGTTCTTCCTCTGCTTTAATCCCCATTCCAAGAGTAGGACCTGAGGCAGTTGCCTTTACTCTGCATATGAGCTTGAATTGACTCATTTGTTTTGCTGGTATATTAATTTCACACTTTATCTTTGGAGCAATTATCAGTGATTCTCCTTAAAATGGCCATCTGTTGCCAGACCTTACTGGCCTTGGAAAGTTTTCATATATAATGTAATATAAGCTCTTTAACATGCTGGAAGAAACGGACACAGATAAGAAGGAGACTCTGAAATCAAGGGAACTTATAACTTCTTTTAAGGTAGAGTATTTGGAAGTGTACATAAAGAAATAAAAGACTGACTCATTCCTTGACTTACTATATATTGCCTTAGAACAGCTTCATCTGCCCTTTTATACATTAAAATACTAACCCTAGCATTTGCATAACTTTTTGTACTAATTCTTTCCTATGTATTATTGGATCCTTGCACTATTTTTGTTGATGCTCCAAGGCCAAACTCAAATGTTTTGTTTTCTACACAGATATTGAATTTAACTTGAGAAATTTTCTTGAAGAATTTTCTGTGATGCTCTCTTGATATTTAGTCGCTTTTTTCTATTTTTAGATTCTAATTATTCATATATGTAAATATTTAATTTATTAAGTACAGAAATGCTCAATGACAGAATCTAGATAGGATCTACTCACAACTGACATAGTAGCAAATAATGAATAATGGAAAAGAAATAGAGTATAAAACAAATACTCAAAGCTTAGATAACATTGATAATCATTTAATTACTGACACACTTAGAATTTAAGTTCAGATTTTTTTAAACTTTGTATTACCATTTTTGTATTATTATTTAAAATTCTCCAACACACTGTTTGCCAGAATGTACTCTTCACAAAGACGTGGTAGACTATGATAGATTGGCATAAATTCACTAGATATAAAGTGGGTAGGATTGTTGAGTTATGGAGCTTAGCTGGTAAAGTGCTTGCCTAGCATGCTGAGGCCTTAGGTTTGATCCTACCATTGTATAAACCTGGTATACATCTGTAATACAACATTGGAGAGATGGAGTCAGGAAGACAGAAGTCCAAAGTCATCCTTGACTACATAGAGATTTGAGGACTGCCTGTTAGAAAAAGACTGTCTCAAAACAAAACAAAATGTATAGAGAATGATATTCTAAACAAACAAGTCAGTGAAAGTACATAAGGGGGTAAGAGGACATGGTTTGTGGAGTAATGAGGCCAAGTCTAATAACTGGGGCTCTTTGGAGTATGTCTTGAAAAATTATGCAGAAATTTGGGGATATTTAGTAGTAAGAAGTAAGGCCTGTGTAGAAAGCCTTTTAAGAGAGAATGAAGGAAGAGCTGGAGAGATGGCTCAACAAGCACACTTGCTGCTCTGGTAGAGAAACTTGGTTCCATTCCCAGGACATTAAGTGGTAGCTAACAACTGATTGTAACTTCAGTTCCAGGCAATCAGAGTCCCTCTTCTGGCTTTCATGGGTATCAGGCAAGCACGCAGAGGCAGAACCACTCAGACACATAAGAAAAATCAACCCTTTTTTTAAAAGGAAGAAATGGATCATAGAAGGGAAGACTTTGGGATTTCTGTCTACCAACTCTTTTGGAGGCTAGACATGATGGTGGGGAATCTAATCCTGCCTTTAGCCTTGGTCAACTCAGAATATTAAGTATGTCTTACTAATATATTCTAATGTGTGTAATTCCAGGACTTCTGGAAGTGAGGAAGGATGATCATAAGTTTGAAGTGAGTATGGGTTATTACCCTGTCTCATAAAAAGTCTTAACTTGAGGCTGGTGAGTGGTTAAGAACACTGGCTGCTCTCCCAGAGGACTCAATTCCCAGCACCCACATGGCAGGTCACACCTGTCTGTAACTCCAGTTCCAGGGGATCTGACACCCTCACATCAATGCACATAAAATAAAAATTAAATAAATTTAAAAATAAAGTCACTTGGTCAGGTAGCATAAAATATTTGCCAAGTTTCCAAACCTAAGCTCAGAGAAGGCCCTTTTTCAAGTTTGAAAGTTTTTCAACTCTTTGTCATAGTAATCAGAATTTACCCTAGCCTAAGAGAAGCTGCCTCCTCACTGTGCTTCCCCCAACTCTCAAAATCAGAGCACTTTAAAGTTAATTGTAGCTCTTAAGAAAGAGCATGAGTCCTTAACTTACACTCTTCTCATCCTTTTTAATCCGAGTGCATCCTAAGAGCACTGTGATTCAGTCAACAATTGGTTCAGGGTTCTTGGGTTCTTGCCTGCTGTTTAGGCCCTTACACATTTGTATTATCTGCTATGTTTCCTAGGTTGCAAAGACTTAGCAAATTTTCAGCGAGTCATTTCCTGTCTCATTGTCAAGACTGTCAAGTATGGAAGACCAATTGGCTTCACTAAGCAAGATATACTGCACCCTGTTAAGTGGAAACATTAATATAAATTTCACAAGCCCAAAATTCAAGGCTTGCCTCTTGCTCCTTCTCTTATTCTCCTTGGTCTACTGCTCCTTCCATCTTTGTCTACTTTCCTATCTCAAACATACTTCTTACTGCTTGCTGTTTAATACATTCCTCACATTTGGTGAAGAACAAAAAAAAAAGATGAAACATGTGGTCTCATCTGTTTTGACTATTAACCTCCTAATTCAGTTCTTTCAGCAGGAGAGCTCAGCAATCTCTTCTAATATTCATTTCCAACAAATACCCTCTTATTTCTGTAGAGAGCAGCATAACTTCACTAAAATCTACCTTTTAACTTCAAAAGCCTTCTCTGAAACCTAAAGGAAGAAGGTGGTAAGATGAGAGCCAGACTCTTGAAACTGAGCTATGGGAGGCACTATAGAATTGGTAGTATTAATAGAAAGTCCTGAAGACCTTATTTTGGACCTAACTCCCATTTAAAATGATAATTGCCCCATCTTTACTCATATTTCTCATAAATTAATGTTCCTTTAAGGTAAGAATTGTCATTTCTGGGCTGTAGAGATGGCTCGACCATTATGAGTATTTGCTGCTCTCACCAAGGAGTTCAGTTTGCAGCTCCCACATCAGGTAGCTCACTCTCCTATAACTCCATCTCCAGGGGATCTGATGCTTTCTGGCCTCCACAGGCTCTCTGTCATCTAACAGTACCTAGCATACACTTTTAAAATATTTTTAGGTTCACATACAATATAAGGGATTTCATTATGGTATTTTCATAATACTTTGTTCTTGTTTATTCCCCCCTCCTATACCCTATACAACCTTCTCCTGTCTCTTTGCCTCTTTATTGCTGGTTGCCTTCTGCTTTCATGTCTTATGTATTGTTACACTCTCTCTATTGTAGGGGGCCGATGATACCCAGGCTGTGGACATAACCAGCTTGACAAGGATCCTGGTTTTTTCCCTTAGCTAGGAGTCTGAAGCCCACCAACCGCCTTGCCCCTTTCTCATCTTTTCTGTATGGTGACAAAAGCCTCTCATCAATAATATTGTCTATTTTTGGCCTTATAGTTAAACTTAAATCTATTCCTGGGCTGGCTGGGAGAGGAGCAATGCCATCTCAAAGTAATTGTAACAGTCTTACTGGCCTTCAAGTTTTTTGGCATGTGTGAATACTATTCATGCTTTCTGTAGAGATATAAAAAATTACTCTTGGTAGCTGACCTTCCCATAGAGACACAGCCATAGTCAAGAACAGAAACTAAGTCTCGACAGTATGTTAGCAAGCTTGAAATAGCAAATAGATAATTCACCCTGAATGCCTGCCCTCCCTTTATTTGTAGCAAGCATACAGACCTAAAATTCAGCTATTCATTAATAGACTATTGGGTTAAGGCTACCCACTAGAACTAACCTTGAAGATTAGAAGCCTGCAGCTAGGAGGAGATGAACACTGCCTGAACACCTGCTAGATAAGAAGTTACAGTTTTGCTATTTCAGTCATGACAGATTTCTGCCTTGAGGGGAGTCTTGTAATTTTTCCCCAGTGTGTACACATTGTTTAATTTTTCTCTCTTAACTTACTTCTATTTTCTTTATTTTTATTATTAAAGAAAACGCTCTTGCGTGTCATCATCATCATAAAGTGTACTCTATGTGTCTCTTTAAAGCGCGTAAGCGTATCAACTAAAGGGTCCCATAAAAGAGTGAGGTACTGTGCTCACTTGTCATAACTTTGTTGTTTATCCCCATTCGTGGAGGCCAAGGACCCCGGAGTGGACTGGAGCTGGACTCGACTCCCACACTCTATATGCCCCATTCCTGACTTAAGATCTCTCTTTATACTTTCATAGCACACATTTACATGTACACACATGCCTGCATTCACACAAATTTGTGTGAATTTGGGGTTTGGCTTATTTCTAGTAACATAATAATTTCTAGTATTATGTTTTTTCCTGCAAATTTCATTATTTTGTTTTTCTTTATGGCTGAATAAAATTATACTACATATGTAGTATACCACATTTTCTTTATTAATTTGTCTGCTGATGGATAACTAGGTTAGTTCTATTTATTAGCTCTTATGAAGAGTGACAGTAATCATGGATGTGCAGCTATATCTGTAGTAGAACTTAGAATTCTTTGGGTATATGCTCAGGAGACCTAACATATATTTAATGTTCACTAGAGTCACTAAGACACACACACACACACACACACACACACACACACACACACACACACACTGTGTTGTCCTTTCTCTGTCCAACTTCTCTATACTGGAATAAGATCTTGTTTTTACTACTTCATAGCTTTAAGGATTTGGTAGGCTTCTTAATTTATCTGACTCTTAAGATTATGTCTCCTCCCATGAAAGAAAGATAATGCCTAATTTATAATTCTATTGCACAGATCAGATAAAATAACAGATGGACATATTTCTAGCCTATAAAATACTGTGAAAATATAAGGCAGTTTTATCATGTTAGTAAAGAAATGTCAAAAGGACAAAATTTTACCACATCTATGAAACATGATTTTCACTAAATCATGTGGTATATTGTTTCAGGCCTATTTATAGTCCCAGATGTGCTTAAGTTCAGTTCACTTGGATTCCTTGAATAAAGTTAACATTAGGAGAAAAATCTAATCTTTTTTTTTTTTGTTTAATACAAAGGCCAGTAGAAATTACATCACTTGGATGTAGTGAGATTCCATTTTCAGTTGGTATCTTGATGAAATTCCTAATGAATGCCCAGGAGTGATTAAAACACACTGCCAACTGGGGAAATATATTACAGGCAACTAGTAAAATGTAAGAAACTTAAATGAAAACTGAATCTACATTTCCCTAGCCACTTCTAAGAATGAAACATAAATCTATATTCAGAATCTTCCAATATGTAGAAATATCTTTGAGTTGGTGACAAGAAAGTATTTAATGATTTTTTTATAGAGTTATAGAATTGTAAGAATTCCTTCCCTGGGAAGATGTAGGTGAAGGATTGCCCTTCCTTTAGCACTCCCAGGACAAGCCAAAGTATTATTCTATAAGTCTAATTTAGCCAGTCAGTTAGTTTATTGGTTTACTTACAGAGCATAGGTAACTTCAGAAAGTCTCACCCAACAAGGATGATGGATTCTTCATATATATATTGATGGAGGACCATCACACATACCTCATTTAATCTTCTGTCTTAGTTAGGTTTTATTGCTGTGAAGAGACACCATAACCATGGCAACTCTTATAAAGGAAAATATTTAATTGGGTTGGCTTACAGCTCAGAGATTTAGTCCATTATTGTCATGGCATGGAGCATGGTGCTGGAGAAGGAGCTGAGAGTTCTATATTCTATATCTGGATCAACAAGCAGCAGGAATAAAGACTAACGCTGGGCTAGGATTGAGCATCTGAAATCTCAAAGCCCACCCCTAGTCACACACTTCCTCCAACAAAGCCACATCTACTCCAGCAAGGCCACCTGTCCTAATAGTCCCATTCCCTATGGGCCTACGGGGTCCATTTTCATTCAAACCACCACACTTTCACAGTCTGTATAATTCCAAGACCCTAAAGGCACATGAAATTAGGGTAGAATTTCATACAAATGACTGGAAGGTGTAGGAAAGAGCTGAAGGATTCTCCGGTGAGAGTGCAATGACTCTCTATATCCCCTCCTTCTCTGAGAGAACATCAACAGTCAGCAGGCCAATCTTGATATCTGTATGGTCTCCTTCAAGCAGGCACAACTATTGAAGGCAGCAACTGTTTTCTCTGGAGTAACAATTCTGCAACATATATTTAGATCACTGTTTAGGGACTTAGTGTGGTAGTATATGTAAAAGTCTATGGTAATGTAGCATCATGTAGTAAATAGTGTAGAACTGAAGGCATTAAGAAAAGATGGAGACCTATATTGGCCAGAATAGATTTCAGAAGGCCAAGAGAAAGAAAGCAAGGAGATTTTTTTTATTGGGGCAGGAAAAGCAAGAGTCTCTTCTTGATAAAAGGAACATGTCATTTACTGTGCATGATGTCAGGTAAGGCTGTTGAGATGTGGCAGGGACAGACTGTAGAAGTCCTTGAAATCCTGACAGAGGAGATTAAATTGGCTATGGTAGACAGTGATGACCCTTTGTGAATTCCTGAGCCAGAGACCTAAATGGAAAATAATATGTTAAGCAGTACACAGGGTATATTATTGTAGACATAAGCACCTAATACCAAAACTCACTTGTTAGCTCTCATTGTGTGGTGTAGTGGTAGGTTAAAGAAGTTGGCATGCACTGAAAGCAAGATATGGCCAAAAGAGAAAACCGTAAGAACACTGGCGACCAGAAAGTCCTTATCAATCAATTAGAAGTCTGATGTCATAGAGAAGTTTAGAGAAAAATATGTTTATCATTGGAAATAAATTTTATCAGTCAACAACTACTTTATCTATAGGCTTAAAATAGAACATCTCCCCAGAGCTAAATCAGTGAATGGCTTCTGGATCTGACCAACTTCCAGGAACCAAGATGTTCAACAATCTTTCCTCTCCAGACTTTTTCAGAGCTTGTGGAATCAACATTTGTGTTAGTGTGACTTGGTCAAAATGACCTCTTACTGAAAAAGAAAGAAGTGCCAAAGACAAATTGAACAAACATAGTGCCAAAGGACTATACACAATGGAGAAATTAAATGGAAAAAAAGAGAAATGTCATTTAAATAGCAAATTTTTTTAGTTACTCAGAAAAATGTTGTTCACTTTGACACATGAACATACACAAACATATACATCTCTTCCCTACCCTAAAATACTTTATGCAACCTGAACATGCTGGCTTAAAATGATAAGGCTGTGTGACTTTGAGACGGTTACTTAAAACTCTAAGAATCCTTAGTTTTCTCATTTATGAAATAGTGGTGGTAATTCTTACCTACTTCAGAGGTTTTTGTGTAAGGGTTAAATAATAAAAATCAATATAATGCATCTAGAACATAGTATTTATTTGGTAAAAGTTAGTATTATTATTAGACATCAAGAAGAGACTGGTCAGCTTGTTATTATTGCTTCTTGAACTTGAATTCATTTTAAAACAGCAAACATTTCTCCCAACTTGCTGTTTAAGTGGTAGCTAATGGATAGAATTTAACCTAGTCTGATAGCAGCCACTTGAATAGCAACTGGGTTTCAGTTTACCTGACTACCTACATTTAAGTGGAGGTTGTGTCAAAGGAGTGGTCAGCAGTGTGTACAGTGTGTACAGTGGTACAGTCCAGTGTGTAACTTGTCTTGGTGAAATACTATACCTTTACGCTTACTTATTGTAATCATATTCTCTGTGAATAAACTAAGGCTATTCCTAAGTAATGTGATTCTAATTTAACTGGTGCAAAATATGCATTCCCCCATAGAATTTGATTATGATGTAGCTTCACTTGAGAGAACTTAAGAATAAATGAAAAATATCATATGGGAAACATTGAAAGTAAGAACTATTTATTGCCATTCACCTGCCTATGCTGTTTGCCAAGTCTGTTGATGCATACCAGACACATGGATTCTGTCCATCGATCTGGAGCACATTTGATAGCATGCTCATATTTTTGGTTATGCTTGGGTTTGGATGGGTGCTTCAGCAGAACTGGGATTTAATCTAAAGAAGTACAAATACTACCATGACTTTCCCAGATGAGGATTATGCGTACAATCTTGCTCCTCTGCCTTTGATCACTTTTATGGTTATGTAAACAAATACATAATTCTTTTTTTAAGTATAAGTAAATTACACAAAAATAACTAAGACCATAGCTACAATTAGGTATTTGTAGAACATTGGCTTTAAGATGCCACAATAGTCTCTATAGTAATGTAGAAAGTAATAAAATGTTTAGCCTACTTTGGCTATTCCACTGTAATGAAATAAAATTACTATGGTATCTTGCATTACCTTGTCATTCCACAGCTTCTTGGTGACAACTATTTGGGTGGCCACAAAGATTTTAGTGTAGGCAGCTAAAGCTGTCTCCTAAATTGGCAGGACTGAACCTTTATACCCAAGCTGAGGCTATGAGCAAAAAATAGCAATCAGCTTCATCATGTTAACTCACCAGAAAAATTCAAATTTCAGCTCTCCATGCCTAGTTACTAGAAAAAAATAGCTCCTTGGTTTCGGTTCTTTATTTAACAAAACCATAAGATTGTTTCTCTAACAAGAAAGACTAGTAAATGAGTAAGGTATTAGCAAAATTACTAATGTACTCTGTGATATGTTTGTAAGTAACAAAGTACCTTTCGTTAAATAGTCTCTGTAGTGGTTATGAATCTTTAATTACAGAATCATATTTAGAGCACTATCTTTATACTAGCTTTTACCTTTTCAGTATCCAGTATCTTGAAAGAAACTACTAGTTAAACATATATTATGGTTAGGATAGAGATAGGAGTGCCTTATCTGAATATGGTACAATTTTTCTAGAACTATAAAAATATACTGGATCATTTTGTGAGCAGAAGAGGTGAATCACAACACAGAACTAGTTGAGAAAAACTAGAAAACTGGAGATAAAATAAAAGAGGCCAATAAAACATGGAACAGAAAGAGGGAATAAAAATAACTAGGTTCAGAATAATATCCCCCCCAAATCTTTTAATATGTGTCAAAATACCTTGTCTATAATCAACAAGCTGTCTCATTGTGTAGTAGATTCATTCGATCTAGTAAGATTTTATCTAGGTATGTAATAAGAGCTAATTAGGCTGTCTCTTACACTGGGAAAAAAAGACCAAAGTGCAGATTTTTTTAACTTTAACTCATAATGGAAGATGTTGGAAGACATTTTGCTACAGCTCTCTCTCCTATGACTCATAACTTATATTCCTGTCATCTTGCTAGTATCTTAGTATTTACATGAGGCTGATTCTTTGGGCTCTAATAGTCCCCAGAGTTCAAAGGAGATGGGTTATATAGTAAGGAAAGTCAGTAATATCACCACATTTACCTCATTATACTTTAGTTATCTAAGCATTACAGATCATATTTTATGGTGAACAGATATTTTATTCCTTTGCTGAGAATATTATGTGGAATATATTTATGTGTCATAAGTGATAATAGGATGAGTGATCCATTGAACATTTATTTAATATCATAACCACTTAACAAAAGCAAAAGTCTGATTTATATCAAGAAAGCCAACCAACCTTCCCCCACCTCTGTGTTTTGTGTGCTACATTTGGGGATCAAACCAAGCATGTCATGCATGTTAATCAAGCTGACCTGTACTCTCAGACCACAGTATCTTTTATTTATTTTCTTGAAGTGCTGGGGACTGAACCTAAGCATTCTTGCATCTATTGTTTCTCTCATCTGAACCCCCAACAGCCTTTGAGTAGAAAAAAAAAAACAGGAATCTTCATCTTCATTTTACAGAATTAATTATATACCAATAATGTGATAAAGCCATGATATAAACTTGATCCCTGGCTGCTAGCCCAGCATTCCTATTGTCTCCCACTATGAACTCTTGTGATTCATTTTAAAATTGACTAACCTAAAGTGACACGTTGATCATTATTGTTCCCTACTAAAAACTGTATCGAATAACATAGAGAATTCAAAGCCTTCAGGGCCCAAGCAGCCCCATTTCAACAACTTTTTATTATTGTTTCCTTGGCCCTTACTTTTTCACATCGACCAAACAAGATGACAGTTATTTTGATGAATCACAGTATGGTGATATTCAGGTGCAAGAATGTGACCATTTCATTAAATTGTAAAGTCCACTATAGACAATATTCATTTATTAATTCCTTAAACTTAACTGGAAGCAACATTGAAAAAAAACAGACTGTGGCCCTGTCTCAAAACAAACAAAACAAACAAAACATACCAGAATTTCTTCTTTGGCCCTTCTGGTATTTCATTTGATTTAAGTTTTATCTGACAAAAATATCTTGATTAAAATGTTAACTCTTGATTTCAGGTGTTCTACAAGCTAAGAACCAACTTCAGTCTCTCTATTTTTTTATTAGTTTCCTGCAAGTAGATATTTTATTTAGGAAGAGCTCATCTGATTGGTTACTACAGGATTGCCTTTTGTGGGGGGGGGAGCAGTTTCAAGACAGGATTTCTCTGTTGTAACTGTTGCTGTCCTGGAACTCTCTCTGGAGACCAGACTGGCCTCGAACTCACAGAGATCCACCTGTCTGTTGGTCTCTCTCGCCCTGGGTTCCTGCGTGGACCCACCGGCGGCTGGAGGATGTCCCACCCGCGGCAGTCCCCCATTCCCTGGCCAGGGGAAGGGGGCTCAGACCTAAGCGGCGAGAAGGTGCAGGCCCGAAGTAGGGGTTTTTCGCCACCTTTCGCGAAACCATCCACTCGCGGACCTGAGAAATGACAGGGCGCAAAGAATGCCTCGGAAGCCCAGTTTGATGAACAACGAAACTCGTTTATTATCAGCCTTTTCCCTGATTAAATAACTTTCCCAGAGGAGGCGGGGTCCTGGTATTCCAGGTGGGGGGAAGCCTAATTAGCATAGGCAGGGCGAGAACACCAGAGGCGGGAGAGGGAAGCATCTACCCAATGAAAGGATACTGCTACAATACAGGCAAACATGTCCCTTTAGCTTCCGTGAAGCAAGCAAGTTATAACTAATATTTTTGGCTAGGGACCTTCCTGGACTAGGAGAGGAGAAGGTTGCCAAGCGTCTCACCCCGCTTCACCTTTCTAGGGAGCGACGGCACTTTTCTGGCCTCAACTTCTACTTCTCACCAGCCCCGGGGGTTCCACACCTGTCTAAGCCTCCCAAGTGCTGGGATTAAAGGTGTGTGCCACCACTGCCTGGCCACCATTTACGTCTTATAATTAGTTAGTCCACATATTATTAATCTTTTGGTCATCACACAAAGAAACGAGTTTCATTGTGACATATTTATTATATTTTGTTTATGTTTGCCCACCATTTCTTTTCCTTATTCTTGCTGGTCTTCTTCCTCCACCCAAATAGTCCTGCTTTCTATTTTCATGGCATATATTCCAGTATCCTATCCTGTTTCCCCTACCCCTCTCTTTAGACGTCTTTCTCACCTCTCACAGTGCCTTTCTACTATCAAGTAGTGTGTGTGTGTGTCATTTTATTTCCATACTGAAATGTTTCAGATTGATGCGGCAATGTACTTATTTATGTATCATAAATGACAGTAGAATAAATTATCCACTGAAAGAGAGTCTATTTTTATGGCCCATCAAAGACAGAGCCCTTGCCCTCAGCCCAGGTATTTTAGCCTGTTATATTGGTAGAATCATGAACTTTACCAGGAGTAACTTAGTGCTGTATCTAAATCCTGATTTCCCTCCTGCTAGTTAGGTGGACTTCAATGAGTCAACTATTTCTGAGATTTTTTTCTTATCTATTAAAATAATTAAAGGAGAGAATAACAACTGTCTCACAAGGCTGCTGTCTGCATTAAAGTAATAAGTTTATTTAAAGTGCTTAGTAGAGTATCACTCAATCCATGTTAATCTTCTTTTACCATACTGTGAATGTAAAGTATAACCAGGTGAGGTTGTGGTAGAGAAAGACATTCTGAAAACATATCATAAGGATGGAGAGGATTGCCAGCATCCTATAAGAATACTAACAGCAGCATTTTTTATAGATATACATGCAAGCAAATACTCCATCTTTAGCAGCTGTGTTTAGTTAAGTAACAGATTTAGAAAGTGCAGACTTTAATCTGTGTTTTCTCCTTGGATTTCATCACCATCTGATTTACTTTTTTCTAGATAAAAAGTGTAATTGTAGCTTGATTTTCCCCTCCCTATACACATATTTCAGCCATCCTCCAAAGAAAAAGATGCCCCTTTTAAAGTCTAAATAAGAAACTGTGGAAACATTTGAAAGACACGGTAATAAGTAGATACCTGAAGAAGACTTTGGAGTAAAAACTGATTCCTTTTTCCTGAACAGTCCTGCTTCTTTAATGTCCATGAGGCACCACATCAAAGCTTTATTTCTCCATGGGTGAGTTAATAGCCGAGAAAGAAGCTATCATTGAGTACAGGAGGATGAATGGAGTGTTTATGGAATTGGAGGCATTTTTCTTTCCTCAAGGAGGGGCTGAAAGGCAAGGCAGCAAAGGCGTTTGTCATCAGTTTTCTGGGACAGAAACCATTGGTTCCTTTATCCTCTCTTTTCCACCTAAAAACTTTGAGTTCTGTACTCTACCATGGGATTTGAAATTTGATAGCATAGGGTTATCAAGATCTAGGGGAAGATCAAATGTGGTCTTCAGAGTAGGTCTGGGGATAAAAGCTGGAAAGTGGTATTATACTAGGGCTATGTGAAACCGTTAAGGCTACAGTCATAAGAAGCTCCACTGCTGAGAGGGCAAAGATTTTCAACTTATCCTAAGTCATGTCCCTCCATACTCCACAGCTTCACTTCCTTCACCTCTGTTAAGCAGTAAGCAGATCTGTAGAGGAATAATAAATCTTTTAATCCAGCAACAGGCTGCTCTGAGAAAGGATCACATTCAAGGCCTGTGTGATCTGGCTGGAATGCAGCACATTCCTTTAAGTAACCCAACTCAGAAGACAATGTAGCACATGCCTTAATCCCAGCTCTCAGTATGTAAAAGGAAGCAGTCAGTTCGGAAGTAGATCACAGCTCTCAGTTCATTGCTCTCAGTTCAGTGTTAAGAGAGAAGTAGTTGAAATTGAGAGAATGGAGGAGAGAATTGAGTCAGAGCATGCCAGTCAACTGAGAAGTGGAAAGTCAGAGGCAGCATGAAGTAGAGTGAGCACACACCTTTAACCCTAAATCTGAGAGTGAATTAGAATGAAGACTTGGTAGAGTGACTTCTAAGGTGAATCAGAGTGAAGAGCAGGCAAAGTGACAAATCAAAGGAAGAGCTAGCAGAGTGAATCAGAGTGAGAACACACCCAATTCTCATGATATAAAAGCAGGCTCTCAGCTCAGAAAGGAAGCAGTCCATCAGAGAATCAATCAGATAAGACACAGAGGCAGTTCAGCAGAAGTAGAGTGAGTTTGGGAGAAAGAGTAAGCTAACAGCGAGAGTCACAGTTTTGAAATCTAGCAGAGCAGTTCAGTCAGAAGTTGCAGGAGTCAGCCAGAATCAGAAAAGTTCAGTCAGAAATAGTCAACTGGCTCAGAAGGTCAGTTTGAACCAGTCAGCTTGGAGAAAAATTGAGCTAGAACAATGAGTGAGCTGACTTGAACCAGAAGAGTCAGTAGAGTTCAGTACAGCTCTGAGTGAGCTCAGTCAGTAGTCTTGGAGGCTGAGACATTCTAGGTTTAGGTTTGAAGATTAGATTGTAAGGAGGGTGAAACCCTCTAGGACCAGGTATTGAATTACCAAAGAATAAACTGTCCTCTGCCATGAACCCACAAGAATAATGAATTAAATCAATGCACACATCTACATCTACACAGGTCTGTAATCCAAGATCTCCCACAGTGAGATGGGAAGCAGAGACAAGAAAGTGCCAGGAAGCTCTCAGGCCAACTAGCTTGATGTATACAGTGACAAATAAGAGATTTTGTCTCAAAGTGGAAGCTGAAGACCTTTGTCCAAGTTTGTTCCTTTACCTTCAAATACAAGCTATGACATGTTTATGCCTATGCATGCACACACACACACACACACACATACACACACACACACACACACACACACACCATACACACATATTCACAGAGGTAAAGGGTAAGTCAGTGTATATATACACCATTTACCTCTCATAGTAACTTTGTGTGTATTAGAGGGAGGACAGATATATTGTTTGTCAAATGAAGAATCTGGAGCTTGGAGAGTTGTGATTTTTCTCAGCATCACATAGCTACAAAGTGGCACAGCTGAGACTCAGAAGCCAACCTATTGACTTCATTCAAGACTAATTCCTTTTTCTCCATACTCTTATTTCTACTTATATCCAAAAATAAAACTACTTAAATACTCCCTACTACAATCATTATTGTTATATCATGTATGTAACCACATGTATCACCAGCCTTCTGAAATAGTTTGTGGGGGGTGGGGGGAGAAACTAAATGTATTTACTAATCTCTGTACTCAGCACTAAAGGAATGTATAACAATAACAAGTAGCTGTTGTTGGACCATAGTCCCTTATGATTGCTTTGGGATCTTTGATTCCAGATCTCAGACTTACTAGGGTTGTGAAATCAAGAGTTTAAAACCAACCAATTCTCACTGGGTAGCCTTAATGTTGGAGCCATCCCCTTGTCCACAAAGTGCCTCTAGTCCTGTCAACACAAGAGCTGAAGTTTGTGGACATAATTTTCTGTATAGGTAGGGCAAAATATATTTTTTGTCTTAGAAACCTAAAGCAATCATATGACATTAAATAAAATTTGTGAAGTCACTGTTAAGACATTTTGATTATCAATGTGTTGAAACATAAACAGTGTGACAGAAGTATAGAATATGCAGATGTGGCAGATGATACAATGCTACAGGTTCGAGTATACATTGCTAAGACTAAGAGCAAGTACTTCTATTTTTCTTTCTGCTTTTATTTCTTCATGATATCTGAGGAAGATTTGTTTCTTTTCCTAGAATGGCATTTGATTTTCATTTTAATTTTCACGATATGTTTGCCCTTAATTGGTGCTGTGGCAGGTTGACTGCATGTTGTTTGCTTTCCACAAACACTGATTGTAATCTAGCCTGGGTTAGAAGGGAAATTGTAGAGTGCCACAGGCAATAATATCCAGCCAAGTGGAATGGAGTGTCGTTTCATTTGGCTTTCAAACTGTACAGAAAACTTGCAGAAATATAGCTGAACGTTCCTGAAAAAGCATGCATTTTTAAGATGAGGCAAATGTAGGACCAAGGTGCCAAAGGCAAAGACTGCTCATCTACCTTGGCAAGTTTACATGTATTTTAATTGAAAAACCTTCATAACTTTGGTTGAGAAAAGGAAAAAAGAAGAAACTATGGATTGGATCTTTAAGGGTTTTTAACCTACTACATTCCTCCACTGTGTAAACAGAATCTCTCTGTCCTATATAAATATGTGTCCCAAACATGGCAGTGTGTGTGAATGTCTTCTATTATTCCCTTTCTCATGAATGGCTAAGTAACTTGAGTAGGACCTAATTTTATTGGACTTGTTGTGTTTTCTTGTATGTCTTTTGAGAAATGACTAAATTTATTTTAGATTCGTGCAACTGATTCTTTTGGTGTCACATAAATTACCCAGTCTACTTTCTCTATACATTACTTAAATCTGTTCTTTAATGTCAAATCATTACCCAGCTTCTTGAATGATTCTAGTGATGAAGAACTCATTTTTTTCTACGCCTCTCCCTTAGCATCCATTTCATCTTTAGACTTTTCTCTTAATATTGTTAGCTAGTCTTCTTCCCTCAAGTTATTTCACACTGTGGTCTAGCCAACTCCTATTTCAATCTTTTGTGATAGATATATTTGAAGACAGAAAACACATTTCTTGAATTTTCTCCCTCCATACCAAACTACAATTTTGAGTGTTCTTGTTCTGTACTTTTCCTTCTTAATAATGTCTATTTTCCCTGCATTGTTTTTCAAAGCTGATTAGAACATAACATTCATTACCTTTTCTGCTACCTTAATGACAACCTGTGTCCCTTGTTCAGTTACTTATTTGTGTTTTTGTAGACATTTTTGAGACAGACTCTTATGTAGCCCTGATTCACCTCAGACTTTCTATGTAGGCCAGGCTGGCCTTGAACTCACAGTGAGCCATCTGGCCTTTTCTTCCTGAGTATTAGAATTAAAGGCATGTGCCACTACTCTTATCCTGGTTTTTCATGTATTTTTATAGATTGTTAATATTTTTAGTGTCCGATCATTAGCACTGACAAGTAATTTTAATTAAAACATATACCGTCTACAACATCTTCCTACCCAACCTTCCTCCTTCTGGAGGCAAACATTCTAATTTGGAATGACATTTTCTGACCTAACAGTGCCTGGCATATGAAGTGCCTAAAAGGTCATCTTCTACAGTTTTAGCCTTCCAGAGTGGTTGAATTAAGTTCAAACTCAAGATGATTTTGAAATCTTAAATCTCTCTGGGGATGTTTTTCATAACATCTTAGAACTGGATAATGCTACAATAAATGAAATATGCTGCCGTGGATTAAAAGGTTATTTCCCTGATGTGTCAAGTTAACAGACAACATGAAACTTCCCATTAGGTCTTGGACATCTCTGGCTGTCAGTGTAGTAACCCTGTCTCCATTAGGTCCCTAACCCCTGCTGCTCAGTAAAAACTTTAGCCAGGAAGCTATCTGTCAGAGTGAATATTGAATGGCATCAAGGCCAAGGAAAGAAGACAGAAAAGTCCAAAACAAACAAAAGATGAGAGATTTCATAAGCTCATAATCTAAGTCCAGGGAATCAGAGTCCAAGACAATGGAAAACCCATTATTTGAAATTAAGAATAGGAAAGAAACCTCATTCCAGGCAATCAAACAAAATTGACAATGGCAGCAACAGTCAGTGAATAACACCGGTAAATTAGAATAATAAAGGACAGCACCAGTCTTATAAAGTCTGCAGTTAAAAGTGAGATCACATATCCAAATACTTTCACTTATGAGTGTCTCAAAGACTTTTTTTGTGAAGTCAGGAGTTTACATACAATGCTTGTTTGTTTATCCTGAGTGTCTATGAAAATGAAAGTAAATGTGCAAAATGTGGTAGGTAGGTATCATAAATCATTATGTAGCCAATAAAAATTTTAAAAATGAAATATAGGCATAGAAGTATGAACAAATCTTACAATGTGGTATATAATAATTAAAATAATGAGGCCTAGCATGGTGGTGCACCCCTGTAATCCAGGACTTGCAGGAGGACCACTGCAATTTTGAGGCCAGCCTGGCCTACAAAGTGAGTTCCAGGCAATAATGAGATATATAGCATTATACCATTTACATATAAATTTTAAGTATAAACACATAACAGTACTCCTTTAAATGAGTGTACAGACATGTACATTTACCATATTAAAAGGGTTACCTGTGAAAACAGTATAGGAATAAATAAGAATAATTGAATAGTTTATAAGAGGAAAGTTTTACTTGAATCTTTGGTATTATTAACCCTTTTTATCTGAGACCAATAAAATAATAAATATTAGGCATGTATGTACAAATAGAGAAAATGACTAGATGATTAGCAAGTAAGAACAACAGTGCTAGGCTGGGCATATAGCAAAGTCTCAGGCTCCTAGAAAATGTAAACTTAGGGTCTTAGTTAATGTGGGTGGGGGAGATCCTTAGCCCAAGGCCATTAGTCAGCAGTCCATATCTTGTTTGTCTTAGAAATTGTTTTTATTACTCTAGTTCTGGGAACTGTTCTGAGTCACATTGCCCCTGACGTGGGCCTACACAGTTTTGGTTCCTCTAGAAGCCTGACTAAAGTTTGGCTGCCTTGTTCTTGTCCTTTCACCAACATGCCATGATAACCCTACAGGTACAGTAGTGGCACATGTACCTTGGCAATAACCAACAGCTCTCTAACTGGACTTAAGACCCATTCAACAAGAAGGTTACCATGCCTTTTACTAGCCAACTGCTCACTGCTAGTAAAATAATGGATCTTGGAGGTATACCTAGGAAGAGTACCTCCAACCACCACTCCTCAAAAGCAGCATAATCCCTAACAACAATCTATAAACATGTTTTCTTATACTCACAGATAAGTGTAGTCTTAGCCTTTCATCAAGAAAACTTCTCTTTGTAACAGATGGAAACCATCACAGAAAACAAGAACCAATCAAAATGCAGAGCTGTGACACCCAGTCCCAAAGGATATATTAAAAAACAAAACAAAACACCCCAACAACTAAGGCTCATAGATTATTGGGGATTAATGAGTAGAAAGACTGTAAGAGCCAGGGGGTCAGAAAGTTTGCTGTGAGATTGTGTCTCCTAGTAATGTCAGAGGCTACACCCATAAAAATCTCACCATGACAATATAAACATGAGATGAACAAGGAAAACAACAATAAGCATGCCAAATTAGACCGGGAAAGCCCACGAGGCCTCAACCCTACACAAAGAATTACAGCCAACTAAGGAATGCTGAGAGTTGGAGAAGTAGTCTTCTCCAACGAAGAGCACACCAGTTGGTTATCTGACCCAAGACTTTCTCAGAGGCCCTGATGAAAGCACAAAGGAACATTAGTTCTGTGTCATTCTCCAGGAGCAGACTTAGTAAGGTTCAGTCTGGAAGGAATCAAGATTGCAGTTTCTAGAGATCTGATTCTTCCCTCTGGGCTGTGGTTATCAGTCCTAAAACAGTTGTATCTTGAGGTGTCCTGTGTTTTCTTTGCTGACATTATCTGATGTAGCTCTCTGCTGACCTTGGCCATTTTCCCCCTGAAAATAGTATATAGGATGCTGTGGTTCTGAATAAACTTGCTTGGCATAAGACATCACTTACATGTCTCAGCTGTTGCTTTGTCTCTTTTATTACTCAATCCCTAGTCCTCTCACTGAATACCTCACTGAGAGAGACCTTTATTCATGGGTTCAGATCAAGTGGTGCCCAACTGTGGGGCACTAGTATGGAAAAAATCGTCAAGAGTGAACATGGCCATGATAAATATATAAAAGGGGTAAAAAAGTGTCAGACTAGGAGACTGCCTAAAAATAAATAAGTAAATAAGTAAAATAAAAAGTATTAAAAAGGAAAAGAAGGAAGGGGCCAGGAGTAAATCCATGGGACAGCAGGATTTTTAAGAGTGCTCTTTATTCCTTCAGGTGCTTCCTTCATTTCTACTTTCTGGTTTTTGTAATGTATCACTAAAGAGCTTTAAAAAAGTTCTTTATTTTCATATAATATATGTGAAATTTATAATATATAAAATATATAAACATATATTTATATATAAATACACACACATAAATATATATGTTTATATGTATACATATATATATATACACACACACACACACATACAATATAAAATTTCATTGAAATTTTCTCTTGGCTCTCTGAAGAAGGATCTGTAAATTTAAACACATGGGCTTATAGAGGTAACATATGAAAGACAGAATATCACCTACAAAAGCCAAGTGAGTTTCTCATTGATGGGTCTGCGCTGTGAAATTTGATATACGAGATTGCTTAGACACATAGCATGAATATGATTCAACATCTCCATAAACCTTGACAGTTTACTCCAAAACAGACAGGAGGGTGAGATATTAAAATGAAGTTAAATAATAAAGACAAAAGACCCTAAGCTCGAGGAAGCCGTCAGTTCTTGTATTACTTTCGCTTTGTGATGCCTCAGAGAAGAAGGAAAAGTTTTTTTAATTTGTTGATACAATCATAAAATCAACTAAAATGGCTCCTACCCGTTTAGCTGAGCCAAGTACCCATACTACAGCAGGGGATTTCACAGACAAATGGAGTAAAGAAAAGAACACAGTGGGAATGCGGTGGCAGCAGCTGCTCTGAGTTGAGAGCCCAGGCAACACAATGCAGCTGGAGCCTGAGCCCAAAGGGGTGCGCAGCCAGAGTCAGCAGCACAGAGCCCATAAGCGGTTATGTCAACCTACAAACAAGGCCACGCTGGACAAGGAGGACCAGATGGATTCACTTTCTGAGGGTCACATGTACCCTCAATGCCTTCCAGGTGAACTTCTGCATTACCCTGAGCAGCCAGAGGTGCTAAGTGGCGCCAACCTCAGTGGAGAAGCAGCTGGTGGTTCTGGTGTCATTTCTGGCAGCCCTGTACATCCAGTACCCGACATGTCTGAGCAAGGCCTTAATCTCAGTGACCAGCTCCATCTTAAACTTCATGGACCCTACTATACACCCCTGCCAGGGCTTCTTCGGCTATGTTTGTAGAGCCTGGATCAAGGCCAACCCCATACCTGATGGTCCTGTAGAGGACCTTCAAGAAACTCTGGGAACTCAACCAAGCCATCATAAAGTGCCTGCTCAAAAATTCCATTGCCAGCATGAGCGAGGGAGAGGAGGGCCCAAGTGTATGTAACATGAAATGAGGATTGAGGGGCTCCAGGCCAAGCCCCTGATGAAGCTGATTTAAAAGCTTGGAACTGGACCATCACAGGACCCTGGGCCAAGGATAGTTCTGAGGACACATTGTAAGTGATTACACCCCACTACCAAACCTCACTCTTCTTCTCCATCTTGGTCAGTGTGGACTACAAGAAATCCAACAGCAATGTGATCCAGATAGACTAGTCCAGCTTCAGCTTGCCCTCTTAGAGACCTGAACAAGACAGAGAATGAGAAGGTGCTCTCTGGATAGCTGAACGACATGGTCTAGCAAAGGAAGCTGCTGGGCAGTGGTAATGAACATTCCATCCAACCACAGATGCAACAGATCCTGGACCTTGAGACAGTGCTAGCCAATATCCCAATCCTTCATGAGAAGTGCCAGGATGAGGAGCTCATCTACCACAAAGTCATAGCAGCCAAGCTGTAAACCTTGGCACCTCATCAACTGGTTATCATTTCTCAACACCATTCTTTTCCTGATGTAGATTAATAAGTCTGATCTCATCATGGTCTACAACAAAGAATACCTGAGACAAGCCTTCACCCTCATCAACAACACGAACAAATGCTTGTTGAACTACATGATGCAGAATAGTCTCCTTACTGGATCAGTGCTCTAAGGAAGATGAGGAGTTGATGGAGGTCATATGTGGGTCAGAGAAGACCTGTCTCCCTCATTGGAAGTTTTTGAGTAGCACAGAAAACAATGTGGGCTTTTCCCTGGTCCCCACATTTGTGAAAGCAATCTTGATGAAGACAGCAAGAATGTAACCAGAGAAATCAAGAAAGTGTTTTAAAAACGCCTGAGCACCCTGAAGTGGATGGATGAAGACACCCAGAAATTGGCCAAGAAAGAGGAAGATGCCATCTATAACATGATAAACTACCCCAACTTCATCATGAACCCCCAAGCAGCTGGAAAAGTGTTCAATGATTGCATTGTAGTTCCATATCTGTACTTTAAAAACCCAATGCCTTTTCAACTTATCATGAAGAGTCACAGCCAACCAGCTCAGGAAAGCCCCCAACAAAGATCAATGGAGTATGAACCCACCCACCAAAAACAAGACTGTGTTTCTAGCCAGAATCCTGTAGACACCATTCTATACCCACTCCTCACACCAACACCTTGAATTTCAGTGTCATTGGTCATCCTAGATCACAAGCTGACTCGTGCTTTGACAATCAAGGCCAGGAATATGACAAGGACAGGAACCTCCAGTCATGGTGGAAGAACTCCTCTGTGGAGGCCTTCGAGCGATAGACTGAGTGAATGGTACAGCAATACAGCAACTACATTGTGAACTGAGTAGCCATGAATGAGCAGCACACTGTCAGGGAGAACGTTGCCCACAATGGGGGCTTCAAGGCAGCCTGTGTGACATACATAACTGGGTGAAGAAGAATGGAGTTGAGCAGACACTGCCTACCATGGGTCTCACCAACAGTCAGCTCTTCTTCCTGGGATTTGAACAGATCTGGTGCTCTGTCTGCACACCTGAGAGTTCCTATGAAGACCTCAGCACCAACCCCCACACCCTTTCCTGCTTTCATGTCAATACTAAATGTTCAGCCCTGAAAACATATATACAAGTAACATTATACATACTGAGCAAATTATATTTAGGAATTTATATGTATATACATATATGCATGTTATAACAATAAATGATAAAAGAGACCATGAATTTGAAAGAGAACAAGTAGCGGTATATGGAAGTGTTTGTAGGGAGGAAAGGGAAGAGAGAAATGACATAATTATATTAGAATCTCAAAACTAAAAGAAAAAATAAAAACAAAGGGTTTTTTAAAGGAGAAATAGAGATTTCTTTAGAGTTTCCTTGTGATCAGTTTTTATGTCCTTGTCCTTAATATTTTTGAAATATTAACTATGATTAGTCATTTAAGTATGTTTTTGTGCTTTAAAATATTATGTAGCGACTGGAGAGTGGTTAAGAGCACTTAATGCTCTTGCAGAGTACCAGGATTCAGTTCCCAGCACTCATGCTGAGGAGCTTACAATTGCCTGTAAATCCTGCTCTGGGGACCTTTTCTGGACACAATGAGAGTGAGTGCACACACACCTTTTTAAAAATTTAAGGTATTCGGTACATAGACCCTTGAAATCTTGTGATGTATCAGAAAATTGGGCTAACCAGGAAGGATTATGGATTAAAATGCTAATACCTAAGCTAAGTCTTCTACTGACTAGAATTTGACTGGGAAGAATGTCTATAGACAGAGCTAGCTAAACTGCCCTGGAATACCTTCTGTGGACCTGTTTGCTACAACAGCACTGTCTTTGTTCCATTTCAGTCTCTAAACAAACCTGGAGATTACCTATAATCAGTAGCAGTTTCCTGGTTAATTGCTCATTTTCAACTGTGACAGCTACAGACCAGGTTAGCTTCATTAGACATGTGGGACCTGAAAATCTTAGTATTCACCTGCTTTATTCACATAAACATCTTGCATACAGACTTTTCTGAGGCTATTCTGGCCTGAAACCTACTTACTTATGATGCTCTTTTCACAACCATGTATTGACTTTTCAACCAAGTCTCTACAGCACATTTCTATAGTTCTACTGAAGGCTAAGATCTCTTTTCCATTTCTATTTCCTGATCCCTGATTTTAGAGGGGAAGAGGGTTTGACATTGTACACTTGAACTTTATCTCCTAAAGTACCTCTTTGTCTTTTCTTCTTTTTTTTTTTTTGCAAGAAAGTCTCACTCTATAGCCAGGCTAGTCTCAAACTCATGATTATCATCCTGCATCAGTTTCTCAAGTGTTGGGATTATAGGCATTAGTTATCATTCGTGGCCTTATATCCCTACATTTGTCTCTACCATTCTCACTAGTCCTAATGTTCTTCATTACTTAAAACTCTGTAACATCCTCCTGAATTACTCCACAGCATAGTTTCCGTATATGTTATCAGCTATATCTTCTTATACATACCACTTTTTACCCAACATGTACTGTACAAATTCTCTCAGTTTTTTATACCATTCAACATCATTTTAAAGCAAATTTTACAGAGTACAGACCACACTTTAAACCAGACCCTTTAGAAATGAGCAGTACCATGTAGGAGAACACTTGGAGATAGTTTTTGTTATTTTGGTTTCTTTAAAGATGCAAAATGGTGTTTGGATTAGGTTTGTGTTCCCAGCTGTGGTGTAGTTGTTTACGAGTAGGATTTGGAATGCTTGATTCAGGTGGCTATAATTTAGTTTGATGCAGTCGTTCTGGCACCTGTAACTTGTTTTTGGGATTGCATGCTGCATGGGTTGATTGGAACTTTTGACTTAGGGTATAAAAACTCTGAAGCCCCGAGAGTCAGTGTGAACATTAGTTGGTGGTTCCTTGGTTGGGTTGCTGTCATTACTGTGATAACTCCTAAAAGAACAAAGGTTGGAGATATTGAATTTATAGACCATAAGCTGAGACACTAGTCTGACTCACTGTCAGCTAGTTCTTTTCAAGCTTAGGACGGCCTAAAAAGAGGCTGTGAAGATTTCTACCTTTCTCTCATTCTATATTAAGGCTGCTTGTAAAAGCGGTGAAGATTTCTTTCTATCTTTCCTTCTCCTTCTCTAAATAGAGGGTAAAAGATTGTAGCGTACTACTACAGTACCACATAGCCTTCTGGGTGATATTAAATATTAAGAAGTAATGGATAAACATAGAAGATATCAAAGATTTTTGAGAGACTAAAGGATAGAGACTAATTTTGTTAGGAGCAGTAAGAGTTAAGGAATGTGTCAAAGTACAATTGAGTAGGGAAGAGATAGGTAAAAGAGAGGAAGAGAAAGAATAGAAACTGGGAAAGACATTCCTGGTGAAGAGAATCTCAAGTGTAAAATATCTAGAAACTAAATTGCTACATATTAAGAGAACATAATATAGGTTGTTCTCCATAAACTGACAGCAAGTCTCCATTGCTGAAGACATCTACAGAATTCACTGAATATGGAGAACTTGAATTGGTGCCTCCATAGAGCCTTCAACTCCATATTCTAGCATGTTTGTTACAGGAAGGTACTCTGCACACTACCAAAGGAGAAATATAAACACCAACACAGCCACAAACAGTTTGATCTATAAATGCTGTCCTGCCTACAAGTTATGCCAGGGCAATGGTGGCACAAAGCTTGTGGGAGTAACCAACCAATATCTGACTTGACTTAAGGACCACTCCACGAGATGGAACCCATACCCGACACTGCTTGGGTGGCCAAGACTAGATAGTACAGGGACCTAGGGGAAAACCAAATACTAAAGTAACATAACAATAAAATGATCCCTAATGACATTCTGCTATACCCATAGATCAGTGCTTAGCTACCCCATCATCAGAGAAGGATGGGAAAAATACAAAGGCCAACAACTAGACATTATACAAAGAGTGAGAGACCTTGGAACACCCAGCCCTAAATGGGATATCTCCATCAAATCCTTCCCCTTGGAGTCCAGGGAACCTTGGTGAAGTGGAGTTGGAAAGAGTTTAAGAGCTAGAGAGAGTAGAGGACATCAGGAGAACAAGGATCTCTAAATAAACGTGTTCAAAGCACATATGAACCCACAGAGACTGCGGAAGCATACACGGGCCTGCACAGGTCTGTCCCAGGTCCTCTGGATATATATTGTGGCTTCCAGTTTATTATTTCAGGGGGATTTCTGAATATGCAAATGAGTGAGTCGCTGATTCTTGTGCCTTCTCTTGGATTCTTCTCTTTCTGTTTGATTGGTTGGTTGGCCCAATTCTGATTTGTTAGCTTTTTTGTTTTACTGTATTATATATTATATTATTAATAAAAAGAGAACATAAAAAACAAGAGTATTTGGAATATTGAATATAGAAAAAGATGAGTAGAATGAAAAAGAAATAGGACTTAAGAAGTTGAATGTTGATTTAGAAGAACATTATATGCAAGGCAAATAGAACATTTTAATGCCAGCCATCGTACCTATGGTTTTATAGCACTTCCTTAGATGGTAGACTGGAATGAGAGACCCAGGATATTTCATGAAGGTTCTTTAGCCTAGACTGCCTTTCTCCCCATGCTACTTCTCTATCCATACCTCCTGAAAGATCATTTTCAAGGTGTATCTCAAATGCTGTTGCTAAAAGTGAAGCCCTTCCTGATTTCTCTCCTTTTCCAGAGGTAGAATAACTGCATTATAGGATCCCAGAGAAACTTTTTGCCTCTCGTCTAGTGTACTGTGCCTATATTAGAATTTGTGCATGCTTCATTTCTCTCACTAGAGTACCTTGAGAACAAGCTTCTAGTCTCATTCATCTGTCTTTTCTACCATAGTACCTGATAAAATACATAATCCTGGGTAGCACTGAGTCAATTTGTGAGTTGATTTAAACTGGTGTTCCAGCAATTGGTACTATTTAATCTCCAATGACTTTGTCACAAGTATGTCATTACTTTCTGCTTTGCTTTTTTTCCCCTGGTTGGGAAAAGCAATAGAAACACACACACACACACACACACACACACACACACACACACACACACACACAATTAACACAAATACTGACATGAGCCATCTACACCCTCAGACCCAAGTCTTCAAGGCCTCTGAAGAATAACATAGCATCCCAGTGGAACAGAATCTAATATAGAGGCAAGTTTGAGGTCAGCATGGTCTACATATTGAGACTCTGACTCAAAAGCAAAGCAAAATAAATCAAGGCCTTCCAAGCTCCTCTGAGAGCTTCCCTTCCATGAAACACCAGGTGTGCCCACTATTTCCAACCCCACAGGCCTACCTGACTCACTCTGAGACTTTCTTTTCTGGTGCCTCTGTCTCCTGAGTGCTGAGATTACAGATGTGTGATGTCCTTAGTGTCCTTATTTTTAAAGCTAAAATAAAGGATGAAAGCTTGACTGGGAAGAATGTTTGGGCATAGAGGTTAGCTGAACTGAATAGGGATTTATGGATATGATGGTGGCACATAGTGATCACCTTTATCTCAAATGAACTCATCTATCATTTTCAATTTACCTAATACCCAAGTAAGTTGGCTAAAATGAAGAGCTACAGATACTTGTACTATGTCTGAAAAGCACCACATAAGACTGCAACCTTTTCATAAAAATCTAGATCTTACAGTCACATATCTTAAAATCTTTCTGTGTTTTTAGAGGAATTGTTGTCAAAATTCTATTGAAGCCATATGAATTGAGAAACTAAGGAATATTCTACCTCTTTCAACTTTAGAAATCAAAGTTTAAGGCACAGAGAAAATAAGTGTGATATATAGATATAGAAATGGAAATAGATATAGATGAAGATATATAGATATACATATACATGTATCAAAAATGAGGCTAGGGATTAGAGAAGGGGTGAAGCAGGGAGAGGGACATGGTAGGAGTTGAGGAATGGAAAGGAATGTAGGGGAATGGTGTAATTATATTTTAATAACAAAAAGAAATTTAAGCATAATGTATATGAGTTTATATATGTGAATCGATTTGTCTTTAAAGAACTTCTGGTCATCTAAAGTAGGAACAAAGTAAACAAAACTAATTTCCATATATACATATATTATTTAAAGTTATCCTAAAGTTTACTTAACATCTTTCCTAAATTGGGCAATTATAATCAGACTAAATTTTTACATTTTCCTGCTTCCTCTGGTTTTGGTCTCGAATAGTTTGGCTTTTTATAGGGAGTATAAATACCTTATATAGCAGGTATAAACTATAAAGCAAAAACAGCAGAAATAATGGATCTAGAAAATGGATCCCAGTGAACATTTTTAAAACCCTATAGCTGAAATAACATGTAAAATGCAAAATAAGACAAGCTGAATGACTGATTTTGTATATTTGAAATGTGCAGGTTGGACAACATTTGAAGTTGGGATGAAACAGTAAGAGGCTTCATTCATGGATAACCAACAAGATAAAGTTATTGCTGCCTCAGCCAATGAAGAAAACAATCTGATTAATGGGGTCAAAGAAAATGGTAAGAGAGTTTAATTGTGGCATATGTTATGTTTCCTGGTAGTCTTTTCTTACTAATGTGGATTTTCAGTATATAGAAATGAGACAGTTTGAATACAAAATATATCTAAAGCTGATATAAATCTAAAGTTTATTTTACCAAATCTTTAACTGAACTAAAAGAATCCCTGAGAGTTCTCAGATAAATCTTCTTGCTCTGTCAAATCCATCTATTAAATGAAATTCCTCAAAATTACTGGCAAATTATAAGTATGTTCTTATGTGAAACATACAATATGTAGATTCACTAGGAACTTCTTTAACATAAGTTTCAAGTATGGGCATGTGTCTTGTAGCTCAAACAATGAATGGCCCCCCTGAGCATTTTCCTGTCTGAAAGCTTTGACTTTCCAATTGATCTATCAGTCCAGTTCTTTCCTCATTTCTGAGGGGGCTCTATCTTTTCTTAAAGAAGAATCCAGGCCTTAAAATGATTATTTTTTCACTTGTATGAATGCTCAGTATTAAATTAGAGTTTTTCTAGTGTTAGGGTGGTAATTCATAAAGCCAGAGAAGCAGAGGCTAAGTTTATATGATATCCAAGCATTAGAAACTGATCAAGCTAAAGGACTTAATGAGTCTTATCTGAGACGCTTAACTTTATTCCTGCCCCCACTTTTGTTTCTCTAGACTCAGAGGACCAGGATGTGGCAATGAAGTCATTTGCAACTCTGGAAGCTACTACGCCAACCCAACCTATACCAGTGGTACAAAAAGAGCCCCCAATGTTTCCTAGGGATCTCCTACCTTTGCCGTCTAAGAAGCCGTGTATGCAGAGCCCTCCATCTCCTTTGGACCTGATTGAAGCACCTGATAATTCTGCTAATAGTGCTTCTGTGAATGCCATATCCCTCACGTCTGGAGTTGCAAAAGGCCTGAACACATGGTCACTGCCCAGTGAATGTGAGAAAGCTCCATTTGCCATAATGGAGCCTGCAGGCATGTCAGCTCTGAGTGGAGACTGCCTCATGCAGCCAAGCCGGACTTGCTTAGGTTGCTTCATGGAATCAAAAGAAGCAGTAGATCCTGAACCAGGGATCAGTCTGAAAGTCAGTGATCTAAATAGAGATTATGAAACATGTGCAGTCTCTGATATAGGGATTCAGTGCATTAATGCTGGAGAAAACATAAAATACGGAGAGCAGCTGCTTTCAGACCAGCTGTTAGGCTTCCCCCTGCATAAATCAAGGCCAGGAGATAGACGAGAAACTGAGAAACCTGACATTGACTTAGAAGATCCAACTCAGAAAAGTTACTATGAGGCATTACTGTTAGATAAGTGCAATACAGAAGAAGCTTTGCTGGCAAATTCCAATCAGGATTGGGGTTACTTTGAGACTTTTATTAGTGAGAGTAAGATTGAACTACTTGACCTCTGTTCCAAGAATGAACTATCTGTGAACCTTTTCTCTGAAGAAGATGTGGATAACTATATGTTCGATGATGATGAGTCAACACTGGGCAGTGATGTCTGCTCCCTCAAAATTCGATATGAGTCCCTTTCAGGACAATGTTCGAGACAAGACTACCCTTCTGATGCAGGAAGATGCCCAATTCAATTTTTTCCCCAGTGTCTTTACTACATGTCCCAAGCGGGAATCTAAGAGTGGAGTCCTCAAGCAGAGCAGTGACCTTTCTCAATTCAAGGTCCCTGATGTGAGCATCATCTGGGGAGAGGAAGATAAAAACTTGGACAAGAAGAAAGGCAAAGAGGAAGTACATGAAGACACAAGTGTGGAGAAAAAAGATGAAAAAGATAATGGAGAAAAGCCTGCATTAAATAATAAACCATGTGGTGGGATTGAGGTAGAGGAATTTAAGAACCTAAAGCCAGACCATCTGACTAGTTCCCTGGAGACATCTGGGAATTTCAGTGATGACAGTTCCTTCATTGAGGTCTCATATGATGCCATGGGGGAGATCAAAGACTGTAGCCGCTATATGGCTCGGGACACTAATTCTGGCAACTCATCCTCCCAGCAGAACTATGGGCTTCGGGCCAAGAGAAAAGTGAGATACAGTGAAGATTATCTATATGATGTTGACTCACTAGAGGGAGAAAAAGTAAATGAGAGGAAGGAATGGCCTCCAGGTGGTTCCAAGGAAGAAGATGATGATGAATGGTGTCCCAAAAAGAGAAGAAAAGTAACCCGTAAGGAGCCCCCTGTTATTATCAAATATATCATTATCAATCGCTTTAAAGGTGAGAAGAACATGCTGGTGAAGCTAAGTAAGGTAGATGCCAGTGAGACAACAGTAAATTTGAGTGAGAATCAACTCAGTAAGTATGCCAAATTATCACCTTTGAAGGGCTTCTGGCAAAAGAAGAAAAAGCAGAGAAACAGCAACACAGACTCCATCAAAACACCCTTATGCCAGAAACAAAGCTTTGAACCAGGTAGCTGTGAGGTGTCGTTCCTGCCACCTGCTCGGAAACGAAAATCTAAGCTTGGCAATAGACACAGGATTCAAAGGATTCAATCCATGGAAACTCCAGCAAGTAGTAAGCAGGTTTCATTCTGCAGTGATCAGAGACAAGCTAGTAATTGCAAAGAAGAAGGCAGCTTAAAATGTACACCAAAGTCAGCACCTCTTGCTGCCCCAAGCTGTGCCAGTGGATCACATTTACGTGGCATCATGGTTCCTGACTCAGTGAAAGTCAAAGCCCAAGACACAGAGTTTAAGGGGCCAGAGCGGAAAGTGCTCAACAAAATTAAATTTAAAAGTGAAGCTAGGTTAAAATCCAAAAAAAAACAAAACTGGACAAGAAAACAAACCAGTTGTTCAAATGAGCCCTGTCTTAGAAGAGCAATCCTCCAAGGCTAATTTAAAAAAATGAAGTCATTCCTGGAACCTCAAACAGTTCCCATCTGTCTGACTTTCATGAGACAAAGATTGTTAAGAATTCTACTTTCTTAGCAACCACCTGCTCTTCTGAAATGCCTCTATCGTCTGCAAATGTGGCCACTAATATACCTGTTATCCCTGGAGGGTATCTGCAAACACTGTTAGATGCTTCTGACTTGTCAAATAATACTAGTATCTCATACTTCACCAACCATTCTTCAGAGCAAAATGAAGGCAGCCTTGCTCCACCAGAAAAATCATTTGTACCTCTCCAGTCTACTCAGGACTGTGTGGTCTCCTCATCATCTGACTCTGAGATGCAACAGTCATCTCATAACTTCAAAATGGAAACAAGCAACTATGGAAGTATGTGGCCCGACAAGGCTACATCTGGCCCCCAAGAGTTCATGGCCGAAGTCTCAAGGGAGAGAGCCACAGACCAATCTAGTGAATTTGAAGCCTCCCAAGTAGTCTCCATGGAGAATAACCTCACGGCTATAACATACAGTCCTGTCTGCATCAATAGTGGTGGCAGTGGTTGCAACAAGGTCCTTTATGCCTCTGTGCAGACTCCCCTCTTCCATCTGATGACTCTTATCAATTGTGTCAGTTTAATAATGGAGAGATCTGTTTTCCTTTTCAGCAGGCTCCAGTCAGTACAGATGATGATGGCCGGCTCTTCAGCTTTGATTCGATGACTCCCCTTTCTGTCAATTCAAGCAATTATTGTTCCTTAAGCTTGAAATCCTGTGAAAAGGATGGTGATGATGATATTACTGATGACTTCCTGGCCCACTGCAGCCCCAAACTGGTGATCCAGCAGAGTAATTGATGAGATAGCACCACTAAAGGAGTCCACTGACCTCCTTGATATATCCAACTTCACTCCTGACAAGTTCCGCCACTCTTCCCTCTCAGAAACATCTCCACCGGACACCCCCAGTCTTTCTCCTCAGAGTACCAGATGTGAGACTATCAAAACACTAGGAACAATGAAGGGATTCCAAGAGGGTGTCCCAGGATCGTTGGGCAGCATGGAGAAAATCAAGTGGGACTGTAGTACCCTTTCACAGCAAGTCCAAGCAGATGATGGCTTTACATTAAATAACCACCAGTTTCAATTCCATATGTTCAATGATGAGGACTCTGTTGGTGTGGTCCAAAAAAGCCCTTGCCTGTCAACATTTGATGAGCCAGCTGGGCAAATTAGTACCAACAACAAAGGGTCAAAATCACGAAAGAAAACTACACCTGGCAAGGGTGGGGCTGTGAACCAAAGTTCTTCTCAGAAAAACGCCAGGAAAAAATCCCCCAAAGCCAACAACAAAGGGGTTGAAAAGCCACCTAGCAAAACCTCTCGTCAGGTCCCCAAATCAACAAAGAAAGGGAAATACACAACTGCAGTCAATGGAGAGAAGCTGCAAATTGGGATTGGCCGTAGTGGGGGCCAATCCAACAGCACATCCTCCGGTGGAAAGACACTGACTGAATGTATTCAACATGGTGGTCCTGTTGCCCCTATGAAGATGCCAAATCAGAAGACGCTTTCTGGAGATTGGCCTTTGAGAAAGGAAAGCAGGCCAGGCTGGAATGACATGAATGTAGTTACTAACACCAACAACCTTCTGGATGATGACCAACGGGAATTTCAAGAGCCTTCCTATATCTTGTCCAACATCGCCTCTGGTATGGCAGATGTGCAGAGATTCATGATGGCCTCCATTGAACCACTTTGGGAGCCCATGGAGCACCAAGGGGAGTCCAACACATTCTACTCCCCTGATTCCAATAGTCTAAAATTAAAAACCCTCAAAATATTGGCTGGACACCACAAGAATCTAAGAAAAAAGTTAATAATGGGTCCTCAGGAGCTGCTAAGAATCACAGATCAGTCAAAGGTGTGAGCAAAAGCAATGGGAAAGCAGCAGTTGGTGATCCAGGTCGTGCAGACATGCCTGGTTATAGTGAGGACTCTCGATCTGCCTTCTTTGATAAAAAGTATAGTAGCATGAGCACTTTAGGCAATAATGGACCAACACACAAAAAATTATATCGTCACAAATCCAGCTCTAAGGCTCTGCGAGATGATAAATATAAAGGAAAGCGTGTGGAACGAGAACAGGCCCACAAGGATGAGGCCGGGACAGCTTCTTTTGAAAAACTGAGGTAATGCTGCACCAAAATGGCTGAAAGAAGATGTGCCCTTGGCTTCCCTACTACCTGCTGAGCCCGGAGTTACTCATTTTTCCCTCTTGAAAGCAGATGTTTGCATGAGAGACTCTTTCCCATTCTCTTCGTTTTTCAAATTAAAAAGAACAGAAAAAAGTGCATGGAAATCCCTGTACCTTTAAGCCACCCAAAATATCGGGCAATTTTGTTGTGGCTTGGCTAGGGATAAGTTCTAACAAAGGCTACGTTTTTCTTCTATTCAGCGTTAATTTTGCTTACTAAGAAAATAGAACTAAAATATGCTCTTGAATGATTTTTTGGAATGGAAGGGCTTTGCAATAACGACAGATTCTGAACAACATAGTAAAAAAAAAAAAAAAAGTCATGTAGACAAGAAGCCAAGATCATTTAAACAAAAGAGCATTAGTTGTCAACACATGGCAATTAGGAGTGCTTTCTCTATCTTTCTGCATCATACAACATCAAGTATGGTGTTAATATATTTACATAGTATGATCCCTTAGTGGGACATACACTAAAACTTACTAAGATGGCATAAATTCTTTGATTTTTTTTTCTGCAGGGATTCCAACTACAATCTCCTAAAAGCAGAAACTGCGTTTTTGGGTTTTACCTGTGTTTGAAGAAGAGACTCACATTTTCCAGAAAGACATTTGATGTTTGTGTTTTATTTCTTTCAAAATAAGCCTTGTGGTATGTATGTTAAACCTGTAAGTGCTTCAAGAAAAGAATTTTAAATTGTGGGAATAAGTCTTTGAAAGCAAACTTTAATCTGATGTTCTGTGTAAAAGACTTTAAAAGTCATGCAGTTGCACAAGTAGTTTATGCACTGTTTGCCCACAAGGAAAAAATGGAAAACATTGTGCCAAACTACAAAATAAGTAACTGTACTGTATATAGTTTTACTTCTATATCAACATTTGGTTGTGAGTATTTGGGGGGACTTGTCCCTGTTAATTTACTAGAAACATTCCAGTGATTCTTGCTATTAACCACCCCCACTTTTGTGGATAGCACCTGTAGATCACAGTGGAAAAATATGTTGTGTTATACAATTTACCAAAACAAAGGATAATGTTCGAATTGTGCCAAATTTTCTTACCTCATCTCACAGTTTCACCCCCACAGTTTAAAGCTCATTAATGATTATTAAATATATATGTACACACACGTATGCAATATGCATGTGTGTATACATACATACACACATCCATACATACATTCTTTTAATGTTTTTAAACTCTATCCTGCGTGGAAACATGAACAGTAAAACAAGGCACAATAAAGATTTGTTTGTTTCCATCGTCTAAGGATTAAAATGTTGGAAAAGCTTGAAGATCACAACAGCTAAGTCCATCAGGGACCAAGTATACGCATTTACAGAACCTTGTACAAGGAAATAAAACAGCTGCTTTGAAAGTTTGTTTTTCCAAAGCAAAATCTGTAGCGGAAAATAATTTAAAGTGCAAAGTTATATTGCTGATACTTTATATCTCAGTTTTATATATTTTATAATAGCCTGGGATAAATTATAAAATAGCTATAAAATTGACACTAATAATAAATGAAATACATAGATTGCTTTTATTTAAGAAGTTTCCTAAATGTTTTATTCCAGTTTTGTCAAAAGTGCACTCACAACATGGCTTTAGTGTTCTTTAAATGTTGATCTTGCAATGCCAATGTCATTTTAAAAAATGGCATCTCAGATTGACTAAATTTTTCCCCCTATGATTAAATATACATAATATCAGGTACGCTGAACAATATGTGGAAACAACTAATTTAGGCCATCTATACATAATCTGAGGATGACTACTCTTTAATATCACACACTAGACATAAGTTTCAAATTTTAATTATTTTTTAAAATCACATTTTTAGTTTAGCCCCCCCACTACCTTTTAAAAAACTTTCACAGTTCCAACATTCCTCACTACTAGCCTTTTCTTCCCCTTTATTTCACCGCTTGACTTCTAACATTTGATCTCTTTTCCTCGAACAGTTAAAGGCCTATGTGCCTGATGACTGATGCATTGTGGCACAGATGAGATAATGGACGTGAAAGCGCTTTGTAGATCATAAAGTGCTATACCGATAGAGGGGATTAATATTATTAATGTTGTTGGTTGTTGTTGTTGTTGTTACTATTCTTACTAATATTGTTACTAACCTATTAACTTGTGAATATAGAGGCTGGGGTGGGAGGGAGGAGGATAAGTGGGTGGGGAAAAGGGGGACTTAACAAAACAGGGAAGATGTTTCAAAAGAAATTTTTTTGAATAAAATATGAGCAACCTACCTAGTCATTGACACCTAAATATATTCACAAACAGAGAAGCAATGTTTTAAAGTAGTCAGAGAGAAATGGAAGGGAGCCTACCATGTATATAAATATACACACTTCCCAGTCCATGATTCCTTTCACCAGCTTACTCTACTACTTACAGCTAGGTAGTAAAATGAACAAGCCCATGATCTAGATTGTGTGTGTTCTTAGCATCAGTCTCTTTTGTCTGTGCAGATGAGTGGGTGCGGAGAAATCTGTGAGCATAGTTCAGGCACATTCCTAGGCTTTGACACTGTGTGCAGTAAGCCCTGGAAAATTACTTGTGGAGAGGTACCAGATGAAACAATTCTCCTGCCCTACAGCAGCCATCCAAAAGAGAAAATAATCAAACTAGAACACTTTCTTCTGTTTCTTGAAACTCTGATAGCTAGCTATTTGTATTAAATGCTATGGCTACTTCCTAGGAACTGGTCTTTGTTTGCTTTTTGGTTTTATTTGTCCTGTTTGCAGCTGAATTTTTGGCTTGGAATCACCAACTCAGCCTGTATTTTGATCCCCAAGACTCCAGACCTCAAAGTGATCTTGCGGGCTTATAGGAATGGAGTGCTTTCTATGTAACCAAAAAAAAAACGGAAATTAAAGGAGAAATAAAGAAAATGTTCTATGAGTATAATGTGTCTTTATAAAAGTAAATATGGGAGCAGTTGTCCCAAATTTTTTTTTTAAGCATCATGATGTTCAGCTTTGGAGAATGGGGTAAGAATGGGGTAAGATAGCTTGAAACTGTTGGAAACAATTTCCTTGTCAGAACTTTATCATCAGTTGTTTGGAGTGGATACTCTTTCAGTTGCTCCTATGGAGCCCACTAAGGGCCAATTTTAGGGCATGGTTCATATCTTTCTCCAAAGAGCACTGCCATTTTAAAGCACCTTCTTATTGGCCTACCGTATATTGTATGTTTTTAACATATAAACTAGTGACTTGTAACCAGTCATTTTGTACTGAAACATAAGAAAGTGAATTTGAGATGTGAGCAATAGGCCAAGCAGAGATGCTTATTGTCTTCAGTACTCTATGCTCTGCACTGTTGAACACTTAGCTTTCTGTTGGTCCTGTCTCTGCTCTCAGAATTCTTTTTCTTTCTGTCACATCATAGTAGGCTAAACTTACTGGAGATCTCTTATTCAACCAGCTGCCTTAGTGGAGTGAGGACCAATGTATTAAAATAGTGTTTTGCCCTATCACTGATTTCTTCAAGTTAGAAATACTGGACTTTCCTTGGTCTGAAATTTCTTACTACTCCCTTCTAACCCCTCCTTTCTGAGAATCTGCTTCCTATTAATGCCTCCCCAATAGAGTTTCATTTAATCTTCCCTTGCCTTGAAAATAAATCCTTCCTTGTTCTTTCTTGACTTTCATCCTCAGGCCTATGATTTTTCTCCTTGTGCAGTACTATATTCAATCTCTCAAACTAACAGAGTCTAAGAACTTCAGCTAGAGCCTTTCTTCTGGAAGTTTAGAGGGCTACCTTCTCAGTCTTAGTCACTCTACACACACACACACACACACACACACACACACACACACACACACACACACACAAACACACACCCTAGAGAAAAGTTGGAAACTGCTTTCCCTTGAAAATGTACAATAACAGGTCCAATCTCCTATTATTGTGGTTAGGTGCTGTACTACATGGAACAGGGTGCAGGATGCAATGGCTCCAGTCAAGGGTCTTCAAGTCTTTGAAAGTTGTGTTGGGACTAGAATAACTAGCTTGAGCCTGTGACCATCCTCCATGCCTCTCCACTGTCTCAGATATCAGCTGCTTCACATATGCTGCTTCCTCACAGCTTTCCTTTCTGACTTCTTGCTGCTCTGTGCAATTATATGTTAAGGCCTTATCTTTCCCTAAATCTTTCCAAACTTCCCTGCACTACCTTTTTCATCACTTCTTTAGCCATCTTTCTGAAGTCCTTGGTGCTAGGTGGGCTTTTGTGACAAAATTTTCACCTTCTCTGACTTTTTTCTTTGCTGGGAAGAATCGTTAGGGGGTAGGGGACACAAAGGAGGGTATGTGTACATGTGTAGAGAGAAGCATAAAGGATGCTTCAAATGCTGTGATCAACTCTCATCCTATGTTATTTCACGTGAGGTCTTGCAGTTTTAGTGAAGTTCCATTTTAGTGGGTTTTGAATTAGTGTTTACTGGGTAAAGGAGAAAAACATATCCAAGGACCTCTTAGCCAAGCTTGCTCTTACCAAACTGAACTAGTGTGATGGAGATCCACCACATCTTCAATTTACAGATATGCTCAGAACAGTTCTGAGAAATGAAGAGATTTGAAGTTTCTATACTGAAGAGGTAAATGGAACACTAGCTAGTCCTAGCTGTTGCTAGAATTAGACTTGTTTGTTTTCTCCTTTATGACTGAAAACTTATCAAATTTAAAGAGTTTTCATTTTCATTTAGGAATTTTTTTAAAGCTGCCAATCATTACAGAAATATTTCCTTTTATAAAAGAAAATGAATGGGAGTTTTTGTTTTCTAATCATAAAATTCACTAAGCCAATAGTTATATTTAGAAGGCTTAGTACAAAAGAAAACATTTTCATGACAAATACAGATCTTGTTACCATATTGTAGGCCAGAGATTTCATGAAGATTTTTCAAAGACCCAAGTAAAGAAGAAAAAAATTAGTTAGGATGTTTAATTTGGGAAACCCTATCATCAGCTTGAGAGTCCTCAGCCAGCATGGGGTTATTTTGATGACTACACAGGGTACATTTTTCACTTACATTAAACAGTAGCTACAGTCATGAAGCAGAGATCTCATTGCAGCTACACTGAGGTGTACTCTTGGTTTGAGAATCATAGTTAAATGATAAAATGTTGGGGAAGGACACTATAAGAGAGTGGCTTAGTACAAAGTTTTAAGGAATGAAGAGGCTTTTAAAAATTAGTGTTTGGGTAAATAAATACTAAAGACACTAGAGAAACGCTCACCCATATGATACGGAAAGCATGTCTGTGTATCCAACAAGCTCAGGGCTTTCTGAGTCTCAAGAATAGCCCACTCAAAAGGAAGATAGGTTACCTGACATGGTGGCTCATGCCTGTAATCCTAGGCAGGAGGATTACTGAGAATTCCAAGAATTTCAAGCCAGTCTGGTCTATAGTATGAGGCCCAGTCTGAAAAATAAAAAAATAAAAAAATAAAAGAAAGAAGGAGGAAGAAAGGGAGGGAGGGAGGGAGGAGGAGGAAGGAAGGAAGGAAGGAAGGAAGGGAGGAAGGGAGGAAGGGAGGGAGGGAGGGAGGAAAGAAAGGAAGGAAGGGAAGAAAGGAAGAAAAGGAAGAAAGGAAGAAAGGAAGGGAAGAAAGGAAGGAAAGGAAGGGAAGAAAGGAAGGAAAGGAAGGGAAGAAAGGAAGGAAAGGAAGGGAAGAAAGGAAGGAAAGGAAGAAAGGAAGGGAAGAAAGGAAGGAAGGAAGGAAGGAAGGAAGGAAGGAAGGAAGGGAAGGAAGGAAAGGAAGGAAGGAAGGAAGGAAGGAAGGAAGGAAGGAAGGAAGAAAGGGAGGGAGGGAGGGAGAAGGGAGGGAAGTAGATACTGAAATAATTCTCCCTCTTTGAGAGATGCCTGGTTTTACAGCACAAAAGAAAAGGCTTGAATGAAAAATTAAAAGGGGCCTTTTGTTTTTCACTCCCAGGGAGGTAGAGAGCTTCAGAGTCTCCACTGGGATGGCTGTAGCACTGACTGGAGTTTGCTGCCTACAGAGTTTTGAATGTACTTACTAGTCTTTAGTTTCCATAGAACTGAATGCACCTCTTCAGTAAGTTCAATGCTTTATGGTGCTAAAGAAAATGATTATCCCCATTTTTCTTCTTCCCCAAGCCCTTTAAGCATTTAAGAAGAATTAAGGTAAAAAGCATTTAGAGACCCATTTTATGAATGTAACCTGTTTCTGTTTGACACATGACACTTCAACTTTAAAGTTAGAAAATTATTTGCCTTTTTCTTTTAGAATTAAGCTTTATAAATAATCTGTAGAGTCAATTGAAGTATAAAGCTTAAGGATCACTCTTAAGACGCCTACAAAATCTTGTATATTTTTAAGTGTGCCAATTTGTAACATATTTTGTAAGTGTATATTTTTCTTAGAAAAGTGCTGTGAAGTGTCTGTATGTGAGAGTTTTTCCTTTTTCTGCACCACTAGGTGCTAATAAAAGGATATTTACTTCAAAGTTTCTGGTTTTAGAAACCACAATACAAAGAAAAATACACTTTTGTTGGGAATTTTGTAACAGAAAAATATGTTGTGAAAGAGTGTAGTGATCTTGTGCAAAAGAAAATGAACATTTGTGAGCTTCTTGCTGTTTTATAGAATTTCTTGTAAATTATTCTTGTAACACCTCTGGTTTTGTTGTTCTTGTTGAAAAAGTTTTAAATATTTGTGACTGAATGTATGGTGAAACTGTCATAATGTTACTTAGCTGAGTTTTGTTATTGTTTATGGAATAAATAAAAGAAAAGTTTAAAATACTGCTTTAGAATCATATGTAACAGAATTTAAAACATTTCTAATTGAATTTATATCTTAAATAAACAGTTCTTCAATGTCTAGAGCAGTGTTTCTCAAACTATCTCTGGAGAGAGAGAGCAGATTTTCTTGCAATCCATCCCAGAATGTTATAAAACAATACAAATGAATTTCTGAAAAAGTAAAATGGAAAAATAATCAAAATAAAAGCCCAAGTGTATTTAAATATCTTTCGAAACAAACAGCATAGAGAAAAAGAAAAAAATTACAAAAAATTGGTGTCCTGTTTGAGAACAAATGCACTGATCAATGTCAAGTCGCCATAGGACTGAAACACACTAACACTTTGAATAGAACCAACAGCATTGCCATCATTTGGGAACTTGTTAAGAATGCTGAATTCCAGATTCTGTGCCAATTCTGTTAAATCAGAATATGAATTTCAACAAGCTCCCTAAGTGACTTATATACATAGAAACGTTTGAGAAGCACTGGGCTAGAATTTTTTGTGCCCCTCAAATTTGGGAATTATTTTCTAGTTTGTCCCATCTCTGAAGACATTAAAACAAATGGTATCCTTCTTTTGTGGTCAAGATGGATTCTGCAGAGAAACAGTCCTCTCAAAGTGTAAAAGCTGTTTGTTGAAAGTAATAAATGCTGATTTGCCTGGTACCCAAGAATGTCAGAGTTTCCATAGTTCCCTATAGTCTCCACATTGCCTTACTATTTAGCCACTGTCCCTAATCCTTTTAATCAGGACTTCCCAGCTTCAATTCCACTACAGTATTCCCAGTATGTTGATATTTGCTGTGTCTAGAAAATAAATTAATTTTTATTATTATCTCCTCATCTGAGCCTAGAACTCTGGCTAGCCACGAGTCAGTGTTGCACACAAGCCAATAACCACTTCCTTGGTTTTGAATTCCATCGCTCAGAGAAACTGAAAAATGTGTATGAAAGAGTGTCCTTCTCACTGAAAGAGATCTACCCTCACTACTTCAACTACCCTTTGATTTTCCACAAATGTATCCCAAGTTCCTGCATGTACATTTCCAGTTATAGACTGGCCACCTACTTGAACATTCTGCAACATCCTCAGACCGACTTATTCAAGATTATTTTACAATCTTCATAGCATCTGAGTGTGCCTTATTACAGTGATTTAGTCTTATCATTCATCTAGTAACCTAAGTCAGCAACTCTTCACCTTTGACTTCACATCCATCTGGTTACTTTAAATACTTGTACCTTTCTAACTCCATTGTCACTACTCTAAGCTTTAAAGATATTTTACCTGTGCTATTTCATCATTGTCTTAATTCAATGAGTTTCAGAGTTGGACTTTATACCTAGAAATTCTGTGGAATCACAGAAATTTTTATTTTCTGAGTAATATTGAAGAAACAATTCACTATTAGTTTGGAGATCATTTTAGCACCCAAAGATGAGACAGTCTCTATTTTGAGTACATTATATTGTCTTTTTTTCTCTTCACCATGTGTCAGCCCATAGTCACTTGCTTCTATTGTTGTGGTTTTTGTTTGGTTTGCTTTGGGTTGGATTTTTGCAGAACATCATAGTGGAGAGGATATGGCAGAGCAATGTTGCTCACCCCATGGCAGCCAAGAAACAGGTACAGAGCTGCTTGGTGATAAAATTTCTCCAAGTGGAGCACACATCCTTGGTAACGTAGTTCCTCCAAGTAAACTCTACCTCCTAGTTTCCACAATCTCCCAATAATGTCATAGGATGACTTTACCAATCCATTGATGAAAGCTCATGACCCACTGACTTTGCAAAAGCCCACTAGCTAACAAGCCTTTAATACATGAGCCTTTGGAGAATTCAGATTAAACCACAGCATGTGATTATGGTACTGTTTTAATAGTTTTACATTTGAAAATAATTGAAGGTGTAGTTATTAAACTTTGTAGGCCATAATCACTTTGATATCTGTATCAGTGAGTCTTGTTCATTAAAAAAAATTAATGTACTCAGAATTTGATAGAATTTGCAGATTTGTAAACTACTGTACTTAGTGGGGGCATGAATCCCATAAAACATTTCCTCACTTAAAGTAAGTTCTCTTAGTCAATCTACTTTTCTGCAATGATACAAGATGTAAATATCGTTTATTGCCTACTATGTGACAGCTACTCTACATAAATTACAAATTCTCAAAACCATGCAAAGAAGGCATCTTCTCTATCTCACATATAAGAAAATAGGGACAGAGAGTTACAGTATACTTCCTCAAGATGACATGATAATCTTCAAAGTGCCCCACTAAAGTTGGTAAAGTCCTTTGTGCCTGTCCCTTTATGAGCCCAGGTTTCTAATTCAAGACATTTGTTTCTAGTAGAAACCGTATTGACTACATACATACAGCACATCACAAATATAATAAATATTGACATTCATTGTTGTGGAATAAATACCTAGCTTTGTTTTGGATGTTGTGTTAAATTTTATGGAAACAGGAAATTTAAGTGTAAAGTTCATGGATTGTTCTTTAGCAGTCCAGAGATGAAATAGACAGGTACAATTTAATAGTTTAAATAGAGAAACAAACACCCAATGGTCAATTTCTTTATTGGTGTTATTTCATATGTTTGGAGATTCTGTTTTATTATCTTATGTGTATGACTGTTCTGATTGACTGTATGTGTGTGCACATGTGTACCTAGTATCCATGAAGGTCAGAAAGGGTTTGGGTCTCCTAGGACTAGAAGTAGGATGCTTGTGAGCCTCTACGTAGGTGCTGGGAACCAAACCTGGGTCCCCTGTAAGAGCAGCAAATGGTCTTAACTGTTAGGCCATAGCTTTAGCCCTTGTTTTAATTTCTATAGTTTTAAAAATATTTTTATTTTATTTATCTATATTTATTTTATGCATATGAGTGGTTTTGCCTGAATGTATGTATGTGCACCATTTGGATTTCTGATACAGATGGAGGTCAGAAGAAGGCATCAGAAACCCTGGAACTGGAGTTACAGATGATTTTAAGTCATTATGTGAGTGCTGGGGACAAAATCCAGGTGCTTTGGAAGAGCAGACAATGCTCTTAACTGCTGAGTCATCCCTCCAGCCCCATTTTTATAATTTTTCTTTTGAGAACTATATACATGTACACTGCATCTACATCATTCCTGCCTTTCCCTTTCCCTTCCAACTCTTCCCATGTCCCAACTTTATCTCTACTTCAATTATTACTGTTACATGTATATGTGTTTTATGTATATGCATACATATGTATAACCTACTGACTCCATTTAGAATTGCTCATATTTACATGTGTCTATGGCTAACCACTTAGGATTTGACAGCCTATATGGGAGTTTCTCCCTAGAGGCAATTGATTCTCCTCATCTCAGCAGTCTTTGACCACCTGTAGCTCTTCATCTAGGACTGAAATTAGGTCAAATATTCCCTATCGGTTGATGATTGTCATATCAACTGATATTGTCATTATGCTAGTCTTGTTCAGGAATACATATTGTTGAGAGTTTGTGGATTCATTTTCCCTGCCATGTCTAGGGAACAGGATCTGTCAACGGACGTCCTGGACCTTTGCCTCTTATAATCTTTCTGCCCCCTTGTCCCTGATTTTCTATGAGCCTTAAAGTTACAGATTGCATTGCAGATGTGTCAGTTGTAAACTGAAATTCCTACTATCCTTCAGAACCTGAAAAGTAAAAATCTCCATCCATTGTAATAGCAGAATCAATGTCACAAAATGTCATTCCCAATGACAGATATCATGCTTTCCACTACTCCTCCTATTTGGGAATCACCTGTCAAAGCATGCTTGTGCCCATCACTTAAAGACTATGAGATTTAGGATTAATTAATTACTTTAATCTCTGTATTCCAAAGTTTCTGTCCAAAAACCAAACTATAGTGCTAACAATGTAGCTCAGTGATTGAGCACAAGACCCTGGGTTTGAGTCCAGCACAACACACACACACACACACATGCAGAGAGAGACAGAGAGACAAAGAGATAGATACATAGATAGATAGATAGATAGATAGATAGATAGATAGATACATAGATAGATACATAGATACATAGATAGATACATAGATACATAGATAGATGATAGAAGACAGAGAGCAGGGTGGGGAGTCTAACCAAATAACCTAGTATTCTGGTATAGCAACACTATCCCTCTCATTGACTTACCATGAAGATTGAAGAACACACTTGTAAAGTCTTGGTACCAATAAACAGTCAAGTCTTGCTTAACAATTACTATTGGTTATCAGATACATGCACACATCTTCATAGTTCTTATTTTGATTTTTAGAGAACACTTCAGATGCTTGTGACAAATATTTCTCTTTTTATTTGACTTCCAACTAAGAAAATTAGTACACTACCTCAAAAAGACTTGGATCTTCATTTGGAGAAAGATGCCATTTTGAAGACAAAATTAGAAAAGCTATTATATGAAACATTATTATTAGAGCTAATTTAATGTTGGTGGCAGGATGAGCCAAAGTTACAAATTATTAATCATGAAACCTGGTCTCTACTTCTGGCTTTGCTACTAAATTAAAGCTAAAACACAGATAAATCATTTCCCTCTGAGCTTCAATTTCCCCATCTGAAAATGAGGTTGGTATACATAGTTTTAGCATTAAGAGCATGAAATTTGAAATCAGAGAGATTGGATTTTAATCCAAGCTTCCCTTGTTAACAAGACTTAACCTCAATTTCCCAACCTGCATACATACATACATACATACACACACACACACACACACACACACACACACACACACGTGTGTGTGTGTATGTGTGTCATGCCTATTTCATTGGACTTAATAGTTGAGACAATCCATATAAAACATTTAAAATGCTGACTGCTATGTGTATATATGCCAAAAATTTTAGAGGGTCCCTTCTACCATTTAAAACTGATGATTCATAATCTAAGCTGCTGTGGCTGAATTGGAATTTACTGATGCTGCAATTGATATTTGTTCATTTGATTAATTCAACAGATTGTCATTGAGTACTCTTATGTTTCAGTAACCATGCTAGGTACCAAACATGTAATCATTGACAAAATAAAATTTTGTTTCTCCTTATAAAACAATCATACAAGCACGTTGACTATGAGTGTATAATTTAAAAGTAAAACAAGAACCCTAAAGTAAAAGGACATACTTCTATGAAAAGCAGGGAAAAACATGGCCTAGGACTGAAAAAATGGCCCAGCACTTAAGCGTGCTTATTGCTCTTCTAGAAGACCTGAGTTCAATTCACTGCACCTATGTCAGGCAGCTCATAACTGATTGTAACTTCAGTTCCAGAGAATCTAACACCCTATTTCTGAACCTCTTTACCACTTACACATATGACATATGCAAACAGACACACACACACACACACATTTTTTTTTAAATAAAGAAACTTAGCCTGATACTGGAACTGGACTGTAAAGATAATAGGATTTACTCAGATGAAGAAGATGTGGAAAGAATGATCTTTTGGCATTAGAAAGCATCTGAAATTACAGAAATCTGACATGCAGAAGACAAAATATTGTGTTTGACTGTGTGCAACTTTAAAAATAGTTCAAATAAAGAATTGCTTAAGTGTAAACGAGCATAATGAATTCCAACATAAGCAGGGATATAAACGGAAAGCGTGTTATCTGTGTGCCACATTTTATTTAGATATTAAATAGAAATGCCCTATCTTTTCTCAGAATTATACCAGTGTTGAATTATGCAAACATGGCTCTTTCATAAAATCCAGACAGACATTACTCATCTGTGGTTTTGAATTAACCTCAATAGGTCTGATTTCCACCCTCTGAAAGTTGGATATCCAAATCTCCTAGCTCATTTTTTGTGACCATTAAATACATAAGCACTTAATGTACAGTAACTTATATCACGTTAAATTAACATGTCACTACCCCAAAGCTTAAAATATCTAAAAACATGAATCTGTTTTCTTATAATTTCTCCAGTGCTGGATAGGTAGCTAACCCATAATTTTCCATTTTATAAGATGCCCTCAGGAAAGGATTGAACTTGGATTTTCATTTTCTTATTAAACAAACTTTTTCCTTTCTTGCTATTTTAAGCTTAAAATTTAAAAAGTAAAACATAGCAACACTCCTTCAACATGTTAAGCAGTGTGTAAGTTTCCTCTTATTTGTTCTTATTTTTATTATTGTTGCATCCATGTAATAAATAACTGAGCTAATATAATACAAAAATGAGAGGATGGGGCTAGTGAGATGGCTCAGCTATAAAGGAATGTGCTGTCAAGCCTGACAACCTGAGTTTGATCCTGGGTCCAAACATGATAGAAGAGAATCAACTCCTTCAAGTTATCCTCTGATCTCCACATGCCTGTCATAGACAGTGTGTGCGCACACCCACACAGGCACATTATATGCATGTACATAACAATAATAAAATAATTTTAAGACAATTAGTAATTAAATCTAAAACTTGGAAGTAAAAACAGTAACACATAAAAATAAGCAGATCCAAAGTTTATACAGCTCAATGAACGTCATACAGTTACATAAGGCATTCTGAAACTGTGGAAAATAAAAGGCAAAATAAGCATTTCAAAAAACTGAGATAAATTTTAACCAAAATTAGATAAATGTAAGGGTAGTATCAAATGAGAATGCAAAAGCTTTTAAAAAAATTACAGGAAGTCAGAATACTATTAAAAATATCATAGAATAATGAAGGGGGAAACATAAGAGACCAGAAAAAGAAACAAAAAAAGAAAAGAAAAGAAAAAGAAAAAGATTACCCATTGATGAAAAGATACATAAATAAGGCTGAAGAAAAGATTGCCCATGTTCATGGATCTGTAAGATTAACATAGAAAAATGGCCATCCTCCCAAAAAGCAATCTACAGATTCAATGTAATCCATATCAACATTGAAACACAATTCTTTGCAGACCTTGAAAGGGCAATACTCAATTTCATATATAAAAATTAAAAAACTCAGGGTAGCTAAACCAATCCTTAACAATAAAAGAACTTCAGGAGGTATCACCATCCTTGATTTCAAGCTGTACTACAAGCTATAGTATAAAAAAAAAAAAGAATGGTATTAGCATAAAAATAGACATGCTGATCAATGGAATTAAATTGAAGAGCCAGACATAAGTCCCTACACCTATGGGCACCTGATTTTTTTATAAAGAAATCATAACACACTGAAAAAAAATGAAAGCATCTTCAACAAATGGTGCTGATCAAACTGGATGTCTGCATATAGAAGAATGAAAATAGATCCATATTTATTGCACTGAACAAAATTTAAGTCCAAGTGGGCCAAAGGTATCAACATAAAACCAAATATATATAGCCTTGAGCTCATTTGGCACAGGAGACAACTGCCTAAACAGAACATAAACACTAAGATCTGCAATTAATAAATAAATGGGACCTCATGAACTGAAAAGCTCTTGTAAGGCAAAAGAACACTATCAATAGAACAAAATGGCAGCCTACAGAATGGGAAAATATTTTCACCAACTCCACATCTGATAGAGGGCTAATATGCAAATATATGAAGAATTCAAGAAACAAGACATCAATAAACCAAATAATCCAATCAAAAAATGGGATACAGATCTAACAGAGAATTCTCAATAGAGGAATCTCAAATGGTTGAGAAACACTTAAAGAAATGTTCAACTCCTTAGCTATTAGGGAAATGCAAATCAAAACTACTCTGAGATCTCATCTTACACCTGGTTGAATGACTAAGATCAATAACACAAATGACAGCTCATGTTAATGAGAATTAGGAGCAAGAGGAACACTCCTTCATTGCTGGTGGGAGTGCAAACTTGTACAGCCACTGTACATGGAAATCAATATGGTGATTCCTCAGGAAATTGTAAATTGATCTACCTCAAGACCCAGCTATACCATTTATGATGGTTTGAGTGAGAATGACCCCCATTAGCTCATAAGGAGTGGCACTATTAGGAGTGCCTCCATCCCTCTCCCCCTTCCTGGTCCCTTCTCTTCCCATTCCCATCTTTCCCTGTCCTTCTTGCACCATCTGTTCTATTTCCCCTTTACCAGGGAGATCCCTGTGTCCCCACTGGGACCCTCCTTGTTGCATAGTCTCTCTGGGTCTTATAGATTGCAGCACGTTTGTCCTTTGCTTAACAGTTAATATCCACATATAAGTGAGTACATGCCGAGTTTGTCTTTCTGGGACTGGGTTACCTCACTCCGTTGAAAGACATTTAGATTGTTTTCACTTCCTAGCTACTGTGAACAGAGCAGCAATGGTCATGATTGAACAAGTATCTGTGGAGCAAGATGTCAAGGATTTGGGGCATATGCAAAAGAAGGGTATAGCTGAATCATATGGTATATCTATTTTTAGCATTTGTAGGATTTTCCATGAAGATTATTGGCTAATCTCTAGCTTGATAAACCAGTATCATGACCCCAGGTGATTATCTATTTATTTATTTATTTACTCATCTATTTTGGAGACAATATCTTGCTGTGTAGCCCAAGATAGCCTCGCACTTTCTATGTTGGTGCTGGGCAGGCTGGTGGATGCTAGGATGGCATTTTCCTTTGAAAAGGAAATCATCAAAGACAATGGTGGGTAGGAAGAGAAAGAGGAGTACCTCAAGTTCATTTTCCTTTGAAACTGCATTTTCCTTTGAGGAGGAAAATGAAGAAATTGGGGGATGAGCAGAAAGTAGACAGGGTAAAAGAAAGAGAGTTTTTCCCCTAAAGATGATAGTGTATGCTGTATGGGTTTAAGGATGGCTAGAATCCGCGGATATTCTGAGTCGGTGGATATTCTTGAAGATCTTATCATAGAGTTCATCATTGAAATGACTCACAAGGCAATGTTAATTGGAAGACAAGGGTGAGTGCAAATTGGAAATACTGTCTTCTTGATTCGAAGATGTTTACCACTCAAATGCAGAGTAAACCTGGGAAATTGGAGCCCAAAAATGAGGCAGACTAAAAAGCCTCACGCAGTAGCCAACTTTTTTCAGAGCTTCAATCACTTTATACTCTGCAAGTTAAGTAAAAGCCACATGAGTAAAGTGCCCAAACACAAGGATAAGCCACACAGGGCAGGCAAATCGTGCACACGGCAAAAAAAAAACGTTTTCCCATAGAGGCATATAAACAAATGACAATAGCCAGTTGTAATGAGTAATCTGAAGTAAACTCACTCCTATCTGCTACACCTGGGGGGACATGAAAGCATAATCTAAGAATGATTCCCTGTTTTTGAAGAAATTGAGGTTGTGACTCTTGTCTTGTTTTCTTGGAATGTTCTCACAAGTACTTTGAATTCTCCTCCCACGACTCCATTCTTGGGCCATGTTCTGACACTAAATGACCCAAAAAGTTTACTAGAGTTGAAGACTTATTATGAATGAAGAATTAAAATGTGCTAGAAAAGCTTTTGACCAAGCCAGCTATGGATACTATTTATAATTTCTGAAATTTGGTTATTTTCTGTGGAAACCGTACATTATAACTATACTTTCTACAATGATATCCTGATAGCTAGGAGTATAATGAAAGAAGTGTTTCATTTTAGGTTCATAACTTGAGCCTTTAATTGCCTGCCTTATCTGACCAGATTTGAAGTGCTTACTGAGTTTCAATGACTCCGCCTAAGTTAAAGTATTGCAAATCACGCAGTTCCATCTGCAAAGGGTAAGATGGTGTTTATGCTTTAGGTAGATCTCTACATTACAAACTGTATTATGTAACCATAGCTATATAATATGTGCAATCTAAATGTTCTCTTGACTTTATGAAAGTTGAGACTTATGTTTTATGTATTCTGAAGTCATTAGACTGTGATACCATGGAAACGGGTCAAAACCTCACATGGCCAGTTGAGGGCGCTAGTAGCTTCTGCTATTGAAGCAGGAGAAAACCTCTGGCCCCCTCACTGATCAGGTCCCCGCCCCAGCGGGCTCTCAAAAGGCCAGCAGATTGGCAGATTGGCAGATTGACTACCTGTTCCCCTGCCCCTGTACCCCCAATAAACTCACCTGAGCCCTTGCAATAAACTGACTTTTTCGGCTACCTCTGACTGGCAGTCCGGGGTAATTTCTTTATCCTTTCCGGCTCTAAGAGCCCTGACCACATTCCCGGCACCCATCCAGACCCACACCCCTCCCACGTTCTTGCCCTCCAGTCAAGGAGTGGCCCTTGCATCCGGCCAGGTGCGAGGCTGAGGAGGCCTGCGGCAGAGTCCTGCGTCAGGACAGAGAGAGAGGGGTGGGGGGAGGGAGAGTCCAAACAACTGACCGCATTAGACAACAATGGCGGTCTGAGAGGATTTGTGTTTCCTTTCAAGAGCTAAGTTTTTCTAAGAGTAGTTTATCTGCTTTAATAGATCATGTTTTAATATTCTTTATTAAAGAGCAGTTTTTCTTTTTAGAGTAAGGAAAAGTTTTATGTTTGTGTTTCTGTGATGAAGTGTTTTTATTGAAAACCTTCTGGGGCTTATAACATACTTGTTAAATTTTAGTGTACCTCATCTTCCTCGATGACATTAAGATTTCTAAAAGTAAATGCTTTCAGTAACAGAAGTGGTAAAGCTTGCAAAGCTGATGTCAAGACAAGTATTTAAGATAGTGTTTATTGACATACCTTTAAGCACTTTTATTATGGAAATGTATACTTGATTTAAACCACATGCGGCTATTCAAACCACTTTTGTAGTTCAGGATATGCAGGTTTTGTGTGTATTTAGCCTATTGCAGTAAATTATTATTGTCCTTAGCATACAAAAAGGATTAAAATCGCATTTAAAGAAGTCACTGAATATTACTCTTTGTGAAACTTATGAGTACTTCTTAACATCTCTAAATCAGTACTTTGGAAATAGTACTTGTTTTATCTACTGCTACAAGGAATAAAAAAATCGAAGAATTAAACAGAGGGGGGAAAAGCTTATTGTATAGCTTAGGCTAGACTCAAACCCATGACCCTCCTGATCAGTCTTCCAAATACTTACATTATACCATACCCAGCTCTTGAAACTTATACTGGTCATTGATTTTTTTTTACACAGGTCACCACTGTTTACAACACAGACCCTGGGATTTTGGGTTTGAACAGAATTCTAAACCAAGTTATCCACCTCCAGCCAACATCAAAGACAATGGGGGATAGGAAGAGAAAGAGAGGGGTGCCTAGAGTTAAAAGATCCCAGTGTTCTTACTAAGACTGAGTAGTTTCTCTCAAGCAAATACTTTTCACTAAATTGCATACTTCTGGTTAATGTTTAAAGATCTGAAATAGCTGTCCTAATAGTTTTACCCGTTTGCTTTTTGGGGATAAGATTTTCTAAGTCCTTATTCTGCCTTAATTAGATCTTTTGTTTCATCTTGTTCTTCTTTATTGAAGTGTGTCCTCTCTGGGCTCAAGAATCTTATTTATGGGGCTAGAGATATGGCTCAGTGGTTAAGAGCACTGGCTGTTCTTCCAGATGACCCAGGGTGATTTCTAGTGCCTATGTGGAAGCTCACAACTTCCAGTAATTATGTAATTCCCATCCCAAGAGATTGACACTCTTCTAGCCTCTTTGGCCACCAAGCATGCAGGTGGTACACAGGCATACATGCAAGCAAAACAACCATATGCATAAAAGTAAATTTTAATCATTTATTTTAAAGATATATTTATTTTTATTTTATATGTATGAATGTTTCCTACATATATACATACATATGCCACAAGTATGTGATGCACAAGGTCAGAAGTGCGTGTCAGATTCCCTGGAATTGGAGTTTTAGGTGATTTCGAGCCACTACGTGAGTGCTGAGAATTCAACCCAGAGTCCCAGATTCTCTAACAAAAGAAATATGTGCCCTTAACTAAGCCATCTCTCCAGCTCCTATTTTTTTTTCAATTGAAGATGATGTTGTACATGCTTCATTGAGAGTGGTGGCATGTACCTATAATGCTAGCATTTGGGGATCTGGGACAGGAAGATCAAGAGTTAGAGACCAGCTTGGTCTACATAATGTAACTCTGTCTCAAAAACCTATGTGTTTATTGTGCACAGTATCATATTTTGAAGAATTTTTATGTAACACAATGGTTACCTACATTAAGTTGATTCATGTATTATTGTGTCATAAAATTATCTTTTTGTGGTAAGAATGGTTAACACCCACTCTCTTAATATTTCTCAAGAATAAAGTTTTTAAGAGCCAGAATTCCAGGAAGCCTATTGTTCGATAGTGTCCCTTAGGGAAGCTGCACCCAGGAAATCTCAACAATATGGTTGCCTGAACAAGACCAGCCTAATGAGAACATCAGCTGACATGTTGGTATGGACAGGGAAAACTTCTCATGGTCTCATCCCTCAATGAAGAGCTACAGGAGGTCTATGGCTGCTGAGAGAGAGGAAGAATTTGTTTCATTTGGGGACAAACTCTTACATGAAGATGTCTGATCTCAAGTGCTCAGCCCTGGACACATGTACATACAAGCAACACTAAATGGATTCAGTACATTGTATATGCATGTAGCGATATTAGTTAAAGAAGAATGCATAAGTTTTTGTGGGGATCCATGAGAGGAGTTTAAGGTGGGAAGGATGGGGTGGAGGCGATGTAGATACCATGCTCCTGTATGAAGTTCTCAAAAAATAAAATAATGTTTAAAGTAAAAATAGAACAAAATATTAGCCAGGCACAGTAGCACATATCTGTAATCCTAGCACTTTGGGGAGGTGCAGATATGAGAATTATAAGTTAAAGGCCAGCTTCGGTTACATGAGACCCTGTCTCAAGTAAACAAAATAAGAAAAAAAAATAGCACAAGCCATGTCTTACTCTGTTGTTTCTCACACAGACTGGCATAGTCAAGATCAGACATGCCTAAAATACTTTTTATCCTTTGAAAGCAACTGCAGATTATTCTGTTCAATGTGAAAGTAAAATGCTTTGCTGCACAAATAACCGCTCGTGTGTGCAGAAAGTTTCTGACTGAATGCTTCATCATTGTATTCCTCTCAATGCTTCACAATCTACCTCTGAGGTCATTCTAGTGTACAGATACAGCCGGGAATCACAAGTTGGCTGGTGTTCTGCCTTCGAGTTGTCATAGCACTTTATTATCTATGTTCTCACTAATCCTTAAGCCAACTCAATGAGGGAAACAGGAGAGGAATAGACCTGTCTTCTATACTTGAGGAAATTGTTCGGCTCAGATACATAAAGCTAGTGTTGGAACCAAGACTTAAAAATCAGACTTTTCTGTCTCCTTGATGGCTGTAATCGGTTTTTTCTACGTAGCACAATATCACAAATCCTAGTGTAAAGATGATAGTGGTAGCAAGAAAAAACAGGAAGACTAACTCAACCGAATGGAAAATATTCACTTTCCTAAAACAAGAAAGCTAAAACTAAAACAAGGAAAAAATGCTAACTATATTCCTGCCAGCGTTGGACCATGAAACATCCCCAAATCTGAGTGTTTTGAAACACAAAACTGTTTTCATTCATACAGCATTATCAACGATTATCTGTTCATTTGGGGTCCAGAGCTAATAATGATAAATCGTACCACTTCACTTCATGGACACTGGAGTCATGGGTTCAAGCTTCTCATTAGATTTAATTGGATAACACAAGGCATATGGCTTTTTTGGACCTCAATGTAGAGACAGATGTGCAACCAAATTTTATGCCAAGGAAGGGAAAAGATATAAATATTATGGAAAATATAAATGATTATCACTACAACATATTTTCATAAATGAACTACAAAATCACCCACAAAGACACACTAAGTGGACTGTGACCGAGAATTAGCCTAGTACCCAGTTCTTATTCGTAGGAGTTGAGTTTGGAGAGGCCTATACATATGGGGAATAATTCTCCGTTTGAAAAATGGTTGGTGTCCTGAGTGTTCCTCTTCTCTGCCTCTCAAAAGGAATAAATTGTTATACTTTCCCTTACCTCAAGCCAAGAGGATGCTTTGCAAAATAATGTCCCCTGGGGTTTGTGAAAACACAGGACTGTATATAATTCAAATGTGGGGAGATAAGAAATGCCAGGCCCTGGTGGTATTTCATGTTCCACAGCAGAATCCAAAGGTAGCTCTCCTGGGGAGAGACTGTACTTCCACATCCAGAAAATAAGTCAACAGATACTCTTTTTCAGGAAACAGATGGAGCCAGGAGTTAGAGAGCTAGAAAGCAATCGCTTTTTATATTAATTCAACCCAAGACAGATAAAATAGACCCGTTGGTATGGAGTAGGCTGAGAATAAAGGAGCAAGGATAAAGTGTGTATCCTGGAAAGTGTTGGCACCCTGGAAAGTGTCCCACTACAGTGAGACAACCTCAGTGGGAGCTCTCCTAGGAGTGCGCAAAAGTGGTCCTTGAAGTATACAAATGACCTGCTGCCTATTTAACAAGCTTCATGCTGAGGTGTGTGTATATATAACACTTAATTCCTCACATCTTATGAAATCAAGTCTGTTAGGACCCCAATTTTACAAATGCTGAAACTAAGGCATGCAAAGTTTAAATAACTTGTCTAGGGTCACGCAGGTTTTAAATTAGAGTCAAAATTTGAATCAAGACTGTCAAATTTCCTAGCACGGCCTTTAATTATCTAGCTGTCCAGCCCAGATTCTAATTACATTAGTCTATGTATATAACCAATGGGAAGTTTAAAACTTAATGCAAAGCCATTTACTAGGTAACCTGTGAGGCCAAATCAAACACAATCAAGAAACAAAAATTTAGAGCTAGATGTGGTTGCACATAGCACTTGGCAGGCTGGGGCAGAATGATTAGTAGTTCACAGCCATCCTCAGCTACATGAGACTCTGTAGTTCAAACAAATTTATCATCTGTGCAGCTGAGATGTAGTTCAGTAAGTAGAGTGCTTATATTCACAAAGCCTGAGTAGCCCCAGCACTACATAAACCAGGCATGGTGCCATATTCTTGTAATGTCAGCAATTAGGAGACAGAGGCAGTAGGACCAGAAATTCAAGATCATCCTCAGCTACATACCCAGTTCAAGGCTAGTTTAGGCTACACAAAAGCAAAAAGTGAGAGAGAGAGAAATTAAATTATATGAAGCTCTTTCTTTTGCCAGGTGGTGGTGGCGCACACCTTTAATCCCAGCACTCAGGAGGCAGAGGCAGGTGGATCTCTGAGTTTGAGGCCAGCCTGGTCTACAGAGTGAGTTCCAGGGCAGCCATGGCTACACGGAGAAACTTGGTCTCGAAAAGCAAAAAAAGAAAGAAGGAAAGGAAGAAAGGAAGGGAGGAAGGAAGAAAAGAACTCTTTCATCAATGGTTCCTAGTTCTGAATCTTCAGATATCAGTATACACATGGAGTAACCACAGAAACCGGGAAAGTATAAAGGAACCTTGGGGATGGGGCACCCTGAGAGAGAAATGGCAGGATACAGGTGATATGAAGTGAGGAATGGAAAATGTGGAGGGGCTCCATCTGGAGAGAAGAAAGGAAGTTCAACACAGAAAGGGAGGGATGGGGGACAAATGACACTAAAGTTGTCTGATAAAGCCTCAAGGAATGGTATTATTTTATATTTACCTAAAATTATGACATATATAAAAGGAAGTTATGCTACTTGGGCTGACAACACTCCTATAAAAACCATGAACTAAATAACAGACACAAGAAACCTTATTTCTAATGGTTGGCCAGTATAGTCTGGTGACTCAAAAAACAATACAGGCTATTGATGTAGCCCTTGGTTGCCTCTCCAAGGTTGAAGGTGAGCCCCTATTGCTGAACATACTACACACTTAGAACATGGGACTCAAGATGATTTGAGTTGAATCTAACCTGAAAGCCTCCTTCCTATGATCTACCTTCCGTGGTACTGAAAAATACTATTCAAGTTGCCAAGAGAGGCAAGCAATTAACAGTTCTACCCAGCTTTGATACCTATGAACCACAAGATATCCCTAAAAGTGCAGTAACGCTTGCTCATGTGTTGGTGGTAACCAACAGCTGTTTGATTGGACTTAAGCACCACTCAACAGTAGGAAAATCTTGCCAGGTACTGGAAACCAAGCCAACTTCCTGGGGCTAGTGAGGTCATGGACTTTAGAAAGAATCTGTTACTGTCACTTTGCTAGAACAGCATAATTTATTACATGTTAAGTCTTATCCTTATACCCACAACTTAATGAGGCTACCACTCCTTCAAGGAAGTTTCTCTTGACAGCAAATGGAGAACATCAGAGAAAATCACAAATATATATATATATATATATATATATATATATATATATATATATATATATACACACACACACACACACACACACACACACACACACACACACACACACATATATCCAAAGAAAAGGAGGCTATCAATTTAAGATTAGAGGGGATATAGGAGTTGGAGGGAGGGGTCTTGGAACTGGCTAGGGGGTGAAACGTAAAAGGCATATATACATATATTTTAATTAAAAATATATGTATAAAAAAGAAACTGATATGCTGCACATGTGTGTGTATATGTGTGCTTATGTGTGTGTGTGTGTGTGCACTGGTGTGCCCATGAGTGTTCATACCTATGCTCCCATATGAAAATCAGAGGAAGATGTTGGGAGTCTTGCTTTATCTCTCTCCACTTTATTCCCTTTAGGTAGGGTCTCTAACTAGCAAACCCCATGGTTTCTCCTGTCTCCTTATTCAGCACTGAGGTTATTGTGTATGCAATCACACCTAGCTTCTTATGTAAGTTCTGAGGATTTGAACTCAGCAAGCACTTTAAACCACTAAGCCATATTATAAAAATTATTTTCATACTACCTTTAACCTGGCAAGTGGAATAAAATGACCTTAAGAAGAGACAAAATAGCTCTTAATAAATTATAGTTAACTTTTATTCAAATAAGTTAATTATTTAAAAAGAAAATAAAATATTACTCTTATCCCTGATATATTTAATGACACATGCATCTGATGAGTTTTACACACACACACACACACACACACACACACACACACACACAACAGGTAAATAAACTGGGCTGGGAGGCTGGTGGCGGAGTTTAATTGGCGAAGTGCTTGTCTAGTATGCACAAGGCCCTGGTCTTGATCCCCGGCACTGCATAAACTGGGCATGGAAGTGCATTCTGTAATACTAGCAAGCCAGAAGCAGACACAGAAGAATCAGAAGTTCAAGGTCATTCTCCACTACATAGCAAATTAAGGCCATTTTGGGATATATTAGGCTCTGACTAAAATAAAAAAATTAAAACCCAGAGAATAAATAAACGTAATTTTAAAATGAGAAAATAAAATATAAATGTAAATATTTTTTCTATAGGGAAAATTACATGAAATGAAAGCACAGATGAGAGGCTAAATAAAATGTAACACAAAATTAATAGCTAATTAATTCCTTTATATATATTTAATAAAGGAAATTACTAAAACAGCAGTAGTAATATAAGCAAAATAAATGAATTAACACTCAGAATAAAGTACAATAATCTGCTTTCAGATAGATGAAAAGGCACACAAAATCATAATAAAATAAATAAAATTGGAAACTATCAAGGGAGAGACTTTTTTGCCTTTCAGATATATGTTTGGTGGTTTTTTTCCTTTTTACTTTTTTGAGACAAGCACTCACACAGGATGGCCTTGATCTTTTGGCTTCAGTTTCACAAGGGCTGGGCTAACAAGGACACCTCACTGTGCTCAGCCAGATATACAAAGAATTTTTTTAATGTAACAACTTGTTGTATTATGATATTGTAAGAAAACTGATGCTGTATAATCCTAATAGTGTTCAATATATATCTAATAACTAGTGTGAAAATATCTAAAACAAAGTTAAGTGGACCCAGAAATACCTAAAGATAAATTCTACTGTGTTCATTGGGTTTTTGTTGTGTTTTTGTTTTTGTTTTTGGAGTGGAGGGGTTGTTTGGTTTTTTAAGTTAGGATTGCTTTCAATATATAGCCTTGGCAGACCTGGAACTTGCTATATAGACCATCGAACTCACAGAGACTGCCTCTCCTGAATGCTGGAATTAGAGATGTGCACTACCAAGAGAGGTAGTGGCACACGCCTTTAATCTCAGCACTTGGGAAGCAGAGGCAGATGGATCTGTGAGTTTGAGGCCAGCCTGGTCTACAGACTGAGTTCCAGGACAGCCAGAGTTACAACAGAGAAACCCTGTCTCAAAAAAACCAAAAAAAAAAAAAAAAAGATGGGCACTACCACTCCTGTTTTATGCTTCATTGTTAACAGTGGCAAAAGACTGAAACTAAATATCATAAAAACCCAGTTAAATAAAATTTCATATTTTCACACTACAGAATATAACAAAAAATAGCCTTAGCCATCAAAAAAAAAACAAACAAACAAACAAGGGGATGGAGAGGTAGAGAAATGGAGAGATAGTTAAGACTTTGCATCCCTGTGCTGCTGCCAGAGGCCATGTTGATGTCCGTGATTCATGCTGCTGAGGGAAACCAACCATGTGGATGTCTGTGGGCCTTGGTGCTCCAGAGGCTATGTTGATGTCCCTGATTCATGCAGCCACTGGAAGCCACGTTGAAATCTGTGATTCGTGCACCCATAGGAAATCATTTGGATATCTGTGATCCATGCTGCACCCAGAAACCATGTTGATGTCATAATCCGTTCTTCCACCAAAAAACATGTTGATGCCCAAGATCAGCACTGCCTGCTGCCACCAAAAACCATGATAATGTCCAAGATTTCCACCAAGCAAATTGAACCTGTCTCCTCCGCCTACTTTGTGGGGCACAGGGTTGGGATGGAAGACCTGGGAGGAATAGGAAATGTGTGTGATTGGAATGCAATGTGTGAGATTCTCAAGTGATTAATAAAAATATTATGTTAAAAAAAGTTTTGATCCGAACACCTGTATAACAAACTAGGGTTCTCACAAACACTTGTAAAGCCAGCTCCAAGTATAGCAGAGACATCTATGAAAGAGTCTTCCAAAAACATTTAAACTTAAAAAATGTTTAAGCTAAAATGTCTATGTAAAATGTGGCAATTTATTTAGCCATTCTTCTATAACGGGCATTTGGGTTTCTAGTATTTGACAACTGTTAACAAAGATTTTATGTCTTTTTACAAAACACATCTTTACTTCTAATATAGTAACATGGTATCAGATACCACATATTTCTCTCTCTTGCCATTCTGTTCCTCTGATATAGCTGCAGACTGAGCTTTGGCAGATAAAGACTGAGTGGGCCTTTGTATTAGCTGCACATATTATGTGCTCTTTACTCTGAAGCTCATCCGTTGTCAAGGAGGATGAGCTAGCATAACTCATCTAGAGATCTAACTGGCTCACTTGTCTTGCTTCTGATACCCTTTCCTCTACCACAAGTTCTTGAATTGGTTCTGATTGTTTCTCGGGTAGATGTTGATCCTGGTTGTCAATTCCAAAAGTCCAAAGGTGGTGGGCTTTATTAGAAAGCAAATCAAGAAATGTGGGAGCCAGGAATACACAAGGAACGCGGCTTCTTTTAGAACTGAAGTGGCAGAAGAAAAAACCCGATGAAATAAATTACAACAAATCCAAAGGAAAACATCAGAACAGAAATGCACTAAAAGAGGACTGTGGCAGTAATGCCTTGGCCTTGAGAATCTGGTTGGCACAGCAACAGCTTAAGGACCTTGGCAGCAGGCAGAGCAACTAAAATGTGTTTTAAATGAACAGAGAACCACAGCCCAGGAGACCATTTTAGCTTTAAAAATGTCAGAAGGCAAACGAAAGGATTATCTGGAAATAAAGGTAGAGAAGGCTTAAGATCTTAGAGGTGAAAGTCTGCTTACATGAAAGGGAATTGAAGGATGCACCCCCCCCAAAAAAAAAGATAGTCTTGAGTCTAAAAGCAATGTGTGCGTATGTATAGATCACTGTATTGCTATCTTTGTTAAAATATTATAGGTATATTTATTATATATTTATTTAAGCGTATTTATACATATTTAAGGCCAACAAATGATGTTTTGGTATAAAGTGAAAAAAAGAAAAGTATATTTTCCTGTTATTAGGTGTAAGAAGGGTAACTCTGACTCAGACTTAATGAAAAACAAAAGAAAAAAAACTGTAAACTAGAATGACTTTCCATTACACTGCACCTTCCAACCTTACCCAGATTCAGAAAACTTTTGGGATGTCCTCTTAAAACCACAAAAGGTGACAATAATATCAGACATAGTGGATTACACCTATAATCCAAAACTTAAAAGGCAGAGGCAGGAAAATCAGGAGTTCAAGGACATCTTTGGCCACATAGCAACTTTAAGACAAGCCTGGGCTGTGTGAAATTCTGTTTCAAAACCAAACTGTAGCTGGGCATGGTTGCACACATCTTTAATCTTACCATTCAGAAAGCAGAAGCAAGCAGATTATACCTGTGAGTTTGAGGGCAGCCGTGTCTGCATTGCAAGGTCCAGCCCAACCTCAGGGCCATATAGTGAGACTCTGCCTTTTTAAAATCACTAATAACAACAACAACAGCAAAAACAAAAACAAACAATAAAAGCAGACTACACAACTTCCCTATATGACTAACTATAAAACATTCAGAAAGAAGGCCTGTAACAGGGCTCAGTGGCTATAAACTCTTGCTCTCAAGCCTGATAACCTAAGTTAAATCCTGGAACCCACATAGTACAAGGAGCAACTGTACTCTGTATAGTTGTACTGTACTCTGACCTACACACGTGCACCATGGTATAAATAGTCAGAGAGAGAAACGGGGGAGCGTTTTAGTGAGTTTTAAGTGATGCCACGCTTATCCTTTGGGGAGCAGGATAATCTGTGTCAGGAGGAAACATTCCCATGACTAGGAGAGTTAGGACTTTCAGGGAAGGGGAGGAAAGCTATAGAAATTGACTAAAGCAGAATTTTAACATCTGTGAGTCAGCTCTGAGTTATATGAAGGAATTATGCAGATACCTCCCAAAAGATATGACCCTGCATATGAATGTGAAAATGGTCAAAGATATTTTTTCAGAATGGTGTATGCTTTCAGTAGGTCCCAAATTTATCTTATTTGTAACTCTCACTATGAGAAGGCTCCTATAAGACAAAATCTGAAGGATTATCTTAAGAAAACTAGTGTCACAAGCCTGTTATAATTATTCCAGTACTCAGAAAGCAAAGATAGTAGGACCACCACAAGTTCTCTGCCAGCCTGGGCTACATGACAAGACTCCATCTCAAAAACAACAATAACAACAAACCAATACTATAAAATAAAAAATAAATAAATAAAGAGGAAGGAGAAAGAAAATAAACCAGCAAATAGTGGTGGCCTTTCATAGGTAGAAAAACAAAAATCAAAAAACAAAACAAAACAAAACAAAAAAAACCAGAGACCTTAAATAAATATGGGATAAAGAAGAAAACAGAGCATTTAAAATCATGTTCTATTATAGGTGCTTCTGTAGCCCAGCATACAAGTAGTCCTCAGCCATATACTGTTTCACCAGACTCTGCTTTCTTTTTCCTCTCAAATCGTGTAGGGTTTGAATAACCTGTAGAACAACATTCTTTTGGCTACAGATGGCCACATCAACAACAGTTTTAGTTCAGGAATGTATTGGGGGTGCTTTACTTTCTAGGTCAGGTGTGAAGGGACAATTGATAAACCTCTTTTAGCCAGAAAATTATGGAAAACTCAAGAAACTCCAGCATTAACAGCAGTCACCACTGGACAGAATAAATCTTCCGGGTTCTTCCTGGGGACACAGACGCACAGACTTCAGTAAGCAATAGCGACTAAGAGGATGCTGGGCCATGACTTTTACACAGAGAGCAGCAAATTATAGCTGTGGGCTATCTTCTCACAGGAGGAAATCCTTTCAGTTCTTAGGAATGAGTGCATGAGTCAGAGGCCAGGCATGGTGACATATGCCTGTAATTCCAGCACTTAGAGTGTAGAGGCAGGAGGACAGCTAGAAATGTGAAGCCAGCCTGGGATTTATATTGAGTTTCAGGCCAGGCAGGGCTGCATAATAAGACCCTGTCTCAAGCAACCAAACAAAAACAGAAATAACAATTTATTTAAATAATGTGGGTAATGAGGTTAAAAAAAGGGAGGGAGGCCTTAGTGGAGGACTAATGAACGGTCTTGACGGAGTATCTCAACAAATGTCTAAATTCTATAAGACAGGACACCAACCTGTCGAAACCAGTAATCCAAGTCCCAAAATTAAGATCTGAGAATCCACTGAATCCACCCGGCGCTGGCACTCGGTGGTGCCAGGTGGATCTCTGTAAGTTTGAGGGGAGCCTGGTCTACAGAGTGAGTTCCTGGATAGCCAGAGAATCCTTGTCTTGAAAAACCAAAAAAATAAAAAAAAGAAAGAAAGAAAGAAAATGAAAAAAGAAAAGGAAAAAAAAAGATCTGAGAATCCATATGGAAGAATTCCCTATCTGCCTCCCAGACCCTTGTGAAGACATCTGCTCATATCCACAGCTTCCTTCTTCAGGACAGATGTTGAGCACAAAGTTCAAACGAAAAAGAAAGATCACAACTTCCTCATTCCCATTCACTCTCTCAAGAAAGACTTAGTGAAGGACTCACATTCATTAATGTGTTTGGGAGGGTGTGTTAGTCAGTTTCCAGGCACTTGAATGACAAAACACCTCAGGGTGACAAAGATTAAATCCTAAAAGTCCATGTTTGGGAATGGAGGCACACTGTGATGGGAAGCAGGCTGGCCTTGTGACCTTCTTCTGCGCACCAACTGCGGCTTCCCTCAAGCCTTGCACGTAGCATCTCTGTCCTTGGGTCACCGATACAGTTGCAGATTCACTCCTCTAGGCCTTGTGTTGTCCTGTGAACAGCTGTCTTCAGGGACTCTGAATCTGTAACACACTGCCTCACTTGCCAGGATTTCCTTTGAAATCTCACTAGAAGCCTCCATTTCCCCACAAGGCTTACGTTTGGCATCCTTCCAAAGCCAGTATTACGTGAAGCATGCCACAGTGCTGTACCTGTGCCTGCCTGAACCCTGGTTACACTGGCCTCTGAGTGTCTAGCCAGCTGAACCTGGAAAAGCAATTCTGTAGGTATTCCCGAGCAAGCTGGGAATTCTGAGGATTTAAGAAAATACACACAGGGCCGATAAGATGGCTCAGTGGACAAAGGGGCTTGCTGCCAAGCCTGACTACTTGATTTTACTCCCCAGGATCTATATGGTGGAAAGAGAGAATTTCCTCTGATTTCTGCACAAGTGCCTCCCCCCACAATAAACAAACAAATAACTAAGTAAGTAAAAGCAAGGAATGATTCTGGTCTGTGCTGTCTCTGGAACGGAACAAATTTGCACTTCTATATTCCTGAGTCAGTGATAGCTAAGGCCTTGGCAATTGCTGGGATGACTTCCAGAGATATTCTTCCTGTTTGTCCCAGCACAGAGCCCTGAGTTTTGTATCAGTATTGACAAACCCTCCTCATCTACACATTTACATGGACTTTTTTTCTATTGAGCTCTAAAATTTTCAAATACTTCTTTGTTCCTTTTTGTTGTCTGTTCTCACGTAAAGGCAGCTAAAAAGCAGCCAGCAATGCTTATACTGAATTTTATGTATTTTGTTGCCTTTCTAATCCCACCCACCAGTTAAACTAGTTCATCGCCTTTAAGCTTGGCCTCATATTAAAGTCTATAGGCATGGATAAAATGTACGGGTTGTGGGGTATTCACCAGAGAAGACTGCTCAGACATGGGTGTAAGCCAATAGAAAGTCTTTATCAGCCAGCCAGCAACTGCACTGAGTGTTCAGGATTCCAGTGTAGCCTTGAGCCTTTCTCAGGGTGTGCTTTTAAGCACAAAAACCTTTTGTTTTAAGCACAAAAAACCTATTATTTGTTGACATACTTCAGTTAACAAGAACAGATAGCCATAAGGGGAACTACAGAAGCTAAAAAGCAAGGTTGATACATTTTTGAGACTTTCCCAGAACTATGGACTCTGATAGATTAGGCCCTTGTTTTAGTTTTGGCAAGCAGTGCTGTCTACGAGTTGAGTCTTACAGCCTGAATGGCACTTCCATCATGGAGTCAGTTGTGCTAAGGTCTCAGGGCCTCTAAGGTCTGGGACCCTGTTATAGTAGGTACATATGTTTTTTTTTTTGTTTTCTTTTGATTTTTGTTTTATTTTTTGCTATAGCATATGACAAGGGTGGCCTCTAGTCCAGTTCCCAGAAAGGTCTTCATTTCCATCTGAAACCACATTAGCATGGGCTGGACTATTCATAATTCTATCAGAATTCTGGTCAACAGAGCCTGTATCAGATTCAGTGTTAAGCTCTTATCAGTAGCATTTTCTATCTTACAATGCCATCTCCTCATACAAACCAATTCCAAAGCCCCTTTTCATTGTTAGACATATAGCTATTGCAACAGCCTTGCATCTCAGTACCAATTTCCTGTGCTACTTTTGCCTTGTTTGAACAAAATATTTGAAAGAATTAAATTTTCAATTTGTTTTTACATTTGATTTTTTTAATTTTGTGTGTGCCTGGGGGTGGGTGGCATGTGCATATCGTGCGTGGACGCCAGAGGGAAACTTGTTATAGTATGCTCTCTCTTTCTACTATGTTGGATCTGGAGATAGAGCTCAGGTCATCAGGCTTGACAGAAGGCATCTTTCCCACTGAATAAACCATCTCACTAGCTCTTAAAGGCTCACAACTTTTAAAGTTCTGGTCAATGATCAAACGCCCATATTTCTTTGAATGCGTGCACGACAGTATTGACAGGAGCACATGGAGAGAAAACAAGTCCTACACAGTAAAGAAAATCTCTTTCAAAGGTGTACCTTTAGTAACCTAAGAACTCTTAGAAGGTCCCACTTCAAGGCTCTGCAGTGTCCCAACGATGGTACTCTAGGGATGAAGCCTTTAACACACGAGCTCTAGCAGATGTAATAGTGTTGACTGTCACCTTGACAGAATCCGAACTCACCTAGCAGACAAGATGGTGTGCATACTTGTAAAAGATTATTTAGGTTAAATTAGTTTCTAGATATGCTCCTGAGGAATGATCTGGATTGGGCTAATTGAGGTGGAAAGATCCACTCTAACAGTGGGAAGTAACATTCCTTGCTTGGGTCCTAGACTGCATATAAAAACAGTAACCAGCTGAGCACAGGTGTCATTCTCTGCTCCCTGGATGAGGATGCAAAGTGACCAGCTGCTTCTCAAGCTACAGTCTCTTAGATTCTTAGCTGTCTTTATTTTCAAGTCTTTCACATGAGTGTTCAGATACGTAAGAGCCCTTGCCATTGGCAAGAAAAGATTAGGCCCTTTTTGGACATTGGTCCTTAGTTATTCTCTGATATCTAATTCTACCACAGATTTTGACACTCATTCCACTAATCACAAAGTGGCTTTTTCTCCATTGGGTCTCACTATGTAGCCTTGCCTGGTCTGGAACTCACTATGTAGACCAGGCTGGCCTGGAACTCACAGAGATTTTCCTGCCTGTCTCCTGAGTGTAGGGATTAAAAGCCATACCAATATGCCAAGAACAAAGTGTCCTTTCATTACTACCTGTGGTGGTTTGAATGAGAATGACCCACATAGGCTCATATATTTGAATGTTTGTTTCCCAATTGGTGAACTGTTTCAAGAAGGATTGGGAGATGTAGCCTTGTTGGAGGTGTGTCCCTGGTGGTGGGTTTTGAAGTTTCAAAAGCCCATACCATTCCCAGTTAGTTAGTTCTCTGTTTCTGCCTCCTGCTTGTGGATTAGACGTAAACTCTCAGCTACCACTCCAGCACAATGCCTGCCTGCATGTTGCCATGCTCCCCACTATGATGGCCATGGACTCACTCAAAAAAACAGTAAGCAAGCCCCCACTTAATTGTCTTCTGTCATAAATTGCCTTGGTCATGGTGTGTCTTCACAGCAATGGAACAGTAACTAAGATACTCCCCATCCTTGTCTTTTTTGCGTATGCCTAATCTATGAAAGTGGTGGTTTTGATGAAATGCCCCCCATTAACCTTAGGTATTTGAATACTCAATCCCCAGTTGGTGACTGTTTGGGGAGGGTTAGAAGGTAAGGCCTTGCTGGAAGAACTATGTCACTAGGGGCTTACTTGGAAGTTTCGAAATACTCACAGTCGGTGTGCTCGCTCTGTCTCCAGCTTACAGATCTAGATGTGGGCTTTTAGCTGCTGCCTCAGCCACCTGCCTCCATGCTGTCACTCTGCCGTCATAACCTCTAACCCTCTGGAACCACAAGCCCAATTTAACTCTTGCCTTATAAGTTGCCCTGGTCGTGATGTTTTATCACAGCAATTGAAAAGTAACTAATAGAATGAACTTTACATTAAAAAGGTAATAAAGGTAAGCAAAATTGAATATTTCTGAGTCCTTACCCTTAATGCCAAGTCATTACTACCAAAAATTTATATCCTACATGACCTGACTGACAAATTGTCATGAATGAATTATGAATTCCTCTGGGTATGTCTGTGAGGGAATTTACTGAAAGGATTAGCTGAGAGGATAAGGTTCACTCTGAATGTGGGCAGTACCATCACCAGGGTTGGGATTCTAGACTAAATAAAAACAGAAAAAGAAAAAAAAAAGCCTGCTGAACACCTGAATTCCCTTCTTTGCTTCCTGATCCTCCCGAAAGTGAGCCAACAGCCTTATGCTTCTGCTGCCAGCAGCCGTGAGCCGCTTACAGCTCCATGCCTTCCCCACTCTGATGAACTGCTTTCTTCTGAGCTGTTAACCAGAATAATCCTTCCTCCGTTGATTTGCTTTTGTCAAATATTTTGTACAGCAACAAGAAAAGTAGCTAGTACATCACAAAGCCTAGAAGGCAGACTTGGGCGATTAAGATTAGCCACACCCATTAGGATATGAACAGATAAGGAATTCAAGGTTACAAGAAACATGGGTTCCCTGTAACCATCACCACTAATAATTGTTTGTCAGCGTCTAGTTAAAACTTGCCATAGAAGCTTTCTCATCTGTTGTTCATCCTTGACTGTTTGCAGTTCTCCCTCCCTCCCTCAAACATAATTGAAATCCACATGGAAATGGTTATTAGCTTCTAATTACCAATCTAATCTGTCAATGTGAGATGAGGAGGCAAATACACAATTTCTCCACAACTGGAAATAAGATTGCCTCTCTTTTGCTACTGTTGTAATTGTTTATTGTGGCCACTTGGGGGAGAAATGGGAAATTGTTGGAATTTTGTTTCTGTTCCGATTTTTGTTTGTTTGTTTGTTTTGTTTTGGTGTACATGTGTGTGTCCATGCGTGTGTGAGCACACCTTCCTGTACTTGCCAATCTTTTAAGAATATCTTTGACAAGATAACAATACTTTGTCTCTTTAACAATCAGAGAAAAGCAACAAAAAAAAAGAAAAAACTATCATAAATATAAGAAATTAAATTGAGTGAATGAGAGAGAGTATTTCCTTTTCCATACTTCCACTCTTGTCTTAGAAATAAAAGTCATGGGTAGGGCAGGGTAGCACATGTTTATAATCCCAGCACTCAAGGATCTGAGATCAAAGATTCATGTGTTAGAGGCTTAATTTGCCTACATATATCAAATTCTATACCAGCCTAGGTTTACAGTTAAATAGTATAATAATAATAATAATAATAATAATAATAATAATAATAATAATAATAACAACAACATAAAATTAGAAAGGAGTGAAGGAGTGAAAAGAGAGAGAAGAAAATATGAGGAAATGGGGTCTGAGGATGTGGGTGAAAGATAGGGCTCCTGCCAGAATGTCCAGGGTCTTAAGTTTGATACCCAGAACCATGATAGGTGGATAGATAGATAGATAGACAGACAGACAGACAGATAGGTGATAGATGAAAGAGAGAGAGAGAACAAAAAAGAGGAGCTGGTAATGTAGCTCAGTTTGTAGAGTGCTGCAAGAAGTCCGCAATTTGATCCCCAACAAAAAAATAAAACATGTGAGGTGGCACAAGCCTGAAATCCCGCACTCAAATGGAGGCAGGAGGACCATACACTCAAGGTTATCTTTGGCTACATTGTTAATTCTAGGCTAGCCTAGAATATATGAGACCCTATCTTTTAAAATATAGAAGAGGAGGAAAGATGGAGAAAAAGAAATAACAAAGTCACAACCCTCAGGGGACAATAGTCAATGTTAAAATTTCACTATAAATAATAATGCACATCATAACAAATGACCCATTATATGTAGTACATGTACATATATTATATATTAGATAGTTTGTTTACTGGTTTGTTTGTGTTTTTGAGACAGCATCTCATTATGTAATCCTGCCTGGCCTGGAAATTGCTGTGTAGACCAAGTTGGCCTTGAAGTTATAAAGATCCACCTTCTGAGTGCTAGGATGAAAGATATGCACCAGCACACCTTGCTATGGTATGTATTTCTATTAAATGCAAACTCATACATGCTATAAAACATATTTAATTCACATTTTATCTCAGTGTGTCCCTAATTTTTATTTATTACTTCTAAAACAATCAGCTACTACCTCAAATATTAAAAACCTGAAAAATAAAAGTTCTTTGACTGTATCTTAACATCACTCAGACTTGATTACCTTGTCTCTAGGTGAATAGGTTAACAAAGAAATGTTTTTAAGTGACCTATGTGTTCTGAGAGCAAAAAATGGCCCTAAATAAGCTGGTGAAAAGATGCCCAGACACTGGTAGGATATAGGGTGCTAAAATAATACCAGAACAAAAAATAGTGATTCCAGCTACTGAAGGCTGAAGCAGAAGGATCATAAGTTTGAATTCAGCTTGGGCTGCATAGACACCCTCTCAAAAAAATGAGAACTTTGATAACTTATGAGTAAGAAAGTTGAATTTCCTATCATTTTTCTTAGGAGCATGATTTGACTTTCCGTTGATATCAGAGTTGACAAATTTGGAGCTTAAGGTTAGAAGTGTAGCTCAGTGGTAGAGCACTTTGCATGTGAGAAGCCTGGATTTCAGCCCTAGATCTGGACAGAAATATTGCAGATCCTTGTTGTGGTGGGTAAAAAATAATTAGTTTATGTGAGGTTAATCTTCATTGTCAGCTGAATTGGATTACAAAATACATAGGAGATTTTGTAAAGTACACCTCTGTGAGTTCATTTCAGAGACAATTAGGGCTCTGACCTAATGAGTGGATTAATTCCTTGATGGATACATAATGTGGTGACATTAATGGAAAATGGTAAAAAGTAGGAAATGCAGCTGAATTAGAGGAAATAGGTCACTGGAGCCATGTCCTTTTGGGCTATTTCTTCCCCTCACTACTGTCTCTATGGCCCCTATTCTCTGCTTCCTAGATAGCATGATGTAGACTGCTCCACTATACCATCCTCACCCTCGTGGACTGTGGTGATTTTAATGAGAATGTCCTCCAACAGTCTCCAGCATTTGAATACTTGGTCCCTGGTTGATGGTGATATAAATGGGTAGATTTAGGAAGTGGGGTCTTATTAGAGGAAGTATTTCCCAGAAGGCGGGTTTTGAGGTTTCAAATCCTCATGCCATTCCAAGTTCACTCTCTCTATTTTGTGCTTCTGTTTCAAGATGTGAGCCTCAGCTTCCTGTTCCTGTCATGATATGCCTCTATTTTGCTGTCATGCCTCCACTCTAGTACCATGAGCCCAAATCAACTCTTTATTTGGACATATGGCCTTGCATGTGGTGTCTCATCACAGCAATAGAAAAGTAACTCATACACGGACTGAAACTGTAAGTAAAAATGAATCTTGCTCCTTTAAGTTGTCTAGATAAGATACTTTGTCAAACCAGCAGGAGTAGTAACTGATGGTGCATATGTTGTCTTATTCTAGAAGATGGAGTTCTTAAGGGCAGCCTCAGCATTCAATGGAGCTTTTTGTCATCCATCAAGTAAAAATAAACAGCCCAATTTTCATGAGTAAGAGTAAAATAAACTGTCTCCTTTTCATGGGGGCTAGTGATGTGGGCTGCTCTGACTGTTGTGTTAATCAACTTTTAAATCTTATTTTATGTCTAGAGTTCAGAGAGCACTGGAACTATTCATACCATAACCACACCCCCATCAAGATATAGAGTATTTCTACTGCTCTAAAATGTTACTTCAGGCTGGTGATGTGAGTCAGTGGTAGAATACTTGCCTAGAAAGTGCAGGATCCTGGATTCAAACCTCCATATTGCAAATTTCATTATCGCAAAATAAAGTTATTTTGTGTCTTATGGCAAAGCTCCCACCTTAAGAAGCTGCTGATCTGTGATTACCACTGTTGGTAACTTTGTCTTTCCTCAAATTTCAGTAAGTATATGCAACATATTCTCAACTTTCTTTCAGTCAGCACAAAGATTTTAAGGTTCATCCATCCTATTGTATATATCAATATTCATGCTTAAAAACATAAAAACAACAACAACAACGCTTTAGTGGGTATAGTGGTGCTACAAGGTAACTCCACTAGAGAATTCAGGAACACTCTTATAAGCCAAATGGAACCTATTTACTCTCACCATCAGGTGGCTGCACAGAGAACTTGCCCAAATCATGCAGCTGTTAGCCCTGCCATTCTTGACTTTTTATGCCCTCCTCTTCCTTATAGAGGAACGCTTGTGGCATAACATACACGAGGACACAAAGGACTGTGGTCTCCTACAGAACAAACAACTCATAAGATGCACATTTGGTTAGCTCATTAGTGCAAGCAAGACAGGTTGTCTGTGGAGGGCCTGTTACAGTGGTGCATAGCTGTTCACAAGGCCCTTTGTTTAATTCCCTACACAACCTTCCACATCTTTTTCAAAATAATAATTACATATCACAAAATAAGTAAACTGAAGTATATGCCAGAAAATACTATACAGGAGTGTAGTGGAACAAACTAGAAGGAGAGAGAAGTTGAGTTCCTGCTCTATTTTCCCGAAAGTCTAACTCCTGCTTTATTTTACTTTTGTTTGTATAGTGCTGGGGATAGAAACCAAGGCTTTGTGCATACTAGGTAACGTCAAACCCTCCATTTATTATTTTATGTTACTGACTAATTCATTTTTCTGTGTTTATAATATATGGTATTGGGGGCTGGAGAGATGGCTTAGTAGTTAAGAGCACGGTTGCTCTTCCAGAGGGACCCGGATTCAAGTTCCAGCATCCACATGGCAACTCACAACTGTCTGTAACTCCAATTCCAGGGGATCCAACACCCTCACAACCAGTACACATAAAATAAAATGAAATAAATTTCTAAAAAGAAAAAACAATATATGGTATTGATCAAAATACTCTTTTCCTATACAGATATCCATTTACTCCAGCACCATTTATTGAAGATTATCAACTGCCCATTGACTTGACTTTGTGTAAAAAGTCAACTAAAATGCTAAACATGAGATCATACACTTGTAATACCAGCACTTGGAAGACTGAGGCAAGAGAATTTTAAGTTCAAAGCTAAATTGTGATACATAACAAGAATGTATTAGAGAAGAGGAAAAGGAGGCGGAGGAGGAGGAGGAGGCGGAGGAGGAGGAGGAGGAGGAGGAGGAGGAGGAGGAAGTCATAGGATTTCCAAGAATAGTGGTACATTGCAGAAAAGGCTGGTGGGGGCCAAGATGCAGAGGGAACCAGCCTTTTCTGCAGATGGGTTCGAGGGACTCCACTCAGGAGGGGAATACGGGCGAAAAGGAAAAGTATCTCTCTTTATGGCAAATGAACACAGTAGTTTATTCTTTATGGGAGACAGACATGACAGGCTTACATGCTTTAAGAAATGACATGCGCAATTGCGCTTTAGAAATAAAAACGTAGAAGCGTTTTTAATAAGAAAATTTAACAGTGTACATGTCAAGGGGAAAAAGTGATAGGAGAGCACACTGCTAGAAATGGAGCCGAGAAAGAGAGTTGCTGCCTGCTGAGGACTTTAAGGGCCAGTCATCTCAGCAGGGGCCTTCCTGGTATGCAGGTGCGATCCAGGATGGGGCTGGGTCTAGGATGGAGCCGGCTCATTACTCCTGGCGGCCTGCAAACCTGCAAAACCTGAGGTGATTACAAAGAGCATTTGAAAGGAACATCTGAGCCACCAAGGGCTTGGAGGCTCTTGCTGGCTGAATTCAGCTCTTCTGGTGGGGATTCATTTTTTGGTGTGCTAATATTAAAGGCTATCTCTTCCTGGATCATTAACACCTGTCCAGGGGCAGTATGCCAGGGTTAAGGGAAAAGGGCCTGTAAAGTTGCCGCATGAAGCGGCTACATTCCTTTCCCAGCCACCAAGGCCAGCTCGGGCAGGTCATGTAGACATTCTCTTTAAAGATGAAGATTCAGCAAGGAAGGGGAGCAATACAGCTGATGGACTAATATTTCCCCAGCTAAAGAATCCGGATATCTGTCAGGCAGCCTCTATTTAGCATCAGAGATACTCATAGGCCTCAGCAGTACATACCTGTAATCCCAGAACCTGAGGAATGGAAGCAGAGGGATCTGAAGTTCAAGATTATCCTCAGTTACAAAGTGACTTCAAGGGTAATCTGGGACTATATGAGACTTTACCTCAAAACAAAACAAAACAAAACAAAACAGAGTTCTTATTGCTGAAAATGCACCCGCGCGCACGCATACACACACACACACACACACACACACACACACACTTTGCAGGACACAGAGAAATCAATCTTGAACTGAACAGAAAACAAACTCTCCTTTCTGGCTGGAGGGTGCTGTGCAGTTTTTTTGGGAAGAAAACATATCAGAATCAAAAGTTTTTGTTCTTCAAAGAATATCATTTAGAAAATGGAAAAAAAAACACACTGCTGAACAAAATAGTTTTAAATTGTATCTTAATAAGGAATTGTACCCAGAATCTAAGAACTCAAGATAAAAGGACAGGTGACAGACTGGAGAGATGGCTGCTCTTCCAGAGGACCCATATTCACTTCCCAGCACCCACATGGTAGCTCACAACCATCTGTTACTGCAGTTCCAGGGGATCATATGCTCTTTTCTGACCTTCATAGGCACTGCATGCATGTGGTACACATGCATACTATAGGCAAACACCCATGCACATAAAATACGGGCAAATGAATCTTTTCTAAAATATGGATAGGTATGATAGTTGGTCTGAGTTGTGAACTAGATTGGTTTAAGGTACACTTAGGTCTGCTGAGACCTATTTTTGTGTTTGTGGCAGTGTTCCCAAAGAAAGATTTCATGTAGGATAGTGAGTGAGAAGCCAGGTAGTGGTGGCCCATGCCTTTAATCCCAGAACTTGGGAAGCAGGGCCAGGAGGATCTCTGTGAGTTCGAGGCCAGCCTGGTCTACAGAGTGAGTTCCAGGACAGCCAGAGTTACAACAGAGAAACCTTGTCTCCAAAAAAAAAAAAAAAAAAGAAGGAAAGAAAAAAAGAAAGGAGTGTGAGAGTAAGGATAAAAGACCCACTCTAAATAGGGTGGGACTCTTAAGTGGGTAAACTTTCTGCATGAAGAAGGCATGTATAAGGAAGGCAGATGAGCCAGCAAGTTTATTTCTGTTCTGAGTGACTGTCTGTCTATATACACATGCAGCCAGCCAATTCCACATTCCAGTTGAAGTACCAGTGACTCACCTGGGAACTTCCAAGCTTTCAGCATTGAATTGAGACTGTGAAATCTACTGCCTGACTGGAGACCTGATCCGCTGCTTCTCCTGCATGCAGATGACCATTGTTGGACTACATATCCCATCTTATGCAAGCCAATCCAATAAACCCCCTTTTATAATATAGATATGTACTTTCTATCAGTTCTGTCCCTCTAGAGAACCCTGTCTAACACAACAAATAACCAAACTTAAAAGCAAATAATATAATTAAGTTGAAGGCCAGCATGGGTACATAGGAAAACCCTGTATCAAACAAAGCACACCCACAAAACACATATAATAATAATTATTATTATTATTATTATTATTATTATTATTATTTGGAAAAAAGCTGGTAATGCTAGATGCTAGACTCAGGAGATGAGGGCAAGAGAAACCGAGGATTCAAGGCTACCTTGGCTACATAGACAGTTTAAGGCCAGACCTGGCTACAAGAGATCCTGGCTCAAAAAACAAACAGCAGCAAAGAAAACTAAGCAACAAAAATACTATAGAATATCACTTTGTACTTGCTAAACAAACAAAAATTAGAAAGCAGGAACATGCTAAGTTGGGAAAGATGGGCCCTTTGAGCTCTCATAGAGGTAGGAGGGAAGATTTGAGCCACCATTCCAGAGAACTAACCAGAAGCAATTAGTTCAACTGATACAGAGCCCTATACCCCAGCTGTTTTGTTCCTGAGTCACTGTCGTAAAGAAACTCTTAGCCTGACAGAGTGGCACAGGACTGTGATGTTCGCACTTGACAAGGGCATGCAGGAGGATGTTGAGTTTGTTTGTGGCCCTCTTGAGCTAGAAAGTGACACTGAAAATCTTTACAAGAAAAATTCCTCTTACGGACTCAAATATAGACATGTTTACTATAGTGCAGTTTGTGGTGGTGAGCAACCAGGTGTCAGAAAGTAGATACACATCATGGATTACCATACAGCAGAAAGAAATAGTGGGCCAAATATAAACAGAACTTTCAAACACAGCCCCGTTGGAAGAATGAGAAGCATAATGCAATGCCATTTTTATGTCCTGAAATTCACAGAGACATTTTGAAAGAATACCTATAAAAGATGCATCAGGCACAGTAGCACACACCTGTAATCTCAGTTACCCTGGAGGCTAAGTCAAGATTGAGTTTGATGCCTGCTTGGGCTACATAGTGAGATCCTGTCTCATAAAAATAAAAGGCTTTCGGATAAGTAATAAAAGTAAGTGAAATGGCTAGCTTCAGTTAGAAGCTGGACTATTAAAAGAAAAACATCTAAAACTTATGTTCTAAAAGGAACTAGCACTATCAAACTTGATAGTAGCATAATGTATTTTTTAAGATGGCATTTTTAATATTTTGAGATTTATTTACTTTTATTTTATGTGTATGGGTGTTTTGCCTGCACAATGTATGTCTGTGAACCCCTGTATTCATGGAAGTCGGATCCTCTGGAACTGAGGTTACAGGCAGTTGTGAACTGCCATGTGGGTGCCGGGAATCAAAGCCAAGTCCTATGGAAAAAGAAGCTAGTACTCTTAATCACTGAGCCATCTCTGCAGCCTAAGGTTTTATTTGTAAATTATGTATGTCTGTGTTTTGTAAGAATATGATTTGTACACATGAACGCAAAGTCAATGTAGCCCAGAAGAGGATGGTGGGTCCCCTGGAGCTGAAGTTACAGGCAGTGGTAAGCCACCTGATGTGGATGCTGGAAACTGAGCTCTGGTCCTCTGCCAGAGCAGTATATGTTCCTAATTGCTGAGCCACCTGTTCAGCCCCCATGCCTTTTTTTAAGTGGTTTATGTGTACCTTCTCTTATCTTTTAAAAAAAAGAACTATTAATATTTGTAATCCTCAGTAATATACTAGTAAATCTTGAACTACAATCCATCTGTCTTCTGCCTGTATATTTTGGAACTCAGATGTTAGAACAATGTTTATAATGACAGGGGATGTAGCTCATTGGTAGAGCACTTGCCTGGTATGTAAACAAGACCCTGGGTTTAGTTCCCAAAAGAAATGAAAAAAAGGAAGGAAAGCAAAGCAAGGAAAGATGCAAAAAAGGCAGTAAATGAAGGAGGGTGAGAGGCCAAGTATGGTGGTGTATGCCTGTAATCCTGGCACAGGGAGCTGACGCAGAAAGCTTGCAGGTTAAAGACTACCCTGGGCTTCATAGGGAGTTCCAGATAAGCCTGGACCACAAAACAAGACACTGTTTAGAAAAGGGGGGAGAAAAGAGGGAAGGAGAAAAGAAAAAAGAAAAGAAGTTGTTTTATAAGAAAGTTTATTTAATACTGGCCTAAATAACTGAGGGAATTTGTTCTTAAAGAGCAGAAAACATTGTGAATTTTCCAGGTCAACTTATATTTGTGGTCTATGTCATCGCCACATCTCTACTAAGTCTAAGCTCCACTTACCTGACTTATCCCTTGAGTGATTATTTTGAATATGGTCTACCAAATACAATATTCAAAATAAGAAATAATATGATTTCTGGGATGTCAAAATGGCTCAACAGATACAAGTACTTGTTTCACAAGCCTGAGATCCATGATTCTAATCCTCAGAACCCAAGGTGGAAGGAGAGAAGACATTCCCAAAAATGTTCCTCTTTTTCCTCTGACCCGCCCCCTCCACACTAAATAATTTTTATTTTTTAAAAAAGAATGCATTTTAGTTTTTAGATCAGAAGATTAAAGAAAATTCCTCCCTTCATGAATATTTTGCCACTTTAAGTAATAGGTTCAAACAATAACACCTAAAACAAGGTGCGTGGACAGGTGCTTAGGTGCTCAGTGGTCAGTTGAGGACCTACCTTCTGCTGTTGGTTGTACATTTTAAGATAGACTACATTTGGAAGTCTCACTGATACTCAGTTTAACACTAGCAGGCTGTTTTAGTCACTGTTCTGTCGCTGTGAAGAAACACCACGACCAAGGCAACTTACAAAATTAATTGAGGGTTTGCTTTCAGTTTCAGAAGGTCAGAGTTCATGATCATCATGACAGGGAGCATGGCAGCAGGCAGGAAGGCAAGCATGGTGCTGGACCAGTAGCTAAGAGTTTACATCCTGATCTACAAGCACAAGTCAGAGGGAGAGAAAGAGAGAGAAGAGGAAGAGAGAGAGAGAGAGAGAGAGAGAGGGAGATATTAGGCTGGGTCTGATGTGAGCTTTTGAAACCTCAAAGCCCATCCCCAGTGACACACCTTCTCCAACGAGGCTGCTCTCCCTGATCTTTCCCAAACCAGTTCCAACAACTAGGGGCTTAATGTTCAAATACATGAGCCTACAGAGGCCATTTTCATTCAAACCAGCACACAGGCACTGAAAAATACTGTCTTTTAGATTCAGTTTCTCATTCTTCTATGAAAAATGTATGTTTAGTGCTTGCTACACAAAGGAGAGCTAGAGAAAGAAGTCAGTGGAGTTTAAGCTGTGAGTACATTTTATGAGTATATACTTTGCCTACAGCATAGAAAGGATAAACGTATAATGTCACTGAGGTTTTCGATCAGGAAATGTTTTAAAGTGAATGCATTTCTTATAAATCCTAGACTTTTCAGTAACTCTTTGCCAACCTCCTTTTTTCATCCCAAGAGTATCTCTTGTATCCTCCTGCAAAACACAAAATAGAGGATATTTTGAGGACCACATCCCCAAGGTAACATCTTACATGATTGGGCCTCAAAGAGGGTTAGGGTTTTTAATTATTTACAGAAGAAAATGTATGGTTAATTTGGGGGAAAAAGAGAAGGCAGGGTCTCCTAAGGCCACATCAGTGTTCCCTACTCTCCAATGTTTGCTGAATGTGGGGATGCTGCTGCCAGGACTCTGATGTGATTAGCAAAGGGAATAGTAAGCCATGGTCTGCTGCATGGTGCTTCTGACTTTAATACTGGCATTTTTATACCTTGACAGCCCAATAAATATGTAAGAAGAGAGTGGCACTAGTGTGTCCCCAGATACAGCTTCCAATGGGTTAACATAATGAGGCAGTATAAATTCACAGTTGGTCGATCTGCTCGGATTTCTAAACGCCCCACTTTACTGTGTAAAAATTTCCTACAGGAGATTTCAGAATCAATAATTCCCCATCAGTGGCTTTGAGGAAGCAAAAGAAACCCTACCCTGTTGCCTGCTGGGTCTCTGAGGGAAGGCCAGAGTCATGATCGGGCTCCAACCCATCTCCTTATCTCTACAGCAGCCATAATTAAGGATAAGCCATAATCTGCCTTTAAAATGTCCTCCACGTTCTGTGCCTTCCTTGCACAGCAGTAACTATTTTTAAAAAAATCAAATCATCAAGAGCTCAGATTGGGTTTTTATCCTGCCCTCCTATTTCTGATATCAAATGTGTAAATCCTTCAGCCCTGCTGTCTGATTCTGAAGAGCCTGTTCGAGGGCTTTTTAATAATTTAGTGGTTTGAGGGATTTGAACATTCATTCTCCCTTGGGCACCTGCTGATAACCCAAAGCACAAACTCTGTACTCTTATCTCAGTTTTGATGCAGAGCGTGGAATTCTGAAGACACAGCAAATGAGATGTGACTGAAGACCTGTGAACCTGTCTAGCTTGCCTGCCTCTCAACAGGACAAGGTCCTTGTCATCTCAGCTGATTAAACACTGGCTGCAACAAGTAGCTCAGAGCAGGTACAGACAGCCCATTTACCACTTGCCAAGGTACATAGCTTTTCATTTAAACATTTTCAATTAAGTGCTCAGACAGGCTAGTTAGGAGAACCGTAGGAGAACTGGACCTAATCTCACCAAAAGCAATACAAGAAAATAATTGTGTGGGCAGAAATGGCCAAATTTGATTGTGGTGACCTGAAATCATTACTGGTCACTCTGTACTCTCAGCCTTGGCAGGTAGAGAGCACCGTTCTTTTCCCACCATATGGCAAAACGCCCATTAGCTCTTTTTAACAAAGCTGCCTTTTACTTTTTTCTCATTACTGATGAGAAAGAGGTTGGCATATTTAAATATGCATGCCCGCATAGGTACATAGGCTTATATGTATGCGTATGCACGAGTAGACTTAGTCAACATTTATTGAATGCAGAACACTCTGTGGCAGGAAGTACCAGGGGAAATTAAAAAAAAAAACTAATTTCTGCCCACATGATAGTTACAGTCTAATGGACAATTTGTGATGCACAGAATGATGAGCAAAAAATTAATTACTCTGGAGACAGCAGCTTCTCTTTTGTAACATTTTTTTCCTACCAAGTGCAAAAGTAATGCATATTTCTTGTAAAAACTTTAGAAAATAATCACCTGTAATGCCAGTGCCCAGAAATATATATTAACATTTAAAGATATATCCTGCAGACATATCTTTCTGATGCTTATGAAATTGTATTTAAAACAATTGGAACCCAGCAGAGTGGTGCACATCTGTAATCTGAGCGCTCAGGAAGTGGAGGCAGGAATGTAGGACTTCAAGTCTATCCTCAACTATATAATGAATTTGAGGCCAGCCATGGCTACATGACACCTTATCTCAAAAATAACCCAAATGACACATGTGTTTAATATCAGCATTTAGGAGATAGAGCAGGCAGATCTCTGTGAGTTGGAGGCCTGCCAAGTCTCCAGAGTAAAGTTCTAGGTTAGCCAGGGCTACACAGGAAGGCTCTGTCTCAAAACCCGGAGAGATGGCTCAGCAGTTAAGAGCACTGACTGTTTATCCAGAGGACCCAGGTTTAATTCCCAGCATCCACATGGTAGCTCACAACCATCTGTGTAATGCCAGTTCTGGGGGATCTGACACCTTCTTTTGGCCAGGCATATACAGACATATGCAGACAAAACACCCATATACATAAAATAAATAGATTAAAATTTAAAAAAAAACATACAAAACCAAAGCAAATTGGAACTGTATTGTGTATATAATTTTAAAAATTATTTTCTCAGAGCCAATTCACTGAGCTGCTGGACTGTCAGACACTCCATACACCCTTAGACCTCAGACCACATGGGCCCGAGATAGAGACACTCAGAGCCAGTCTGTTCCTCCCTACTTGCTCACCTATCAGCCATCACATTGACCACCCCAATCTGGGACAGCTTGAAGTCCAAACCCAGAATTTGAACCAGAACTTCATGTAGGAATTCTCAGAGCCAGTTCGCTAATCCACCAGACTGTCAAATATCCATCTACTGTTTGTTGCCAAGTTTTGTGGAGCTGGACCCAGAACACTAGTTAGAGATTTCCAGAGACAGGGTCCCGTTCATCCCCTCATCTATCAGGCACACCACCTACTATACAGATCTAAGACTACTTGGAATCTGAACCAGAGTCCAAACCATAACCTTAGTAGGAACTCACAGAGCCAGTATATTCCTTCCTCATGAATGTCAACCACCCTACCCATCACACTTTGCTAGGACCTCTTGGAGTACAAAATCTGGGTCTGAATCTGAATTGCAGGAAGGAACTCCCAGAATTAGCCCACCATTCTGCCTAACTCTTGGGAACTCACTGCACTGCTGAGCTCTAGGACTATGTGGGGCCTGACACAGAACCTCAGTTAGAGATATCCAAAGGCAGTATCCTTCCCACCCACCTGCTGAACTATCAGCCACTCTACTTACTACTTTGATCTGAGACCACTTGGATACTGAACCCAGAACCTCAAAGTAGTGCCAAGACTTAGAACCAAGTATCATTAAGCTGGTCCATAAGCTAACAAGTTGGAGTAACAACAAAATTGTAAACACTAATTCAACAGAGGCCAAAGTAAATATTCATACAAAGAAGCACTATAAATATCCTAACTCCAGATGCCTAGATCTTACACACACAGACACACACAGACACACACAAACACACACACACAATGAATGTGATAGCTTAAATAAGAATGCCCCCACAGACTCATAAATTGAATGCTTGGTTCTAATTGATGGAACTGTGTGTGAAGGATTAAGAGGCATGGCCTTGTTAGAGGAGGTATATCAATGGGCGTGAGCATTGAGATTTTTTAATAAAACACTTTTTTAAAAATGTTGAGACAGAGTTTCTCTGGTAGACCTGGCTATTTTAGAACTTGTTCTGTAAACCAGGTTGGCCTCAAACTCAGAGATACACCTGCTTCTGCCTCTCAAGTGCTGAGATTAAAGGTGTGCGCCATCACTGCCCAGCCACTTCTTTTTTCAGTGGAGACTCCGAAAGCTAGAAATAGCCTAGAATGGTGTTCTACAAGTTCTGAAAGATCTCAGATAACACTCCAGACTACTATGTCCAGAAAAACTATCTAAAATGCCACAGATGTCACCCTAGACTATGATATCTAGCAAGACTATCAGTCATAATTGAAGGAAAAAGAACATATTTCATGATAAAAACACATTTAAGGAGTTTATGTCCACTAATCCAGCTCTACAGGAAATAATAGAAGGAATGTTTTAGTCTGAAGATATTAATCACATTCAAGTGGATACAAGAAATAAATAATTCCAGAACAATTAATCAAAAGAGACCAATAACAACAGCAACAACACATCAAAATAACAGGAATTAGTAAACACTCTTCAATAATAACTCACAATATTAAAGGTCTCAATTTCCCCAATAAAAGAACAGAGATTAACATACTAGATTATAAAACTGGATTCATCTATCCAGTTTGAAGGAACACACCTCAGCGTCAAGGACAGACCATCTTAGGGTAAAAGGATGGAAAAAGTTATTCCAAGCAAATGGAACTAACAGATTTTCAGACATAGTTATTCTGATATCTTACAAAATAGACACCAAGCCAAAACTAGTTAGAAGTGATAGGGAAGGATACTACATATTCACTAAAGGAAAAATTCACCAAGAGGTTATCACAATTCTAAATATTTATGCACCAAACACAGGGGCACCCAATTTCATAAAAGAAACACTATTATATCTGAAATCATATATTGATAGCACAGTGATATTGGATGACTTTTATACTCCACTCTCCAGAATAGACATCCAGAATAAAATTAGAGAATCTCTGAAGCTAAATAATATCATAAATCAAATGTGCCTAACAAACATCTACAGAACATTCCACCAAACATTAAAACATACACTTTCTTAGAAGCCCATGCAACATTGTCCAAAATTGATCACATTTGAACACAAAGCAAGTTTCAACAAATATGGGAAAATTGAAATAGCACCCTGCATCCTATCTAACCACAAAGGAATACAGCTGGCTTATCAATAACAACAGAAACAGCAGAATAAAATCAAATGAAAATGAAATTACAATACACCAAAATCTATGGGACACAATGAAGACAATCCTAATAGGAAAATTCATAACACTAAGTGCTTATTCAAAAAGCAAACAAACAAAAACTGGAGTGGTAGGTCTGAAGAGATGGTTAAGTGGTTAAGAGCACTGAATGTTTTTCCAGAGGACCCAGGTTCAATTCCCAATACCCCTAGCAGAAACAGAAAGATCCTAGGTTTCACTTGACAGCTAATCTAGCCTAATTGATAAGCTTCAAACCAAAGGATCAAAGGATGTACATGGTGTTCCTGACAATGACATCTGAGATGGTCTTGTTGGCTCCACACGCATGTGAGACATACATACTCACACATACACACACACACATTTAAAAAATAGAATGTAGTGCAGATGGGATGGTTCAGGGGTTAAAGGCATTTGCCACCAAGCCAGAAGGTTGAGGCAAAAAGACCATGAATTTGAGGTCAACCTGGCCTACATAGTGAGACCCAGAACTCACTCCTAAAAACAACTAACTAATTAAAAGGCAACAGTGTACTTTGCAGTGTACTAGCTTCTCAGTCTGGCTTCTCAGATACTCCAGTACTAAAAGGCACAGTTTCTTTGCTTTTCCTTTTTCTTTCTTTCTTTCTTTCTTTCTTTTTTTTTTTTTTTTTGAGATAGAAACTGGCTCTGTGTCTTATGCTGGCCTCAAGTTGGAGATTCTTTTATTTCAATCCCCAAATACTGGGATTATAACAATGAGTGCTTGCTTGCTTGCTTTGCAGTGCTGGATATTGAACCCAGGGCCTTGAATATGTTAGAGGAAGCATTCCACCACCAAGCCACAGCCAAAGCCCTTCAATTTTTAAATCATGTTTGAGAAGATATATTTCCAGCTAGGGGTATAGCTTAGTGGTAGAAGATTGTTTAATATACGTAAGGCCCAGAATATAAAATTTTTTTAGAAAAAAATTACCATCCTTTTAAAATTCACTGGTGTGAGTTTTGGGTGTTCTTGCCATCTATAAGGTGTACTTCTACCATGTTGATGTGAGAAAGAATAAAAATATTGTATGATTTACTTGACACCTGATCTTGGAGCCAAGAGATACATTTAAAAGTCTCAATCTAAAGCCTGGCAGTGGTGGACCACACCTTTAATCCCAGCACTCAGGAGGCAGAGGCAGGTGGATCTCTGTGAGTTTGAGGCCAGCCTGGTCTACAGAGTGAGTTCCAGGACAGCCAGAGTTACAACAGAGAAGCCCTGTCTCAAACAACAACAACAACAACAAAAAGACTCACTCTAGCACCACAATTTACTAGTCATGTGACAGCAAGTAGATTTTGATTTGCGTGCTGTTTCTTGCTGCTTTGGCCTTCATTGCCCTCACTTATAATGCTCATAACATCTTTCAAGTATTGGGATGAGAACTAGATAAGACGATTTATCTGTTTCTGTTACATGATATAGACACAGTAAATGACAGCTAATATCATTTCAACCAAAGGTGGCCTTCTTCGTGCTTTTCTGTAAATACCCACGATCTGAATCATTGTTGGGGGCAGAAGCAGTATTTAAAATGAAAATTCCTAAAATGGGATGGCGGTGGCCACCTGAAATCCCAGCCTTCAGGAAGCAGAGAGAAGAGAATTAGAAGCTGCATATTTGAAGCCAGCCTGGTCTACAATAGCAAGTTCCAGGCCAGGAAGGATTGCATAGAGACCCTAACTGAGAAAAACAAAACAGAGCAAAATGAAACTCTCCAAGTAATTTAAATAAATAAACATAAAATTTAAAACCGGAAAATTCTCAAATTCTTGCCTAAAACATCTGAATGAGAATCTCAAGGTGAGGCTGGAGTCTGTTATTCTAAACAAGTGTTCTTTCTGTCGTGGGATTTTCCCTTCGAGTTCAATTGGGAGGGGAATATCTTTGGGAGCTGGCATTTTCTGGTCAAAGTGCTGAGAAGGAAGGGCCTTCCTTCTCTGAAGAGACTTGGAAGACAGAGGAGTGAGTTGTTTGTTTGTTTCTTTTTGTTTTTCAAGACAGGGTCTCTCTATTGTAATCTTGGCTCACTCTAGACCAAACTCACAGGGATCCGCCTGCCTCTGCCTCCTGAGTCTGGGAGTAATGGCACGAGCCACCACTGCCCAGCGATTTTTTTTTTAATGTGGTTCCCCAGAAAAAGCAGCTGTGCATATGGGGTGCATGAAGGACAGCATGTGTGAACATGTAAAGGCCTGGCAGCTGACCTCTATGAAAAGTGGAGTTGAGATGGTTAGTTTTTTTGCCAACTGAGAAGACTAATGTTAGAAGCAAGGATGTCAGAGATGATAGTCCACAATTAACTGGATCCAGCTTTAAGCATTTTATTATTCACAGATAAAATATTTTAAACAAAAGAGAATTTTTAATTAAAATGAGTTACTAATCAGAGACAGAAAGTATGTGTCTCTGTCTTCTCTCTATGACCCTGTTCTTAATTTGTTACAGAAAGGTAACATTCTAGATGCTCTGGAATGAGTTGCAAGTGTTCTATGCCTTTTTGAATGAGTCTGAATTTTTCTGTTTGGATACTGAAGGCATATCTTACTGCTTTTCTAAGGCAGGTTGCCTTTAAATTCTCAGACAGCACAGAATGTAAAGAAAACCCTGTCACTGCTGCATGAACAGCTGGCGGGGTTGGGGGCGGTGTATGACTACAGAGTCTACTCTGAATTCCTCTAATATTAATGCAATTAGCCAGAACTCATTTTATTCCTAGTATGCCAAGGATTTGCAATAATGCTTCATATTCTAGAATTTATTTTCCTGAGGGTAACAACTCCAGTTAATTAAGTTAAGGGGGATTGTGAGAGAAACAATATGCACCACAATGAACTTTGCAGAGTATAATAGTTCTGAAGGATCTAAGAGTTTTCAATAACAATGCAGTATAAACAGGATGTTTAACAGGCACGCGCCGCTAGTCCCAGCTAAAATGGGTCATTGTGCTGTTAGAAGTAAAGAGGATTGTAGTCTTTGCCTCGGATGAGGCAACACACAAGATGCTATTTCTACAGCTTTGGGGACTTGAAATACCCACTCCAGGTTTTCTGTGCTCTCGGCGCTTCACTCTCTAATCTTTCCTTTGTGCTGTTTTATTGGAGTGTATTAATTGAACAAAATAATGGGTCTCATTTTGACCTTTTCTTGTTTCATCACTGTGACATTTGCATACATGCATGTAAGTTACTTTCATCATATTAATGCGTTCTGTGCCCTCAATCAAATCACACATGTGCATGGGCTGTCAATAGAATGGACTTAACATCTTTACAAAGTGATGAAACTACATCCTCTCAGGATGTTCCTCCCACTCTGCGAACTTGCTCAGGACAGGGATTGTAACTTTTGTATCCATAGCCCCAGGGCCTAACACAGAGCATTGACTGACAGTATTTATTGAATGAATGGTTTAATCAAAGGAATACATGAATGAATAAGAGGCGCAGGGATGTAGCTCCGTGGTAAAGCTCTTGCTTAGTGTTCATAAGACCTTAGATGTCCTCAGTTTGATCTCCAACTCCAAAATAAATGGATTAATACTTAATTGACTTGTTAAATAAAACATAAGGTAATATTTACCTTTGTATCTTTAGCCATTTCCTCGGAATAAACTGAAAAGAGCGTTTAGAATTCACTCATAACTTTTATCATGAATCAAAAAAGGAGCAAACTAGTAAAACGGAAGCACTAAAAAGTAGATAACGGTTTCTGGTTAAAATATTTTGGACAGTGGTTTTTTTTTTTCATTTACTCATTTATTTAAATAGTTACAAAATTTCTTTCGAGTCAGATCTTCAAGGCATCGAGAAAATAGAAGCAAACAAAAGAGGCAGTATTTCTCCTCATGAAATAGACCTTCTTATTGAGGACCTGCTGTCTTCAAACGAAAAACAAGTACATGTTATGCCAAGTGAAGATGAGGTGACAGGGAGAGTAAAGCTCTCTGCTGTGATCTTACCTGCTCTGAGATCTGACCAAAGGAAGGAGTCAAAAGAGCACTGGTAGAGACAGAGGTCCATAGGCGTTCTGTGCTTGGAGTGGCAAGGTGAAATCTCCTGTACCCACTGGTGGCATCAAAGAGGTCCATGATTCCTACTCAAAAGATTCTTAAAAGACATTAGAAGCAGTCCCTAGATTAAGTAAATATTCTGTGGTTATCTTTCCCACACAACCCTTGGAATGTCTTAAAGATAACACTTACTTTTAAAACAGTGCGATTATTATTCCAGAGAAAAACTAAGTTTCAGACACACAGCAGCTGTAAATGTTACCCCTTAGCTTGAATATTAATTTTTGAAAAGCAAAACCAAAATCCAACACATAGCATCCAAAAAGAGCTTAAAAAATTTTGAATCAGATAATACTTCTCTCCCTTTTAAAACCTAACGATTTTCATTGCTCTAAGGATAGATCTAAACTCTGCAATAAGAACTACATGCTAACTTGTTGATTCATTTAAAAATATAGTTGGGCTCTGGAGACCAGTTGTGAGGGGTGGAGCCAAGCTTCAGTTCCCATGGTGTTTACTCTCCACGGGAGGGTGCTGGCCAGTAGGAAAACTGACAAATTATAAACATATAAATAAAATCAATAAACAAACAAATGGACCAGATTGATTCTGATGTGTGAGATCTGTGAAGAAAATAAAATAGAATCTTTACTGGAGAAAAACCATCTAGTCTTTCAAAACCTTAGCCTCCATTTTTCTCACCCCAGGAGATTTAAATAAGGCTGTTTCCTCTCTCAGGGTTCCTCCCTCATCTTCCTGAACCATCTTTCTGTTTTCAGATCTCAGGTATAAATTGGCAGAGTCTCTTGCTACTTACATTGATACTCTTCTTTCTCTCCTTTGTAATGTTCTTTACAGTAATATTGGTTCAATGCCTGTCTACTGCAAACCAGAGTCTTGTGATGATAGCTACTGATAGGTCTGTATAGCGATCATCAGATCATTGAAATGAACATAAGGAATTTTCTCCTAAGGGCCACTTAAGTAAGAAGAGGCTTTAAAAATCATTTCAGTGTGACATGGGAAATACAAGTAGGCTAAACAGAAACTAAGTATTCAGTGTTTTGGATGGTTCTAGACTGTACTCAGTAGCATCATGGGCTGCATTTAGAGTTTGGAAATGAAGTGAATAATTACCTGCAGCAGCTTTATGGTTATGAAAGAGCACAGGAAAACGGGTAGATAATGCAAAGTGTTTACTTGACCATAGAAAGGATAAATGGATAGGAACTCTCTCTTTTTATATTCAGGCAGAATTTTGTTTCTGAATGAAAATGGATCACCCCTTTCTAGAACCTATTAACACATGTATATTGTAAAATGTCCAAGAAAACACAGAAAAAGATAAAGAAGATATTAAATGGGTAATAATGATCACACTTTACTTGCATGTGTGCCCATTTAGATTTTTTCTTGGGGCTGGGTATTTAGGTCAGTGGTAGAGTGCTTGCTAAGGCCTGTGCCTCATACTGGGAGAAAAAAATAGAAAAATCACACACACACACACACACACACACACACACACACACACACACACACACACAAACCAAAAATAAAAACAAACCCAAAATGTATCTAGCCCAGGTTGGTCTAGAACGCACTATGTAGCCCAGACAGGCCTGCTTTCTCCTCCTAGGTGCTGACATAACAGGCAAACACGGTCACACCCAGCTACACTGAGACTCTTGACACACATTACCAAATTGTCTTTTAAAAGTTAAATGAATTTTGAGCAGGGAGTAGTAGTCTAGGCCTGAGATGCCAGTACTTGGGAAGTAGAAGCCTGATTGTAGATTCAAGGCCAGTCTAAGGTCTCATAGAAAGACTGTTCATTTTAAAAGTAGCAATAATACCTACTAGCACCATGTTGATTTTTTTTTTTATAAAACAGTGGAGTGGACAAAATAAGGAAGTTTATTACTCCCTTTATTTTTTGGAGACAAGTCTCACACTTCAGTTCAGGCTAGCCTGGAATTCACTATGTAGCCCAGGATAGCCCCCAACTCTCAGCAATCCTCCTATCTCAGCCTCCTCAGTTCTGGGATTTTTATTGTGTTCTTAAATGGTGAGACAGTTTATTTATTAAGTGTTTTACAGAAAACTAACCAGGTAAGGGCATCGGAGAAGTTGTTAGGTTAAATAAGGGCGGTCACAAGAGGTTTCTCTGCGAAGTGAGTGAGGCCTAGATGCAAAAATATTCCAGCCTATTTTAAAATAGTTGAGCTGGGAATAAGTTATTACCATTGCAAAAACAGAAAAGAAAAAAAAAAAGCAAGTCTACATGTCCTGTTATCAGAAGACAGAAAAATGGGGGTGAGAACAGAGACATCCTTAAAAAACTGGGTTAAGGTACCTTTCCCCTTTTAACCGGACAGAGACAGCCTTAAAAAACTGGGTTAAGGGTCCTTTCCCCTTTAACAGGACAATGGGAACTGGAGGTAGTGCATTCCCTTCATACCTTCCTTCAGGCTTCCCTAACCGCCCTTTTAGAATTCCCCTGGTATCCGATTTTCCCATCCATTTGGAATCACCGCCCCTTTCAAAGCACGAGTTAGAGCCTCTGGAGTCCGTCCTCGCCACTTTTTAACATTGCAAATTGCAATTCTGTCCGTACAATGTTTCCCCACCCCTTCCTCACTTTTTAATCTCCAAAATTTAGCAACAAAGATTATATTTTAAACAATCGTTCACTCTAAATTACCAAATGCTGTAAGAACTGAGAATTTCTAGCCATTTCAACTTATTTTTGGTTCAACTTCCTCACCATTTACAGCTGTGCTTGGTCTACAGTTAGCAATCAATAAATGCATGTTAAATAAAAGGTTGGCTGCAGTCTACACAGGTCTGGACTGTGCGGATCCAAAACCAGTTACTGATACTGCATTTTGTTCTCTGAAAAAAGGCTTCAAGTGGCCGGACTGTGACGTCCTTCAGCTTTCAAAATGGGAAAGCGAAGGTTCCCACAATTCTCTGAACGCGAATTTCTCGCCACAATTCAAAATGGCGAAGGAGGGTGGGGCCTGTCACATGGTGGGCGTCACAGCAGCATTTTTTTCCCTACCCGCCGCCCGCCTCGTCAGGGTGTCTACCGTCCCCTCCTCTGCCCGCTAAGCCTTTTCTAGGAATCGACTGGGATTGGCTGGCTGGGTGTCTGGGACTGGGATCGTGAAGCCGGGAAGCGGCACCATCACTTCCTGTTGTGGGCAGTCGTTTCCTGTCACTGCTAGGTAACAATGGGAAGGTAATGGCTGCTTGAGCTGCGACTCCGGAGCGGGCGCTGGGCTAGAGACTGGTCTGTATCGGGAGTTCCAAGGCGTGCTAGAGCAGCGGAGGAGGCGGCGGCGCAGCGGAGCCCCGGTGACGGCGGCGGAGCCCAGGGAGTCCACTCCTGGCCGAAACACCTCGTAAGTGAAGGCACGGGCACCGTGAGACACGGGATGTCGGGCTGGAGACAGGCAGCGGCGTCGGGGCTCTCAAAATGGCCCAAGGGGTCGGCCGCGGCCGAGACACCCAGCAAGGCCTCCCGAGCGGGACTCGTGGCTGCAGGGGGCTCCGTGGCGTAGTCGCCGCTGCCATTTTAGTTGGGTGGTTTGTGTCGGCCGCCTCACTGAAGAAGGGGAAGGTGGTAGGTAGGACTTCCTCACCGTGGCCCAAGAGCCGCGGCCTGGCCCTGAGAGAATGCTGGGGAGGCGATCCTGGACTTTGGGCCTCGGGCGTGAGAAATCTAGTCTCCAGTTCTTCTTAGTCAGAGTTTCCCCTCGTCGTCCCGCGTTGCGTTATCGGGCTAGGTTTGAGGAAGTGGGGTGGAGGTGCTCTAAGTCAGATGTTGGAACTCTTGGGCCTTCAGATTTTCCCAGGGTTTGCAAATCCCCATTTTGAAACCCTTCTGTAGGGCATTAGGAATTAGGTGTTTTTTTGAGGTTACGATGACAAGCCTTCCCTGAGGAATTGGGCGCAAGTGGGGCTTGCTTTCTTGCTCATTTAGCCCTGCTGTATCCTTGGCCTGATACTACCAGAAAGATTCCCCCCCTCACCCCCCACTCCTCAAAAAAAAAAAAAAGCAAAAAACGGAGGGAAAAGACGTTGTGGGTTGTTTTCCCAGGGTAAGTGTGGGAATTGGGCCAGATTATTTTCAAGTTAATTTCCGTGTGATCTGCCAACAATCCTACCCCTCCCCCACTCAAAAACCCTAAGGGTCTCTGCGGGCGGTACCTGCCACGTACGCCATAGCTTCGTAACTAGTATTAACCGTTGGGCTTCTGCTTCCTGAATACTCAGTCCCTTTTCCCCTTAGGCTGATTAATTTCAAGATGGAGGAGACAGCCACGTTCTTCCCTGGACAGTTTCACTGTACTTACTCCACAGGTTAGCCTAGCAGTCTGAGGCCTAGCAGACTAGTTATTTAGATCATTATTTTATTTTGGAGGCAGAAGGATTTATATCAGATTCTCATGTACACTAGCAGGCCCCACATTTTTATTTTGCTAGAAATAAGTTACTTACATTTCCTGAATTATAATTAACCACGATACATTTAGATAGTTAAAGACAAAAAATAACAAATGTAGTGCTATTCAGTTCTTAGATTCTTTATAATTACAAAGTTACTCATCTTCCAAATCAGATCAGAGTCATCTCGAAAGGAGTCAGGCACAATTACAGGCCAGCCTTTTCCTCAAATCAGTTTTCGAAATACAGGTTAAGTGTCTACAAAGACCAACCCAAACACCCTTTAAAGTAACTGTTTTACGGCAGTTCCTCTTACTGAAAAAAGGCTGCAAACATTCTTTAGCCTAAGATGTCCTGATGATTTTTTTTACTTTAGTTTTTTGCATTAGGCTAGTGTAGTGTACCAAACAAGTCCTTGAAAGTGACTCTTAGAATCTGAAAATAATTATTAGTCTGATAAGAGAAGACCTATTTTAAGCAAACTAATATTAAAAGGTAGATTGTCTCTTGGCCTTTAAAGGAAATCTTTTATCTAATTCCTGATTCCCTCTGACCTTTTTGGTTCCCCAAATATCCTAATACTAATTTGAATTAAGTTGAGTTATGGTGTATGTAATCAAAATACATATGATACATGTTTTTAAGGATTTCTTTTATTTCAAAGAAGTGTGGATTTTGTAAAAGGAATAATTAATTCTTTTTTTTTTTCTAGAACAGAGTGGAGAAAATTAAAATCCAGTTTACTGTATTCAATACTATGTCATAACAGACAGGTAATTATTTTTTGTTTTGTCTCCTGTTGATTTATATGTATTTTACATATATGTTGTTTGCATTTTACAAATATGTTGTTCTGTTCTACAGTCCCTGTGGTTGGACGGAGTCACTGATGTTAATTGGTATTGACTCTTAATGATGGGAGTGGATGCTTTTTACTGTGAATTCAAAGGATACCTCTTCAGTATCTGAAAGTCACCTGTGCTTTATCTGTGACTTTTATTTTTAAAGTAATCTAAAATTAGCCAAACTTGTATAGTACTAAAAGAAAAAAAAGTTATGCTGCTTTAAGATACTTTAAGATATTAAGATATATACCGGATATAAGAAATTGTTTTTAAATGTTCAGTAAATAACTAAATGAAATCTCAATAGAATATGAGTATTATTTTGTGTGCCATTTTATTTTCCCCCTGCAAGATTCAAGAAGCCATACTGGTATGTATTATTCCAATTGAAATTAATTCTTTCATTATTATCAACATTGTAAGATAACCACATAAATTGCTTGCACTGACAAGGACACTTAAAATTGAGTAGAACATTATTAGTATGTATTCCTGGAAATCAGGTGCAAACTTGGATTGACCTAAGCAAATTGGGCTGGATAGTTAACTAGGCTACATTTATAACTTCTCTTGAAGGAGTGTGTGCTAGGCTTTGTGTTTGGCATCTATTATTTCATTATCCTCACAATTAGACCTTCATGGGGATGTTGACTATTTTAAAGAAGAAAGTGAGAAAACTAGTATATGGTTAGAGCCCTCATTTTATCTGATATGTCCGACACTGAAGTCATCAAACTTTAATGCCTCTACCTGTTTGCTGTCCAGTTAACATCAGAAAGCTAGTGGAAATTAAAAGCAATAATCTGTAAGTTACCCTGCATCAGAAATTGTCTTTAGCTTGTGAAAATAGTCTGCCTCAGTGAAACAGGTAAGAGTTATCTAGCAACTATGCATTATTTGGGTAGTTTGTTAGTTATAGTTCCTGTTTCAACTATTAGTGCTCTTGATATAAGTTGATAAATTTACTTTAAAAAATCTAAGTCTAGTGTGGTGGCCCACATCTGGAATCCTGACACTTGAGGGTGGGGTGACATAGGTGGATTGGTCACAATTCGAGACTAGTATGGTCTAGATAGTAAGTTCCAGGCCAGCCAGTTCTACATAGTGAGACCTTGTATCAAAAAAAAAAATCAGGACTCTTTTTAAAAAGTAGCTTAATAATGAAATCTTTAGAAATTTTAGGCTGGTATCTTTCAGTTGGCAAGTATAGTAAGGCTATCAGAAAGCATATCAAGTGGAGCATTTGCATTTATAGAATTGTGTTACATGTGCTTTTTCCATAATCCTAGAGGACTGGGAAATAGAATAAATACCTCACTGACCAGCTTCCTGTTCCTTTGATTTACCATGAAGTAGGTAACAAATGACAGTCAAAACCAGACCACTGAGGTGCTGATTTTTTGGGACACTGCCTTGGATGAGAACATTTTCTTTTGTAGTTGTACTTCGACATTTTTTAATAATAGATATTTCTAAATCCTATCGGACCAATAATAATACTTTGAAGTTTTGATAATGCTAAGATAGTAATAGTTCCATGTCTGTTTTTTTTCTTCATTAATTTTTTTGCTCAGCTTCGAAAAGGCCATTTCCTAGATGGTTTAAAGCAGTTCATCTTTCCTCCTTCAGTTACCTGAGGTTTTTTTCAAAGATGACACCTCAATTATGGATGTATATGCTTTTGAATATAGAGTTTTCTACCTGAAATATATAATTGTCATTTTTGCTCAAGATTTTTCTCATAATGCTTTAAATTGGGGTTTTAGTTTCATCATGGACAATATAGATGTGTGAATATATATGTGGATATATATCCACATATACATGTGGGGGGGACACAAATATCTGTAGTAGACAGCAGCACATTGTTGTGTGTGTGTGTGTTTAGGTGAGTTAATGGTGATAACTGCACATCCACAGATTATACTGACAATCAAAGGGAGTTTGATGAGAATGATTCTTTCTGGGTGGGGAGAGATATTTGTGTTTAATGATAACTTAAGTACAGGTATAAAAGGTTCTTAATGTATGGGTCAGACCAGAGTTACAGTCCCACACTCATGATTTCTGTGTAGAAACCCTGCTTAGGAAGGTTGTAGATAGTAACCTCGTGGAAATTCTCCAGTTATTTGAGGGGAAATATTTTTTTATTTTGTTTTGGTTTTTGATAAGATGACTTTGTTATATAGTCCTGGCTAGCCTTGAACTCATGATCCTCCTATCACAGCCTTCCAGCTGCTTGGATTACAGGTTGGATACCTGTAATTATAACTGCTGGTAGCCCTAACCCTCTTTTTACTTTTTATTTTGTAATTTGAGACCACATCTCATGAAGTTGCCTAGGACCCTGGAACTAACTGTAGCACAGACAGGACTTAAACTTGTGGTCCTCCTGCCTTAGTCTTCCCATTAGTAGGATTACAAACTTTTGCCACAGGCCTGCCTCATGCATGGTTTAACCTTTTTTGAGATAAGATTTCACGATGTATCCCTGGCTGTCCTCAACATCAGAGATCTGCCTACCCTGAGCGCTGAGATTTAAGGATCCATCACCATACCTAACTATGGTTGAACAAACAAGTGGTTTTTTTTCCTTTTGATATGAGTATTATTGAACTAGTACTTTACTGACAAAAATAAAGCGTAAGAAATAAATAGGATGCAAGCTGAGCTGTTTGCACAAGCCATTCCCAACATTATCACAGAGCCACATAGGGCTGGGCTACATAGTGAGACCGTGCCCCTCAAAAAGCGGATCACAAAGGAGAAAATCTGGCTGTTTATGCCAGTACACGATGTTTTGTGGGCTAGGGGTATATAGCTTAGTGGAGAGTGTTTACTAATCGAAACACATGTTAATGGGCTTCATGGTGGGCTTGTAATCCCATCTACCTGGGAGGCAGGAAGTTAATAAATGAAAATGTCTCAGAGTGCTAAGGATGTAGCTCAGTGTGATAGGGTGCTTGTTTTTCATATGTAAGGCCCACTTATTTATTCTACTCTTAGTCAGTGCAGAAGTAAAGCAGAAAGGATGGAAAGCTGGGGCAGAAATAGGGAATGAATCAAATCAGATTTTATTCTTCCTGTCCCCAAAGGAGCTACAAGGAACGAACAGACTTTCTTTGATGGAAGCCTCTACCTTAGAAAACACTGTTCTGTTTAGCTCAGCCTTTGCTACTTTGCTTACAGTTTTGGAATGAAAGTATGTTGCAGAAATATGTGAAGAGTTTTCTCAGATATCTATGAGTGTTGCGGGAATGTAGAGCAGCTTGACATTATGGAAGTAAAAAGGGATTTGGAGCTGGTCTTTTTGTTCTGTTTTGAGACAGGGTCTTATATTAGCCCCATAGGCCTTGCCAAGAAAAGGGTAGAATTTTGTGTTACATATGACTCAGTTTTACCTCCCAGAACAGGCAGAGACATAACCTGTACTTAATGACACTTTAGTTCAGAGGGTCTTTTGGATTCAATCTGTTCTAATTGCTGTTTAACTTCTACACACTATGACTATAGATTCAGGTAGCTTGCTTGCTTTAAGATGCTGATTATACCTCCATTTGGGGCAGTTTTATTATACTGTTGGATTTAAAGGAGAAATTATTGTCTTCCCTTTTTGTTTTTTTCAACTCCTGGATGTAGATTGACACTTATGATTGTATTCTCTTTTGTGTTAAGCCTTTCTATTTGAAGGTGGTTTTCTGTTCGATTTTTTTTCTTTTTAAATAGGGTCCCAGTGTATTCCTGGCTAGCCTGGAACTCACTATGTAGACCAGACTGGTCTGGAATTCACAGAGATTCACCTGCCTCTGTCTCTGCTTCCTGGTGCTGGGATTAAAGATGTGTACTACCATGCCTTGCCTGTCTCTGTATTTTCACTGTACTTTATTTAGCCTTATCATCTTTGATACAGTGTGTAAAGTAACATTATCTTTTTATTTTAGCCTATCCTTATTGTCCACTGAGAATTCAGATTCTTTATCATACACATCTGTGCTACCCAGGCTGGCCTCACACAGAGATCCATGTGCTCCTGCCTCCTGAGTGCTTGGATTACAGGTGTGTGCCAACACACTGAGCTCAGATACTGTTTTTAAATCTGTTTTAACCCCAAAGGTTTCTGCTTCTTTCAGGTTTAATCTTGATGCTATTACTAAGACTGTGCCACTGTTCTGTCGTTGGCCTGTGAGTTTTCTCCTATCTTAGGTTCATGTCCTTCACATGTTAGAACTTATCAGATGTTTTGTTTTCTTTGGAAGATTTGCATTTTTAAAACCTATTCAACCGGCAGTTATTTTCAGAATTGTTTACCAATCCTTCACAAGTAGATTTTGTCCTAACTTGTTTTATTGTCCAGAACATTAAGTGCTTTAAGAATGTTAATTAAACTGTAGTGGTGGTTTTCTTTAGCAAATTATGGCTTAAGGGTTTTGTTTTCCTTCCCTTTGTGCTTTTCAACGTTTTAAAAAAAAAGCAGCTGCTGCTACCATTATCAATAGTAAATTGTGTGTCTTGTAAGGAAAATGGTGGCTTGTGTTGTTTTTTCTGTTTGTTTTTACTTTTTGGCCCATATGACTTCCATGGCTGTTTACTCTCCGATTTCTAGTCCTCTCATAGTGTCACATTATTAAAACACTTGTCATAAATTTCTATAGAAATTAAATAATCTTAGTAATGAGATTAGGAAACTCACCCTCCTTCTTGCCATGCTCATCTTATTGACTTAATAATAGGGTCGTTTTAAAATAGTAGTCTAAGGGAGATATGATGGAGATCTGGATGTGACAATTTCTGGACTATTCAGCCTCAAGTAAGTAAGTGGGCAAAATTTGGCAAGAATAGGCCCCTTTGTGCTTATTTCAAATCTGGAATATGGTTTTGTTTTTCGAGACAGAGTCTCTATATCTTGAACTGGCTTTGAACTCTTCTTACCTTAGTCTTCCAGGTATGGGAGTACAAGTGTGAGCTACTACTATACTGAGCAGGATTTTCTTTTTTCCTTTAGGACTGATTTATGAAGATTCTGGTACATTTTTATATACGTGGGGACTATAAATTATAGTAGTTTCTACACAAATTGAAATTTTCATATTGTTCTTGTTGGTTTGGGCTACTACAGTAGAGTGCCCTAAGCTGCATATCTTATAAACAACAGACATTTATTTAGAGAGTTGAGGAGGCTGGGAAGTCAGAATAAGGCCTAGGCAGCTTAGTGTTTGGTGAGGGTTGACTTTATGATTCTCACTGTATTCTCGGTGATGAAAAAGTCAAGGTAGCTCTCTAAGAGTCTCTTAGAAAGACATACTAATCCTTACTTCCTAAGATTTCAGCATGTGAACGGACCTTAGATGAAACAGAGAAGCCAAAATTCCAGAAAGCTGCCCCCCTTTTTTGTCTTGTTTGTTTTTGGTTTGTGTTCTTGTTTTTAAGATGGATGGAGTCTTACTATGTTGCCCAGGCTAGCCAGGAATTCAAAATCATTTCTTCTCAGAGTCAGGCATGGTAGTGTACACTTGATTCCACAATACTTGGATCATGGAGTCAGAAGGATATTCAGAGTTTGGGGCCAGACTGTGGTACATGAAACCCTGTCTAAAAAAATATCCAAAACATTCTTTTGGGCTCAGTCTCCTGAGTGGGAATATAAGCTTGTGCCATCATGATTGATTGCCCTGATGAAGTTTTGCTGATAAATCTCAGTGTGTGATAATAGTTGAGTACATTATCACCTAATAAAAATTAGCAAATGAGAAGAATGGCATTCTTTTTAGGGAACAATATTTTGCTTTTCTGGAGCTTAAAGTTGGTGTACTTTATCAATCATTTGTAAATGTTGAAATGAGATTTTTACACATGGCATCTTCATTCGTGTGTCACTTGTAGATTTGGAGGCAGGGATTATGCATATTTCATCTTTGAAAATGCCTTTTTACCTGTGTGTACCAGTCTCTTTAGCAACTCACAGATGGTTGTGACCTGTCGTGCAGTTGCTCAGACTGAACCTGGGTCCTCTGCTAGAGCAGCCAGTGCTCTGAACCACTGAGCCATTACTCCAGCCCTAGTGCATGAAGTTTAAAATGAGGAAATTCACTTTGCACTTTTGGAACTGTAGTTATCATAGAGATTACATCTGCTAAACATTGAGGGAATAGAGTTCTGTGTCTTCAATAGTCTGTGATGCCAGTGTTCCTTATTGTCACAATGATTTTATGTTTTGCATATGTTGTTTGTCCTGTTACTCATTAAGAGATATTATCAAGTTACCAGGCAATCCTAATTCCTCAAGCCATTTGCATTTTGAAAGTAGTAATTGAGGTTGGTCTCACTGAGAAAAAATTTGATCTTTGACCCAAGTCCTACAAATCACAATAAAATTTAACCATAGTTAAACTATCAAAATGCCACATAGAAAGGCCAAACCTATGGGTCATATGAAGCAAGAGGGTTGCCATAAGTTCAAGGCCAGCATAGGCTACAAAATAAGACCCTGTCTTAAAAAAAATGGTAGATTTCTGACAGAATCTCAGCACTCAGAAGTCAGAGACAGGTAGAATGAGGTTTAAAATGATATTACTGGTTCAGTAACACAAAGAATTCTCATTTTCTTCAAAATACTTGTTGAAGAAAATAAAATGGGTAACCAGAGACTTTAAACACCTTGATTTTCATTAAATGTTGTAAATAATCCAACCAGATTTTTTTCCTATTCCACATACATTTTTACCATTTAATTTATAAATCACCTACAGAGGTGTGCCACAAAGGGTGGCTACTTTCACATTTTTTAAAATGTTTGTGATGTATGGAAAATATGCCATACTTTAAATAGTATATAGTTACAGTTGCATTGAGGTAACTGGAAGTGCAGAGAACAGCAGTGCAGCATTGAAGGGACCACTGAAAGTCTGTCACAGTTGCTCAGCTCTGCTATTGTAACACAAATATGCATGGCTGTACAGGCTCCAGTAAGACTTTATGAATACCAAAGTGTACATTTCTTATTTTTCATACATCACAGTTTTTTAAAATGTGAAAATAGCCATTTTTTGTGACACACCTCAGTAAATAAGCCCATCACTGAAGAGGCTCAGGCAGGAGAAATGTGAGTTAACTGAACCACACAGATTTCCCTGACTCGAATAACTTTAAAACCCAGTAGCTGGGTTTGTGTCTTCTTTATAGAGTGTAGGCAAGACCCTAGATTCAGTTCCTAGCACTTTCGTGTCAAAGCCATTCTTAGATTGCAAAAATAAAAATAAAAACGGGCCACATTGCAGAATTTGGCCCAAGCACTATAGTTTGCTAACCCCATGACTTAGTCTTCTTAGTGTTAACAGTGCTTTCCTAAAATTTTTCTGTTACATTTCATTTATTTGTTATTCTTAAAACTCACTTCTATACCTGCATTCTGGATTTTCATGTAAATAAAACTATGGAGTGCATAATGATGTCTGTTTTCAAGTTGGTCTTTCTCTTTTTAGATAATTTTCCACTTGTGCATCAAGATGGAAAACTCAGAGTCTAACGATAAAGGAAGTAATCAATCTGCAGCACAGCGCAGAAGTCAAATGGATCGTTTGGATCGGGAAGAAGCTTTCTACCAATTTGTAAATAATCTGAGCGAAGAAGATTATAGACTTATGAGAGACAACAATTTGCTAGGCACCCCAGGTATGCTAAATGTAATGTAAGTTGTATGTGTAAGTTGCTGGGTTTGTAAGGATTAGCTTATTTTATAATATGTTTCTTTAGTTAATGAAAAATGACAGAAACAAAAAATGTTGAATGTCATTTACTGCTATATTACCAGAGTCTATTCTTTCATAGCTGAAATAATAGGTCAGAGACATTTGTAACTTGTGAATTATAAATTACAATATATAATAAATAATTTTTAGTGAAATGGATTGAATATCATTGGGATGAACAATTTAACTAGCTAACCATGCATCTAGGTGCAAAATCACTAGCAGGGACTTGAGTTCCTAGGACAGACACATCTTATTTTGTCATCTCTTACTCTGTGAATATGTCCCAACTATAACCCTACAGAGTTAGCTGTGGGGAAAAAGCAAATAGAACTTTATCCTCAGTCATTCTGTTTCACTCACATGAGGTTTCCTTTGATCCTAGCTAAAATTCTGTCCACATCTTCCTTCCCATTTCTAGTCCATTAACCTGTGATTTTGTTCATTTTTAAGGGTAAGATTTAGGTGGAACATTTTGAACAAACAGTACCAAACTTTAATTAGAATGTCTTGACTACAGTTTTGGCCCTACTGTTACTTGTGTGGTTTCTAGCAAGTCAGTCACTCAGTTTAAAGTGCAAATAGCAAAGCCAGACATGACATGGTGGCACATGCGTCTGATCCCAGCTGCACAGGAGGCTGTGGCAGGAGGTTCTTGAGTTTGAGGTCAGCCTCGGTGGATCCTTCTTCATAAAGAATCATGAGGGTGGAGAAAAGACACAAACTGACCTGCTGATGTTCGTTTGTAATTTGGCAAACACTTTTCAACTTTCAGGCGAAAGTACTGAGGAGGAGTTGCTCAGAAGACTACAGCAAATTAAAGAGGGCCCACCACCACAGAGCTCAGATGAAAATAGAGGTATGCTTTGCTTATATATATGAAAATAGACGTTTGCTTGGGGAGGTGGGTAGAGGAAGGAATGATAGGAACTTCCTAATAGTAAATGTCAGCCAAAGATTATCCAGAAATGCCACAAATTAATTTGGTGCTAAGTAACTTCATAAAAAGAGAAGTGGCATTTCTTGATATTTGGTGAGAATGTCAGCATGCTGTTTTCTGCCTCACCTTTGGGTTGTTTGTGTTAATTGGGCCACGGTGAGAAGTAGCCTATTTAAATGAGGTTTTCCTCCCCTTGGCTTTCCACCTCCGTTGAAATGGCCTCCAACATAGTTCCTTATTGATAAACATGGCTTCATCAGCAAAAAGAAATGCTGCTTTGTCTGCTCTGTGCTTTTCAACTGGGTATAATTTCATTCCCCTTGGGAGGTATTAGCAATGACCGGAGACATGTTTCGTTGACACAACTGATGAGGGTTTGCTATTAGTACCTAGCAGGCCAAGGGCAGGTATGCTGCCAACCATCCCCATATCCTCCAGTGTGTACCACAGTCCCCAGCATTAATTGGCTCAGTGTGTCAGTGGTGCTGCTGCTAAGCAAGCTTTCTGTAACCTAGGAGTTATGGTGATAGTTTAGTTTGTGAACATACTGTTAGGTATGCTGGGTACTCTAGGTTCAGGCTGTTCATTTGATATGAACTTGAGTTTCATGGTGGCTTAAAATCTTGATATTGACAAATATTCAAGTAATTATAAACTATTAACCTTGTTTATATTTTTGCTGTGGCTACAATATTATATTTTAGAACAGCTTTATATATTATCAACGACACCTAGATGAAGTAGTAGAGGTTGGTGAAAATTTGATAGAAATAGAATTTGAATCAATGTACCAACACTAGCCCCCCTAATTAGCACTTATGTAGTTTGATTTTTTTATAGACAATGGATTGGAAAAAACATGTTGCCTTCTCAATGTCTCACAGTGTCTTCTAGACTCTGATGAAACAGCAAAAATAACTTCTCTAGATCCCCTCTGAAAATAAAACCATTCTAAGTTTCTTTTACCTTTCTCTTTTTAAACACCTGAACTTATCCTGCACACTTAGAAATCAGTGTGGCATACAGCATAAGATCAATAATTGTAAAATTTGTTCAGAATTGCAAAAAAAAAATCTTTAATGTCGTTTATGAGTGTTATATGATTGTCCTAATTTTTGTAGTTCCTTTCTCTCCCTCTCGCCCCTTCTTTGTTTTAAACAGGTGGAGAGTCTTCAGATGATGTGTCCAATGGTGACTCTATAATAGATTGGCTTAACTCTGTCAGACAGACTGGAAATACAACAAGAAGTGGTCAGAGAGGAAACCAGTCTTGGAGGGCAGTGAGCCGGACTAATCCAAACAGTGGTGATTTCAGATTCAGCTTAGAGATAAATGTTAATCGTAATAATGGAAGTCAAACCCCAGAGAATGAAAATGAACCATCTGTTAGACGTCTTAGTGTAGAAAACATGGAAAACAGCAGCCAAAGGCAAATGGAAAATGTATCTGAGTCAACATCTACCAGATCATCTAGGTCAGAACGTAATTCATCTGAAGCATTAACAGAAGTGCCATCCACCAGAGGTCAGAGGAGGGCAAGAAGCCGGAGCCCAGAACACCGCAGAACCAGAGCAAGAGCTGAAAGAAGCAGGTCACCACTACATCCAACAAGTGAAATTCCACGAAGATCTCATCATAATATCTCATCTCAGACTTTTGAGCACCCTTTGAACGAGACTGAGGGAAGTTCTAGAACCCGGCACCATGTGACCTTGAGACAGCAGATAACTGGACCTGAGTTGCTAGGTAGAGGTCTTTTTCCTGCTCCTGGATCAAGAAATGCCTCTCAAGGAACAAGTTCTTCAGACACAGGTACCAATGGTGAATCTGTAGGATCTGGTCAGAGACCTCCAACCATAGTTCTTGATCTTCAAGTGAGAAGAGTTCGTCCCGGAGAATACCGGCAGAGAGATAGTATAGCTAGCAGAACTCGCTCAAGGTCTCAGGCACCAAACAACACAGTCACTTATGAAAGTGAACGTGGAGGTTTCAGGCGCACCTTTTCACGTTCTGAGCGTGCAGGTGTGAGAACCTATGTCAGTACTATCAGAATTCCCATTCGTAGAATCTTAAATACTGGATTAAGTGAAACTACATCTGTTGCAATTCAGACCATGTTAAGGCAGATAATGACAGGTTTTGGTGAGTTAAGCTACTTCATGTACAGTGACAGTGATTCAGAGCCTAGTGCCTCAGTTCCCAGTCGAAATATGGAGAGAGTAGAGTCACGGAGTGGAAGAGGGAGCTCTGGTGGCGGAAACAGCTCTGGTTCCAGTTCTAGCCTTAGCCCAAGTTCCAGTGGTGAAAGTTCAGAAAGCAGCTCAGAGATGTTCGAAGGCAGTAATGAAGGGGGCTCATCTGGCCCATCAGGTGCCAGGAGAGATGGTCGACATAGAGCCCCAGTTGCATTTGATGAAAGTGGCTCTTTGCCTTTCCTTAGTCTGGCTCAGTTTTTCCTCTTAAATGAGGATGATGATGACCAACCTAGAGGACTCACCAAAGAACAGATTGATAACTTGGCAATGAGAAGTTTTGGTGAAAATGATGCATTGAAAACATGTAGTGTTTGTATTACAGAATATACAGAAGGCAACAAACTTCGTAAACTACCTTGCTCCCACGAGTACCACGTCCATTGCATTGACCGCTGGTTATCAGAGAATTCCACCTGCCCAATTTGTCGCAGGGCAGTCTTATCTTCTGGGAACAGGGAAAGTGTTGTGTAATGAGAGCGGAACTCTCAGCTGTGTAGCTGAAATAGTGATGGGCAAATAGAAATCACTTGCTTTACATCCACTTTTTTGAGTGGTGCTTAAATATAAAGTCACAGCCTGAATTGAGTCATTGCTTTCTGAAGGAATCATGTCTTTAGTTTCTCTTTCAAGATGGAAAGAATATTTTAAAAGCAACGTTTTAGAACTTAAACGTTTGATTTTGGTATCAGATTAATTGCTAACCTGATACTGATAATTTACCCATGTACACTTGTCAGTTTTCCTTTGTTATCTTAAGGTCTGCCTTATTAGCAGTGGCTCCTTTCTATATCATGTTGACTTCTTTTAGTTTCCCATGCCGTAAGAGAGGCATGACGGAAATTCCCACTCAAGACTTAAGTTCCATTGTATGTTTTGTAAGTGATTAAAACTATACCATTCCCACTTCTTAATTGACACAAATTCAGTCACATTCTGAATATTGTTTGTTCACCTTTCAGAGTAGGTGATGATGGACATGTCAGTGTAAATAACACTAAACGGTTAGGATCTTCTAAGTGTATTAACTGTCCTAAGCCCATCACTGTGGCACACAATAGAGTGAACTTAGAGTTTAATTGAGATATTTATCTTGTGGAAATATTAAAAAGCCTATGCTTGTGTAAGTGAAAAAAATCACATTCATTTGTTTAAAAATGTAAAGCTATTTTGTAGAGGCTCAGTACTTTTCCAATGCACTGTTGTATTAACGCATTCAAAATTGTAAAGTACCATGCTTAGAAATGAGAACTGCTTTTTGTGAGCCAGCATAGTAAAACAAACACCAAACAAAGTACGAAGCTGCTTTTGTAAGTGTGCAGGTGTCAAGAGCAGAACATATCTATATTTAATGTATTTGTGAACAGCTACTGTGACATGAAAAGGACCACGCAGAATCAAACTACATTAAAACCAATGGAGATCATATATTTCAACTTGGATTTAGGCAGGAAGTGATAGACAAGGGTAAAGAAAACTGCTCTGAAGAATGGAACATTTTCATAAAGACAGTAATATAGACATGAACTGGTTTCATGCGGTGAGAGCAACAGCAGCTTGACCCCATAGTCTACTTGATTAGATGAAGCAGATCACCGAATTTGGCAGAGCTTTCTTTGGTTTAAGAAAAGCAAGCTACTACCACCTGGTGTAAATTAAACCGATGTTTTCACAATCTACTCAGAAAAAAAAAAGGTGAAGAAAAGAGACTTGTAAGAATTTCAGTTGGTACAGATGAGTGTGCTATTGGAAAAGTCTCAGATGTGCTTGTTTTTGAGATTTATCATGTAAGGTACTAGTGTACACTTGTTGGTATTTCATTACTATATCTGCCAGTTCTAACATGCCACATTTAAAGACCTATTGGTGAATTAAGAGATTTTTATTTTTTATTGAAAGTGAGTCATGTTGGGTTATTTGAAATTTAGATTTTAGATTTAAATTTTAGATTTTAGTTGTGTTGCCCATATTTGAAGGTGAGATGACTCAAATCTATGGACACGCACTTTATTGTTTTTTGTTTCATTTTTGTTTTTGTTTTTTTAGTAGTAAGAATGGATCATGATAACCAAGTATTCTTGCCTGTTTTTTCTTTTGAGGCTTAGTGGGGTTAAGATTAGTCTGGCTGTGGAGCAGATATTTAAAATGTTTCTCTGGGGAAAGCTAACACGCCAGAAGAGAAACTGGCTTGAACATGCACATCGTTGGCCTTTAACCAATGAGTGAACTACCCAGATTAGTCCAGTACTTTAGAAAATGTTTTACACAAATCTGCGTACCCTCACTGGTACCACCTTAGCAGTAAAAATTATTTCAAAATCATTCTTTCATGTTTCCTTCTGGCTTTCAATCCTACCTAAGTATCAAGGAAATTGAATTGTAAATATGGTAGTTGTTTACAAAGGATATGTACTGCTCTTGCAAAAAAATAATGTCCAAACAAAGCTTCACTTATTTTTTTTAATATAAACAGATTTCACTGTTTATGGCGCTTATGAATACATTTTTATCTTTTTAAAAGAATTGTCCATGTAATAGTCAGGGTTCCTTTATATTTGTGAGCCTTCTTGTCACCTCTATGGTTTTCAGATCTGCAGGATAGTCCTGATTAACTAAAAACAAATCCATTTTGCTCTTGGTAAAATGTTCCATTTTAGGGGTGTTCATTTTCTATAGCTCAAAAAACAATGGCAGCACATTCTAAACACAAAGTTACTGACAACAGGTGCCTCCCTAACCTCCCCAAATGTATTGCTCATTCGTGAAGTATTGAAGTCAGAGGTAACTCAAGCAGGATACTGGTCATGAATGTAGATGTTGAAGCTATTCAGAAACACTGGAAATCAATCTTGACGTTTCTAGCCCTCAGTAGAATGCACATGTTTGACATGCAAGTGGACCCTTCTTTCAAATAGCACTCATATCCATTGGGTTGTTTAGAAGGAATGCAAGTGTTTTTGGTGGGAATTCCTTTTTTTATTTTTACAAAGTCCATGGCTATGGCTATTTTATATTACTAGTGTTGTGGATGTTAAAGATTGTGTAGGTGTCAGGTGTACAATGAAGAAAAGATTTTTTTTTCCTCAGCAGTGTCCAAATACCTATTCTTGAGGGAACATTTTCTTGCAAAGACTTTACATCTCATTTTGTATCTTTGCACTTTTTCTTAATACAGAAAGATACTGTCTTTAAGACCTACTTTGAACTTCATGCAGTAATAATGTTGGGAGATTATATTGTTCAAAAAAAAACAGGGAAAAGTACTAAAGCCTGGCTTTCTTTGAATATTTCAAAAAATTTAAAAATCCACTTACTAGTGTGAAAGTTTGCAGTGTTTTATACCATGCAGCTTACAATGTTGAGATTTATTAGTACTGAAAACTAAATTGAATGAGTTAAGTTTTTAAAGGCAGGCTATTTGCAGCAACACTGAGAACTGTGGTGGTAATTTGGAACATGTTCTCTGAAAATGTTAGTTGCACCTCTGTGTTAATGGAAGAGGCTCTCAAACTAGTGTTGAACAGGTCAGTACCAGTTGTCCAGTTGCTAAGGGAATTTTAGTGCTGGGAGGTACTCGCAGTCTTTAGGATTGTTAGAATCCATCCAAGCTAGGAAACTGGTTAGCTCTGTTACCTTAGCAATATTTTTTTTCTCCCATGAAAACTTCATTTCTGTGCCAAGTGTCCTCTGCTTTTGTCAATTTATTATATTTATGAAGGGTTATCATTTAGCACGCTTTGTATTTAACCACATGCTTTTATGACTTTCAGTTCTTCAAATACCCACATGATAAAGAGGTCAATGTTGCAAAATGGCTGTTAAAGGCTATTTCTAACAGTTTGCTAGAATACAGTGGCACCTTGTGATTGACATTTTTTTAACAGATGGAGGAGAGTTAATTCCTTTGTGAAATGAAGTAATTTGTTATCTACCTTAGTTGATTTCTTAAAAAATGTTTTTCATGACTGGCTTCCCTGTCATACATCTTAACCAAAAATAAAGAGTACATAGAAGCCGCATTTGCAGGACAACGTTTAGGTTCTTTGCTAATCTTCTAAGACTGCTCTGATCCTTTCTGAAGTCTTTCTGTATCTTTGTAACGAGATGGAGAAGGGACATGTGAATGTGTCTGTTTTCCCCCTTTAGTACAGTTCAGTATGTTTAATGCTCAATAACAGTGTTACAATTGAGTTAACTAGTAAATGGTTCTTTAAAACAAAAACCTTAAATGCACATTGATGTACATGCTTCACCTAAAGTGCAAGGTCTGAGGAAAGACTATTTCTAGGTCGAGTTTAAGCAAATAAAAATAGTGGTGAGCTCAATATCTGCCCTTCAAATTTTTTAGCATCCTGAATTGCTTTTTTTTTTAGGGTAGGGTCTTGCTGTGTACTACTAGCTGGCCTGGAGCTCACTCTGTGCACCATACTGGCCTCAAACTTGTGGCAGTTCTGTGCCTCTGTCTCCTGAATGGTGGGAACACAGATACTTGTAACCAAACCTAATTCAGCACTCTGAAATTCTTTTTTTTTTCCTTCACTGGAACATTTCTAAATAACCAATACTCCAGGAAGTGAATGGTCTCATGTAAGTCACCATAGTTTGTACCTAAAAGCCTACAGCTTCGAACTGTTACTGGGGATTTTCTCTTAAAGTATCAGTCTTATGATTGCTTTCATGTTCATGTAGATGTCTGGATTCAAATCTAAAAAAGATTATTGAGCAATTACGGTGAGATACTTGGGACTTTTTTTGGCATTTTGAGAGGGTCTGGTTTTGTAGTCCAGGCTGGCCTGGAATTAGTGGTCGTCCTGATTGCTGGTCTTACCTGTGTGTGCCACCCCACCCAGCAAAGATTTATTTACTGAAGTCCCATAGCTGCTTGTAGTCATTTGGGTAAAGCAGCTGTCTAGAGATGCGCAGTGAAAGTGAACCCCATCATACCACTGTGCCTTGTTGTTATAAGGTTTTTCTCAGTTCTCATCTTGAAAATTGTTTCCAGTTCTAGGTTAATAGTCAAGCCAGCTGCCTAGCCTTAACTCTGCTCAGTGCCCTGTTACTAATATTTTTTAACAGATTGGTTTCTGTATGTTTAAACTGTCCAGCATTTGGATTTTACCTCTCAATAGCGCCATTGTCTTGAGTGCTGGTTTTAAAGGTATATGGTCCTGTGAGGTATCCAGTGGAGTAGGTACACAGTTGGCCTGGTTATGGACCTATCTTTTCATCTTTTACCAGGAAGAGCTGCTTTGGTATAGATGTTTACTTGGGTTCCTGCAAAGAACTGGGCAGCAATTCTGGAAGGCTCTGTGGAACCTGTAAGAACATGAAAGATTCTGAAGGGGGCTGCCCTTAAGTGTTTGAATATAAAAGCACATGTGTGCATGCTGTGTAAAGACTAAAGTGATTGTCATACCAGGACTTCCTGACCTGGAAACATTTTCAAATAGCAACAGAGGAGCACAAAGGGAAGTGAATTTGCTTGGCTTGCTTTGTCTGACTTCTTATTTCCTTACCATTTAAACCTGAATGAAACACCCTTCGCCGGTATCTGATCCAGCAAACTTCTGGTTGAGAAGCCCTGTATTAAATCTTGAGAATGTACCCAACTTTTTTTTGTACAGTGCTTTACACCTGCTAAAATTTAACTTGTTTAATGCAGAACAAGACCTTGAAAGGTCAGTCATTAAATCTGGTTTGATTATTAATAGCTATCTTTTAGGAAGAAGCTTTTTCCCTATGTACAATGTCATGCTGCAGACTTAAAATATAGACTATCAATAAAATGCATGAAGTGATCATTTGTGTTTTTTCATCCTTGGGGTTTTATGAGGTGGATGATAATCAAGGTTCTAGTGCTTTAAACTAGTCACATAGGCAATCTTTAGAATCAAAGGATTCCATTGCAACCTTGGCCTCAGCTGCTCTGGATGTGGACAGACAGGTACTGGTTTTATTTGGCCTCTGTATCTGGTTGAATGGCATGATCTTTAAGATAAAAGTATATTCTAAGAATCTGGGAGATAGTAACATTTGAAGTAGGCTATCCTTGCTGTTCTTGCCCTGACTGTTGCCTTGCTTGACTTCATGTACAGAATGGGTGTGCCTGCATATGGGTGCAGTATCTGTCTTCTATTCTGTCTCTGAAATGTGAGTCCTTCATTCAGATGGCTCTTTCTAAGCACATCACCACACTCTGATAGGTTGGTAGAATTTCCCTTTTTATACATCGTAAGCTGGCAGTGTTATAGTTTGATTTTCTGTGGCACCTTCAGAGCTCTCCTGATATTCAGACTCAGTTCCTCAGTATAGTTTTCAGTTGACCCATTGTCTCATTACTCTAGGGATTTTAGTGTGCGGTGATTCTGTTTGTTAAAAACTGAGTGTTGAGCCCAGAGCCTCAATACATGCTTAGCAAGCACCCTCGTGCTCTGAGCCTAACTACTCAGACCATTATGTTTGGTTTTTTTTTTTAAATATTGAAACAGTTTACAGGGCTGGCCATGAATTTGTGATTATCCTGCCTTGGCCTCTAAGTAGCTTTGATTATAGACCTGAATTACCAGGTATTCATCAAAACTCATCATCTTGGGTTTTATACATACACACATGTGATCTTAAAAGAAATGAGGCTTATTTAGTTCTGATGTGATGTGGGCCAACACATAAGGTCTGTTTATGCATAGCCACAGGTTAACTTTTAAAACTTGGTGCCACTTGTATCCTACCCACTTTAATTCTCAGTCGAAATGCACTGTGTAATATAGTGGTCACCACCTGCTATAAACCATCTAGTGAGAAATTGAGCATTTCAGAGATTTCAGGTCCCACTCTTCCAAAGTCAGTGCTTAAGATATCAATGAGAGCAGCAAGGTTAACCTATTAGCTGAGGAAACTGGGATTTCAGATGAGCCCTTGTTCACCTCCATCTTTCACTGTTCCACTCAAATATGTGAACTCCCAGTTATGTGTTTGGATGGAGATAATTATGGCACACACATCTGTCAGGATTTGTTAGTATCCTCTGTTTACACAGCTCCAAATGAAAATCCTGCTTCCTTGCAATGGGGACTGTTTATCTAGGTGCTTCAAGTGCTGAATGAGACATGATGATCTTCAAGTCCACACCTCAACAGCCATTTACTTAGTCCAAACACTGCTGCACCTATTATTTGGAAATGGTTTGTTTGCACTTGCCTTTAGAATGTTTAGCGTATGCTTAAGTGGTAAATCTCTATTCATTGAGATAAAAGTAATTCTTGGAAACAAGATTGACAGGAAAGATAGCAAGTGAACCAACTGAATAGGGTTGTTCTATTGGAGCTACTAAAAGTGTTCCCCAAAGCAATTTAAGCAAGTATCCTCTAAGCAATAACATTCTTCAAAGGCCTATGACAGCTCAAAGCACTTAACTTTCTTTTGGGGAGGGCGGAGTGTTTGAGGCAGGATTTATTTGTTGTAATTCTGGCTGTCCTGGAACTAGCTCTGTAGACCAGGCTGGCCTCAAACTCAGAGATATGCCTACCTCTGCTTCCCCAGTGCTGAGATTAAAGGCGTGCATCACCACCACCCGGTTCAAGGGACCTAACTTTAATGGGCATTTACTTGGATGCCAATAAGCTGACTAGCATACTGAAAAAGCAGGTGAAATCCTAGCTATTTCATATTTCAAATTAAGCCATAACTGAGGCCAATACTACATGGAATATAAAGGATTGAGATGGTCTTTAAAGATTGCTCAATTGGGGCTGCTGCTGGTGGTTAACTAATGGTACAGTGCTTGTCTAGCCTGCACAAGCCCCTGGATTCACTTTCCAGAACCACCAAAACTGTCCAAATTTCATAGAATGAAATATATATCCTTCCAGACTTCTGAAAAATACCTGCCCTAGAACTGATTCCAGAACACATTTAACCTGATAAAATGAATGTTAATTACTAGATTCTAAGGTGTATTTGATAATGTCTAAAGTGATTTAACAAGTTTATGGTGTTTATAGTTTTTAGTTCATATATACAGATTTGTTCTTTAAAAAAAATTTTAACCAATGCTTTTTTTTCTTTTTTTGTCTCTAAGAAATCATACCTCACAGTCAAAATAGCCTAGTACTTGGGAGAAATACGAAAATCAAATGAGGTCATATAGTAGTATGCTGCTGTGTGGGCTCTGCAAGAGAGACAAGGAGACATTTTCATACACACAAACCCTGCCAGACCTCAGCAGAGGGAACCACAGTCATGGCAAACACCATCCTCAACAGTGGAACCCCATCTGAATTCAGGTGTATTTATTCATTCAGAACTCCTCAGGTGTTCTGTTGATACCATGTGCAGATCATTAGCAATTAAACAAGCCCCACAGAAATCCAACACCTGCAGACAATACAAAACACCCTAGGCAGACCCTCACCCAACAGTGCATAAAACAATTTCAAATATAACTAAAAATAAACTTCCCCAACATTTCCCCTTTTCTGTATTAAAAAAAAAAAGCTTTACCTTGCAACACAATTTAACACTACACCAGCAAAACCGTTTACAAGAGGAACAATTACTAATGTTGCTAATGCACAGGACCAAATGAAACCAACTATCAAGATTTCTCAATGGCTTTGGACAGTGGAAAAACATCAATGTTCAATTATCTAAAATTCACTCACGATCTTCTGGGTTCCTCCAAAGGGTTTGGATCACTTCTCTGGCTCTGCCCTCTGCAGCACAGAGGCTTGTCCTCCAGTTTCAAGCTGGCTCCACTCCACTGCTGCTGCTGTTCTTGGTGGTAGTCCCATGGTACTGGCTTCTCAAAAACTGCTGGGGTCCATTGCTGCAACTAGGCTGCACCTTCACCAATAGCCTTTCCTCTTCATGGTGCCAAGCCTCAACTTTTTTACAGGAACTCTTCAGTTTGGGCCTTCAACTGCTACTTTGGCTGCACCTTCACTGATAGCCTCTCCTGGCCTCTTACAGTGCCAAGCCTCGGTTGCTCTCCAAAGACCCCTTCATGCCTTCAAAACCAGCACCACCCAGGTGACTCTTTCAGTACCAAGTTCAGCTGCCAGCATGAGATACAACCTCACCAGTTCTGGAAGACAGTTTCTGTGTGCTGACCCTGAAGAAACACTTTCCAGGTTTTAAGATAGAGTCTGGTTTGCTAGAAAAATAACTAGTCCTTTGTCTGTAGTAAGGGTTCCTTCATGAGTGGAGTTCTCATCACTACAGCAGATGTGTCTTATCAGGATCTCTTGTAAACAGGTTTGCAAAAAAAAATAAAAAAAACTGTTAAGTTTAACTAAGGGGCTTTTGGGCTCTAAGCAGCGGCTTCCACAATGGGGGGGGGGGGGGGTTCCTGGGCCAGTGGAAAGAATATCTGGGAAAGTGTTGTCAGTTTGGCGTTCTTTCTCACCACTGCTACTCATAAACATGCACTCTTCTTCATAGACCTCAAACACAAGAATCGCTCTAGCTTCACACACAGACACAGCACAGCACAGCTATCAGAAAACCCAGTTTGTGAAACAGTAAGCTACCATCAGCGGCAGGAGGAAGCGTTGGCTCCATGATCAGGAAAAGCAGTAAGAACCTTGCTTTTTCCTGCTCTCAGCTGAATTTTTAATCTCTAAAGGCCTCCATTTTATGGCTCTCACCTCGGAGCTTTTTTCCTCATTTATTTATTAATTTCACAGCCTTTTCTCTCCATAGAGGCTTTTTTCTTTCTCTCCTCTTCCTTCAGGAGCCTTCAATTTATACCTTAATTCTATCCTCTGGTAACTTCCCAGAGTGTACTTTATGGAACACTGTGAAGTCTGGAGTTTTTCTCTTCTTCCTTTTCTCCACATTGGATGAATGTGACTTTGGGCCCCATGTTGCAGACACCATTTGTAGTTGTTAGCTGCTGTGGTGGTTCAACCAAGAAGACAACGAAGCATTTTCATACACGCAAACCCAGCCAGACCTCAGCAGAGGGAACCACTGTCATGGCAAGTACCATCCTCAACAGTGGAACCCTGAGCGTCTGAGCTCAGGTGTATTTATTCTTTCAGAACTCCTCAGGTGTTCTGTTGATACCATGTGCAGATCATTAGCAATTAAACAACCTCCACCAGAAATCCAACACCTGCAGACAATACAAAATGCCCTAGATGGCTCTTCACCTAACAGTGCATAAAACAATTTCAAACATAACTAAAAATAAATTTCCCCAACAACGTCATAAAGAAGCAGAATTAAGAGTACAAGGGAGAACTTCAGAATCACAGATGAGTGGCCCTTTAATGTCCTGTGGCCCTGGGCAAATTAGCCAATGTCTGTAACTTATGTGTGTCACCTAGAATGCAGGATGGTAATAATGCCCACCTCACTAGAGATTATGTACTTAATATAAAGCCTGACAGCACTTAAAAAGGCTTAGCCATTTGTAATATGTCTCTTAGTAATCTATCTGCAAGTTCTAAGATTAATTGTATTAAAGGCCTGAATAAAATCCTGATCTGGGCTTTGTAGTTTTAACATTTTATCTTTTTGTTTTTGTTGTTTTTCAAGTCAGTGTTTCTCTGTTGTAACTCTGGCTGTCCTGTAACTCACAGAAAGATCTGTCTCCCTCTGTAATGGGGTTAGGAAGGTTGCTTAGCACGCACAAGGCCCCCAATTCCATTTCCTGAATACACATACAAAGTAGGCCATTGAGAGTGAAGTTTTTGTTTTATATTTTATTATTATCCCTTAGAAGTCTTTTTCTAATGAGACACAGAAAGGCTGTGGACCCAGATGTGAGTAGAGGTGGAGAGGAACTGGAAGGAGTAGGAGTAGGACCGAGGAGAAACTCTAATCAGGATACACGCACGCGCACGCACACGCACACACCACATATATGGAAATCTAAATCTATTTTCAAAAAAATATGAAAAAGAGTGAAGTTTATAATCTCAGATTTATCAAACCCTGCTCTATGTATCTGGGTTCTTTTTACCAACTCAAACTTGACAGTGGTGATGCTGAAGGTTTTAGATAAATATTTATTTTACTTGTATGTGTGTGTTAAAGTTTATGTGCATCATGTGTATGCAGGAACCCTCAGAGATCAGAAGAGGATGTCAAATCCCCTGGAACTGAGGCTATTATAGATGGTTGTGAGCCGCCATGTGGGGGCTGGGAACTGAGCCCAGGCCCTCTGCAAGAGTAGCCAGTGCTCTTAAGCATTGAGCCATCTCTGCAGTCCCAACAAGCCTCATTTTTAATTTGTACACCAAAGCTGTTACAGTACCTAGCCAAGCCTCTAAAACAGTGTTTCCAACCTTCCTATTTCTACAACCTTTTAATACAGTTCTTCAGGTGGTGGTGAACCCAGACTATAAAATTATTTTTGTTGCTACTTCATGACTAATTTTGTTCCCAAAGAGGCAAGCTCTCTAAGATATTGGAGACCGTGACTTGGAGGCAAATTTAACCAGCAGGAAGGTCAGATGGAGCTAACTGCTTGGAGTCAAGTTCTAAAACTATTCCTTGCCCTCTATTTTGTTTTTCTGTGTAGACTGGCACGTTTACCCTTTCATCTTCTCTTTGTCTAAATAAGTCTTGGTAAGGCTTAACTACTTCTGTATTCTATCAACCTCATCCACAAAATTTCTGATCTCTATCTTCTCATGTTCCAGGAAATTTTAAATTTTAGAATGGTCTTTCTCTAAGAAATATGTCCGTTCAGGAAAGCAAATAACAAGCATAGGCTTAGTCATTAATGCCTGTGGGCTGCAAGGTCAAGTAAATCTAATTCTTCACCAGGATTTCCCCAAGACCACACCAGCACCCAAAGGAGGCACCAGCCAAGAGGCAGAAAAACAATACTGAATAGTTTTAAGGGGACCGAGTCCATCAGTTCCACTTGGTTCCTGGAACCCTGCTAGGAGTGAAGATCGGACAGACACATAGTGTGAAGCTGGGGTTATCTAACTGCTACCACTGTAGCCTGGAGCCTCAGAGTGTTTACTATATATTGTGCAGGTCTCGGTAAGTGAGCAGTCTCAGGCTATAAACATCTGGGAAGAGGGAATTGCAGTTGTTAGTTTTTGCACACATATAAAACATTCATACTTGGACTCCCTAGGAAAACTCTTCCATCTCTCTTGAGCCTGGCCCATATAGGTAATGGCTTTGCCAATTTATCATGGGCCAATTGGTCTTGGAATCTATGTCCATGTCAAAATACATGTTCACTCAGGATTCCACACAAGCCTGATAATCTGAGTTTGATCTGGGGACCCACATTGTGTAAGGAAATCTGACCTCCACATGTGCGCACATGATTCTACGCAATAATAACAACTAATAATAACACATAAAAGCGAATTAGTAAAAGAACTTAGCCAGTTAGGGAAGCCCCATAGAACTGCAGCATGACGTAGCAGCCAATTGATAGCACTGTTACACTTCTCTCAGAAACAGGCACTCAGATACTTCCACACCGTAATTGATGGTAAAACTATATGAATAATTTCCAAGGATTTCATATGAAATAACTGCAATTGACCATTCCTGTCATTGTTAGAGACAGTGAGTGTGAATTTACGATGTCTTTAACTTTATAGTTAGATAGTAAATGATAATACATCCATCCATTTAAGTGAGTGTTCTGAGGTGCAACAGAGAAAGTAGACAACAGGAGAATAAAGGCTACCTACCAGATCAGACTTTGGCCCTGATGAGAGCAAGTGTTTCCCAACACCGAAATCTCTCTGATGCCATTGCTGAAAGTTTGTTTTGTTTGGCAACATGGAGTAAAATGCTAGCAATCCTATGAAGAAAGAACCTTTGGAAATTGAGGTTTTGGAAAAAAGCTGATTCGTTTGCCTTTACTCATGTTTTGTATGTGAATATATTGTAACACTTATGCCCTTTTTTAAGTGTCTGAAACTGTCTCTGTGGTGGAGGATTGATGATTTCTAGCATGGGACACTCTAACTTATCTCCACATGAATCTGACTGCTTAACAAGAAGCCAGAGTAACACATCACTCAGCACTATTCTTTTTAAAGAAAACGTTTATTCTAGCTCAGCCAGATCTTCTTTCCTTCTTCCTTCTTCCTTCTTCCTCTTTTCCTCCCTCCCTCCCTCCCTCCCTTCCTCCCTTCCTTCCTCACTTCCTTCCTCCCTTCCTTCTTTCCTTCCTTTCTTTCCTCCTCTTTCTTTCTTTCCTTCTTTCCTCTCTCCCTCCCTTCCTTCCTTCCTTTCCTTTTTTCCTCCTCCCTCCCTCCCTCCCTCCCTCAATCCCTCCCTCCCTCTCTCTCTTTCTTTTTTTCTTTCTTTCCTTCTTTCCTTCCTGCCTTCCTTTCTTCTTCCTTCCTTCCATCCCTTCCTCCCTTCCTTCTTTCCTTCCTTCCTTCCTTCCTTCCTTCCTTCCTTCCTTCCTTCCTTCCTTCCTTCCTTCCTTCCTTTCTTCCTTCTAAATCTTGGATGTAGCCTCTCTTAACTCAAGGCCCAAATTGGAGGAAAATTATTTTCTTCTATTTTGGCATGGCTTTGCCTTTTCTTTTGTGGTATGGAGGGAGGAGCTTTCAGTTGAATTATTGTATTTAACTTTTTCAATTTTTTTGAGAATTTCATACATGAGTAATGTATCTACATCAGTTCCTTGTCTCCTCTCCTTCACCTCTTTCTGTGTCTTCCCTATTCCCCTTCATGGCTTTATCTTAGTTATTAATAGTGTGTGTGTGTGTGTGTGTGTGTGTGTGTGTGTGTGTACACAATCTGATGAGTTCACTTAGTGTTGTTCATATGTATATATTTATGGATGACAATTTGTGATTGGATAACTTATTAGGAGACTTGTCACTGGAGAAGACCAAATCTCCCTCTCTCAGAAGCCATTAATTGCCTATAGCTCTTCATCTATAGGGGTGAGGCCTTGTGAGATTTTCCCATCCATATTGCCATGTCGGCAGGTATTATCATTGTTCAGGTCTTCTTTTGGTGATTATATTGTGTAGGGCTTCCAGGCTAAAGAGTGAAGTTATATCACGAGTGGTCCTCGCCCCCTGGGGCTAGCAGGACATTCGGAGACTCCTTTATTCTTGAAGCCCTGGAAGCTGCTAACTCAGTAAACAGATTGGCAAAATGTCTGCCTGCCTCGTGGTGAATCATACACCTGGGTCTCTGCAAAGGCCATGGATATTGTGGGGGTTGGCCAGGTACGCCCCTCCCCCTGCCATGCTAATTAAGGCTTCCCTGCTCAAGGGGAGAAGCCACGCCCCTATGGGGAGAGGTTATTTACTGGGGAAGAACCCCTTGAATAAACGCGTTCGGGTCCGCCAGATGCCGTCTCCGTCTAGTGTTTGTTCTCAGTAAGCTGGGTCAGGCGACACCGCACGGTCCTAGGAACCCACGTCCCGAGCATCCCCGGTGCTTCCCCACGGCTCTCAGCTTGCCTCTTCTCACCCCCGGCCAGGGCGGGAACCGAGCGGCTTCCCAGCCAGCTCCGGGCTGGGATAGGGTGGTGGCGGAACGTGCCGGGGAGACCGAAAACTAAAAACAACAGCAGGCACGCCAACGTGGCTGGATCGCGAGTGGACCGCCTCGATCTACACGCTGAGTGGGTGAGAACTCCCCTCTTAACATACATACACACTCGCAAGCACGGGTCCAGAAGGGTAACACATGTAACAGCCTGCTATCTCCATCAGAGATCAGGCAACTTTCTAAAGTTTCTCAAACATTTTTCTTCGGCTTTCCGACTGCCCATTCTCAGGTGACAGAGCTTTCTATCTAAAACTCTCTCATCAAAACAAAATCTAGAGGCACAACCTGCCAAGTAAGATCTAGAGCGGTCACTAGACCTGAGTCACGGAGGCTTCTGGCTTTAAAGGGTCAGTTCTATTCTTTTTTCTATTAATGGGGAACAGCAAATCAGCCCAGAAAGAATCTCGTTTCAAGCTTAAGGTGCCACCGTGGCAGGAAAGAGAGACTTTAAAAATGAAGCCACGTGGCGGACTCTAGTCTGAGACAAGGACAATGCAGCTCAGGTTGTAGCCACAGCTTATACCACGCGGGGAAACAGTTACATTAGAAAAGTGTGTGCCCGATTTAAACGTGGTGGATCAGTCCGTTTGCTTCTTAGTGCAGATTTTTTTCCCCAGCCTTCTGCTGTGGATTCACAAAAGGCTCCTACCATCACAGGCTTACAGAGAATTACCACAGCCGCTGAGGCTAGTACGGAGCCAGCAGGCTAGGAATTTCTCCTTCAAGGGTCATATTTACAGCTTAAATGCTCAGCAAGACTGGAGAGAGACATGATTTTACTTTTTCCTTCAACAATGGTACAATCTTTAGATGTTCTATCCCTTAAATTTTCTTTCCAAGGTGCAGAGGTGTTCGGACAGCTTCTAGCACAACAGCAGTAGAAGCTACAGCCCTACCAGGGTGCCAGGGTGCCCCAAGTGAGGCAATCCCTAATCCAAAAGTTTAAACTTTTCACACGCCTTATGCTAATGCCCCATGAGGGCGGAAGAGGCTTCAAGCCAAGACCGGATGGCCCGCCCATCCTAAAAGCCGATTGGACGGTCGCAGGTCGCCTCCAATCTCTATCACAGATGGGCAACTATGCCCGCCTCCCTCAAATGGTGGTTGGTCAAACCGTACGCGCCGGTGACATCCACATGGACTCCGCGGCAAGTCCGCGTGTCGGCAGAAAGCTGTGAGAATCCAAGCAGCAGATCCCTTCCCCCACGCAAGTTGCCTTCACGCGCAGAGGTGTTAATTTTAAACAAAAAACAGTAGGCCGCCGCCACTGTGCAGGCAAAATCCACAGCGCGGGTGGCTGTGCCGGACCTCCAGCTGCGCTGTCCCGAGGCTGAGGCCACGCCCTGCTACCAGCCGCTTTTCTCAGAGGAAAAAATCGTGCCGTTTTAAGATCAACCCTGACAACTGTCTTTCAAAGTTGACGGCTCAGATTCACAATTCTCTTGAGTAGATTAAAAGCAGGTAGTCTAAATTTATCAAAATCATGTTGCTACTGACTTTATTATCAAAATATTCTAACTTTAAACAACATTGATTGGCTTATACTAAATGCTAGGATTTTTTAAGCTTAATTCAGCCTTCTGGCCTGTATAGGTACTCAATCCAACTACTATGGCTTACTTTCCTAAGCACAGGTGATCAATACAGGCATAATATAAAGAATTAAGTTATATAAATGATCCAAAGATGGTTGAATTCCAACAGTTCAGAGTTTAATTAATATTTGCCTCACTTCAGAGTCTAATGCTCTTTTGTAAACAACAAAACAGTCTCATAAATAAGCCTAAAGAACTCAGACCTTCTGGTTAAACACCGAGAAGTGTCCCAAATGGCTATTAAAAGCCAGTGTCATGGTTACAAAATAAAAAATCTCCATTGGCTATTTCCAAGAAGTAAACAAAAAGGTTTTTTTTTTTCTAATATCAAACCAGCTCTATCAACAGGCAATATGCCTTTGGCTCAAAAGCCTACGTTGTTCACAGGTCTTAATCTGACCTGTTCTCAAGCTTGCCAGTATCTCCCCACCTGAGGGATGAGGCAAGAGACAGGTCCAACCAGTGGCAACACCACTGGATGCTCCGTTATTGGAGTCAATAAAAATAAAAGAATGGGGAATTCTCCTCCCCAGAGGAAAGGGTTTTCTATCTCCCTACAGAGGTCTGCAATCCTGATGTCACAACAAATCCACACAGATCCAAGAAAGCAGATGACTCTCTTCAGAAGAAAGAAGAACCAGACTTCACTTCAAGGCCAGTAATAACTTAAAAAATATTTCTCTACAGGAATCTTATACCCAAAGAGAAACTTCAGCCATGCAGGCTTGATCAGCAAAACATCAGTCATGCCCACCTGGCTGACTCAAACACCCAATAACCACTTCATTTCCACAGGTTCCACTTCGTGACCACCCAAAAAATGCTATTTGGGTCCCAGCAAAAAATGCCAACTGAGGAAGAGGAAAAGACACCCCCTAGAGGAACAACACCCAAGAATTAGTATCCACAAACCCTTCCCCTTCCTATTCTCACAGGAGTGGCTGGAATATCACTCCAGCCTGGCATCTAACTTTTTGCTCTCTATCAGAGAAGCCAAGACAAACATGGTGAAAACAGCCTGACATCTAACTTTTAGCTCTCTATCAGAGAAGCCAAGACTGGAAAGATTCTCTAATATTAACAAACTTAAACTTCTTTACAGGAAATCACAAGAAGATGATCCCCTAAGATCTCCACTCGGAGACACCTGTCTCTCTGAGTCTCACTCAATTCTCAAAACCCTAATACCTATATAAAACCTAATCAAGGCTTGCTCTTCTCTGGTACCAAAGACCTATCAATCCCAGTACCAACTTTCTTCTCCTGGATTTCAAATCCCTTCAAAGAGTATCCTTAGGTTTATACAGCCCAAGCCAAGATCCTGAAACAAGAACTACAGACAGCCCCTCCCCCCACCCACGGAGTCCAGTTGAAGACAGCGCCATCCAGAGACCAGCTGAAGACAGCGCCATCCAGAGACCGGCTGAAGACAGCGCCATCCAGAGACCAGCTGAAGACAGCGCCATCCAGAGACTGGCTGAAGACAGCGCCATCCAGAGATCAGCTGAGGACAACGCCGTCCAGAAACCAACGGCAGACCAATGGAGCTGCAGCTCTGCAGTTCCACACCTGGACAGAACTTGTGGGGTGGGGCGGATGAATAATGTGACTTTGGGCTGGGAATTATAAGTTACCTACCCAACTCCAAGAATCCCAATTACACCATTCCCACAGAGGCAGACAGAATGCCTCAAAAGGTTACAATAACCCTTCCTTTTTAAACAAAAACAAAAGGAGGAGATGTAGGGCTTCCAGGCTAAAGAGTTAAGTTGTAGCACGAGTGGTCCTCAGCCCCTGGGGCTAGCAGGACACTCGGAGACTCCTTTACTCTTGAAGCCCTGGAAGCTGCTAACTCAGTAAACAGTTTGGCAAAATGTCTGCCTGCCTCGTGGTGAATCATACACCTGAGTCTCTGCAAAGACCATGGATATTGTGGGGGTTGGCCAGGTACGCCCCTCCCCCTGCCATGCTAATTAAGGCTTCCCTGCTCAAGGGGAGAAGCCACGCCCCTATGGGGAGAGGTTATTTACTGGGGAAGAACCCCTTGAATAAACGCGTTCGGGTCCGCCAGATGCCGTCTCCGTCTAGTGTTTGTTCTCAGTAAGCTGGGTCAGGCGACACCGCACGGTCCTAGGAACCCACGTCCCGAGCATCCCCGGTGCTTCCCCACGGCTCTCAGCTTGCCTCTTCTCACCCCCGGCCAGGGCGGGAACCGAGCGGCTTCCCAGCCAGCTCGGGCTGGGATAGGGTGGTGGCGGAACGTGCCGGGGAGACCGAAAACTAAAAACAACAATATTGTTGCAATTTCTTGGGTGCAGGTTTCTTATTATATATAGAAGACACTATCTCACAATAGATGTCCTGGTCCTCTGGCCCTTATAATCTTTCTGGACCCTCTTCCATGATGTTCCCAAGAATTAAGTGAAAGCGTTGGGAATCACATTGGCAGTTGTTCTCTGCACTTTTACCAGTTGTGGATGACTTAAATGGTCTCTGAAAAAAAATTTATTTGATGATGAATGAGAGCTACATTTATCTGTAGGTAGAAATTACACTATTTAAGAGAGTTAAGTAAGTTCTCTCTAGTGATCATAACCATGTCAGCCATCAGTAATTGGCTAGGTTTACAGTTCTAGATATGAATTTATTCCAACTAAGCAAACCTTAAGCCTAATAAGATGGCTGTTGGTTACCACTAAGACGTAAGTGTCACTTGTACCTGTATTAGTCAGTGTTCTCTAGAGCAGTAGTTCTCCACTTACAGGTCATGAACCCTTTGGGGTTAAATGACCCTTTCACAGGGGCCACCTAATACCATCCTATATATCAGATATATACATTATGATTCACGACAGTAGCAAAATTAGTTATGAAGTAGCAACAAAAATAGTTTCTAGGGGGTCACCACAACATGAGGAACTGTATTAAAGGGTCACAGCAGTAAGAAGGTTGAGAACTACTTCTCTAGAGGAACAGAAGCAATAGGATGAAAAATATATATGTGTATATATGCACACACATATAAACTTCTTAAGTCAGCTTATGTTAAAATAATGGCAACTGCATCAAACCTGAGAGGCTAAGGTCCCTGGGTGCCTCAGCAGTTGGAGCTGTCTCTCTCTCACTGAAGAAGCCAACCTGCTAGTTGCTCAGTCCACAAGTCTCAGCACCTCAGCCATCCCAAACTGGTTCTGAAAATCTGGAAGGTTCCTAGAGAGCCACTGGTCTTTAGTCCATGATGGGAGCTGGAAATGCTGGTTCTCATATCAGTGAAAAAAAATCAACAACAGCAGCAGCAACAAAGTAAATCAAGTCATTGGCAATACAGAAGGTCAGGAGAGCAACAAGTTGTACACTTTTTATCTGTACTGCTACCAGAAGGTACCATTCACACTTGGGGAGGGTCTTCCTGCATGTACTGAGACTCCATCATAATTTGTGGCAAGTTGACATTAAAAACAAACCATAATAGCACCATTGGGGATATCTTGCCATGGCGGTCATTGTTGTGGCTCTCAGGCTGGATAGGGGTAATGATTGTTTTACCCCTTGGCAGATTGCACAGCACCTTCAGATATTATGAGGGTTAGACACAGGGAAGGAGGTTTTCTGGTCAGTTCTGTTGTAAACAGGTTGCCTCCACCCAAGAGGAGACCAGGACAAGCTCTTCATGAATTTGAAGTTTTTATTGAGTTAAACACACACAGCAGGCCACAGACTCTTGTGATTACAAGTCTAAAGAGGTAGCCCCAGGCTGAGTGCAAAAGAGATACACAAAGGTAAAACCACAAGTTTGGTACATCCCATTGACGTAGTTGTGATGGCTGATAACAAGCATGGCAGGATATGAACTTTTAATAAGAACAAGACACAGTTGTCACTATGGTGTTTCTGTTTGATTAATGGGCATAAAGTGTTGTGGTTACAGAAGCAGAGCAATGCAGGTTAGCAAAAGTTCCTGTAAGTACCACATGCCTGAGGATCAGGCTGACCTCAGTTTTAGCCCAAGGCTGGGTCAGGATTTAGCAAATGGGTTTTTCTCACTTCCGTTCCAGCTCAATTTCTCCAAGTCCTGTATCTGAATTGTTTGGTTTCTTCAGCAGTAGGATCTTACATTTACGTCTTGGCAGATAATTTAGGGCAATGGAAATAGCCAACGTTGTTTTGGAAGTCTCTTGGACTCCTCTTGTTGGGTAGCCCTGCCCCTAAGGTCACAGTCCACCATGTCCAGATAGCTCACTGAGCTCGGCACTAAATGGTGGACTCCCTTTGTGAATGGGGTGGGGGTGAAGGGGTAGGGGTAGAGGGCCACTTTCTCCGACCTGACTTTACTTGGAGAGTGCCTCTAATCTTGCCTTTTGACCTTATTTGGAAAAGGACCCTGGTGTGGTCTCCTGAAAACTCTAGATGATCCTGCACTTTCCCTACTTTGCCCCATATGGCAATTAGAAAACCTATAGTACTGTGTTATAGCCAATTAGGTGCTGACCCATTGCCTTAAGGAGCCCTTATATACTCTGAGTCAGAAACAATAAAATGAGCTGTATACACTGACAGGTCTCCCAGGAAGTCTGTTTCCTGTAGGCTCTTAGCCTCTGACCAAGAGCTTCAAACCCATGACTGATCCCTGCCTGTGCTTTTCTCCCTGAGGCTGAACCTGTGGCCAGTGACCTGGCTATCCCCTGGGGAAGGGGAGCCAGAAATCAAAAGAACAACATCCTCTAAACAACAACTGAAAGGGAGGTTTATCATGCTTGGAATTCGGGATTTTGTTAGACAGTCTATGACTCTGGAGGGGGAGGGCATTATCACCCCAAGTGGTGTAGCTTCATTCATGTGTATGTATACACATACACTAATGCATATATTATATGTATGTTTATAAGTGAACAGAAAATAATGTTTCCTCTATATTTTTATAAAAAAAATTCAGAGCTAAGAATTATAAAGGATATCATGAAGCATTTGTCTTTGTGACTTGTATTAGTTATATTTATACTGCTGTTGAAATACCATGACCAAGGCTACTTACAGAAGAAAATTTATTTGGGGTTTATAGGTCCAAAGTGATAGTGTGCATAATGGTGGGGATACTGGGTGGCAGACATGGTGGGTGGAACTTCAAGCTGAAAGGTGAGCACTCACATCTGGATCCACAAGAAGGAAGCACAGACAGCATATTGTAAATGGTGCACAGCTTTTGAAACATCAAAACCCGCTCCTAGTGACATTTTTTCTCCAGAAGTGCCAAGTCTCCAAAACCTCCCTAAACAGCCACTAATGACTAAGTAATCAAACAGCCAAGAATATTGGGGACATCTCAAGCATTTAACTGGGGGGGCTTGCTTAAAGTTTCAGAGAATTAGTCCATGGCCATCGGGGCAGGCAGGCAGGCGTGATGCCGGAGTAGTACTGTGAGTTTACATCCTGATGTGCAAGCACAAGGCAGAAAGACTGGGCCTGGTGTGGGAGTCTGAAACTTCAAAGCCCAATGACATACCTCCCCCAACAAAGCTACAGATCCTAATCGTTTCCTAAACAGTACACCAACTGGGAACCAAACATTCAAATAAATGAGCCAATGGAATCCATTCTTGATTAAACCACCATCTTCCACTCCCTGGCCTCCATGGGCTTGTAGCCATATCACAGTACAAAATGCATTTAGTCCAACTTCAAAAGTCCCCACAGTCTTTCACAGTCTCAACACTGTTTAAAAGTCCAGTCTCTTCTGAAACTTAAGGCAATCTCTTTAACTGTAATCTCTTGTAAAATATACAAGTAAATTATACACTTCCAACATACAATGACACAGGATCTACATTACTGTTCCAAAAAGGAGAAAGGCAGTTAACCTGTCAGAGTACCGAAATAACCCAATTACTGATTTGGAGTTGATCCGTGTCTTTCAGACCAGTAGTACATTTTGTTTTGTTTTTGTTTGTTTCATTTTTCCATTTGGAGACAGTATGTTTCTATGTAGCCCTGGCTGTCCTGGAACTCAAGGTGTAGGTCAGATTGGCCTTGAACTCACAGAAATCTACCTGCCTCTGCCCTTTGAGTGCTGAAATTGATGGCATGTGTCACCAAGCCTGGCTCCTACACTTTTTTTTTTTTAAGTGCACTGGTATTTGGTGCTCATATGTTTAGGGTTACAATGTCTTTCTGGTTCATTATTCCATTGATCAGAATGAAGTCTTCATCTAGTTTGACATATATCCTGTCAAATGTTATGATAGTGACACCTGTTCTTTTTCTGTTCCCATTTGCTTGGAATTCTATTTTTCTTTTCATCGTCTTGCTTTAAAGTAGTGTCTGTCTTTGAAGGTATGATTAATTTCTTGTAAAACGGAAAAATAAAAAAGTCTTCTCCATTTTTAGGGTTTATTTTTTAATACATTCCACTAATATGTGCCTTTTCATTGGGGGACTTGAAGCCATTACTATTTAAGGTTATTATTAAAAAGTTCATATTGAGTAGTGTCATTTTTGGCAATTGTAATTTCAGCCCTGTTTTGTGTATCAGTAGCTATATCTTCATTTGTTTCTTTCTGGAGTCTCTTGTGCCTGCTAAAATAATGCCAGTTTTAAAACCAGACAATGGGATGTGTTATATGGTATATAAGTACTTGGAAATTGAGACGGGAAGATGGCAAATTTGGGGCAACCTGGGCTACCTAGCAAAGACCATGTATCAATAAATAAACAGAAATACGTAAGTTTTGAACCTGGAAACTTGAGTAACTGGATTCCCAACTGACATCTTTGTGGATGGCTCAAATATCTACCCACAATGTTCCATAGAAATCCCATAGGGCCTATGGAGAACATCCTATAATTTACAGTGACCACTCTTTCCACTCACCACCAGACACAGCTTCATCTTACTAATATTCAAAAAACTTCCAGAGTAGCCTTGAGTGAGATAGGGAGCCAGAGACATGGTGACTGATCGATAAATAAGCCATATCCCAAAATGTATTGGATACTTGGTTGTTAGCCATTGGGTCTTCTCACAGCTGTCTTTTTATTTGACACTCATAATAATATAGAGGTAATTGAATATTTGCACTTTATAAATAAAATAGAATTGATAGTTAGTAAGGTGTTCCAGGTCTCCCTGCCATTACTGATCACTGAAAAAAAAAATATTTGAGACCCAAAGAGGGTGGTACGTAATCCCAGCACTTGGAATACTGGTGACAAGAGGATCAAGAGTTCAAAGTCATCTTTTGTTACATAACCAGCTACATGAGACTCTGTTTCAAAAACAAATGCCAAAACAAACAAATATTTGGAATCTATGTCCCAAACACTGTCAAGGGTGCAGAGAGCTCTTTGGCAGAAAAGACTTTGCCTTCAACAGAAGATATTTCAAGTGGAACAAGTGAGATAATGTATTTGTAAATAAAAATTCAGTTAGTGAGATAAAGAAAATAAAATGTGATGTTATTGTGATTGAGATGAGTCCTTTTGGGTCGACACAAATTGATATCTGACCAAATGGAAGGAGGCAGGACATCTATGCCTCTGAAAATGAACTTGGCTCATTATCTGGAAGGAAGAAAAGGGAAGGAGACTGAAGAGGAAAATCAGTAAACGCTAAAGCAGTGGAGAAGTTTGTGAAGTTTCATGGGGCAAGGAAAGGAGTAAGAGTTTATTTTGAGACGAGAGTAGTTTAGGGTGTAGTAACATGATCAGAGCATCCTGACTTTAGTAACTACTGAATGACAAAATTAGGTCTAGAAGATGTTGTGGGATATTTTACTCCTGTGTGCTGTTTTGGTTTGTAAAAGGGCTTTGATGCCTTGTAGCTGTGAAGCCGGATGCCTTGCAGGGGGTGCAGGCCTTGCTTCCTACCTATTCACACCCTTGTGCTAGCCCTGCTGAGATCTCCACAGGTAGGACTAACTGTTTACAGTTGAAGGTGACTGATCACGATCAAAGGTCTGCGGACCGGGTGATTAGGATAACCCCCAGCCGAGTACTATTGTGTTGTAATGGAGGCCTGGATGTGAAGAGGGGGCAGGGGAAAAGTTTAAAGGGTCTAAGGCAGAAACAGGCAAGGGAATGAAGGAAACGGAGAATGGAGAGGAAGAGAAGCAAGAAAGGATGATGGAATGAAGTCTCTGCCTAGCCACCCGGGTATTGAATTCCCTGAGATTTGACATGGCTTGGAATTAATAAAGAGCATTGGAAAATTCAACAATGGACTCAATGATGACACCACAAAAAAACAAAACAAAACAAAAAAAATCACTCCTCCTTACTTAGCTGTCCTTTTCTATGCCCAAGTAGAAGGACGGAGAGGATGGGCGTAAGGCCCCTAGGATGGGGTGTCCTAGGTTTTTTATTTCTTCCCAGAGTTCTTTCCTTTCCTAAGGAAGTAGTTCTTGGGATTAATGTGCACATCACAGCTATTTGCTGTTTTACACTAATATGATGTGAATGATTTTTCTTTTTGTCAGCACCAAGGACATTCTCAGATAATAGGACCTATTATCTCAAATTAAATGAAACAAGCTTCTCACTAGGAGTAGGGAATCCTTGCTTCGGTTTTTCCTTGCTGTACCTCTAGGGGGCAGGCTTGCCTAGCTAAAGAACCAAAGGGTTGCCTGAGCTTTTCTCCCCCTTCCCTGTTGTTATTTATTGAGGATAAAAAGAGCGAAATAAAATATTCTTTTGTGTGACTATATATACCTTCTTTCTAGATCATCGTCTTTTAAATTTATAACTGCAACTTTTGAAATGATTTTCAGATAATTTAGACCTTCTATACAGTATTGCATTTAATATTAACAAGTACATTCCAGACAGTGTCACTAATTGCAGAGAAACTTTGAGAGTGCTTTATTCTAAAGTTCAGCATTTGATTTAAGTCCTCATATCAAAGAGGGAAAATTCTTAGAAAGCATCCACAATCCAGTTGAAGAAAAAAGTCTGTGTTAATGAAATCGCCCTTACAGTTAAATGAACAGCCTTTTCAGTACTAAGGAATTGAAATGTCATAGAAAACCATCATTTTAGTACACGAAGTACATTTTTGTTATTTTTAAGATAGGGACTCACTATGTAGCTCTCTGTGTCCTAGAACTCACTCTGAGGACCAGATTGGTTTGAACTCACAGAGATCTGCCTGCCTCTGCCTCCTGAACGCTGGGATTAAAGGGGTGCACCACCACCACCTGGCTTAAAGCTCATCTAAGAGAAGCAGGTGATATACTCCCAAGAAAAGTTCTGTCTCAGACATTTGTTTTGCTGTTTTCTTAAAACAATATTTTTTTTAATTTTTTAATTTTATGTACATTGGTGTGAGGGTGTCAGATCCCCTGTAACTGGAGTTACAGTCTTGAACTGCCATGTGGGTGCTGGGAATTGAACCAAGGTTCTCTGGAAGAGCAGCCAGTGCTCTTAACCACTGAGCCATCTCTCCAGCCCCCAAACTATATTTTATTGAGAATTTCATACAGTGTATTTTGATTATAATCACTATTCCTCCCCATCTCCTCCTCCACCTCCCTTCACATTCCTTCCCCACCCAACTTCATGTCTCTTAAAAGCCTTAGAGTCCTCTTTGCCTTGGCCAGCTACTGTTGGGTATTGGGGCTTCTCTGAGGTGTAGTTGAACTACCAGAGGTCACAGCATTAAAGAAAACTGACTCTCTCTCCAGCACTTATCAAATGCCAATAGTTCCTCGGGTGCAAGAGAGACTCCAGGCCACCGTCCCCTTCTCTATGCGGGGATTTTTTCTGGCTCGAGCTAGTGCAGGTCTTGTGTGTATTATCATAATCGCTGTGAGTTTATATGTATATCTGCCTTGTTCTGTCCAGACAAAACTTTTTAAGTCATCTACCACCTTTAGCTCTCTCCATCTTTGTACCATTCTTCTGCAATGACTCCTCAGCCTTGTGGGGAGAGTTGTGATGTAGAAATCCCATTTAAGGATGAGCATTTGTAAGTCTCTTATTTTCTGAATGTTGTGAGTTTCTGTGTTAATTGCTATCTTTGATGGGAGTTGAGAGATGCTTTGATCCATTAGGAGCCATTTTAATCATATGTTTACTTAGCAGAATAATAGTAGTAAGTTTTCCCTTATGGCCTATGACCTATCATCTAACCACATGTTCTTGGCATCATCAACACTGCTAGGTATGGGTTCCCTCTCGTGTAGCAGGTATTAAATCTAATCAGAAAGTGGTTGGGTACTCCCATAACAATCTTGCTACTTTTGCATCAGTGGGCATATCTTGCCAGGAAGGACATTATTGTAACTTACAGGTATATAAATTAAGGACATGGCATCTCTAAGGTATTGTTGAAGGGAAGGTTTTTATTGTAAATATGAGGGAGAGTACAGACAGGGGCATCTGGAAGAGTCTAGAGCAGAGAGAGAAAATAGACTGAACAAGGTGAGCAGACTGGACATGGCCAAGGCTATCCATGATAGAAGGGAGAATAGCAAGGAGTAGATAATAGAGAAAAGAGAAGCAAGAGCAGAGAGGAGAGATAACAGCAGAGTTATAAGGAGAATGAGTAGCTGGGGTGAGGGAAGCCTGTGAGCTAGAGGAAGTTTAGGATAGGGGAGGAGGTGAGAAGGGCTAGGATGCTAGCATGGACTTTGAAATGCGTAACAGGTACTTGTGATACTGTAGGAACCTGGAGGCCAGCATGAGCTTTGATATACTGGTAGGTGCCAAAGGAGCCATATGTCCTTTCCACCAGAGGTAAGGGAAATGACCCCTTTTGGCAAATGAGAACCAGTTTCACAAGTTCCTGTCGAATGTTAGATTTTATCTAACCACTAGAACTCCTCCTATAGTTCAGATTGAATCCATTTCTGGATATTTGGATTTTTGCCCTTTGGAGTTTGGGAAATTGCAGTTTCCTTTGGACCTGACACATAAATTCAGGAGTTGTGTTGCAGATGTATCCTTTGGGGCTAGACACCCCATTATCAGTTGTTGGCTTTTTTTCATATTTTGACCAGTTATGATTTTCTGCAATGATCTTCATCTGCTCCAAAGAGAAGATTGATTGATGAGGAGTTAGAACTACAGTTATCTGTGAGTATAAATGTTGGATTGTCCTAGAGCTAAGAGCAAGTTGAAGCTGGCTTCGAACTCCATATCATCCCTAGAGATGACAACGGAAGGCATTTGGCTGCTCCTTGTCTTAGCCTGGCATCTTCACAGAAGCAAAGAAATGTGGTTGATGCTTTGACTGCCCTGTAGCTGGAAGCATAGTGAGGCTTGAGCTCCACATGTAGACGAGGCTACTCCCAGTATCCTTGTCTTAACCAATGAGCATTCTCGGGGTCAATGACTAATCCCCTGATGGTAATCCCTTAGAAGGTGCCCCAAAACCTGCATTAAACAAGACCACCAGATGACACATGCTTCTCCTGAGTTTGTATACTCATTAACTCATGGGACTGCGCCAAAGAAAGGATGGGGATGCAGTAAGAACTGCAGCCATCCATACTGTGCTCCCTCATGACTTTTCCACTTGGAGATGGCAGGTGGCTCCACTGCTCCTCCAGGCGGGAGAGCTGTAGCTGGTAACATGTGCATGGGTGAGATTTCATTTACAACATATAAAGATAAATATTTAGAATGTGGTTAAGAAGAACTGTGTTGGTCTAGTAAAGTGGCAGTAGTAGGTTCACCTATAAGATCTGTGACCACACTAGCCCTGTGCAGTCGGCTAGGTTTCTAGTACCAGGTATGATTTTCATCCCATTTCTTCCCAAGCTTATCCCATAAGGCTTATGTACAATTAGACAACTGTTGGTTGATACCAAGATATGAGTGCCACTATTACACCCTTAGGGATACTTTGCCATGCTGATCATTGTTATGGTTCATAGGATCACAGCTGTGTAGGAACCTTGATTAATTGATCTACCTTGGCAGCTCTCAAAACATCTGGGACAATGAAAGCTAGTCTTCAGGGAGGAAGGAGGCTTTCAGGTCAGATACAACTCAATGTATTGACTGAGTATTGACTCCGAAACATGTGTCTTCAGAAAAAGGGACTTATCTTCAACCTCTGTGAGGCAATCAAGAGTAATAGCAGTAGCCTACATTGTTTTAGGAGTCTCTGGACTTTCTTGACCAACAACTTGAAAAAAGGTTTCTTATGCCTGGCACATAGTTTTTGTTAGATAGTCTATGGTTCTTAGAGGGAGCATTGCTGCCTATCATGGGAAATTCTCATTTAAACTATATATTTATACACATAAACTTATATGTAATTTTAGGTAAATATATAATAATGAAATTTGTGATGACTGTTTAAGACAGTATTTACTGTTATTGTACTCCCTCCCCTATTCCTTCTGTTTTGACCTCTCTCAATAAACCACTTTACTGTTTTTCTCATTTTTCTCTTCAAATTACTTTCCCTTGATATTCCTCATCTATCTCCTACCCCTATGTTCCCTTTTTACTTTCCTGGATTCTGAAATTACTCCACGTTGTATACATACATCTGAAGATTTGGGATTACAAACCACCAAAGAAAGAGCACATGCGGTATTTGTCTTTCTGGGTCTGGGTTACCTCACTCAATATGATCATTTCTAGTTCTACCAGTTTGCCTGAAAATTTCATGATTTCATCATTCTCTAAGCCAAATAGTATTCCATAACATATGTATACCACATTTGCATTATCCATATATCAGTTGGAGAACTTTTAGGTCCTGACTCTTGCAGCTAGCACAGAAATAAACATGGCTGAGCAAGTATCTGTGGATTAGAATGCTGTAAGGATCAGAGGAAGCCCTGAGTGAGTGAAGTCTTGAGAAAATGTATATTTTGACATAGGCACAGACTACTCATCTACAGAGACCTCCTACAGAGACAGCTAACTACTCCCCCTTGTGCTATACTAAATAAGCTTGCTGAGGATCTGGATTGTGATGGTAGTGGTAGCAGTTAGAGAAGACTGACTGATCCCAACTTCACTGTATGTATGTGTGTCTGTGTGTCTGTGAGTCTGTCCTTTTTCATTCCCTCACTACCCCTAGCCAGTTTCTTAGCCTCTTGGGTCTCAGCAAATGGTGCTCAAACAGGGGCCTGGAAGTAAACATCTGAACTATAAGAACTCATTTTGAAAATGGAATCCAGTCAGATAAGAGATCCTCCTGAAAGAAACATATAAAGAATAAGGGTAATACAAGTGACAAGGAAGCAGGAAAGAAATTCTATCACGCCTCAAATGTAAAACTTAGGACAAGTAAATGTAAATGATAATTAGGCATATGTTAATATTTTCAAAAACATTTTTGGGACAAGTAAAATCTAGAGATACACAGTTATATGTTGATGCTTTGAACGGAGTTTTGAGAAACCCTGGAAGTAAGGCAAAAGGATATAGAAGGGCATGAAATCCTTGTGCTTACAATAGCACTAGTGAAAACAGAAGGCTGGGAATTTACCAACATCTAGTTGTTAAAAACCTGGTGAACTTTCACCATCTGTAGTGCCAGATAGGATTCACTCAAATCCTCAAATTATTATACTTATTCCAGATTTCTGAGTGTTTTTTTTCAGATAATATGGTTGATGCTTTGTCTGCCCTGTAGCTGCAAGCATAGGGAGGCTTGAGCTCCACATGCAGATAAGCCTACTCCCAGTATCCTTGTCTTAACCAATAGACAGTCTCTATATATTTATATAATACCCTTTCTTATAGAAGAGGCCCCATGTTCTTTTGCAAAGGAGTTTCAATGTAGTCATGCCTTAAGCTTTGTTGTAATAATTGTCATGAGGAACTTTCCCCAAAAGTTTTACTGTGCTTAAATATGTCAAAAAAAAAAAATAAACTGCTTGGGGCCACACTCCAGAAGTTTGAACCAGCACTGGCTAACTAAGTCATGTTGAACCAAATTTCCTTCTTGCTCCATGTGTATCATTTCCTCCGCTGGCAGCAGTATCTGCTTGCAGGGATTCCCACAACTGGCACCCAATGTGAGGGGCATGACCCTTGGAAAAGGTAAGAAAAGTTCTCTTTAAATAGAAGTAGAAGGTAGGATTTCTAAGCCTCTCACCCAAGGGGTGTGACCATAAGTGAGAGGGTGGAAAATAGGAGAGAGAGAAAGGGGGGACAGATACATCTTAGCAGGTCTTGGTAGGATAGGCTGAATGGTCTCTACCACTGCTTGTGGTCCCAAGTAATCTGACTAGAACCTAAAGCCCTTGTGCTACAAGCGGCCCTGGGCTCTTTCTACCACCTAGAGTTGGCCAAATGCAGAGATCAGTCTCTAATACAACACCTAAGTTCTAAGGAATGGTAGGTGGGTCTCCAGCACCTGTAGCATGAGCTAAAGTGCTTAGTTGTTGTTGTTTTTTTCTGTTTCTTTGTTTTTTGTTTGTTTGTTTTCCTTCACAGCAGGAATAACTCAATGTAGATGGACCAATGGTCCCTTCACCAGAAGTTAAAACAGGCTCACTGTGGTGACCCCTTCAGACTCTGAGCCTAGACCCTGCTGTGAGCCTCTGGTTAAAATTGCCTAGTTCCTTTACTGGGAGATCTTTTGAGCATAACTGAGTCATGAATAATTAATGACTGCCCGAGAGAGGCTTGTTTACAGGGAAGCCAAAGCCCCCTGAAGGGATGCTTCTTCTCTGGCTAAACATTTAACTTCATCTGGAGAAGCTATTGTCCTAAGTATCTAACTCCACTGGAGAGAGGCTATCTCTCCTAGGTAAACATTCCGCCCCAGCAGGGAAGATGTTTTGTTCTGTTACTTATTTTGGCTTCAGGATGTTTTCACCTATGTACCCTGTAATTAACACCTTGGTTCTAACCCCTGTAGCTGCACATAGCCACTGGAGGAAGGGGGTATGAGTTTGGAGAGAAAAATAAAATTTCAGCTCCATTCCATCTGAGCTCAATGATGCTGTGTGTGTCTGGTCTATTCCCTTCCCTTCAAGTTTCTTTTCCCCTCTCCTCATAAGGCCCTTCAGTCCCGCTCCCCATTCAGGCACTTTCCGACTTGTCAGGCCGGCCCTGGCAGCTCACTTCTAGTAAAAAACAATTTCAACCAGAACATAAAGCATCTAAGCTTATTCTGATAAAATTTACTGAGGTATTGGTCACTCAGTATGTGGAAGACATTCTCCTCTCCTGTTCATCTAATATTTAAATAAATGCTTAACTTTCAGGGTAAATAAACTAAAAGAACAAAATTTAAAATTTTGAACCCTGTCAACTGGGTATGTCCTTATCTGCGTATCATTACTGAGGATTTGACTCTTTAAGATGCTTTCTGGTGACTCTCGGTTAAATTCTACAAGAGATGTAACACCTGAATCAGAGAGGGTTATTTGGCTTATTAAATAATGCTGCTGCTAAAGTGGTAGCTCATAGAACTAATCCCTTACTTCCTATCAGTTACTTATCCTTTCTTTCTCTTCATGTCCTACTAGAATTATATATCAACAAGGTATTGTAGAAATTTACTCCTGTCATAATTCTTTACAATAATCTATAACTCCTTATTTACAAAAAAATATTGTAGACTTAATAATGATGAGAAGAACATGTATTAAGCAACTTTTTGGTAAAGAACCGACAGAAATTATTTTATTATTAAACAAAATGCAGGTTGACTATTTTTTCCACATTGATGATAATTGGCAAGTTGCATTAGCATGTTACTTGGGATCTAGAGCTAATCACTGTACAAGAGATTTCTTTTATGATTCTTTTTGAAGATACCTCATGGGTGTTGCTTAAAATTACATCTAAAAATCCTATAGAGATTGCTTTTAATGCTTTTACAGATGGTGCTTCAAAGGGACAAGAAGCATATGTTTTATATACTCTCACTTACTACAGCATAATGCATATATAACTCAGATTCAACTTTTGTTTATAAAAGTAGATCTATTACAACATACTGTCTATGTATCTTCAATTCAACTCTTGTCTAAAAAAATAAATGTTTTAAAATAACAACCATGTGGCTAGCCTCCATCTTGGCTGGTGATCTCATCAGGATAAAAGCAACCATGTGGCTGGCAGCTGTCTTTACTAAAGATCAAGGGTACATGCCATGTAACTTCATCACCATCTTGATCAAGATGACCATGTGGTATAAACCAAACAAGGCGGCGCCTATAAAACTTCTTAGTCCTATGGCACCCTCTGCTTAATATTATATCTTCTCTTTAGATTAAAGAGGCAACAGCAAATCCAAAAGATATTTTGGAGTAGGATGGATTTTTGTATGATGATAAATTTGTAAGGTTATAAAGGTATACTCAAATTAACAAAAGCTGACTTAGATATGTATGTCTAACCATTTAAGTCTTTGGTAAAGACTGCGAAGAGTTGATGCCTGGTCAAATTACAAATCCTTCCAATGATGTACTTGTATTGATGACTAAATTTTCTCTTATCTTTTCCATGCAAAATGGAGATTTTCTCATTTCAGACACTGAGAGCTCAAACACCATGCAGATTCTTTGTATTTATGATTACTAAAACTTCATTTTTAATTTTTATTTTTGTACAACATAACAAAAATGTAAAAATAACAATATAAACAGGCATGGGATTTTTTTTAATAGGAGTCCATTCGAATCAAGAAAGTTGCTTTCTAAAAAATGTTTCTTCTGGATAGTATGATAGCCTAGGTATGTAAATATAGTTATGTTTCTCAGAGTCCCTTGGGGGCCAAAAAGGGTTAAAAATACAATCAATAGTAATTAGATAATTTTGAAATTTTCACCTAGAATTATTTTGGTACAGACTGAGAATCTGTTACATCAAGTCTTTAATACCTTTAACTTGTTAAAACAACCTTTTGTTTTTGTTTGGCATAGTGGCTGTTATGATCTTCCTTTTTATCATCCGTATTGTCTGGTGTCACACTGAAAGGATTTAAGAAATATAAAACTTAGGAATTTACCTGAGTGCTAGCAGTCACGTACAGGGGGAAATGCCTCCTATTGAGAGATGCCTTCCCAAGTACGGCTATTAACAGTACTCTTCAGTCTCCTCCCCACCCACAGGGAAATGACCATTGAGCTTAACACCTATCAGCAGGATTCATTCTTCCCCAGCATACCAGGCACCACCCTGGCTTAAGGATAGCTAGCCCAAGGGCACAGGTTGACCACACCCCCCCTGGATCCCTCTCACTGGAAACTCCCAACCAATTAGTCTAACATAGAGAGCTCTGAGCCAATCAGAGCTGCACGAGCCCCCATCCCCAGACCCCTTTCCCCTGAACTCCATAAAAGTGCCTGGGGGGAAGGAATCGTGGCCCGCTGTGCTTATCTCATGCGTGGGATAGGTGGGACCCGACGCGCCAGATAAAAATAAAGCCTCGTGCGTTTTGCAGCGGTTCGAGTGTCTCGTGGTTCCTTAGAAATCCGCCGGGCTAGCCCTAACAACACATTCCTGCAACTGCTCCTGAACTAATGAGATCCATCCTTAACATCTAAGAAATAAAAAGGGAGAGATGTATGGAGCAGAGGAATCCCTGAGCGAGTGAAGTCCTGAATGAATGTGTATTTTTATATAGAAACAACCTGCTGAGGACACCAAGACCAATTAGCTCGGTGTAAACTGGCAAAATCATTATGAACCATCGACCAGTGTTGCAAAGACTAGCAACTGCAGCTTCCTCCTCTCAGTTGTTTAGAGCCTGAGACTCTTGCCTACAGACATCTCTTTGGAGAACCCCCTATTCTATACCTAACAAACATGTTGAGGTTCCAGGTTACAGTGGGAGCTGCTAGAGAAGCCACCTTGTCTCAGCTTCGCTGTGTATGTGTCTGTGTGTCTGTTCTTTCTTTGTTCCCTTGACACCCTTAGCCAGAGTTTCAGGACCCCAGCTTCTTAGGACACAGCTGGATGTTGAATCCTTTGTGCATATGCTAAGGAGTAAACATATCTGTGTCATATAGAAGATTTATTTTTAGTTCTTTCAGAATTCTCCACTAATTTACAGAGTGGCTGAATCAGTTTGCAATCCCAACAACAATGAATGAGAATTCCCCTTTCCCCACATCATCTCCAACATTGGTTGTCAGGTGTTTGTTGATCTCAGGCATTCTTTCTGGGGAGTAAGATGAAATCTCAAAGTTGTTTTGATTTTCATTTTCTTAATTGCTAAGAATGATGAACTTTTTAAAAGATATCTTCTAGCCATTTTTATTTCTTCTTTTGAGAATGCTTTAGTCAATGTTCTCAAGCAGAAAAGAACCAAGGAATGGTGGATATTTTATATATAATATATATAATTATATATATATATTCTCATATATATTTATTTATACTAAATACATATGAGAATATATAAATATAATTTATATTATATTTAGTATAAATAAATATATATGAGAATTTATATTATATATAAAATATATATATTTTATTATTTTTTATTTATTTATTATTATATCTTATATAAATATAAAATATATTTATATATTTATTTATATTAAATATATATGAGAATTTATTAAGTAAGCTTTAAAATAGTAAATACATATATAGTTATTTATACATATTTTGAAGCTCAATGAAAATTTTGTGTCTTCTTTATACTCACTGAATTCTCTGATACAGTTTATGATTGTTCTTATAAATCTGTGTTCTGGGATTCATCTAGGCAATTCCCATTAGAGATCACTTCTATAGTACTATGGGGTTTGTTGAGAGACATGCTTTCTTGGCCATTCATTTTGTTTTTGTTTTGAGAATGCGACTTCGGCATGTGGATTTATTTCTTTGGTTGTGTGTCTTATTCTAACTTGCCTTAGATTGGGCAAGTGTGGGAGCTGAGTGACTGCAGCCAGGCTAAGCAAAGCTACTGCATAAGGTGCTTGATTGGGCCTACGCCAGGCAAAGCTTGTGTGTGAGCCTGTTTCTGGAGTTGGGCCTATGGGTGTGGAGATGGAGACATGCAAGGGGTAGGATGGGAGAAGGGGGAGGGAGTTACCATGTAGAGATGGCTCTTAAACAAAAACAATACAGATTTGCCCATGGCTCCTGTGCCCCAGACTGGGCCTGTGAACCTGTTCTTTGCTTACTTCTTTCTCAGTATGTTTGCTGTTTATATACTGGAATATTCCTACTTTGCTGCATGTATTCATCAACTGTCAAAAATTGTTGGTGGTGTCTTCACAGAGTCTGTTATGTGTAGAATCTGCAAATAAAGATACTTGGACTCCTTCATTTGCCATTTGTATCCCCTTGATCTCCCATATCTTTAGATACTCCAGGACTTTTATCATGAAGAGATGTTGGATTTTTGTCAAAAGTCTTTTATCTATCTAATGAGATGATCACATGTTTTCTGAACCTGAGTCTATTTATGTGGTGGATTACATTTGTTGATTTACATATGCTGAACCATTCCTGCATCTCTGGGATGAAGCTGACTTAATCATGATGGATAATATTTTTGATGCGTTCTTGGATTTGGTTTGCTAGTATTTTGCTGAGAATATTTGCATCTATATTAATCAGAGAGATTGACCTCTAATTTTCTTTTTTTTTAAAAATGATTTATTTATTTTAGGTGCATTGGCATTTTGCCTGAATATATATCTGTGTGAAGGTGTTGGATCCCTGGAACTGGAGTTACAGACAATTGTGAGCTGCCAAGTGGATGCTGGGAATTGAACCCTGGTCCTCTGGAAGAGCAGTAAATGCTCTTAACCATTAAGTCATCTCTCCAGCCACTAATTTTCTTTTTCTATTGGATATTTGTCTGGTTTTTGTATCAAGGTAATACTGGATTAAAAAAAAGAATTTGAAGATGTCTCTTTTCTGTTTTACAAAAGAATTTGAGGAGTATTTGTTTTGGCAGTTCACATATATCTAGAAATTCACCTCTTTCTTTTTTTACTTTCCAGTTTACTGAAATATAGATTTTTATATTATGATATCCATATGGTTCTTATATCATTCCTTTATTAACCGCAGGATTTGCAATATCACTTTTTCACTCTAGACATTACCAAGTTAAGTCTTCTCTGATTTTATTTAGTCTTACTAGGAAGTTGTCATTTTTATTTTTATTTTTTAAATAAATTACTAACAGCAGAGGCTTTTTGCTGGACCAGATGCCAAGCTAGCCTCCAGAACTCCAGGAAGGTGGCCCTCCCTGCAAAAACTCTTCACTCTCTTGGTGCTCCCATCCCTCTCTCCAATCCCCTCTCCTCATTGCTGTGTCCCAGCCCAGCTGCATCCTCCCAGCCCCCAACTCAAGTAGAGGCTCCCTGCTGGACCAAAGGCCATGTCTGCCTCCAGAACTCCAGGTAGGCTTCCCACCAGAGAAACCCCTCCACTCTCTTGAAGCATCCCATCTTTATCCCCAATATCCCTCCCCTCCCCATCAAGATGACCCAGCCCCCAACTTGGGCGGAGACTCCCTGCTGGACTGAAGCCACACCTGCCAGAAGTCTAGCCACCAATTCTTGTAGAAACCCACAGTCCAACCACAGCCACACAGACCAAAAGACCAGAGAAGAAACAGAAACTAAAGAACAAAACACTCATCCAATAAAGAGAAACTCAATAATTCAGCACCTAAACCTATATTCACCCCAAACCCAGATGCCTAGAAGTCACTGTAAAAACACAATTAACAGCCAGGGTAACATGTCACCGACAAAACCCAGATATCCTGCTACATCAAACTCTGAATATTTCAACACAGCTAAAACACGAGAAAAAGGCCTTAAAACCAACTTTATGAAGATGATCGAGTGTTGGTCTCTCGCCAGGTGTCCCGTGCACAAACTGCCGACCAGGTCTACGGTGGCTGGATCTCCCACCCGCGCCAGTCCAAGCCTCGCTCTTTGGTCAGGAGTGCGAAGGCCCAGATTTAAGTGGCAGAAAGGCACTCCGGGACCGGGGCGGGGGTCGTCAGGTTGGTTTCTCACGAGGGCTGTCCACTCACAGCCCTGAGAATAGTGAGACACAAAGAAGGCCTCGGGAGTCGAATCTGGTGGACACGAAACTCAGTTTATTCATTGCAACTCTTCCCCTTAAATCTCCTCCAGCAGGGGAGGAGTCCCAGTGCTCCGGGTAGGGACGCTGGATTAGCATAGGGCAGGCACCAGAGGCGGGAGAGGAAGGCATCCACTCAATAGATCCAGGTGCAGTGGAGGCAAGCATGTTCCTTCTGCTTCTGAGAAGCAGGCAACCCATAATACTCTGTCCAGGGCTCGAGAAGAGGAGCCTGCTGAGTGCTCTTTACTCTCACCTTTGCAGGGAGTGGAGGCACATTCCAGCAGCTTCAACTGCTTCTTTAGCCCACATCTCCTCCTTTTATTTTTGTTTAAAAAAGGAAGGTTTATTGTAGCTCATTTGAAAAAAATTGGAGCATGTCTGTCTGCACTGTGGGGACGGTATAACAGGGGACATTAGATGTCTCATAATTCCCAGCCCAGAGCCTCTTTAGTTTATTTCACTCCCTCCCACAAGTTCTGTCCAGGTGTGGAGCTATGAAGCTGCAGTTCCATCTGGTCTGTCCTAGATGTCATCTGGATGGCGCTGTCTGGACAAGCAGGCTTCAACCGGACACGGTGGGTGGGGGGATGGGATGTCTCTTCTTCTTTAGTCCTTGATCAGGCCGTTGGCTTGGGCTGCATAAACCTGTGGATAATCTTGGGTTTTGGGGAAAGGGCTGGGCATGTGGGGGAGTGAGGGGTGTTTAAAAGGGGATGTCTGCTTCTGGGCAGCAGTGTTTAAGGGGTCCATGTGTGACTTGCATCCAGGTGAATGAATCCCTTAAAGAAGTCTATGAAAGACAAACAAAAAATGAGGGAAATCAAGAAGTCCATTAAAGAAAGCCAAGAAAAAAGCAAATAGTTAACGGAGATGAATAAAACTGGTCAAGACTTGAAAATGGAAATAGAAGCAATAAAAAAAGCACAAATTGGGGGAATTCTGGAAATGGAAATATCTAAGTAAGCAAACAGGAGGCAAGCTTCACCAACAGAATACAAGAGATGAAAGAGAGAATCTCAGGTGTTGAAGATATGATAGAAGAAATAGATACATTGTTCAAAGAAAACACTAAATCTAAAAAAATTCTTAACACAAAACATCCAGGAGATCTGGAATGTTATGAAAAGACCAAAGGAGAAAATATATGGAGAAACAGACGATAAGAACTGGGAGACAATTAGGGCACGATCAGGAGACCTAGTGTAGTGGAAACTCACAAGAATCTATGAAGGAGCCCTAGCAAGGATCCCTTGTAATCAGGGATAGAGAGCCTGAACAGGCTCTCTCCTGTGGCTAGGCAAGGCTTCCAGTGGTGGGACTGGAACATCATCCCATCCACAAAACCTCTGACTCATGGCCTATTCTTTCTTCAAGATCCTCATTGCCAATGGAAAGGCAGAACTCCATGCCAAAGGAGGGAACCCCTGCCTGAAACTGCAGGGCAGGACAGAACTAGAGACTGGATAACCTGGAGATGATTTATAATAATGTCATGCTCTGCTCATAGATCAGTACCTAGCCCAATCCTCACCAGAGAGGCCCCCTCCAGCAGCTGAGAGGAGTATATGCAGGGGCTCAGAGCCAAGCATCATGCAGAGATCAGGGAACCCCACAGAAAAGAGAAAGGAGGGATGGCAGAGACCAGAGGGGTTGAGGACACCCAGAGAACAAGCCCCAAAGTGTCAACTGACTAGTAATTTTAGGGGCCTACAGAGACTGAAGCCACAGACACAGAATCTGCAAGATCCCTAAAAATATCTTATTTCTGTCTGAACTGGTGTTCTTGAAAAACTCCTACAAGCTGGAGTTGGGGAGTCTCTGACCCTTTTACCTGTCCTTGATACCCTTTTTCTCCTGCTAGGTTGCCTAGCATACCCTTGATGTAGGGATTGGTGCCTGGCCTTGTTCCATCCTGCTATGTCAGTCCTTGATCATGCAGTAACCCTGGGGGGATGGTTCTTCTCCAGGGAGAAAGGGGATTGTGGGTGGTGATGTGGGGGTAGATCCAGGGAAAATAGGGGAGAGGGGAGGTTCAGGGAGTTGGGGGAGTGGAGGGAGTGGAGGAAAGGGCTGCAATGTATTATATAAGTTCTATGAGAGAATAAAAATTTAAATATAAAAGCAGACTTATTAGAATTACACCCAACTTGAGTTCTGTAGGCTCTAAGAGACCACATATGCCAGCCCAGACTACTATACCTAGCAAAACTTCCAATCACCATAGACAAAGAAGTAAAATATTACACGATAAAGCCACATTTAAACAATATCTGTCTATAAATCCACCTCTACATAAGGTACTAGAAGGAAAACTCCAACCCAACTCAGTGAGGTTAACTACACCCAGGAAAACACAGAAAATAAATAATCTCACACCAACAAAACCAATAGAAGTGAGGCATACACACATACCACCACCATCAACAACAACAACAAAACAACAGACTAACCGAATGGATTCGAAAACAGGATCCATTTCTGCTGCATGCAAGAAGCACACCTTAGCATCAAAGATAGACATTACCTCAGAGTAAAAGGTTGGGAAAAGATTTTCCAAGAAAATGAACCCAAGAAACAAGTCAGTGCAGCCGTTCTAATATATAACAAAATAGAATTCAAACCAAAATTAATCAAGAGACAGAAAAAGACACTCATCAAAGGAACAATCCACCAAGGCAACAGTTCAATTCTTAACATCTATGCCCCTAATGCAAGGGTACCCACTTTTGTAAAAGAGACATTACTAAAGCTAAAAACATACATTGACCCTTACACTGTTAGTGAGAGCCTTCAATACCCCACTCTCAACAACTAACAGGTCATCTGGACAAAAATTAAACAGAGAAATACTGGAGCTAACAAAAGTTATAAACCAAATGGCCCTACAGAACATTTAACCCCCCCCCACAAAAGAATATAGCTTCTTCTCAGCACTTCATCGACTCTTCTCCAAAACTGACGACGTACTTGTACATAAAGCAAGTCTCAACAAATACAAGAAAACTGAAATAACTTCTGCCTCCTATCAGGCCACCATAAATTAAAGATGGATTTCAACAACAGCAGAAACAACAGAAAGCTTACAAACTCATGGAAACTGAACAACTCTCTACTGAATGACCACTGAGTCAAGAGAGAAATAAAGAAAGAAATTAAAGACTTTCTAGAATTCAATGAAAATGAACACAGCATATCCAAACTTATGGGACACAATGAAAGCGGTGCTAAGAGGAAAGAGGCACCAAGCGCCCCATATAAAGAAATTGGAGAGATCTCACACTAGTGACATAACAGCACACCTGAAAACTCTAGAACAAAAAGAAGTAATCACACCCAAGAGGAGTAGATGGCAAGAAATAATCAAACTGAGGGCTGAAACCAATAAGATAGAAACAAAGAGAACAATTCGAAGAATCAATGAAACAGAGTTGGTACTTTGAGAAAATCAAGAAGATAGACAAACACTTATTCAAACTAACTAAAAGACAGAGAGTAACCAAAATAACAAAATCAGAAGCAAAAAGAGGGACATAAAAACACACACCAAGGAAATCCAAAACAATCATTAGGTCACACCTTAAAAGCCTGTACTCCACAGCATTAGAAAATCTAAAAAAGGATAATTTTCTTAAAAGATACCACTTACCAAAGTTAAATCAAGATCATACAATTAAAATAAACCTATAATCCCTCGTGAAAAAGAAACAGTCATTAAAAGTGCCCCCCCCAAAAAAAAGCCCAGGGCAGGATGGGATTAGAACAGAATTCTATCAGACTTTTAAAAACAGAGTTAACACCAAATAGTCCTCAAATTATCCCACAAAATAAAAACAGAAGGAACACTGCCAAACTCATTCCATGAGACCACAGTCACTCTGATACCCAAACCACACAAAGATTCAACAAAGAAAGCGAATTGCAGACCAATTTTCGTCATGAACATAGATGCAAAAATTCTCAATACAATATTTGCAAACCGAATCGAAGAATGCATCAAAAAGATCATTCACCATGATCAAGTCAGCTTCATCCCAGAGATGCAGGGATGGTTCAACATATGAAAATCAGTCAATGTAATCCACCACATAAACAAACTGAAAGAAAAAAAAAAACACATGATCATCTCACTAGATGCTGAGAAAGCTCTTGGTAAACCAACACCCCTTCATGATAAAAGTCCTGGAGAGATTAGGGACACCTAGGACTTACCTAAACATAAACACAGGCAATTTACAGCAACCCCATAGCCAACATCAAATTAAGTGGTGAGAAACTCAAAACAATTCCACTAAAATCAGGAACAAGACAAGGTATTCACTATAGTACCTGAAGCTCTAGCTAGAGCAATAAGACAACTGAAGGAGATCAAGGGGATACAAATTGGAAAGGAAGAATTCAAAGTATCATCATTTGCAGTTGATATGATACTTTATATAAGCAACCCCAAAAATTCTACCAGGGAACCCCTACAGCTGATACACTCCTTCAGTGAAGTGACTGGATACAAGATTAACTCAAATAATAGTAATTATAAATCAGTAGCCTTCCTAAATACAAATGACAAATGGACTGAGAAAGAAATCAGGGAAATAACACCCTTTACAATAGCCACAAATAATATAAAATATCTTGGGGTAACTCTAACCAAGCAAGTGACAAAAATCTAAAGTCTTTGAAGAAAGAAACTGAAGAAGATCTCAGAAGATGGAAAGATCTCCCATGTTTGTGGATTGGTAGGATTAATATAATAAAAGTGGTCATCTTACCAAAAGCAATCTAGAGATTCAATGAAATCCTCATCAGAGTTCTAACAATATTCTACAGACCTTGAAAAATCAATACTCAACTTCATATGGAAAAAAAACCAGAATAGCTAAAAGAATCCTGAGTAATAAAAGAACTTCTGAAGGTATCACTAACTCTGATTTTAAGCTGTACTACAGAGATATAGTAATAAAATCTCTTTGGTATTGGCATAACAACAATTGATCAATGGAATAGAATTGAAGATCCAAATATAAATTTGCACACCTCTGGATACCTGATTTTCGATGAAGAAGCCAGAAATATACACTAGAAAAAAACAATGCTTCTTCAACAAACGGTACTGATCTAACTGGATGTCTGCATGTAGAAGAATTGAAAATATCCATATATATCACACTCCACAAAACTCAAATCCAAGTAGATCAAAGACCTCATCATAAAACCAGGTACACTGAAACTTATAGATGAAAAAGTAAGGAATAGCCTTGACCTCATTGGCATAGGGGACAACTTCTTGAACAGAACATGGACAGCACAGGCACTAAGATCAGTGATTAGTAAATGAGATCTCATGAAACTGAAAAGCTTCTGTAAATCAAAAGACACCATCAATAGGACAAAATAGCAGCCTATAGATGGGAAAGATTCTCACCAACTCCACTTCCCATAGAAGGCTAATATCCAAAATATATAAAGAACTCAAGAAAGTAAACATCAACAAAACAAATAATCCAATTTAAAATAGGGCATAGATCTAAACAGAGAATTCTCAATAGAGTAATTTCAAATGGCCGAGAAACACTTAAAGAAATATTCAACATCCTTAGCCATCAGGGAAATGGCAAATCAAAACTACTCTGAGATTCCCATCTTATACCTGTCAGCATGGCTAAGATAAATACCATCAACAACTCAAATGACAGATAATGCTAGTGAGGATGTGGAACAAGTGGAACACTCCTTCATTGCAGGTGGGAAGGAAAAATCTTGTTCAGCCACTGTGGAAATCAATATGGTGATTCCTCAGGAAATTGAAAATTGACTTATCTCAAGACCCAGCTATACCATTCTTTGGCATATACCCAAAGGATGCTCCATCCTACCAGAAGGACACTTGCTCAACTACGTCCATAGTGGCTTTATTTATAATAGCTTGAAACTGGAAACCACCTAGATGGATAAATAACAACAATGGATAAATAAAATGTGGTACTTAGACACAATGAAGTATTACTCAGCTATATAAAAAACAATAACATCATGAAATTTGCAGGCAAATGGATGGAACTAGAAAATATCATACTGAGTGAGGTAATCCAGACCCAGAAATACAAACATGGAATGTATTCACTTATAAGTGGATATTAGCCATTAAGTACTACAGACCCAGAGAGACTAAGTAACAAGGAGGGCTCTAGGGTAGACACATGGATCTCCTTAGGAAGGGGGAAATTAGAATAGATTTTGCAGGTGGACTAGTGTAGGTTCTGGGCTAAAGAGTTAAGTTGAAGCGCGAGTGTTCCTCACCCCCGGGGCTGGCAGGATGCTCTGCAGACTCCTCTAGAAGCCCTGGAAGCTGCTACTCATAGTAAACAGTTTGGCAAAATTTCTGCCTGCCCTGTGGTGAATTATACACCTTTGTCTCTGCATGAGGCCAGGGGTGCCCCTCCCCTGCCATGCTAATTAAGGCTTCCCCGCCCAAGGGAGAAATCCCCACCCTTCGCTGGGAAAGATGTTAAAGGAGAAAAAGCTGTTGGAATAAATGAGTCTCGTGTCCATCAGATTCCAGACTCTTGGGATTTCTTTTCGCAGCCCGTCCGTTCTCAGAAAGCGGGGATCAGGCAGACCGCCTGGTCCAAGGAACCCACGTCCACGTGGCTTCCCGGCGCTTTCCCATAGTTTTCGGCTTGAGTCTTTTGCCCCTGGCCAGGGCAGGAAACTCGAGGCTTCCCAGCCAGCTCCGGGCTGGGATAGGGCTGTGGCGAAGGCGCTTACCGAAAAAACAACAGACTAGGGGTGGGGGGAAATGGGAACAGGTGGGATCAGGTGGAGTGGAGGGATGGAGGGAGAGAGTACAGGGAGAGATGACTGGAATTAGGGGCATTTGTGAGGTGATCTGGAAACCAAATGAAGTGGAAACTCCCTGGATTCTACAAGGGTAATGAAGGATACAGACCCTGAACAGGCCACCTTCTGTAACCAGGCAAGGCTTCCAGTAGGGGGACTGGGACACTAACCCAGACACAAAATCTTCAATCTACAACCTGTCCTGTCTGCAAGAAGTGCTGGGACAATGGAGTCACAGAAATTGTGGGAGTGGCCAACCAATGACTGGTCTAACTCAAGGCCCATGTCACAAGAGGAAGCCCAGGTCCAACACTGCTTGGATGGCTAGATTACCCAGAGACCCAGTGTAGAACATAACACAACTGGCCAATTTTAAAAAATCAATGAAATGATTCCTAATGATATTCTGCTATATCCATAGATCAGTGCCTAGCTTCATCTTCATTAGAGAAGCATTCTCTGGCAGCTGATGGGAGCAGATCCAGTACTGCCAAACGAGACCTTGGCTTGTATTTTCAAGCACTGGAAAGTGGTGTGTGTGTGTGTGTGTGTGTGTGTTGTTGTTGTTGTTGTTGTTGTGTGCTACTGGACTCAGACTGACTCTCTGTTTTGCCATTGGACAGACACCATCTAAGCCCCTAGACTTGATCATAGCCCATTTCAAGGAGGTTAAGGATAGAGCCACCTACCAGTAGGTAGAAGTTAAGAAAGGGAAAATGATTCCTTTTTGCTCTTCGGAGTGGCCAACTTTCAATGTTGGGTGGCTCCTGGAGGGTACCTTTCACCTCCCCACCATCTAAAAGCCTGGTGGAGGACCCTCCAGTGTGGGTCAAGCCTTTCCTACCTCCAACTAACAGTCCTCAGAATTGTTCCTCACGGGTACTGGCCACAACTGTTGCAGAGGAGGAGAAGCCTATCCTCCAGGCCCCAGAAGGGGACTTAGTCCTCCTGGACTCTCCACTGCCATACCCCCCACCCTGGCTTTACCCCTGACTGCTCCTCCTGTCCCGGACTCAGGTCCAGGTGAGGAGCCAGTTCCTGCCGAACCAGCCTCCTGCCGGCCCAAGGGACTCGGAGCAGGCTAGGAATATCCCCTGACACCACAGAAATGGCCCTCCCTCTACAGGCTTATGGGCCAGTGGACGTGGACGGCAATCAGGCCATGCAGTACTGGCCATTTGCGTCTGCTGATCTGTATAACTGGAAGGCTCAGAACACCCCATTCTCTGAAAATCCTAAAGGGCTCATTAATCATCTTGAAACTGTTCTTTTTACCCTTCAGTCAACTTGGGATGACATCCAGCAGCTTTTACAGGTCCTCTTCACAACAGAAGAGAGGGACCACATCATCTTGGAGGCAGGAAAGGTGGTACCATTGGACACGGGTGTGCTCCTCCAGAACCCAGCTGTGATAGATGCTGGATTTACCTTGACACGTCCAGATTGGGACTACAAAGTGATTGAAGGTGGGGAGCGTCTGAAGGTCTACCACCAGGCTTTGTTGGCAGGTCTCAAAGCAGCGGTTAGACGGCCTACCAATCTGACCCCAGCGTAGAACATTAGGAAGGGACCAGAAGAATCTCCAGCGGCTTTTCTGGAATGACTAATGGAGGCTTTTAGGCAGTTTACACCATATGACCCTACCCAGCTAGAACATAAGGCCACTGTGGCCATGGCTTTCATCAACCAGGCAAGCAAGGATATTAAGAGAAAGCTGCAGAAGTTAGATGGGCTAGGAGAGAAGTCTTTGAGGGAGCTAGTACAGACAGCTGAGAAAGTATACAACAATGGTGAAGCAGAGGAAGAGAAGGGAAAAGGACGCGTCAAGCGGGAGCCGCCACTGGGAGAGAGCGGACAGCCCGGGCCGGGCCGGCTGGCCTGAGCCACCGAGCCACAGGGCTGCCCGTAAGGGTCCACGGAGCAGTGGGAAGGGAGAAACTGTGGAGTCCTTGCGCTGCGGCAGATGGCTGAAGGGAGAGAGCACACACGCAGACCTCTGAGGGACTGTGTCTGGCCCTGAGCCCTGCAGGCCGGCGGCGGAGGAGGGCAGCAGAGGGAGGCAGAGGGCGGTAGAGGCTATCCGAGTGAGAGGCACCTCTGGAGAGTTGGGCGCGGGTGGCACCGCTGGAGAGGCGGGCGCGGGTGGCGGCCTCAGCAATGCTGGGCCCGCTGTGGCTGCTCGCAGCTGCGACTGGAACCATCCGGTGGACTGCTGTGGAAAGGGGCTGACGGTTGTGCCAGAGGGGCTCAGCACTTTCACCCAAGCGCTGGATATCAGTATGAACAATACTTTGGGACAAAACTTAACAGTCACTACCCCACATGCTGTGGAAGGCATAATTAAACAGCCACCAGACAGGTGGCTCTCCAGTGCAAGAATGACCCATTACCAGTCACTCCTCCTAAATGCTGACAGAATTTGTTTCCTGTCACCCACAGCCTTAAACCCGGCCATGCTCCTACCAGATCCAGACCTAAGCCCTCCGCTGCATGACTGTGCTGAGATTTTAGCGGAGGTCCATGGTTGGAGAAAGGACCTGACTGACCAACCCTTTCCTGATGCTGACGTGACCTGGTATACAGATGGAAGCAGTTACCTGCTGGACGGGGAGGTAAGGCAGGGGTAGCGGTGGTCACAGAGCAAATTGAATGGGCCAAGCCGTTGCCCCCTGGAACCTCTGCTCAAAGAGCAGAACTCATAGCCCTTACAAAAGCCCTGCAAATGGGGAAGAATCGAAAAGTGAGTATCTACACGGACAGCAGGTATGCCTTTGTCACAGCCCACGTCCACAGAGTGATTTACCAGCAGAGAGGTTTACTCACCTCGGAAGGAAAGGTTATCAAAAATAAGGAATAGATTTTGGATCTGCTCCAGGCCCTCTGGGGCCCCCGGAAAGTGGCCATCATGCACAGCCCTAGACATTAAAAAGGGGATGGCCCGATTGCCAGGGGAAACAACCTAGCGGACTCAGCAGCAAGAGAAGCCGCCAAGCTCCCCTTGGACTTGGCATTGGTGGTGGAGGAACCGATGCTGACCAGGGAGACTAAAAGCCCTGTATACACCCAGAAAGAAGAGCAGCAGATAAGGTCAGTTCCTACCAATTATCTGGTAGGCGGGTGGTCTAAGACGGCAGAGGGAAAGGTGATTCTCCCAGAAGAGAAGGCAAGGAGCCTCCTCTGTCGGATGCACCAACAAACACATTTGGGACAAAAGAAACTAGAACAATCCATCATGAACTCTGGAGTGACTTTCCCAGGACTTAAAAAAAAGGCAGAACAAATGGCACAAGAATATGAGGTGTGCCAAAAAGTAAATGCCTACCCTACCAAACATAAGAAGGGTACTAGGCCCAGAGGAACCAGACTAGGGGTGTATTGGGAGCTAGATTTCACCAAGGTATGTCCAGGGAAATATGGGTACAAGTATTTACTAGTCTTTGTAGAGAAATATGGGTATAAGTATTTACTAGTCTTTGTAGATACTTTTTCAGGATGAGTAGAGGTCTTCCCGACAAAGAAGGAAACGGCCATGGTTGTAGCCAAAAAGCTGCTGGAGGAGATTCTTCCTAGGTATGGATTTCCCAAAGCACTGGGATCTGACAGTGGGCCTGCCTTCATCTCAAAGGTAAGCCAAGGAGTAAGTACCATCCTAGGAACAGATTGGAAGTTCCATTGTGCATATCATCCCGAAAGTTCAGAGCAGGTAGAAAGGATGAATTGGACTCTAAAACAGACCTTAACTAAATTGACCATAGAGACTGGCGCAGACTGGGTGGTGCTCCTGCCTATGGCCCTATTTAGGCCAAGAAATATCCCTTATTGCATTAACTTGACCCCCTTTGAGATTCTGTATGGTACCCCAACTCCCTTGGTGCCCAGTCTTAACACTGATGCAGTATCTGACCAGGCTTACCGAGACCTACTGTTGAGACTGCAGGCCATACACTCCACACAGGTTGAACTATGGCCTAAGCTACGTGCCCTCTACCACTCAGGTCCAGATCCAGAGCCACACCCTTTCCAGTCAGGTGAGTGGATCCTTGTTCAGAGACACCAAAAGTGAGCTCTCAAGCCATGATGGAAGGGACCATATATGGTCTTGCTGACTGCACCAACGGCCCTCAAAGTAGATGGGGTCGCTGCCTGGATTCACACCTCCCATGTGCGCCCAGCTTCCACACCCATCAGCTGGAAAGCATCCAGACACCCCAACAACCCTCTCAAGCTCAAGATTCAGATCTCTCCCACAGCACTTACAAAATAGGCGCAGGTTAGATGTTTTGTTTCTCCAACAGGGAGGGTTGTGCGCTGCTCTAGGAGAAGAATGCTGCTTCTACATAGACCATTCTGGAGTGGTAAAAGAATCTATGCCAAAAGTAAGAGAAGGCCTAGCCAAAAGTAAGAGAGCAAAACCAGGGTTAGTTTGAATCATGGTTCAATTCCTCCCCATTGATGACCACCATTGTATTAGCCTTAATAGGCCCCCTAGTGGTCCTACTATTAATTTTGACATGTGAGCCCTGCATCCTAAATAGCATCTGCTCCATGATTGAAGCAGGGTCAAGAAAAAGGGGGGAATGAAAAGGCTAAAGGCTTCAGTTTTGACAAAAAGCTAGTAGGCCTAAGTTTCATGTTCCTGACAGAGACTTAAGTTTCATGTCCCTGACAGTTAGGTAAAGCCTGTTCCCAGAAATTCGAACTGAAAAACGATACTGAGAAGAACCACAGGTACAGGGTTCCAAGCCAATCACCCTCGGCTGGGAATTCCCCCACCCAAACGGGGATGTACCCCATGCAAAGACCAATCAGTTTAAAGATCAGCAACTGCTTATTTTGTGAACCAATGAAAAGGCACCAAATACTTTGTACTGGATTTTGCCTCCAAAATTGCTATAAAAACCTTGTGTGAGCTGTATTTGGGGTCCCACTCCTTCTCTTGCTCATAGGGCAGTGAGTGTTGACCCTAGCACACTAGCAATAAGGCCTCTTGCATGTACATCAATCTCGAGTCCTGGCGGTTTCTCGGGGGTCTTCACCCAGTGGGCACTTCACATATATTTTTTGATTATTGACACGAACGTTAAAATTATATGCTGTATTAGAAATTCTCCCGCATCGTGTGTTTTCCCACCACAGCTACTCCGCTTGGGGGACAACGCCCTCCCTCGGTTTTGCTGTCTCCAGGCCAAGCACCCGTGTGGGAACAGGGCATGAGGGGGAGCGTGGGTCTACGGCATCCTTGCCCTGTTTTTGGTAGTGATCTGTAAGTCGGTATGGGAACACACAAAGGAACCCACAGGACACGTATCAGAGGGCATGTCTTTAATGCAGCATGAAGGTACACTTCTAAGGGTTACAGGCAGGGGAAGAGCCAGTGATCCCTAGAATGCACATTGATTAGGACAAGGATGCTGGGAGTGCCTTTGTGTCCATGTGGAGTTTTCACTCCCCTGTGTTTCCAGCCTGCAGGGCAGACAAAGCATCTTTGCATCAGTGAAGCAGGCGGTATTAATATCTAATAATAATCTAGCCGGGTTTAGGCAAGGGCTAATGTGTGGAGCAGCGAACGCCTTTCATTTTCCGTGAGGGGTGATGCAGGGTTCAAAGCCAGCTTTGACACACTCTTAGCCCTTGAACAGTCCCACAATTATACTCTTATATACACAAATATAATGGCTGTATGTTGGTCTCTCCCCGGGTGTCTGGATCTCCCGCCCACGCCAGTCCAGGTTTCGCTCTTTGGCCAGGAATGCGAAGGCTTGGATTTAAGCGACAGGAAGGCACTCCAGGACCCTGGGCAGGGGTTGGTTGGTTTCTCGAGAGGGCTGTCCATTCGCAGCCCTGAGAATAGCAAGACGCAAAGGAAGTCTCGGGAGTCGAATCTGGTAGATCACAAAACTTCGTTTATTCACGGACTTTTCCTTGTTTAAATAACTTTCCCCAGAGAAGGTGGGGTCCCAGTACTCCGGGTGGGGAAGTCTGTGATTAGCATGGCGGGAGGGCAGGGGAACTTGGCCTCATGGTCTTTGCAAAGACAGAGGAAGGTACCTAATTTGCCACAGGGCAGACAAAAAGCTTGCAAGATTTATTTTCCTTTTACTTCTGTGAATAGCCACAGTCCCTCCAGGACTTAGAAGAGAAGGAGCTCGCAAGGCATCCTGCTAGCCCACCTGGGGAGGATGAGGCACCCTTTAGTGACTTCAACTTGTTCTTTAGTCCCAGAGGTCTACAGCTATAGAGGTCTCTAATCAAACTTTATCTTGTATGGGATCACTGCCTCAAGGAAACTCCTCATAAATGTGTTAAAATGAACATGGTTATTTAATAACAGGGCACTAAATTACTGTTCAGGAAGCATCTCAAACTTCTGAGATGATTACCTAAGGAAACTACATTGAATTTTAAATTATAGCTTTGAATTATGACCATTATAGTGAGTTAAAGGCCAGCCTGGGCTCCATGAGATTGTGCCTCAAGAATTTTTTAAACAGGAAAATATCCTTTATTTCAATGTTAAAACTGTTAATTGTGCTTGAAGGGAAGAGAAACAGGCTGCAATGCACTGATTTCAGGAATTTCGGTGGATCTTGAAGTAATTTTGATTTATGTGGAGAACAATTCAAAAATTACTGAACCTGAACAAACGTACCACCACTTCAACTCTTTGAGTCTTTGATTTTCTCTGAGTAGGTCAGACTCAAACTATTTTGGTTAAGTACTGTGAAGAACTAAATTAGATTAGAAAAAGTTAATTAAAGTAAACTTGCTTGAAGCTTTTCTTCTTTGTCAACATAATGTTTAACTGCTTCTAAAGTTCACAAGTTACAACTATTTACAGAACTCCAGAACTGGGCCAGGCATGATACAAGCCTGAAATCCCAGCACTTGGCAGACCTCAGAGAATCACAAGTTTTGAGTCCAGTCTGAGGTACAGAGTGAGACCCAGCTGAAGTGAAAGGAGCTTTGCATGGAATGTGACTTTCCCTAGCATGTGCCTCCCCCAGCTTTCTAAGCCCAGGTAGAAAGATGAGTTCTAACCATGGAAGGACTGCTTGAATACTTGAAGCTATTTATCTCAGAAAAAAAGGCTAGTTTAGGATTACTGGAATCCTGGAATTTATAAGCGAATAAGAAACGTGTTGTGAGTTGCTGCTAGACAACACCAAGTCCTCTTAAGACAAAGGAAATCAGCAAGCTGGAGTCTGGAAGGCTAGGAGGCAGTGACACCCCAGGAGTTGAGAGGCATTTGTAGGACAAATCCAGCTTGCTGATATATAAGGCCAGAGGGTGTTTTGAGAGAGTTTCCCACATGTTGCCTTCACTGGCCTTGAACTCTAGCTTCTTCTTGCCTAAGTTTCTCAAGTGCTGGGACTATAGGGGATGCACCACACCAGGTTAAGGTGGGTGGGGTTGGAATGCTATTCCCTTTTTTCTACCTGGGAATCTCCTTTACCCTTCTGTGGATTTACTGTGCCTCCTCACTGTCTCTGGAGCATAGTGTGGTGTTGTGGTATGTTTTAGTTGTGGATAATATTTTAGTAAAGATTCGTCTCTTACTTGTTTACACCTCTGTGCCATCCCCAGCTTCCACCCCCCACAGGAAGTTCCTGTTATTTGTTGATTGTGGGTCTGTGTGAAAACAGGAAGAAAACACCTGGGGATTGAGGGGTGGAGCAAAGAGGGAGTAGGGAGTAGGAGGTGGAGGGTAGTAGGAGCAGACGGAGAGAGGAGAGGACGGATGAGAAGAACAAAGAGGAGAGCAATGGGGGAAGAAGTCTTGGAGTGAGCTCTCGGCTTAGCTGCCCGGGTATTAGAATTTCCTGAGATTTGACATGGTTTGTGATTAATAAAGAGCATTGGAAAGCACAACGTCTGGACTCTCCATTAAGCACCATAACTTTATTTTAACAGTGTGGAAGCCCAGAAGAAAGGAAAACCTCTCCACCAATCCTTCCATGAACTTAGCCTCCAGAGCAGTGCCAGAGCCCCAACCAACCCTCAAATAACAAGACCAAATAAAGGATGCTTTGACAACCAAGGCAAGGTCCTGGAAATTAGCCTCCATGGTGGTGCTGGGATGTCAACCAATTCAGAGCCATGTTTGGAGCACAGAGAGCAGGGAGGGGAGGAACAGATACTGACTCCAGGAATAGCAGGGAGACTTTCTGTGAGGAGGAGTGGAAGGGCCTTGGGGAAGGGCTTCAGGACCTGGCATCCACTTCCCCAAGGCCTTCATTTTTCCACCTGTAAAATGGGCTTGTGATCAGCTGCCTCCCTATGGAGGAGGCTGCAACGTGATATTGGAGCACATGTGAACTGTGAATTGCCAGTCTAAAGGCAAAGTAGCCCTCCTTTCCATGAAAGGAAGTCTCTATGTTCACAAAGCATGGATGGAGGCTCTTGAAGGGTGTCAAATTAGCAGGCAGTCAAGCCTTAAGACAGAAAGTACCTGCAAGACTTGGCCACAGGGAAGTTTGTCCCCTGGAGAAGAGAGTGTGTCAATGGGTGTGGAATCAGTGGAGTTGGCTGAGGGGCCATCTATGCCCTGAATAGGCATAGATGAAGCTGAAGGAAACAGGTTAGTGGAGATTCAGTGGATGAGTATGTGGTGAGGATCATTCAGCCAGCTGCCCGTTCGTTCATAGTTCACACATGCTCCAATATCATGCTTCCTGGTACCCAAGGTGACGAGCAGAGGGAGGCGGACCTGTATTGGAGACAATGTGGAACTTCTCACCATACTCAATATTTGGTGAGAGTTTGGAGGAAAGTTCTCTAGCCTGGCAAACCCTGCTTGCTCCCATGTGTGACCTCTGGGATTATAGGAGATTCTGATCTGGGATCCGTGGGGCAGCTGTCCTGTTTCTTTCAGGCTTGACAGACCAACGGCAAGACCCGAGGCCCCTGCTCCTGCCTTTTCCTGTGGGCCTGTGTGATGGGGCATTCAACCTGAGTTGCTGGCAAGCTCTCGCCCACTGGGTAGGCTCCCAGATTTCTGGGTGCATGCATTGTTTTGTTGCTGTTTCTGTGTTTGCTTGAACCCAGGGTCCGGCGCACCAGAAGCCACGCTGTAGCCCTGAGACCCACATAGGCACGCCCCTGTAAGACAGTTGAGGAGGCTGCAGTTGGAGAGCTGAAGGCCAGGTCTTAGGCAGAAGCAGGCCCCTGGGCTGACCTGGGTGGAGAAGCAGGTGGGGCTGCCTGCTTTGTAGGTGTGGTGAGGGGAGCACGGAGGAGGATGGCTGTCCCTGGCAGGAGACTGGGTCCAGGAGGCCCTTCAGTGCCCACGTGCACTTAATGCCCTTGCGGTTTCAACCCGGACTCATTCAGGCCCTTTGCTAGCAGTGGTCTTCGCAGACCCAGTCAGGACCTAGCAGTGTCCATATGTCACCCTGGGATCTTGGGGGCCATGGTCTCGCGTGGAGGAAAAAGCAGGGTCCTTGGAAGGGGTCTTCGCAGACCCAGTCAGGACTACCAGGTGGAGGGGTCGAGATGTTGGCGTGGGGCACCGCCTTCACCGCAGCTCTGGGCGGCGGCGGGCAGGGCGGAGGAGGCGGGGCATCTCAGAGGAGCTGAGCTGGATCGGTGGCAGCTGCCGTGTGTCCATCGGGCTAGGGCACAGTTGGCCGCCGCTCCGGGTCCTTCTTCCCGCAGGAAGAGCGGGAGCAGATGCTGCTCCCTGGCATGGCTTCGGGGTTGTCATCCCTCCCCGATCGGGGAGGCGATCCAGGCCCGCCGAGCAGCCGGAGTCCCCGTCCCCGCCCCCCAAGTGACGGGTGACCAGGATGCAGTCCTGGTCGCGTCTCCGGCGCCGCCCACACCCCCAGGTGGTCCCAGGGTGCGGGGCTCAGGGCCGACGTCACCAAGCAACAGGCAGCCCCGGGTCCGTGCGCCTGGCCACTGCGGGGACACGAGGGGTGGGTGCGGTGGGAAAGGAGAGGAAGGAGGGCGAGGGTCGCCCCGCAGGTCTACAGCCCCTGGCCTGGGGCAGCAGCCGGGCAGTGGGGCAGCGGGGCGGCTGCGGGCCGAGTGCACGCGCGACAGGTGCTGCGGGTGGGCAGCGGGCAGGTGCGGGGCGGCCCTGCTGGCTCGGCCGGCCCCGCCCCTCCCCCCGCTGGACGCGGCTCTGACACTGGTCGGGTGAGAGCAGTGGGCTAATTTTATCTGACTGGGGCTCAGCAGGAAACCGACGCTGAGGCGCGGGTAGTTCTTCCGGGCGTTAGGCCGGCCGGCCGGGGAGGCCGGAGGCGGGGAGCAGAGAGAGAGGGAGGGCGTGGTGCGCGTGGGTCCGGGTGGGGGCGTGGTGGCCCCTGTCCTGTCCTTGAGAGGGCCGAATTTTGGCGCCAAGATCGGTATACAACAGTCCACTCAGGCCCAGAAGAGGAAAAGATATCTTGTAAAGAAGATAGTACAAATTCCTTCTTGTGTCTTAATCATTGTGTTTAATTCTGTTCCTTTTATGCCTTAAGTTCTTGGGCTCTGCAGCTTGCCAGACACACAGCAGGTCCCTAGGAAACATTGCTGACATGACCAGAAGAAAACCAAGAAGCTGTGTGACCACTAGAGAGAGCTGAAAGGCAAGCATCTAAAGAAAAACCTTTGAAGCATAGCCTCCTCAACTCTTGGGGGAGGTAGGTAACCAATCCATCCCCTTTTTCTGTTCTTCTGGGGCCTCTGCTACGTTTCAGCTTATTAGAATCTCACAACTTGTTTCAAGCTTTTTGTTCTAAGTAACACCCACCCTCTCCTGGTACCAGCTGTCAGACACTGGGGATTTGTAATCCCTGTCAGCTGGCCTGCTCTGTTTCTGTGCAGAAGTGGTAGGGAGCCGCTGGTTCTCTTTTCAGACATAAAAAAGGCCCTGGGGGAGAGCATATGCTCATAAAAAGTTATGGGATTCAACAGCTTTGAAATCTAATGATACTTAGTGATCAAACACAGACTGAGCCCTGGGGGATCTGGAGGAGGCACTGAGGGGGATCTGGAGGAGGCACTGAGGGGGCAGAAGATTTTGGGGCCTGGCATGGGGACAGAGTAATTAGCCTTAGTGGGAGGAGGTGAGGACGCCAGCAGCCTAAGGGTGTCTGCACTGAGCAGAGAGAGATAATAGCCGGAGCTGGGTGGTAAACCATCCTCTCTCAAAGGAAACTGGTTTCTTTTCTTCTGGTCTGTCCAGTACAGGGATAAGGGGGAGCTGGGTTGTATTTGTATCTCTTAAGTTGTTGGGAGTGAAAGGACATTTGGTGGAATCAGGTCTCCAAGGCCACGGCTGCACAAAAGGTCTAGAGTGGCTGGGAGAATAAATAACAAGGCTGTGTGTTGGTCTGGAGTGAGGCTAATGGTGAAGAGATGGGGTATGCTGAATGTGAAATTTTGCTCAACTTTTAGTTTTGCTCTGGGCTAGTCCTGTTGATACTCCTTTGGAAATGAGCTTGCTACACAGTTGGTGAATGAAGTGGGCAAGTCCTCAGCTTGCTCTGTCCCTGATGAACTGCAAATCTGTAAGAGCCCCTTCCTAGCTCTATCCCTCACTTTCCCTATTTAAAACCAAGGGAAAATGGAGGAAGACTTTAAGCTTACTCTTAGCTTTGACAACCTTGTAATACTCTCTTATATATCACCTTCCAGTCCCAGAGTCTGTGGCTATGGGGTTTTGTAACTGAGCTATACTAACCTCTTCAAGTTCCTTAGCAATAAAATAAAGCGAGAGAGATGGAGGTTCATTGTATTTGTGGATTTGTAGTGTGGCAATTTTCTATCGAGGTGGTAGCATAGCCTGGACACATAGCCAACTCAGCCAGTAATTATGTTCTCATTTTGTGAAGTAACCACTTTCCCCATTAAAGAATACCATAAAAAAATGTCAATAGGAAACAGTCTTTCCCCAGTTCCTCTCTTCTCTCTGTCAGCTTTCACAGAGTGCAGTGAACCAGGCAGAAATCCTGTTTGGAATGAAACCAGTTGTGAAGCCAAATTTCCTGTTATTAACCAGGTTATTACACCCTTGTAGACAACATACATACTCAAACCAAATGTTTAGATCTGTTTATTTTGTTCCAAACCCCTTGAGGATCTAAATGTCCCAGGTCTCAAGCTCTGAAATTTTGTTCGTTCTCAGTTTTAACTGTGGTGCCTAAGAGGCTGCTTCCTACTCTAAATATTAATACTGTGCTACTTTGGCCAACCAACATTCTCTCTCAGAAAGCACACGAGCCCACACGTGCACACACACATGTGTGAAAGAAGTAAATCGACACCCCGCCAATGTTAGCTGACACCTGAATGAGTAGATCTGGGACCTGTGCATGTCTCTCCTTCATCTGGAGAGAAGTGAGTGGCAGCCTGACTCTTAAGAGCTATCCAGCCCTGAGCAACAAAGGAGGCCCTGTGCACTCACTCCCCTATCCCAGAGTGGCCTGGAGGGGGTGGGACAAGGAGGAATGGAAGCAGAGGCATTGTTGCTCCAGTATTTTCAATGCCTTCTCCTGGGAGTCACAGGGCTCTTGGGGCCCAGCTTCTCCTGTTCCACAGATGCTTGAGCTGACAGGACAGTAACTCCACCCCTTCCTGTCCTCAGAGCCAAGAACCAATGGGTTTTCCTTTGGGGAGTTGATAAGAGCTGGACTAGGACCAGCGGAGGGGGGCTCAGGACTTTGGCCTTGAATGAAACATCAGAGGCCAACTATGCCCCAGCTGCCTGTTAGTAACGGAAAATCTCATGTGTGGGGACCATTGTATTCTTTGGAGCCCCTCAGAGCAACCTCATCCTCCTGGCCTTGGGATGACCCTGGCTTGGGGTGGCAAGTTATTGTTGGGTCCAAGTAACAACCAGGGATGCCTGGCAAAAAGATGATGAAATGTTGGGTACAGGAACACAATAAACAAAGGCCTAGAGAGGAGAGAAAGAGACACAAAGACAGGGAGAAGACAGGCTGAGTTCCTAATGAGGTGAGTTGTGCAACTGGACAAGGCTGGCAGTACCCCTTGCCTCTGGCCAGGGGCACTTGGAATGTGCTTCAGTAAGACTGTTGCCTGGAGCCTGGGTGTAGGGAAGTGTCTGGCACCAACTTCAAAGAGATGATGGTGGTCCAGAGTCTACTTTTTCTGGCACCTGTAATGCTCACTCAGCAGAGTGGCCCAGGGTGCCCATCACGGGGGCAGATTGGGTGGTAAAGGTTAGGGTGGCTTCCCCTTTCTAAAAGAAATTGTCCAACCCTGTGTGCAGTTGCTGCCTATATCTTTTTGGGATCCAGGTACAGAATGAGTTTTTTTTTTTTTAATTTCATTTTTTTCTGAAACAGTTCATTTCCTGGCCTGGCCCAGGTGGAAATATTGACCTGTTATGAAAAGTGAGAAACTGAGGAGTTGGTCCTTCACCAAGTCTTTAACCATAGCACCTTCTCCCATCATGCCAGTGCACTGTCATCAGTCCTCCTGTGTCTGATGAGATGAAAGGGGTTTCTTCACATTTGACAGGTGGCTACAAGGATGGGAAGCTGGGAAGGCCTCTTGGTTAATCTGTCAAAACCAGTGAGTGGTACATGGAGCTCTGTAGTGTTTAATATCCCTTCCCTATGAGACAGTGGAGCTGGGTAGTGTTTAAGATCCCTTCTCTATGAGATAGCCTGCTCTTCCAGTCTATAATTATATCAGTTTGAGCCAAAAAGTGAGATGTAGCTCACCCTGAGATGAGCAGGATTAATGCTAGTGTCAGGGATGATCTGGGCCAAAATGAAGCCAATTGGCCCAAGCTCTGGGTCCCTCCTTTCTCTAAGCACCTATGTGTCTATGACAGTAATAAAAAGAAATAGAGGGGAAGGAAATGGAGAGGAGGCAGTAGAGAGAAAATGAAAGGAAGGGAAAGGGGAAGCAGATGCCAACCATATCATGGGGTGCCGCAGAGCCCTGGGGTGTTCCGATTCTAAACTAGGCTACTTGTGTCTTTTAGCCTCCCCCACCCCCAATGGCTCCCAAGGATGGATGGCAGCAAATTCCTCAGCAAACAGGGGCTTGCGTCTCCCCACACACCCTAGGTTCTGGGGACACAGTAGCACCTTTGGCAGTTGATTGTAGTGAGTGACTAACAAGCTGGGGTCAGAAGTCCCATCTCCGTTCTCCCCCCAGGGGGTTAGAAAGTATATGGAGAGGATCCAAAGGCCAGGGGGTGATCCCACAATTGCTTTCCCAGATCCTGAGAGAAGGGCCTGGCAAGTTTCAAGGCATTCATGGGGAGAATTTGGTTAGTGAGTTTGGAACACCGAGAGCATTGGCTCAGAGGAGATGGTCAGGTGGCTGAAATGCTGTGTGCACAGGTTTGGGAACATGTGTGCTGGTGGCAAAAATGTAAATGCTGAGCAGGGTGGGATGGGGATGGGGGTGGGGCAGTGGAGGAGTACACAATGGCAAGAGAGAGGCATTAAATTGGCTCTTCAGAAGTCGGGGAGCCTGGCAGCAGTTCTCCATTGGGGTCTGGTTCGTGGGACAACATCTTATCCTTGCTGGAATCTCTCTGCTCTTTCTTGAACATCCTTTGATGCATCAGAGGGACGAAGAAGAGGATTACAGCCCCAATGATGGGGGGTACACCAGCAAAGTAGAAGGCCACATGGTAGTCACCAAAGCAGTTTCGAAGGAGGCCTGAAAGGGTCAAGAGACATGAGCTTAGTTTAGCTTTTCCCTGCAACCTAAAAGTGCTCTGTCCTCTTCTGGGGACCATCCCAGTACCTATCAGGAGTGTTGACCTGTGCTGCCCTGATTTAGGAGCTTCCACAACTTCAAGGCTACAGGCCCCTCAGGTGAATACTCATTAGTAAAGATGTTAATGAAGCTTCTCTTTAAACTTTATGTGTTTGTCTTTCATTAAGCTACCAGCCACCTTTCAGAAACTCCTAGGGCTGGAGTTATACAAAGGAATTAAGTTCAAAAGACTCAAGAGAATGGTTCATGGTGGAAATCCCCAGCCCCGCTCCCTCCCACCCTCATATTGTTCTTGCAGTGCAATTCAGCTGAATTCCTGTTTTATTTTACATTTTATTTATTTATTATTATGCGTGTATGCTGTGTATGTGGGTACATACATGACACGTTGGTCATGTGACAGTTGGAGGACAACTCTGTGGAGTTGGCTCTCTCTTTCCACTTTTATATATATCCCAGGGGTAAAACTTAGATCAGGAGGCTTTCCTGGCAAGCACTTTACAGGCTGAACAATGTTACTGGCCCTCCTGTTGGCCTTTTCTCTGAAGTTCCCTTTCTCTGGAGTTCCAGTTGCCCTGGGAAGAAGCTGAATGTGTGTATCTTTTTTTCCAGTTCATGTATGCATGAGCCCTTTGGGTGTTTCTAGCTGCCAATATCATGAGTGTGTATAATATATGAAGCTTATCTTACAAGCTAATAGGAGGTACTTCTTCATGAAGATGAGTCCAGAAATACCCCCTAAGAAAGTCAAGAAGACCCCTGTCCTTTTGTTTACTCAGCAAATAAGCAAATTGGACAGCATTGTGGATTCTCTGGCACTCTTTGGCTGGGTAGAGGCTCCTCCCCTAGTAGACAGTGTTCCTACTGTACGAGAGCCTTGAGTGAAAGATTTCAGCTATCACACAGTGCCCCGACTATGCCTTGCACGTAATTGGTGTTCAAAGAGCATTTATTGAATTAGCTCATTTGACAAACCTAGGGGAAATGAACAGATGAACTGATGTTTGCAGTAAATGCCCAAGAAGGAGATGAAGTTCTCTCTTCACTGGTTTTCTGGTTTCTTGTGTCTCTTGGGTACCCACTATGGCCTTCTGGGAGGGTGGAGGGAGAAATTCGGAGGCTGAGATTTCACATCAGCATTTTTCCAGTCCTGGAGTATTTCCTTAATTAAATCTCTACTATGGGCCAATTCCAATACCAGTAGAGGAAGAGCAGGAAGTTTTGTGGTAAAACTAGGACCTTCACCCAACTACTTTGAAATTAATCACTTGACTCTGGAGAGAGTAAAGAGAAAACTGGACCAAAGTCAGTGTGATGTGTATTCCTCAAAAAGTATCAGCACTTGGGTGGCTGAATCAGGAAGATGAATAATTTGACGTAAAATGGGATATATATGTAGCCCTGGAAACTTCCAGCAGGGTCTACAAGCCCATTACAACCCCCAATGCCTATATGTCTCGATAGTCAACCACCCCAATTGCTTAAATCCAGTTGTTAAAGCAACAGGTAAACAACACTGCCAAAATTGCTACCAATCAAATTATTATTACCTCCCTTTAAAAATTAAAAACAATTAATATTTGACCTTTTTTATTAAGAAACAAATGGGGAATTGTGGTGCTTTGTGGAAAGCTCTTGAGATTGGGTTGAGGGCGCTTGCTACCTAACTCATCCCAAAAGGCTGGCAGAAGTTTGGACCCTCCCCTCTGCACTGACAGACCACAAGCTGCAGCAAAATTGGCAGAAGTGCTTACCTAAGTCCCTATCCCAGCATCCCTATCTTAAACAATGGCCTTTACCCCTGAATACCAAAAGACTCTCCCTTGCCCCCAACCCGGTAAGTGTAGGACCTTTGCACTAAACGAGAGAGAATGACCCTCTGACGGCATTTCCTGAGAGTCTGGTCTCACTCTCACCAGCTCTGATCTGGGATAGGCATGGTCACATGGTAAGAACCATGCTGCCACGCCCTGCTTCCCCCATGGCTTCCCACCTGGGAGCACCATGGAACAAGGAACTTGCATGAGTAACTTTTCTTTTCAACAAGCTTAGTCTATCTAGTGAGTTCCAGGTTAGCCTAGGCTACACAGTGATTGAGAAGGCTAACCTTACTTCTCTCTCTACTCTCTGAAAGGGGTCATGCTGTATACAATGGAATCCTAATGAACCATGTACAACCCGTGACAACCCATGCCTGGGTACTGTGTTTAATTCCTTCTGTCAGGAGCTTCATGCACTCTAGAAAAGATGCTTATACAGAAAATCAGAGGGAAAGAGATCTCAAGCAGAGGTACGACAGCTAGATACCAAAGAAAATAGGACTCACGCCTTTCTTAGAAATTAGCCTCACCTGCAATGGGGGGCCCAGCAATCATTGGCAGAGCCATCATGCCCAGGAGGTAGCCAATGGCCTGTGAGGCCTGCATTGGGCCCACCAGCTCAAATGCAATGGGAGCCATGATGGTGATGAAGAATCCATCACATAGACCCAGGAAGAGACAGACAACGATAAGGCCCCCGAAGTCTCGGCACAGGGGGATCATCATGGACATCAGGCCCAGGAGCAGGAATGAGAGGACCTAGAGAAACAAGAACCTCAAATCACATTTCTTTTCCCAGATCTTCATTTCTACCACCTGTAAAATGAGACTGGGTGGGGTGTCAACAGAAAAGAGCAGTTGGAGTATATTTACTACATACTGAAGCCCTATCCAAGTCTTTCACTGAAGGGTTTAGCCTTTGAGAGAGCTCCTATTTCTGAATTTTGCAGGGTTTTAAAAATATTGTGAGAGGGAGAGGACATTGTCTTGTCCATAGCTAAAGAAGTTGGTTTTTGCAGTGGATCCTTAGCAAAAGGAAGGGATCACCATTTCTGCTTTCTGATCTTGAGACAAGATCTGGGCTTAAGCTATGATAGTGTTCTCAGATCAAGTAAAGCATGGGAGGAGGGGAGGAAAGCTTGCATGAAGATTAGATGGGAGTCTTGATGCAAGGAGCAGCTTATCAAAATGGAGGAGTTAATGTCCATCTTGGCTGGGGTGGAACTGAAGAAGCACCTGGGCCTGAGAGAGACCATTGGGAGGTCCACTCAGGTTTTTTATGCTTTAGGATATGGGCCACATCATCTATCTGAGCTATTTCAGGCTCTAGGAACCTTTAGACTTGGCAACAGAGAGGCTGTGCAAGGGAGTTAAGCTCATAGAAGGGTTTCTACAGAGTCCAAAAGCAGCCCAGGAGCACTGACTAGTCACTGTGATTTCTTTGGGCTGAGCAAAATGATTCTAAACCAAAGAACCTGTCTTTCTAGAGACTAGCCCCCCCACCCCCTTTCTGGAAGCTCTCCCCCTGTGAGCCAGACTGAAGACTTGGACTATGGGCATAGAGAGGAGACCCCCATTTCCAACTCACTGAAGCTGTTCGAACCAGGTCATCTTAGGGCCACAACTAAGATCTTTTTACTGAGGCCTTACGATGCCCACAGGTGAATCGGCCAATAGGCAGGAGAATATACCCAAGAACAGGTAAAAGAAACACAAGTCAAATCTGTTTCATCCCTTCACATTTTCTGTGTTGTTGCTGACAGTGGTTTTGTTAATCAGCTAGCGTTTGGAGAAGATAATGCCATCTTAGGCTATCTTTGTCGGGACACTTTGAACTTGGTCCAGGCCATTTTGAGGTAGTTAGGTAGAGGCTCATAATAAGAACTGAGCCACCCAAGCTTCTCCTTTAGGAGGTTCACATGCAACTATGAACTAAAATCAGACCCACCTATCAATCAAGCCGATCATGGCAGTTAAGAGTTAGTGCCATTATATACCACAAAGGACCCCAGTAATTGATCTTAATCAGCTGAAATCTCTGTCGTATCTAGCTCTCTCTCATTATCTTCCATGAAGCCTTGTCAAGGTTTTGAAATTTATAATCCCACCTCAACCTGGAAATTAGGCTCCAAAGATAGCCCCAAACAAGGTAATTCTTCAGGCTATTTCCATTTCCTTTCTAACAGACAATTCAGTGGCTAGATGCCTGACACATCTGTTGGCTTTACCAACTGCAGGGAGCCACAGGGTGTACTAGGTGGCCCTTGAGAATCTGAAATTATGTGCCCTCTTTTCGTCATCTGTGCCTGCACTCCTGCAACCTGACCCTGAGAGCAAAGGAGGCCACCAGTTCCTGTGATAGACATCTTGAAAAACTGAAAAGAAAGAAGTTTATCCATTGTCTTGTGCTTTGGTCTTAAAATACTCAATTTTCTTAAAAAAATGTGTGTGTGTGTGTGTGTGTGTGTACATTTGTGGGTTCAGGTGCATATGGACACATGGAGGCCAGAGGACAATCCCAGATTCTTTTGAGAAAAGGTCTGTCACTCGCCTGAAGCTCACCAATTAGGATAAATTGGCTAGCTATAGACCTCCAGAGACTGTCTTATCTCTCCCTTCCCAGTGAAGGGATTACAAGTGAGCAGAGTGCCGCCATGTCTAGTTCCCTCTCTCTCTCTCTCTCTCTCTCTCTCTCTCTGTGTAGGACCAAGGACAACTTTGCAGAGTTGGCTCTTCTTCCACCTTTATGTTGGTTCTGAGGCTTGAACTCAGGCTGTCAGGCTTGTGTGGCAAACACCTTTATCCACTGAGCCATCTTGCCGTCCCCTCTTTTTTTATTGCCAAGATTTTAAAAACATGGGTTTTGATGATCAAACTCAGGTCCCTATACTTACAAGGAAAACAGTTTATTGACTGAACCACACCTATTCCATACCCGAACCCTCAACTCATAAAATGACGGAGTTAGGCTATAAAGTAATGTAGAGGTCTCAGCTATGTGCTGATGTTATTATATATTATTCTAAGAGGTAAAACTTGGTCAAGAAAGAGAAAGGAAGCCAGGCGGTGGTGGCACACTCTAATCCCAGCACTCGGGAGGCAGAGGCAGGTGGATCTCTGTGAGTTCGAGGCCAGTCTGGTCTACAGAGCTAGTTCCAGGACAGCCAGAGCTACAACAGAGAAATCTTGTCTTGTAAAAAAAAAAAAGAAAGAAAGAAAGAGAGAAAAAGAGAGAGAAAGAGAGAGGAAGGAAAATGGGGAAGTCAGCAGAAGTCCTGAGTTCTGCGTAGCTCTAACTAGCTGTGCCTCCTTATTCCTTGGAACTCTAGCTATACAATAGGAAGCTAAAGCAGCCCAGGCCCAGCCTCTCTGCTGGGGACTGCGGTGAGAAGCATGTGAGCTGCAGCACTAGGTAGGGGCTGCTGCCTTGCTGCAAGACAAAGTTCTGGCAGTGCCAGCTTGCTCTCATTTTTCTGAACTCTATGATACCTTGAAGCTGCTGATACTGGCAGGGAAGACCCATGGTGGGGGACACATGAAAGGGGGCTGTGAGAGCACATATATTCCTATGCAGAAAGCCACTCAGATAAAGCACTTGTTGATATTTGCATGAGAATTCAACATTTCATAATTTGTATATCCCAGCCACAAGTTCTTGGTTTGACCGTGGGCAGTTCACTTATCTCTGAGACTTGGACCTGCCATCTATCATTTAGAGAAAGATGCGCTGCTTAGTTGTTGTTTTTTTTTTTTTCAATTTTATACAAGATAGGGTTATCTAAGAAGAGGGGACCTCAACTGAGAAAATGCCTTCATCAGATTGGCTTTTAGGCAAGCCTATGGGACATTTTATTGATCAATGATTGATGTAGAAGGGCCCAGCCCACTGTGTGTGATGTCACCCCTGGACAGATGATTCTGGGTTTTAAAGACTGTAGGCTGAGCAAGTCAGTAAGCAGCATTCTTACATGGTCTGTATTTCAATTTCTGCCTCCAGGTTCCTGCCCTGACTTATGTTCATGATGGACTATAAGCTGTAAGATGAAATAGACTCCTCCTCAAGTTGCTTTTGGTCATGGTGTTTATCTCATTAGTAGAAAGCAAATTAAGATAATAGGATATGAGAAGCATGCTGCATGGAGCTCGGCTCTGTCACTTTTGTGGAAGAAGCCTGTCTTTCAGTTTCTCCTTCAGTGTGATGCTATGTTGGCCCTGGTGGACTACAAGGGAATCCATAACTCTGGGGAAGTGTTCACCAGCTCTTGCAAGCAGTAGAATTAGATTCAACAGACAAATTAATCATATTCTTATCCATGACACCTGATGGTAGTTAGGAACTCACTCAGCACTGCCACAGACCATGGAATCCCCACTACAAGTAGTTAGGCCTCTTAGAAGTACTTTTAGGGCTTTGCCCAGGAGAGAAGTGAGTCCAAACTCAACCTATTTCTGGTGGATAATCTGTGACTGTGTTCTGTGGCTGCCTTTGCTCTTCCACAGAGCTTTACAGTCTGGCATCTCCTGGCAAGCCCCGTTGCAGGAGCAGAACCATGAGCTAGGTCAGGAAAGCACTACTGCTGATTGGTAGACAAAAAACTGCTTGTATTCAAACTAGACAGAACCCAGGTCACACAAAAAGGGATCACTGGAGTACCAGGGTGGTCACTGCCCACAGCATGAGGAAACCCAATTCACTATCAAAAGGACTAAACTGGGTCACCTCTCTATTTGTTTTGGTGCTCACTTTCATGATAAGATAGGAAAGAGTAGAATTATTCTCGCCACACAAATAAGGACAGTAAGAACTAGAGAGTGAGGTTTGGCTTTACTGGCATGCTGTTGGTATCCATTGGTAGGATGGCATTTCAGGTTTATTTGTTTAAAAAAGGGTCTATGTAGCGTTGGCTGTCCTGGAACTTGCTATGCAGACCAGACTGGCCTTGGACGCAGAGCTCTGCCTGTCTCTGCCCGGGATGGCATTTCAGAGCCAGTGCCTGATGGTAAGTAGCTCTGGAAATGTGAGAAGTAGACCTGGGCCTGGCCTAGGAAAGAAAGACACTAGGCTGTAGAGTGCTTTGGATTGCAAGATAGGGAAGCAATAAAGAAATCCTTACTTGGGGACACATCTAACTTGTGATTTGAGTTTGCTATTTGATTTGTTGATCTATATATAAAACTACCTGCTGTGTGTTCTACAAGGTTCCATATATACAGCTTTCACTGTGTCCTTACTCCATTTTGTGAAGGAAGGAGAGCAAGGATGATTGTCTTTAAAAGCAGGGAACTGAGGCTTATATAGTCTACTTATCTATCACGTGCAAAGCTGGGGCCCAGAGAACTGCAGTGGCTCACCCTACATCCTATCCCAGAGATGAAGGATAATCTATTGTAGGCTCGGCTGCTCTTTCTTGAAATAGACAAGTAGATACTCACCTGCAAATATATCTTCTTAAGTCCAGGGATGGAGTCGCTGATGTGGCCTGACACAAGACGTCCAAGGCCTGAGGTAGCCCCAATACATACCAAGAGCACCCAGGTCTCCTTGATCTCCTTGAACTCATCTTCCACATATTTCATCTGAAAAGCATAGCACCAGGACCCCCAGAACAGGAGGAAAAAGAGGAACTGACTGGTTAAATGTTGGAATATTCAGGATTTTCTATTACTCACTTCCCTGGAGCAGGACAAGACCCTCTGATTGGAGTAGCTGTGTCCCCCCAGCTCCAGAAAAAGCCCCCTAGCTGCTTCTAGCAATTACAAAGGCTACTTATTCTAGACTGTCTGGAATTTGGGCTTTTGAGGAATATTTGACTAGGTACTTCCTAGCATTCTAAACTCTGACAGGACAAACTACCTAGACAATCTTAGGTTTTCTGCTATGATATCCCCGTGCAATGACTTAAAATTGACAGGCTGAAATATCAGGTCAATAGGAGATAAGGGTCCACCAAATTCTAGGCAACTCTTTCGAAGTGTGCTTTAGGAAACATGAGGTCTATAGGCTGGGGATGTAGCTCAGTGGTAGACCACATGCTTAGTAGGGACAAAGCCCTGTGTTCCATCCCTGTGCATGTGCACCCCCCTCGCCTCACAGTCTGTGTAGAGTAACAGCTGCTCTGTAACCAACAGTTCTGTAGGTTTGGTGGGTTCTGATTAAACAGAGCTGAATGGGCTTTTAAACTGCAGGACTGGTCACTATTGTAAAGATACTACTACATATTATCAATCCAGAGAGTTCCCATACATACTATTTTCTGAACAAATCATTTGACCACAGAGACCAGCATTCCTCGGGACAGTCTTTACAAACTATGTCTTGGGTCATCTGAACTACTCTTCCAGTGATGCTTAGCCCCCAAAACCTGTTTATCTGATTGAACACTTTGTTCTCAGTACTAGGGATTAAACCTAGGGCCCTGTGCATGCTGGGCAAGTACTCTACCACTGATTTACTTCAGTACCCCTCGTTTCACTTTTTTAAAAAGTTTGAGACATCTCTTGATAAGTTTCCCCAGACTGAATTGAATTCATACTATAGTTCAGATAGGCCTTGAACTTGCAGTCCTCTTATCAGCTTCCCGAGTAGCTGGGGATTCAGGCCTGCACCACCAGTCCTGGTTTCTATCTAAGTTTTAATCATGGGAGAAGCCATGGATCATGGGCCTTGCCCTAAGGAATTCCCACTGAGGCACTTTGAACCCGTGCTCTTTACTTCTCTGCCAATCGCTAATCGCCAATCACTGTTTTGTTTCTTTAGTCTTTGTTCCTTTTTTGTTTGTTTGTTTTGAGACAGAATCTTGCTGTGTAGCCTAAGCTGGCATCAAACTCACAGCAATCCTCCCACCTCAGTCTCCCAAGTGTTGAAACGACAGTCCTGAGCTACCATGCTTGGCTCTGTTTTTTGTTTTTTTTTGTTTTCCCCCCAAAGCTCAGCCCTTTCAATGTCCTCCACCCCCACCCTTTGGACTCCAGGTAGGTTAAGGGCAGCTTCTTCCTCACCAGGTGTACATAGGGGACGAAGTAACCAAGGGCAGCAGCGGCAATCCCAAAGGCCCAGATGCGGTAGGTGCGTTGACGGAACACACGCATGTTGAAGTACTTCCTGAACTGAGCCAGAAAACGCTGTCGCAAGGTGTGGGCACCTCTCTTGCTTGGGGTGTCCTGGGAACTGGGCAGGAGGGGCCGGTAGGTGAGTGAGAGCAGTGTAAGAACAAACATGAAGGTACTCAGCACTTGGAAGGTTTGGGCCAGCTTGATTTTATCCCCCAACATTTTGATGAGGAAGGGGAACGACATGGAGAAGATGCTACTTCCAGCAGATACCACACCATTGGCTAGACCTAGGCGACGTTGAAAGTAGTGGCCCAGGATGACGAGTGATGGTTGAAAGGCGAAGGAGCAGCCACAACCAAAGAGAATGCCGTAGGTGAAGTAGCGCAGGCTTAGAGAGCTGTGGGAGAAAACACCAAGAGCTAGCCTCAGCAGCCTGATAGCAATTCACCTGCCTCCTTCCTTTGTCCTCGGAAACCTCTATTCCTAGGTCTTTACCCATGACCTCACTTGCCACCAACCTGCAGAGCAGATAGGCAACCTCTGAACCGCATTTTGCAGATGGGCATGCAGAGGCCCTGAGAGGTAATTTGCCTAAGGTAACTCCAGGTTAAAAAATGCTTGCCCTTCAATTCTTTTATGTATGTATGTATGTATTTATTGAGACAGGGTTTCTCTGTATAGCCCTGAAATTAATTCTGTAGATCAGGCTGGCATCGAACTCAGAGATCCACATGCCTTTGCCTCCCAACTGCTGGGATTAAAGGCCTGTGCCACCATGCCTAGAGACCTTCAATTTTTTTTTAAGACTAGCCAAAATAGTCTGTGAGGTCATACCTAGCCAATGGGGGAAAAGACATAGTTAACATATGAATTAGACTGAAACCCAAATCCATGTTCCATTCATGTGTGCCAGCTCTTCTGAGTGCACCCTCTTATTTGCCTTGTCCAGACACTTTAAAAAAAATAAAAAAGCTGGCCTTAGGACACTTAGGACACTTGTGGTGGCAGACACCTGTCATCTCACCACTCAGGGAGCTAAGAGTATCAGGAGTTCAAGAGCAGCCTGGGCTACACAGCAAGGTTCAGTCTCATTAAAAAAACAAAAAACAAAAAAACTTGGACTTTAATCCAGATCTGTATGGTTATACCATCCCATGAAAGAGGATTAGAAAAAAAGAAAAAGGAAGAAAGAAAGAAAACCAGAATTGGCCTTTGCAGAGGTTAGGTGAGGGGCTACAAGGAGTTGGCTTGTGCCTTAGGGAAAATAATTTTACCTTACTCCTTCTTTTTATTTCCACTACTCCTGCCTGCCTCCCCCAGGACACAGTTTCTCTGTTGTAACTCTGGCTGTCCTGGAACTCACTCTGTAGACCAGACTGGCTTCAAACTCACAGAGATCTACCTGCCTCTGCCTCCTGAGTGCTGGGATTAAAGGTGTGCACCACCACCATCCGGCAGTTACCTTACTACTTACCTAGACACTATTAGTAAACTAGAGGACCAAAGTTTTATCCCAAGAAACAACAGGGCATGAAAGGAGCCGAGCAAGACTCTTGTTTTGGAAGTTTGAGATGTTCCTCAGGGTTCTCTAGTATGCCATTAATCTCAGGGCCCTTAGTATTTCAAAGACTGGCTAATGATCTCAGGAGAACTTCCTTTCCCTGTACCCTTGCCCTAGGTCCATATAGCCCAAGCTTTTTATCTCAAACTCCAGGTGATCTATATAGGGACTGTGAGTTAAGGAGTCCATATATGTTCCAGAATTCTGTCTCTGTTGCTGCATATGATATGGATTAGTTCCCTTAGAATAAGTAGCCTGCTTGATTGACAGGAAGTCAAGCCTCAAGTTACGGGCCTGGTTAAGAAAGATAGGTCATTGCTTAAAACTCTTAGGTCCTGTTCTATTACAAGCCTCTGTAACAGAAGGCAAAGTGTTAGAAGGGGAAAGGCCATGGGACGGTCAGTTTGGCTAACCGTCTGCCCTCACACAATATTGGCACAACCTAGTGAATAGTTGTTTTCTTTATGATGCTTCCACATATTTTGCAATAGATCTTATCTGGCCACTAAATTAACCAATGCTCTTCTTGTTCTTCAGACACAGACCCAGCTTTTATACTAATGAACTGGACTTATGCTGCACTCCCAGTAGCCCATTGATTCCAAGATAACCATCATCTCTGTTCCCTTCCATCTGCTCATTTTCACTGGACTTGAGTAGGGGGCTTGAGTTTCAAACAGGTTGTCTCAACTTTAAACTTATAGCTAAACTGACTACTTCTCTTCTGTCAGGCTTCTTGTGTTCTTCTTCCATTAGATTCTAGGTAGCCTAGATTGGGATTGGTCTGGGCTGGGTCCTTATCCCAAGGAGAGGAGCTAGTCTTGAAGGAAACATGGGATTCAGTTCAGGGTGCTGTATGGTGAATGTTTCTAGGTGGACTCCAGAATGGGAGGCCTTTGAGTTAGGCCTGCTAAATGCTCATCAGCTCTGCCTGTGTTCTGCCCTGTTCCAATCATCCGAAAGGATTCAGAGCTCTGATGTGAGACAGTAAGGATGGCTTGAAGTTCTAGCCACAAGCAGAATCATGTTGTTCTCCCTGGGCATGAAACCATTCAGAAAGTTGCTTGGCTCTGAAAATGTTCTTACGGAAATAGCAAACAGAATAGGAGGCTAGGGGCTAGCAAGAAAAAAATGCTTCCTCTAGTGGGCTGAGAGGAGAGTGCCAGGAGGATACACCACATCTAAGTGCATTTCCCTCCTGTGCTGTAGCCCATGTGGGCTGCAAGGAAAATGAGATCCGTATGTTGCTAATTTGTTTACACTTTGCTGTACTCTGTCTCATGAAACAAGCCTCTCCTATGCAGCACTGAGACTAGAGATAGTTCAGAGGCCTAGTTCATCCCTACAAGGATCTGGTACCAGTTTGATGGGAGCAAACGAGGCTGACCCGGAAGGGTCCTCAAAATGTTTGGAGCCTTGGGAGGGCTGAGAAGATTCCAGGCAGGATATGGTTTCTCCTCTCCCTTGTCCCAGTTGCATGGGTTGAAATCAAGACACTACTGCAAGCCAAATCTAAACTCTGCTGGGGGCTAGTCTGGGCAGCCGAAAATGCTCAAGTCATTAAGACGGTTGGCTCACTCCCATGGGGGCTAGCTGAGACAGAATATGAGCATCATTCTCTACTGTGTATGGAAACTTAAGCCCAGAGAGCCATGGCCTTCTCTGGGGAGTCATATGCAGAAAGAAAGTCTCTTTCAAGTTAGCTCAGTCTCCATTCCAGTCACTGTGGCCATGTTTGCATCCCGAGGCCATCATTCTCCTAAATCAGCCCAGGCAGACTGGAAGTCGGAGGTACCACAACTTGCAAAGTGTCTGGCAGAAAGTCTACAAACTTGTTTAGGAAGCTCACATTTCCCTTCTTATAGGATAGGGTCTTTATTTCCCCCTTCTCTGTACACATGCTTCTGCAGGCCAAGAGGAAAGAAGGCAGAAATCCATGTGTAGCCTTGTCACCCAACACTACCAAGTTCTACGAGTGGGACCAATGAGTCTAGGATTTGAGTTTTGGGATTTGGGTTTGTACTTTAGTGGAGAATGTTGCTAAACATCTTTCCTATGCCAGAGACATGAGAATCCCTATCTGTCTGATTCACCTGTCTTTCCAGAGCCAGAGCTACCCAGAAAAGGGCCAGACTTGCTAACTAGTCATGTGCTCTGATTATCTGTTTTTTCAAGTGGAGATTCATTTGGGAATGCTACGTCTTTACATTAGCTCACTTCAGTAGCTCACTTCTGGAGGAGGAAAGGCAAGATTGTGAGATGTATGCCACATTAGACAGGAGCTTGAAGATAACTGAAGAAACAATGTGGTCTCTTAAGGAAAGAGAAAGTGATGACCAGACCAGAGAAGGATGCTCATCAATTACTTCATAGCTATTCAGTGGTCAAAGCAGGACTCGAGCCCTGCTCTATCAGTTACCAGACTTAGACTCCTCACAATATTTTGGAACTTTGGGTCTTTTTTGGGGGGATACTCCTTGCAAATATATCCTGCAGAGTCCACATAAGGTAAGTTGCACTGGATTCTGAATCCCGGAGCAAAATCTTTGATGGCCCTACAAGGCCAGAGTCACAAGGGATTCTGCAATGAGAACAGTGTTCCTAGCTAAAAAAGCCTCAAGGAGGAAGCCAGTTCTCAGCCTTGGAAAAGTAGCCAGCATCCCCATGCCTTACCTGGTGAAGGAACTGGTGTGGAGACCAATGAAAGCAACAGCAGCCCCGGTGGTGGCTGTGATCCGGCAGCCCAGACGGTCAGTGAATATACTCACAATGGGAGAGCAGAAGAAGATCATGCCCATGGCCAGGGCTCCAACCCATGCTGCAGAGAAAGAAGCAGAGAGACACTGGAGGTTACTGTGATGTCTAGTGATGCCGCTGTCGTCTCAGTTCTTCTCTGATCTTTCCAAGGTGCCACTGATATTCAGAGTGGCATGCATACAGAGGAGATATGAAACAGGATCCAAATGTGGATGCCGGATTTGGACTAGTCAACTCTGTACAAGAAGGGAGGGGTACTAGGCCAAATATTAGCTTTAGGAATAGCAATGCTTGGATTCATGGGTGAGGAGAGTGAGGGTAAGTGTTGGGATTTGGTCAGGCTCGACTCAGTCCTTGGAACAAAAATGTAAATGCTAAAAGTCTTAGTGCTAAGATTAAGGAACCGGAAAGATCAAGCAAAAAATGCCTCCTGGAATGTATTAGAACATAGAGCAGATTCAGGGGCCATCTGAAGGTTTTCAGGGACACCATGCAAGATAGTCATAGAACCCACATGCTGAAATCCATCACCAAAGCCCATGCCCGGCAACTCTCTGACCTCCAGACTCACCGTGAGTTTATCTTATTTTTAGAGGCTACACATCTATAACAGTCCTCATGGAGGAGGAACATTGCCCGTTTATTCACATTCTTCCAGCCCATTTCCCCTTGATCAGCCCTCAGAAGGAGAGCCCAAGTTCTTTGTTTGTTTAAAAGCTGTTACCGGGTTTCATCTTGAACCTCTCTCTTCTAGGTTAAATAATCTTAGTTCCTTTAAACTTTTCTTTTTAGCTTTAATTTACTTTTGTAACTCTGTAATTATTTTCAGACTCCTTCTCTGAACTCATTCCAAGACTTCATCATCATCTAAAAGCATTCAGTGAGGGTCACCTGAGCAAAGGCGCTGGGCCAGCTTCTTTCTCCTTCCAAGTGAACAACCCCAAGTGGGCCAGAGGGAAGGGCCACCCCACTGCCTGTGCCTCCTACTTTAGCACCAAATAAGCTCTTCTCAGGAATCGCCTTCACTCTGCTAGGTTGCAGTTCGGAGCTAGCTGCCCAGCTTCAAAAAGCGTGGCCCAGGACAGCAGGAGACCTGGACTTTCATTTCAATTTCACCGATTATGATATGTGGGACTTGGGAAACCACACAATGCTTCGCTAATCAAATTTCTCACTTGTGAAATGGGGATTAAAATTCTTGTTGCGCTTTCCTCAAACCGTCCACCCCCTTTCCCTTGGCACTGCTGGGGAGTAAACACAAAGATTCATATATGCTAGGAAAGTGCTATAACACCCAGACACAGCACCTGCTCAACCCTCAAAGTGTTTTCAAATAAACTAAGGATTGGATGCGATCATATATAGAAGAGAGCTTTGAAAATGTTAAGAGCTATACTGTATATAAAAACCAATGTAACATGGACCAGAGACTTAAATGTAAAAGTGCAAACCTTTCGGAAGAAAATATAGGAGAAAATAATTTTGATTTTTGTTTAAGCAAAGATCTCATAGATTGTTTATAAAAGATATGGCTCATCAGTGAAACACTGATGCACTAGACTTTATCAAAACTTAAAACTTATGCTTAAAAAAAAAAAGTCTGATGTAGCCTAGGCTGACCTGAAACAAGCTACTTCTTCCAACCAGTTGTATGCTGCCCTGATTGCCCCTGGTGGGGGAGGGGCTAGAGGACATAGCTGGGAGAGGATGAAGGGAGGAGGCTTCACCGACACAGCCACTAGGAAGCCATCATCCCTGCTGGGTATAGGCTTTCCAGCGTGGTAACTTTAAGGTTACCTATCCTCCTGTCTAATCCCTCACCCACTGTTCCGTAAGTAAGTCTAATAAATTTACTTGTTCCCCAGTGTGAACTTTGCTGGAATTGTACTTTAGTTGGTCAGTGGGACCTTAGGAAAAGGGATAGACATTGTTTACTTGTCTCCCAGGGAAGGAATCTTAGCAACATGGGATTACAGATTTGCATCACGACATTCAGTTTAAAACTTCCATGCTTAAAAAAAAATAGTTATGAGGGCCAGAGAGATGGCTTAGCCAGGAAAAACATTTGCTTCACAAGCCTGATGACTCGGATTCCCAGAACCCACATAAAAACAGGACATCGTGTCACGTGTCTGTAATTCTAGTACTCCTACAGTGAGATGGGAGGTGGGGACAGGAGAACCCCCTGAAGCTCATGAGCCAGCTAGCTTGGAGTATGCTGCACAGCCACAGACAAGAGAGACCCTGCCTCAAACAAGGTCGAAGGTGAGGACCAACACCCAAAGCTGTCCTCTGACATCCACATGCATGTACCCTCACCACAAACATGTACACACACATCACATATATATGAAATAAAAATAAAAATTATGAAAATGAAAAGGCAGATAATTGCCTGGGAAAATATTTGCAACATATATAGCTGGCAAAACACACATCCAGCACACAAGTCTGAATTGGGTTTCACAACTCAACAAGAACAATGTAAATAATTCAATCTAAAACAGAGACAAAAGACTTGAACATACTTCATATACGTACATACAAAATGAATATCAATTAAGCACGCGAAAAGTTGATAATATTATCGATCATTTGAGAAATGCATATTAAAAGTACAAAGAGAGTCAGGATTGGGCTGGCACATACCTTTAATCCTAGAACTTGGAAGGCTGAGGTAGGAAGATCAAAGATTCAAAGCCAGTCGGGGTCACATGGTAAGATCTTGTCTCAGAACACCCAAAACATTCAAACAAATACACAGGAAGCAGCACAATGAGACTTCTCTTACATGTCCACTAAGAAGACTAAAGAAATGGCAATACCTAGTACTAAAAGGATGTAGAGGAGCTGGAAATCTCATACACTGCTGGTAGGAATGTAAAATTGTATGCTTATTTTGGAAAACAGCATGACAGCTTCTTGTGAAGTCACTCATGTACTTAACATCTCCCATTGAAGCCCTACTCTTAATATTATGTCCATACAAAACCCTATACCTAGGGATGAGGGTCAATGACAGAGTTGTTGCCTAGCATGTACCAAGTTCTGGGCTTGATTTCTAGCACTACCAAGGGGGGGAAAAAAAAAGAAGAAAACCCCAAACAATCCAATAACCCTAGTCTTCAATAATTATAGAAGCTTCTTTTCATAATTGCTAAAACCTGGCAAAAATTCAAATATACTGGTAAATGGATATGTATTATCTGCAAAATATAGCAGACTCACAAATGGTAATAAATTATTGCTACACACAGCAACTTGAATAATTGTCAAAGATATTATGCTAAGTAAAAGAAGACAAACTCAAATGACCCTACTCAGGAAATTCTAGAAAAGGAAAAATTATGGAGATAGAAAAACAAAGAGGAGATGAAGGTGAGATGTATTAGAGAGGGAGGGGCAAGAGGAAGATTTTTGAGGTGACCATGATACTTTTTTGATGGTGTACAGTTGTGAATTCTCTGAGTGAAGCAACCATCTTGGGGCATTCAGCTGCACCCCAAAAAGATCATCCCAGCTGTGCTTGTTGATGGTTTATACCCCATCAGAGAGGAGCAGAGGAGGGCAGAGAGGGGCAGAGAGAGTCACGAAAGTCTCACCGGAGTATCCTGCTTCCGACTACCTATTGTACACAATGCTGCCTTAATTGCCCGTGACCTGGGGGAGGAAAAACATATATGTGGTGAGGACAAGATGGCCATCTATGTGGCTTGGAAAAGCCCTCATCCCTGCTAGGTAAGGATATTCCTGTTGGGAGAGGAACACCTCTACCCTGTAAGTAGCCTCTGATCTGTGCTCTGTAAGAAAGCCCAATAAATTCTGGTTCTCTAGAGTGAAATTTGGTAGGATATCCTATCGGTTTGTCATTAGGAGATTAAAAGAAGGGGTAGACTCTGCTTATGTCTCACCCTGGGAAGGAATTTTAGCAACAACATTTCAGTGGTAGAGTATATTAGCATGTGTGAGGACATAAAAACAGCACATAAGAGTGCCACTATTACCATATGTAAAATATATCTCTAAATCTTACATTGGTTTTAAAGGGGGCAGAGGCTCAGTGGAAAGAACATTTGGCTAGCATGTATGAGGCTCTAGGTTCAATTCCTGGCACTTAAAAGTGGCAGGGAATGAAAGTAGGATGTACCACTTTGAGGTCTTACTTTAGGTACATATATATACAAAATATGTATTTTGTTCTAGCAGGATTTAAAAATATTTCAGTTGTATTGTGAAAGAGGGAAAAACTATTTAAGTCAGTAATTCATCTTACAGACACTCTACAATTGAGCTCTTCTGAATATCTGCAGTTATATCTATATATAACTGTATCTATATATAACCTATATCTATAGGTTCATAAAATATCTTTTGTATAGTACAAGAAAGCTTACACCTTTTTGATATTGCTTTTAAAATTAATCTGACTTTCAAAACCTTAAAAAATTTAAATAATGACTGATTTACAGAAAAGATTCAAGGTAGCTCAGAGGGTTCCATGAATCATTCACCCAATTTTCCTTTATGCAACTGTAGTACAGTATTAAAATGAGGGAGTTGACAGTGGTCCAATGCATGCTTATAGTTCTATGTCTTTTTATTATGTAAAGATTCCTATCACAATCAAGATGTACAACTATTTCAATATCACAAAGATCTCCTGTTTACCATCCATTTATAGTCATGCCAGATGTTCCTGCCACCATCCTGACTCCTAGCAACAGCCACCAACTTGTTTTGCATCTTCATAATATTTTTATTTCAAGAAAGTTATATAAGCTGAGCATGGTAACACATACTTGTCATCCTAGCACTTGAGATTCTGAGGCAGAAGGATCAGGAGTTCAAGGCCAGCCTACGTTGCATATTGAGTCTAAATTCTGCATGGGATCCATGAGACCTGTCTCAAAAAACAAAATACTAAAAAGAAAATTATATAAATGCAGTATGTAATCTTTTGATTTTGGATTTTAAAGCTTCTGCACAGCAAAGGAAACAATCACCAGAGTGAAGATATAATTACAGAATGGGACAAACATCTTTGATATCTGTGTATTTATATATTCAGACAGAGGGTTACTATCTAAAACATGTAAAAAACTACAAAAGTTAAATACAAGCCCAGTCATCCAATCTGAAAATAGGCCAAGGAACTTAATAGTTCTTCAAAGAAGAAATATAAACAGCCAGTTAATACTTGAAAATAAGACACAGTGGCATAGGCCTGTAATCACTGCATTTGGGAGGTGGAGGCAGGAGGATCAGGAGGAGTTCAGCGGCATTCTCAGCTACATAGTGAGTTAGAGGGGAACCTGAGACCTGCATAAGAACCCCTCACCACCAGTAGCAACAAAAACAAATTTGAAAAAGCGTTCATCATCCTTAGACATCAGGAAAATGTAAGTTCAAATTGCTTTGAGGTTTCATTTTCCCCTAATCAGAGTGGCTATCATCATGAAAACAAACATCAAATGCTGGAGAGGGTGGGGAAAGGAACCCTTATACTCTGATGGTGGGAGTATAAACTGGTGTAAACACCATAGAAATTCATATGAAGGTTTTTCAAAACCTAAAAATAGATCTACATATGACTCCGTTATACTATTCCTGGGCATATGCCCAAAGGACTCAAAGTCAACATACCACAGAGAGACTTGCACATCCATGTTTATTGTTCTAATAGTCACAATATCTAGAAAATGGAACCAGCATAGATGTCCATCAACAGAAGAGTAAATATGTGATACATACATACATTGGGATTTTATTCAGTCTTAAAGAAAAAAGGATGGAACTGAACATGTTTATGCTAAGTGAAATATACCAGATATAGGAAAACAAATACTACCAAGACCTACACAGCTGGGATTTGATAAGGGGTGATGAGGGAATAAAGAAAAGATAAGACACACAGTCATGCATATAGAAAAGCTGTGAGCAGGTGAGCCGTATGCACTCTGATAGAGATGCACCAATTACCATAGCAATCTAGAACCACAGTGTGTTTGATTATATTCAGTGCAGAGGGGGAGGACTTAGCTAGTCTTTTAGGATGTCTCTGTAGGTGATCAATTATTCATAAACACTCCCACCTGCACATACTGTTCACATTCGCACTCAGACCTGAGGAAAGCTTTGCCATCCCTATGAGCCTCACCCATATTGGGATAGCTTTGCCATTCCCAAGGGAATGAGGTCCTTGGCTTGGCTGTGCTCATGTCAAGAATACACATTCACTTGGATTCCTTTGCTCCCCACGCCTCCCTCTTTCCTATTTCTTAGATGTTTATGATGGATCTTCACAGTTAGTTCAGGGCAGTTCATTCTAATGCTTGACACCTGATGGAGGAGAGAAAACCAGTAAGATCCTCCTCCTGCAATATGCCTCTCTCAGGGCTGTTTTTAAGAGTTGGATCATAACAAGCAGCTACCACCAGCTGCCCAGTGTACCAAGTCAGTGGCCTGCATGCTCCAGCCAAGGAATCCTCACTCCAAAAAAGCTCTCAATACCAAGTCACAGCCAAGAGCACCACAGCTGAGATCTGGAAGGAGGCAGGACACAAGATTTAGGTACAATTCTTTCTGGCAGGGTGAATCTCAGCAACAAAGTTTTTTCTCTCCCTTGTTGAGCAATTTGCTCCTTACCTGCAAGGCAGCTATGTCAATTAGCTGGAAAACTTGCAAAGAGTAATGTAATTGGTTGCCAGCCCCTTTATAGCCCAAGGGGCAAGGTCTAGAAGCTGGACTCCTCAGGGATCCAGTTTCACAGAACTTGTCCTCTTGTGAGGAAACCGCAGGGGGTTACGGAATGAAATCATATACAGGACTGCACAAACCCAAAGAGTCCTTTAGTCATAGATTGATTCGTCAGTCCTTCTTCCATTTCCTCTCCAGCCTCCAAACTTACTGCACCTTCTTCAGGAAACCAAAGGCATAACTCCTGAGGGAAGAAATGCAACACTGATTTTCTTATGGACCAAAACTTGACCTCCATTCTCTCTCTGTCCAACCAGAATAGTGATCTCAGAGCTTCACATTATTTATTCAGCCTTGTGTTAGACCTGGTGTTAAATGCTATGTAACTATTTGCCCAGTGAATAAATGAAAACTTCTCTCTCAGGGAAGATGGCTCCAAATCTTTTTTTTTACTATCTATCTATCTATCTATCTATACACACACACATAATGTATATATATATGCTTGCACACACACACATATATATATATATACACACACATACACATATATATGCAGACAAAACACTTATTCACATAAAATAAAACAAATAAAACTAAAGAATTTCTAAATTGTACAAAAGATACAATGATACACTTCACCAAAGAAGATATATAGATGCTAAAAGATAAAAAAATTATTTGGTATCATTGGTCACTGGAGAAATTCAAGCTAAAACCCACAAAAAAGGCTATTACACACTGATTAGAACATCTAACAGTTTCAAAACTGACCATGCCCAATGTTGACAAAGATTCGGAAGTACTAGAACTCTCAGTTTCATTTGCATGGTTGTTGAGAATACAAAATGGTGTAGTCCTCCAATAGTAAAACAGACATAGCAACCCAAAAGAAATGAAAATGTATGTCCATGTCAAGATTTGTACATAAAGCTGGCTGTGGTAGCTCACACCTGGAACCCTAGCACTTGGGATGCTGAGGCAGGAGGACTGCTACAAATGTAAGCCTAGACTACAGAGGGATGACCTGTTTTAAAAAATGGAGAGAAGAGAGAAAAGGGAGGTGAGAAGGGAGAGGAGAAGATGGGGTGGGAGAGAGAGAGAGAGAGAGAGAGAGAGAGAGAGAGAGAGAGAGAGAGAGAGAGAGGAGGAGGAGGAGGAGAAGGAGGAGGAGGAGGAAGAGGAGGAAGAGGACTTTGTATGTAGATTCCATCAGAATTGCAGTTCTAATAGTAAAAACAAAAACACCAAATGTACATCAGTGCATAAATGGATAAATGAATTCTGGTATATCCATGCCAAGAACTACTACTCAGAAAAAGAGTAAACTGTTGATAAATGCACCACCATGGAACAAAGCAACTATGGTGGTGAAAAAAGGCAGAGTAAAAGTATCTACTTTTTAATTACATTTATATAAAGTTCTAGAAAATGCAAACTAATCTATGGTGACAGAAAGAAGTACAGAGGCTGGATAGAGGTCTTTTGGAAGTGATGTATAGGCTTGACATCTCGATTATAGTGATGACTGCATATGCACATGTGTATAAAACTTATCTTCTTGTGTTCTTTAAATATGACTTTATTTTATGTCAATTATGCTTCAGTAAAATTGTTTTTAAGATATGACATTTTCCTACGATGTATGTTCACAATTAAAAAAATTAGGAAACAGAGAAGTAAAGAAAACACATCTAGGTCACACAGTAGCAAATAGTTTAACTTGATATGTATTCTTTCAGATTTTTATAGATATGTCTATATTTTTTGTTAAAGACAATATATATATATATGGTACATGGTATTTATGAAGCTTTGAAATTTTATACATATTTTAAAGACCTTTCTAGAATAATAAAATTCAATACTACGTCTCCAAAAGGGAGCTTGAAGGAAGGAAGGAAGGAAGGAAGGAAGGATGGGAGGAAGGGGAGGGAAGGAGGGAGGAAGGGAAGAAGGCAGAGAAGGAGGGGAACTGCTAAAGCATGTTGGAACACAGATGACTATCAAAACTGTATTCAGTGATAGATGCCAATTGCTGCCTAAAATACATATTGTATTATATGATTCCAGCTACAGAACCTCTAGGAAATACAGAATCAAGTGGCAAGAAGAACATCAGTGGTTGGGACTGGAGAGATGGCTCTGAGGGTAGCAAATGCCAGAGTTACACATTTACAGTCTCAGCACTCAGTAATCCCAGTACTCCTACAATGGGGTGGGAAGCAGAGACGGAGCTGCGTCAAGGGCTGCGGGCTAGCTAGCCTGGAACACACAGCAGCAGAAACAAGAGCGACCCTGCGGGAGTAGGTAAACAAACTCCAGAAAGTCTACTCACTACTATTTATGGCATGGCACATACATAAAAATTCACTCACAAACAAACAAGCAGAGACATAAACATTGAAAGACTGTCACCTCCTGTGAATGCTGTGCTGGGCGGGAGGAGCAGAGTTGGGTAAAAATGAGCAATTATTGAAAAAAAAAAGGAAAAGTTGAGGGACAATGCTTATGTCCATGGCCTTGATTATGGTGGTAGTTTTCTGGCTTGTATGGATGTCAAAAGCCATCAAATTGTACACTTGAAAAATGTGTGGTTTGTTGTATGTTAATATTTCCTCAATAAAGGGTTGAAGAAAACCATACAATTACAAACGAGGAAACTGAGGCTTAGAGAGGGCACAAACTATTCAAGGACACACAGCAAGTCCGCTGCTGAGCCAGAACTAAAAACCTCACTTTTGGATACCCAGTCCAATGTTGCTTTCCCTACACCATGGCGCCTGATGGGATTCTGGTAAGACTGCTCTCCTTATATCTTCTTTTCCTGTGTCCCATCCTTCTGTGTCTCTCTCACCTGGTGCCCGTGGGAACTCACTGCTATTTCCCTACCTCTGCTCCAGACCTGCTTTTCTCTTCCCACCCATATAGCCATTCACTATGACGTCGTTTCCTTTAGACATAAAATAAACCCTAAGCTGCCTTTCCTTCCAGCTAGCTTGCCTCTTGGGGTGTTCTTCCAGTGCTCAATTAGGTGATGACTCTATAGCCTAGGTAATGCTGGACTCTAGGGCAGTGCTTCTCAGCCTGCATGTACCTTAAGGTCTCCACTGCCAAGTTCCCCGTTCCATATCACTAGGCAGCTAGAGGGATTAAGCAATGGCCGATCAATCATCCCCTGCTGTTTACAGATGACACAAGGCTCACAGACTTTGTTCATAACAAATAAGGAACAAGGCATCAGTACTCCTCTTGCATCATGCCCTTTCTTTTGCTTCCCTGTCTGGCTTTTTCCACACTAACAGCCCTGCCTTATAACCTGGAAGTACTGGCTTGGAGGTCTCATCCTGAGCAGAGTCCTGTATGGTGGAGAAAAGGAAAGCTGAGCCCATGGAGGAATATGAGTGTGCTGATGGACTGAGTTGGGCAATGGTACTGAGAGCTAACTAGGTGCTTCCTAGGTGCCAGGTTAGAAAATCTCTACAGCCTCCTTGGAAACATGAGGCTCCTTCCAACACACTTTCCAACCACCAGAAATGGAGTATTGTAGGTCAGGTGGCCAACTTTCTAAGCTCTACATTATAGTCTGGATATATCGAACTCTCTCATATACTCATGATTTGAATATTTGGTCCCCAGCTGGTGGTGTTATTTGGGGGAGGTTCCAGAAACTTAGAAGGTAAAGCCAAGTTGGAGGAAGTAGACCACTGGAGGCAGATCTTTGAGGTCATATTATCCTCGGCTACTTCCTGTGTTACTTTTTTGTTTCCTAGCCTGCTATGGTGTGGATTCAGCTGTTCCACCATGCCCGGGTTATGATGGCCTGAGACTTCTGAAGTCATGAGCCAAAATATTTTCCTTCTTTAAGCTTTTTCTGTCATGAGTTCTGTAACTGATGCACACTGATGTCAGGTTGCACCAATGCCTCAGTAGAACTCCGAATGAGAAATAAATGACAAGATGATGAGCCTGTTCACCCTTAGACAGTAACTGGATTGGGCCCTGTCCTAACCTTTGAGGACACTTCTAAGCTACAGAAGCAGCCAGCTTTGGTTAGCTGGTCCTAGCACTTAACTCCAATGAGTGGGGTAATCTCTTTGATTCCAGACTCAGCTCTCTCTACACTTGTAGTTTGTCGTTAGGAAGGAAACCTGGAATGGCATGCCTGGGGCAGATGACAAGGTAATCTGTCTAGGGAGATCGGCTGCCAGGATCGATATGACTTTGATCTTCAGAACTGAGCCAAGAATTCATATTGACTGCACAGTTACGGCCTGTGTTGTTATGATTTCATGAAGCATCAAAGCCCAGAGATAATCCTAAGAGGCCATTTAGGCCATGTTCTTGCCTCTGTTCAGGAGTCTGCAGATAATCATTAACACCCTTGTTCTCCTTCTTAGAGCAAAGGGATGGAGGCAGGAGAAAGAAGACAGAAGGCTTGGGATATTGTTCCTCTCTGTTAAGTGTTTTCTTTAGACTGTTTTGAAACAGGGTCTCATACAGCCCAGGTTAGCCTTAAATTCATTATGTAGCCAAAGATGACCTCGAACTTCTGATTCCCCTGCTTTTGCCTCCCAAGTCATGCAGCATGGTGCCTGGTTTAAATGGCACCGAAGATCAGCCCACAGCTTTGCACATGCTAGGCTCGCTATCAACTGAGCCACATCCCTAGTCCCAGGTTGTTTTCTGAGGGAAATGGGGAGAATGAGGGAATAAGCAGAAAGAAGGTAATCAAAATTTCCCCCAGGCCAGAGGATATTGCGGTAGTCAGCAACCTGTTACCCAACTGAAATGTTTCCTAGAATTTTACGTCAGCCATCCTGGAGCCGTCTGGGACTTGTACCAATACTAGCGGGTTTGGGGTTGGATCCACCTTTCTGTGTTTCTGTAATATAAAGGGTGTAAGCTCTGGAGTCAGATAGATATGGATTTGGCTTTCATTTGTTGTTTTGTTGGGTTTGAGTGCTAGACGTGGAACCCAGAGCCTTGCCTACACTAAGCATACACTCTGCCACTGAGAGACACTCACAGGTATGGGGTTAAGAACAAGACCCATACATAGCTAGGAAGTGGTGGCACATGTCTTTAATCCCAGCATCCAGGAGGCCAGAGGCAGGCAGATCTCTGTGAGTTCGAGGCCAGCCTGGTCTATAGAGTGAGTTCCAGGACAGCCAGAGTTACAACAGAGAAACCCTGTCTTGAAAAAACAAAAGGGGGAAAGAAAAGAACCCATTCATTTTACTTACTATTTGAGCTTGAGCAATTTATTCCATAGCTATGTATCAGTTTCCCCATCTGGAAACTGGGCCTTATAAAAGTAATAACTAAATATTTGTTTTGTGAAGATTAAGCCATGTAAGAGATTTGACAATTAGAAATTAAATACTATCCTGGGATAAGCAGATGACAGTTACTTACCTGAGACAGCAGATGAAGGAAAACCCATCCCCTCCCCCCTGTGACAACCCTCCATTAGCTATCCCAGGTTTGTTGAGTAGCTGTTATGAAATTAGGATTAATGTTGCTCAGAGCAATAGGTCCTCATAGCACAACAACATAGTTCCAACACACCCACAAATCTGGAGTATGTCAGTGGGAATTCCGCCCCCTGGCAGCTAGGAGCCCAAGTTTCTTAGGGCCAACACAAAGTGAAGCTGGGGCCTAGTCTGAGCACTGGCTACTTGCCTGAGAAATGCCTCAGCAGTGGTGGTAGGGTTGGCAGAAGGATGAGGTGAAAGTCTGAATCCCCTCTAGTTCAGTCTGCTAAGAGGAGCAAGTGATCATAAAGACAGATGAACAGCAGGAGGGGAAGGCAGTAGCCACTGACGCTAGCATTGAGTAAGCTGGAGTCCAGAGACTCAAGATAGACCTCTTGTAGGTGAGTGGGAAGGTCCCGGCATCTTTGTCTTTTAATGTCAATTCCATCTCAATTTTGAATAGCCCTTTTGTCTTTTGAAATAATTTTTCAGTACTCACCTCAGTAGATTCTCACAGCACACGTGTAAGACACATAACCAGTCAATCTCCTTCCCCACAGTTACTTTCTTCGTAGCAATACTTGCTATAGGACAGGCACCCTGTCCGATTCTTCACGTTAATTATACTGTCTCATTTAATTATCGTAATAGCTTCACAAGCTAGATGATGAGTGTTTTATACACACCTAAATAGACTGATGTTTGATCAGTATATGCTATAATTTGGATATATATTTTGGTAGTGCTGGGGATGAAACCCAGGCCTAGTGCATGCTATACAAGTGTTATACTACTGAGTATTGTGGAGGGCAAAGTTGTTATTTTGTTTTTGGGTCAGGATCTTGGTTTGTGTAGACCTCATGCTAGCCTTGACCTGGGCCTCGGTTTCCCTAGTGCTATGATTAAGATGCTTTGTTATTACAGGTGTGTGCCACTTTGAAACCCCCAAAGGCTCATATGTTAGAGGCATTATCTTCAGAGTGGAGCTGTTGGGAGCTGGCAGAACCCTTAAGAGATATGACCTGATAGGACTTTGGGTCACTGGGTGTCCTTGAAGGGGACAAGGGGATCCCAACGGCTTCTTCCTCACCCCTCTCTCTTTCACTCCTGGCCACAGAGTGGGTAGTTTTGCTGTGTTACACACAATCCACTCTGATATGCTCTATTTTCATGTGTCCAAAATCAATGGGGCCAATGTATATGGTCAGGAAGCTCCAAATACATGAGCCAAATTAACCCTTTTCTCCTTAAAAGTTTGTATCAGTTTGTATTTTTTTTTTATAGTAACACAAAGTTGACTAAAACATTATATTGCACATGGCTATTAAGTGGTAGATCTGGGGTTCCAATCCAACCTGACTCAGATTGACATTAAAGTACGTGTTCTTAGTGATTATGCTGTGTGTTCTCTGAAAGAGTACTTTGTATTATGCAAAAGAAGAACTCGGAGCCAAATAGGTTGAGTTGCTTGCCCAGTACCAGTGAGCCTAACTTTGCATCTTCCGATCCTGTCTCATGTTTACCTCCCTTATTCTCAGCTATGTCACCAATGGTGTGCCTCCCCATCCGTGGGAACTATGTTCCATATACCTGTGGTCACCATGACTTTGGAATGCCAGAGCATGTAAACATGTAAAAAGGACTTATTCCAGCAAGGTCAGAGTTAACTTTTTTAAAAAATGATTATGAGACCCACTCTGTACAGGGGATAGTCAAGGTGGAAAGAAGGCAAAGCAGCTTATTCCAGGATCCCTGCTGTCCCAGGATTGGGGAAATTCCTTGAAGCTCTTAACTTTCAAGTCTGGGCTTGTTTCAATTGTATAGCTATGCATGTGTCCACAAAGCAGCAAAGAAAGCAATATGGGGCCAAAGAAATCAGACAAAAGAACCCCAGTCTGCTCCCAGTCTCTTTCTAATTGGATCTATGGAGTCCTCCCGGCAGGGGTAAAGGGAACTGACACAGAAATGAGGTGGCTGAAAAGAAGGTCACGGGCCCACAGGGGTAAGACGCTTGAAAATTTATATCCCTTGGGTAAATAGAAGATAATATCAGGGATTTGAAGGCTAGAAGTGTGTTTCTGTAGAGGCTCTGTGGGGTTCTGGGGGCGGGGGGGGGTAGAATGAGGGCAATAGCACAGATAGAGATGTAAACACATTCCCATCCTAGCTCAAGCCATGAAGCCAACACTGAGTAAGGACCTGCCAGGCTTTGGGCCTGAGGTCCAGGGCTGCCTGCTGCTCAGAGCTGCTGTGGAGATGGAGTGATGCCAGCAAGGGTCTGGCCAGTGCAGGCAAGAGGCTGATGCACATATGAAAGGAGTTTGTCAGTGACCCCAAATATCAGACTGTCATCAATGCTTAGCTGCCTCATCTGTACCACCTGGTTTGGGAAACACTGGATTGGATGAACTGATGTTGCTCACTGTCAGGGTCTCTTGTGGGGACTGCAGAGAACAGAAAGAAGTCAGAAAGAACATTTGGCTAAAGCTCTCAGTTGGAAGTGCTCCAGTACAGGGCTTATTAATCCTGTGACAATTCACATGTATTGCATTATATTTGTGATGTGTATTAGAATTTTAAATTATTAAGAGTATGTATCTTAAATGTACCACAACTTTCTGATTTTTTTTTTGAAACTAGTTTTTATGTAGCCCACGGTGACTCAGGAAATCCTATCTCAGTCTTACAGGTTCTGAGATTATGAGTGTACACAATCGTAAATGATGACTTTAGGAAAAGATTTAAAATTTTTTTTGAGACAGGTTCTCTTTACACAGCCCTGGCTGTCCTGGTACTCACTATGCAGACCAATCTGGCCTTGAACTCATGGAGATCCACCTTCCTCCTGAGTTCTGGGATTAAAGTACTTCAACATGCCAAGTTCCAAGATTTATATTAATATTTAATTTTATTTTGACTTAATTTTATTTTATGTGAATAGGTGTTTCGTTTTTATGTATGTCTTGTGTACCACTTATGTGCTTGATACTCAAAGAGGCCAGAAGATATAATCCGATCCCCTGGAACTGATGTTACGAACAGTTGTGGGCTGCCATGTGGGTGCTGGGAATCAAATCTGGGTCTGCTGGAAGTGCAGCCAGTGCTCTCAACCTCTGAGCCATCTCTCCAGCCCTAATATTTAAATCTTTAGATACAGGAGATTCTATACAAGGTCCAACTGGGATGCTAAAAACGATGACTGTGGTTGACTTCAACGGTTAATAACACAATGTTATAGACTAGGAAAGCATTAAGGAGGAGAGGTTTATTTGGGCTCACAGTTCTGGAGGTCTGAAATCTAAGGACAGGCCTCATTGTTTTGGCTTCTGATGATGGTTTTCTAGTTAGCTGAGTCCTGAGGTGATACAGGGCATTGCATGACAAGATATAAGGAATGTGTGTGCTTTTCTCTTTTGATCTGTTCCTTTTTATAGCGACACAGGAATTCAGTTGTGAGGACTCTGTCCTGATGATTTTACCTAATCCCGACCCCTTCCCAAAGGTGCCACTTCTAAACACACTTGGATTAAATTTTTATCCTCTTGTTGCCTTACAAGGGGAATTCAATTTCAGCACACAAAACCTTGAGGATGTACACAAACTATACCCTAGCCATCATTGTGTACAGAAAGGTGTGATCAGAAACTATACTAACAAAATTGTGGTAAGAAATTTTTAGGAAGAGGGAGCACAGTCAAAGGACCTGTCATTGGGGACAGAAATAAGACTGAATTCTACAGGTGAGATTTTGAAATAATGACATTTTGAGCTCATCCAGATCAACCTAAGTTTATATGCCACAAAGAGATTAAGGCTCAGGGAGCTGAAAACACATCACCCAAAGTCATCAATATACTAGTGCCAGAGGAACCTATTTTCTTTGCTACTGCACAAAGCCTTATGATATTAGAATGACACCAGACTCTGGTTATAGGTGATTGGAAAATGACTGAGAAAGATAGCAAGGTTGGTTGCTTTTTTTTCTCTTTTGTTTTGGTTTTTGTTTTTCGAGACAGGGTCTCCTTGTGTATCCCTGGATGTCTGGGAACTCACTCTATAGACCAGGATGGTCTTGAACGCATAGAGATCCACCTGCCTCTGCCTTCTGAGTGGTGGGATTACAGGTGTGCACCACCACTGCCTGGCAAGATAGTAAGGTTTAAGGCTGCACCAACATCCCAGATAGTGTATGAATACAGGTTCCCAAATGTTTCCTGGGACCTCTTTATCATTTGGAAGGGAGACAAGATTTGGGGGAACACTTTGAAGAGAGGCACTGAGGCCTGAACCTCAGGCACTTGGAAGCCCTCTACAATCCTTCCATGCAGTGGGCTCATGGGATGGTCTAGTTTTCTCAAAGAGTGTCTACTTGGCAGGTTTTAGTAGAGCAGCAACTATTAGGAAAGGTCAGCCTTCCCAGCTCCCACAGCAGGCTCTTGCTGTCTTCTATATGGGTAGCTTTCCCCAAGGGCCAGGTCAGTGGTAATGGAAGGGGTGAACAAACACAAAGGTGAAAAAAAAAACAGAGGTTGATTTTTACAACACATGTTCTCTGAAAGGGTTGGGCTCTATGGCAAGAAAAACTCTTTCAGAAAAAATATTTTTGTGTAAAAGATTAACTATGCATTTGAGTTTGAGGTTCAGAAGAAAAGACTATGGCTCTATTATGAATAATTTTTGCAGCCAGTAATATCAGGCTGTAGAAGGGAATGAATGGGGCATGAGAAGTGGGTATCATTATGACTGGCACTACCGTTTACTTAAGAGGACTCAATTTCACAATCTTTGGTTTCTTAGAGTTGAAGCTGAGCTGCCTCAGAGCAGAGGTGGGGCTCATCGGAGATGGTAGCAACAGAATTGAGCCTTGCCTTTGCACCTACTTGCTCAAGGGCTAAAGCTGACCCCTCCCAACTTCTCCACTCCATTGGTCTCTGCTATTATCTACAGCTACCCCCCCAAAATGCTCTTCACTACAAGGCCTAGGAAAAGAGTCCCTGTGTCCTCTCCCCCGGGCTGCTTACTCTATGCATTGCTTGCCAAGCCCAGGACAATGGTGTCAACAATAGGGCACAATGGAAGGCTAAGCAAACTGTCCAGTGCAATATCCTGGCCTCTCTAGTGGGAGTTGGGTACAGAGACACTAAAGAATGGTATTGGAATTGAGTAGCCAGCTGAAGCTCCACATAAACTAAACCTGAAGGCTAGTTTCACCACTAACTATCTATATCCGTTCAGGTGAGTAACTTAACCCCTTCACATTTACTTGACTATTGTGAAAAAATAGGAGAAAAAGTCACATCATACATTAGAGGTGGAAGATACAGTAGTGGGAAAAACATATAACTTATCCAAATCCTAGTAATTTTGAGAGGAAAATTTAATTTTAACAATTAGAACAGGATAAGGGCCGTAAATTGGGACAGTCAGCCACTCTGTTTATAGTTTTTTTTTTTTTCTTGAGATAACTTGAGTTTGGTTTCTGCAATAGATTTCTATGGAACTTGGTACAAATTGCTTCCTTCTCTGGAGCTCATTTTGTCCATCTTCGATAAAAAGTAAATAGAAGGCAAGGAGTAGGCTGGGAAGTAAATTGGAGTTAAGCTAGACTTCTTTGCACAGGCCTGCAACCTCAGCTGCTGTGGAGGCTGGGGCAGGAAGAGCTTGTATTCAAGGGCAGCATGGGCAACTTAGACTCTGGCTCAAAACAACAACAGTATTCAGGGGACTGGCAATATGGCTCAGAGGACACTTTCTCCCAGCATGGATGAGGTGCTAGGTGCACTCCCCAGCAGCACACACAAAATAAATGCATAAAGGTGGATAATTGTTTAATTAAGGTTTGTGGGACTGTCCCGGTAGAAAGCCTGCCTAGAATCCCGGAACTCTCATTTTGAGAGCCACAGGCATTTGGCCCCTCCCCTCTACAGCTCTGACAGGCCACAAGCTATGCATTTTGGGAAAATCAATATCATTATCTAGACACAGGACTTCAGAGGAAACAAGGGTCAGAGACAGCAGGAAGCAGGCAGCAAGAGCCTCCCTGACAGGAAGGTGATTAAAACTCAGGCATCATTTGTGTTACAGGGAGGGTATATGGCTCCTTTGGCTGAGGTTGTAGAAACCTGGAAGCTCCCAGTGAAGCCCTAGCGAGTGTCTGGCCTCTTCACGCACTATAGAGAAACAGGCCCTGGGAGGGGAAGACCCTCATCCAGGGTCCCAAAGCAGCACAGTGTTAGTAGAGACCAGGACCTGCCGCTGGGCCTCTTCAGTCAGAGCAGGCTCCTGTCCTCCAAGCAGAAAAAGCCCTCCATCCACAGAGGACAGAGTGCTGGCTCTACAGTGCCTTCACAACAGGGTAATGACTTCCTGTGGCCCTCAGAGGAAGCCAAAAGCATTTCCGTTAAGATACCTAGGTCCAGGCTGATCCATGGACTTCCTGACCTCTTCTGGTGACAAGATGGACCGCTCTCGATCACTCTGCAGTGTCTGATGATTGACTGGTCTTGCAAACAGACTGCTTCTCCTCCCCAAAGACTGTCTTGTAATTGCAATGCACCTCTCTCCCAAGGAGGCCCTTCACTCAGGCAAACAGGCAGTTGGCTCCCATTTGGGAAGCATCTTCCTAATATCTCTGGGGTGTACACTGGAGTGGGGGCACAGACACCCAGGAGTCAAGGTCCCCATAGTCTTCAAGCTTCAGGTGAGAATGAGGCACATGTACCCAAAGCCAAACACCTGTGAGGAGAGAGGTGGGCCAGGCATGAGGTCAGAGCAAGGGGCATTGTGTTGATCTTTGACATATGCTGGGAAGACCCAGAGAGGCCTAGGGGTGATGGAGTGGAGGCCTGCTCTGCTCCCTTCCCAAAGGCTTCCTTCAGCTTCCTGGAGACAGCGGCACATACATTTGCAGAAGACAGGGTGTGGGCATCAGGACATACAGGAGCCAGCGAGGCTGGCATAAGTTAACCCAGCTCCAGCATTATGGCAACTTTTCATTTCACTGCTTTGACTCTCAGTGCTGTCTTGGGACTGGGGATCTAGCCTGGCCTTAAGCAGCACAAGGCACATAATCTCCACAGGTCTTAGAAGGAGCCTGTGGATCAGTGGTTCCTGCCACTCAGTCTTTTCTGGAGGGGACACCTTGGCAGAATGTGTGCACTGTGGAAAGTCTCCACAGATGACCACCCTGTGCTGGGCATGAGGCAGATACTTCCTCCCTCCCTCCCTTCTTTCTTTCCTTTCTCTCTCTTTCTTTCTCCTTCCTTCCTTCCTTCTTTCCTTTCCTTTCTTTCTTTCTTTCTTTCTTTCTTTCTTTCTTTCTTTCTTTCTTTCTTTCTTTCTTTCTTTCTTTCCTTCCTTCCTTCCTTCCTTCCTTCCTTCCTTCCTTCCTTCCTTCCTTCCTTCTTTCTTTCTTTCTTTCTTCTTTCTTCTCTTGTAAAGAGAGGGTCTCTCGATTATATAGCCTTTGCTGTCCTGTAACTTGATACATAGACCAGGCTGGCCTTGAACTCGCAGAGATGCATCTGCCTCTGCCTTCCAATTGTTTATGCCACCACACCTGGCTGTGCAGCCTTTTCTTGGTGTTGCTTGGGGGAGGAAGCAGAATCTTCTAGTGCTGCCCACTGGAAAAAGCAAAAAACAAACAAACAAACCAACCAAACCAAACCAAACCAAACCAAAACAGTACGTTTTATGACACTGAAGAGACACCAGACATTTGACACTCAGTATTTGATGGTGTTACAGGAAAACAATCATTTAGGCCTTATAATGACAGCAAGGCTGAGCCACAAGAGTTCTTGTCCTTCTGGACTGCATCCCAAAATTCCTAGGAATCCAGTGCTGAGATGAATGGCCGGAAGCTGGCCATCTCGAAGGCACGGTGATGTATACAGGAATGCTCTTCACATGGTTATGAACAGATTTGCCTGTTCTACTCAAGTCCTTTCCCATTTAGTGCCTTCCCACTGAGGCCTAGGCATCTAATCTGCCCTACAGTAGACAGATATCTGTCTCCCTTTTCAGCTCTACTCCCCATCTCTAGGAAGCTCAGGGGACATGCGTGGAGACAGGAAGACTGTTGGGAGCCGCAAACGCCATTACAAAATGGCGCTGGTTTCCTGCTTCCTGATTCTCTACGGAAACAGGCACTGACAATGCGCATGCGTGAATCTGCTTTGCGTACGCGCAAAGCAGATGCTAATTAGGTGCAGTCTATGAGCCAATGAGAGAATCACACGTCCTCCGGAGCTCTATATAAGCCAAGGGATTTTCGGGCTCGGGGTCCTTCTCCACCTGCCTGCTAAAAGAGCTGTTAATAAATTGCTGTCAGAAGAATCTCGTGTGTGGCGTCTCCTTATCGGCGAGGTGGACGCCGCAAGTGGTGCCGAAACCCGGGAACCGCTGCCGAACGGACCGGGATCTTTGGGGCGACTGCGAGGGACCCCGCTTGCTCAGCGGAAAAGATTCGAACTGACGGCGTGTGAGTCCGGACGATTTCCTGTAAGGTATGATTGCTTCCTATTTGGCTTTGGCCATCGCTATATCTCTGTGGACAATTTTTGTGATATTTTGTTGTTTTTGTTTGAACTGTCATGTACAGGGTAAAGAGTGTACCTGCCCTCCGTTTAAAAGGGACCCATGGTCACCTACAGATAAAGGCATTGGGTGGCCCGCTCTTGTAGGTAAAAGAGACATGGGCAACCAACAGATTAAGCCGATTCTATCAGCAGCGCAGGCGTTGCTGCGAGAATGTGGCCTGAAAATTCCAGAGAGGATACTCTTTAGCTTCATAAAAGAAGAAGATAGAGTAGCTCCTTGGTTTGTATCTACCGGAGCTTTGACAAAGCCCTCGTGGACAAAATTAGGAAACGATTTAAACAGAGAGAAGGATGAGGGTAAATTAAGACCAGGTACCATGTCAATTTATAAAATGATTTTAGCTTGTTTAGATGATGACAGATGTCAGGAAAAGGTCAGGGAAGGACAGAGAATACTTAGCGACCATCAGGACAGTCTATCAGAAACAGGAAATGGGGAAGCTAGCTGTACACAAAGAAGAAAATCAAAAGAGAAAAATACCGGTGAAAAAGAAAAACAAAAGAATAAAGGATAACAAACAAAACAAAACAAAACAAAAGAATAAAGAAAAACAAAAGAATAAAAGCCCCAGGGTGCGGGGCTCAGGGCCGACGTCACCAAGCAACAGGCAGCCCCGGGTCCGTGCGCCTGGCCACTGCGGGGACACGAGGGGTGGGTGCGGTGGGAAAGGAGAGGAAGGAGGGCGAGGGTCGCCCCGCAGGTCTACAGCCCCTGGCCTGGGGCAGCAGCCGGGCAGTGGGGCAGCGGGGCGGCTGCGGGCCGAGTGCACGCGCGACAGGTGCTGCGGGTGGGCAGCGGGCAGGTGCGGGGCGGCCCTGCTGGCTCGGCCGGCCCCGCCCCTCCCCCCGCTGGACGCGGCTCTGACACTGGTCGGGTGAGAGCAGTGGGCTAATTTTATCTGACTGGGGCTCAGCAGGAAACCGACGCTGAGGCGCGGGTAGTTCTTCCGGGCGTTAGGCCGGCCGGCCGGGGAGGCCGGAGGCGGGGAGCAGAGAGAGAGGGAGGGCGTGGTGCGCGTGGGTCCGGGTGGGGGCGTGGTGGCCCCTGTCCTGTCCTTGAGAGGGCCGAATTTTGGCGCCACTCGGGCCTGTCACTGTGTTCTGGAGACCCTGAGGCGTTTTCTTGGAAATAGGCTCATTAGAGGGCTGATGTACAAAAATATGCTTTCTTTAAGTAGTGTGTCGGGTGCTATCATATAGGGCATAATAGAGCACCTGAATCTATCAAGCATGTCCATAGTTGGGGAATGTGTTGATTTGATAATGTGAAGGTGAAAAGAAAAAAAAAAAAGCAAAGCAGAGTCTAGATTTATAGTCCAAAAATAACATACACAAAATGCAGAGTGAACCCTGAGGACAAAGACCTGATCCAGGACATTTACAGAAAATAGGCATGATGTAATGCTTTTATCCTTTCTTCTGGAGGCCTAGCTGTTTTTTAAAGGGTTATGGCGAATACCTGTACCATGTCCCTTTCTGGGCCTCCTGCCTCAGACTGAGATAGGCAGAGCATCTCTAGGTTTGACGTATGGAAAGCTTAGACCCCTGTCGAAGGAAAGTTTGGCATAGGAGGTAAACACCACAGCGTGCCTTCAGATCTTCCTAACCCAAATGGAACAATACTTGATGTAGTCAGGCAGTGATTAATGAAAGCTCTGTGCTTCTTTTCTCTTTTGGAATAAGAAAGATCTTTATTGTTTGCTCAGATAATAAAATTGATACAGTTTATAATGTATTTTTAAATGTTCATAGAAGTATGTGAAAATGTATGGATACTTCTGTCTTTTTTTGGAAAAAAAATTAAGTTCCACCTTTTAATATGCATGTGTATGGCACACATCTTGGCTCCTAGACAGTTGATCAAGAATTGAATTGACGTTAAGCCTGAGCTACAGAGTTTCAAGCCAAAATGATGTACATACTAATATCCTGTCAATAAAAATGTGTGTATATAAGGCATCCATACCAATCCTGTGCAAAACTTTAGGAATGTAGGGAAATTCATTCACTGTAGAAACCAAGAATGTGTCAATGTACAAGAACTAAGTAAAGATTTCCTAAATCTTAACCTCCAGCAGCAACCTCTGATAACATTTGGTGTCTGTGTGTGTGTGTGTGTGTGTGTGTGTGTGTGTGTGTGTGTACTTCCAGAGAGATACATTGTTCTACATTCTGCATTTGCTTTATTAAATGAAAATTTGGTGAATTATGTTTTACATGCAGTGAAATGCACAAATCATGAATATTTACATCAGTTATGTTTTCAATGTTGAGCCAGTTCTATAACCAGTAACCAGATTCAGGCTGTTTTTCTAGTTTTGAGTATACTATGAATGAAGCTACCCCGAACATTCTTATATGTAAGTACACAGTTCTCAATGATATATACCTAAGAATTTATCTGTTTCATAGTATGCTTTTATGTTCAGCTTTTGGTAGCTATTACCAATTTTCCAAACTGGTTATACCAGGTTACAGTTTTAAGAGAAGTGGGAGAGTTTTCTACTTGCTTAAGCTCCTTGACAGTACTTGGTAGGCTGAGGTAAAAGAAAAATTATTCTGATGGAGGTACACTGACATCACCTTTTGGTTTTAATTCATATCCCCCTAATGATTAATAAAATCAAGAATCTTTTTTTCTGTGTTTTTATTGGCTATTTATATATAATCTACTGTGAATTGTATTGCCAATTCTTCTATTCATTTTTCAATTAAGTTGTCCATCTTTTTCATTCATGTAGCCTTGCAATAACTACATATGTATTCTCATATAGGTGCTTTCAATTATATTTATTATGAATATCTTCTAATCAGTGATTGTTGAATGCATGTCTTTTTTACCAATAGGGGTTTTGCTATGTATCCCAAGCTGGCTTAGAATTTGTAATTCTTTTGTCTCCACCTCCTAAGTGCTGGGATACTAAGTGCAACCTCCACATACCTGGCTTTAATTTCATAGTCTCAATTACTCCTTTAGAATAAATTGAGGCTTGTGGTTTTAGTGTACTCCTGTTTATCAGTCTTTCCGGTTATCAAATCAGCCTTACTTGAAAGTTGCTGGTTATCTCATCTGTACCCAAAATTCTCAAACCTTTTATCTTTGCCATTTAGACACTAATATTTTATGTTGCCTTAGTTTGTGTTCATTTACTTAAAATTGACGGTTTTCTTAAACATTTTTTTCATTAATCATTAATAGAAGAGAGCAAGGAGGGGTATATCAGGGGATTTGAAGGAAGGAAAGAGAAACAGGAAGTCATGAAATTATATTAAAATCTCAAAAAAATTAAAAGAAATAGATTTTTTGTTGTTGTTGTTTGAGACAGGATTTTTGTTAACCCTGCCTCTCCTGGAATGTGGGTTGTTTCTCTCCTTGTGTTCCCACAGGGTCCTGCTTCCTTTCCCAGCACATGGCTAGGCTATTGGCCACCTAGCCTAGCCTCCAGAAAGGAAAGCACAGATCATGGCCAACACATCCAGGTGGGTCCCAGGTCAGGGGACTAAGAGTTGATGGAACACAAAGAATTCCAGAAGAGTGTTGTCAGTGGAACATCTCTCTAGTTTAATGCACGGGTCATACATTTATTGGGTTGGGGGCGAGGGAGTGTCGAGAGCGAATTCTTATCAGGTGGGATTTAGCCTCAGAGGTGGTATTGGTTCCACAAAGGATTTTATTCTATGCTTATCTCACACATTCACTCACACAGTCACGCCAATACCTCTCCTAGTCTGGCCTCAGACGCAGGCAAGCCTCGCACTGTGTGTTCTGAAGCCGACTTCCTCTTTCTGGTTCAGCAGTACTGGAGCACTGGTCCTGTGGTCTGCAATGAGCTTTCAGTTAGCAGGACGCAGCCTCCGTTGGTCCCCAGCGCGGCAGCATCTCTGGAGGCCCTTGAGAGCGGCGTGCTGAGTGAGGCCAGACCAGAGTTTTTAAGCTAAATTCAGCCAATCACACTGTGGGCGCATGGGCATGGTCAGTTTTATCAGTACTGTCCAGATGTGCACACAGGCACACAGGGGTACCTCCGGGTGTGTTCAGAGCCCACTCTCTGGACTTTAATATTGCTTACTCACATTTGGCTTTTCAATATTATTTGTCATCACATTTTACATTATTATGCTGCTACATTATTCTTTATCCATTCCATTCCATTACCATTATTCTTATTTTTATTCACTACATATTATTATATTATTCTTATTCACTATATTCTATTACATTATTCTTGTTCACTACAGGGAGGGTCTTTTGATTCTCAGGGGTAAAGGCCATTGATTAAGACAGGGGTGCCCCTAACCTTTGGAAGCGGGCAGTTTTTTTTACTGTGGCTTGTGGTCTGTCAGCACAGAGGGGAGGGTCCGAACTTCCGACAGCCTTTTGGGATGAGCTAGATAGCAAGTGCCCTTAACCCACAGCTTCTGTGTGATCATTTCCATGAGGGCACCACACTGGAACTCACTTTGCTGGGATTAAAGGTGTGCACCACCACTGCCTGGCTAGAAATCATTTTTTTAAAGCTGCTTAAATTCATTAAAGAAATGGTGGGCCCTATCTCTGGTCAAGCAACATACTGAGTTAACATGGACTACCTTATAGTGAAATGTCCAAAAATAACTCCATTTTCCCCTAGTTTCAGCTCCCATCTTGTGCTTTGCCTCACTGCTCTCCAACACCCCCACCCTTCTACCCCTACCCCAGCTAAGCACATCTTCTGAGCAGAGCATTCTCATTGGGGCACCTGCTGTTTGGAGACATCTATTGTTTTACAGCATAAAGCAAATTGTTTTAATTAACTGATCTGAAACCTTTGAAACTTTTGCCCCCTTGCTCGCCACTAGTGTGACGTATGATGCAATTGTAGTTTGTAGGAGGAACGAGGCCTGCCACTGGAACAAGACCTGTTGCTAAACAGTGTGCATGTGCAGCTGAGCTTCCACACAGAGCCAGCCTGAGACCTGCCCAGACATGCCCTGAGACTGATGACGTCATATCTGGTGACGAGACACAAGCCAATGCAGAAGAGCCACAGCAGCAGCTTGTAGTCCGGGAGCCAATGGGGCATTGGATGGCAGCTATAAAGGGACTTCCTCTTCCTTGAATAAATGAGTATGCTTTTGCCACTTACCTGACTCGTAGAGTCTGTGTCATTGACTCTGCGCCAGCTCACTCCTGCTTCCAAGGGTCCTAGGACTGGGTTCAAGCAACAGTAGTTCGGGGTTTATAAACCCTTCCCTGCCTTGCTTTAGCAGAGAACTCTTTGTGGCAAGGAGACTGGTCTCCAGCTTAAATAAAGGACTTGTATTTAGCCTTATATGTGTGGTGGTCTGCAACTTTCTCTCAAGGACTAAAACAATAGTGTCATAATAGCAAATAAATAATTTAATCTTGAGATTGATTTCTGCATGTTGTGCAGCCAAAGTAAGTGGTGTCTTACCCATGCTATATGGTGGCTAACCAAGGACAATGGTATTAGCTTCTGTTGTTTTGAGATCTTTGGGACTTCCCTGACAAATATTTATAGGGAAGAATCCCATTCCTTGGACTAAAATTTTTGTTTACTAAATAATATGTTCTGGGAGCAGCATTGCCCATGCTTGCAGTATAATTCTTTTTGAACTTAAAAAATTCTATATTGTAATTAGCTTACTTACTAGTGAGTTTCCATAGGCTTTTTCATATATCCTTAGTTTGGGTTAGCTAAACTCACTACCTCCTCCCCTTCTCCATCTCCCAGGTCTCAGCCTCCAGCCCTTATTGCTCCCTTCTCTTTTATATCTCATGTGGTTGGCTGTCCTTCCAATTATATTGTTAACTGGGTTGTGAGACAATAAGCTTCCATATGGATTCTCATGCCCTCTTCCTGTGGGTTAGCCCTACCTCTTATCAACTCCTGATATCCCCATATCCTACATTCCACCTTCTTGAGCCTTTCCATCCCCAGTGTTCAACCTCTCCACTTTTGTTATAATCATAATCTGCTATCCTGTATCCCTTAAAATATGCACTCCCAATAGCTCCCTCTAAGTTTTCTGGCTTCCACTTATGATCCAAGTTAAACATATAGAACATAAGATTTGAAGCTAAGATCCACATATGAGGGAGAACATGTGGTATTTGTCTTCCTGCACCTGAGTTACTTCACTCCATATATTTTTCCAGTTCTATTCATTTAATTGTGAATTTCCTGATTTCATTTTTTTTTCACTGTGGAATAATACTCCATTGTGTATAGTTATCACATTTTTCTGTTGATGGACATCTAGGTTGATTCCATTTCCTATCTTCTGTGAACGAACAACAGTGAACATGCATGTAAAGTATCTCTGTAGTAAAATGTAAGCTCAGTTGTGTATATGCCATATATATATATATATATATATATATATATATATATATATATATATGACTCCTATAGCTGAGTCATATGACAGTTTTTTCTTAGTTCTTTGAGAAACCTCCAGAATGACTTCAACATGGTTTCACCAGTTTACACTCTCATCAATAGCGTTTAGGAGTCCCTCTTTTACCATATCCACAGCAACATTTGCTGTGGGGAGCACGTGACGTCCTGAGTGAACGAGTATTATTGAGATGAACATGGGTTCCCAAAGCCCCAGACCCAAGGAAATGGGAAGTCTTCCCTGAGTCAGCTCAGAGTAATGGCAAAGCCTTCCCCTTGGGCCAGCTCAGCCTTCCCTTGGTTGTAGTATGGATGTCAACAAATGGTTGACTGTTAGATCAGACCAGTATGTACAGAAAACAGTAATTGCAGTTTTCTTCTCCAGTCTGAATACAACCTAAGATTTCTCCCCTACGAGACCTCTTACTGAGATTAGTAAACCCACCTCACCCTCCTTTGCGATGTATAAAATACAGGCACCAAGTTTCTAGGATGCTGGTGGTGAGGCTCCACCAGAGAGCATTGTCAACCCACTCCTAGTTTTTCTATATATGTGTCTGTTGTATCTTCATTCCCTTTCAGCCAAGTTAGGTCAGTCCCTGAAGCTGTACAAGTTGTAACAGTTCGTTGTCATTTATACTCTTGATGATGGCCATTCTGACTGGCATGAGAGGGAGTTTTAAATTAATTTTAATTTGCATTTCTCTGATGGCAAAGAACATTAAGAACATTTGTAGTGTTTATCAGCCACTTGTAATTCTTCTTTTAGGAATTTTCTGTTCACTTCCATGGTCTATCTTTAATTTGTTTGTTTTCTTAATGTTTAGGTTCATTAGTTCTTTGTATAATCTAAACACTAATCCTGTCAGATGAATAGTTGGCAAAGTTTTTACCCATTCTGTGGACTTCCTATTCACTTGCTTCATGTTTTTCCCTGCTGTAGAGTTTTTTAGTTTCATGAGATTCAACTTGTTGGCTGTTGGCACTATTTTTTGTGTTACTATGAGTGTTATTATGTGCTATTATGAGTCTTTACCCATGCCTGTAAGATGAAGTGTACTGCCTACCTTTTCTCCTAGCATTTTCAGGATATCTGGGATTGTGTTGAAGCTCTTGTTCTGGGTTTTGTACAGAATGAGAGATCTAGTTTCATTTTTCTGCATGTTGAAATCCTGTTTTTCCAATACCATTTGTTGAAGACACCAGCTTTTCTCCAAGGTATATTTTGGCATCTTTGTAAAGGTATCAAGTAACTGTAATTGTGTGTACTTGTACCTGGGGCCTCAATTCTATTCCACTGATCTCTGTGTCCATATCTGTGCTAGCGTTATGCTGTTTTTATTACTATGGTTCTCTGTACTAGAATTTGAAATCAAGTTCTGTGATACCTCTTACTGTTTTCTTTTTTATTCAGGATTATTTTGGCTATCTGGGGTCTTTTGTGCACCCATATAAATTTTTTGTTTTGATTTCTCTATGTCTGTGAAGGAATGCCTTGGAATTTTGATTGGCATTGCACTGAATCTATAGATTGCTTCTGGTAAGATGGTCAGTATCACAATATTGACTCTTTTAATCCATGAGTATGGGAGGTCTTTCCATCCTCTCGTGTCTTTCTTAATTTCTTTCTTCAGTGTCTTAAAGTTTTTATTGTGCAAGTTTTCTGTTTCCTGGGTTAGGTTTATTCTTAGTGTTTTACGGCTCTTATGAATGGGATTATTTCCATGATTTCTTCTTCTATCATTGGTATATAGGAAAGCTATTTTTTTTTTGTAGGATGGTTTTATATCCTGCCACTTTGCTGATTGGGTTTATTAGCTCTAAGATTATTTTGGTGAAATCTGTAGAGTCTCTTGTGTACAGAATCTTACAAAAAGGGAAACTTTTATTTCTTCTCTTCCTGTTTGTATCCCCGTTCTTTTCTCCATTTGTTGTATTGCTCTAGCTATGACTTCAAGCACTATATTGAATAAAAGTGGAGAGAACTGACTCCCTTCTTTTGTTCCGGATTGCAGTGGGAACGTTTTGAGTTTCTCTCTAATTAGTATGATGTTGGCCACAGGTTTGTCATATATAGGCATTATTGTCTTGAGGTATGCTCCCTCCATCCTTATCCTCCCCATGACTTTTATAATAAAGGGATGTTCAATTGTATTAACAGCTTTTCCCATGTCTATAGTGATGACAGTGTGACTTCTGTCTTTTACTTCATGAATGTGATGAACGACTCTGTTACTTTGAGTTTGTTGAACAATTGCTGCATCACTGGAATAAAGTCAACTTGATCGTGATAAATGATCATTTTCATGCCATTGAATTCGGTTTGTGGGTAGTTTATTGAGGATTTCTGATTTTGTATATACAAGAGAGATAAAATTGTAGTTTCCTTTCCTTGTAATATCTTTTTCTAGTTTGGATATCAGGGTGTTTTCATTTGCTTTCTGTTGGTATAATAAACACCATTATCAAAAGCAACTTGGGGTGGAAAGGGTGATTTTTGGCTTACAGTTTATAGTTCATCATCAAGGAAAGTCAAGGCAGGAACTTAACATAGGAGCCTGGAGGCAGGGACAAAGAGCAAAGACCACAGAAAAATGCTGCTTACAGACTTGCTCCCACTGACTTGCTCAACTACCTTTATTATATAGCCCAAGCCCATCTGCTCAGAGATGGTACCATCCACAGTGGGATGAGCCCTCCTACATCAATTAGAATTCAAGAAAATGCCTCACAGACATAAGCACAGCCCAATATCATAGAAGTAATTTCTCAGTTGTGACCCCTCTTTCAATGTATGTCTTAACTTGTGTTCAGTTGTCATAACTAGCTAGCTTACAGTAGTATACTACTGACTTCATAAAAAGAGTTTGAAGGCTTCTCTCATTTTCTATTTTATGGAATAATTTGTGTAGAATTGACATTGGTTCTTCCTTGAAGACCTAATAAAATTCTTCAGTGAATCCAACTGATCCTAGCCTCTTTTTAGTTGTTAGACTTTTAAAAATTACTGTTTCAATCTCATTGCTAGACACTAATCAGTTTAAACTATTTATTTTATCTTGTTTTAATTTTGGCATGGCATATGCAGCTATAAATGCATCAATTTCTCCTGAGTTTTCCAGTTTAGAAGAATGTAGGTTTATGAGGTTTATATAAGTCCTCATGATTTTTAGACTTGGTGTCTGTGTTAATGGCTTTTTTCAACTCTAATTTTATGAACTTCATTCTTCTCCGTTTTTTGCTTAATTAGGCTAAGGGTTTGTCAGTTTTGTTTATCTTCTCAAAGAACAAGTTCTTTTTTTTTATTAATTCTTTGTATTTTTCATTTTTATTTCATTAATTTCTTTACTGTTTTCACTATTTCTTTTCACCTACTTTTTCAGGGTTTGGTTTGTACTTTTTTTCCAGGCCTTAAGATGCATCAGTAATTTATTTATTTGTGATCTCACAAAATTTTTGATATAAGTGCTTAGTGCTATAATTTTCCTCTTAGGACTTCTTTCATTGTATCCTATAGATTTTAGCATGTTGTGTTTTTATTTTTACTCAGTTCTAAGAATTTTATATTTTCTTCTTGATTTCTTCAGTGACCAATACGTCATTCAATAATGTGTTGTTTAATCTTCATGAGTTTGTATACTTTCTGTAGTTTCTATTGCTGTTGCTATCCAGCTTTAGTCAGAATAACATTATGGTATGACAGAATACATGATACTATTTCAATTTTCCCATGTTTGCTGAGATTTGTTTTGTGTCCTATTATGTGATTAACATAAACGTTATCTGTTACATTATTTGACTCATGAAGTCATTTAACTACAGTGTTTCTCTGTTTATTTTTGTCTGGATAATTTATTTATTGGTGAGAGTGGTATATTGAAGTCACCCACTATCACTACTCTGTTGGGATTAATCTGTGGTTTTACATCAATAGCATTTGTTTTATGAAACTGAGTGCATCTTTTGTGTGATAAAACACCACAACCAAGGAAATGTGTGGAAGAACCAGTTTGTTTATTTACAGGCACAGAGTATTAGAGTCTATGATGACAAGGAGAACATGGCAGCAGGTGGCAGGCATTGCAGCTAGAGAAGCAAGCTGAGAGCTCACATCTTGAATTATGAACATGAAGCAGAGGGAAAGAGAAATGGGAAATGGCACAGATCTTTAAATTCTCAAAGCCCACCTCCAGTCAGTACTTCCTCCAGTAAGGTCATACCTCCTATCCCCAAATAGAACCACCAACTGACAACCAAGTTTTCAAATATGTGAGCTTATGGGGACATTCTCATTCAGACTACCACAGTATGCATATGGCAAGAATTGTAATATCCTCTTGATAGTATGAACTGATCTTTATCTTTTCTATTTTCAGTTAAAGTCTATTTTATCTGATGTTAGAATAGCTACATTATTCATTTTGCTGATTTTGCAGCGCTTTCTTAGACCTCTTCTGATTAATTGTTCTGGTAAATTGTTTATTTATCCATTATGGCTTCTTTGGTATGTTTATCCTTTTCTTCAGACTAACATAGTCCTTCCACTATCCTCTGTAGAGCTGGCTTAGTGATTCTAATTTTTTTGTAATTTTTATTATGGAAATACTTTATTTCTCTTTCAATCTCAATAGACAATTTTGCTGGGTGTAATAGCATGGGTTGATAGTTGTGGTCTTTCAGAGCTTGAAATATACCTCTCCAGGCCTTTCTGGCTTTAAATATATTTTTTTGTATAATCAGGTATTATTGTAATTGGGTCTGCCTTTATAAATGACTTGACCGTTTTCTCTTTCAGCTTTAAAAACTTCTTAGGCTAGTTTTCTGTCAACTTTACACAAGATAAAGTCTGTGGAAGAGGGAACCTCAACTGAGAAAATGCCCCACCAGACTGGTCTGTGGGTGAGCTTATGGTGCATTTTCTTGATTGATGATTGATATGGGAGAGCTCAGCTCACTGTAGGCGGTGCCACCCTTTGGGTGGTGGGCCTGAGTGCTATAAAAAAGCAGATGCTATAAAAAAAAGAGTGCTATTAAAAAAAAGAGCAAGCCACAGGGACCAAGCTAGTAAGCAACACTCCTCTAACGTCTCTGCATCAGTTCTTGCCCCCAACTTCTTCAAATGATAGACTGTGGAAGGGTTAGCAAAATAAACCCTTTTCTCCCTGTGGTGATTTGAATGAGAATGACCCCAGTAAATGCATAGATTTGAATGATAGTGGAACTCTTTGATAGGATTAAGAGATGTGGTGGTGGGGGTTGAAGTAGGTGTGGCCTTGTTGGAAGAAGTATGCCACTGGGGGTGGGCTTCAAGGTTTGAGAAGCTCAAGCCAGGACCAGTGGCTCTTTTCCTGCTGCCTGCAGATCCAGATGCAGAACTCTCAGCTACTTCTCTAATACCATGTCTGCCTTTGTGCTGCCTTGCTCCCCACCATGATGATAATGTATTAAACCTCTGAAACTATAAGCAAGTACCAATTACATGGTTTCTTTTATAAGAGTTGCCATGGTCATGGTGTCTCTTCACAGCAATAGAACACTGACTAAGACACTTTCCAAGTTGTTTTTGATCATGGTGCTTTATCACAGCAATAGAAACTGCAACCAAGGCTGGGCATAGTGGTGTAGACCTTTAGTTCCAGAGTTTGGGTATTAGAAAGGCAGATAAATTGCTGTGAGTTCAAGGCCAGCCTGGTCTATATAATGAGTTACAGGATAGCTAGAAATACATAGTGAGACCCTGTCCAGGAAAAGATGGAAAGAAAGAAAGAAAGAAAGAAAGAAAGAAAGAAAGAAAGAAAGAAAGAAAGAAAGAAAGAAAGAAAGAAAGAAAAAGAAAAGAAAGGGAAAGAGAAAGAAAGGGAAAGAGAGAAAGAATGAGAGAGAGGGATCAAAAAAAATAAAGAAAAGAAAAAAAAACATTAACTAGGGCTGAAAATTGGTATTAGATTGAGAAGTATTGTTGTGACAGACCTGATTGATCATATGTCTTTGGGAGATCTGTAGTAGAATTTGGACATTGGGCTGGAAAAGTCATTGAGTGCTCAGAGCTCAGTGAGCTATTCTATGGGAGCTTGGAAGATACATGCTGAGAGAAGAGCAGACAATAGAGGCCTAGCTTGTGAAGTTTTATGAAGAAACAAAGACTCTATTGGGGCCATTTGAGTGATATTTTGAATTAAGAATTCGTGGTTGTGGTCAGCTAATACTGAAGAATGAGTTAACAAGAGGCCTGCATCAGTGAAGTAAAACTTAAGCCCTGCTGGAACATTGGATCATGGCTAACTGGGGCTGGAGAATCAGCCGTGATTAAGAGAAGACCAGTCATCCCCAGCTTTATAGCAAGAAAATTGCTGCTGACTCCATTTCCTCTCTGACCCTATTCCCAACTGATCACAAAGGTCTTCTCCCCCCAGCCTTCTTTCCCTAAACTCATCCAATTATCCCAATTTCCAACTCCAGAAGGCACCCCATACTAATCCACTGAAATAGTATAAAATGGCAAAACCAATGCCATCTTAAACTGTAAATTCCATTTTAAAACAGAGACAAAGTTCAGGTTCCCAGGAAAATGAGAAAAGCCTTCAGAGTCCCAGTAAAGCCAAACGAAATGATTGATGGGTACTTGTTTTGGGAACTGAGATATGTCATTTCTGGGTTATAGTGACTCTGACAACGATTGTTAGTGAGTTTCTGATTGGCTAAAAATTATGACTACAGGAATCTTCTGACCCAGGCTGTGATTACCCAGCCACCAGTAGAGAAGATAGGCAGACACCTCACCTAACCCTTCCACCAGAACATCTCTCTCTCTCTCTCTCTGTCTCTCTCTCTGTCTCTCTCTCTCTCCTCTCCCTCCTCTCTCTCTTTCACACACACACACACACACACACACACACACACACACACACACACACTACCTTCTCTGCACACAAAGCAAATCTTAACAGCTACAAGATAATTGAAATAGCTCCCTGAATCCTAATGGACCACCATGGATTAAAGTTGGCTAGCAACAAAAACAGAAACAACAGAAAGCTTACAAATGCATGGAAATTGAGCAACTCTCTACTGAATGACTACTAGGTCAGGACAGAAATAATGAAAGAAATGAAATACTTCCTAGAATTCAATGAAAGTGAATATACAGCATACCCAAACTTATGGGACACAATAAAAGTAGTACAAACAGGAAATTTCATAACACAAAGTGCCTACATAAAACAATTGGAGAGATCTCATAGCAACTTAACAGTATACCTGAAACCTCTTGAACAAAAATAAGTAATCACAACCAAGAGGAGAACACAGCAAGAAATAAAGTGAAGGCTGAAACCAATACAGTAGAAAAAAAAGAACAACACAAAGAATCAATGAAACATAGAGTTGGCTCTTTGAGAAAATCAACAAGATAGGCAAACCCCTATCCAAACTAATTAAAAGACTGAGAGAGAATGTCCAAATTAACAAAAAGGGAGGCATAACAACAGACACCTAGGAAATCCAAAGCATCATTAGGACATAACTTTAAAAAGTATGTACTCGATACTCCTGTACTCCACCAAATTGGAAAGTATAAAAGAAATAGATATTTTTTTTCAATAGGTATCACCAAAGTTAAATCAAGACCAGACAACCTAAATAGACCTATAACCAATAGTAAAATAGGAGCGTTCATTAAAATCTTCCAAAAAGAAAAAATGCCAGGGTCATGGTCAAATGATTTTAGCCCAGAATTCTACCAGACTTTCAAAGAAGAGTTAACACCACTATTCCTCAAATTATTCCACAAATTAGAAACAGAAGGAACATCGCCCAATTCTTTTCGAGGGCACAGTTACCCTGATACCCAAACCACATAAAGATGAAAAGAAGAAGAAAAAGAAGGAGGAGGAGGAGGAGGGGGGGGGAGAGAATTAGATATCAATTTCCCCTATGAACATAGATGCAAAAATATTCAAGAAAGTACTTGCAATCTGAATCCAAAAATACATCAAAAACATCATCTACCATGATCAAATAGGTTTTATCCCAGAGAAACAGGGATAGTTCAATATATGTGAATCAGTAAATGTAGTCCATCATATAAATAAACTGAAAGGAAAAAAACTATCCTCTCATTAGATACAGAAAAGGCCTTTGACAAAATCTATCATCCCTTCATGATAAAGATTCTAGAGAGATTAGGGATACAAAGGACATACCTAAACATAATAAAGGCAATTTATAGCATGGCAAACCTATAACCAACATCAAATTAAATGGAGAAAAACTTAAAGTAATTACACTGAAATCAGGAACAAGACAAGGTTGTCCATTCTCTCCAACCCTATTGAATACAGTACTTGAAGTCTTAGCTAAAACAATTAAGACAACTGAAGGAGATCAAGGGGATATAAATTCAAAAGGAAAAAGTCAATGTATCGTTATTTGCAGATGATATGATAGTATACATAAATGACTCTAAAAATTCCACCAAGAAACTTCTACAGATGATAAACATTACCAGCAAAGTAGCTGAATACAAAATCAACTCACAAAAATCAGTAGCTCTCCTACATACAAATGACAAACAAACTGTGAAAGAAATCAGGGAAGCAACACTCTTCACAATGGCCACAAATAATATAAAATATCTTGGGGTAACTCTAACCAAACAAATTAAAGACTAGTATGATAAAAAAAAAAAACTTTAAATCTTTGAAGAAAGAAAATGAAGAAGATATCAGAAGATGGAAAGATCTCCCATGCTCATGGATTGGTAGAATTCACATATGTAAAAACAGCCGTCCTACCCAAATCAATCTACAAATGCAACACGATCCCCATCAAAATTATGAGACCTTAACTGTTTTAGGAAGACTTTGAATGTCTTAGAGAGATCTTGGATATTTTTAAAGAGACTGGATTTTTAAAGTGCTTAAAAATTTAAAGACAGGGAATTTTAAAAGTTGGAATGTTTTATATTGTGTTACTAGTATTAACATGACATCTGTGAGACAAATGAGAAAAAAAGGTTGTAGTTGAATAGTGGTTTGTCTGTGTGCCACATTGACAACTGGTCAATTGTTCTAGCTAGAGTCATTTTTGGAAGATGGAGCTTGAATTGAGAAAATGCCTCCATAAGATTTCCCTGTGGATGTTGAGTCTGAAATTTGCCCCCACCAAGGACCATCGAGACCATGTATGCAAAAAGCAAAGGCATTTTTATTCTGCAGAGCAAACCAGAATGCTGGGGCCAGGTACCATATAAAATGGCTGACCCTGGAAAAAGGCTTACTGGCCTTTTTATAGGTTGTAAGGAGAATTTCAGCATGGGTGAGGTAATAGGGAACATGATTGGTGGTCAGTGAGACAGTTTCCTGGGTCGATTTGGGATCAGCTAATTTCAAGATAAGACATGAACCTCTTGTCATATAGGGGTACCAGGGCAGATGTCCGGCCTTTCTGCATTCCTGTGGCTACACTGTGGTTGCCCTCATCTCTGATTTGGTTTCCCTTCTGGTGAGGGGGCTTTTATGGTTTTCTCTTAGAATTTACTTAGCTTGCAGGGTCAGGCCCAGTTCAGGGGCTTGAGCACATACACTGTGGACCTGGACCAGGCCTGAGACGAGGGCCCTTGAACATACACACACAAAAAATGGAGTTTAGGTCCTTCAATGGACAAGCCCGTGGTGCATTTTCTTGATTGACGATTGATGTGGGAAGGCCCAGTTTACTGTGGGCAGTGATACTTCTGGGCTGATTGTCTGTTGAACTTGTGTTTTTAATTTTGCTGCAGAGATGGGAGTTGGTCTGAGCATAGCCAAATCACCCCTGAGCTGCATGCTACAAAAATTTCAGGATTTCCAAGAGGCAGACTGCTCCTCTACACTAGTTCCCTTCTGGGCTTATTCTGTCCCTGTCCTTCTCATTGGTTCACTGGAGCCTGCTGTTTAAGACTCACAGGCATACCAGGGCACTTCTCTAAGGCCTCCTGTTTGTGATCCTTTCTCCTTGCTCTACTTCTGAAGGATGTCTTTTTACTGCTTATTCCATCTCCCAGTTGGCTACTGAGCCCTGGAGCTCTGACTGGTGCCACCCCCTGCACCAATGGGCTGGGATGATATAGGCACCCCTCCCACATCCGGTGCACAGGCCTCCCAAACACCTTAAGCCCCTGGTCTTGTGCCTGCCACTCACTAAGCTGCTACAGTGGGCTTACACTGAGAATTTCTTATCGCTAAGCCTTCTTTGTTTTCTACTTGCTCTGGTCTCTGTCTCTGATCACTAGATTTGGTTTTACCAGGATTCAGGTGTCTTTTGGATAAGGTAATATTGAAGTATTGTTTGTTTTATGCTATTCTACTTTATTAAAAAGCTGGCTCTGGAGTTGGGTTATGGCCCCCTTCTCCTGACCCAAGACCCATTTTCTCTAAAATATGTGTCTTAGGTCAGATAGGCCTCCTGACTCTGATAGGGAAAGGAAAAACAAAACAAAACAGCCCAGGAAAAGACAGTATGTGCTTTAAAACAGCTAAAAAGATAAGCTCTTCCCAGTAAGAATTGCTGCTGCTTATCTCATACGCCTTTTCTTTTAACTCTCTAAAACTTTTGCTAAAATATAAACTTATTTCATGATTTGTAAGACTATTGTATAAACTCTCTGTAAGCTTTTTAAGCTTGTTAAATGAGGTTCAAAGTTTGTAAACAAGCAACAAGAACAACAAGAACAATCTGACGCCAACATTTTCTGAGTTCTTGTAGGTATCTGGTTTTTATAGTATCCTGTTTAATGGCCTCTAGGTTACACATGGTTATATTATTCTGCAACTTGATGACTTGATAAGAAAAAAATACTTATTAAGTCTTTCAAGTTGTCTGTCTCCATCTGCAGACACACATGAATTGGTTATAAAATAAAATCCTCCATCTAAAATCTCTTAGTGATAACTACAGATATGTCTGCTTAAAATAATCAGAGCTAGGCTTGTTAAAAGTTAATATTCCTCCAAAAAGAAGGAGATAGGCAAGGTCATTGGACCTTCGCCTGAGTATCCAGTCACTACTCCAGGCTGGTTATATGCAATTAGGCCATAATTGCATGAAGTCTCAAGGTTTTCTGGAAAACTATGCTATACAGGCTAAAAACTAAGAATGCTAAAATGTTCCTAGATGATACTTTTAAAAGTTTGCATATTTTCAGAGCAAGATTAACAGTCCAGATACTGGTGTGGTGGTTCTGACAAGACACATCTGCTGTGGTGATAAGAACTCCACCCCATGAGGAACCCTTCTTGTAGACAAGGATCACCTGTGGTGATGCTGAGACAGACAAACACTTGCTGAGAGAATTTTGAAGACAATTCGACAGATGAACAGGACTGATAGTGTAGTGTTGGTCTCTCTCTCCAGGTTCCTGCGAACCCGCTGGAGGGCAGCTGGAGGATGTCCTGCCCATGGCAGTCACCCCGTTCCCTGGCCAGGGGAAGGGGGTTCAGACCTAAGCAGCGAGATGGCGCGGGCCTCAAGTGGGGGTTTGGTGACTTCTCACGAAGCCGTCCACTCACGGACCTGAGAAATGACGGGGCGCAAAGAACGCCTCGGAAGCCCAGTTTGATGAACACGAAACTCGTTTGTTATCAGCCTTTTCCCTGATTAAATAACTTTCCCAGAGAAGGTGGTGTCTTGGTATTCCGGGTGGGGGGAAGCCTAATTAGCATAGGCAGGGCGGGAACACCAGAGGCAGGAGAGGGAAGCATCTACCCAATGAATGGATACTGCTACAATACAGGCAAACATGTCCCTTTAGCTTCCGTGAAGCAAGCAAGTTATAACTAATATTTTTGGCTAGGGACCTTCCTGGACTAGGAGAGGAGAAGGTTGCCAAGCATCTCACCCCGCTTCACCTTTCCAGGGAGCGAGGGCACTTTTCCAGCCTCAACTTCTACTTCTCTCCAGCCCCAGGAGTCCCACAGTGTAGAAACCAGAACCCTTATTCAGAGTCCCCATAGACCCTATTTTATGTATATACTCAGAGACCCTGTTTTGTGTACGTGCCCCAGGCCTAGACCTAAGCCTAATCTTGCTAACTCCCACTCTAAGGGCAAATTATCTCATCCAGCCAGGTAGCCCTGAAGACTGTACTAAGGGTAATTAGCTCTATCCTGCCAGACAGCCATGCTAAAGGGTCATCAGCCTTATCTGGTCAGGTAGCCCTGAAGGCTAAAGGCCATAAAACTATTCCAGGGACCAGGTAGCCCTGAAGACCATAAAACCAGATGTCTGATTCTAATGAATAACTTTCCAGACACTGACCAAAATGTAGACACACGGATACTTGTGAACTACACTTGTGCCCATTAATTAAATGCCAGACTCCTTCACCTATGTGGAAAACCCCTTTTGCTGTCAATAAAAGGAGTTGTAATTCTCTGGGGATGGTCATCTCTATGGTGTCTGACCCCGGCATGCCGGTTTTTCTTTGCAGAATAAAAGTAGCTTTGCTTTTCACATACGTGGTCTTGCTGATCCTTGGGGGGCACATTTCACACCCAACAATAGTTGCTGCTTATGAAGATCATCGTATCGACAGCTGTGGCTGGAGTGGATCTTTGTAAGGACCTTCAGGTTCAGGATGGACTCAAACAAATATGATACTTCCTATAAAGATTGCCAGATACAATCATGCTGGATGTTGTGAAAAGCTTGATAGATATTCAGTTTAATTTAATCCTGTGCATCGAAATATTATGCCCGAGAATTCTAAGAACCCCCTTGGCCCTCGAAGCGTCACCAGGAGTCCAAATTCAGATGTAAAAACAAAAAGTCTTTATTACGAGTTCGAATGCGGACCTGCCGTTGGCACCCGCCAAATCGAATGAGTGCACAAGCAACAGGCCCCCAGTGCTCATTGGAGCAGGTTTTTAACATGGACACCACAGGGGCTCTGGGCTGGCTGGGGTGTTACAGGATTGATTAACACTTCTGTTTGATCGTAAGAGGATTTACAGTGGTAGTCCAGCCTATTTCCTCCATCTAGAGGTACTCTGATGTCAGAGTCCATTTGGTAGATGCATCTTTCATCCTGGTCTCTAAGATGAGTGAGGGTAGGGCTTCCTCAGGTCCCATTTGGCAAAATATCCTGACTTCTGCTACTCTGCCATTTGGCTCAGGAAGGGACCCTTGCAGTCCTTTCACAAGAACCAGGGTGTGTGTGTGTGTGTGTGTGTGTGGCCTGTGGCTCTTCTATGTGGAAGCTTTTACCTTCAGAGAGAATTGTCTAGGTCCAACACTAGCAAGCCTCATAAGTGTTCTTCTTGTAAATAGTTTTGCTGGTGTTAAATTATGTTGTGGAGATAACAGCATTTTTTTCTAATTTAGCTTAAACAGAAAGGGGGAAATTTATTTCCAGTTATGCTCATGTAACTTTAAAACAACTGGCTCGGACATTTTTTGGAGAAGGATTGCCTAAGCCTTGGCAGTTTGCTTTATCTGCAGGTGTTGACTTGATGTAAATCTGTGGCCTGCACCTGGCTCACAGCTCTCTCTGGTAGAGCCATTGCGGTTCAAATAGCTTGCACTCTGAGATCTCCATGTGAAGAGCAAAGATGCCATGAAGGAATTCTTGTAGTCCCTCTCCCTCTCCCGCAGTCTCAGGCAACAAAGGGAGAACACTGCCTTTGGGCTTTGAGCTCCCCCACTGTAAAGGTAACATAGCTCAGCTGTTAAAGAATTGTGGGATGAGACTAGGCTACAAGCTTCCTTCATTATGCAAATAGGCCTCTGGATGAGGAGGTGTTTTTGTATCAGTAGAACACCTTAGGAGTTTTTGTATCCATAAAAATCCCTGAGATGGGGGTTCATCTGTACCGGGTGGTACTTGCCATGACATGCTGTTCCCTCTCCTAAGGTCTGGCAGGTTTGTATCTAGGAAGATGTCTCCTTGTCTTTCTTTTCTTGTGGCACACAGTAGCAATCGACTAACCCCAGTCTCTCTATGGACTGCATGTATGATTTAAAGTTTTATTTTGGTATGTAAAGAGCTTCAATTAAAAATTGGAATTTTTAAAGGCTAAGACTTAATACAGATAAAACTATAAAATTCTAATCCCATAAAGGCTACTAACTTGTTATAAACTGTCAAAGATAACTGTTAAAGATAACTAAAACATGCAAGTTTATGTTCAATCACCTTAAAACTGAACATATCCTTTAATGTGCTAAAAACTGTGTTTATTGCCATGCTAAGTATAAATGTAATTAATTTCAGAAACAAACTTGGAGGAAGAGACCAATGTATACCAATCAAAATTGTGCATGCCTTATCCCCAGTCCCCTTCCCCTGCACGACATAAAATACCAAAAGACAAAGGAATCAGGGTTCGCCTCCTATTTTCCCTGCGTGGAGACTTGCAGAAGGTGGACCCCTATGCGACAGATATTAAAAGCCTCATGCGGTTGCATGGATCCTAAGTCTTGTGGGTTTTCTTTGGAGGTCGTCTCTCGCTGGTAGACCTTGACAGGGGCTCGTGCTGTGGGGCGTGGGGCCCGGGTCTTTTCATCTGGAGGTTCCACCGAGATCCGAGGACCCCAAGACCAGGAGACCTCTTCGGATGGGAGGTGGAGCTCAAGCAAGGTGTGTGAGATGTGTGTGTAGGTGTGTATATGTGTGAAGTGAAGCGGGTTAAGCTCTGTACTTTTGTGTGTCTTTCGGTGATAGCGGCCTAAGGGTGCCGATAGGTAATGGCGTGGGCGCCGGTAGGTAATGCGCGGTTTTGTGCCGGACCAGTTGGTACTGGGCGTGCACACGGTGGTGTATGGACACATCGAAACACTGCAGCCGCAAGGGACCTGAGCGACGGCCAGGGCCTGGAGGGAGGTCACAGGGGGTGACCCCCAGTCCGCATGAGTTTGGGCTCCGCGGATAGGACCTGCTGAAGTCTGAAATAGGACTTCAGGGTTGGCCTGTTAGAGTCAGAAGGAGGTCTCTCCAGGCGATTCTCTCCAAGTCAGTGTTTGGTTCTTCTTTGGAAGTTTCGGTTTGTGAGAGCGCTGTGTGTTGTCCTGCTGTGTCTGTGTTGACGGACTTGAACTGACAATATTTGGACACGGGGCAGATGGCTTCTGTTTCTCAGCCTCTGGACTTGGTAATAAGTCATTGGAAAATGGTTAAGGATAGGAGTAAAAATCTTTCAGTAGAAGTGAAGAAAAGAAAAATGCGTACTCTTTGCTCCTTGGAGTGGCCTTCCTTTAATGTTTCTTGGCCGCCTGAGGGGTCTTTCCACCTGTCCATCATTTATGCAGTAGAGGAGTTGGTCTTCAGGAAGCCCCCCTATGGGCATCCTGAAGAGTTTGCTTATATCCTAACCTGGAAAAGTTTGGTGGAAGACCCGCCGCAATGGGTCAAGTCCTTCCCCTGAGTTCTCCCCCACAGGTTCTGGCCATCAAGGAGGGACCAAAGGAGGTTCCTCGCCTGGAAACGAAGCCCATCCTCTGATGAGACAGTGATCGACCTTTTGCTACTGGATGCTCCTCCCCCCATCCTCCTTCCCTCCGTCTAACTGCTCCACCGGACCCACCCCCTGGGCCACTGCGGAGCCAATGCCACCTGCCCTGGCTCCAGCCCCAGCTCCTGCCCCCCTGTACCCATCCCTGCTGGTTCTGGAAGAAGTAAAGGTTCCTTGGCCATCAGGACCTGCCCAGGGTACCTGCAGCCACCCGGCTAATTCCCCAGATACCACGGTGGCCCTTCCCCTTCCGGGCGGGCCTACGGTCCCTCTGACGATGAGGGGAACCAGACTTTGCAATACTGGCCCTTTGCCACAGTAGACTTGTATAACTGGCAAAGTCAGAACCCTCCCTTCTCCAAGGACCCTAGTGGCCTTATCAAGCTCCTGGATACTGTTTTGTTCACCCATCAGCCCACCTGGGATGATATACAACAGCTGATGCAGGTCCTCTTCACCACTGAGGAAAGAGACAGGATTTTCAATGAGGCCCGAAAACATGTGCCCTCCGACAATGGGGAACCGTCTCAGAACCTGGCTGTCATCGATGCTGGATTCTCCCTTACCAGACATGCCAGCAGGTAGGGAGCGTCTCAAAGTCTGCCGTCAGTCCCTTATGGCAGGCCTGAAATCAGCTGCCAAGAGGCTAACTAATTTGTCTAAAGTCTATGAGATCAGGCAAGGGTCGGATGAGTCACCAGCAGCTTTCCTAGAGAGAATTATGGAGGCCTTCAGACAGTACACTCCCTTTGATCCTGAGAAGGAGGAACACAAGCTTATGCTGGCAATGATTTTTATTAATCAAGTAGCATTAGATATTAAAAGGAAACTCCAGAAAATAGAAGGGTTTCACACTAAAGCCCTGAAAGATTTAATTCAGGCAGCTGAAAAGGTTTATAATAACAGGGAGACGGAGGAAGAAAGAGAGTTAGAGAAGAAGAAAAGGCAGAATAGGAACTTACATACAATATGGCCACAGCCGCTAGAGAGTCCATAGAAGAATCCAGAGAAGAGGGTGAGAGAAGAGCAAGGACCCAAAGGGGATTTGCCCCCTCCCATAGGGCATCAACCTCGAGAAGGACACAATTTGGATAGAGATCAGTGTACTTACTGCAAAGAGAAGGGACACCGGTCTCGAGAGTGTCCTCAGAAGAAGTGGAGGGACACTGAAAGAGGTGCACACTGTGGGGCCAAGATACTGCCCCTGGAAGAAGAGAGTGATTAGGGGAGTCGGGGTTCAGACCCCCTCCCCAAGCCCAGGGTAACTCTATGAGTGGAGGGGAAGCCTACACAGTTTCTAGTGCATACAGGAGCACAACACTCAGTGCTGCTCCAAGCAGATGGGCCCATATCCAACAAAAATCCTGGGTGCAGGGGGCCACAGGGACCAAACAATATTCATGGACTACCCGAAGAACGGTGGACCTCAGCGTGGGCCGGGTATCCTACTCGTTCATGGTTATTCCGGATTGCCCCTACCCCCTGCTTGGAAGGGATTCACTATCTAAAATGAGGGCTCAGATCCTCTTCAGGCCAGAAGGGCTCCAACTTATGGGACCCCAGGACAACCCTACACATGTCCTGACCTTAAAATTGGATGACGATTACAGACTATTCGAGACTCCGAGGGGGTGTTCAGTGGACATGGAAAAATGGATGCGTAAGTTTCCTCAAGCCTGGGCGGAAACTGCAGGCTTAGGACTGGCCAATCACCAGCCCCCTGTGTATGTTGAGCTGAAGGTGGGTATGGATCCAGTCTCAGTAAAACAATACTCGATGCCCAAATGGGCCCTGGAGGGGATCAGACCACACATAACCAAACTATTACAGCTGGGGGTACTGAGGTGATGCCAGTCGGCCTGGAACACCCCCCTCCTCCCGGTCAAAAAGCCCAGCACGGAAGATTACCGGCTGGTCCAAGACCTAAGAGAAGTAAATAAGAGGGTAATGGATATCCACCCAACTGTTCCAAACCCCTACACCCTGTCAAGCTCTCTACCCCTGTCTAGAGTCTGGTACACTGTTCTGGATTTAAAGTATGCATTCTTCTGCCTGGCTCTGGCACCAAAGAGTCAGGACCTCTTCGCGTTTGAATGGAGAGACCCGGAGAATGGAACTACGGGGCAATTGACCTGGACCAGACTGCCCCAGGGATTCAAGAATTCTCCTACCATCTTTGATGAAGCTCTCCATCAAGACCTACCTGAGTTCCGGGTCAACAACCCTCAGGTGACTCTTTTACAATATGTTGACGACCTTTTTCTGGCTGCATACTCTCAGGCTAACTGTCTAAAAGGGACCGAGGACCTGCTAGTCGAACTAGGGAACTTGGGGCACCGGGCTTCTGCGAAAAAGGCCCAGATCTGTAAAGAAGAGGTAAGCTACTTGGGCTACCTCTTGAAGGGGGGTCAACGGTGGCTGTCACCGGCTTGAAAAGAAACTATCCTCCACATTCCCCTGCCCAAGACACCGTGACAGGTGCATGAATTTCTGGGTACTGCTGGATTCTGCAAACTATGGATACCTGGGTTTGCTGAAATGGCAGCTCCCTTGTATCCTCTGACTAAGAACAATCACCCCTGGGATGGAGAGAGAGAGAGAGAGCAAAAGGCATTTGAACAGATAAAGCTGGCACTGATCTCTGCACCACCAGCTCTAGGGCTCCCTGACATAACCAAGCCCTTCTAGCTATATGTGCCCGAAAACAAGGGCATGGCCAAAGGGGTCATAACCCAAAAGCTAGGACCATGGAAAAGACCAGTGGCCTATCTATCAAAGAGACTGGATCCTGCGGCATCTGGGTGGTCCCCTTGCCTATGGATGGTGGCTGCAGTCACAACTCTAGTCAAAGATGCCAACAAGCTAACTCTAGGGCAACATTTGACTGTCACCACTCCCCATGCCATTGAGAGTCTAGTCAGGCAGCCTCCCGACCGCTGGCTGACGTATGGCCCATTATCAGTCTCTCCTGCTAAACTCTGAAAAAGTCGCCTTCACCACACCAGTGGCTCTCAACCCTGCATCCCTGCATCCCTGCTCCCTGATCCTGACCTGGACCCCCTGCTACATGATTGCACAGAGGTGTTGGTATAGACCCATGGATGGAGAAAAGACCTCTCAGACTAGCAACTCCCCAATGCAGAAGCAACTTGGTTCACGGATGGGAGCAGCTTCATGGAAAATGAGCATCGAAAGGCAGGGGCCACTGTGGTGACAGATCACGACATAGTCTGGGCAGAGCTATTGCCAGCTGGGACTTCAGCACAAAAGGCTGAGATCGTAGCATTGACCAAAGCCCTGACTATGGCTGAAGGAAAGAAGATCAACATTTACACGGACAGCCGCTACACCTTCGCCACCGCCCACGTTCATGGGGCCATATATCAACAGAGAGGACTCTTGACTGCAGAAGGAAAGACTATCAAAAATAAAGACAAGATTGTGGCTTTACTTCAGGCTCTCATGAAACCAGCGAAAGTGAGTATTATACACTGTCCGAACACCAAAAGGGGAAAGACCTGGTTAGCAGAGGCAACCGCCTAGCAGACAAAACTGCAAAAGAGGAGGCCCTGCGGATCACTGAGTCTCTGCTCATTAGACACCCAGAAGAAAAACCTTACTTCAAGCAGATCAATCCCCCTGAGTATCCCCCTCTTGAGTTAGAAAAAGATCAAGAAAGACCCCACCAACTACTTGGCCCCTTCCAGCTGGTGGAAGACAGCCTAAGGAAAAGTAATTCTCTCTTACTGAGAGGGAAAGGGACTCTTACATGAGATGCATTGCCTCACATGGAGAAAAGAAATTAGAACAGGCTGTGAGCAAGTCAGAAGTATATATGTGGGACTTGAAAAAGTTAGCCAGGTTGGTAGTATCAGAATGTGAAGTATATAAAAAGGTAAATGCTTACCCTGCTGCGATCCCCCAGGGAAAAAGAAAAAGAGGGGACCGCCCAGGAGTATAATGGGAAGTGGACTTTACCGAAATTACACCAGGAAAATACGGGCTTAGATATTTGTTAGTGTTTGTAGACACCTTCTCTGGATGGGTCGAAGCATACCCCACGAAAAAGGAAACTGCTGCTGTAGTGGCCAAGAAGATCCTAGAAGAGCTGCTGCCCAGGTTTAGTATGCCTAGAGACATAGGGTCAGACAACGGCCTGCTTTCGTCTCTAAGGTAAGCCAAGGGCTAATTGAATGTTTGGGGATAGCTTGGAACTTACATTGTGCATATCGACCTTAGAGTTCAGGCCAGGTAGAAAGAATGAATCGGACTCCAAAAGAGACCTTAACCAAATTGGCCTTGGAGACTGGCGGAGATTGGGTGACACTCCTACCTCTGGCCCTTTTTAAGGCCAGAAATACCCCTTACATGTTTAAACTGACCCCCTTCGAGGTCTTGTATGGGACACCAACCCCCTTGGCTCCTTCTATCCAGCCACCTTCCGTCACTTCCCAGGGAGACCGGATGCTACTGACTAGACTGCAGGCTTTAGAAATCGCCCATAACGAACTGTGGCCTAAGCGCCACACCCTCTATGATACAGGTCCCCCTTCCTTGCTAAACTACTTTATTAATGCTGGCCCCCTGGAGAGGGGATGTTTCTTTTCAATTCACAGGACACCATGAGCTCCGGATCCTCTGAAACAACTGTGCGGAGAGCTCTGCCTTTTTCTCTAAATTATAACTGTGTGCACACCTATCTCCGGAGATCTCCTAGAGCCTCTTTTTTTTCTTTCTCAGGCCTGATTAATTATCGTCTTGGTGAATACTGTCTTAATTTTGTTTTTCTGTCTGTTTCATGTGTATGGATGGTGTTTAAATGTATGAGAATGTATATGTGTTCTGTGTTCATTCAAATATCACTGTCCTAGATGCTAGCTGGCCAGATCTGAGACAGGGTTCCAAAATGGTTCCAGCTGCCTGCCCCAGCAGCCTCTGCTGCCCCACACCACGTGCTTGCATGGCTGTAAAAGTGGCCTTTTGGAGGATACAGCACCAAACTGTCCCATTTTTTGCTTGTGTTTTTTTCAAAAAGCAGGCAAACTGTTAAAAGAAGTTTATTATTCTTCCAGGCCTGGTTTTCTATGTCTCTAAAGGTTTGTCTGTGTGTGTGGATGACAACGTGTTTTTTCTGGTACAATGTATGAATGTAATGGTAGCTACCAAATGCTTGGTGTGTGTGACTGAATGTGCTTGTTGTTCTATGGATATGGGTATAAAACCAGCAAAACTGCATATGTGTGGGACTCCTGGGGCTGGAGAGCAGTAGAAGTTGAGGCTGGAAAAGTGCCCTCGCTCCCTGGAAAGGTGAAGCGGGGTGAGATGCTTGGCAACCTTCTCCTCTTCTAGTCCAGGAAGGTCCCTAGCCAAAAATATTAGTTATAACTTGCTTGCTTCACGGAAGCTAAAGGGACATGTTTGCCTGTATTGTAGCAGTATCCATTCATTGGGTAGATGCTTCCCTCTCCCGCCTCTGGTGTTCCCGCCCTGCCTATGCTAATTAGGCTTCCCCCAACCCGGAATACCAGGACCCCGCCTTCTCTGGGAAAGTTATTTAATCAGGGAAAAGGCTGATAATAAACGAGTTTCGTGTTCATCAAACTCGGCTTCCGAGGCGTCCTTTGTGCCCTGTCATTTCTCAGGTCCGTGAGTGGACGGCTTCGCGAGAAGTCACCGAACCCCCACTTTGGGCCTGCACCATCTCGCTGCTTAGGTCTGAACCCCCTTCCCCTGGCCAGGGAACGGGGGACTGCCATGGGTGGGACATCCTCCAGCCATGAGAACCCAGCGAGAGAGAGACCAACACATATGCATAATGGTTATTAATTTTTCTATGTCTCCAAACACATTTATTGTTAAATAACTTCCTTATGTTTTATTGTCAGCAATTTGTCTTAACCTTTGTATGATGACCCTGATGTATACATTGATACAAGTTACTGATGCCCTCTGTCAGTCAATAGTTTGTTACAACATTTTCTTGGAAATTTGCTTTTTCAATTGTTTGTTTCCACTGTTGATGCTTTTGTTCTATAGATACATACAGTTTATAATGCTTGTTTGATAGTAATTTATTATAGATGTGTTCTTATTTTGAACTCATTTGGCTATCAGTACTTGTCCTAGGGTTTTGTGTTATGATAGGCATATGTCTGCTTCCTCCTTTATGGAAATATTCCTTCAGCTCTTTATTGCAGATCTGAGCAAAGTACATGGTCTCAGGATCCAGGTTCAGCATTGAGCCAGTTGATACTAAAAATGCCAGGCGGCTCCTAGAGAGATTGTTCTGGTTTGCAGGGACCTCCTCTACAGCAAAGACTGCTCCTGATGCTGATGTTGATTCATGGCATTAAACTTCAAACATAATGTTTGAATTCCCCCCACCAGAGGCTGGGTAGCCAAATACGGGTAGGAATTCTCCAGGGCTGAGTCAACCCAAGACAAAGCATGAATGTAAGATATTTCATGTACCAATGACAGGTCATACTCATGCCTAGTGTGGTCCCCTAAGACAGGCACAGTCATCTGGTTCTTTAATATTATTAGAAGGGGGAATATGTGGATAGCAGTTTAGCTAGACCGCAGCTGTGCTGCTTTAGCAATGACCTTACAGTGTCTAAAGGTTAAAATTTCAGTGTAACTTCACAGCCCACCCACCTTAGTTTCCATGGAATTACAGAAAAATAAAAATAAACAAAAAGGGTGAATATGTAGGAGAAAACTGGATCTGCCATTGGACAGAACAAGGCCTAAGACCTGCGTGGACGTATCCAGAGATGGACCTGCCCGGGCATGCCCAGAGAGAGAACTACCTGGACACACCCAGGGAGCAGCAGCTGCAGTCTGGCAGCCAATGGGATGGTGGGCCAGGTGGAGGGTGTAATAGGCTTCACCCCCCCTGTAATAAACTGAATCTGACTTTTGCCACTCACCTGACTTCCAGAGCCTGTGTGTCTTGGTTCCACATCAACTCTATCCCCTTGCCTGAAGGGTCCTGTGGATGGGTACAAGCACAGCACCCAGCTCCTCACCCAATGGCTACAGCTACCTGATCAGTCCATTTCATGTAGGCCTTGCTTTTTTTCTTTTTTTTTCTTTTTTAGAGCTACTAAGTCTCCGGCTGAAAAAGGCAGACTTATACAATTTACCTTGCTTACAGGCTTCACACTAAAAGAGATAAACTCACAAAACAGGTTTCAATGTAACTGTTACAAATCCTTTATATTAAAAAAATAGTTACTTTTCAATGATTGCTCTCAGTAATAAACCACCTATGTCTCATAGTAAATGAATAAGTAAAAAATGATTGGAGTTTATAAAAGTTATGAGGGTATAGGAAAATTATTTTAGGAGCAAGTTATAAAGGTCTGAGGATATAAAAGCTTAAGTAAGTTATAGGCGTCTAAGAAAGTAATTTAAGATATATAAATGTAAGTTATAAAGGCCTGAGGTTATTAAAGCTTAATTAAGTTGTGAGGGTCTGAGGAAGTGATTTAAAACATGTAAATACAAGTTGTAAAGGTCTGAAAAATGATTTAAGTTATATTTTTTAAAAGGTCAGATTTTTTTTCCCCACATGCTCTGCTTTATTAAGATTTCAAAGTTCAGAGTTTTAACATTAATCAGTGGAATTCTGATAAACTATTAATCTAGTCTAGGTAAAGCATTGATTACTGTTATCATAGTCAAAGTCTCAAAATATTAAATTTCCTTTGGTTATCTTCTAAGTATAAACTTACAGATGTTTCTCAGCATGCTGAAAACATATCTGTCATATATTTACCAACCCCTTTGAACAGAGGAGAAAATGTTCATGTTTTTAACCTAGAATAATATTTTTGAGTCCCCAAGCTTTTGCTATAACTCAAAGACATGAATCTGCTCCCACTGCTTACAGACACTTGATAACTGTTTTTTCTACAATGAGGACTTCAGTACAGATTGCAAACAATTGTAATGCTAGTATATCTAAAACTTTTGTCACTTTTTGCAAACTTAAAAAAAGTTCATATAAGCTTCAGGGAGTCACAACTTGCATCCACCTGCCATAGGTCAGATTCCAGATAAGTACTTCTGTCATGTCAGTCAATAGCCTGAGCGTCCCACCTATTCCAGAGGGTGAGCTCTCTACTCCTCCTAGTCTTGCTACTTCTTCCACCACCCCAGCTACCAAGACTTCAAGTCTGGAAGTTTCAAGTGTACACCCAAGATAAAAGATAAAAGTTCCTAAACGTTACCTTCTGTCTCTAGTCTATATCTGTCCTAGCATATTTCTAATCAACTGAAGACTTCAAAGTGCTCCAAACATGCCAGCTTTAGGTGGTACATGGAGACCAGCAATCCCTGAGCTTGTTGGAAAACTGATGAAAACCAGAAGCTTCTGATGGCATTTCCTACTAGTTTGAGTCCCTGCTTTGGAGCAATATTCCAGACTGCTCCAACTAACTCTACCTGCACTTTGCTAGTCCCAGGTGGTCCAATAGAGGCTGGGCAGCAAACTAGATGTACCTTGCCCCCTCCTAGCCTTTGAACCACATTCTGGCCTCCCTGGTCCCAACAATGATGTCCTAATTTCAGCTGAGAAGCAGTTACAGAAGAAAGTATGTTGCCCCTTGTTATCAAAAGATTGGAATGTCCGGTCCAAAAGAAACTATTTCCCCTCTACCAAAAGGAGTTGCTTTCTTTCTCTCTGTCAAGAGACAAATAGTTGTCTATGGTGCCTATTAGCATACCAAAACTCATTCTGGCCTCCAGGCTCTTTCAATATTACAAATACTTGTTAAAATCAGTTATAAAAACTTACAAAAAGAGTTACTCAAGGGCACTTGTATCTGACTAAATGGCTTAATTCATGGTTATGAAATTTTACCAGGATAAAGTAAATGTTCATTTTCTATGTTTCACTGCCTTATACATTCTAATGCTCATTTGTAAATGTCAATGTCAAACACTAGAGATACCAGGGACCCTAAAATTAAATTCCCTACCGCATTCTCCTAGAATCAATGGGAATGAAATAGACTAAAATTCTTGACGTTTATTACTTCTGGATGTTATCATAGGCTCTAGTATCATAAACTGACTATACACACACTCACACACACACACACACATACATACACACACATATATATGTATTCAACACAATTAAGATATCAACCTTTAACCCTACTTAAATGTAAATCAATGATTTGAATCATATGATCTAGAGCCAGTGGGAAATGTGATGACTAAAGTTCCATTTTATGCTAGGCATCCACCTTGGTACTCAATAGACATTTGTCTCTGACTCTGGTCCCTGGAAGATAAGTTCCCAGTAACACTGACTCAGTGACTCACACCCAGAAATATATAGCCATGACCATCTACTTCTTATGATACGACTTTTTTTAACTTTTGTAATGACTTGTTATTATTTGACTTTTGTAACCTGCTTACATAGATATTCAAGGACTCTTTTAAGGTTGACTTGACTACTTAGTCTTGGCAGATCAAAACAGCTCTTGGCTTTCTTGTGCTGATATGTAAGGCCTTCTTGTGGGTTTTGCCTTTAAAAAACCTTCCCTCATCCCACTTCACATAGCAATATCATGCTTGGTTCAGAGATTTTTGTCCTGCTATCAGTAATCAATAAGTCCCTTAATTACAATTGAATTGAATCTGTGGTCTTCCCTTGGTGGTCTCAAACTCCATAACATCCTGACCCCTACTTTTCTCTTATTGACATCATCCCACTGGGGATGTTGTAGATGCTTCCTTACAACCTGGAAGGAATCAACTTCTAGTCTTCTTATCCATCCTTTGCTGGTGTAAGTGATTCAGGATTATAAATTTTTGTGTGACAGTTTGGCTGGAATAAAACAACTATTTTATAAAAGTTTTCCCTCTTTCCCAGTTTATCCTTTATTGTCTTTGGTAAAGCAAGTAGGCTTTTGTTGAACATTCATTGTTTCTTATAGTGTTGGGGTTAGAACCCAAATCTTCAAGCATGCTAGGCCAGGATGCTTATCAATGTGTTATACCCTTAGTCTTTGTTAGTTCTTTTTTTGTCTACCTCCCTTTTTTGTTGACTTTTTCAGCTCCAAATCTAGGATATACAAGGCAAAAGGGAAAACTGAAGGACTTATCACTATGCTTATCCTTAGTTTTCAATTTTAGTCTCTGTGATCTTTTCTTTATCTTTCAGAGGCCTCATACATTTATTTTATATCCAAAATTTTAAAATTATTATTATTATTATTATTATTATTACTCTGTGTGTGTGTGTGAGAGAGAGAGAGCGAGAGAGAGAGAGAGAGAGAGAGAGAGAGAGAGACCTGCTATGACACACATGTGGAAGACAGAGTACAACTTTTGGGAGTTGGCTCTTTCCTGTCACTGTGGGTTCCAGAGATGGAAATTAGGACATCAGACTTGCATGGCAAATGCCATTGACCCAGTCATCTTGCCAGTCCCAAGACTTTTCTGTTTTCGTTCTTATTAGTCAGAGTTTCAGGCATGTGGCTCAGGTTGACCTGGAACTCACTGTACACTTAAGGCTGGCATTAAATTTATGGCCTTCCTCAGTCTACTGAGTTCTAGGATTGTACTGCAGAGGGCATGAGGTCCTTGTGCTCACAGATAAGCACTAGGGAAATCCGGAATGCTAAATATACAGAGATTTCTCCTCAAAGAAGGATATGTATACCTTTTCCACCAGGAAAGCTGGGAATGAATGTTATTAATAGCTTGGTGATTTGTGTTATCTGTAGGGCTAGGCCATACCCAAATCCCCCAGACTATTAAGTTTATTCCAGACTCTTCTTCCCTAGACCTTTCCTTGACCGTTGTTTCTCAATCAATAGAACCCATCCCTAGGGGATCTGCCACATGTACTTTATATATTGCTGACCTCTACGGTGACCTAGATCACACCAGATTTTTCCCTAGGTCCTTAAACTATGAAATCCATTCTTATGGAAGAGGTCACATGTACTTGGCAAAAGAGTCTTGATATAGTCACACCTTAAGCTTTACTGTGATCATTGTCACCAGGAAACCCTTTTTCTAAGTTGCACTTTACTTAAATATATCTAAAGTAAACTAACCGGTACTGGACTCTAGAAGTTTGAATGAAAGCTGGCTACTGAGTTGTGTTGAATCAGATTTCCTTCTTGCCCCACAAAGATTACTCGGCCAGCCCTAGTGTTTGCAGAGACTCCCACATTATAGGTATGTACCACCAAGCTGTCTTGTCCAAGATTTTTAACTATGCTTAGAGGAATGGGCGTGGGGGGATGATTTACTTCATTTGATTGGATATATTTTAAAACATTTTTAGCCTGGTGTGGTGATGCATGCCTGTGATCTCAGGACTTGGGAGGTAGAGGCAATTGGATCAGGAGTTTCAGGCGAGCCTTGGCTACATACAAATTCAATACCACATAGCCTGAATCATATAAGACACTGCCTCACAAAAATAAAACAAAGACAAAACCCAACATTTTACACACAGAGTCCAGTGTAATAGTTACTCTTTATCCAGTGTTCATTATGTTGCTACTTTATCCTGCTTTCTGTTTATCTTGTTTGGCTTTATTGTAAAGTAAAAAAAATCATGTCCCTTTGCTCACAGATCTTTTAATATTTATCTAAAGATAAACACTTTAAAATATATAAAGCCATATGTAATCATAATCACAAACAAAATTAAGAATGTCATTTATCAAGATTTTACTAAAACCCTTTTCTGAGTATGTCAGGCAGTTTCAGATCCTAATCATTGCTAAAATGCCTGCCAGACACAGCACCATCAGGAAATTACTGTGCTGATGGATGAAGTGCAAAAATAAAGAGCATTTCATCATAGCAACACGGTAACCATGGTGTTCTGGCAATCAGACTAGATGATCACTTGGATCCCTTGGCTCAAAATTCTTTCTATATACTGTTTCTTGGTATTTTTCCTCTAAAACTGTGAACAGGTGGTTCGAGTAAAAACAGTGGGCTGTTAAATTAGGATTGGCTTTTATTTTGTAGAAGTAATTAAGATTTTTGGGCATTGGAGCCATGCTTGCTGGCTGAAATCTGACTTTGTATCATTTAATTTTGTGTGTTAGCTTCTCTGTGTCACAATTTCTTCTTTTGTGAAACTGCAAAAACTTCTCTACTATTCGCAAAGCTTATGGCAAAGACCAAATGAGAGATTAGAAAAATACCCAGATAAGTGTTTAATAAATGATAGCTTATTATTGTTTCTATTCTGGCTCACATATATAATTGTTTTACCATTGTTGTCATTAAAAGATGCCTTCTTTAATTAATGTGTTCTTCCCCCAAAAAACACTTTTTTTTCTTTTGAGACAGAATTTTACTCTAACCCAGGCTATCTTCAAGCTTCTGGTGAGCATCTGCTCTCAGCCTCCCTAATGCTAAGTGTGTGCCACCATGCCAGGCTTCAATTAACTTTTTATGGCTTAGCCTAATTGTTTATGTGCCTTGAGATTCTCAACACTTTTCTCTATAGTGATAAATTAATAGGTGAATGGAAACTGGAGGGGGGGTTATAAAACCTAGATTTATTTTCCTCAAAGACAGATGGGTAACAGTAAGCTATGGGGCTGAGCTCAGGCAACACTAGACTGTTAGTCTTACCTTTCTTCCTTCTTTCAGGAAAAATATTCTTGTGGATTTTTCCTTGTACTGCAGCTTGAACTCAGGATTCACACATTCTAGGCAACCATTCTGCCACTGAGCTACATCCCACAGTTTTTAAACATTTTTATTATGTTACAGGGTTTTGCTACGTTTCCCATCCTAGCCTTGAACTCACTTCCTTTGTTGCTCAGGCAGGGCTCACTTGCCTCAGACTCCAGTGTAGCCGGGAGCACCGTCACATCTTGCATGGGAGAGATATCATTTTCAGCTTACCTTTTTTTGTTTTGTTCCTGTACATGCAGACCTTCAAGAGACTAATTAAATCATACTAAGATGGTCTACTGAAGGGGCAAGATGTTTATTTTCTTTCTAGTCCTTGAAATAAAATTATCTTTGCTTGTCTAAGAGCCCTTAGACCTGGTGGATAACACACAAACTGTTCTTCAGTTCCATCCAATTAATCTGTATTAGAAACATAATGTTGTGATAATCAAGAAGGAGAAGAAAACTTATTTCATCCTAACAAGAATATCATCATGAATCTCTGAAGGGGCAGAGGTATTTGTGCCTGCTGTGTGTCAAAATCTGTGATAAGCTATTTAGCAGGAGAGATGCCTTTCTGTATATGTAAAGTTCATTCCCCAGGGAGCCCACCCTAACCTGTAGCATACATAGTCCTCTACATGCAATGCACTCCAAACATTATGGCTCAATAGCTTTTTGCCAAGTCCTAGAAAGACTTCAGTCTTTCACCCCAAATGTCCTCTGATGTATTAAAAAAATCCCATAAATAAATTTTCCATTGTAGATATGATATCTTCTCCCGCATGTTCTTCCTATTTTGAAATCCATGTCTTTAAAACCACGCAATGCCAAGCCATTTGGAGCTGTCTCACTTGCTACAGTGGTCTTTCATGAGACTGTCACTAGCCATACCAAAGAGTTGTCTTTTATGTTACCAACTCCAGTTGGTGTGTGTGTGTGTGTGTGTGTGTGTGTGTGCACGTACATACTCAAATGTGTGATGTTGAGGGCTAGGTGGTAAAATTCAAGCAAGGGAAAGGAGAATTTCTTCCATCTTCAAATAATGTGTCATTTGGGCACTTAAGACCTTGCAAGAACTCTTGTGCTCATGGCTTCATGTTGGGATCCATGTTACCCAGACTATGGACACTTCAGCTTGACAAGGATCCTGGGCCTCCAATGTTGGGAAATTGGAATTCCTTAACTGCTTTGCCCATTTCTTATCTTTACTGTATGGTGACATACCTTTCTCATCAATAATAAGGTCTGCATAGCCTAATAGTAATATCCAAATTAATCCCTGAGCTGGCCACTGTGGGCTGGAATGGAACACAGCCATGCTATTCAGAAGTAAATCGTAATCACCTCCGGACTTCCAAGTCCTGGAATGTGAGAGCGACCCAGGTTTACTGCAAGTGCATCATAAAGCTATTCCTGGAGTAAATGCTGATCTTCCCAGAAAGAGATAAGCCTTAATAGATAGAAGCCAGAAAGCTTAGAGAGTTAGCACACCTGAAGAAACAGATAGTTCATCCTTAACTTGTTTCCCCAGTTAATGAAGAACATAGCAGGCCTGCATTGACCTAAAAGCAAACTTCCCAGGACTTAAGAAAGAAAGCTTTCTGAGCCAGTACCAACCAATAGATAGTATTGAAAATTTATAGCTGTGACTCAGGAAAGATAAATACATTCCAAGGACCTAAAAACCAAAATAAATCTCTCCTGTGGTGCCTACATGTCCTTGCCCTATTTGACCTAGGTAATTGGAAGTGACTTAGGAAATTTAGCCAGCATGGCATCCAGTAGTCCCTAATTGACCATTGTGTCATATGATGTGGTCTCTGTTGATAATTACAAACTTTAAAGCTTGCATCTACAGAAGAAAGGACACCACTTTTCTACACTGTTTTCTTCTGAGATGTGCCTGACTGTTAGAGAAGCATTCCTGCAGTTTGCTACTTAAGCTACAGAAAAGTCTTGGTCAGACATAGACAGACAGAGACAGATGGACAGGAGAGACAAGGCAAATGAACTAACTGAGGAGAATAGATTGTATGGCCTAGAGAATTGAATTGCTAACTTAGAGAAACTTTGTTTTATTCCCTTAATGTGCACATTGTTATTTTCTTTGATTTTATTCTTTATTTTTCTTTATCTTTCTTTATTTTACTATTAAAGAAGAGCTTCTGCGTGTCATAATCATCATAAGGTGTATTCTATGTGTTTCATTAAAGCACATTAAGTGTGACAACTAAAGCCCCATAGAAGAGTGAGGTACTGCGCTCACTTGTCATAGCTTACATTGTTTATCTTTCTTTGTGGAGACTGAGGAGCCCATCTCGGGGACTAGTGCTGGACTTGACCCCCTGCAGCCTCACAGACTCCTTGTTGAATAATCCCTATAGCATCTCTCTCTATGCCTCTCACTCCTTAGTGAACCGAGGGCCAGTGGCTAAGATCAAGGAGGGTAGACAGCACCATCCTATTACCTTTCTGCTATCTTCAGAGATCTTTTTTCTCCTCCTTTTATCCCTATCCCCAATACATTCTCCTCTTTCCTCATCTAATGAAGAAACAGAAGCCCCTTAACATGTGGATATTGACTAAAAGGGAGAGATGCATTATCTGTTCTAGCAGCAGCAGCCAGCCAGCTAAAAAGTGCCAGGTGGCACATAGAACACCACAAAACTATCTTAATAAATGTAACAGATGGGCAACAGTCAGTTACTTGGCGTCTATAAGAAAGGGAAAATGGTCTTAGGCCTGAGTGGTCAGAAAAGGAATTCTGAAAGAAATTAAACTTGAGGTTCAGTGTGCAGCACAAGCAGGATTTAAACCACAAGCCATAAACTCCAGTACCTGAAGGAGTCAAACAACAACAACAAATAGAAAACATAGCCAACTGTTATAGAAGTTTATTTTTAGTTATGTATAAAATAATTGTTTTATGCACTGTTGGATGAGGGGCTGCCTAGGCCTTAGCTATTTGTATTGTCTGCAGGTGTTGGATTTATATGAAGGATATTTGATTGTTATGATCTGCCTGTGCTATCTGTAGAAAACCTAAGGAGTTCTGGATCAATAAAAACACCTGAGCTCAGACGCTCAGACAGCACCACTGTCCAGTATGGTGCTGGCCATGATGGCCAGCTTCTTCCTCACTCTCCTGAGCTGAAACAAAAGGCCTGGCAGTTTAAAACAAAGGCCTTGTGGGATTTTGATACCAACAGTAGGGCTATCTGCTGATGGAATAGTTTTACAAGTTCAAGGTCAGATTAGGACATATTTATATAACAGTTGTGGGCCAACGGGCCATCATATCTTCCTTCAGTCTGATCAATCCTAAATTAGGGGAGGAAGAACTTTCTGAGACTTAAAGAAAATCCAGCCCACAAGGAGAGGCTGTTTGGCTTTCCAAGTCTCCCCTTTGCTTGCAGAGAGTCTCTCTGTGTGTCTGCTCTATGTGTGTGCTTCCTCAACCCTAATAAAAGCTTTTTTTTTTACCAGCAACAAATACCTTTGCTTTAAAGCTCTAATGGTGGTAGGACCTGGGAGAATACAGCCAATAAATGAGGTGGACTAGCAATAGCCAACTTTATTCAGAGCATCAAACAGTTTATACTCTGGGGGTTAAGAGGAGTCACATGAGTAAAGTCAAAAAAGCAAGCCACACTTGGTGGACAAACTGCATGTGGCTGAAATGTGTTTTTCCATAGAGGCATATAAACGAATAACAGTGGCCAGCTGTAATGAATAGTCTGATAAATTCACTCCTATCAGCTACACCTGGAGGGGACACGGGAACATAATCCAAGACCAATTCCATGTTTTTGAAGAAACTGGAGTCACAAGGCTCTTGTCTTGGTTTCTTGGAGCTTTTGCAAAAGCCAGGACCAGTGTCATTCTCTTCCTTTTGCTTGCCAATCCAGATGTAGAACTGTCAGCTACCTCTCCAGTATCATGTCTGCCTGAATGCTACTATTCCTCCTGCAATGCTTATAATGGACTAAACCTCTGAATCTGTAAGCAACCCCCAATTAAACGCTTTCCCTTATAAGAGTTACAGTTGTCATGGTGTCTCTTCACAGCAATAGAACACTGACTAAGACGGAAGTGGAATGTGGTGGTTTGAATAGAACAGAATACCCCCAATAGGTTCATAGATTTGAATGCTTGGTCACCAGGGTGTGACATTATTAGGAGGTATGGACTTGTTGAAGTAGATATGGAATTAATGGAGGAAATGTATCACTGGGGGTGGACTTTGAGGTTTCAGAAGCTCAAGCCAGGCCCATTGTCTCTCTCTGCCTACTGTCTACAGATCCAGATGTAAAACTCTCAGGTACTTCTCTGAACCTATAAGCAAATACCAATTAAGTGTTTTCTTTTATAAGAGTTGACATGGTCACAGTGTCTTTTTACAGCAGTAGAACACTGACTAAGACAACACAAGACTGATGATTTCTTTGCCACCATTATCCATTACAAGATATACACCCTGAAGAAGGCGTTAGTTTGCTTTAAGAACTTAAGATACTTTTTACTGGCCAGTGTAAGTTTAGAAATTGGCCATGAGACCTACTTATTTAAAATCTCATGGAGAATATTAGAGACAAAATTGATGAAGGAAATTCTTTGACATTGTGATTAAATAAACCCTGTTCAGTAATGTAAAGCATAATCTTACAGCTGATTGGACTATGTATCAGAGCTCTATAGAGTAAGGTCAAAGAAAAGGTCTTATTTATATCTAGATTGTCATATACCTTGTTTGACAGTGTAATGTTATATCATTTGTTATATTAGATTTGTTATATCAGATTTCTGCATAACGAGCAAACACCTGGAAACTTTGCAAAAGAAATCAGTTAAAGGAGCAAACATCTAGAAACTTTGTAAAAGAAATCAGTTAAAGTAGTTGTCCCATTGGCAGTGCCCTCCCAGCAATAGATGCCTCTGCCCACGTGCCAGATATAATGTCGAGTGGGAACAAATAATATGGTGCAAACTTTAGTAAAATCCAGATTCTATGTGATGTGGTAACAACCAGACATCAGTATCTAACTGGCAATCTAAAAGAGAAATAGAATGGCACTGGGTCTTTTCCATATGATTGTCCCAATGTTCACAGTACATCACTCAGGTATCCTGAATAATTTTACAAAACCTGTGACAATAGATATCAGGAAACCTCTTTTAATCATGGAACATTGGCAGTTAGGGTACAGAAGATACAATACTATTGTGAAGAGTTCTCTTCCAGAAAGTGATAGTGTTCCATAGTTGGTAAATAGTTGTTTTGTTTTTAGATTGCCCTCCATATTTAAGATGATATGCTTGTTTATCTAAGCTACAGATAGATATTGCAGGACTGAAGGAGCTGAGCTATTGTTCTATATTTGGATAATGCATATTTTTAAAGGAGATTTTTTAAAAACCCTTTCAATATCCTAAAACACTACTTTTTGTATATTGCTTGTTTGACTGCCATTATGGTAACATTTCCCTGTTCTCTCAGCCAGATGTTGGCACCCACAGGTAAATCCCAAAGCCATGCAAGCCGTGACATTCACTGTCACTAGAACCTACTCCTTCAGGATTTCACCACAGATCAAAGACTGGAAGCTCTCTGGGAATCCAACACCAGATTGGGACTGCTGAGACTGTTAAGGTCTCTGGACTGAACAACTGCCTTTTTGTTGAGGAATAGCTACAACTGGGCTACCTGAGTTACAAAAGGTAAGCCATGCTAATAAGTCGTGTGTGTGTGTGTGTGTGTGTGTGTGTGTGTGTGTGTGTGTGTGTGTGTTCTATCAGTTCTATTTCTATAAAATACCCTGACTAAAACAGAGGCTTACTCAAACACAAGCACTGTAACACCATAACAGATGGACTGATAACTAAGATAACTATTAAATGAAATTAAACTCACTTTGTAGCCCAGGAAGAACTTGAACTTGAACTCCTCTTTTGTTGTTGTTTTTTGGAGTTTTGATTTGTTTTGTTTTTTTTGAGACAGGATCTCACTATGTAGCTCTGGTTGTCTTGGAACTCACTATGTAGACCAGGGTGGCTTCAAACTCACAAAAATCTGTCTTCCTCGTCCTACCGAGTGCTGAGATTAAAGGTGTGCACCACTTACCCAATTTTGAAATCCTCTTGAAATGTGTCTCTTATAGAGAATATATAATTGAACCTATTCAGACAATGGCTATTTTTGATTGAAGAGTTTAATCCACTCATATTTAAAGTAATTGCTAACAGGAAAGGACTTACTATTGGCTATTTGTTGTTTTCTATATGTATTGTAACTTTTATACATTCTTTCCTCTTTTGTTGTTTTCCATTGTGATTCACTGAATTTCTTTATAAATTACAGACTTTGCTTCCTTTCATGTATACCTAAGGTATTTTCTTTGTGGTTTCCATTACTATCACATAGCACATTTTAAAGCTATATCACTCTGTTTTAAGTTGATAATACTCAATCACATATATTCTTTTACATCTTCTCCCATTCTTTTTCTTTGTGATATCAAGGATTGCATTTTTATGTATTGTAAACCAATCAGCATAAATTTACATTTGACATTTAAATTATATGCATGAAAATTACAATAATAGATGTGTTGGGAACATGGTCCAAGAATGGAGTCCTGTGAGGAGATTTCTGAGTCTTTGTGAGAGAAAACTCCAAGAAACCAAGACAAAAGTCTTACGGCCTCAGTTTCTTCAAAAACAAAAATTGTTCTTAGACTATGTTTTTATGCTTCTCCCAGGTATAGCGAATAGGAATAAATTTACTTTAAATTACTCATTACAACTGACTATTACCATTTGTTTATATGCCTTTATGGAAAAACATGTTTTTGTTGAATGTGGCTTGCTTTTATGATTGTACACTTTACTCATGTGACTCCTCTTAACTCTCAGAGTCCAAACTGGCTAATGCTCCGAGTAAAGTTGGCTATTGCATAAGACTTTAGTCTGCCTCATTTATCATCTCCACTCTCCCAGGTCCCACTGCCTCTAGAGCAAAAAACATAAACGTTGATATATTTGTCTAGGTACTTAACTTTGCCAGGAATTTTTTGTTTTTATATACTTTAATGGCTACTACCTAGAATGCTGTTATTGTTTTTGTTGTTTTTAATGGTACCGAGGTTTAGTTACTTCAGTGCCTGTCTCTCTGTAGCATGTACCATGGGTATCTTCTCCCTATGTCTTTTTTTGTCTTCCCTTTCCTTGTGTCTATGTCCTAAAATATCCTCTTACTTTAAGAGCATTAGTCATTTTTGATTAGGTTCCTCCCCAGTGATATCATCTGAACTTAATTACCTCTTAAATACTATTTTGAAATACAGTCACATTTTTGAGATACTGGAAGTTAGTACTTCTGTTTTTCTTTTAAAAATTATTCTTTGATAATTTCATACAGTATACGTTTCATATTTCATTTTTTTATATTCTAGATACTAATTCTCTGTCAGGTGTATAATTGATAAAAAATGTTTCCTCATTCTGTAGGTTGCTCTAATGATGGTGTCCTTTGCTGTAAAGAAGCTTTTTTGTTCTACGAGGTCCTGTTTATTAATCGTTGGTCTTAATTCCCACACTCCTCTCCCATACCTATTCAGTATAGTACTTGAAGTCCTACCTACAACAATAAGGCAATCCAAGGAGATCAAGGGAATGCAAATAGGAAAGAAAGAGGCCAAAGTATTCTTATTTGCAGTTGAAATTATTTCGTACATGAAATACTCTAAAGACTTCCCCAGGAAACTTCTACAGCTGATAAACACTTTCAGCAAAGTCACTGGATGTAAAATTTGCACACAAATCAGTAGCTTTCCTATAAACAAATGACAAATAGACTAAGAAAGAACTCAGGGAAACAATACTTTTCAAAAGACCCTCAAAAAATATCTTGAGATAACTCTAACCAAGCAAATGAAAGATTTGCATAATAAAATTTTTAAAATGTTGAAGAAATAAGTTGAAGAAGACACCAGAAGATGGAAGCACCACCCATGCTCATGTATCAGTAGGATAAATATTGTGAAATGGCCATCCTACTCAAAGCAATATACAACTTCAGTGCAATACCCATCTATATTGCAACACAATTCTTCACAGAAATTGAAGGACAATTTTCAGTTTCATATGGAAACACACACACACGCAGAGGGGAGAGGAGAGAGAGAGAGAGAGAGAGAGAGAGAGAGAGGAAGAGAGGGAGAGAGAGGGAGAGGGGGAGAAATAGAGAGAGAATGCATAAAATAATCATGAATAATAAAAGAATTACTGGAGGTATCACCATCCTTGATCTCAAATTGTGCTACAAAACTATAATAATAAAAAAGAGTATGGTGTTGGCACGAAAACAGACACATTGATCAATGGAATCAAATTGAAGACCCAGACATAAATCTACACACCCATAGACACCTGTTTTTTGTTAAAGAAGCCAAAAATACACACTGGAAAAAGGCATCTTCAACAAATGGTGCTGGTTAAGCTAGATGTCTGCATGTAGAAGAATGAAAATAAATCCATACTTATCACCCTACACAAAATTCAATTCCAAAAGAATCAAAGACCTCAACATAAAATCAGATACACTGAACCTGATAGAAGAGAAAGTGGAGAATAGCCTTGAACACATTGGCACAGGAGACAACTTCCTGAACAGAACACCAATAGCGCAGGAACTAAGATCAATGATTAATAAATGAGATCTCATGAAACTGAAAGGCTTCTGTACAGCAAAGGATATCATAATTCAGACAAAGGGGCATAGATTTAATGGGAAAAGATTTTTACCAACTCCACATCTGATAGAGAGATAATATCCAAAATATATAAACAACTCAAGAAACTAGATATCAAGAAAACAAATAACCCAATTAAGAAAACTGGGGTACAGATGTAAACAGAGAATTCTCAAAAGAGGAAACTCAAATGGCTGAGAAACACTTAAAGAAATGTTCAACAGGCTTAGTCATCAGGGAAATGTAAATCAAAATTACTTTAAGATTTCATCTCACACCCCTAAAATGGCTAAAATCAATAAAACAAATGACCTCATGTTGGTGAGGATGTGGAATAAAGGGAAGACTCGTCCATTGCTAGTGGGAGTGCAAACTTGTACAGCTACTATGGAAATCAATATGGCAGTTCCTCAGTAAGATGGGAATCAATCTACCTCCAGATCCAGCTATACTATTTTGGGGCATATATCCAAAGGATGCTTCATCATACCATAAGGACACTTGCTTATCCATGTTAATTTATGCTCTATTGAAAATAGGCAGAGATAGGAAAAAATCTAGATGTCCTTTAATAGAAGAATGGGTACAGAAGATGTGGTACATTTACACAACAGAATATTTCTCAGTCATTAAAAAATGACATCACGAAATTCATAGGTAAATGAACTAGAAAAAAGTCATCCTGAGTGAGGTAACCCAGACCCAGAAAGACAAACATGATATGTATTCATTTATATGTGGATATTAACTGTAAAGTCAATGATAACCAAGCTACAACCTATAGAAACACAGAGGACAAGTACAGAGTAAGAGATTAGAGGGACAGATCTCCCTAGGAAAAGGAAATAAATAGTTATCTATGGATTGGGGGGAGGCTGGAATAGAAGGAGCAAGTGGGAAGCAATAAGGAAAGAGACAGCTAACCTTAAGAGCCATTTGAGGGGTGGTATGAAAACCTAATACAGTAGAAGCTTCCTAAAATACATACATATATGAAGGTGATCTAAATAAAATCACCAAACAATGAGTGATACAGAGCTACAACTATATCTCTTGTTGGCAAATGAAGCTTCCAATACTGGAAATGGGTTGCATCTAATTGAATAGTTGGACAAAGGGGTCCCATGGGAAGAGCCAAACAAACCAAGCTGTTGCCAAGTGTGGTGGTTTGAATGAGAATGCCCCCCATAGGTTCATATATTTGAATGCTTAGTCATCAGAGAGTGGTATTATTTGAAAAGGATTAGGAGGTATGGCCTTGTTGGATGAAGTGTGTTACTGGAGGTGGGCTTTGAGGTTTCAAAAGCCCAAGCCAGGCCAAATATCGCTTTTTTCCTGCTTCCTGTAGATCTGGATGTAGAACTCTCAGCTATTTCTCCAACACCATGTATGCCTGTATACTGCCATGCTACCCATCATGATAATGAGCCAAACCTCTGAAACTGTAAGCAAGTCCCAAGTCAATGCTTTCTTTTATAGGAGTTGCCATGATCATGGGTATCTCTTCACAGTACTAGAACACTGACTAAAACACCAAGACTTTAGGTTGCTCTTCACAAACTGACAGAAAGGCCCTGTGGGACTGTCCTAGAGCTAAGAGTCAGTCGAAGCTGTCTTGGAACCCAGTGTCATCTGAGAGCAGCAGGTGTTCAGCTGCTCCTTGCATTAGCCTGGCCAGAATAACAGGAGCAAAGAAATGTGGCTTGGGTATTGCTTTGTCAGCCCTGTAGTAGCTGGAAGCACAGAGGCCCCACATGCAGACCAGGCAGCGCCAATGCTCATGTCTCAACCAATAGGACCCATTCTTGGGGTCAATGACCCCTCCCCTGGATGCACCCTGTAAAAGGCACCCTCAAACCTGCATTAAATGAGATCAACCCACAATGCATGTCTCCCGAGTTTGTGTACTCCTCAACTCACCGGGCTCCACCAAAGAAAGGATGGGGCTGCCGTAAGAACCGGTCTATCCACACTGTGATCCTGCGTGGCTTTTCCACTGGAGACAGCTAGCCACAGGTGGCTGCCACTCCTCCAGGTTGGGGAAAGCTGCTGCTGGGAACACTTGCATGGGTGAGGATTCTACAACAAGGCCCTATTGTTGAAGACAACACCTATACAAATCTTTGAACATGGAGAAGTTGAGCTGGTGCCCACATAGAGCCTTCAACCCCTACATGCTAGTGGCTTTGGTACTGGAAGATACTCTGAACACTGACAAAGGAGAAATATAAACACCAATCCAGCCAAAAACCCTTGGATCTACAATGGAGTCCTACCTGCAAAATATGCTAATGGCATAAAGCTTGGGGGAATAACCAACTAATATCTGATTTGACTTAAGACTCATTCTATGAAATAGAACCCATACCCACAGCCACATAGCAATAAAATAACTCCTAATGACATTCTGCTATACTCAGGGATCAGTGCCTTGCTCAGACATCTTCAGGAAAGCTTCTCCCTATAGCAGACAGGAACAAATACAGAGACCTACAGCCAGACATTATTCAGAGATTGAGAGGCCTTGGAACACTCAGCCCTAAATAGGATGACTCCGTCATGCAGAAACAGTGCAAGAGCCAGAGGTAAAAGAATTCACCAAGGAAACAAGCCCTCTAAATCAACATTATCAAAGCTCATATGAACTCATAGAAATTGAAGCACTATGCATAAAGCCTACATGGGTCTGTGCCAGTTAAGATCCTAGAGCTGAAAGGAGAAGTGGACATATGCCCCATCCCTAACCCAGAAACTACTTCCAATTCATAACCACTTGCAAATGAAAATTTAGTTTTCTACAAGGGAGTCTTACCGGGGAAACAAACTAATCTTAAGGGTAGGGTGCATGCTCAGAGGAAGATGACCAACAGAATATGAACTCAGTGGCACCTTGGAGATTCCTTATCTCATAATGTTGTGTCTGAGCTTTTTTTCTTAATTTTAATTATATTTTATTTTAATTATATATATATGCATATATACATGAATATACATGTACATGTATGTACACATATATAGATATATAGATATATAGCAGTTAGCTATCATCTTTTACCCTCAATTTAGGGAAAAAGAAAGGAAGGATAGAAAGAAGTCATCACCACTCTTGCAGGCGATCTTGATAGAAAGAGAGAAAGGAAGAAATTTTCACAGTCCTTTAAGGTTGTCTGAAACTTGGAGATCGGGAGCTGACAGTGAGCCAGACTAGTGTATCAGCTCCCTATCCTCGAACCCAATTTCTCCACCCAATGTTCTTAGCAATAACCAACAAACCATCCCAACAATGAACTAACCAACCAACCAACCAACCAACAGCCAACCAACCAACCCCAGCTCTCAGAGCTTTAACCCTTGTATACTCTATGCAAAAGTTCCCAGAAATCCAAGTGGCAAATAATCATAAAGACAAGCTACATGAGGCAAAACAGCTCCACGTAACCAAATTATAGCCACTGGCAACAAACAATCCAAATCAAACTCCTAATCATCCACCATACCTGATATGAGATCAGAAACTTAGTCTAAATGGCATTTTGCATTTTTAAAGAAACCAAAATAACAAAACTTCTTCCAGGCATCCCACTATATTTCCCCCTTTTTACTAAAACATAATTTGTACGACATTGATTACTTTTCCTCTGGTCTCCAGGAGTTTATTAAATGAAAAACTCCTCCAACTCATACAATGGTCTAACCAGCTTTTCTTTCCATAGTCATAATTTTCTGTTCATTGGTCAGGGTATTCAGGAGATCGTTCTGGCTCAAATCTAATCATTACCAGTTTTGATGGTACCTACAACTTCTCATTTCCACTGCAAAAATAGGCATATCCCCTGCCCCAATGCAATACATGTCCCGATTTCCATTCAGATGTTAATATGTCTTTATAATACATGGGTTGATTTAACTCTGCAATCTCTGTAGAGAGGCAAAGATAATAACTACATCAGACTTTTCAGGAACTACACAATCAAGAAGAGTGGGGTTACAAATTGTGTTACTCTGAGGAAAAAAATTCAGAACTTCAAATTCTATATGCAGTGAAATCATTCTTCAAAATTGGAAAATAAAAAACATAAAAAATTTCCCTAACAAACAAAAAATTGGAAAAAATTTTTTCAATTAGACCTTATTCAGAAAGAGAATAATATGAGCTAGAAACCTGGATCTATTTTTTAAAGGAATAGCATTAGAGAGAGAATAAGTGGAAGTAAAATTAAAGCTTTTCTTTTTCTTAATTAGGCTAATATAAAAGTGTTTAAGATAATAACAGAGATATATTCAGTGTTCATATTATTTGCATAAGTAAGATGAGTGACAATGATGTCAAAGAAATTCAAAGTGATAGAATTGATATTATAAGGACTTACTAATAGATTTGCTTAGGAGACATTAAGTCACACAAGTGGAATTTAGCTAAAGGAGTACTACCTCCAAAACGCCCAAAGATTAACCATGTTAACCATGCCTGTTAGAGAGAAGGGAAATTTAGTACACTAGGATGTAAATGTTTATTTAACAGGATTGATCAGCCATTAGGCTTCATTCCCCTGTCAAAGGAGACAGCCATGACTTGCAACTAGCCACTAGGCCCTGATTCTTCCTGATTCCTATACCAAAGACATCTCTAAGGGACAGCTTGATAGGAGATGGAAGTTTAGAGTTACAACCATTATTAACTTCTGGTCTGCCATTAAGTTCTCTATGCTCTTATCAGGAAAAAAACATAACTCTGCCAGGTTGGCAAGATGACCCTGGGTAACAACTATGCTAAAAAGAACACTACTAGTGCACCTAAAATAATTCTGGCAATATGTAATTTCTTTGCTGTGTAAATCTATCTGCCTAAGTAGCCAGATTTGCAATGTCCTGTCTCTGCTTAAATTGTTTGAAGTGTAACCTGGGGCTGAGAGCCAAAACAGATTTAAGGATGGCAGCAGATGTAAAATGCATAAGCCTAATGTATATATAAGCTTATGAAATCTTCTGTTGGGAATTGACTCTTATTTGGACATTAGCGCCTGTTGGCCAAGAGTTTAAGTAGTAATTTTTCACTGAGAAGACATTATTTTTATAACAATGCCAGTGATAAAAAGATCATTAGGAAGGAATAAGAAATCATTCTAATTTAATGAGGTACTTAGCATGTGCCACAAAGTAGTATGGTATTATTCAAGCATGGATTAGAATTTGTTGTCAAACAAGAAGAAAATCTTTTTTGGGGGGACCATTCTAATATTTGAATGTGAACTTTGTGTTGTGGTAATTGATTCACAACTCTGACTTAGCTTTCACATCCTACATATGTGGAGCCTACAAGCTAGCCAGAGGTGTTCTTAGAGCCTTTGGATGTTCTTGGAGCCTTCTAAGAATGTGTCCTATGCTATTAGAGCATGTAACTGTATTGTTTCCCAGATTCCATAAGAGATTTTCAAAATCATTTCTGCACATATCTCCTGTCCCAGCCTCTATGTCTGTCCATCTTTTATCTTCATCGCTGTCTTCTCTATCATTGTGCTCAAGGTTGCAGCAGCCTTTAAACACCGTTAAGAACTGCCTTCCTTAAGGAGACCCAAGGCCTATAAATATTCTGAGTCACACAAAGGAAAGCTTTGTGCCAGTTCTTGAGGGAGTCTCCAGTCAGGCTGAGGCCCATACCACAGTTTTTAGACAGTAAGGTCTGAATTGCTCAGGCATGAGCAACTTGCGACAGTGCTGACTTAGGGCACCATGGCATGATGAACAGGAGAGTGAATACAGCACAACACTGACTTATCAGAAAGCAGTATTTATTTCCTTCATCATCTTTCCCTTGTTGCAAGATTTTTAGCACAGTCCATAGTTCTTCAAATGCTGATTCTAACAGTTTTTCTAGCTCATCTCGTTCATCAGTTCTGGGGAAATGTAGATCTATTTTATTATTTTCAGTGACGAATGTGTCCCAATGTTTAAAAACATATATTTACTCAAACCATTACATCAAGCCCGAATGTAATTCAGAATGTAATCAAGCTGAGATGGCTCCAAAAGTTATGAGGGGACTGGTTGGAAGAGATTAGGGAACTCCTTTTCAAGCTGCATTTACAAACACATTGCATAGATTTGAGAAAAATATCAACTGTTAATACCATAAATGTGTGAGAATCCATGGAAGTTATGCAAGGAGGTGGTAAAACCTTCCCAGGCCCCTCTCAGTTCTGCTGACATAGCAACTGTTCATTGTTTGGGAAGTTGTATCTAAGACTACAATTTGGAATGGGAAGATGAACTCTATGAAGAACCAGTGGTCCCCTCTCCTTTTCTTTTTTTCTTTTGGTCAGAGCCAATTGAGTCCAGGACCTTGCACATGCTAGGCAAGTGCTCTGCCTTTGAATTACATCCTCAGACTCCAATAGTCTTGTCTATAGAGGACTTGTGAGTCAAGAAAACTGGTCTGAATTTTGGGTGACGTCCAGATTTACTGAGCCGTTTTCTATGATTCTGCTATTGGGATAAACACAGTATATAGCTGAGTTAGTGTAAAGACCAAATTAAAAATTGTTCTTAATCTGGGCATGGTGGTGCATGCCTTTTATCCCAGGACTTAGGAAGTAGAGGTAGAAAGGTCTCTTATGAGTTCAAGGCTATCTTGATTACATAGCAAGTTCTAGGACAGCCAGGACTATGTAGAGAAATCCTATCTCAAAAACAAACAAACAAACAAACAAGCAAACTAAAACCAAAAACAAATATAAAAAAAGAAAAGGAAAACCTGTTGTTACGTTCATCTACTTATCTACTTTTTTTCCGGTCATGCCTCAACCTTCCACCATCCATACTCTGAGTCTTGTTGAGAAACACTGTGCTTTGAAACTGGAAGCCCTTGCATGGATTTCAACCCATGACAAAAAGAGCATTTTATCCATACCCACTAATGCCCGTGTGTTGGTTTTCGGTCCTGTGGCGCACGCTGCAGTCACTGCCCCAGCCCATAGCCTACAGAATCTCTGCTCCGTTTCCCAACCTGGCTGGGGGAAGAAAATTAGGAGCAGGAAGGCACGCGGAGAGGACGGGGCGTGGGTCCCAGTGGACTTGATGTGGGCCCTGATCACCTTGGCCTGAGAATCAGTCGAGACTCGAAGAAAGCCTCAGGAGTCCTTCTGATGGAAGTCAAGCTCCTTTAATGGCGGGCTTTCCCTGATTATATTTCTTTCCCCAGAGGAGGCGGAGTCCCAGTACTCTGGGTGGAGAAGTCTCATTTGCATGGGGCAGGCACCTGGCCTCATGGTCTTTGCAGAGACAAAGACAAAGAGGGAGGTATCAGGGACAGGGCAGACAAAACGCTTGCCAGGTTATTTCACTTTTTGCTCCTGTGAATACAGGCAATATATAATTAATATTTAGCTAGGATCTCTCCAGGGCTAAAAGAGGAGGAGCTTGCTGAGCTCCCATTCCTCTCATCTTTCTAGGGAGCAGGGTCGCTTCCCAGCTGCTTCGATTGCTCTTTTAGCCCATACCCATGACTACCAAGTAGCAGCTGGATTCTGGAGACTATTATCCCCGCCCCCCCAAAACACACACAAATCTCTAATTTTGAATAGAAGTTTCTTAATTTCTCTTTGTAATTTTGTCCTGGAGTCTGGAGTGGGCCACAGAGGAATAGGAAGCTTTTTAAACTGACTGATTTAAACAGAATCACTGAGTTATCTCTCAGGCCAAAGGAATACCCAAGAATTTCAGGGTTTGTGCTCTAGAGGAGAGTCAAGTCAGGGTCATACTATACCACTTTGTAGCCCAGATTAGACTTAAGCTCCTGATCCTCCTGCCTCAGTCTTCTGAGTGCTAGGGTTATAGATGTAACCACCACAGCCAACAAGATCTGCTAGTTTTGATATAGAGGCTTGACTATCACCCCTAAGGGACCTTAGAAATTATCTGGGGAAATTTTATATGTGGGGAGGGTATTTCTTCTTCAAATTAAAACTGCAACCCTAGGTTGTACACAAGCCAAATCTGCGGATTTTTCCAGTTCCTTGTCGAGCTGAGCCATCTCCACATTCCCAGGCATGTCACACTGTGTCCAAGAACAGTAAGTGCTCTTGACTGTTGAGCCATCCCTCAGCCCCAACCTGTGGTTTTTGATTAAAAAGTTGAGGCCATTAACATTTAAAGTTATTCTTGAAAGGAAGTGTTGATTGCTAACTTTTTTGTTTTGTTGCTTTTTGTACTTAGACTGAATTTGTGTTTTGATAATTATAGCTTTATTTATTTTCTTCCTTTTACCTCTTCACTATTTTTATTCCTCTCTTCCTGAAGTATTGCTGTTAGTACTCTCTGTAGTGCTGGTTTGATGGACATGAATTCTTTTTTATAGTACTTGTATTCATAATTTGAGTTTCATACAATGTATCTCTATAACACTCTAAAAAAGGAAGAAATACAAGAAAATTAAGTTGAGCTTGTGTGGCAGGATCATGAAGCATCACCATGGTCTTTGGAGGCAGTAGGCTGGGCTGATCATGTACATTTACCTGGCCCATACTAGCCCAAGACCAAGTATAACAAAGTTTGATGCAAATTTGTGCCTCACTGCCTAAATCTGCATGCACCTGGGCCTCCAGCAGGTACCTGGACATCTCCCAGGTACCTGGACACCGAGCAGGCACTCCAACATCCTGCAAGCATCAAAGCATCCCACAGGCACCCCAACATCCTGCAGGCACCAGGACTTCCTGCAGGAACTACGGCCTCCTGCAGGCAGCAAGTCTTCCTTACAGGACCTCCTGTAAACACCAGGCATCCTGCAGGCTCTAGGACATCCCACAAATGCCTGAGCATCATGCAGGCCCTAAGCCAAACCACAGACACCTAGACATCATGCAGTCACCTAGACCCCACACAGGACATCCCTCCAGCTCCCAGACATCCCACAGGTATGAGGGCCTCCCAAGGGCACTGGGCCAACTCACAGAAACCCAGACATCTCACAGACACTTGGACATAACTCAGGCATCCAGACATCATGCAGGCACCAGGATATCCCATAGGCACCAGGACATCGTTCTACATGTGCCAAGACCTCCCACAGGTACCAGAACATCCTAGGGGCACCAGGACACCCCACTGGTACCTGGACATCCTGAAGGCACTCAGACATCCTGCAGGTGCCAGGATTTCCCATGGACACCAGGGCATCACTCAGGCATTTGGCCCATCTGCAGACACTGACATTGCATAGGCATCCAGTCTTCCCTCAGCTATCAGCCATCCAACAAGCACCAAGGTGTTCACCATGCACATTAGACTCTTACCAGCACCAAGGCCTCCTGCAGGTACCCCAACATCCTGCAGGCATAAGGACATCCTGAAGGAACTAGGACCTCCTACAAGTACCCGTACTTCCCACAAACACCTGGAAATCCCACCCCACAAGCCCAGGACATCTTGTGGGCCCCAGGGTATCCTGCAGATGCCTGGACATTCCATAGGCACCAGGGCATCCTACCATTGCCTGGAAATCCCACAGGATCCGGGACTTTCCATGGCTACCAGGTCATCCCACAGATGCCCAGGCATCACACATGCATTTGGCCAGCCCACAGACACCCAGACATTGTGCAGGCACCCGGGATCCTACAGACACCAGGACATCATGTGGGCACCTGACCATCCTTCAGGCATCCAGGCATCCCACAAGTGCCCAGACATCCCACAGGCACCAGAACGTTTTGTGGGTACCAGGGCATCCCACCAGCACCCAGACATGCCTCAGGCAACAGGACCTCCTGCAGGCACCAGGGCATCTTGCAGGCACTCAGACATCCTGCAAGTGTCAGGACCTCCTGTGGGCACTAGGACAACCCATAGATGCCCAGGCATTATTTTTTCTGTGTTTTCCCCGCCATGGCTGCTTCACCTGGAGGACGCCCACCCATGGCTTTGCTGTTTCCAGGCTGAGCACCCATGGGGTGAGGGGGACATGGCATGGGGAGGCTGTGGGTCTACGACATCCTTGCCCTGTAGTGTAGACCTCAGTGAGCCGACGAGTACATGCATCAGAAGGTGATCTCTCTCTAATGCAGAGTGAGGGTACACTTATAGGAGTACAGGCAGGGGAGGAGCCAGTGACCCCGAGAATGCCCATTGGTTAGGACAAGGATGTTGGGAGTAGCTTTGTCTGCATATGGAGTTTGAGCCTGTCTTTTCAATCTGCAGGACAGACAAAGCATCTTTGCTTCAGTGAAGCAGGCAGTATTAATATCCAATAATAATCTCACTAAGTTTAGGCCGGGACTAAGGTGTGGAGCAGCAAACACCTTCAGTTTTCAAAACTTAAGGGCGATGTGGGGTTCAAAGCCAGCTTTGACACACTCTTAGTCCTTGGACAGCCTCACAAGGCATCACAGAGGCACCCAGCCAACCTGCAAACACTCAGACATCATGTAGGCACCAAGCTCTCTTTCCACCTGGGCATCCTTCAGGAACCCAGCTATCCATCAGGCACCCAGACATCCCACAAGCACCAGGACATCCTACAGACACCAGGACATCTCTCAGGCTCCAAGGAATCCTGCAAAAACCCAGGTATCATGCAGGCACAGGGTCAACCTGCAGCCACTTGGACATTCCACAGGCACCTGGACCTCCTATAAGCACTCAGGCATCCTTCAGGTACCCAGACATCCCATAGGACATCTTGCAGGCACCAGGACATTCCATAGACTCCCAGAAATCCCACAGGCATGAGGGCATACTGCAGACATCCAGGTACCCTGCAGGTACTTGGCCAACCTACAGACACCTGCACACCAAGCAGGTGCCCTGTCCTCCCACATGCACCCAGTCATAGTTCAGGCACCTGTCCATCCCCCAGGTAACTGACATTCCATGAGCCTCTGGTAGGCCCTCAGACATTCCACAGGCACTCCAAGACCTCACAGGTACCAGGGCCTCAGGCACCAAGGCATTCCACAGACACCCAGATAACATGTAGGCACTCAGCCATCCCACAGACTCCCAGACATCATGCAGGTACCCATTCTTCCCACAGATCCCCAGACAGTATGGAGAAACCCAGCATTCACCAGGCACCCAGACATCATTGTCTCCTGGTCCTCTTGCAGACATCTGCCCATCCCACATGTACCCAGGCATCCTGAATGTTCCCAGGCATCCCACAGGTACTAGATGTGGGACTCCTGGGGCTGGAGAGTAGTAGAAGTCGAGGCCAGAAAAGTGCCCTCGCTCCCTGGAAAGGTGAGGTGGGGTGAGACGCTTGGCAACCTTCTCCTCTCCTAGTCCAGGAAGGTCCCTAGCCAAAAATATTAGTTATAACTTGCTTGCTTCACGGAAGCTAAAGGGACATGTTTGCCTGTATTGTAGCAGTATCCATTCATTGGGTAGCTGCTTCCCTCTCCTGCCTCTGGTGTTCTCGCCCTGCCTATGCTAATTAGGCTTCCCCCCACCTGGAATACCAGGATCCTGCCTTCTCTGGGAAAGTTATTTAATCAGGGAAAAGGCTGATAATAAATGAGTTTCGTGTTCAAACTGGGCTTCCGAGGCGTCCTTTGCGCCCTGTCATTTCTCAGGTCCACGAGTGGACAGTCACCGAACCCCGACTTTGGGCCCCCACCTTCTCGCTGCTTAGGTCTGAACCCCCTTCCCCTGGCCAGGGAACGGGGCGGGGGGAGTGCCGTGGGTGGGACATCCTCCAGCCGCCCTCCGGCGGGTTCGCAGGAACCCAGAGACAGAGACCAACAACTAGGCATTCCACAGGTTCCTGAACATTATACCGTAAGCTACCATACTTCAGGCAGTAGCCTGGACATCACCTAGAGTCCTGGACTGCCTGCCAGAGTTAATGTCTCATAAAGCCAGGATCCAGTGCCTGGTAAACTCTGGCAGTGTCAGCAATGCAGACAGAACTCTAATTGTCCTAGTCCGCATGAGCGTGTTGAAATTTATAAAGCCCCTCCCAAAAGGAGGAGACTCAACCCACCAATGGAATATTCTTTGGCTGGGCCAACCTGCCATTGCTCAGGATTGGGGTGCTCCTGAGATTTGGCAGCATGTTTCAGTGTCCAGTGAATTCTTTTAAACTATTTGTATCATGGAATGTTTTTCTTTCTCCTTTAACTATGGCAGATAGTTTTGCTGGGTACAGCAGTCTGGGTTGGCATCTGTGGTCTTTTAGAAGTTAGAGTACGTTGATCCAGGCTCTTCTGGCTTTAGGTTTCCATGGAGAAGTCAGCCGTTATGGATGGGTTTTCCTTTGTATGCAACTTTTGATTTTTTGCAGCATTCAATACTCCCTCCTTGTTCTATACATTCAGTATTTTAATTATAGTATATCATGTTAAGTTTCATTTTACTTCCTGTGCATTTAGTGTCCTATTTCCTTCTTTTACTATCTTGTATCAAATCATGGGTATTATCTTCGTTAGGGTTCTATTGCTGTGATGAAACAGCCTGACCAAAGCACGTTGGGGAGGAAAGGGTTTAATAGGCTTAAGCTTCCACATCACAGTTCATCATCAAAAGAAGACAGGACAGGAAGTCAAACAGGGCACAAACCTGGAGGTAGGAGCTGATGCAGAGACCGTGGAGAAGTGCTACTTACTGGCTTGATCAGCCTGGTTTCTTACAGCATCCAGGACCACCATCCCAGGAATGGCACCACCCGGAGTGGGCTGAGCTCTTCCACATCAATCACTAATTGAGAAATTGCCCTATAAGCTTGCCCACAGCCTTATCTTACGGAAGAATTTTCTTAATTGGGGTTCCCTCCTCTCAGATGACTTTAGTTTATTTGTCAAGTTGACATGAAACTATCCAGAACAGGGATGTCTGTCCTTAATTTGGGTAAGTTTTCTTCTATGATCCTGATACAAATCTAGTCTGTGCCATTGACCTGGGCTGCTTCTTTTATGCCTATAATTTGTGGATTTGGACTTTATGCTGTCTCAAAGTTCCTGCATATTCCTTTTATATGTTTTACATTTTTTCATAATCTTTGGTTGAGTAATGTAAGTCTTCTGCTTTATCTTCAAATCCTGATATTTTGTCTTCTACTTGACCCATTCTATTTTTAAGACTTTGCTATAACTTTGCTAATTGAGTTAGTGAATTTTTCAATTACACCTTTGTTTTACTTAGAGTTATTTTCAGTATGGTAGTTTGAATGAGAATGGCCCTCATAGGCTCAAATGTTTTTGAATTCTTGGGCCCCAGTTGTAGGAATGTTTGAGAAGGATTAGGTATGACCTTGATGGAGGAAATATGTTACTTTGAGGTTTCAAAAGACTCATGCCATTCCCAGTGCTCTCGCACCCTCTCTCTCTCCCTCTCTCTCTCTCTCTCTCTCTCGGATCCAAGTGTGGGCTCTGCTTGTGGATCCAAGTGTGGGCTCTCAGCTATAGCTTCTGCTATGCCTTTGCTCTGCCGGCATAGACTCTAACCCTCCGAAACGATAAGCCCAATTAGACACTTTCTTTTATAAGTTACTTTGATCAGTGTTGTGTCACAGCAGTAAAAAGTACCTAATACATTTAATATTTCTACATTTACTGAATCCAGTTTTCAAATCTTGAATTGTCTTTGTCATTTCATAAAGCCATATATTTGCATTTTATTGAATATCACTCAGGAGTTTATTCCTACCTTTTTAATTTCACTATGGTGCTGTGTCTTCTTTAAATGCCTTGAATTCTTTGATGAAGTTCATGATTATTCTTTTAAATTCTGTGTCCTGTGGATCATATAGGCATTTCTTATTGGAGAATATTTATGTAGGACTTGTGATCTTGGGGGAGGACATATTGTCTTATCCTTTCATATTGCTTGTTTTTGTGATGTGACCTGGACTTGTGGTTTTCTTTCATTGGTTATGTGCTTATATAAGAGTCTAGCCTGATCTATTGAATGGAAGTTTGATTCTGTTTTTCCTGTTGCCTTAACTTTGTTGACTTCAGATTAGGTTTGAAGAGATGATGGTAGATAAGTCCTTTAGATAGTTAGTGGGATTTTTTTTATTGGAGGGATGGGTATGGTTCCAATTCAGTAGAAGGCAAGAAAGGGTACTAATATGACTCTGGATGGTCAGTCTGGGCTAGTGCCCAAACTGCACTAATTGAACAAGATCTGGGAGTATGAGGGCAGCACAGACCAACATGGACCCATATCACACACCCAGATTGGGCTAGGGTGCCTCGTGAGTGACTTAAGATGAACCTTCTAGGAATGTGGTATGACAAGGGTGGGCAGAGATCTGGGTCATTCATCCAGAAAGCTGCATGATCCCTGCTATGTCTTGGAGTGTGGTGATGGCACAAGTGAGCAAAGTTCTGAGGAACTCACAATGCTGGGCTTGTGCACAGGCTGCAAGACCCCTGCAACACCTGGGAGTGTGGAGATGGCATAAGTAGGTGAGGTTCTGTGTGACTCATCATGCTGGGCCAGTTCACAGGCTACATGGACCCAGGTAGGCCTGGGAGTGTGGGGATGGCCTCAGCTGGTTGAAGTTCCGGGGGAACTCACCAGGCTTGGCTATTGTACAAGCTGCATAAACTGATCTAGGTTGGGAAATGTGATGACAGTGTGGCCAAGTGAGGTTCCTGAGAATTGACTCAGGTTCTGTTCCCAGCAGTTGGTTTACAACTGCCTGTAACACCAGTTCAAGGAGGTTCAATGCCCTCTTCTGACCTATTTGGACTCCTGCACAGATGCATAGACTGAGGCACACAAATAAAATAAGTACAATAAAGACTAGTGAGCTGGACCAGTGGTTAAGAGCTCTGGCTACTCCTCCAGAAGACCCAGAATCAGTGTCCAGCATCCACATGGTTGTTCAAAAATGTTTCCAACTGCAGTTCTAAAGGCACCAACACCCTATTTGGGCCCGAGAGGACACCAGGCATGCATGTGGTACAGAAACATAGATGTAGGCAAAGTACTCATACACATAAAATAATATAATGAATATTTTTAAAGACACAAGTTAGTTGAATGGATTAAGAAACATATTTTTGTTGTTTCAAAGAAATTCATGTTACTTTAAGGATAGGAATCGTCTTAGAGCGAAAAGACTGGAAAAATATATTCTAAGAAAATAGGATGAAGAAACAAGCAGGTGCTGCTATCCTAATATCTGGCAGAATAGACCAAACTAAAACTAATCAAAACAGATAAAGGAGGAAACCTCATCCTGATCAAAGGAATAATTAACAAAGAAGACATTACAATTCTAAACATATATGTACTAAACTCTGGTGTAACCAATTTCATTTAAAGCATACTACTGGACTTAAAGCCATGAATTAATTACAACTAAGTATTAGTATCTGGTTTCTCCAACTTTCTCCAATAAAAGTTATTTAGATTTAAAAAAAAAAAAAACACTGGTAACACGGGAATTATGTGACATCATAAATCAAATGAGCCTAACAAATATCTACAGAATATTTCACCTAAACATCAAGAAATATGCATTTTATTCAGCAACCCTTGTATATTTCTCTAAAATAGACCACATTATGAGATACAAAACAAAACCCAACAAAAAATGAATTAACTCCATGTATCCTATTTGATCACAATGCAATTGTCTTAGTTACTGTTCTATTGATGTGAGGAGACACCATGAGAAAAGCAACACTTATAAAAGAAAGCATTTAGTTGAGGACTTGCTTATAGTTTTATAGGGTCAGCCCATGGTCATCATGGCAGGGTGCAGACAAGCATGGAGCTGGAGCTGGAGCTGGAGCTGGAGCTGGAGCTGGAGCTGGAGCTGGAGCTGGGAGCTGAGAGCTCTATATCCTGATCTGCAGGCAGCAGGTAGAGAGACATTGAACTTGGTGTGAGCTTTTGAAACCTCAAAGTTCACCCCAAGTAACTCACCTCCTCCAACAAGGCCATACCTACTAATCTTTCCAATCCTTCCCAAGCAGTTCCACTCCCTGGTGACTAAGTGTTCAAATATATGATCTTATAGGAGCCATTTTCTTTCAAATGTCACTGCAATAAAAGTTAAAATAAATAAATGAATCTCTAATAAGTACACAAACTCATTCAGGCTAAATAACACACTACTAAATCAAAGAAGACATCAAAACAGGAATTTAAAAATTTCTGTAACCAAATGAAAGTGAAAACACAACACAAAACCTACAAGACACATTAAAGACAGTCCTATGAGGCAAATGTATAGTTCTAGGTACCAACATTAAAGAAATCAGAAAGCATCCAAATAAGTGACTTAGTGATACAATTCAAGGATTTGGAAAAAATAAAGAAAATAAAACAAACCCAAATCTACTAAATAACAAGAAATAAAAACCAGAGCAGAAAATAACAAAATTCAAATTTAGAAAACAATACAAAGAATCAATAAATCTAAGGCCCGATTCTTTGAGAAGATAAACAAGACCATCAGACCCTTAGCCCAAATAACCAAATGAACCAAAGAGACGACACAAATTAGCAGAATTAGAAATGAACAGCAAAGCCAGGCATGGTGACACACACCTTTAATCTCAGCACTAAGGAGACTGAGGCAGGCGGATCTCTTAACCTAGTCTACAGACTGAGTTCAAAGACACCCACAAACACACAGAGAAACCCTGTCTTGAAAAAATGAAGAAAGAAAGAAAAAAACAGAGTGAGAGAGAAGAAAAGAAAGAAAGGAAAGAAGGAAGGGAGGGAGGGAGAGAGGGAGGAAGAAAGAAACAAGAAAGAAAGAGAGAGAAAGAAACAAAGAAAGAAAAAGAGAGAGAAAGAAACAGAGAAAGAAAGATGAGAGAGAGAGAGAGAGAGAAAGAAAGAAAGAAAGAAAGAAAGAAAGAAAGAAAGAAAGAAAGAAAGAAAGAAAGAGATGGAGGGGGAGGAAGAAAGAAATAAAAAAGGAAGGAGGAAGGAAGGAAAAAGAGAGAAAAAGAAAGAAGAGTGAGAAAGAAAGGAAGAAAGAAGGAAAAAGAGAAAGAAAGAAAGAAGAGCGAGAAAGAAAGGAAGAAAGAAGGAAAGAAAGAAAGAAAGAAGGAAGGAAGGAAGGGAGGAAGGAAGGAAGAAATTAACATTGAATCATTACAACAGACACCAAAGAAATCCAGACTACTATAATGAAATATTTTTTTAAAACCTGAACTCCATTATGTTAGAAAGTCTAAAAGAAATGGATTGATTTATTGATTTTTCTGAATCATTAAATGTAAACCAAAACACATCAACAACGTAAACAGACCCACAACAAATAAGGAAATTAAAAGAATAATTAAAAGCCTCTGAGAGGGAAAAAAACGACTTCCCAGCTTTTGACCAGCTCTCCAACCTTCCTGAGTCCTGACAATGATGTCCTACTTTTATCTAAGAAGCAGTTATAGACGAGATCGAGATTAAGTCACCCTTCATCATCAACAAAAAGTTGAAATGTCAGATCCAAAAAAACCTTGGGGGAGCTGGAGAGATGGCCCAGTGGTTAAGAGCACTGGCTGCTCTCCCAGAGGACTCAGGCTCAATTCCCAGCACCCACATGGGTGCTCACAACTGTCTGTAACTCCAGCTCCGGGGAATCTGAAACCTTCACATCAATGCGCATAAAAAATTTTAAATTAAGAGAAAGAGAGAGACAGACAGAGAGAGAGAGAGAGAGACAGAGAGAGAGACAGAGAGAAACTTAGTACAAATGATTAATTGTGGTGCCTATTAGTATTCCAAAGCATACACTGGGCTCCAGGCTCACTTAGTACTTGTGGCTCCTCTCACCTCTCTTACCCTGGCCCCCTACCCTAAATTTCTCTAGTTCATGTGCTTCCTGTCCCCCAACTCCTCATTCTCTTATATTACCCTACAATTTCATCCATGCTCACTCTTAGCCCCATCTCTCTTAACCCTCTCTCTGGATTGTTTCTTCTCTTCCTTTTTTACTCTCGTCCCTTCTCTCCTCTTATGGCCTAGTCCATTCTGCTAACCATGTTCAGTTTACTAACTTTCTCTCCCTGCTCTGGACTATTCCAGATGCCTCTGGCTGTACTTTCCTTCATATCCACAATAAAAACCTTCCCCTCAATTGATGTGAGATCCTTTTGATCCAATTATACAGACACACAACTTGTTGAAAGAAAAGACAGTGTTATTGAGTTCAAGCATAAGAGAAAGAAAGAAAGCTGGACCAGCCAGGGATATGATATGAAAGTTCAGAGCTGTGATCCAACCTCAAATTTTTACACACTATTTAAGCTTGAAAACCATAAACATTTTGTGCCAACAAAATGCCAAATGAAAGTTAGTCATAATTTTTAACCAATCAGAAACCCACTAACAATCATGGTTAGAGTCTCCATAACCCAGAAATGACACATCACAGTTCCCAAAACAAGTACCCAACAATCATTTCATTTTGGCTTTACTGGTGGGCTCTGAAGGCTAGGGGATTTTCTCATTTTCCTGGGAACCTGAATTTTGTCTCTGTTTTAAAATGGATTTTGCAGTTTAAGATGATGTTGATTCTGCCATTTCATACCATTTCATTCCCCCTCCCCCTTTTAGTAGTGTCTACTCAAATCTTCAAGTATATCTTTGGATGAACAAAAGGTTACAGTGGGTCCAAAAGACCATTAGTTTAACAGAATTTATGTTTTGAACAAAGAAAGCAAAGCGTTAATGATGTAAGGGCCAATCAGTAATTAGCAAATACAGAAGGGTTAAAAAAGGCTCTGTGATGGCTGACATCACAGTTAGAACTAGCCTAACTAATAAATCAATCTGTTGATAGATTTGAGTCTCTTTCGCTTTTTAAACAAGTACCCCTTTTGGTGTGTCAATAGGCATTATAGACAGTCATTATATCCCCGGTGTCAGGGAGTGTATTGTTTGACTATATTTTCCACCCTGGTGAGGGAACGGGGCGTTGTATTTTCTTCTGGATCTGCTTCCTATTGTAGAAGTTTATTTTGGTTGTGTTTAAAATAATTGTTTTGTGTACTGCTGGATGAGGGTCTTGGCGTTTTGTATGTATTGTCTTCGGGTGTTGGATTTATGTGGGAGATGTTTGCTTATGGGCTGCATGTGCTATCAGTAGAACACCTGAGGAGTTCTGAATCAATAAAAACACCTGAGCTGGGATGATCAGAGTTCCACTGTCCAGTATGGTGCTTGCCATGGTAGTGGTTCCCTCTGCTGAGTTCTCTTAGGGTTTGAAGAATGCCTCTTGTCAGCCTTGGTGAGCTGCCACAGCAATGTAACCGCTACATCTTTCTGCTGAAGGGGAGGTAGCTTTCAGGGGTCCCAGAAAGGCTGGAAATGTAGTAAAAAACTGACGAGTTTAGGCAGTGGAGTATTTACAGAAGCATCAAGTTTGCTGATCTAGTTGAGGGAACAGGAGTGGTCACATGGCTGGACTGGTCCACATCAGCTCTCAGCAAATCCAGGGCTCACAAGTCGTTTGGAGAAGTCTGTAGTCTGTAGCTCATTTTTGATGGTGTCTATCAGCCAAGTAGAAATCTGTTGAGACAGATATAGACTAGAGACAAAAGTTAAAGTTTAAATCAGACACTCAGGAATAAGCAGGTGAGAGATTTAAGCTGTATTTATCTGGACTCTGTTTGACCTGTTTAGAGGTGAATCCAAATCCTGTGGGTCCTTGAGTTTTCTGAAGCTTACATGAATTTTTAGTTTACCAAAGGAAATAAAAGTTAGCATCACCGTTGTTTGTAATCTGTGCTAAAATCCACATTGTAGAGAAAGTAGTCAATAGGTGTCTGTTAAACAGCTGGAGTAGATTTCTGTCTTCAAGTTCTCTAAAAAACTACAGCTTTGGTCAAAAAGCATGAACATGCTGTTGTTGTTTAGAAAGCCAGGTATATAACCAAAGGAAATTTAAAAATTTGAGCTTGTGATTTGTAATAGCAGTATCAGCTTATCAGAACTCTATAAGATCACATATCTAGAACTCCATCAATGTTGCAACTCTGAACCCTTGAGATCTTTAAATCATGCTCTCTTATCTTTTAACTTTTATCCAACATCTTAAATCACTTTCTCAGACCCTCACAACTTACTTAGGCTTTCACATCCTCAGACCTTTAAGCTTCTACATTTTAGAACACTTTCTTAGACCCTCAAAACTTAAATCACTTTCTTAGATCTCTATATTTTAAACTCAAAACACTTTCTCAGTCCCTCACGACTTACATTAATTTTCTAACTTTCCAATTATTTATCATGAGACACAGCAGTCATTGTAAGGCAAGCTCTTTTAAATAAAGAATACTAAAATTGCTTTGAGGTGTGGTTTGTAAGTTTATCTCTTTTTAGAAAAGGCTCTTATTAGTTCTAATAGGGCAGCTGTAGCCTTGGGGTGAGGAACTGGTTATCTATTGCTATTAGACTAACAAAACTATAGTTAGCCATTAATACCATCAGAGATCTGGGAATAATAAATCATAATCCAATTAGCCTATGTATTAATTAAAATGACAGAGACTTACCCTAGCCTAGGACCCCGTGTTCTCCATGGCCTCATTGGGGGGGAGGTGGGGGCAGAGGTCCCAAGGCAAGTTCTTTGCCACACTGTTTAGGCCAGTCTCTTGTATTATAAGATACAAACATTTCAGTTTTGGTGTTTAGCATTTGGTGTTCATAGCTGTGGTCCTAACTCTTTAGCCCTTTATTTTTTAAGGCCACATATTAATATAAAGCATTTTATAAACTTAAAGTATCTTGTAATCTTATAAATATCTTAAAAACTGTTTCTTAAAATATTTAGTTTTAAAACTCTATTTTTTTATAAAACCCTAAAATATTTTAGGCATTGTACATCTGGCTTGGCTGTTGTGAGGAGACAAAGGCCCAGACAGAGAGAAGGCCTGAGGGGAAGGGGGCTGTGGTCGTTACCTTTATTATTATCAATGAGAATGTTAATTAAAGCGTGACTTCCCCTAGTAGGGAAACACCCTGCCTCAGAATACTGTGGACTAGATGACCAACTGAGGGGAAGTGGCAGTCTCAGCCTCACAGCCACACATACAAACAAGCATTTATGCTCTATAGGGCAACCACACTTGCATAGCAAAAAGGCCTGATTTATTAGACCCAAGTACATATTCCCAGACCTGTGTATACAGTTACAGCAGAGGAGGCAAACTCAAATCCTACAAACTCAGGCACATAAACATGCATAGGCATTTCCATACATGGCATTTCTTGAGCACAAACACCACTCTATCCTCATTTAGGCGACCATTGAACACACCTCAACAATCTGACCACAGAGTTTCTCCCAGATGTTGACAGCCACAAAGATACACAATCTAAAAAAGTTGTATATGCAGTCGACCCCAACCTCCCAAAGCTGAGTCAACTCAGACAGGTGTTCTGTATCTACACATTTGGGGACATTTTACACCAACATAAGGCATGCACAGAGGCATCCACCCAGCACACCTCATCCCTGAGACACAAAACGCCATTCATAGTCAATACATTCTGGGGACTGTGTTACACAACTGGGTCCCCAGATTGCCAGTACCTGTATTTCCCAGGGCCTCTGGGTCCACTGTGGCTGTATAGTCTCACTGTACTCCAGGAGTTTGAAGAGCCAAAAGCATTTTTTTTTAGTCCCAGATTTTTTCCTGGGGTTGCTTATCAGCCTTGGGCATTCCGTGACCCTCCTCCAATTCTCCTGTGTCCAGCTAATTTTTTTAACCCTCTACTGTACACTTTTATTTTTAACATTTGAAGCTCCTTCAGATATCCTCTGTGATGCTATGGTGTATTTTTTTAGACCTCTGTGTGTTAGACTGATTGTACCAAGTCTGCACCCTTTATCCAGCAGTCCCTGTGGCCCAGACTTTTGGGTTTCTTTTAGAACTCTATATCCATGGCTCCCTGTAACTTGTTTTGTTTTTCTTTATACTCTTTGGTTTGCATTTGATAAAGCTTTCAGGGAACATCTGCTGTTGTTATTATTTCGGTCTTCCCGCGCACCTTCGCCACAGCCCTATCCCAGCCGGGAACTGGCTGGGAAGCCACTTTCTGCCCTGGCCAGGGACAAAAGCTGAAAGCCGTGGGAAAGCGCCGGGAAGCCGTGAGGGACGTGGGTTCCTGGGACCGCGAGGGCTGCCTGATCCCCGCTTGCTGAGAATGGATGGGACGGGAAAAGAAATCCCGGGAGTCGGGAATCTGATGGACACGAGACTCGTTTATTCCATGCGCCCTCCCCTTTTAACATCTTTCCCCGGGGGAAAAGGGCGTGGTTTCTCCCTCGGGCGGGGAAGCCTTAATTAGCATGGCAGGGGAGGGTCACACCTGGCCTTATGGCCTTTGCAGAGACAAAGGTGTATAATTCACCACAGAGTCAGGCAGAAAGTTTGCCATTCTGTTTACTATGAGTAGCAGCTTCCAGGGCTTCAAGAAAAGGAGTCTGCAGAGCATCCTGCCAGCCCCGGGGGTGAGGAACACTCGCGCTTCAACTTAACTCTTTAGCCCAGAGCCTACATCTCCTCCTTTTGTTTTTGTTCAAAAAAGGAAGGTTTATTGTAGCTCATTTGAAAAATTTTGGGGCATTCTGTCTGCCTCTGTAGGAATGGTGTAATGGGGATTCTTGGAGTTGGGTAGGTGCCTTATAATTCCCAGCCCAGAGTCACTTTATTCATCTGCCCCACCCCACAAGTTCTGTCCAGGTGTGGAACTGCAGAGCTGCAGGTCCATCGGTCTGCCGTTGGTCTCTGCATGGCGCTGTCTTCAACCAGACTCCGTGGGTGGGGGGAAGGGGTGTCTGTAGTCCTTGGTTCAGGATCTTGGCTTGGGCTGCATAAACCTGTGGATAATCTTTGGAGGGGTTTGAAATCCAGGAGAAGAAAGTTGGTACCGGGACTGATAGGTCTTTGGTACCAGAGAAGAGCAAGCTTTGATTAGGCATATGTATAGGAAATTTAGCTGAGATGCAGGGTATAGCCTTAGAAGATTTCATATAGGCATTAGGGTTTTGAGAATTTGAGTGAAACTCAGAGAGACAGGTGTCTCTGAGTGGAGATATGGAGACCATCTTCTTGTGATTTCCTGTAAAGAAGTTTATGTTTGTTAACATTAGAGAATTTTTCACCATTTTCGAAGTCTGGAATCTCTTTTCCAGTCTTGGCTTTTCTGATAGAGAGCGAAAGTTAGGTGTCAGGCTGTTTTCACCATGTTTGAAGTCTGGAATCTCTTTTCCAGTCTTGGCTTCTCTGATAGAGAGCGAAAAGTTAGATGTCAGGCTGGAATGATATCCCAGCCACTCCTGTGAGAATAGGAAGGGGGAAGGGTTTGTGGATACTAATTCTTGGGTGTTGTTCCTCTAGGGGGCATCTTTTCCTCTTCCTCAGTTGGCATTTTTTGCTGGGACCCAAATATAATTTTTGGGTGGTCCTGTAGGAATTTTTCACAAATTGGAACCTGTGGAATTGAAGTGGTTATTGGGTGTTTGAGTCAGCCGGGTGGGCATGACTGAAGTTTCTCTGATCAAGCCAATATGGCTGAAGTTTCTCTTTGGGTATAAGCTTCCTGTAGAAAAATATTTTTAAGTTATTACTGGCCTTGAAGTGAAGTCTGGTTCTTCTTTCTTCTGAAGAGAGTCATCTGCTCTCTTGGATCTGCGTGGATTTTGTTGTGACATCAGGACTGCAGACCTCTGTAGGAAGATAAAAAAAAATCCTTTCCTCTGGGGAGGGTATTCCCCAATTCTTTTATTTTTATTGACTCCAATAATGGAGTGTCCAGTGGTGCTGCCACTGATTTGGACCTGTCTCTTGCCTCATCCCTCAGATGGGGAGATACTGGCAAGCTTGAGAAGAACAGGTCAGATTAAGACCTGTGAAAAACCTACAATCTGCCTCTGATTGTGTTAGCCTGTCACATCTTCAGAGGCTTTTATTTTTATCCTGTCTTAATGTTTTGTGAATTTACTTATGACCAGTGTGAAACCTGAGCTTGCACCTGCAGAGGCCTCAGCAGCATAGCTTCCTCCACTCTGAGCCCTCCAAACCTTGTCTGCTTCACCTCTCCACTAGGGGAGGGCAGTGTTACAGCCATGGAAGGCCCCAGTCTCAAAGCTTTTTTTCAGGGGCCTGGGAGTGACAAGCACTCAGCTTGTAGCCCCACTGATGAGTTTCCTCTACCTCACTGGGGACTTCTCCAAACCCTGGGCTTACTGCCTGGTTTCATGGGGTGTCCATGAAATGCTGTATAACAATGTCTAGGGGCTAGTTAGAGAAAGAGGTTTGCCTCATAGTTTCAGAAAAGACTGTGAAGAGGGGAGGAGAAGTCCAGACACAAAGTGAAAGTAAGAACAAACAGACACTTACACCAACCAACAGATAGTGGATGAATAGAAAACTTGCTCACTGTCCCTTCAAAAAAGCTACGTGGCCCTAACCAAGTGCAAGGACCAAATGGGACATCCCCACATGGTCACAAAACTCTGAGCAATACTGCTTCCAACTGTTCCCTGAATTGTCACAAAGGTGTACCCAAGCGAAGCAAAGGTGCACCCCAATAAGCCAAAGTCAACCAGAGCCTCCTTACCTCTAAGAAGACTTATACTCCAAGTGGAACTCTCTCCCTTGGGATATCTGGGCACTGTGCACTGGCCAGAGCTTCCTTGTCCTTGACGCTCTTTGCACCAAACAGAGCTTCCCTGTCCTAGGCTTGCTCTCATAGACAGATATGAAGAAGAAGAAGAAGGAGGAGGAGGAGGAGGAGGAGGAGGAGGAGGAGGAGAAAGAAAGAAAGAAAGAAAGAAAGAAAGAAAGAAAGAAAGAAAGAAAGAAAGCAAAAAGAAAAGAAAAGAAAAGAAAAGGAAAACGGAAAAAGGAAAAAGGAAAGGAAAGGAAAAAGGAAAGGAAAGGAAAGGAAAGGAAAGGAAAGGAAAGGAAAGGAAAGGAAAGGAAAGGAAAGGAAAGGAAAGGAAAGGAAAGGAAAGGAAAGGAAAGGAAAAAGGAAAGGGAAGGAAAAAAGGAAGGGTAGGGTAGGGAAGGGAAGGGAAGGGGAAGGGAAGGGAAGGAAAGGGAAGGGAAGGAAAGAAGGAAAGGAAAGTAAAGGAAAGAGGAAAAGGAAGGAAAAAAGGAAGGGAAGGGAAGGAAAAGAAATGAAAGGAAAGAAGGAAAGGAAAAAGGAAAGGAAAGGAAAAGGAAAAGGAAAAGGAAAGGAAAGGAAAGGAAAGGAAAGGAAAGGAAAGGAAAGGAAAGGAAAGGAAAGGAAAGGAAAGGAAAGGAAAGGAAAGGAAAGGAAAGGAAAGGAAAGGAAAGGAAAAAGGAAAAAGGAAAAAGGAAAAAGAAGAAAAAGGAATGGCAATCTTGAGTATGCCAGAGTCAGAAAGTTGAGTCGTGGGATTGGATCCTGGATGAGCCCTTCATAAGTTGTGGGGTCCTTTTGATCCAATTATACCTACACACAACTTGTTGAAAGAAAAGAAAATTGTATTGAGTTCAATTGTAAAAAGAAAAAAAGAAAAAGAGAAAGAAAGAAAGCTGGACCAGCCAGGGATACGACATGAAAGTTCAGAGCTATGACCCCGCCTCAAATTTTTACAAACTATTTAAGCTTGAAAACCGTAAACATTTTGTGCCAACAAAATGCCAAACAAAAGTTAGTTATAATTTTAAATCAATCAGAAACTCACTAACAATCATGATAAGAGTCACCATAACCCAGAAATGATACATCTCAGTTCCCCAAATAAGTTCCCTGACTATCATTGTGTTTTTGCTTTACTGGTGGGCTCTGAAGGCTAGGGGTTTTTCTCATTTTCCATTGTCTGTTTTAAAACAGATTTTGCAGTTTAAGATGGAGTTGGTTCTGCCATTTCATAAAATTTCGCAATCATAAAAAAAAAAGAAAAATGAAGAATAAGGGACACTTCCAAACTACTGAAAAGCCAGTATTGTTCTAATGTGCCAACCAGGCAAAGACTTAATTGCAACAACAATAAAAACAAAGCTACACATCAATGTCCTTGATGAGCATAGATGCAAAATTTTCAATAAAACACAAGCAACCATATATGAAAGATCAGTCACCAATATTAAGTTGACTTTATCCTAGACATAGAGGAATGGAACAGTGAAAGTCAGTAAATGTAATACATCATATAAATGGACTTAAAGACAAAAATCACATATTCATTTCAATACATACAGAAAAAGCCTTTGACAAAACCAATATACCTTCATGATAGAATTCCTGGGGAGACTAAGCCTGGAGGGAACATACCTCAACATAATAAAGACTATATATGGCAAACCCATAGCCAACATCATCTTAAATGGAGAAAGACTTGACACAGTCTCATTAAAATCAGGAATGAAAAAGGACTATCCACTAATCCTCACTCTTTTCCAATATGGTTCTTGAAGCTCTACCTAGAGCATGAAGTAACCACAGAATCCAGGAAAATAAAACCTAACTTAATTGGATTTAGATTAACAAAAGCCCTAGTGCCAGCCATGGGAAGTCTCCTTTTGAGTTGTTGATTATGGGATGCAAAAGACTCCCAAAATATTATAGGCTATTGTTGTCCCTCTTGGTTACCTCTCAGAATTTAAAAGTAGGGCTATTGCTGAAGACACCACATACTTCAGACATAAGATTAGGAGGAATTTGGAGCTGGAATTGACCTGGAAGCCTTTTCCCTGAGTACCAACTCTCGTGGTATCAAAAGGTGTTGTGCAAGCTTGTTAAGAGTAAAAAGCAATCAATAGTCCTACTCAGATATAAAACCTATGAACCACAACAATGACTGACCTGGCAAGATATCACCAATGGTGAAATAGTGGCACTTTTATCTGCCTAATTGGCCTTAGAGTTCACTCTAAGAGGAAATTCAGGTCTGGTACTATAAACCTAGCCAACTACCCATAGCTGAAGAGATCATAGACCCCAGAGGAGAACCTATTTACTGCCATTTTCCTAAACCAATATAACTTCTGTTTTCTAAATACTTACCTTTGTACCTTCAGGTAGTATAGTTTTCACACTTCATCAAAGAAGTTTCTTTTTTTCAGCAAATGGAGATTGTTACAGAGATCCATAGCTGATCAAAATGCAGAGAACAAGGAACTGTGGGTTCCCCAACCACAGTTGGTACATTTACAATGAAACTCCTACTGCTAAGACTCAAGGGAAATCATGGAGGAAGGGGTAGAAAGATTTTAAGAGCCAGAGCACCAACATTCTTGATGCTAGACACTGTCTTCTAGACATGACAAGGAAGCTGTGCCCCTTATATCTTGACAATGCAGCTCCCTAAGCAAGACCTGCCGAATGAGAACACTAGTTTACATGCCAAGGTGGATGGGGGAAATTTTACAAGGACTCCACTTTAAAAATAATCACTGACAATTCTAATTATAACTAATGTGTGTTCCTTTCTCCCAATCCTTCCTCTCATATGCAAACATTGATCCTACTATACAAAAGAGAAAGGCTGAGGATTTAGCTCAGTCGGTAGAGGGCTTTCCTAGTGAGCATGAAGCCCTGGTCTCAATCACTACTACATTATAAACCAGGAATTGTGATATATGCCAATAAACTGAAATTCCAGCACTTGGTGGGTAAGGGAAAGCATGACTACATGAGACTCTGTCTCAAATGGGAAAAAAGGAAGGAAGGACTAATATGATCAGGAGACACTTCATCCCAACAGTACTGTGTTGTGGGATGCAGTTCCGTCTCTGCTGAAACTTACTCTTGAAACTCTTTAAGAAGAAAGTATCAGAAATAGGTCGTGTAACCACTAAGTGTCATTCCATTTGACTTTTCCAAGCTGGGTGAGAAGTTGGGGACCTCAGAAATTGGGACACAGAGATTGTGTTGCTGGTTAGTTGCTGTTAGTCAGGTTAACATCCCTGCCTGCATCCACCAAACAAACAAAAATCTACAAACATTTAAAACTAAACATTATCCTAGGAAGGTGGACTCAAATACTGTTTATTTCCCAGGTATTTCTTGGATTAGACTTCTCCAGTTAGGAAAGTATTTAGCCCAAGGCAACTTTATTGATCTAGGTGCAAGGTTTGCCCTCCACCTGCCCAAACTAAAACTCCTGAGTAAATGACCATGGGAAAAGACCAACAAGCCATAGAACCAGATCCGCCTTTAACTCTCCACATAGTTCCCCTTGTTTTTAATCTTCTTCTTTATTCTTTTCTACTTCATCTCCATACTCAGGTTCTCAAGTGCACCTTGTCCTCACCGATGCAATAAATTCATTTGGAGTGGGAAAAGTTCTGTAAGGAGGCAATCAAATCAAGGTTTAAGACTTGCTTACTCTGCTTACTAGTTGAGCAACATGGAGGAAATAATTTAACTTTTTGAGACTCAACTGCCCCTGTGAAGTATGGCAATGATAATCCCTGGACTGTTATCCTTAGAAAACCGATATATAGATAAAATGAGACACCTACTATGAAGCTATCTTGCAATGGGCCACTCATAATGCACATGTGAAAAGCTGAGTGAATTTAGCCCCTCCTTGGGCACTGGTATCCTGAAAGCACATCATTTAAAAGAAGGCCACACATTCAAGAATATTTGGGCACCACAAACTGGCCTTGGTGGATAAAAGACACAAAATTGGATGGGAAGGGAAAGGTGTGAATCTGGGAATCTCAGGAAAGGCAAGGTGAATGTAGTCAAAACATGTTCTGTGAAATTCTCAAAGAACTAATACAAAAGAGAAGGACCCATACTAACATCATGTTTTAAACATTGGGAAAAGATAAAGCAAGGGGTTAGGCCACATAAATAATCTTCTAATTAATTTGACAAACAATTATTATCCACTACATAGTAGGCACTATACTAGGGGTGTAAATCCCTGCCCAAATAGAGCTGGCATTCTAGAACCATGGCATGGACTTATGAGAAGTGATTCCTGTCTTTCCAGCCTACAAAACTGAATCTGAAGTTTAGTTCCAAGCGTCAAGTCTGTGTGCCATTAGTGACTGAGTTCATCTTTCCCACCTAAAATCTGTTCCAGTATTAATTGCACAAGATCATCTGTAGAATTTTTGTGGAGGTCAAAAATAATTTGTGGATACACTCAAGAGAATGAGAGCTAGAGGCTCAGTACATGAAAGTATAACTGAGGGCAAAGTGCAAAGAAACTTTTGGGAAGCATGGTCTAGGATGTGAAGGAAACTTCATTTGAGCTACACCGTGAAGATACATGATATTTTTATGAAGTAAAAAGGGAGATGAATCACCTGTTGGAATGGTCACGGGTAAAAGATGACTTTTCTGAAAGGATAATGAAATGTTTGATAAACTTTTTAAAAAGTAATCTTTTAATCAAGGAAATGAAATAGACACACAATGTTGTTTGCTACTTATATGTGTTTCTTTTCTCGTTTCTGTGACAAAAGAGCTGACAAAGGCAGCTTAAGGAAGGAGGATTTATTTCAGCTCTCAGTTTGAGGGTGCAGTCCATCATGTCAGGGAAGGCATAGATAGTGACAGGAGTGGGAAGAAGCTAGTCACATAGCATCTTCAGTAAGGAAGCTGAAAGATGAATAGTGATACTTGACTCTCTTCTTTTATTCAGTCTGGGGCTCCAACCTATGGGTGATGCTTCTGACATTCAGGGCCGGTAACCCCTCTTCAGGTAAACCTTTCTGGAAACGCTTGCATAGACAGACCCCGAGGTGTTTCCACAGTGATCTATCCAGCCAAGTTAACAATGAAAATTAATTATCACCCCGACCCTTGCCAACTTGACACCCAAATACATGACTTTAAATCATATAATTCTGCCTTTAACGCCTGAAATTTTATTTTTACTTCATAATGCAGAATACATTTAGTTCTTCTGTAGTCTCTCATAGTTCAAAAGTCCAATGTCTTTTTTGAGACATGATGCAGTCTTTTGACTGTGAACCCCCATAAAATAAAAATGTTACATATTTCCAATGTATACGATGGCACAGAATAAATATTACCATTGCCAGAAAGGAAATGGAAGAATGGCAAGGAAAGACCATACTAACGCATGACCAAAAATCGGCAGAGCAAATAACAAATCCTATAGCTCCATGTCCGCCACTTCGAGTTCATGATGGAATTCTAGGGGTTCCAATGGCTTTCATCAGCACCATCCCTCCATCTTTGTCACCTACAGCACATATACCCTCTTTCTTAGGTCAACTGTATTCCACGCTTGCAGCTTTCCTCATCAGACATTCCACAGCTCTAGCATTTTCAACATCCTGGGGTCTCCTATGAAACTAAGACTTCATTTTCCAAACTTCATGCAATGATCTTTCATAACTTCCTTATAAGGAATACAACTCTGCTACACACTGTCTGGCTTCAGTGTCTTTCAGGACTTTGACACAGGTCTCTATGATCCCCTCACTCTTGAATCTTTTTTATGCCTACAAAACCAATACCACATTGACAATGCTGTCAAGTCTCTGCTGCCATCTCAAGAAGTAGCATAGGCTCCTTGGACTACAATGTCAGTGTTCTGTGTGCTGACTCGGGGGAATAATTTTCAAGGCAGTTAGTTTTAAGCATAGAACTCTTTCAGATGCCTTTTTAGTTTAGACTTTATTCTTTCTAATGAATTTTCATTTTCATAAGTTGAAAGCTTCAATGACTGGGATCTCACCCTTAGGGCACCTCTCCTATTGTCCCAGTGCAGAGAAAAATTTTTGTGTGTGTGATGTTTATGTTTATGTTTTAGTAATACTGAAAAGTTTTTAAAAAAGTAAAACAAATACAGAAACAAAAAGTACATAGATAGATAGGTAGGTAGGTAGGTAGATAGACAGAATAAATAAAAATTAGAAAAGGACAAAACTAAGCCAGGAAAGATGTACACATCTGTAATTTCAGCATTTGTGTGGTTGAATTTGAACCCAACCTGAGTTACATACCAGAGATACTGTTTTAAAACAAATCAGAAAGAGGTTGGTTACTGCCAGAGCATTCATTCATTCCACTATTGTACCAGTGAGAATATCTTTCTAGGTCAGTTGTTAATTGTAAATCACAGAGGTCACAGTTGGGTGAGAATAATGATTCCTTTTCTCCTTCTGAGGTATGCAGAACACCTCCCAACACTATGAAAACTAGACAGTAAGCACGAAGCTTCCAAGGGAAAAGAGTTTGATTTATCCTTGTTGTAAGACTCGAGTATGTGATATCTTCAACAATATATTCTTACCATCAAGTCCTGGAGCAATAATCCCTAATCCTTGGGAGAACTACTGTGCCCCATTGGCCAACAACTGAAAAGGAAGTAATCCATTCCTGGTATTGGTATTTTTGTTTGCTAGCATGTGGTGTATAGTTGGACTATTGCCCCCTCATTGTAGAGTAACTTCCATTATATATATGTACGTGTATATATTTTAAGAAGATTCTATAAGTAGTTCTCCATATTGAATATCAAAAAGCCTTTAGTGTTAGTTATCCTTCCCTATATTTCTTCCTCTACTTACCCTATCCAATTAATCATTCCTATTTTATTAATTTGCCTTTTCCCTTTATATCATTGAATTCTATGCCCCCAACACTGAAAAGATCCCTTTCGCCACAACAGCTTCTTGCTAGTTTCCTAATCTCAGTGGATGTTCCAATGAAATACATATGTCTGAATATAAGAGAAGAAATATATGATATTTATTTTTCTTGGAATGGGTTATCTCACTCATGATGGTTGTTTCCAGTTTCATTCATTTATGTGTGAATTTCAAAATTTTATTTTCTTAATTGCTGAATAGGATTTTGTTGTGTAATTATACATTTTCAATGTCCATTCATCAGTTGATGGACATTCAGGCTGTTTCTATTTCCTGACTATTGTCAGGATATGGATGGAATTCATATTTGGCATAGTTAATGGGGCCAGGAACCTGTGGCTAGACAGGTCATAGGCCCCAGGAGAGAACCTAATATTATTATTCTGCTATATGTACATAGTATTTAAATGACTCTTGATAACTTATTCCTATACCCATAGATTTAGACACAATCTGGCTTAATGGATCAAGAAATAAAATCTATCTATCTATTATCTACAAAAGCTCATCTTAGCTTTAAAGATAGTCACTGCCTTATAATGAAGGACAAACTATTCCAATCAAATGGTACTAGGAAGTAAGCAGGCATTCTATCCTAATATATGACACAATCGAGTTTAAATTAAAACTAACAAGATGAGATAAAGAAGGACACCTCACTTTCATAAAGGGAACAGTTAACCAAGAAGAAATTAGAATTCTAAACATATATGCACCAAGCTCTGGTGGGCCCAATTTCACAAAAGTGAACTTACTGGAATTAAAGATACAGACAACCATCAACCTATTAATAGTAGGTGATTTCAATACCTCACTTTCTCTAATACATAGGTCATGTGAACCAAAAATAAGCAAACATCAGAATTAAATGACATCATACATCATACATCAAATGGACTTAACAGATTCTACAGAATATTCCACTCAAACACCAAAGAATTCACATTCTACTCAGCAGCACATGGAGTGTCTCTAAAACTAGAACACATCCTGAGACACAAAACAAATCTTTACAAACTCAGCAAGATTAAAATAATGAATAAAATAACTCCATGAATCCTATCTGCAATAAAACTTAAAAATCTATAGCAAACAAATATCTAATAAATTCACAAACACATGAAGATTTAACAACTCTATTGAATGATGAGTGGGACAAAAAAAGACATCAAGAAAGAAATTTTAAAAATCCTAAAACTAAATGAAAATGAAACACAACACAGGAAAAAAAGAAAATAAAAAACCCGGAACACATTTAAAAAAAATAAAATCATATGGGGAAATGTAAAGCTTTAAGTGCCTACATTTAAAAATCAGAAAGAGCCCAAATAAATGACTTAATGATGGAAGAAAACTTTTGGAACAATAACAAGCCAAATCTAAACACAGTAGATGGCAAGAAATAATAAATATCAGAGCAGAAATAAATGAAATAGAAACAATAATAAGAGTCAGTTAATCTAAGAGCTAGTTCTTTGAGAAAATAAAATTGATAAATCCTTGGTTCAACTAACCAACAGAAAGAAAGAGAGGATCCAAATTAACAGATTCAAAAAGAACAGGGAAACATTATAACCGATGAATTTTAAATTCATCTAAACTACAAAAATTACATCGAGACGAGATCGGCAACCTAAACAGACCCATAGCAAATAAAGAAACCGAAACAATAATGAAAACAAAAAAACTCTTCCAACAAAAAGAGTCCAAGCCCAGATAGATTCACAGAATTCTACCAGACTTTCAAAGGTCTTCAGCTAATCCTTCTTAAATTATTCAAACAAACAAAACAGGAGCACTCCCAAATTCCTTCTACAAAACCAGAATCACTCTAATAACAAGACAGGTAAAGACACAACAAAAAAAGAAAACTATGGGCCAATATCCATGATAAATATAGATTCAAAAGTGCTCAATAGAATTCTTGCAGAGTCTAGATGTGTATCAAAAAGATTATCCACCATGAGCAAGTTGGCTTTATCTCAAAGATACAAGGATGGTCCAACATATGAAAGCCAATAAATGCAATAATCCAATAAATGAACTTAAAAATCACATCATCACATGACTATCTAAATAGATGCAGAAAAAAGTCTTTAACAAAATTCAACATGCCTTTATTATAAAAGTCCTAGAGCAAGTAGGACTAGAGGGAACATATCTCAACCTAATAAAATCTACATATGAGAAATCCACAGGCAACTAAATGGAGAAAAACAGAAGCAATCCCACTGAAATATCAATGCACCAATTCTATTCCTTCTCAGTATTGTGCTTGAAGCACTGGCTGGAACAATAAGACAAGAAAAGGAAATCGAAGGAATACAAATACGAAAAGAAGTCAAACTTCCTCGTATTTAGATGACATGATATAATACATTAGAAATCCAAAAATTCTACCAGAAAACTTCTAGAAACAATAAACAAGTTCAGCAATATGGCAGGATACAGAATCAACTTGCACAAGTCAATAGCTCCTCTATAGTCCAACAACAAACATACAGAGAAGAAGATCATGGACACACTCCCCATTCACAATAGCCTCAAAGAAAATAAAACATCTGGAATAAACCTAACTAAGGAACTGAAGGACTTCTACAATGAAAAATGAAAACTTCTATAGAAAGTTAGAGAAAGACACTAGAAAATGGAAAGACATCCCACACTCGCAGATTGGTAGAATTAATATTGTGGAATTGACCATTTACCAAAAGCTATTTATAGATTCAATGCAACACTAATCAAAATCCCCACAAGATTCTTCACAGAAATAGAAAAAAGCTATCACAAAATTCATATGGAACCGCAAAAGACCCAAGATAGTTAAAACAATCCTGAGGCGAAAAAATGCTGAAGGAATTACACTTCCAGATCATAAGTTATATTATGGAGCCATAGTAATAAAAACAATATTGTACTGACATAAAACAAACATGTAGACCAATGGAACAAAATCAAAGACTCAAACATGAGTACATGTAACTTCAGCCATCTAATATTTGACAAAAAACATATGCTGGAGAAAAGATAGCATCTTTAACAAATGATGCTGGGAAAACTAGATGTCCAAAAGTAGACCAATGAAATTGGAATCATATATATATCAGCTTACACAAAAATAACTCCAAATGAATCAAAGACCTATGTGTGAAACCTGAGACACTGAAAATGCTATAACACAACATAGGCAGTACTCTACATATGTATAGAAAAGGACTTTCTGACTAAGACTCCAACTGCCCAAGAGTTAAGGCCAACAAATGACAAATGGGACTTCATGAAAACTAAAAAACTTCTGCACAGCTAACAGAACAATCAATTGAGTGAAGAAGAAGCCCACAAAATGGGATAGAATTTTTGCCAGCTATACATCAGATAGAAGATTTATATACAGAGTATATAAAAAAAAACTAAAAAAAAAACAAAGAATAAAAATGACCCATTTGAAAAATGGGTTACGAATATAAACAGATAGTTCTTAAAAAGAAGAAATAAAAAGGACTGGAGAGATGGCTCAGCAGTTAAGAACACTGGCTGCTCTTCCATAGGACCTGGATTCAATTCCCAGCACCCCACATGGCAGCTCACAACTGTCTGTTGCTCCAGTTCCAGGGGATTCAATACCCTGCTACAGGCATACATGAAGGCAAAACACCAATGCATATAAAGTAAAAATAATTTTTTTATTTTAAAGAAGAAATCAAAACAGCTAAGAAATATCTCAAAGAAATGTTTGCCATTCCTAACAATTAGAGAAACACAAATCAAAACAACTTTGAAATTTCATCTTATTTCAGTCAAAATTTCAAATATCAACAAAACAACTGACAACAAATGCTGGAGGAGGCATAGGAAAGAGAACCCGCATTCATTGTTGGTATGCTTGCAAACTGGTGCAGCCACTGTAGAAATCAGTGTGGAGAATTCTCAAAAATAAATAACCACGTGGCCCAGCTATATCACTCCTTGGCATGTGTCTAAAAGACTTGACATCCTACACCACAGACACTTGCTCAACCATGTTTGTTGCTGCTCTATTCACAATAGCTAGGAAATAGAAACAACCTAAATGTCATTTAACTGATGAATGGATAAGAAAATATGGTGCATGGATACTATGGGATACTCTCTGGCTATAAAGAAAAGTGAAATAATAAATTTTGCAGGTATGTTGATGGATCATATTGAGTGAGGTGACCCAGATCCTGAAAGACAAATGCATTCTCTATGAGCCTCCTAGCTTCAAATCTTCAGATGTGTGCTATCACACCTGGAGTAATTGCTGAAGACAGGAAAGTGCAAAGGAACCACGGTGGGGAGGAGCAACAGAGAAGGAAATAGTAGGGTACATTCGATTTGAAGGGAGGATGGGGGAAATGGGAGGATTTAATTAGGGAGGAAGAACAAGGACACTTCAGAAGGAGAGGGAAGAAAAAAGATAGAAAACAATAAGAATGTCTGAAAAAGTCATACGGAATCATATTGTTGCCTATTTACCTTAAATTACATATACTACATGTCAGTTTTGTGTATATATGTATATGTATATATATATATGCATATACATGTATATGTGTGTATACATAATTTAAATGAAATTTCCCTACCTGTACTGGTAGTGCTTCCCCCAAGACCCACAGACTATCTAATAAAAGCCACAATATAAGAAACTTCCTTTTGAGTTGTTAGTAGAGTTGTACAAGAGATTCCCAAAACATTACAGGCTACTACTGTTGCCCTTGACTGTCTCCCAGCAGTGAAAGGTAAGTCCCTCTTCCTGGAGACACCATGCACAGACACAAGGTTCAGAGGCCCCAGACCCGGAACTGACCTGAAAACCACCTCCCTGAGGCAAGCTTCCATGGTACCAGAAGATGCCATGAAAGCTTCCAAAGTAAGGACATAACCAACAGTACTACCCAGTTATGACACCTACAATCCACAACAATGACCAGTATGGCCCAATAACCCCTAAGTGTGCAGAAGTGGTACACAAACCTTGGTAGTAACCGACTTGTCTCCAATTGGACTTAAAACCAGCTCAACAAGAGGGAAATCATGCCCAGTTCTGGAAACCTAGTCAAATACCCAGGGCCAGTGAAGTCACAAATCTTGGAGGAGAACCTACAACTGCCACTTTACTAAGCCAACCTAATCTCTAACTAGATTCCATATGTTTGTCCTTATGTGCACAGATAAGTGTAATCCTCATCCCTCATCAAGAAACATCTTTGCAAATGACAGAGACCATTACAGGAAAACACAACTGATAAAAATGCAGAGTTGGGGAGCCCAGTCCCAGTTGATAAATCTACAACAAAACTCCTGCACCTAAGGCACAGGGAACATTGCAGAGTAGGGAGGCAGAAACATTGTAAGAGCCAGAGGAACAGGGAGGCTGCTGTGAGATTGTGTCTCCTGGGAATGTTAGAAGTTGCACCCATTAACTCTCACCAATATGTCTTTTTCCTCGTTGGCCGTCTCAAGGCAAGATGAGTCATCACAGCTCTACTGGAGTCACCCATGGAAGTTCGGCCAGGGTTTTACTTCTTGCTGCATTTGCTCTAACCAGAAATGCAGGCTAAACATGTGCGGTCAGTGTTATTGTCAGTATGTGACGAACATCAGCTTCATCAAGTTGGACTAAGCAACCTTGAATGGATTATTCATGACTATCCAATGAAACTGATCATGCTAGTCTTTGTACATAAAGATTTTTTTTTTTTTTAAAAAGTTAAGATCTTCAACAAAAAAGTGGTCTCATCAATATGAATACATAAACGTGAGCTGAATCAGGACAATACAGATGTGCTAACATGAACTGGGAATAGGGAAAGCCCCACAAAAAGAACTACAAGCAACAAAGGAATACTGAGAGTAGGAGAAACAGTATTCCAGAGAAAAGCCCCACACTTGGTTACTCAATACTAAAGAGTCAGCCCTGAAAACATACATATAAGTAGCATTATAAAGACTGAGCAGGTTGTACTTATGTATTTAGGAGTGTGTGTGTGTGTGTGTGTGTGTGTGTGTGTGTGTGTGTGTGTGTGTGTGTGTGTTAACACAAAATAAAAAAAAGAGACCATGCATTTGAGAGCATGTAAGGAGCTATAAATGAGAGAGGTTGAAGAGAAGAAAAAGAAGAGAGAAATTATGTAACTGTATTTTAATTTTAGAAAGATTATTTTCACTTTATGCACATTGCTGTTTTTGCCTGCATGTATGACTACATGAGGGTGTTGGATCCCCTAGAACTGGATCTACAGTTGTGAGCTGCTGGGTGCTGGGAATTGAACCCAAGTCCTCTGGAAGAGCAGCCAGTGCTCTTAACCACTGAGATATTTCTCTAGCACCTCAAAAAGGTTCTTTTAAAAAGGCGAGCAAACAAAACAGTAGTCCAATGGAGAAATGGAAGTCTTTTCAATAAATGATACAAGAATAATTTGGATAGTCATGAAAAATAATGAACTTGAACTCTTCATGTTAAGAAATTGGACTTGAGATGAATTACAAGTCCAAATCTAAAATCTAAATTTTTAAGAGAAAAATAAAATAACTTAGGGATAGGTGAAGATTTATTAGAGGTTACAGAGAACAACACCCACACAAAAAGAAAACAGTAAATTATATTTAGTCAAAGTTTAAAATGTCTACTCATCAAAAGCCATATCAAGAAAATCGCTGGGCAGAACATGGTGTGACACAATTGTAATGCTAGCACAAGAGTAACAAAGGCTACAAGTCATTTTGAGTTTCAACTATACTGATATAAGGTGAGTTTGATGCCAGCCTGGACTATAGGCTGTAAAAAATGCTGTAAAAAATGACAGACTCCAAAGGCTATATACTGTATGATTACATGTGGCTTCCAAACAGATACAACTAATCCATGGTGATTCTTACTGCAAAATGAAGTGGGGGAAGTCTGACTACGAAGGAGCATGGAAAAACTTTACAGAAGTAATAGTAACATTCTAGAACTTGAAGGGGTGTTGGGCCACATAGACCAAACCTTAGCAAATGTTCACTTAAGATTATTTTTCTATTTCATTATATGGTAATTTTATCTCCGGAGGGGGGGGAAACTGCAAAAATTGAACTCTAGTTAATAACATGCCAAAGTATTCGCAAAAGGTTACTTCAATTTACTTTGCAATGTGTACACATAAGATGATGAATCAAGAGAGAATTGGAGGGGCTGAGGGATAGATCAGTGATTAAAAGCAATAGACACTCTCCTTAGAGGACCCAGGTTCAATTTCTACCATCCATGAGTTGGCTCATAACTATCTATAACTCCAGGCCTAGGAATCCAATTCCCTCTTCTAGCTTCCATGGGCACCAGACATGTGGATGGTACAAAGACATAAATTCAGGAAAAACACTCATACACATAAAATAAAATAAAGATTAAAAGGGGGAATTTGATATATATGTATAAAACTAACATGGAAAGATGTTTGCTAGAATCCAGTGGTGACTATGTAAGTGTTCACTGTAAAATTCTATTTATTGGTGGGGGAATTGAAGCAAAGGAAAGTAGGGCATTTGGAGGCAGGAACATGGCAGAGTGTTTTGTGAGTCTTGGGCTTAAGTTTCCGTTGTGAGAAGTTAATTAGAATCGAGTTGGAAAGAGTTTATCAGGGTCCAGATGAGAGATCCAAGTGACATACTCAGGAGTTTGGACTTTACATTTTGGATAGTGAGATGGGATTTCAGATTGTTAGGCTTACCATACCTCATAATAGGAGGTGGGATGGTATTGAGGCATGTCCTTATCTAGGAACTAAGAGACAAAGAACTATACTGGGTCCTGTTCACAATATGACCTAGGGCAAGTGGATTATCATCTCAGAAAGTTTCCAAAAACAAAAAAATGGAAGAAAAGAAAGAAAGGAAAAAAAACCTCCCTTGACTCCTCCTCCATTGAGAAAGAGGCCCCAGAAAAAGTGCATTTAATCAGGCACAGAGGGAACTCTGTAAATATGTACTGAAGGAGAAAAATAAACCACCCCCTCTCCGTCCTTCCACTCTACCCAACTCCCTCACCCCTGCCCCTTGTACCCTTGCCCCTGCTCCATTTGAATGATTTTTTCACAGTCCTTTTAACTAGCTTTCTTTATCTGCAGGGTCAGCAAATTACACTTGAAACTTGACCCCTGGGCCAGAGCATACTGGTCACTATCCTCCAACTTGGCTGCTGATACCTGATTCTGGTCCAAAGCCCGACATCCCTTCATTCCTCTATCTTGTGGTATGTAAGTCTTCCTGGGGCTGGGGGAGGCCTTGAGGTTCTTATGGTCCTGGGACTATGGCTATCTTGGAGTCTGGGAATTCACTCTCAAGGTGATACAGGCACTATTTGAGAATTCAGAAAACATAAGCTCTACCCTAGCCCTCTCTCTTCTATCCTGAGCCTCACCCAGCACTACTTAGTGCTGAGCCTTTTCACAGGTAGTATTTTCACTAGTTAGTACTAGAAGAATTCTCTTTCTAGATGCATGTGAATTACCTTTTTTATCTAGGCTAAGAATGCTTTATCCTTAAAGGGCCAAATTTAGGAGAAACAGGTAAAAGGATATTATAAGGGCAGACATTTTCTAAATTGACCAAAAACAAAATAAAAACCTATCAAATGTAATGCCCCCAAAACCTCTCAGCTGAAAGAAGCCTCTTCAGGTGTTAAGGAACATTTCTTGCTCCCATCTCTGTCCCTTCATTTGATTTCTCATTGTTCATTATCATTGTATTGCCTGACCATTGTAAAACAATGACCCTTTCTCAGATGTTTGTGTGGATACATCATGTTACTTTCTAAACCTATTTGCAGTAATTGGAAGGGAAATTGGGTAATTTAGATATCGCCTAAATCAGTCTTTTTACTCTCTTCAGGCTTCAGTTTTCTTATTTGTAAAGCAAGGCACTTGGAGCCAGGTTGGTGTTAAGTGGCTATAATTCCTATACTTGGGAAGCTAAGGCAGAAGTATCATGGGTTCAAAACCAGCCTGGGCTACACAGCAAGTTCCAGGCCAACCTGGGCTAAAGAGTGAAACTCCAATAGATGGTCCCATATCTCTGAAGAAAATTGGTTCTCCCTCCACCAGCAACCATCAATTTCCAATGGCTCTTCAGATAGGGGTGGAATTTTATGTGCCCCTCCCCAGCCCACCCTGAAATTTGGCTGGCTTAATCTCGTGCCAGTCTTGAGCATGCAATCTCTGCTGTGAGTTCATGTGTGCAACTATACTGTCATGTCTAGCAAACACTGGCTTGATACTAACATTTGCTTCCTCGGAGTCTTACAATCTGTCCATTCCCTCTTTCAAGATGATCCCTGAGCTTGGGTGTGTATGTTGGGGGGGATAGATACCTCATGTAGCGCTAAGCAATTTATAGTCTTTTATAGTCTGAATATTGTGTAGTTGTGGGTCACTATATGAATCACCATCTACTGAAGAAAAAAAGAAGCTACTCTGATAAAGGTGAGAGATGCACTAATCTATGAGTGTAAAAATAAGAATTTAGGGGGCAGCTTATTACTATGTCCATGCAGAGTAGACATAGTAATAGAACATCTGCCTTAGGACCTAGGGTCTAGGCAGTCATGAGGTTTGGGGCTCAGTTAAGAGACATGTGCTATGTGTTGTGAACCAGGCCTTAAATTCAATCAGAATGTGGGTAGTTAGTCCCTTTACATTTATGCCACTACTCCATCAGTGGATATTCCAGGCCAGTCATTATTGCAGTTCACAGGGTTCACAGCTGGATAAGATTGTTGACTTTTCCTCCAGCGGCCTGCATAGCATCTTCTGCTACTATAAAAAATAACTAGTCAGTACCAATTTGATTTTTCTATGTCTTATGACTCAGGTATGTGGTGTCTTCAGCAATAAGGTCTCACCATCAAGTTATGGAGGGTAACCAAGAGTAATGACAATAGCCTGTAATATTTGGGGGCATCTATGGGACCCCATTGATCAACAACTCAAAAAGAAGTAACCCATACTTAGTACTTAGCTTTTTATTTGCTAGCCTATGGTATCTGGAGGAGGTATTCATCATTGGTGGGAGTGACAACTGGTGCAGCCCATTATGTAAGTCAGTGTAGCAGCTTCTCAAAAAGTTACAAATAAAACTACCATGTAACTCAGCTCTATCATTCTGTGGTGTAAAGCCAAGGGACTCTATATTCTGTTACAGAGATAGTTACTTATCCATGTTCATTGTTGTTCTGTTTACAATAGCCAGGAAATTTAAACAATCTAGATGTCCATCAATGGATGAATGGCTAATGAAAATCTGCTTTATATGCACAATTGACTACTATTCCACTGTAAATAAAAATGGAATTAAGAAATTTGCAAGTAAATAGGTGGAGCTCCAAACCATTCTAAGTGAGATAACCCCGACCCAGAAAATAAATACCACATTTTTTTAGATATGTACTTAAATCGAAGTAACTATAGAGGGCAGGAAACCAGGAATGAGTTACAGAGGTGCCCAATGAAAGGGGATAGAATGAAGGTACTATGAAGGGTCAAAGGGAAGCAATAGAACAGGAAGGGTTAAATGGAGAGGTTTAAAAGGGCAGGGTAGAGGAGGGAATGTGGTAAAGGATAACTAACACTGAAGATTTGAACACACCATATGGAAATGTACTACTGCAGAAGTTTGCTGAAATATAAACATATATGAGGTCTAAATGGAGTTAAGAAATACTTGTTGAATGAATGAAAAGCATAAATTAATAAAAGGCTAAGAAAAAACCCTATAATTCCATTTCTCTCTTGAATATGATCAAGAAACTAATCCATTGCACTCTTTCACTCCAGGCTTTGCTCATGCTAGCCCTGATGGGATTAAGTATTTCCTACCTCTTTTTTTTTTTCCATGATGCTCCTGCTGCTTCTGTCATCTTTTCCCTTCCATGGCTGCTCTAATAATAGACTCACTATTGAGCAGACTGCTTCTCCTTGGCATTCAGGAAGCAGGCTCCGTGCATATGGTCAATTGATTCGTTTTTAATGCACCTATTATTATGAATTGCCTTCTGGCTCAAACTGAAGCCAAACTGCCCGGTATCTTTTGTCTTCCAAGCTTCCACTTTGGCCATCAGAAGGTATCAACGTGCAGATTTATTTCCCAGTAATGTGGGTTCCCGTAAATACACTTCTTGATTATGGACAATGAAACCAAAGTCTTCTCTGCCTTTGAATGGTTTATTGTTGTTGCTATGGACACTACTAGAGCACCCAGGCTCCTTTTCACAATTGATCCTAGTTGGCTATTAGAGCCAAGGTAATGCTGCATCATCAGAACTCTTAGAACTATTAAGTTACCCTCATAAAGATGAATAAGGAAGAGTGAAAGAAGGGAATACCAGGCACCTTCTTGAAAATACTCTCAATGTACCACCTATTCTCAAGTACATAATAGATGACTTGGACACAGGGCACAGAGATGATGTGAATGGCCCACTGAATTCCATTTTAGCCATAAAACTCTGTTGGAGAATAGGAAACACTTAAGGCAAGGCAGGGCCTCTGACCTAAAATAAAAAACTTGAGCAACAAAAAAGGGTCTTTCAGAGGCTGTTTAGTCCAGGGAATCCTAAACATCCACCTCTATGCCCATGCCAGTCCAACATTCTGTACCTACTGAGGGAAAAAAATGTTGCCAACCTACTTGTTTTAAGAAAGATTTTCCTCTTTAAGGACTATGTTCTTTGTACATTTCTATAATCTGATGTTAAAATATCATTTTATTAATGTCATGCTAGTGATGATACATGTTCCCATATGACATTAAAAGCTGGCATTATGTTGGGGCCCTAGACACTGGAGAGAAACTTTACAAGTCTTTAAGATCAAATGATGGGGAACCATTGTTTGAATTCAGTCGTTTCTATACCTGGCAGTACATCAGCATTACTGGAGGTGTGTTTGTGGGCTTCACTTCTGGATATCATGTTCAGAAGGCATTGACTGCAGGGGACCTAGGATTCAATATTTGACAAAACCCTCTAAGTGATTCTAATGTGCCTCTGAGTTGGGAAAACGTCACTCTGTTTTTCCCTCTCTTACAAGGAATGAAAGGCGTAACTATTTGAAGTGATTCCACTGTAGCCTTGAGTCTATTAAGAACAGAAGGAAAACGCGTTGTCCACTTGGAATAACATTGAAAACCTTCTCTGAGGCTTTTCCACAATCCATAGTTAGACAAATCAAATACAGAGCTGCAGGGGCTGTTGGCTTCTCACTGATGAGCCCAGGCAAAGCTGATGATTCTACCAATAGTACATTTTCTTAAAAGATCTGTTACTCCTGATGTTTGTTGATCAAGTCTGATTTAGAGATTTGCAAGAAAATTTTGATGCCTGTTTGTATTTGATGCCTGTTTTCTATATCTTTAATCAACCCAAGTCACTTTCTATATACTGTCACAACAATTTTCTCTCCAAGATGCAGCTGTGATGTTATTCTCTGACTCAGAAATCTTCATTGCCATTCTTGTGTTAACTTCCTATTATCTATGACAAAATATTTGAGGATACTCAGCTCCTGAGGAAGGAAAAGTTTGTTTCAACCCACAGCTTCAGAGACTTTTAGTTCATAGTTATGTAATCCCATTGCCTTTGGATCTGTGTCATTATAGTAGATCAGGAAGTAAGCATGGGGCAGAGAAGATGCTTCCTTTATACTGGCTAGGAGGGGCCACAGTTCCAATCTTTACCTCAATGGCATGCTCCCAATAACGTAACTTCCTGCCACAAGGCACCACCTCACTAAGGTTCCACTACAAGCTGGCAACCAAGCCTTTAGCACACTGACTTTTAGAGAAAACTTACTGAAATCATAGCAGTTGCATATCTCAAATAAAGTCTACACCGCTCAGTATGACATTTACTAATTCTGTAAAGTAGATAGAACTTTATGTTGCAGATAAAGAAATAAATTGCTAAAGATCACACAAACTGAAATAGTAGAACCATGATTAGAACCCAGGTCTCTACATATCAGTGTTCTGGCCATTAGAAAGTACCCATACCTTCTAAAGAGGAGAGCACTGGCATGCACTGAACGTAATGCTAAAACGATAGCCTACATAACCCTATCTCCTGGGTGGGGAACATACTTTGAAATTCACACAAATAGGAAAAGATACCTCTTACTGGCTGTGTAAACTACACTGACTTAACCTCTTGGGTCCTGTTTCCTCATTGCTGTGAATATTATATGAAATCATGCATGTAAAGAGCCTAGCATGGTGGTAGATTTACAGGAGATTCTCAGTGAGTGTTGCCACCCTCCGTGCACCATATCCTCATTCTAATAATAAAAAAAACATTAAAACTAAAAGGGAAATAGAATTTAGACTGCGGGGATCAACATGAGGTACAGAACTCTAGGAATTGAAAAGAACACTTTCCGGGGTCTCGATCAAGATTCGTTCCAAGGGGACATCAAGTCCAGAGCTCTTCTGGGGGAACAGTTTGCAGTGTGAATGGTGAAGCCCTGACTGTAAAGCAAACCTGAAGACTCTGTATTCAGGGTGTCTATGATTTCTCATCCCTCATGACTGAAGTATTGTGGAGTTTTATTAAAATGCAAGTGTTCCCTGGGAGAAGCATCGTGCATATTAATTTTTTGGCCTGATTAACTTTCACTTTTCTCTTCATATGAGTAGAGTTCTTCTGTGTCTCTGTACCTTCGGGTCAGGGCATGCTCTGAAGCAGGAAACCACTTTCATGCCACCTATTAAAAATCCCACTCCATATTCAAGGCCCATGTTGCACATAGCCTTCTTCAGAACTGCCATAGCTTGGCTAAGTTATATCTCTCCCCAGTCCCAGCAATAAGTTCTAGATTCCTGTGTTGAACACCTGGCTATCCTGTGTGAAGACTTGCCTTATATTTTACCTTGTATTTGCCTTGCCTCATCACCTTAACGTAATACAGGACTGACCTTAGCTGTGGTTCAGTTTGGAGGCCACATGAAGCAGGCAATAATATTTGCTACCCACCAATAAGGGACCTGCTTTACTCATTTGCACAAATGCCTGTTCTGCAGATTGACGTGACCCTGTGATGTGTGAATTTGGCTGTGAATTTTCCTTTCATGGAAACACAAGCCACAAGACACCCCTATCCTGCCACCCAATCGTGCCTGTTCTCAGGTGCTTGAAGACTGTGTTCATTGGCATCAGACAAAGCCCAAGAATCCTGAGCTGCATTTCCATTCATTAGGCAGTTTTTCTTCTAGCAGTAAGGTTAATCAGATGCGAGGTTAAAAAGGTTTGGTGTTAACTCTCCTTCCAGTGCAATTGCAGACCCTTCGGGGAGGCAGAGCTGTTTGGAGTCACCAGATGGATGAGAGTTGATCTGGGCTTACCAGCAAGACAGAGTCCCCACCCCACCCCCGCCCCGCACCCCCTTCAGATCCCAGGGACTCCCTTGAGAACAAACCCTTGAGATTTGTGCCTTAAGTGTGAGTGGGAAAGGGAGGTAGTAGAAAACATCCCTCAGCATGAGGCTCGGCAAAGTACAAAGCACTCGAAAAGCAGAGGCCCAGGCCCAAGGGACCAGCCTGACCAGGATGTCAGGGGCCAGACAGCCCTTGACCAAACTGGCAACTCGATCTGAACCCACCCCCCCCCCTTTTTTTTTTTGCTCCCGAGTCTGGGACAGAGAACTAAGAGGAACCTTATGCTCTGTGTCCAGCTGAGGACTGAGCCCGGCCCCCTCTGGTGCCACTGTACCTCCCTCGTTTCCTGGCCCAGCCCCTGGACCAGAGTCTGCCCTAGCCGAGCCTAGACCCGGCCCTCTGTGGCTCCTCATGCTCCAGGTTGGCGCAAACAAAGCCCTGATTGACTGCCCGGAGGGGCGGGCCTCGCTGCGGGGCCGCCTCCTCCCCTTAGTCCCGCCAGGGATTTGCCGGGAAGCGCGGGGGGGTAGGGGGAGACTCTGAGGGGTTCGCAGGTCAGTGGGGGTCTGAGTCCCGGGCTTGAGAAGATTGTGCCCACTCTGTCCGAAGCCCGGCTGTACCCTCTAGGTCACCCGTCTCGAGTCCAAGTGGAAACGCAAGGACTCCAGAGGACAGGGTGGAGTCTGTCACGGACTAGCTCTTGTCTTGGGGTTCCCAGGACCAGTTAGCTGCTGGTTGCTTGTAAGCAAGGAGGAGTGAATTCGAGGAACAGGCAGGGTCTTCCTTGGAGGCTGGAGGTTGATCAGTATGTGTTCTGGGACCTGTGGGGAGAAGAGGGTAGGGTAACAGGATACTTTCTTCTCTTTCTGATAATTTAATTCTTCTAGGCATCTGAACAAAAATAGGATTCAGTAATTTGCAAGGGGAGTTTGGGGGCGGGCAGCAGCGGCTAGAGTAGGTAGACGAGTAAGAAGAGGAGGAAGGGCTGGGGAGAAGAGCGAGGTTGTAGCGGCTGCCTGTTGAGGAAGAGGTGGGAGGGAGGAGGAGGGGGAGGAGAGAGAGATGACGTGGGGAGAGGAGGAGGGGGGTTGGACAGGGGAGGAGAAGGAGAGGGCTCGAGGGACCGTCTGTCGCGGGACAGGCTGGCCAGCTCGGGCGCAGGGAGGAGGAGGCAGGGGCTGAGACAGCGGCAGAGGCAGTGCTCGGAGCGGCAGCAGCAGCAATAGCAGCAGAAACAAGTACCAGCCAGACAACAGCTCCTCCGGCTCCAGAAAGCCACAGTCCCCTGGCCGCGATGGCGCTGCCAAGCCCGGCGAGCGAGGAAGCTGAGGGGCCCTGTCAGGAGACAAACCAGGAATGTCAGGAGCCGGTGTGTAGTCCCGTGCCCGAACCGCAGCCAGAGCCAGAGCCGGAGCCGGAGCCGGAGCCGGTGCCGGTGCCCCCGCCCGAGCCTCAGCCTGAGCCTGAGCCCCAGCCCCTACCGGACCCTGCACCCCTGCCAGAGCTGGGGTTTGAGGCTGAGCCGGTGCAGGAACCCGAGCCCACGCCCACAGTGGAGACCCGAGGCACCGCGCGTGGCTTCCAGCCTCCCGAGGGTGGCTTTGGCTGGGTAGTGGTGTTTGCAGCCACCTGGTGCAACGGCTCCATCTTCGGCATCCATAACTCTGTTGGGATCCTCTACTCCATGCTACTAGAGGAAGAAAAAGAGAAAAATCGCCAAGTGGAGTTCCAAGCAGGTGAGTGGCTCCACGTGCCCTACCTTTGTGGGCAAGGGCGTCTACTCCCACCGTCACCTCCATGCCTCTTGGCCTCGGGCGCTCTTTGAAAGCGCCTTTTTCACTCCTTCTTGCCTATATCCTGCTAGGGCATGGGTTGCGGGGCTTTGGGCAGTCTGGGCAGTGGAGAAGCAGTCCGGAGGGTGAGAACTAGGGCTTTCATTGGTTACAGGCAAGCAATGAACTTTTTGCCCTGGGACAAATCCAAACTCACCTTTTAGATCGTCTAAAGTACTTTGCCCGTGTGTGCTGGGGAAAATATTTGCAGGATTTGGGGCGGGGGCAGGGAACGAAGTCATGTAGACTGGCAGAGTAGGAGGATTGAAGGGCTCCGAGAGAAGCACGGAACAGTCGATCTCCGCAGCAGCCTCAGTTCCTTCCGGGGACCAGAGCGGTTTTCTGTCAAAAACCACTTCAGGCATCCCGATGACTCTTCGCTCAGAGTCAAACACATGGCAGGCGTGTGTGTGTGTGTGTGTGTGTGTGTGTGTGTGTGTGTGTGTGTGTGTGTGTGTGCAGGAGAGAAAGAGAGAAGTGCAGTGGGGGGTGTGCGCGCGTCTCTGCCTGCTGTGGGCACGGCCCAGCCAGGCTGTGCGGTTGCCTTGCCGTTCCTGCGGAGCAAGAGGCTCGCTGTGCACTGAAGCCAAGCCCCAAAGTAGGCAGGGAAGCAGCAGGCAGGGTGGGTCCTGGTGCTCACTCCGCACCTCAACTGCGCGGTCTCAGGCGCCCTGCACCCCTGTTATCCGATGGGGGCCTCTTTACGCCTAAAGTTAGAATGTTGACCCCTCCGCTCCACCTCTGCCTTGACACTGACTTAGTCATCCCTAAGACTGGGCAAGGTTGGAGACACAGCCCTCGCCTTACAAGCACGTGGCTGTATATTCTATGTGTGCAGACTCCCGAGCGTGAAGACCCTCCAGTGACCTCGGGAAACTCAGACTCACTCGCTCTGTGGAAGACGCCCCTCAGCAGTTCTGATGAGTGGTTTCTGGACCTAGCTGGGGGCTGGCGATACCCGTTCATGAAAATCTGGCTCCCTCTCTGGGCTGTCAGGATAGCTGGAAGGGAGCACACCAACTCAAGTTCCAACTGTTCCCCCGGAGCTTGCCAACCTCCAAAAGAGGGGACTTTGGGATTATCAAGTGAAATAAAAACCTTGAATTTCTGGGATGCTCACTTGTGGATTACTTTTAGACATGCCCTTTCCACAGCCTTCAATCGGGGACAAGAGTGTTGTTAGTTTGCAGATTTGCTGGACTGTCTGGCAGAAGGGGCTTTGGGACTCTGGTGCCTCAGACCTTGTGACCATTGGCACAGCTGCAGTGTACAGGCCCCACTTGGGGGAATTTCGAGTGTACTCAGCAGTTGCAAATGGCAGTCTCACAGCAACTTAGTCCACTCAATATTGGCGTGAAGGGGGTCTGTGGACTCCATGGGACAACTCCTGAGTGGAACGCTGCTTTTATACTCCCTGGGACCACCTTTTTCCTGCTTTGATGCAGATCAGGGGCTCTTGGGAAAGCAGCCAGGCTAGGCCCTCAGGCTGTTGCCTAGGTTACTGGGTGGAGGAGGCAGGAAAGGGGGCACCTGCTGAGAGTTGCCTTGTGGTTGAAGGCAGGCTAGTGGCCTTCAGGGTCAGTGGCAAAGTTTAGGTGAAACTTAAAGGGAAGTGGTGAAGGTTGAGCTTAAGTTAGGCCCCTGCATTTATGTGATGTGATCAGGCCTAGAGCTGGGGCCTTAGGAGCATGCAATAAAACTTGGAAAAACCACTATTTTACCAGGAAGAGGTTCACTGCTGGGGAACAGACTTCAAAGTAGGTGATCATAGGAGACTCAGGGGGAGGGCTGGCAGGGACTTTCCGGTCAATACCTCACAGTGCAGCTGGAGGGGGCGGTGGTGCTGTGGTCTTCGTAGAGGTGTGGCTAGTGTGTATGCTTGCACAGACCAAGTCCACTACAGAGCTGCAATTACTGGCTTAAACTATGGAGAGTATAGGTCAGGGAGAGACAGAAAGGAATTTGGTATTTCCCGAGGGTCCCTTAATACTTTGGTGTGGGTACTTGTGCTTTTTCATGATTGCACTGAAGTTATTTTTTCATGCTGAGCCTCTCAGGAATGCCTCGGGTTTTTAATTTATTTTATTTTATTTTATTTTATTTTATTTTATTTTATTTTATTTTATTTTATTTTATTTTATTTTATTTTATTTTATTTTATTTTATTTTATTTTATTTTATTTTATTTCATTTTGGAAGTCAGCAACACCCTACTACATTCTTTATTTTACAGAAACATTCCATCCTCAGCATTACTTTTCTTGAGACCTTCAGCTTTCTGAAGCTATTGTTTATTGATTTGTCTTTTGAGACAGGGTCTTGTAGCCCTGGGTGGCCTAGAATTTGCTGGATAGCTCATAGTAGCCTCACACTTGTGGCAGTCCTCCTGCCTCAAATTCCCAAGTGTTAGGCTTATAGGTATGTGCCACCGTGCCTAGCTCAAGGTACTATTTCAATCTTGAGATTCTAAATGTCTTTGTCTACATACACTTTCATTAGTCTATCCAAACTTTCCTGGCCACCCATGACACAGCCCTGGAGTACCAAACACATGGAAAAATCTTAGTATTTTGCTACTGTCTTTATCAGCCTGTATTTGCCCAAAAACTAGTCTGGGGGGACACTTAAGAAAGTTGGTGTATTGTCCATTTCTGTTAATGTGGTGATTTTTAAATTTTCTTGATCTCTGACATGACATCCATTTCTAACAATCTATTAATTTAGTATTTGGAGGTACTCTGCAACCCAAACTGGTTTTATTTGGGCCATAGCCTTGAAGCTGTGCTGAATGGCTTAATGGGTCCAATGTTGTGCAGTAGTGAAAGTCCCAGAGAAAGGTCATTTTGATGTCTGAGAAAATTCCAAACGGGTTCTCTGGCCCAGGCCAAGGCACAGGTAGAAGGAATGTGGAATTCAGGCTGTCCTAGAGCAGGTATATACAATCTTTGTGGATCCTGTGGTTTGAGGTCCTGGTGTGTCACCAGCTATGTTTTGTGTCCTTTCTTTGGATCATTTAAGGGAAGTTAACTCTTCCTAGGACCTAGGCCTCAGAGGACTGGCAGGCAAAAGTTTCCTGAGACTGAAACAAAGAACCAAGATCTGGTTTTAGGAGGTGAAAAGGGAAAAGCTCAAGAGAGAAAGGAGCATAGATTTTTGTAGAAATCACAGAAAATTGGGGATTCCTCCAGCCCATCAAAAGCATCAACTAGGACAGGAGGCAACCAGACAATTTTGTGGACTAGATAGACCAAGCATGGTTTTTGGACATTAGCTGAGCCTTATGGTGGGAAACGGGAGCAAGATAGTATTGGTAACTAGCCTCAGCTCACTCTTGAAATCATAAGCAGAGGCAAGGTTGGGGGTTTAAGTTCAGCAGATGAGGCAGAACTAGTCAGAGTTGCTCACATTGGATCCAAACTGAAGTCTATTTTAACGTGCTTCAGAGTAAAACCATTACTTTGCTTTTACAACCTTGACTTCAAGTCTACCACTAAGCCATACATGATGAGAGGCACTTTTATTGAGGAGTTTATAAACATAGTTCTTGGAAATTCCTGAGGGAGGCAGTACTAGGGCTCTCACTACTAAAGAAAGTGGACAATAGTTAGGAAGGTTCACTATTGGTACAAGACGGTTTGTGTTGATGGTCTGCCTGATGGAGATAGAACTTCTAGACATAAGGAAGACTAGTCTACTATACTTTTAAGTGATTCAGAATGCTCCAAATGAGCGGAGGCAGGGGCAGAGCAGGCTGTCTTTTGCTTCAATGTTTCGCTGGGTTTACTGGTAAATTGTTGACTTTGAGATTAAGGTATCTTTTGAGTAAATCTGCCAATCCCCTGATTTTGGCTGAAGGCCTTTGTGTACTGTCCAGCAGAGCAAGACCATGTTGGCTCAGCAATGACTGTGGTCCTTCAGGCCACAGGACCATCTTTCAAATCCTTCCTCGACTTCTGCTCCAACCAAAGTGGGTCCCACTCTGTGACCTTGGTTCACGCTGTAAAGAATGAAGATGAGAGGCTGAGGCATTGGGAAGTCAAACAAGAAGATGCTTGTTGGAGCTGATAGCTAGGTGCATCTGCAACCTTGGTTCACTGTCTGGAGTCTCAAGTGCTCACTGTAAGCAACATCTCCTCCTCCTCCTCCTCCTCCTCCTCCTCCTCCTCCTCCTCCTCCTCCTCCTCCTCTCTCCCCAACTCCTCCTCCTAGTGGTGCTGGGGAGTGAAACTCATTCTATATCTAAAAAAAAAGTAAGACTTTAGGCCAAATCTGAACCCCTCAAAGCTGGTGATCTCAATGATAGCAGCTAGGCAATAACTTGGAGTTACACAACTTGTGCCCCCAACTTGCTCTGTGCCTCAGTTATCTATCTATAAAATAAGAAAGGTTAACTATGAGAACTTTCTAACTCCAACATTATAGCCTTCTAGAATTGTGTGATAGCTTACTCTTTACTATTCACCTAGCATAAGTTTTGCCACATTCAGAAAACAAAAATTTGTTAAGTTTCCTGATGGAGCAGTTAGATAGGGCTGGAGGTATATTAGGAAAGCAAAGAAAACCATATACACATCATTTTCCTGTTTAGTCTGTTTTCAAACACTGTTGGCCTATTCGTGAACTGTGAAAAAGACCCACTCCTCTTTGTTCACTATGCAAGAGCAACTCTGAGCATACATATATTTTCCCCACAATGTCCTTCTCAGCAGAGAACTGGGCTTCCAAAAGAACTCTTTCAACTTGGCCTACAGCTAGCAGGGTGGGTCTGTATGGTGCTCTTTCCCAGTATTTGAATCTGTTCCTCAAAAGCATTAAACTGAAAGCACTCCCTGAGGCCTCAGCTTGGACCCCTCTCTTAAAATTTAATTTCCTACAGCTTGCTCTCATTTCTCAGAAATGCATGGTCAGTGTGACCTTGGTTTGCTGTTACTTCAAGCTAGAAATGGAAACCAAGATTTCGGAATGTGATACAGAGCTTCGCATTAGGGGCTTCAGACAGGGCGTCTTTGTAGCTGCCTTGGGAATACTGTAGCAGAGACTGGCTGCTGCTTGTGATCCTGGAGAAGGCTCTGATGCATGCCTGTCATCGATGGGCAACTTTAGCTTTGCTCTGGGTTTGGCTGAGAGTGCGCCTAATGAGGCGGCAAGCATGGGGTGCTCTCCGTTTTTCACAAGATTTTTATTTTCTTGTCATTTGGCAGTATTTCTGTGAAGAATTAGCAAGCAGCCAGGCTATCACCATTTGCAGAAGTATGTAACTAGTTTCTCAGGAAGGTACTCTGCTCCTCCCATTAACATCTTGGGGGTTTGATTAGTTTTGTTGTGCGTTTAAAAAAGAAAGACTCACTTGGGTTTTTTTTTTTTTGTTCGTTTGTTTTAGATTTTGTGCGTGATGAAGTAAGATTTCTTGTCTTGAAAGGAACTCCCTCTTGGGATTGAATGTATAAACCCTAGAGAGAAGGACTTGTTTTATTTGTTTGTTTGTTTGTCTTTTGAGTCAGGATTTCACTACATAAAGCAGGTTGCCCTCAAACTTGCAGCAATCCTCCTGTCTCTATCTCCCGAGTAGTCAGATTACAAGCATGCCCAACCACATGTGGCAGCAAGGCCTTGTTCTTAAAATCTGAGTGTGTGTGTGTGCACATGCATACCCTCAGCCATGTATTATATCTTATCTGAGAGAAATCTTTTCCCATCTTTCCACAGAGTTAAATTTAATGTAGCAGAGATACAAAGTATCCATCTTAGAAAGCATGCAAATGGAAGAGGTGGGGAATATGGTCAGCCTGGCTCATATTTCTTGGCTCAGACCCATTTGCTAGCCAGTCCCCCGTTGTGAGACTAGGAAGCATTCATTGCAAATGCTGTTCTATATTCACATTTCCCCTTATTCTGCATGCTACCTAGTACTCAAATGTTGCTGAGAAGGGAGTTTGAACCATTCCGTACCTCTCTGGCTTCAGGGATGATAAAGGGCATTGGGGACATGTAACTACCTGCTCTGAAGGTGGCTGCATTGGTTGCTTGTATGAAATCACTCGGCACCTACTTGTGGGTAGAGAACGTAGCCCATTTGAGTTGCCTTGAAATCACATAGCCTCTCCATCTTGGCAGTCTTGTCCTCCTCTATTCTCCACTTTTCATGTTTCTGGGGTTGACAAGAGGGGAAAGTGTGAGATTGGCTGTCCCAACCACAGTGCCTCAGCTCCCCTCACTTTTCATCGTGTACTTTTATCACATTTGTTAGATATGCCGTCTTCCTTCTTCCCCATATTGTTCTCTCTTTCTCATGTTGTCCACTGCTCAGTTAGAAAGTAGTTGGAATTACTGTTACATAAGCTCAACTCCATTGGTAGTTTCAAGACCACCAGTGTATATCCCATGAAGACCCCTCTTTTTTTTCTTTTCTCCCCTCTCTTGCTTTCTACTCCGAGGCAATGGTGATGTTCTACAGAGCACTCAAGGGTACAGAAACCATCACTTCTAGAGTTTTATGGTAGAATAGCTGCTATGAAACCCTTTGGTCATTTCTGTAGCTTCTTTTCACAGTCCTAGGCACCCAGCCCAGGAGGTAATTTTATAGTTGAGTCTTAAAATAAAATTCAAGACATCTCCCCGCCTTCGCTTGAAAATCTCACCATCATTGTTCTCCATCTCTTAGGCCTCCAGAACTCCAGATTGGGTTTAGCTTTATGGGATTCATTTTTTTTTTATATATTAAGTTTTTCCACCTCTCTTTTTGCCTTCAAAAGATACACAGTTTGTTGTAGAGAGATGGAAGAAGGAAGGAAACAGATAATCAAACCCTCAAGAATAAAAGAAAAGAATCACTTTAGGAAGAACAGAGAGAGACAAGGGGTAGTTTCCAGGTTAGTTGCTTACCTGCTTCTATGAGGTTGGACAGAAACAGGGAAAGGAGATGTTGCTAAACAAGCAGTCCCCAAACAGGCTCTTTGCCTACGTTATCCTGTGATACACCCACCTACCCTCTTACCCAAGCTGCAATGGTGTGTGCATGCACCCATGTGTCCAGACTTGTGTGTATGTGTGTACAGCTGGGTGGATAATGCCTATCTGGGCCAATTAACAGAGTTCCTCTAAACATGGTAACTATAATATTAAGGTCACAGGTTCAGCTACTTGTTCAGATTACTGAACCGAAACAAAAGAATTCTTTTGTTGATGGACCATGTCCGTTCATGCAGGTATGAGAGAACTGGGCAGAAGACTGGAGATGACTCCTTGCCAGCCCTCTTTGCCACTGGGGGCAAATACAAAGAGGCATACAGCCCAGTGTGGCTGCCTCTGCTGCATTCCACAGTGGGATTTCTTTGTCCTTTAGTTCCATACTTCTGCTGAGCACCCTAATAACAATAGTAGCATATAGTGGTAATAAGCAACATTTATTTAACAGCAGTTGGTTCTATGTAAAGTATACTGAACATCGAATACTTTCATGTACCAATTCTCTTTAATCCTCAACAACCTAATCATGTAGGTAGGTACCAGCACTTCCTCCACTTTGTAGATAAATCAAGGCACAGAAGTAACACGTTCAAGTTCATATAGCAAAAGGCAGGATTTGGATTTCAACAGTCAAAGTCCAGAACTCCTGTTTTTTTACCCTGACTTAATGCATAGTGCAACTGGGGGATGGGACAGCTACCATAGGATACTACATCTTCTGGGCATACTTATGACTAAGAAAGATGAGACTTAAACAAGTGATACAGTGAATCATCTTCTTGTCACCCATCTCACTCTACCCAGAGTCTATGTGCCATGTTGGGTGCCAGCTGTTGTTATTATTTCGGTCTTCCCGCGCACCTTCGCCACAGCCCTATCCCAGCCGGGAACTAGCTGGGAAGCCACTTTCTGCCCTGGCCAGGGGCGAAAGCCGAAAGTCGTGGGAAAGCGCCGGGAAGCCGTGAGGGACGTGGGTTCCTGGGACCGCGCGGGCTGCCTGATCCCCGCTTGCTGAGAATGGATGGGACGGGAAAAGAAATCCCGGGAGTCGGGAATCTGATGGACACGAGACTCGTTTATTCCATGCGCCCTCCCCTTTTAACATCTTTCCCCGGGGGAAAAGGGCATGGTTTCTCCCTCGGGCGGGGAAGCCTTAATTAGCATGGCAGGGGAGGGTCACACCTGGCCTCATGGCCTTTGCAGAGACAAAGGTGTATAATTCACCACAGAGTCAGGCAGAAAGTTTGCCATTCTGTTTACTGAGTAGCAGCTTCCAGGGCTTCAAGAAAAGGAGTCTGCAGAGCATCCTGCCAGCCCCGGGGGGTGAGGAACACTCGCGCTTCAACTTAACTCTTTAGCCCAGAGCCTACATAGAATCATAATTCTTGAGTCAAAACAAAGTGTCAGAGAATCTGTCACTTCTTTGTTCTTTAGTCCTTAACAAGTCACATGATCTTTCTAGGATTCAGTAGTCCTATGTACAAAAGCCACAAAGCTGTCTTCAGCAAGATATATATGATTGAGACAATTCCATGAGTAAGATACAAATTTCCGTATATTTTCTTTTTTAATTAATTAATTTTTCTTCTCTCATATAATACATCCCGACACCCTTCTTCCCCTCCTTCCACTCCTCCAAACTCTCCCCATCTCTCCTCTTCTCCAAATCTACCATCCCCACACCACCCACCCATCCATACCCCTGCCTCTCCCCTCAAAAAGAGTAGCCTTCCCAGGATTATTGCTCAAACAGAGCACAAGTTGGAACAAGGCAAGGCACTAATCCCTATATTAGTGGACTAGACAACGCAGCAGGAGGAAAAGAGTCCCAAGGGCAGGCAAAAGTGTCACAGACCCCTTTCTCCCACATACACTCTAGCCTGTAGGATCTCTGCAAGAATACCAAGCCAGACAATCACAAGACACATCTAGGGCTCAGCAAGTAGTATTTAATTTGACAGCTCTATCAGGGTAGGATGTGACCATGTGTTTGTAAAAGGTCTTTGGAAATTGCAGTCATCCCTGTTATTATGATGATCCTTGTCTAGGTCCCAGAAATGGAGTCATGGTGCTTTTGTCTAAATGTTTCTCTAAATGGCTCCTCCTATCCTCTCACTGCCCACTCCATCTCTTCACCATCTACCCTGAGGATTCTTCTATAGTTTGATCTGATGTTCCAACGCTAAGGACTGAACTTCGTGTTTTCTTTGTTCCCTAGCTCTAGGAGAGCCAATATACACTCAAGGAAACAAGGCATGTGGTAATATTTACAGCACTTGGCAGGAGCTCACAAATCTCACTCTGTCAAGGGCTGAGTTTTCCAGAAGGAATTGCTAGGGGTGGGGGGCTGATGGTGGGTGGAATTAGGGTGTCACTTCCTCCCAAGGGTCTCTCACAGAGTCTTGTTCTCTTGCAGGTAGTAAGGAAGAATGAAAGGGATATTAAGGGTCAGAAGGTCTGGGCCAAGGGACATTAAGTTGAGAAGGAGACTTGCTCCTTTGTGGGCCAGTTTTCTTGTGTTTTAAACACGATAGCCCCAGAGAACAGAGACCACAGGCTTGTGACCTTCACAAAGGAGAACTGAAGTACAGCTTTGAGCTTGCATTTCAGTGGCCACTTAGGAAGCCTCTCTTAAAGCCAGTTAGTTGTCTGAGGAAATGGCTTTTATTTTGTTATTGTTTTGTTTTAAGACAGGGTTTTTTTAAAACTCTGTAGCCTAGGCTGTCCTCTAACTCATGGTGATCCTCCTGCTTCAGACTTAAAGTGCTGGGATTATAAGCATGTGCCAGGATGCCCGGTACATTTTTATTTCATTGCTTGTAACAAAATGCAATCTATAAGGTCTTCTTTGAGACAAGGATTTTTAAAACTGCCAAGAATAAACACCTTGATTTTCATTTATTTAAACGTCTGAGCTGAAGGCCTAAAGTCAATGGTAGAGTATTTGCCTAGCATATACAAGGGTCCTGAGGTCTGTTCCCAATCTGCCCCCAACCAAGAGATGGGGAAAGTATGGAGAAAGTGGGGGGACGGAGAGAGAGAGAGAGAGAGAGAGAGAGAGAGAGAGAGAGAGAGAGAGAGAGAGAGAGAAGGATTTTCCCATTTTACAGGTCTCTAATTGAGCTGTGTATGAAAAGTGTGTCCTTACCCAACCCCTTTGTCATGGAGGTTGGTTTGTTAGGAAGTTGAGGAATTGAGTGAAGGGAGTGAGGCGCTGGTGTGCTACACACTTCTCAATTCAGTCACTGGCATTGTGCTTCCATATGTACTCTGAACGTTTCCAAAGTTGAACCTCAAGTGCTACTTTGTGGAAATAGATGGAGATAAAATTCAGAAGGTGCAGTGATGGGAAGTCTCTCTCTCTCCCTCCTAGCTCACTGATACCCTGTTTCTCTCCCCAAGGCTGCCAGTTCTTTCTAGGGTATCCTTCCATAAATATTCTGTATCTGTATTAGCATTTGAATATATAGCCACTGATGGGCCATAATCCACATTGTCTTCGAACTTGCCTTCAAGCTTCATGGTGTACCATGGATATTCGTGTTACATTAAGTCCATAAAGCAAACCCTTATTCTTCGCTGGAGTCACATCATAGTCTACTAAATGGATATATCATTATTTATTTAATCAATGATTTTTCTGATGGACATTCAGCTGTTTCCAATTTTTTACTATTGACTTTAGAATCAAGCAGCACTAGATCCAGATGCCTTACCATTATGGTTCACGGACAAAGTTTTCAATTTCTTGGAAAATGTATTAATTAGTTTTCTAATACATAAAATAGCATCATCACTGAGGAGAGGTTAAGTAAGACAACACATGTTCAGAATCTAACACATAGCTTGGCACTTACTAAGTATCCAATAAGTGTGAGCTCTTTCTTGGCTCAAAAGTCCTCCTCATCCATTCCCCTCTAATTGCATGAATATGAATATCATTCAAGGGAACAGGTCTTTACTGTGAGCCAGGCTGACTTCCAAATGAGCCAGAAAAGTATCCCTTAAGAAGTTTACAGCTTCTTTGAAAAGATACAACATTCAAAATAACTATGGTTATTGTTAAGTAGGAAAAAAAATGTGTATATTGAATTGAATGTTATCATTTTCTTGTGGTGATGTGGGCAAAGAAAAGAATGCGGAATCAGGGGAAACTTCCTGGTAGAGTTAGAGCTTAGCCGTAGGATTTAGCTACGTGGGGGATTGGGCAAAGGTAATAGTATAGGACTTGAGAATTAGACAACTTGTGGCCAGGCATGGTGGTGTAGGCCTATAATCCTAGCACTTGGAAGCAGAGGCAGGAGGATAAAGGTGTTCAAAGCCAGATTAGGCTGCATAACACTATTTTGTCTCCAACAAAATGAAACTAAAAATCAGGACAAAAAAATTAGACAATTTGGTTGTGTCGCAGATTCCGGGTGTTTTTTGTTTTGTTTAGTTTTTTTTTTTTCCTTTTTGCCCTCTGGGAGTCCAGTGAGTCACTGTTCCCCATTAGGCCCTACCCAGCGGGTGGCGTGGGGTGGGGTGGAAGGGTAGGAGAAGAAAAAATACTGAGGACATTTGAAGAGAAGGGCCCAGGGTGGGGGGACATCTGGGCATCAGGCCACAAAATGAGATGCCTGAAAATGGCTTGTGGCACAGCAGCCTGGGTCACACCACCTGCTTGTCTCTGACAGACATTTTCTCCAAGTGTTCTGAGGCCAAGAAGAGCATAGTAGCAGAAGCTCTTAGCCTCTCATCCTAGGTCCCAAATGGTCTCCAGACCTTGTGAGTCCCAGGAAAAAGAAGCTTGTTGAGTTTCAATAGTCATCTCGTAGTGGGCACATTGTAGTTAACATCTCAGTTTTGTAAATCCTTGGAACAGACAGTTAAATCAAATCATTTAAGCTCATCATGTGCCAGTGTCTTTGGACACATCAAGTGCTACATTGACGGGATCTGGAAAAGGGAAAATTAACATGGTCTATATCTGTTAGGGGAAAGTTCACTTTATGGAAGCTGTGTAGAATTCAATTCCTGTTCCTCTTTTATAAGGGCAGAAAATAGCAGCTGACTGATGGCAAGTGAACGACTTACAGTCACACTTTCAGTATTAAACAGAGCTGAGAGTAGACAGGGGTTCTAACCCAGGTCTCTCAATTCTATGTCCCATGGAAGTAGAAATGAAGGAGTTTTCTGAAAGCTGCAACAGAAATTTTGTTAAGCTTGGTAGGGTGGCAGTCTGGAGTTTACATGTATGGGTAAGAAGCAATATATGTAGTATGACAAAATAATCTATGTCCGTTAAGGGCATAGAAGCAAGAGTTATGGTTGGGATCCAGAAAATTCTGTCACCAGTGAGGAGAGAGGTGGAGGAGGGAAGAATAGGGGAGGGGATAAGAAGAGTTCTGTTAGTGAGTGCTTTGTGACTTTGCTAAGCTCCTTTTCCTTTCTGGACTTCAAATTTCTCTCCTTATGTAATGAGAAATTTGGACCAATGAACAGTTTCACAAGGAGACCTTGGGCATGATGGTAATTGGGAAGAGAGAGGTGGTGACCAAGAGAACTTTGTTGATGAAAATGAAAACGTAGCCTCACAGATGTGAGTAAAGACAACTTTCAGAGATAGTGACCATCCCATGGTCTCAATCCTATATCCTCAAAGAATGTCATCAAGTGAGAAAAGGGTGGCAAGGTGGTGTAGGATTATAAGGACACTTGCCACCAAGCCCAGCAATCTTAAGTCCCATCCTCAGGACCTACGTGGTGGAAGGAAAGAACTGATTTCCTGTATGTTATCCTTTGCCTTCCACACACACCAGGACATGATGACACATGTGCATACGCACACATGCAAATAAATAAATGTAATAATGTTTAAAGAGAGATGAGAAGAGAAGGTATGTGTGTATGCACTGTGCATACTTGTGCTAGTGAGGAAAATACCTCAATGCACAGTTGGAATTTTCTAGAACCAATTATGATGAACTGAGTGAACATCTTAGGAAACCTTTCCTGAATAATCTCTACTCTAAGACCACTTTCCAGAGGCTGGAGAAATGGCTCAGTGGTTAAGAGCATTTGTTACTGTTGCAGAAGACCTAGGTTTGATTCTCAGCACCACATGGTAGTTCACAACCATCTGTAACTCCAGTTCCATGAAAATGCCATCGTCTGCCCCCTGAAGGCACCGAATATACTCATGGTGCACAGACATATGTGGGGGCAAAACACTCATACACGTAAAAGAAAATCAATAAATCTAAATAAATTTAAGATCGCTTTCCTGATACCAGGTTGGTTTTGTTATTTAAAAGAAATTTGTGTTTTATGTGTGGGGAATCCTTTCATAGAACCAACTTGAATCAGCATTGATGTTTAGCCAAATTGTTTGAATAAAGCCTGGCTTCACTATTCACTATCTGTTTGTCCTTGCACGTGGTATTAAACTTCTCTGTTCTGCTAGTTCCCTGTTTGTAAAAGGAAGATAACAAAATCACTATACATGGTTATGACATGAGTTTATGAACTGGCTTAGAACAGCATCTGACATACTGCAGCATCTTACATAAATGTTGGCTGTTCTTGCCATCTATCTAATAGTCTATGATTCATTAATCTACATAGTGTGGTCTGAAAGAGCAAATTTGATCCCAGGCTAGCCCAATTATAGTCAATAATTGGGGTTTGGGTGCATTGTTAAAGTACCATGTTGCCCAAGCCCAGGACTAGATTAGGACATTTAGAGTCCCTAAGAACCATTTTTAGACTGCTAAATGCTGGGGGTACAATTGGTAAATGTACACTTTTCTTATATGGATGTGGCCCTGACTTATTGATATCTAACATTTAATTCACATGTGGGGTCATCCCACACCAGTTATACTAGCCTATACACTCCTCAGTAAATCCAGGAAGAATCATGAGTGGTCTGCATAGCTACACATAACAGTTCGTCCCCTACGCAGTTCTATCACAGCATGGTGTTCCTACTGGCTTATCCTGCCAAGCCTCATGAACTCTGTGTTGTTTGGGACCTCCCATATAGTACTTAGAAGGATTATTATCTTCTGGGAGCAGGGGAGGACATATACCTGGAAGTCTCAATAAAAATCCTGGCAGGAAACTCTAAATATTATCAAGTTAAAACCTTGGTGTAGAGTTGGGATAAGAGAATAGAATAGAGAGCATCCTCTGCCTCTAGATTACTAATAGACCACCAAGCTTTTCCCACCCTTGACTATTCCAGTGGTTTCAAGTCAGTGTTCTTAGAAACCTTGATATCATTATCAGCTTCTATGTTGATCTGTGCATCATCAGGTTCTAACCACCGAGGTACATGTTTCAAGATAGTTGCATGCTTCAAGAGCCAAAAATGGTTTGGGGGATTTTTTTTTTTGCCTTGACCTACATTTGCCTATGGAAAGATTAGCTCAGACTAAAAATAACTAAGCAAATGGAGAGCCATGGTATGGTAGGTAAGAGAGATACAGAGACCTTCAGTTGCTGTATTACCTGGTGATGGCACCACTCACATTCAAGCTTGTGCTATCTGCCCTTTTCATAAAATGTCTCAAACATGGAAGGCTCAGGTGGAACTGGTCAGACCAGATGTTGTGAGCCTACGCCTTGTAGAAAGGGAAAGCTAGATACACAAACAGCCATGGGAGAGAATAAGGAGGAAGCAAATCTATTGTTCCACCCTCTAACCTGAAGAAAACTACCCATAGGTTCCAGAGTATCACCAATGAACACTGCTGAAGAATGCTGTGGCTCACCTATGTCCCATGAGTGGACTTGGCTATTACCCCAGACAGGAATAGAAACCTCAAGGCTACATTCCAGGCCATGGCTCAACAGAGGTTAGCACTGGCTTGAAGCCTTCTTCTTTCTCATGGACTTAGTCTGACCATTGAAATAAAAGATACTTTGGGGTAGAAGCTCACAATGAACATGCCATAGATGCTTAGCTCCCCTTTGTCTCACTTCTCCACATTCTGTGTGGCACAAGATTTGACATCAGGTAGACAGTGTTAAAGCCCTGACTTTCCTGTTTACCTGAACCACAATCTTGGCCAAGTTTGAGCCACAATTTCCTTCCCTGTAGAAAAAGAGAGCAGTAGAAATTATAATCCCTGCCTCTATGCTGTGTGGTAAAGTTCAAATGATAGAATAGATGTGATATCCCTTTGGAAATTTCTTTGAACTTTCCTCATGGTCATATTAATAAGTTAATGTGCAGATTTTCATATGTGCTTATGCATGTATAGGTGGACTGAGACATTACCCATAATTCATGCATATATAAGCAACCTCAGATATGTACAAAATTATGTATACATATCTAGTTTTAAGCATGAACTCATGACATAGGCCATTAAAAGTGCATACTCTCAAAAAATATACACATATGTACAGCCTCATATGAAACCAGCAGATCACAGCATTCAGTTTCTCTCTAGACTAGTTTTCTAGGAGTCTGAAAAACACTCTCTTTCCACATTCCCCCACTCCATTCTGATTGTGTCTCTTTTGCCCTTGCTGGGCCCTCTTCCTGGCCTCCATCTTGTTTGCACGTTAACACAGCTGCTGCTAAAATTCAGACTGCAGTGTTTGGTATCCACATGGCTGAGGAACATGGGTTCTGTCCAGTTGGTCTGTGAATAGCACTGCAACTCCTTCCCGCACAATGTATTTATAGCCATGTTTGCAAATAGCTGACAACATTTTCAGAGTTTTTTTCAAAACACAGTTAATCCAGCCACAGAAATAGTCACTGGCCCAAATGCCCTGAAACTAAAAGAAATTAGGCAATAATCATAATGAAAATTAGTTACAGAGCCTAAAAGAAATGGGATCTCAACCTCCCCCCTCTTCAGATAGAGCCTGGCATCATCAGGACCTAATGCTTTAAGAGAAAGGAGGGGAAGGAAATGGAAGGGGGTGATAGTGTTGAGGATTAGGAGCAGAGAGCACATAACTAGAGATTTAGTGATGATTAAACCAAAGAGAGGAAGCCTAGTACCCACCTAATTGACTTCTAGGTCAATTACAATTTCTGTAGTTGGATAACTCTCAAATTGCTTAGCAAGTGGATCCCTAGTGATGAAGTTGAAGGGGTAAACATGATTAGAGAATAAGATAGTCTCTCAGGAAGGGAACAGGTCTGAGGCTATGGTGATAGGGATAGGGGGGAATTTAGGTAGGGGTATCATATCACTTATTATCAAAACTAGGATGCTTTTGAGAATGGGAGAGAATGCCGTTAATATTTTTCTGGGACAACAGGCATAAATTAGGATTGTCAGAGGCAATTCAACATGTGTAAATGTGTGTTCATTCTAGGATTAGGATGTGTTTGTTAAAGAGAACACAATAAGGACTCCTCACAAGGTGCCTTGAGAAGTGGTGTGTGTGTGTGTGTGTGTGTGTGTGTGTGTGTGTGTGTGTGTGTGTGAGAGAGAGAGAGAGAGAGAGAGAGAGAGAGAATGCAAGATACCTAGTCCTGACCCCTGCTTCACTGAATTGCAGACTCAGTTTCAAGACAGCAGTCATATAGTTCACTGCCCAAGTTTACAAGTGAGGAAACTGAAACATAAATAAGACTTATACACTGCTTGGCAATGGTAAAGGGTTGACTAGCAATAGTCACAGTAATCCTAATTGGGTGTCAGATGCCAATCCATGCATTGAAGTGAAAGCTCAGGTATATCTTAAAGGTTTTTGCAAACAATTGGTATTTGGCAAGTACAAAAAGAAGTTTCTTAAGTCACTTAGAAGTGCCTGAAAAGAGTAGGCTTGGGTGCCAGGGGAATATTTAACTGACACTGGTTCCCTTGGATTTGTTTTTCTAGAGGATGCTATTAAGCAATGGAAGCTTTGAATATCCTTTGATGTCAACCTTCTCATCTCTCAGCCTACAGATGTGATTTGCCTTAGAGAAAAACCTTGGTCTCTAGTAGAGATCCACTGAAAGTCTTCTCAAGATTCAGGCTAGACATACGTTGGACATTTCCCCATACTGGCACAAGGAAACAAAACAGCCTTTCTCTCCCCAAGACCCTGATCTTATTCCTGCCTCCAAGGCAAGAGAAATGGCTACAGATGTTCCAATAAGTTTAGGGATCGGGCTAAGAATCTGTGCCCCCAGGAGATGGATAGGTAGCAACCTCATTAGCCTTGAATTGTTTGATCTGTAACTGAGGAATTGGTCATCCAAATAAGGATAGCTCCATAATAATGAAGCCAAAACACCAAACCGTGGCTCTGAACAAATTTAGGCTGCTTGAGTTTTGTTTTGTTTTTTTCTGTTGCACAAAGGATGAGGCAAGACTATGGGGGTGCCGTAGCAAAGGTCTGGGGAAACTGTTTAGGTTTTATGTCCTAGAGATACTCCAGTTCAGAGTCAGCCAGTATTCACTTGGCATTTACTGTGTTCCTAACAAATAGTTGAATATTTACATATATGAATTCTATCATTGAGGCCTTACAATAATCCAGTAAAGACTCCCAGAAATAATTACCAGTGGTTTGGTCAGAGTGAAATGACTAATAATGGCAGAATGAGAATTTAATTGCAACTTTCCTGACTAAAAGAAAGTATTGATAGCCTACTACATGTCAGTCATTATGCTAAAATTATCTCATTTAATCCTCAAAACAACTCTGTGAGAGGATGCCTTCAATGTTTTCCCCATAAAGGTATTGAGAAGCAGAAATATTAGATCATTTATCCAGTAAAACCAGGATTCAAATAATGTCCTGTTGATTCTCAAGCCTAGAGTCACCTCTCCTCTGCTCCTCTGTGGATATTGGCATATGCTTCTAGGTAGTGCCTCTCCCCCTCTCTCAAGTACTGGGAATTAAAACCCGGAGATTTGGGCATACTGGGCACATACTCTACCAGTGAGCCACAGCCCCCAGCTTTCAAATACCTCTTAAAGTCTTTTGCAACTCTGACATTGTAGAGGTCAGCCAGTTCTGTGGTGATCCTTCCCTATTAACTCCAGCAGCCTTGATCACTTGGCTGTATTCTTCTGTCACTCTTCTCTGCCCCTTTGGGTCTCCCCATGTGTACTACCTCTACACCAATAGACTGGGTGAGCATATCCTAATCAGCTTAGTCTGAGTTGTTCTAGGGCCCCTCACCTGAGCATGTTCCAGAAGATCCTTGAGACACACTGGCTAGCTAGACTAGTTAGAGTTTATGAAGTTCAGGTACAGCAAGAGTCTCTGCCTCAATAAATAAGTGGAGAGCAATAGAAAATGACTGTATCTATCTACCTCAGACCTCCACATACATGTGTACATGTGTGCATGCACATTCACATATTCATGCAAGAAAAACTGAATTCTGCCACTGTCTGCAAATTTTACCACTACCCCCTGCGTGCTTTACTACCCTGAACATCAATTCTCTCGGTGGTAAAGATCAGCCTTTTCCACATCATTGTGGGGAACGGGCACATGCGTGGAGGTTTGAGGACAACATTCAGGAGCTTTTTTTTTCTCTCTCTCTCTTCTTCCACTATGTGGGTCCTGAGGATCAAACTCAGGTCAGCAGCTTGGCAGAAAGTGCCTTTACCCACTAAGCCATCTCATGTATCCAAAACACCAGCCTCTTTTTAAAAGGTTTGAAAGAGTTTAGATGAAAAGAAAATGTATGCCAAAACATTTAGATTTCTGTTGTGTGTTTTGAAGATCAGAGCAGAGAATGGCTTGTAAATGTTTAGTGAATCTTCAAGTGCTCCTCCCTTGGGAGGAGCTGCTGTTGTGAATATGTTCTGCTCCCTGGCTGCCCTTCTATACATGTAAAAATTCAAATTTGCCCAGCCTACCCAATGTCCTGTTCCCCTGCCCTGTTTGCTCTGTAGACTAGGTGACCACCTCCTTCTGCAGTCTCTGTGGCATAGAATCACAAAATACTTTTTCCTTTCTCAGAAGCAAATTTTGCCAGGTTTTTATACACAGAAAGACTTTCTGGTTTTATCTACAAGAGTGGTGCCAACCCTGGGTCCATGTAAATCAGTCGGACAGACATATTTGGAAAATGGGGCTTGTCTCGTGATGCTATTATTAGCCCTTTGGTGTGAGTAAGGAAACTGACCTCGGAGAAATGACATAGATAATAAATAGTGAGCTCTGAGTTGTGTGTGCTTGTGTGCACATTGAAGTGTGTAGAAAGTGTATTGGAAAGCCTAGGAGAGGAGAACAACCTGGATTTGCTTTTCAAATAACCATCAGTCTCCAGCAATTAAATAAAACTAAGCAGTAATCCTAATAAAAGTTAAGCATTAGACCAAAAAGTTACTGACTATGGCCTGCCTTTCTTGGTGTGAGTATGCATTAGTGTGTGTGTACTGATATATGTGTGGACACTTACATGTAAAGGCAAGAGTTCAACCTATAGAGTCATTCCTCAGGAACTGCCCACCTTGATTTTTAGAGACAGGGACTGTCACTGGGACCTGTAGCTCATTCCTTTGGCCAGGCCAGCCTGCATGACAACTCCAGAGATCTTCGTCTCTTCACCTTCTCAGTGCTGGGATTACAAGTACACACCACTACATTTGGTGTCTGGGGATTCACACTTATTAGGTCCTAACGCTTGTGTAGTGAGCACTTTATCAACTGAGCTATTTCCTCAGCCCCATGTGTTTTAACCTTTCCGTCTCTTTTTATTTGGTTTGAGTTTCTTCAGTAGGACTCATTTCATTTCATTTCCCTAAATACAGCATATTTTGCTGGGTGTTGTGATGAAAAGAGGGTAAAGGGGAGATAGAGAATTAAGTTGGACAGAGAGATGAAAGCATCATCATCATATTTTAATCAAGTAAGACTGTCTGCGATAGCAAGAAAAACAGTTTACATAAAACTTCATAAAGGAGCATTGAAGCGATTCTAGCATCATACGCAATGCACTATAAATCATAAGTACTTGATAAATGTGTGTTGGAATGAAGTGAGGGGCAGAGATGGGACAATGTGGCATGTTGCTTGAAAAAAGGCTATCCCAGTGGTTCCTGTCTTTCATTCAAGGCATTTTAACCAAAACCAGATCCATGCTGTCTTCTCAGGCCTTATTTACAAGGCTACTTTAAACGTATGACATGTTTGGATTTGTTTTCCAAATCATTGTTCTTAGCAACCAAGATCAGGGCTTTAGCTTTTGCTTTGACTGCTGGTCATACCCCTAAGAAATCCCAAAGGAAGTCCCAAACTTTCCTTTGCTCCTGAACACCTGGCAAATGACTGTCCTATTTCCTTGTCCTGTCTATGGATTCTGTTTGGAATCATAGGGGCCAAGCATCCTTTCTTCTTCTCTCTCCCTTGGGGCCGATCAGGTTTCTGGGCTCCAGGGAAGAGCTACACTGTCACTCATCCTCTGACCAAGTCTGGAATTCCCAAAGCACCATCTGCCTCATCTGTTTTCCAGGTGCAGCTGGCAAGACAGAATTCCCACACATCTGTCCTGTCCTTCCGTTGGCAGTCTGGCCTCCCCACTTCCAGTTTCCATGTCCAACCTAAATCAGTTCTTTGCATTATTCCCCTTCAGGATAAAGTGGGCAAGTGAGACAAGTTCCTCTCTTACCAGCTCAATAACACTCTTAGTGGGACAGGAAGACAGCATTCTGAGTTCTAGTGGATTCTGCCACATAATTATCCAGGGAGTGGTGACTGAAGCTTGCTTAACTCATACACAGAGACCCTACTTGGTGTCATAAATGTACAGCAAAAGAATATTATACTTGAGGAAAGAACTTTTGAACTTGGAATTCTAAGACACTGTAACTGATCCAGTTCTCTCTCAGCCTCTGGGCTCAGCCTCCTGCTTCCAGTCATGCCCAAGAGAAGAACTCAGTCTATTTTCTTGCTGTCAGAAGTGCAGCTCTTGGCCCAAGGCCCAGGTGAGGATGAGGATGACAGGATGACAGAATTACCTAACTGTTCGCAACAAAGAATGCATTCCTCCCCACCCCGTCCTGTCCTGACATGTCATTGAATGCCTCTCCCTGTGCCGCCCCTCAGTAAATTTTGCCTTTCTCCTCCTACATGAGGCTATTAGCTATTGCTTATTCCAATAAAAGGTTATCTGGTATGCAAGAGACCTTAGTTGTGTCCTTTGGACCTGAACACATGTTCCACTTCAGTTTTTGTGAGTTTTCAGAAGGCCTGCAAGATCCTTGTATAAAATATTCAGACCTGAGACATATAGAGGTAGTTACATTTAAAAAAAAAAATGGAACCATTAGTAGTGACACATGCCTTTAATCCCAGAACTTGGGAGGCAGAGGCAGGTGGATCTCTGTGAGTTTGAGGCTAGCCTTATCTGCAAAGTGAGTTTCAGGACAGTCAGAGCTACAGTGAAACTGTCTCGAAAAAACAAAAAGAAAGGAAGGAAGGAGGGAAGGAGGGAAAGAAGGAGGGAAGGAAGGAAGGAAGGAAGGAAGGAAGGAAGGAAGGAAGGAAGGAAGGAAGGAAGGAGAGAGATGGGGATGGTGGTGACATTGATCACTATGGCTAAATACATATTCCAGACTTGTCTCAGGTCCATTGAAGGCTAGAAAGTCCCCAGTGGCAACCTCAGCTAACCAGTAGAATCTTCTAAGAACTGTGTTAAAAATGCAGTTTCTCTGTGGTTAAAGATAAACTCACTGAATCAGAATTGATGAAATACAGCCTTCAATTCAATATTTGAAATAATATCATTTGACACTGGACCTGCTGCCACAGGCTGTAACCTCAGCTATCTGGGAGGCTGAGGCAAAAAGAATATAAATTCAAGGCTTACCTGGACAACTTGGACCCGGTATCAAAATTTTTTAAATGCAAAATTTGCTGAGGGTATGATTCAAGGCATTGCACTTGCTTAGCACGTACATGATTTGGGGTTCAATACCAAATATCACGCGCACGCACACACACACACACACACACACACACACACACACACACTCCACTGGGTAAATCTGATAATAGAGATCCATTTGAAAAGTTGAGTGTTTTGGCTTTTTCCAAGTTGAGGAAACTGAGGCTCAGGGTGGCAATGGCCTATAACAAAGTGGCCAGACAGGAAAATAAGAGCAGAGGATATGTGCCTGGATTCACATTGGCCCTCTCTTTGCATAGAATACTCATATTACATTTCCTCATCTTGCTTGATCAATTATTTGCTTTCCCATACTTTCATAACTGAGTATCCTAATGGTGAAACCACATCAGACTACATCTGAGGACTCTAAGTCCTTGAGTTTGATCCCTGAAGCCTGTCTCTTGCTGAGCAGGTAGACATTCCTAGACCATTTCTCTCAGTTTTTTCCAGAGACAAAAGGTTGGGTCAGGAAAGATATAGTGCCTCTCTTTTACAAAGCAAAGCAGGCTGCAAGATTTCAAGTGTGTGTACTGGTAGAGATCTGTCCAGAGCTATGTGACAGCTAGGACTCTTGTGCTAAGGAAGCAGGAATGTCTAGTGGCAGCAGGTTACTCAAAGCTCAGGCTGACACTGAATGTCTGTTTGTTTATCTCGGGGAATTTTGGCCTCATTCCATTATATTATTGCCGGCAGCCGCCTTAAGTACAAGGATAATGACATGTTTGAAAAATGCCTCAAACATCAATTACTCAGTATTGAGACAACCCCCAGGAGTTGTTACTTCATGTCCTTATGTTAGCCGTGCTTATCACTCTGAAAGCACTGTGCATTACCCTGCTTAAGTCTGTAGAACTTCACAGATTCTTGGCCTGCTGTCTTTTAAGATCAAGGGAGGAAGTAGAATGGAAAGATGGCTGGTAGAAGCAAGGCATAATTGACTTGTTGATTATTTTCATTGTGAACATTGAGATGAGTTTGGTGTCGAGCAGAAGAGGGGGATTGTGAACAAAGCACTGATTGTCATTAGACCTGGGTCCAAACCTCACCAGTGTCATATGTGGTCTCTTGCTATGTGGTTATAGAGTACACCTTTACTCTTCTGTTCTTCAGTTTCCTCACCTATACAATGAGCAGGTTAGATTGGAGCCTTTCAGTTCTGGCTGGATGATGGAAATTCAACAACTTCAGTTGTAGTGTCAGAGGTGGGCAAGTAATGAGTGATGCTCATTCCCTGTACTCACAACTCTCCATTCACTCATCGTGAGTCTGCTCTTAAGGTACTTATTTACCTCCAAAGGTTGAAGCTGTAACCTCCAAAGCAATTAGATACGCTCTTGTGGGCCACATCTCCATCTTTTAGTGGGATCCACTGTACTCCAGAAACTTCAAATATGACTAGCAGCTGCTTTTCTCACCATACGTGGGTCTCCAAGCACCTGGATAACTCTACTTTTCAGACCCCTTTGTTCTGCTCTGCAACATCTATTGGTTTTTTTTTCAGAACACTGACTTCTTCAGCCACATACCCCTCTAACTAGGTCACCTGCTGGCACCGGCTCAGTGCCAGAAGCCTGTGGTTTCTCTGACTGGAAAGGTCTTGATTCATCCTGTTGTGGGGAACTCTTTAGCTTGGCAGCTGTTTTGCTCTGAGGATTTCTCCCTTGCCTAACCCTTCTCCTGCCCACAGCCATCCCCCTTCCTCTCAACCCACTCCTCTAAGCCTCACTCCTCAGCCCTCAGGGATAAAGAGATTGTCTTTGCCTTACAACAGGGCACTAGACCAGGAAGGTCTAACCTTCCATCAATGTTGGCATCCAACTCTAGCTTAGGGAACTTTAGCATCTCCCAAAACCACAACTAATGAGTACATGATCTAAGTAAAACTCGTACTTGCTATGCCAGCAAGCATTAAGACAAGACCTCTAATCACCTCCATCCAACCAACTTGCTTTCCCTAAGCCATTCCTATTGAGAAATTATGTACTTCCCCATTACAAACCCCAGAACCTAGCACTGAGCTTAGCTGGAACATAAGGAATACTCAGTAAATATTTGTTAAATGAATAATGACAGAATAAATGAAAACTTAATAGACTCAAAGGCCAATGGAAATAGTGATGACTGATCTAGGAGGCCTGAGCCTGCCACTAACACATATCGTAACTTTGAGTATTTCTTTTTGTCTCTGGGTCTGAGTCTTTATATGCTGAACTGAATGGTCCCTTATGGTACTTCCATCTTTGTAGTTCATGAGTCTGATCTGTACATCTGTATCACATACCACTCTATCCCTTTCCTCAGGAAAAACAAAAACCTTCATCTTGCTGTAAGATAATATTGGGCTCATGCTGGTAAGATAAATGGACATGACTCTTAATTTGAGACAAAACTAATTTCAGAGAAGCCAGCGCCTTCAACCACACCAGTGGGTTTTCTGATAGGATTTCATGTCCATGACTCAAAGCCAAAAACATCCAGGTCCTCATCTTGTCTGCACTATTTTGATGCCCTATAAAAAGTATGTTGGTCTGAGTGTGTAGGAGCATATCTTCTAATGCCAGCACTACAGAGTTTGAAGCAAGAGGATTTGGGATTGAAGCCACCCTAGGCTACATAGTAAAACCCTCTCTCAAGAAGAGTTCACTGGTCTCTGGCAGTGGTTGGAGTGGGTAGGCTTTTGGAGATCAGAGATTCCCTGGTCATGACAGAACAAAATATTTGTTCCCTAATTCAAGCACATAAATCTCGATTTTTAAAATCTCATCCATAAGAATATTGACTCACAAAGGCCAGCCTGCCTAGGATGAAAAAGAGAACAATATAGAAAACCAGAGATAGTAGATTCTCTCTCACTTGGCCGTTCCCTTTTTGTCCCTCTGGATTGGGTTTCTGTGGGCTCTGTGGTTAAAGCACGTGAAGTTTGAAGGCTTAAAAATATTTTGTTAAGAGAACTTCCAGTCCTGAAAATTTATGTTCCCCTAATTCCAAAAATGTAACGAATGGGAAGGTTTGCTGTGTGTATGTTCTTGCAGTGTTCTGAGTCAGGCTGCAGCTGAGCTTTGGATAATGGCTATATGTATATGTGCTGAGTTTCTGGGGAGACTGGGGCTGCTGTGTGAGGAAAGGCAGAATATATTTATCTGACAAAAAAGGCATGCAGCCTAAAATGTATAATCAATCATGTGGAAGTGGCTCCCCAACACCTCTCTCCCTTATACAGCCAGGCTCCGTGTTCAAGCCAGATTTAAACTGCTCTGAGAGGCTTCTTCCACTTCTTATGGTCTTTTTCTGACTCTGAGGTTACGCACAGTTACAATGTGCTTTTCCAGTGACTCCTCTGTGGTTACTTTCAATGTTTGATTTGAAGCAAGGAACAAATGACTGAAAAGTGGCTAGACCTTGCTATGCTTGGCTATAAAGTGACATGTGAGGTTGGTGACTAGTTATGGGGTCAGTTAGGGAGAAGCCTTTGGATCTTCAGGGCCCAGTTGCTCAAGAATGGATTATAAAGGAAGCAGACGTAAATGTCTGAAGCAGGATCGATTCTACAGATGTACCTATTTGTATTGAAATATTATCCCCACAAGGGTCCTTCCCACCTGTTAGGAGACAAATGTCTCATGGAAGGATGTTGACAGTAAATGTGCCACACTGGTCAAATCGCTTTGACATACCTAAGCTTTCCTGGTATTATAAATAGGAGGGAATGAGCTGGATTCAAATGCTGTAGTAAAGTGAAGAAATGTATTGATGTTTATTAGTAAAGGGTTTGGAGGATCCCATAGTTGGGAAAAGGGCCAAAGGAAGATCTTTATTTCAAGAAGAGAAAAGCTCAGTATCCCCGTCTACTGTCAGAACACTGTTTGAGCTAAATGACTAGTAGCAGGTTCTTGCTTGACCCCTGTAGATTGTGGTGAAATGACCAGAATAGAGCTGGAAAGCCCCCTGGGCATCCTCCAGACTGGACATGCATTGAGGTGGGGCCAACCAATTCTACACCCCTACAACTATCAGCGTGCTTTCCCCCTAGAGCATCACCTCTTCAGTAGCCTGTATGTATATATGACTGTCTTCCACATATATTGTAGATATGTGATTAAGTCATACAAGTAAACATTCCAAAGTCTGAGTTAAAATCACACTCTACAATTCTCTAACTTCATAAGCTGTATGTCCTTGAAGGAAATTACTCAGTCTAATCAAGATCAAGATAATAATAGTATTACTGCATAGGTTTGCTGGTGGTTTCCATGAATCAATATGTATGAAGTATTTAAAGTGCTTGGCACATATAAATATTTGATAACTATTAACTATTATCATGATTATATGCTTTATATGCTGTATACTCTAACATGTTTTGTCTTATTTTATCTAGAAAGAGGTTCAAGAGTGGGATTTTCTTTCTTTCTCCCTTCCTTCCTCTCTCTCTCTCTCTTTCTCTCTCTCTTTCTTTCTTTCATTTTTTTGAGACAGGATCTTGCCCAGGCTCTGGAACTCACTATGTAGCCCAAGTTGGCCTTGAATTTGTAATCCTCCAGCTGCAGCTTCCCCAAGTAGCTGGAATCACAGGCCTGGATTGGGCCTAGCTCCAGATAAGGAATTGTCATCCTTATTTTAAAGATGAGTAGTTAAAGCTTGAGGGCTTGGGTACGTTGCCTAAGGTCATACAGGTGAGATTTTAGTTTTTTAGCAATTAGAGAATTGACTGTAACATAAAGTAGAAAATTCTGACACTCCCAGTGGGCTCTTCCAGGCAGGGAGTGTGGGGAAGGCTGGATGGTGATGAGGAAGCAGTGAGAAAGAGAAAGCATTTGACTGGCCGTGATAAGGGTCAGTCCAGCCACTCCAGTCAGAGGGCACCTAGCGGGCTAGTGAACAACATAAAGTATCCCTCCTCCTACATTTTCTTTCTAGTGCAGATGGTCATAGGCAGGAGGTGAATGAACCTGAAGAGGAAAACATCAGGGCCTGGAAGCCATGTGAAAAGCAGCCAAGAGGGACATGTGCAGGAGTGTGCTGTGCAGCAAAAGGATAAGAGTTGACTCACAAAATTCACACATTACAGGCCAGGCACGGTAGCACACACCTTTAATTCTAGCACTTAGGAGACAGAGGTAGGTGAGTCCAAGGCCAGCCTGGTCTACATAGTGAGTTCCAAGACAACCAGAAGAATTACATAGTGAGACATAATTAATTCATGACTAGGGCAGGAGAGATGACTCAGCAGTCGATGCTTTTGCAGGGGACCCAAGTTCATTCACATCACCCACATGGTGGCTCACAACCATCTCTCCCTTCAGTTCTAGTGATCCAACGGCACCAGACATGAAGCTGGTACACAGATCCATATGCAAACAAGAACTTGCAAAATATTGTTTCACAACTATTTGGGTACTGCATTGAACTCTTGGTTTATTAGCCCTAGAAACTTCATCAGATAAGCCAGATGGCCTCTTTGACACCAACTGTGTGCCCAGTCCATTGGTAGACTGTAGGGCACCAAGTCTTTTCCAAGAAGCTTCCAGCTTAGGTAAGTGACTATACGTGGTTATGTGTGAATAGTGATAACTGCATGATGAAGTTTTTTTTTTTAAAGTGAATTGTGTTCTGTAATTCATAAGAAGGATGGAACAGGGAACAGCAAAAGACGGGGGAGACAGAGACAAAACGGCCATGTAGCACAAGGACACTGATTGGGGAAGAAAGTGCAGAGAAGGGAGATGAGTCGGATTACAGGTGAGAGAAGATATTTTGCTCTCTTTCCAACTGTACAGAAAGCCAGCTTTAGAGTGTAATGTGGGGACGAAGGATCTTGGCCAGGCCTAATCTTGAGAAAACAGTGAATTGAAATATAAGCTTTCATCTTCCCAGAGAGAGATAATAGGAAGAAAAGAGAAGAGAGAACAGCTGAGATGCTTTCAGTTCCTTGAAATATTGCTCTAGATGCACTTGAGATGTCCTTATATGGGATAGGAGAGCTGTATTTCAAGTTAAGATCGTTATCACTCCTGCTGCTGCTGCTGCTGCTGCTGTTGCTACTGCTACTCCTAAACAGATGCATTACTACCAATGCTAGCGGCATTATAAAGAGCCCACACTTGAGTACTGACCTTTCCTGCTGGGATCACAAGGAGGACCTGAAGACTACTTCTGAGCATTCCATTCTGATATATGGATAGGCAATTCCCTGGATCACCCCTTCCCAATGGGCTTGGTTAGTGGTATTCATTAGCACCTCCCTGTAGGCTAAGTCTTGCCTGTGCAGCAGGAGCAAAGGCATTCATTGGTCCTTCTTCTATCTGGTAAATTACAGAATGTTGAGAAATTCAAAAAGACATTCATAGGCCATCGAGTCTGACACTTAATTGTTGCTGGTGGAGGCCTGGTGACTCAGAGAGAGTCATGGAACCTGACAAGGATCACACAGTAGAGCAATGGCAGAAATGCCCCTAATCCATTTTACCTACTTTAGAGGACATTCAGCTCACAATTCCTTTACCTCTGAAAACTTCCATTCACTTGACCTGTCACAGAAGCTGCCATCATTTTGTCCTCAGGATTCCTCCAGAGCAGTAGTCCTCAACCTTAGCAGCCCCTCAGAATTCCTTAGGGAGCATTAGAAATATTGGTATCCTGGCCCTATCTTACCAATTGAATCATCACCTCTAAGGGAGGGGAAGATTTTTTTTAACTCCCTAGGTGATTCTAATATATCATCAAGATAAAGAATCATTGCTCTGGGGAAAACAAGCCTGACATCTGTGAGGGAATGTGAAGGACAGACTCCCAGTGAAGCAGGCTTTACAACTTTACATGACTCCTTTTGATCCAGGACCTCCTACACCTCAGCATGTCCCCCAAACTCTGGCATGTGGAAGGCCTCAGAGTTAGGGTCTCTGGCATCTTTCCTCAGCCGCATTGATCTTCTTGCTATTGCTTTCCCATCATTCCATCTAAGAAACATTTGACATTAAGCCTTCTTCTTAGTCTCTTATAACACCACAAAGGCCTCTAAAGAGACTGACTGCCTCTAGTGGGAAGCCCATAAATAACTTGACCCAATTTCTGGCTTTTCTCAGTGGTCTATTCACCAGGTATATCTCCCTTTAAGGAGTTAGTGTTGAGTATTTAAAACTGTCAGTCAGCCCCCTCTCCTACTTACTTGCCGCTATCATACATAGAACCTGCTTCCTAAGCACCAAGCTCTTAGGGGGAATCAGTGAAAAGTGGAAAAAAGAGAAACCTTGGACCTATGGACCCACCAAGCCTATCCAGCTCTCCACCTGATTATCATGGTGGCTTTAGGCCATAGTAATGTGTAGTGACTTGTCTGGGGATGAGAAAGCAGGGATGTGTGCTTTTCCCACACTGTAAGTGGCCTTTTTTAGAATTATTAGGTCAAGGATATAGCTGAGCAGTATGATACCTGACTACTATATGTGAAGTCTTAGATTTAATCCCCAACACTTCAAAAAAGTAATTTTAGAAGAAAGGAAAGAAAAAAATCTATTCCAGTAGTAAACCCAACCATTAGTGATAACAACTCACATGGCCCATGCCTAGATAAAAAGCTACAAGCATTGACTGATTGTTACTGATTACAATGACTGCTTACTGACTGCTGAGGGAGAATCAGTCTTCTCCAGGGAAGAGCCCCTTATTTGGTTATTCAATACTAAATGGCCACCTCTAAAAACATATATATGCAAACAACACTGAACAGACTCAATAAGCTATAGGCACATATTTATTTGTTATTTATTATATATCATATATATGTAACAATAATTAAAGAAAAGGAGCACATGCATTTGTGAGCAGAAGAGAGAGGGGGAACATGAGAGGGGTTAGCGAGAGAAGATGAAGGTGGAGATGATGTAATATTTTAATTAGAAATAAAATTTTAAAAGTCTTTTTCAACACACTACAAAAACCTATTCTCAAATAATAAGGGAGGTAGGCTACACAAAATGAGCTCCTTGAGTTGGTTGGGTTGGTTGTTTTTGTGGACTTTTTCCTTCGTTCGTTTTGTTTTTCATCTTCTGATTTTTGCATGTTTGTTTGATTTTCATTTTGGTGGGGGTTTTTGGTTTTTTGGTTTTGGTTTTGGTTTTGGTTTCTGGAGATTTTCAGAGAGAGCGAGGGGTAATTCAAGGTAGGTGGGTAGGGATGTGGGGGATCTGGGAGGAGCTATGGGAGGAAAAAATATGATCAAAATACATTGTATGAGAAAAATTTAGTTGAATAAAGTTAAAAGCAAAAAATAAGACTGGCAGGGATTATTAATAATGTTTGGCAACATGTAGTCCCTTTGCTTTTTTAAGTCTTTTATTCTCCTCAGTTTTATTGAGGGTTAATTGACAAATAAAAACTGTAAATACGTGGGTTTTACAATGTGATGATACAAAGTCTGTATATATTGTGAAATGATTACCACAATCAACTAATTAACACATCCATTACTTCATATAGTTAATCTTCTTCTGTGGTGAGAACAGTTAAGATTTATGCTCTTAGCAAATTTCAAGTATATATTACTGTATTATTAACTATGCTCACCATGTTTACATTAGGTCTCTAGAACTTACTCACGTTATAACAAAGATTTTAGCCTTTGGCCAACATTTCCCTATTTATCCTACTTCTCAGTGCCTGGAAATCACCATTCTACTCTCCATTTCACCGTTTCTAGATTGCATGGACACATATGTGGTAACTTGTCTTTTTTGTGTCTGGCTTATTTCAGTTAGCAGAATGTGGAGCAGGGTTATTCATGCTCTTGCCAATAGCAATATTTTCTTCATTTTTAAGGTTAAATAACATTCCATTGTATATATGTTCCATACATACATACATTCTCCATCCATTTATTGACAGACACTCATGTTGATTCAATATCTTGGCTGTTAATGAATAATGCTGCAGTGAGCATTGTAGTTTAGATATTTCTTTGCACATGTTGATTTCAATTCCTTTGGATATATACTCAAAAGCAGGATTTCTGGATTGTATGACAATTCTATTTGTAATTTTTTGAAGAACCTCCATACTTATTTCCATAGTGCAATAATTTACATTCCCATCAGCAATGTACAATGGTTCCCTTTTCTCCGCACCTTCTCCAGAACTTGGTTTCTACGTTTGCTTAAAAGGCCATCTTAACAAATGTGAGATTCATTGGGATTTCGTTTTTATTGACTTTCTCTGTCCATTTATGATGTTGAGTACCTTTTCATAAACCTGTTGGTTATTTGTATACCTTCTTTTTAAAATTTATTTATTTTTTCTTCTCTCGTACAATTCATCCTGACCCCAGCCTCCCCTACATCTACTCCTCCCACTCTCCTATCTCCTCTTTACCCCAAATCCACCCCCCCCTTCCCCTCAGAAAAAAGCAGTCACCACTAGAACAGGCCATAACAAGATGGAACAAGGCGGGGCACAAGCCCCTTCATCAAGGCTGGGTGAGGCAACCCAGCAGGAGAAAAAGGGTCCCAAGGACAAGGTAAAGGTGTCAGAGATATCCTCCCTCACTCTAATTCTTAGGAATTCTGTAAGATCACCTAGCCTAACAACCTTAAGATATATGTAGGGGATCTAGCACAGACCCTTGCAGGCTTCTTCGTGTCTGCCACTGTGTGGGACTGTCCAAGGACTATAGTGTGTTGAAGCTGACTTGAACCCCGGGTCACCCCTAGACGGTGAGGAAGGCAGGTGTTCGTTACTCCACATCTTAGTCCTGGCTTAAACCCAGCTAGATTATTAGATATTAATACTGCCTGCTACATTGAAGCAAACATGCTTTGTCTGCCCCTGTGGGCTGGGGACACAGGCTCAAATGTGTTCATTTGAGGTGGCACCAAGAGCCCCTGCCTCAACCTATCAGTTCCACTCTTGTGGCCAGACCACTTGCCCGACTGTGCCACATAAAAGGCATCCCTGAAGCCCCAATAAAGAGAGACGCCCACCGAAGCGTGTCCCAGGTGGTTATTTGTCCACTCACCGACTCACAGATGCCCAACAAGGCAGCACGGCAGGATGCGATAAAACCCACAGCCATCCCACCACATTGTGTCCTCCCCATGTCTTCCCCACAGCATCCCTCCACCTGGAGCCACCCCGTGGGTGACCCCGCCGACTCCAGGCAGGGTACTTGAGGCTGGAACACGCATGTGGCACGAAGGTTCTACCCACGGGACTACAGCGCTTCAATCTCCATAAGCCCCTAGAGTGCTGGTCAGATGATGACATAGAGCGTGTTCTCCTGGTGTCCTGGACCCCTCTAGTCCCCTGCAATCCCTTCTCTCCCTCTTCCACAGGGTTCCTGCCCAGGGCTTGGCCATGGGCCTCTGTAACTGCTCCCATCATCTGCTGGAAGAAGCCTCTCTGATGACAATTGGGCTAGGCATGGTTCTATGAGCATAGTAGAATATTGTTAGGAATTGTCTCCAGGAATTGTGACCAGTCTCTAGTTCCTGGTCAACTCAGCAGGGTCAGGCATGGGCTCTCTCCCTTGGCATGGGGTTCTGCCCCTCCTTGCCCCAGCAGCTCCTGCAAGCAGGCTAGATTATACATTAAAGGTTTGTGGCTGGGTTGCTGTCACAGTCCCACCTCTGGAAGCCTTGCCTGGCTACAGAACATGGCCAGGTCAGGCTCCCTACCTACTCCTCTCCATTAGTAAGAGGCCTCTCTCCTCCTACCTGATCCCTCTGTATACCTTCTTTAAAAATAGGTCTCTTCCATTTCTTTACCCGTTTTTAAAATCGATTATTTGTGTTTTGCTGTTGAATTTATGCATCAGTTACAGTAGTTACATGTTTACTTTTGCTTTTGTGCCTTTTGCCAAGACCAGTGTTAAAGATCTTCTCCCCATGCTTTCTCATAGAATCTTCAGGTTTTACAATTAATACTTTAATCTATTTCAAGTTAATGTCGTATATGGCATAAGCTAACAATCACATTTTGTGTGTGTGTGTGTATGTGTGTGGGTGTGGGTGTGTGTGTGTGTGTTTGAGAGTACTCTGCCATTAAGCTACACCTCCAGCCCTAATTTCATTCTCTTGCTGGTGCATGTCCAGCTTTCCCAGTACCATTTATCGAAGAGATTTTCATTTCCCATTTATGTATTCTTCATGCTATTATTAAGAGTAGTTGACCATATGTATATGCGTGTATTTTTAGGCTCTCTGTTCTGTTCCACTGGTCTGTATATCTAGTTTTTTTTTTTTAGTATTATTTTACTATTTTGGTTGCTATAGATTTGCACTATGATTTGGAGACAGAAAATGTGATGCCTCCAAGTTTGTTCTTCCTCAAGATTGCCTTAACTATTCAGAATCTTTAGTGATCTATTTTCTGTGACAAATATCATTGTAATTTTCAAAGCAGTTTTGTTGAACAGTATATGACTTTGGGTAGTGTGAACATTTTGACTATTAATTCTTCTATCCCATGAGTATAAAATACTATTTATTTGTGTCTTCCATTTTTTTGCCAATGTCATAACAGTATACTGATCTCTCCCATTCATAGCCAAATTTATTTCTAGTAATTTTATTATTTTTGTGTTATTGTTATTTATTTAGTATGTGTTTGTGAAATATGTGTGTGCGTGCATACTCTGATTCATGTATGGAGGTTGGAAGACAACTTTTTGAAGCCAATTGTCTCCTTCTACCTATGTGTAGACCAAACTAAAGTCATCAGGCTTTCATGGCAAGCTCTTTTATCCACTGAGCCATTTCATTGACCCAATATGTTTCATTTAAGTGGTATTTCTATATCCTCTCTTCATTAGATTTCTACTCCTTCCTCTATCCCCTTTATCTAGAAATATACTTGTTACATCTGGACTGATATCCTGTGGACGTTTAAAATGTCAAATCAAACCTGGAGTAAAAATAAACTCTCTTTCAACTAGTACTACAGTAAAAAGACTTCATTAGATTCAATTCAGCAGTGGTTGTTGGTGTAGAGAAAGTTTGGCTGCCTCACCATACCCCTCCCAGCAGCCCCTCATGGGACAGTTCTAAGCCTTCGACCCTGACTTCCACTTGTAACTATCCCCTGCCTCTTCTCAGGGCTGAAGCTGAGAAATCTCCTGTAAAAGAGGGGTTAAAGTAGGTTCCCCCAACCTTGTGGGCTGAGCCAAGTTTTATCATGTCAGTCAGGGGGCACATGATGATGACCTCCAGTGAAACAGCTTGCAGAGAAGCTCCAGTCCTACCCAGTGTCTGAGGTTTTGGAAGAGGAAGCACTGACTATGAAGTTCACTCTTCCATCACTGAATTTCTGGTTCACTATGAATACTGCTCTTCTATCCCTTAAACTTGAGTCACTATGGGCATGCATGTGGCTTGCATGTAGTCTCAGTTTTCTCATCGAAAAAACAGGTACATTATAGGTCTACTATCTCTTCATGCAATCCTGTAGATTAAAGCAGGTAAAAATACAAAGAGAATGTCTCTCTAATATCAGCATCTTTCTCTATCCAGGTCCCAACAGTAGTAGCCATTGTTGTAAGAATTAAAGACTGTTCAGAAAGTCCTGGTGTATGCAGGATGTCTGGATGCCTGCGGCAACTCCAGGTGCCCTTGGGAGGCTCTGGTGCCTGCGGGAGGCACAAGTGACTGCCAGAAGGGCCAAGTGCTTGTGTGATGGCCATGTGCCTGTAGCATGTCCAGTTGCCTTCAGGATAGCTAAGTGCCTCTGAGAGTGTGTCTGGGTTGGCCCAGCGCCTGCATAATTACTCAGATGTCTTCAGGATTCCTTGGAGCCTGCACTATACCCTGGGGCGCGTGGGGGATCCTGGTCCCCATAGAAGGCCCTGGTGCCTACAGGACGTCTGGATGCCTGTGGGAACTCAAAGTGCCAGTGGGAGGCCTTGGTGCCTGTGGGAGGCCTGGGTGTCTGTCAGATGACTGGGTGTCTGTGTGATGTCTGGGTGCCTGCTGGATGTCTGGGCACCCGTGGGACAGCCTGGTGCTGTGAATGGCCCTGATGCCTCTGGGATGTCTGGGTGCTGGTGGGATGAGCAGATGCCCACAGTTGTCTGTGGGAAGACGGGGTACCTGTGTGATATTCAGGTGTCTGTGGGTTTGCTGGATGTCTGGGGGATGTCCTGGTGCCTGTGGTAAGTCCCGTTGCCTGTGGGAGGCCCTGGTGCCTGTAGATGTCTGGATGCCTATGGGATATCCAGGTCTCTGAAGAATGTCCGGGTGCCTGTGGGAGTCACTGATGCATGTAGCAAGTCCTGGTGACTGCCACATGACTGACTGCCTGTGTGAGGTCCTAGTCCCTGTTGCCTGCAGGAGGCCCTGGTGCCTGTGAGATATCAAAGGGCCTGTGGGATGCCCCAGTGTTTACAAGATACCAGGGAGCCTGCTAGGTGTCCAGGTTTGGGCAGTGAGGCCCAACTTCAGGTGAAACTCTGTCATGCTTCATCTCTGGCTAGTATGGGCCAGGTCAAAGTTCACAATCAGAGCAGTCTTCTGCCTCCAAAGACCATGATGAAGCCTGCTATCCATGCTCCTGCTGCACAAGCTTGACTTAATTTTTTTTTTGTTTCTTTTTTGAGAGCACAGGGGTGGTAGAGTGGAACAGGGAATAGGAAGAGGGTGTTATCAAGATACATTGTATGAAACTCAAATTATTAATAAAAGTATTATAAAAATAAAAATTAAAAAAGAATTAAAGGCTGTATCTGATACTGTCTAACTTTCCACTCCACCCCGCTCCCGACCAATGTTAGATCCATGTTTTCCAGGCTTTGGTGATTAAGACAATGGGGAAAGAAAAACAGGGAGTCTGGAGCAGGAAAAGAATCTATACATTAAGAGTACTGAGAAGGGCCATGAGAATGAGGTCCTAGGATAATGAGCCTATAAGCCTTATAGTATGAAGAAAGAGAAAATGCTCAAGGTGGCCGACCAGCTTAATCCTCTTTAGCAGGAGCTTTCTGTTCCCTTCTTCCTGTATTCTTCTCCTCTAATGATTTGGGATCCTAGGTGGACCTGTGGGTAAAGAAACACAGAAAAACCATCGCTGGACAAAGAAAGGACATAGTATACACTAAAGGCAGAGCTCTGTAGCACCTACAAGAATAAGCCTTACAGACTTCCAGCTACAGAGAGCAGAACTGGCTCAAGGTTTTGGCCTCAACACTCTGAAATCTAGCCCAGCATTTGTGCTGAGGTCACAGTTGCTACATGGCAGAGTCACTAACATTGGTCTATTCCTAGGAGACACAAAACTCCTCCAACTGCTGGCTGACCTTGGTTTCATTAAACCTTGGTAGCCCTGCCAAATCATCCTTGGAATACAGGGAAGGCCTTAATTCTTCCACCCAGATATCTTCCCTATATGTTCCAAGCCCTCTCTCTCAATTTCACTCACACTCAGGCTTACATTGCAGTCTCTTGTCTCTCCCAGCACTCCTCTCTATCTGATCTCATCTCCTTTAATACATTTGCATTTAAAACCCCATTTTATTTTGTGCTTTTCTGAAGTCCCAGACTAATACAAACTCTGATCAAGCTGAAATTAAATATATTGACTAGAGTCTCCGTCTGTACCTACAGTTTTGTATATTGTGATGCCTTGGGCCAACTTTAGAAAGCAGTAGGTTTCTGAGCATTGGAGAAGTAGGTTTACAGTTTAGAGACTTTGTGAATGATCCAATGGCTCTGCTTTACTCCAAATCACTATCTCAGACAAATAAGTTTACTTTTTATGTTTAAAAACAATTGTTAATTTTGCATGTATGGGTATTTTGTATGCATGCACATCTGTACATAATGTGGATTTCTGGTGCCCTCAGAGGCCAGAAGGCCATATCAGATCCCCTGGGACTGGAGTTACAAGATGGTTGAGACCCTGCTTCCCCTGGAAGAGCAGCCAGTGCTCTTAACCACCAAGCCATCTCTCCTACCCCTTTTTTTTTATATTTCTTCTTGCATACAACTTTTACAATACATCCTGTCCCCCTCCTCCCCTCCGTTCACCCCCAGATCTCCCCATCTCCGCCAGATCTACCTCCCATCACCACCAACAAACATCTTCCTTCTCCCCAGAAAAGAACCATCCCCCAGGGTTACAGCACAATCAGGGCATGGCATAGAGGGATGGAATGAGGCCAGGCACCAATCCCTACATCAAGGATGGGCCAGGCAGCCGGGCAGAAGAAAAAGGGTCTCGAGGGCAGATAAAATGATCAGAGACACCCCCCACACCAGCCAATAGGAGTTGTTCAAGGACACAGACAGTGATAAGATATATTTAGAGGATCCTGCAAGTTCCGTGTCTATGGCTTCAGTCTCTGTGGGCCCCTATGACTGCTAGTCAGTTGACATTATGGGGCTTGTTCTCCTGGCGTCCTCAGCCCCTCTCGTCTCTGCCATCTCTCCTCTCCCTCTTCCTTGGGGGTCCCTGATCTCTGCATTTGTTTGGTCCTGGGCCTTTCCATATGCTCCTAGCAGCTACTGGAGGGGGGAGTCTATCTGGTGAGGACTGGGTTAGGTACCAATCTATGAGCAGAGTGTGACATCATTAGAAATTGTCTCCAGATTATCTAGTTCCTAGCCTATTCTTCAGTTTCAGGCAGAAGTTCCCTTCTTTGGAATGGAGTTCTGTTTTTCCATTGTCAATGAGGATTTTGCAGGTGGATAGGCCTTAAGTCAGAGGTTTTGTGGCTAGGATGGTGTCCCAGTCTCAGCACTGGAAACCATGCCTGGCCACAGGAGAGGGTCTGTTCAGACTCTCTATCCTGGATTACTGGGGATCCTTGCTAGGGTCTCCCTCATAGATTCCTGTGAGTTTTCACTATACTAGGCCTCTTGATTTGTCAGGAGAATTGTCTCCCAATTCTTATTGTCTCTCCATATATTTTCTCCCTCCATTCTCTCCTCGTCCTGGTCCCCTCTCCTCCCATTCCCATCCTCTCCCATCCCATCTTCACCCTCTGTACAATTTCTACCCTATCAGGGAGATCCCTGTGTTCCAACTGGGGCCATGCTTATTGCATAGGTTTTCTATGTCTGTGGATGCTAGTACCTTTCTCCTCTGCTTAGCAGTTAGTATCCACTTACAAGTGAGTACATGCCATGTTTGTCTTTCTGGGTCTGGGTTACCTCACTCAGGATGATTTTTTTCTAGTTCCATCCATTGCCTGCAAAGTTCACATAGTCATTTTTAATAGCTGAGTGATAATTGTGTAAATGTACATGATACCGATATCCATTCTTCAGTTAAGGGACATCTAGGTTGTTTTCAACTTCTGGCTATTATGAATAAAGCAGCTATGAACATAGTTGAGCAAGTGTCCTTCTGGTAGGATGGAGTGTCTTTTGGATATATTCCCAGGAGTGATATAGCTGGGTCCTGAAGTAGATCCATTTCCAATTTCCTGAGGAATCGCCATATTGATTTCCATAGTGGCTGTACAAGTTTGCGTTCCCACCAGCAATGAAGGAGTGTTCCTCTTGCTCCACATCCTCCCCACCATGAGCTGTTCTTTGTATAATTATCTTAGTCATTCTGACACAATCCCCATTTTTTAAAAATTGGCCCAACTTATTGTCTTATGTGGCTTCTTTTTAAATTTCACTTTCTTATACAATACCAGCTTTATTATAAATAAATGACTTCACATGCAAAATTCTAATGGCAATATCACTTGTTTAAATGTGACAGTATAGGTATGTAGTATCCAAAAATTTCAGATGACATTTAAACAGGTAGCAGATGTTACTACTCATCTTAGAATAGACAGAACAATAGTGTTACTGAAACTGAATCCCAGACAAGTGTGCACCAACTGCTCCTGTATTCCCAGGAGCAAAGAGCACCTTAACACCAGCACTACTGATCTAGCAATTCATAGCTGGTCCTTATTCTAGCTGCCAGAGTTAGATTCACCTGGTTTACTTTGAGAAGAAACTGATGAGTGTTGTCCTCCTGTTGAGAGCTGTCACTCAAGACATACCATATTCATTTGTTTTCAAAGAGATGAGAATTTCATTAACTCCACAAAGCAAGCCACCTGGAACTTACAAATAATGTCCAAAGTTGTTCTCTAATTGAACTCAGATAATAGGAAAACATCATTTTCTTGGAACATAAATCCACTGTTCCCACAGGAAACAGCAGGGTAAGAAAACCTATAGTTGAAGGTCAGCGTTGTGGTTACAGAACTGTTAGTTCCCAGGTGTGTGTCACCAACTGTAATTTCTGTGTTGTTACAAAAGTTCTTCTTAGCATTCTCACTATCAACCAATCATGAAAACGTGCTGACATCACTGCTGGTTCAAGTCCAGAATTCCAGAACAATAGGGAGGAAAAAGGGGAAACCTGCCTATTTCTTTTTCTTTCATTTCTTTTCATTTTTGCAGGGTCTTTCTATGTAGCTCAGACTGGTGGCCTGGAACTCACAATCCTACTCTCAGCCTCCTATGTGCTGAGAATACAAGCATACACCACTACACTTGGCAAAAATCTTTCTTTAATCACACTGTAGTATTGCCTGAGAAGTACTCATTTTCTCTTGTTTTCCACTTTGGATCAGAACTCAGAAAAGTTGAACTCATGTTTTGCCACTAACAAACCTTATCACCTTGGACAAATACTTTTTGTCCAGGATCAATGACTTTCCCTCTCTGAGACTCAGGGTTGTTGGATTTTTTTTCCCCTACGACTTTTATGTGATCTTTAAAACCTATGGGGTCAAGGTTTCCTAAGGGATAGTGTGTTGGGGAGAGGAGGAGGGAGAAGGAGATAGAGAGTGAGAATAAGATGTGGGAGTGAAGGAGATAGACCGTGAGGAGAAGGGTGAGGGGAGAAGATTGAAAGGGCTCTCAAAAGTCAGACACCTCGTGTACCCTGCCTCCAGCTTCTCCTGGCAGTTTCCTCACATGCAGTGCTAGGCAACACACATGGTGACCTACTTTTGCAAGAAAACTCTTTCTTCAGTTGTGGTCTTCTTTCACCTTTCTGCTCTGCCACCAACAGCTCTGGGACTAAATAGCAGATATAGATATAGGGAACAGATGATCTGTGGCTCTAGCATAATGAGCCAAATCAAAGAGCTTGTAGGATTGAAAGGCATTCTGGTCCTTAGCTTTGTATTTCTAGAAACCACCCCCAGAGATTTGAAACATAATCTGTTACAAGTCCTCCTAGGAGGGATTCAGGCTTAATTCCATTTTGAGGGAGACTGGGATGCTTTATTCTAAACCTCAACTCTTCTGAATCTAACTCTGTCCCCTCCTGAGGCCTTCACTCTCTCCTATTTGCTCTTATAAAGGAAATGCCTCCTCCTGAGCCTGTGAGCCTGCCCCCCCAAACTTCCTTTCAGCCTCCTTTCACCTTCCTTGGGGTCTTTAAAGACAGTTCTGAAATAACCTTCTGAATTTGAGCAAAAACCTTTCAGTCATCCAGAGAATGAATGGGCATCTTTGTTAGTTGAGCTTTCTAGTTCCCAGGCTCCTTTGGGGCTTTGGGTTTCTCTTCACCGAGGTAGGTCTGAGGTTTCTGCTTCTTGTTTCCATCTCCCAAGTGCTAGCAATTCCAGAGCTTTTCATTCTGGTTTGGTATAGTTATTCCAGCATATTACAACTCTTACCAAAACTTCTGCAGAACTCTATACAATTGAGGGAGTCTTCTGGGCCTAGAAGACCACAACCAAAGAGAGCAGGACTGGGCAGGGGACAGAGAAGTAGTTGTGCTTAGAATTAGTGTGTGGCAGGGATCCCTTAGATATTCAAAACACCCATGGAGAAACTAAAGTAAAGCTCCCATCAAAGTAAATGGAAATACCACCTACAGGCTCAACAAGGGGATCTGACCTAGGGTATCCAAAATATTTGGGCCAATTTCTGCTTCTGTCTTATAAGACAGTCAATGACAATGTAGCAATAGAGACAGACCATATGGCTGCTATAAGTACTCTGAGGTGTTCCTTCTCCTTTAAAGACCTCTCTACTCAGGTAAAGTGGTATTCTTGGCTTCACCATAGAAAAAAAGATTCAAGACAAGCCAATATGAAGCAGTTAGAGTGCATTAAAAGTCATCTTTCACATAGAGTTTTAAGTACTGGAATTAATAGGAAGAGAGAAACTCAGGCAAGGAATAAGACATACCCAAATGCGAGTATGGGCTTCTCAACAGAGAACCATGACCACTGTTATAGTAGCCATATAGATTGTTTTTTATGGCTTCTGAAATTACATCTCAAAGGGTTACTAAGAAACGTTTTCGTTTTTGGTAAATGAGTCAGACATTAGTCCTGATGTGCACTGGATAGTATTACAACTGATAAGGTAAAAACTCTAAGTCAAAAGGGTTGTGGTGAAAGTTAAAATGGCTTTACACCTTAAGTATCTTTATTTACCTTGTAAGCAAATGTTTAGTCTTATTTATGAAATCTGGAAAAAGAGTAAGGTCATATTTGAAGATCACATTTGCTTAGGCTTTATAGTGGCTTGAATGACAAATGTCCCCTGTAGTCTTGGGCATTTGAATACTTGATTTTCCAGTTGGTGGAAGAGGTGTGTCACTGGAGGGCTTGCTTTGAGGTTTCAAAGCCTTGCACCATTCACAGTTTGCATTCTCTCTGCTTTGTGCCTGTGATTCAAGATGTGAGGTCTTGGCTCCTGCTCTGCTGTGCATCCTGCTTGCTGCCACACTCCCCACCCTGACAGACTCTTAATCCTCTGGAACCACAAGCCCAAATACATTCCCTCTATAAGTTGCCTTGGTCATGGTGTTTTATCACAGCAACAGAAAAATAACTAGTACAGGCCTAAAGCATGGTTCATTACTATTTTAACATAAAACACCTCTCTATTAAAAAAACATTAGCTCTATGTCAGAAATGTTCACAGCAAATATTGTTAGTTGTACTGAAATTCTCTCTCTCTCTCTCTTTCTGTCTCTCTCTCTGTGTGTGCGTGTGTGTGTGTGTGTGTGTGTGTGTGTGTGTGTGTGTATGTGTGTGGTGCATATGCATCTCTGTGTGTGCACACACATGATTATATGCATGTGTTTAGAGGCCAGAGGTTGCTCTCAGATGTCTTCCTCTGTCATTCTCTACCTTATTATTTGAAACAAATTTTCCCACTGACCTGGAATGTGCCAATTTAGCTGGACTGGCTGCCCATGATCCCCAGTATCTGTCTGTCTCCGTCTCCCGATCAACTGGGATTATAGGTGTGCTGCTGCACCCTTGTTTTACATGGATGCTGGAGATCTAACTTAGGTCTTCAGACCTGCACAGCAAGTACTTTACCCACTGAGCCATCTTCCCAGCTCACCGTGCTGACGTTCTTGATTCTTAACTGGCAAGAAGCTTCAATCAGATTCTCTTTCCCCTTTCCATGTTCCTTTAATTTTCCCTGTGTTTCTATTCTCCCTCAGAAGCAAATGTAGGCTGCCCTTCATTTCTTTGTGGCACATTTTCCCCATCTATAATATGAGAGTTTGACTCTCTCACCTTTTAAGACAGAAACAAGATGGTTATTAGCCTCAGAAAGAAGAAATCTGAATAACTCAAAACTGTTCAGAATTCACCAGGCACTAGTGAAAATGGGTAGGGAAAATGCAAATGAAAAAAGTCAGTGGAGGTTGCAGTAGACTACCAATCTCTCCAGCACACCAGAGCGCTCTTCTCTATGGTTTTTAATGAGGACTTCAGAGTACAATCGGATAGGAAAGGAGCTTCTATGGTTGAGAATGTTTAACTTCTAACTTCCAGCTGCAAGTGAGAAAGGTGTGCGTTTTGCTCTTCTAGCTTCGGGAATGCTGTCAGAAGTAGAGAAGAGAGCTGGACATGCACATCATTTACTTGAATATCACCTGCTAGAATGTTTTGACAGTTTCTTAAGCTATAAGTAATGTACAATAAACAACACATTATATTTCCATAATTTGGTAAGTTTTGACAAATGTATTCACCCACTAATTCAATGCAATAATTACCCCAAAACTTTATTCATGCTCTTTTGTAGAAAGTCCTCTCTTGACTGCCATCCCCATCCCGAAGCAAACACTGACATGCTTCTGTCACTATAGATTAGTTGGCTTTTTAAAGAATCTTATGTAAGTGGAATAATATGTTATGTGTTCTTTTATCTGGAGATTCTTTACTTTATATAATTATTTTGAGATTCAGCATAATTTCTGTGGCAACATTTTGTTTAGTTTTCTTGGTTGTTGTTGTTTTGAGTTTTAGGCAGAAGGTCTTGCCATGTAGCCCAGGCTGGCCTAGAAATCACAATCCTTCTGCCTCAGGTTCCCAAATGCTGGGTTTACAGGTGTGTGCCACTATGCCAGCTCTCAGTTTGTTACTTAGTAAAGCCCCCCATTGTGTGGCTATGCCACAGTTTGTTTTGTGTGTTTATCTGTACATACGCATTTATGTTGTTTCCAGTTTGGGCCTACTAAAAATAAAGCTGCTTGCAGGTCACTTACCAGTATTTTTTTATTTCATGGATGACTTCTATTTTCAAAATTTTTTTTAGCAGAAACTGACTTGGCAACTGCTGCCTTGCTGTTTCTCTTTTGTACTGAAGGCTATTTTTGGCAGTTTTTGTTGTTGTTGATATTTTATTTCCTTTGATGTTGTTACACATTGTTGCGCCTCCCTGAACATTGTGAATGGGTTTTTTGAAAAATCCATGGAGAAAGACGTTCAGTTGAAAATTTAAGACTGTGTTTAAAGATTTGTCCAGGATGAAAATGAGAGACAAAAATTCTCTTGTAAACATTTTATATTTCCTAAAACAAATCAGCAAGTCATATAAAATACAGAAGATACTAATGTCTTTCTCTTTAAGGACACTTTAAAATTATATTTATGGACAGAAAACTCTATGATGTACATTTAATGGGGGCTGGTGGCAAGTTCCCCTTTATCTTTTCCATCTTGGCAATGAGAGTTATAGATTTTGGATCCAAAACTCTGTCTCCCCAGTGATGTCACAGATCATACCCTATCTGTCATTGTCATTGGTCCTCATAGCTTCCACCAGCTTAGCGGGAGCACTGTTGTCTTCTGAGTTAACTTGTGTGAAGGCAACGGTGGTGCCTGTCTTCGGCAAACCCAACACCCCAGCCTGGCTTTCCCCTTGGTGATGCAGTAGGGGAGCCAATCTTGTGACACAAAGCAGGAAGGAGGACCACCAGGCTTATGGAATCTACATCACATGTGATAATCACCAATGGAGTCTTTATGTTCTCCATGAATGTAGTGAAAATATTGACCCCTGTTCAAGGGATAGGTGGTCTCATAGTGGGGATGTCCCCTTTGCCAAAAGCTTTCTTCTCAGCACAGTCCAACAGCCTCTGCTTCACCTCCTGCTTTGTCTCTGGCCTATACCTGTGGGAAAACTTAAGGAGCAGGGCTTGCCGTTTGACTATCCAAGGCCTAAATGAACCTTAGAAGGCAATTTCAGCCACTTATAGAGGAAGGCCTTTGCTGCTGCAGCCAGATATAATGGGGACATTTGACAAAGCAAGTAAGGTCTTTTTTAGCCTAGGTGTCTTGTCCAAAGCCAAGCTCTTAGACCTTTTCTCAAATAAGGTTCACCACCTTTGGGGCCTCCTGCTTCTTCACAAGAGTGGAGGTGGAAGCCATCTTCTTCCACTTGGCTTTCTTTCAGCATCTGGCTTCAGTGAAGAACAGTAGTGATTCCCTTTTAATCTCATTGACCTTGATAAGGGCTGGGTACTTCACCTAACCCCAGTGACACCAGAAGATGGTGCGTATGCAAGTGACAACCTTAAGACAGTTTTATTCCTATTGCACCAGGGAATATGGCAGTATGGAGAACTCTGGCCTGTGTCCAAGAAAACCTTTTGTTTTAGGAAAATGGTTCAGAGAGATTATGTGGTGTAAAAACTGTTAACAGGATATGTGATCTATCTCATGTCTTCCTCCCAGGTTTCCCCACAGAAATGTTCATACTTTCATTCACTCTTATTTCTTTCATAAGATTTAAGATGGCAACATGGGAGATTTGGAGGTCAAGAGTGACTCTTTAGACCATGAGGAGAATGTGTCTCAAGAAGATTTTTTGCCTCAGAATGGGAAGGGGCAGCCTGGATTAGGGAATCCCAGCAAAAATCTTTGTCCCAGACTCTGGAGTCTCTGCACATGTTCTTGAGAAAGAATTGCTGTAGAGAAAGGCAACAGCAGAAACCCTGAAGAAGCACTGGCCCTTAAACTGCTGTACCGCTGCAAGTTTTAGGGACCCCACCTACCTTATAGACCTTTGGTCTGGACCTCAAGGCTGGCCTGAGCTTTGATTTACTATTCTGAGCTGCCAGGGAAGCTAGAGGTGGAACTCAACCTGTTTGGTAGGTCCGAGATAACATTTATGTACCAGGACAGTCCCCTCTGGAAGGCGAGAAAGGGCTGGACGGGTCAGAGAGGACTAGTGAGAAGCATACTGTAGTTTTCTTCCCCAGCCAACCCTCACATTGGGGAGACCATTTCTTAGAGCTGAGGTGTATTGTTCTCTGCTTGCTGCAAGTTTCTGGGCAATGTACAAAGTATCCAAGTGGCCAATGAAGGCGCCAGATAAAGGCGGGGAGGGGGCAGAAGGCGGTGGTGGTAGAGGATATGGGGACCAGGAGCCCCTGGAGCTTCCCAGGCCACTAACTGATCTGCTTACAATCATCAGAACTTCCCCTCTCTGGGCCCTCCCAGCCCCCAGGGAATGAGAACTGTTTTGCTCTCCTAGATCAGGAAGAACAAAACTTCCTTATCTGGTGGGAGAGGGTTAGTGAATACCACCTCCAAGTAGAGGGGAGAAGGGAAAGCAAGGAGCCAAGAGAACCATGGACTCAGCAGGCAGCACCATTCCTGGGGAAAGCCTAGGAAGAAGCGGGCAGACTCTATCCAAGGACCCCAGGGTTCCAGGAGCCCAGATGGGCGGTGGATCCAGAGTCCATACCCTCCCACCAATGCTTCAAAGCCCTGGTCCTTGTGGCTAGTGTGAAGTTTTGCTTTCATTGTCCGTATGAGATTTTTCTAGACCTGCCTTCTACAAAGCAATGAAAGTCAAAGAGCTGCTCAAGTTACAACTCAACTCTATTCATTTATACTCTCATGGATGTATTTTTAAAATTTTATTAAATCTTTATTTATTTGTATGTGTTGTATGTGTGTGGGTCCACAAGCACTACAGCATGCTCACAGAGGTCAGAGGATAGCTTGCAGGAGTTGATTATCTCCACCATGTGAGTCCTGGGAATTAAGCTCAGGTGGTCAGGATTAGTGGCAAGTGCCTCCTTAGTCTGCTGAGGAATCTTGCTGGTCCCCAAGTTTTGTTTCACCTACTTATTTGTTATTTATTTATTTATCTTACATAGAGTCTCAAGTAGCCAAGGTTGGCCTTGAATTCCTGATCCTTCAGCTGTACCTCCTGAGTGTTGAAATTACAGGCATGCACCACCACACCTGCTTTTCCTGGATACGTTTTATTTGGCGTCTACAGCTGCGGCCAGTGCTCTCATTCCGTATGGCTCTCCTCACCACAGATCAGTTACTCTCTTGTGCCTGACAAAAGTAAAGTTGCTCTTTCCCAAGATACCTTACCAAGTTCCAATTCTGCCACAGATACTCTGAGATTCCAGTTCAGAGACACTGGAGGCACAATGAAACACCTAGTCAAAGTATTCCACTCAGTTATTCCACAAAGTTATTCCACTCAGAATGTCTGGTTAGCAAATGATAATAACTACCGTAGTCAGAAAGACGCTACAAAGTAGTGAGGCTGTGCTGCTTGCTACCTTATCCTGGGTCAACCTGGAATTTTGTTAAAAAGTTTCACTGAAAGCAGTTACTCAAAGACTTTCTCCTTCCCCTGATTCTTTCTATACTACTTCTACCAGTCCTGGTTAGAAGCTGCTGTAGTAGATGATCCTTAAGCTCCAACAGCGCATGGGTGCCCCAGCCACTCCCTGCTTCCTTTGCCTGCTGTGTCTTCATTGCTGCCTCCTAACCTGGCTCCTCGGTTTCCGTGGCACTGCCATAATTGACTTCTAAGCTATGGCTTAGAAGTGTGACTTCTAAGCTGTGGCTCCCTTTTAAAAAGGCCTTCTTCTCTATGTTATTTTTGCAATAGTAGGAACTTACTAAAGTGTGGACAGGAATCCAGAAGCCCCTTAAAGGCAACCAAGAGGGACCAAGGCAGAGATGCTCTCTGTGGTTCAGTGAAGGCCCAGCTCCAATGTCTTTTGGCCTTCTTGTCACTATTCAGTGGCTTGTTCTGGTTGTTAGTGAAGGACATGCTTCCTATAGGTTCCTAGCTTACCCAAAACAATATGCTCTCCTGGGAAATATGTTCTCCTGAGATTTAGAGACACAGAAAACAAAGGAAAAAATGAAGCACATTTTGGATTTGAAAGTGGAAACTTGGGGTAGGATGCCAGTTTAAATAATGAGCATGTTTGACTTGAGAACAGCGCCTACTCTTCCAGGATGAACTAGGATACCATATACCCAGCCAGCTCTCAATTAGAGATCCTGAAGACTTCTAGTGTGCCCCTCTCTTCCATCTTCTTAATTTTTCTATCCTCCTGCTTCTCTGCTACCCACTTAGGCTAACTGCATCTAGAAAAAGCCAAGCGGGAAGGAGGCAAAAGAACTTAGAAATGATCTTTTCAGAACGCTTCATAATACAGATAAAGAAACCAAGACCCAGAAAACTAAGGAACTTGACCTTGTCCGTGTAGGAGATTAGTGGTAAGGTTTACCATTAAGACTAGAAATGTAAGATGAACTTCTAAAACAAACAAGAAGAGTCGGATACATGTAGCTCAGGAATATGATGCTTTCCTAGCATGTGTGAAGCCTGGGTTCCACCTCCAGTGCTGTGATAAATACATAGATAAATAAATAAATAAAACATTATGTTGGTTAATAAGTGTGTTATTAATGTGTATGTTTTTTGCAGAAAGCAGGTCACAACCTATAACCAGGACTTGGCTACACCATCTAGAATAGGTTTTGAAGGCTCTCCATGCTGGCATTTAAAGTATCTATCAAAAACAGAACTGCTACCTCAGCACAACTGTTTTGCAGCTTGAAGTCTGTTTGTATTTAATTTTCCAAAAATAAAGTATCTTACCTACAGTAGGTAAGGTCCTGTGAGAACAAGGTTCAGGGCAAGCCCTAAGGGAGGTAGCTCAGAGATGACAATTAAGAAAGCCCCCAACCACAGGCTTTGGAAACTACAGAGTTTATAAAACAGACCAGTTTGCACAAATTATTCTTGATTCTTTCCCAATGTTCTACATACGCTGTCATCCATACTCCACGGCATGGAAATCTGACTGTGGTTCCCCATCCACAGGAACCATTCAGGAATCTCCTTAGACTTGGTAAGAGTAGATCCAAGCTCCAAGCTCACCACTTGAGTTCCCAGGTAACCATCCCAGCTTCACTGTTTTCTACTCAACCCTACCTACAGCACCCACACTTCTACTCAACCCTACCTACAGCACCCACACTTCTACTCAACCCTACCTACAGCACCCACACTTCTACTCAACCCTACCTACAGCACCCACACTTCTACTCAACCCTACCTACAGCACCCACACTTCTACTCAACCCTACCTACAGCACCCACACTTCTACTCAACCCTACCTACAGCACCCACACTTCTACTCAACCCTACCTACAGCACCCACACTTCTACTCAACCCTACCTACAGCACCCACACTGCTACTCAACCCTACCTACAGCACCCACACGTACTGTATTCACTCACATTATATGGTTCATATCCCATGCTTCCAAGCCTGTTTGTGCTGTTTAATCAGCTTAGAATGCCATTTTACTTTTATGGTAATTATGATGAACGTTTTAAGAAATGGTTAAAAAATGCTTTCTGTATCAGTTAAACCACCAACAGTGCCTGTGGGTTTCAATTTCTCTACATTTTCATCAATACTTGGTACTGTTTTCTTTAGTTGCTATCCTGTGAATGTGAAGTGTTATCTCATTTTTTTTTCAATTTCTAAATTTTTAATGACTTAGCCATTCATATATTTTCTTTGGAGAAATGTCTATTCAAAGTATTTGAGTAGTATTGGTGTTACTTCTTTGACGTTCTGGTGAAATTCTGCACTAAATCCCTCTGGTTTAATTTTTTCCTAATTGGGAGACTTTTTACTACTGTTTCAATCTCATTACTGGTTATGGGTATGTTTAAACGAGTTATTTCTTCTTGTTTTAATTTTGGTATATCTTATGAATCTAGAAATGTATCTATTTCTTCTAGATTTTCCAATTTAGTGGAATAGAGGTTTTAAAAAAATATGTCCTCGTGATTTTCTGAATTTCATTGGTATATGTTGTAATGCTTCCCTTCTTCCTTTTATTAATTTGTGTTGGCTGTCTTTTTCTTTTTTATTAACTTGGCTAAGAATTAGCCAGTCTTATTTCTATTTTCAAGGAACCAGCTTTTTGTTTCATTGGTTCTTGTATTGTTTTTGTTTGTTTCTGTTTCATTCATTTCTGTTCTGCTTTTGATGGTTTCTTCCATCTACTGCTTTTGGGTTGCTTTGTTATTGTTTTGCCAACAGAACATTAGGTGCAATATTGGGTGTTCATTTTGATTTAGGCTATAAACTTTCCTTAAGGATTGCCTTCACGGTGCCTCTTAGATTGTGGTATGTTGTTTTTTTCACTTTCATTTAATTCTAGGGTTTGCGTTTTTTTTTTTAAATTTCCTTCTTGATTTCTTCAGTAACCCAATTATCATTCAATAGTGTGTTGTTTAGTGTCCAGGCATTTGCATAGTTTCTGTGGTTTGTACTGCTATTGACATTTAGCTTTATTCTATTGTGGTCAAATACAATAGAGGGAGTTATATTAATTTTCCTGCATTTGTTGAGAGTTGCCTTGTAGGTGGTCAATTTTGGGAGAAAGATCATGGGCTACTTCGAAGAATGCACATTCTTCTTTATTAAACATTCTTTAATGTTTGAATGAAATGTTCTGTAGTTATTTTTTAGGTCTATTTGAATTATGATGTCATTTATCTTTAATATTTGTTCGCTTAGTTTTTGTCTTGGTGACCTGTGTATTGGTAAAAGTGGAATACTGCAGTTACCCACTATCACTGTGTTGGGATTAATATGTGATTTTAGATCTAATAGTGTTTATTTTATGAAATTTGGTACACCTATGTTTGGTGGGTAAATGTTTATAACTGTAATATCTTGGTAGATTTTTCATTTAATATGTATGTATTGTCCTTCCCTATCCCGGTTAGTTTTAGTTTGAAGTCTATTGGTTCAGATATTAAAATAGCCACACCTGCTTGGTTCTTGGTTCCCATTTGCTTGGAATATCTTTTTCTATCCTTTTTACTCTGGGGTGTGGTGTTTGTACTTGATGATAAGGTGTGTGTGTGTGTTTTTTGTTTTTTTGTTTTTTTTGGAGGCAACGAAAAAATGAATTCTCTTTCTAATCAAGTCTGTTAATCTATATCCTTTTATTGGAAAATTGACACCATATTTTATGGGGAGACGTTATTAAACAATGTTTATATTAATTCCTGTTATTTTGTTGTTCCTGTTATTTTGTTGTTGTAGTATTGTTTTCTTAGACTTCTTTTGGCTAACTGCTCCGGAGTTATTTATTCCTTATGTCTCCTTGGGTGTAGTTGATCTTTCCTTCACACTGAAGTATTCCTTCTGGTATCCCCTGTAGAGCTGGGTGATGGGCAGATAGGGTTTAGATATATTTTCTTCTACCACACTAGTAATGTCATTTTATTTATTTATTTATTTATTTATTTATTTTATTTATTTATTTATTTATTTATTTTTAGTCTCCTACTATCTGTACTAATAGTCACTATGCAAACATCAGCGCACCTCTTGCTTGCTTCTCCTCCACTGCCTTCTAGCGTGGCTTCTCCACAACTTACTGCCTTACCTTAAATTAGCTCCAGTCAGCTGGACAGAATATCTTTAGGGAAGTCATGTGTGTGGTCCAGAGGTATATGGGATGGAGAGGGGACTTACCTGGCAGCATTGGAAAGTGAGAGCCCAGGGAAGCCAGAGGAGCTATGCAGCCTGTGGAAGAGAGCAATGTCTGTGTGGTAACAGAAGGAATCAAGATCCTGGAGGAGCTAGCCAGCCTAGTAGTAGGAAGGAGCAGGCTTACCTGGTGGTAGATGGAACGGAGAGTCCAAGAGTCAGGAGGCCTATATGGTGGGGGTGGGTCCTTTTTTTTGTTTTTGGGTTGTTGTTTTGTTTGAGAGAGAGAGAGAGAGAGAGGAGAGAGAGAGGGAGGGAGGGAGGGAGGGAGGAAGGGGGGAGAGGAGAACTTCACTGTAGCCCAGTTTGGTCTGGAACTCACTAGTTAGCCCAGACTGACCTAAACATTGTAGCAACCCTCCTGCCTCAGCCTCCCAATTTCAGGCATTATAGATACGCATCACCACACACGGGTCCAGTTTCTAGTTGAGCTCTATGTGGACTAAGAACAGACTTTGAAAGATCTCTATTCTTTTAAATGTGTTAATGTATATTTTATGTATCTCAGAATATGGTTGATTTTGATTAATGTTTCATGTGAGCCTGAAAAAAAAAATATCCAATATCCTGTTGTGTTGCTTCTGATTCCTTTGCTGATGACAGAACCAGCGTTTCTAGGCTCCAAATGTACACTAAGGACCAGCAGCTCTCCAGGAACCTTCTAGTTTTTTGGCACCAAATTGAGATTGCCAAGGCACCCAGCCGCACTGGACTAAAACAACTAGCTGGTTGTAGGCTTCTCTTGGTGTGAAAGAGTCACTATGGGACTCTTTCAACTGCTGAGGTACTCAGCCTCTAGGACTGGGTATACAGGTCCCCTGCTTCTCCCAGTGTGAATTCATTATTTATTATTTAGTATTTACATTAATAGCGCACAAACACACACACACAATTACATTCATCTTCTGAGATCTTTTCCTCCAGAGAACCCCAATAAATACAGACAGAATCTCAATGTAATTTTATTTCATATGTTTACTATCAATTTGTATTTTATCTCCTTGCAAATGTCTGTTCATTCCTTAGCTTATTCATTGGTTGGGTTATTTGGTTTTTGTGGGGGTTTTGTTATGTTGTTGTTGTTGTTTGTGTTGTTATTTGTGTGTTTTAAATATTAATCCTTTGTCAGATAATAGTGTTTCCCATTACATGAATTATCTCCACTCTATTAATAGTTTCTATTGCTATATAGAAGCTTAAGGTCTCATTTATTAAATGTTAGCACTTTTTCTGAGAGACTAGAGCATTATTTGAAAGTCCTTTCCTATGTCTACATCTGAAGTGTTTTTTCCTAAGACTTTTAGTTTTAAGATTTACATTAAGGCCATTGATCCATTTGAGTTGTTTTCTGCAGTGGTATATGAAAGAGCTAGTTTCATTCTTCTGCATGTGTATATCCAGTTTTCCCAGAAACCATTTGTTTAAGAGGCTGTATTTTATCCAATGTATTTTTTGGCTGCAGCTGTGTAGGCTTATTTCTGAGTCTTTCTGTTCTACTATATTGATCTATGTGTCTATTCTGTGCCACCACCTGGTCCATTTTTGTTACTATTGTTTTAAAGTATAAATTGAATCAGACACGGTGACACCTCAGGTGTTATACTTTTGCTCAAAATGTCTTGGCTGGCCAAGGTCTTTTGTATTTCCATGCGAATTTTATTTTGTTCCTATTTATGTGTAGAATCATCTCTGAAATTTTATGGGTAATTAACATTGAATATTCAGATTATTTTTGGTAGTATAACCATCTTTTTACAAATGTTCTTCCAATATGCAAGCACTGTAAATTTTTCTATTTTCTACTGTCTTCAGTGTCTTATGATTTTCACTGTACAAGTCTTCCATTTTGTTGGTTAGGTTTACGTTTTGAAACAATTGTGAATGGAATTGTTTATCTGGACTTCTTTCTCTGCATGTTATTGTGTATAGGGAACCTACTAGTTTGTTATGTTTATTTTGTATCCTGCCATTTTGCTGATAATGTTTATCGGATCTAAGAATTTTCTAGTAGAGTCATTAGGGTTTTTTTATATGAGGATATAACATTTTTACTTCTTTTTAATTTAATTTTTTAAAACATGAGTACTATCTTTACATAATTTCCAGTTCCTCCCTTTACTCCCATTAACTCCTCCAATGCCTCCCACTCCCTTTCAAATTCATGACTCTTCATTATTATTACACACAGAAAACAGACAGAAAGATAGACAGACAAGCAGAAAGAAAGACAGACAGAAAATGGATGGACAGACAGTCAGGCAGGCAAACAGGCAGACAGTTTTTGTGTGCCAGTAAGTGGGCTGTTCTTTGTTACTAAGGCTCTGTAGTATAACTTAAAATCAGGTACTGTGATACATCTATCATTATACTTCCTGCATGCATATAACTAGCTGTATTCATTAATGTTGCTCATATGTACATGTGTTTAGAGCTGACCATTTGAGGTTGTCAAGAGAAAATAAATCAGTAGTCCTATTCAGCTTCAAAGTGTATTACCCACAACAATGACCAGCCTGGTAAGATGACATCTCCAATGGTGCAATAGTGGCACATTTATTTTGAGTGTAACCAACAGCTTCAAATAGGACTTAAGGCCCACCAATAGGAAGTAATTCATACCTGCTACTATAAACCTAGTCAAATATCCGTGGCTGGTGAAGTTATGAACCCTAGAGGAGAGGACCTACTACTGCTACTTTCCTAAATCAGTACAATTTCTAAATAGTCTAAATACTTATCCTTATACCCACAGATAAGTAGTGTATACCTACCCTCATCAAAGAAGCTTCTTTATGAAGCAGACAGACTAATGCAGAAACCCAAAACTCGTCAAAATGCAAAGAAACAATGACTGAAGGGTGCTGAGATGCAATTGACACATCTACAAAACAACCCCTACATCTCAGACTCAGGGAACATCATAGATTTTAAGAGCCAGAAAATTAGAATGTCTGCTGAGAGATAGTGTCTTCCATGTATGACAAGGAAACTGTTGCCCATGAATCTCAACATTATAGTCACCAAAACAAGACCTGTATGTACAATGACAATGCCAGTTGTCCAACATAGATGGGAAAAATCTCATATGGGAAAGATCTCATAAGGCCCCACCCCAAAATGAAGAACCATTTTGCCTTTTCCTTTCCTATTTGCATGCCTTTATTTTCTTCTCTTGTGGTATTGCTTAAGCTAAGACTCAAGTACTACACTGAATAAGATTAGAGAAAGTGGATATCTTTGTCATGTTCCTATTTTAGTGCAAATGCTTTGAGTTTTTACTTATTTAGCATATTATTAGCTACACATTTGTCATATGTAGCCTTTATTGTTGTAGAAGTTTATTTTTTAGCTATTTATATAATCATTTTTATTCACTGTTGGGGAAGGGGCTCCCTAGATCTTGGCATTTTGTATTGTTTGCAGGTGTTAGATTTATGTGGGGAATGTTTGATCATGATCTACATGTGCTATCAGCAGAAACACCTAACGAGTTCTGAATCAATAAAAACACCTGAGCTGTGACACTCAGGATGCCACCATCCAGGATGGCGTTGGCCAGGATAGTAGTTCACTCTGTAGAGGTCTGGTAGGGTTTGCACCTATAGGTATGTCTCCATCTCTTCCTTGCTGAGCCCACACAGTGGCTAACTACTACATTTTATTATATCGAGACCTGTTACTTCTATTCCTAGTCTCCTCAAGGATTTTCATTATACAGGGATGTTGGCTTTGACAAAAGTCTTTTCTGCATCTATTGAGATGATTAATTGCAATTTCAGTCCTTGAGTCCATTTATGTGATATACTACTTTATTGACGTATATGTTAAACCATCCCTGCATCTCTGGAATGAAGATAACTTGATCAGGATGAATGATCTTTTGCCTGTGTTCTTGAATTTGGTTTGCAAGTACTTTATCAAGAATTTTTGTCAGAAAACCAGATCAATGCCTTATCCAGTCATCATCAGAGAGGCTTCCTCTGGCAGCAGCTGGGAACAGATGCAGAGACCCACAGCCAGACATTACATGGGAAGAGAGTCTAGATAGGAGATCTCCATCAAATCCCTCCCTTCAGAGCTCAGGGAATCTCACGAAAGAGGAGGTGGAAAGAGTACAAGAGTCAGAGGAGATAGAGGACACCAGGACAACACGATCCTCTGAATCAACTGAGCAAGGCTCATATGAGATCACAGAGACTGAAGCAGCATGCACAGGGCCTACGTGGATCTGCACCAGGTCCTCTGCATATATATTATAGCTTTTAACTTAGCATTTTTATGGGATTCCTGACCATAAGAACAAATGGGTCTCTGACCCTTGTGCCTGCTCTCGGGACTCTTTTCTTCCTGTTGGGTTGTAATGTCCAACTTCTATATGATAGTTTTTCTCATATTTTATTTTGTCATGTTTGGTTGTTATCTCCTAGATGCCTGTTCTTTTCTAATGAGAGACAGAAAGGGAGTGAAAAGGAGGAGAGGAGAGGCGAGGAGGAACTGGAAGGAGTAGAGGGAGGGTAAACTATAATCAGGATATATTGTATGAGAAAAGAATCTATTTTCTAGTGCATAATATTTCTTTTTATTAGGTCTTTATCTGGTTTGGAAACCAGGTTAAGATAAGAGTTGCTTTATAAACAGAATTTGAACTTTTTATGAAATAGTTTGGGGAATATTGGAGTTCCTCCTCCTCCTCCTCCTCCTCCTCCTCTTCCTCCTCCTCCTTCCTGGGTTTTTCAAGACAGGTCTCATTACATAGCCCTGGCTGTTCTGGAACTTGCTCTGTAGAACAGGCTAACCCCAAACTCAGAGATCCTCTTGTATTTGCCTCCTGAGTGCTGGGATTAAAGGTGTATAGCACCACCACTAGGTCTGGTGTTAGTTCTTTAAGGGTCTGGTGGAACTTAGCAGGGAATTGATATAGGACAGCACTTTTTTTAGTTGATAGATTATTTTATTATTACTTCATTCTCAATGCTTGTTATAAAGTCTGTTTTAATTGTCTACCTCATCCTAGTTCAATTTTGGTAGGTCATATGCAGCTACAAATTCATTCCCTTTAGGTTTCCTAATTTAGTACAATGTAAATACTAAATGTATATACTGATGTTATTCTGAGTTTCATTTGTATCTATTGCAACTGCTCCCTTTTCATCTGTAATTATATCTGTGTGAATCATTCTATCTTTCTTTTTAAATAGTTTTCATTCCTTGACAATTTCTGTGTGTATATAATGTACTTTGATAGTGTCTGCTCCCCATTCCTCTCTCTTATACCCCTCCTACCTCCTCTGTAATCTTTCTTCTTCCCAACACATCTCCCTCTTACTTTCATGTCTTTTTTTTTTAATCCATATAATCTATCTAGAAGGTAGTTTAAAGACAGTAGGCTACCCCTTCAGGCTTATGACCTCCCCAGCCATGGACTTTTGACCAGACTTAGAGTACTTAGGCATGGGTTTCCTTCTGTAGAATGAACCTCAGATCCAATCAGAAAGTGGTTGGAGGGGCAGCAAGATGGCTCAGCAGGTGAAGGTGCTCACTGAACAAGCCTGAAAACTAAGTTCAATCCATGGAGTCCACATAAAGGACAGATGTCATAGCACATATCTGTAATCCCAGCATTCCTATGGCAAGATGGGAGACAGAGATAAGAGAACTGCCTGGAACCTCAAGGACTAACTAGCCTTCAGCATGACAAAAACAGGAGAGAGACCCTGCCTCAAAAACAAGGTGGAAGGAAAGAACCACCCTCAAAAGTTGTCTCCTGACCTCCACATGAGCAAGCACCATGGCATTCATGTGATCACACATACACATCACGCACACACAAATAATAATAATAATAATAATAATAATAATAATAATAATAATAATAATATAAAGTGACTAGTTACACCCATAACATTCATGCCAGTATTATACGAGCAGGTGCATCTTGCCTATTGAGTTGGTATTATAGTATGCATGCCTACTACTGGGTAAGACCATTGATGACTTTTCTTCTCCAATGACCTGCATAGCACCTTCTGGCACTATAAAAGCTAGCTAGCAAGGAGAGCTTCATGATCAGTTCTACCTTTATTTCTTTAACATTTCTCTTTCTTTTGGTTAGTTTGACTAAGGATTTGTCAACCAATCTTTGTTACATTACTTCTAGACAAACACTTTGCTACCAACTGAGCCACATCCCCAGCTCTTTATCCTACTTTCATCCCATCTGATAGTCTGTGTCATTTGATTGGGGCGTTGACACCATTAATATTCAGGATCACCATTAAAAAGTGTATGTTAATTATTGTCATTTTGTTGATTTTACAGTACATAATGTTTTCTTATTTCCTTTTTAAAACTGCTGTACTAGAATGATTTCTTTTTTCCCTGCAGCCTCGTAAGTGTACTTATCTTGCTCTTCAATCTGAAGAATTCCTCCAGGTATCTTCTGTAGAACTGACTTAGGGGTCATGAATTTCCTTAGCCTGTTTATATTATGGATGATTGTTTCCCCTCCAATCAGGACAGATACTTTTGCTAGGCATAGTAGTCTGGGTTGACAGTTATCTTTTGGAAATTAAAATACATCATTCCAAACATTCTGGGATTTTTAAGTCCCTATTGAAAAAATCTACTGTTATTCTGGTGGACTGTCTTTGTATGTGACTTAGTCTTGTTTTCAACATGCTTCTTTTGTACTGTATATTTAATGTTTTGATTATATTATGACATGGGGAGTCCTTTCTGGTCTTATCTGGTGTTCTAAATTTCTCCTGTCCATGGACAAGCATTTCTTTCCCTAGATTTGGGGATTTTTTCTTCTATGATTTTATTGACAATGCTTTCTATATTACTTTAATGAAATTCTTCTATGCTCATAATCTGTAGGTTTTTATAATGGTTAGATATATCTTAAATGTTCTATTTGTATTTTCTTAGTAATTTATCTTTTTCATTGTCTGAATGCTCTAATTTCTCTACCTTATCTTCTCTCTAAGAGTCTGTCCTTCCCTTGATACAGTCTATAGGTGTGGTTTTTCCGTGGAACTTTTCATTCAATTTATTGGATCTTCCTTTATTTTTTTTTTATTTATTTTTTGGTTTTTCAATGTTGTAACTCTGGCTGTCCTGGAACTCCCTCTGTAGATTAGGCTGGCCTCGAACTCACAGAGATCTGCCTGCCTCTGCCTCCTGAGTGCCAGGATAAAGGTGTGTGCCTCCACCGCCCAGCATGAATTTTCATTCCCAATATTTCAGCAAGTTTTATCTTCATTATCTCTATTTCTTATTGAATTTCCCTTTCATATCCTATATAGATTGCTTTATTTCATTCACCAATATGAAATCATCCAGGAGTTAGTAGTGTCCTTTTTGATTTATAATGAATCTCTTGAATTCTTTATCTGAGATTTAATGTAATTTGCTCTAATTGAAGTCCATTTGTGTGGGATTAGTAATTTTTGAAAGAGAAATGTGGCCTTGGATTTTTTGTTTTGTTTTTCATGTTTCTTGTGTTTTTGTGTTGGGTCATGCACATCTGGGGTTAGATCAATGATTGGAATTTTTAACACATTATTCTAATCGAAATGTTTACAATGCTTGATAGAGTGGGATATCATACGTTTGAAATGCCATTTTCCTCTGGAAAATTAATGTTTCAGTGAGGTACCAGGCTCAATCCCCAGCACTCCACTGATAATAAAGTATTGTATTAGTTGGGCAGTGGTGGTATATGCCTTTAATCCCAGCACTCAGGAGGCAGAGGCAGGTGGATCTCTATGAGTTCAAGGCCAGCCTCATCTACAAAGTAAGTTCCAGGAGTTACACTAGAGAAACCCTGTCTCTGAAAAAACAAAACAAAACTGTGTTTCAACCTTCATGGCTTTGAGATTGACCTGACTGGGTGACAGGGGATGAAGAAACAACAGACACGTGTGCAGAAAAGCTGGGATTGGGGTGGGCTACGCACTCTAGTGGAGATGTACCAGCAGCCTGGAAACTCAGTGCATCTATTATATACAGCTGAATGAAGAGGCAGGTTAGCTATCTCAGTAGGGCGGGTCTCTATAGGAGCAGTTTCAGGCTTCAGTAGTCGAGGAAGAGAAAGCTGTAGTTGATACACTCTGTCCACACTGTCAGCATCTGTACTTGGACCAGGGGAAGACCTTGACATTCACATGAGTCTGAGGATTGGTGCCCCTGACATGGCCATGTCATAAACACTTATTCATACAGGGGTACACTAGCTCTCCACATCTCCCTTATTTTATTTCTTACTTGATCCCAATGCAGCTTGACTTCTAGACCTATACAGTTTTATGTAGTCTCTGGACCCCAAAGGAGATGAGAAAGGAACAAAGTATCATAGTCTCTGGCCTGAATTATTAGGATCATCCTGCTCAAAAACTGGAAAAACTCAAAAATTAGCAAGTTCCTTCCCTCACCCCACCCCCACTACATGCCTTTCTCAGGACTGCTTATAAAGGACTGGTTGGTTACTAGGGTGGGTATCTGTGTTTTAGAAGGAATCTTAAGTTGTAAGACCTGCACTGGTGAAACCAATGTATCACCGTATGCATTTGCCTCAGACTCTGTATCAGATGTAGAATCCTCAGAGTCCTACTCAGGTTGATAGACTTTGTAAGGGAAATTGGGCTCACAAAGGGATGTGGAAGGGCCTGGATCCCACTGAGATGAAATTATGCTGTTAGGTACTGATCTCTCCTATTCATCAGACAGGGGTTTACAGCTCTGAGCCCGGTGACCTCATTCTGAAGCAGAGGAAGTATAATTTTTCTCATGAAAAGGACAGGGATTTAGGCAATCTCAGATCATTAACCACAAACCAAAAGTAAAAATAGGCATCTTTTCTGGGTCTTCTGCTATGTACTGGCCTCTCAACCTTTCTCCAACCTTATCCCAGGTACTTAGATTTACCGTCCTATTTGCCATAGGAAACCATGGACGAGTCTCTTGTACAAAGAAGTCTAGGAACTGAGAAAGATGGCACATTTTAACCTTGTTGCCCTGAGTTTTAAGTATGACCCTTGGAGTCCTTGTATATAAATCCATTTCCCTGGACTCTATTTACCCTGTGTTTGATGCCCAATAAATAAAAATGCAATCCCCCTTATCTTTATTTGTGTGCTTCTCACTGGAGCATTCACTTGCCTGATCAACGTGATTTCCCCCATAGTCAGGTTTCTTATTCAGGTGTCACTTGCCCCACCCTGCACAGCTTCAGAATTGACCTGACTGGAGCAACAGGGAATAAAGAAACAACAGACACGTGTACAGAAAAGCTGGGATTCGGTGGGATGTGTGCTCTGATGGAGATGCACCAGCAGCTCTCCTGCTCTTGAAAGTGTTTGTTGCTCAAAGTGTTATGTAGATTTTCTGAGGCTCTCTCTAACTTAAGCCATGGCCCCCACTGTTTGCTGTTGATTCTCCATCTCACTGTGAGTGGGGAGCTCACTAAACTGGATGGACTCTAAACTTTCTCCCTTGCTTTGTAAAGTTCCCTATTTTACTTTACTTTACTTTACTTTACTTTACTTTACTTTACTTTACTTTACTTTACTTTACTTTACTTTACTTTACTTTAATTTACTTTACTAAACTAGAGATATCCATGTGTTGTCTGCACTGTCTAATAACTATCATCAAACTTTCCCTGTCTACTCTCTGGAGACTCTAGACTTTGACTGTGTATTGTCCACCATATTAGATCATCTTAGTGTTTCTTGCCTCATTTATTCTGATGTTTTGCTGTAAGGCAGATGCTCAGTAAAAATGCTGTTTTCTTGGAGTAATGATCCCTTTAACATTATATGGTACTCTTCATCATGTCTGATAAATTTTCCTGCTCTGAAAATGTCTCTAACTTTTTTCTAAATTTTAACTAAAACATAATAGTTGTACATATTTATGTGGTACATTGTGATATTTCCATACATGCATACGATATGTAATGATGAGATAAGAATAATTGGAATGACTCTTTTCCCAGATATGTATTACTTCCTTGTGTTAGCAACATTAAAAATCCTCAACTATTTTGAGATGTTCATTTATTTGTTAACCATCAATTAATCCTATCGCATATATTTAGAAGTTACTCTTTGTATGCAACTGCACTTCTGTATCTGTTAACTACATCTACATCTCTGAGATCAACACTTTACCTCTCAAAAGTAAAAGTATGTAGTGCTTGTCTTTCCTATCTTAACAAATTTCACTTAACATAATGTCCTTCTATTCGCCTATGTTGCTGAAAATGACAGATTTTGTTCTCTGTATAACTAAATAATCTATCACATATATGTGTATATCTCTCCTAGTTTGCTTCTCTGTTGCTGTGATCAAAAACACTGACAAAGAGCAACCCGTGGAGGAAAGGGTTTATTTGGCTTAGATATTCTGATCATAGTCAATCATTGAGGAAAATCAGGGCAGAACTCCAGCAGGAACAGAAACAGAAACTGTGGGGTGGGTCTGAGTCCAGCTCTAGTCCCCTGGATGGGTTCCTCAGCTTCCACAAAGGAGGGTAAACAATCGAAACTATGACAAGTGAGCTCAGTATCTCACTCTTCTATGGGACCCTTAGCTGGCAAGCTTAATGCTCTTTAATAAGACACATAGAATACGTCTTATGGTGTTAGGGCTAGCCGGGCGGACTTCTAAGGAACCATGAGACATTCCAGATCGCTGCAAAAACGCACAAGGCTTTATTGTTAACCGGCGCACATCCGGGTTTCGTACAGGTCAAGCATGGCGGGGGCAGGGGGGAGGGTCAAGCATGGCAGCGGCTCGAACCCTCTGTCCCCAGGGCTTTTATCGGAGTCCAGGGGCCGGGGCCTGAGGACAGGGCATGTGCAGCTCCGATTGGTTCAGAGCTCCTCAAATCTGGTGTCCCTCAACCTCATTGGTCAGGTGTTCGCGCCCACGGGAACCAGGGTGGGGGTAGTCACTTGGTACGTGACTGCTAGCACTCAGGTGAATCTCTAGGTTTTATATTTCTTAAATCCTTGCAATAAACCTGGGTTGCTCTATTGCAATTTACTTCTGAATAGCATAGCTGTGTTTCATTCCAGCCCACAGTGGCCAGCTCAGGGATTAATTTTGCTATTACTATTAGGCTTATGCAGATCTTATTATTGATGAGAAAAACATATGTCACCGCACAGTAAAGATAAGAAAAGGGGCAAGGCAGTTAAGGAATCCCAGTTCCCGACAGCAGATGCCCAGGCACCTTGTCAAGCTGAAGCTTCCATAGTCTGGGTAACCTGGATCCCAACAAGAAACCATAGAAGAGTGCTGCTTACTGGCTTGCTCTCCATGGCTTGCTCAGGTTGCTTTCTTATACAACCCATATTCCTCTTCCTTTATAGACCTAAAGGCTTTTCTTTTGATTGTAGTGCTGAATATTGAAGCCAACGCTTACTGAGATACACCCCTAATCCTTTTGTAAAAATTTATTCTGTTTGAGACAAGCTATCATGCCCAAAATGGCCTCCAGCTTATACTCCTCCTGCCTCAGTCCTTCAGAGTAGCTGGAATTACAGGTTTGCACCACTAAACACAACTCACACTCGAAGTCCCTGGCCTATATAATTTTTCTTTCCCTGAAGAACTTTAATTGTCTGGCATTTGTGCTGGCAACAAATTTCTTCCATTTGTTTTTGATCTAAGACAATCTCTTTTCTTGTTTATAAAGAATGGTATCATGGGAAGAAAAAGTTCTAGATTGGTAAGGTTTTTCTTTTGATGCCTTAAATGTTTTACCCACTCTCTTCTCGTTTTCATGCTTTCTAAAGAAGAAGCAGGTATAATTCTTACCTTTGCTCTTTTACAGGTTATGTGGTTTCCTCCTTCGTCTAAAACACTTTCCCCTTACTTTTTTTTTTAATTTTTTTTTAATTTTTTTAATTTTTAATTTTAATTTTTTTTAATTTTAATTTTCTTAATTTTTTAATTTTTAATTGTGAAATGTCTAAATAAGATTTTGTGCCTTGAACCTGCTTAATTTTTCTCTGAATTTCCTGGTCCTATTGTTTGGTGTCTGACATTAACTTGAAAAAATTCTCAGATATCATTGTTTCAACTCTCTTCTGTTCCTTTCTCTTTCTCTCCTTTTATTTCTGTTACTCGTTATACCTTTAGCAGCTTTTCCACAGTTCTTGGCCAGTCTCCATCTTTCAAATTTTTAATCTTCAAATTAGCAAAGTACCAGATATCATTGTGGCATAGCAAACAAAGTGTGTTTTCATGTATTCTCCTCAGCCCTTCATCTTCCACACTCCCATGTCCTGACTCATGCCTATTTCTTTGAGACAAGGTCTTACTGAGTAGGCCTGGCTGGCCTGGAACTGACAGATATCCACTTGCCTCTATCTCCAGAGTGCTGGAATTAAAAGCATGCCACCGCAGCCAGCTCCCATCCCCTTTGTAGCCTCCTCCAACAGTCTCTTTTCCTCTTTCGTGCCACGTGTGTCCCCTGTCCTCTCATGGTCCATCAGCAGATGAATAGATAAGGAAAATGAGTTACATAAACATAATAGAATTTTATTCAGCTGTACATAAAAATAAGTTATAAAGTTTTCAGGTCAATGAAAATTATGTGAGGTGGCCCAAACTTAGAAAGACAAAACCTCATGTTTTCTCTCACATGTGAATTCTAGCCTGTAATGTATATATGTGTGAGTGCATACATACATACACACATATGGGTAAAGTCTGCTTCATTTTTCAGTCTTTTATTTTTTGCTTTGATTTTCCATTTTGGAAGTTTCTATTGGCTTTCCCTCAAGCTCAGCCATTTTCTCTTCAACCATATCTAGTATACTTTAGAGCCCATCAGAGGCATTCTTCCCTTCTGTTACAAAGTGGTGTTGCTGTTTTGTTCTTGGAGCTGGAAATCAAATCCAGTACTTTTCACGTGCTAGACAAGTGCTACACACACACAAAATAAATAAATAAATAAATAAAGTAATTTAAAATTTAGAATAGCTCCTCTTGGGGATGGGCTGAGGAGATGGCTCAGTCAATAAAATGTCTGCCGTGCAAGCAGGAAGAAGGACCTGAGTTCAGATCCCCAGAATCCACACAAAAGCCTTGTATGATGGTGTGCCTGTAACCTTGGGTAGGGGTACAATGAACACAAGTAGGTCCCTGCAGCTTGCTAGCTAGCCAGTCTAATCAAATAGTAAGCTTTGAATTCAGTGAGAGACCTAGTCTCAGAACAAACAAACACAATAAAACAAAATAACAGGGTAGAAAATGATAGTGGAATATACACACAGTGAGATTACTAATTTGGTATTGGGTTGTTATATTGAAAGTAGAAGAGGGAAACATACCTCAGCTTCTTGCCTCCCCACATGCACATGCATACATACATGCCCAAGCACAGATGAACACACACACGCACACACACACACACACTCACACAGTTTCTTTGGTGACTCTTTCTTAAAGAAGCCCATATCCATTCTCTAAGCTGTCTTCTTGAACGCACTTCTTACTCTCTTAACCCTCATGCCTAAGCTTATATTAAAATATCTTTATTAAACCCCAACTCTACTTCAAAATCTTAACCAGGGCTAGTAGCACACTCCTAGTACTGAAGCAGACAAATTGCTGCAAGTTCAAAGCCAGCCCAGGCAAATTTACATAGCAAGACCCTGTATTTAAACAGAAAAAAAAACTAACAAGAGGATAGGGATTGGTTGGTTGTTTCTCTTGAATGTAGGCAGGCCTTGTTGGGAACAAAATTCTCCAGCCTAGTTTATTTCAAAATTGTTAGTACTCCTTTCTTCTGATGGGAAATAGGAGGTTGTTTTTCTCCAGTCTTCACTGTCTCCACAGTCTTCACCTGGTAGATCTCCAAAAAAGGTGAAGCTCACAAAAACATGAGTGGAGGGGGGCTCTTATGATTAACAACCCTTCAGAGATTTAATTTTCCAATCGTGTGCCATGAACTTCCAGCAATTTTTCAGTTATAGCTTGGGTTTGTAGCACTGTTGGTTCTTACAGCATTTTCTCCTCTGGTGGAGTGCTCTTCTATATTAGCTTGTCCATTTCTATATGTTACCTTGTGGACTCATTTCTCTGTTGGCTCTATGAACAGTTAGGTGTTGGTGACTAAATTTTGTTTATATTTTTGTTGGTTGTTAGGGCAGGGTGATGACTTCCAACTTACATATCACACCAGGTTGCTTTTTTTTTCCAGTACTAAACAAGCAGTCTACCACTGACCTACATCCCCAGCCCAGCCTTTTTTTCTTTTTTTTTTTTTTTCTTTTCTATTTTCTTGACTATTTTTAAGTGCTGCCATTTGTCTCTTTGTTGTTGAATTGTGAGTTTTTTTTATTGTTTTAGCGTGGTTTTTTTTTGTCAATAAATAGTCTTGCTATGTAATTCAGACTGACCTAAATCTCACTATTTTTCTGCTTTTCAGCATCTTTAGTGCTGGGATAACAGGCATGTGCCACTACGCCCAACTAGTTCTGTATATATTCAGTATATTTAACTCTTACATATAGTCTGTATGTTTAATGCTTAGCAATAAATGATTTGCAAATATTTTGTCCCATTTTGTGGTTGTCCTTTTACTTTCTGACAACTTTTATTTTACTTTCGTGTGTGTGTGTGTGTGTGTGTGTGTGTGTGTGTGTGTCTATACATGTTCATGCAAGTATGAAAGATGAAGGCACCAGATTCCCTGGAGCTGGAGTTACAAGCAGTTATAAAATGCCCAATGTAGGTAATGGGAAACAAACTTTGGTCTTCTGCAAGAGCAGCATGAATTTTTAACTGGCTGGCAACTTTTAAAGCACAAAAAAAAACATGTAAATTGTTTCATTGTGGTAAAATATACATAACATAATATTTTTAATTTCAGCCATTTTAACATTTAATTTCTACGTGGCAACAGTTTGACTCAGAAGGGATAGGCTTCTGGAATTTCTCATCCCCATAAACTTTTTGTCTTTGAAGTTTTATGCTACTTCTGGTGGTGGGACATGAGGTCTAGGGAGTCCTTTTTCCTCTAAGCTCCCATTAGTAATAGTGGGGCTCTCTGTTTCAGAAATGACAGGCCCAGTTCATTTATGGGGAGAGGGCTCCATGCTCAGCATTGTGTGCACATTCCCACACATGTCACACGTGTGGAGATAAGAAGACGATTTGAGGAGTTGGTTCTCTTCTTCCATCATATAGGTCCTAGGAATTGAGTTCAGGCCTTCAGATTTGGCGACTGCCTTGTCCTTGCATGGCTTGGCCCTGCATCTTTACTGACATGGTGAGGGAATGAAGAAGGGACACAGACACACAGACACAAAAAGGCTTGGATCGGGTGGTCTGGGCTCTCAAATGCGAAACTGCAGTACCCCAGCAGCTCAGCACACTTATCATATACAGTAGAACATGAAGGTGAGAGTATTGCATACAGCTGAACAAGGAGGCAGGGTTTGTGGTATAGAGCTGAATCACGGACAGAGGTTTAGCTAATCTCAGAAGGAGCAGTCTCTGGGGCAGGGGGCAGTCTTCAGTCTGAAAATGCTACAGTGGACATTTTCTGCACACACTATCAGCATTCACACTTGGGCCTGAGGAAGGCTTTGCCATCTCTCTGAGCCTCACCCAGGAAAACCTTTGCCACTCTCGTGGGACTGAGGCATTGGGGTCTTTGACTTCACTGGCTCCCTACAGGTGTCAAATGCCTTTAGCCACTGAGCCATCTTGCCCATACTATTTTTACCGTTTCAAGTGTACATTTCAATGGTATTCACTCCGCTTGCATTGTCATGCCACCATCACTGTTACTATATCTCCAGAACTTTTTCATCTTTCCAAACTAAAACTATGTACCCATTAAATAATAGCTGTCTACTTTCTCTTCCTCTCAACTCATGACTGCCAACATTTTTAATAAGCTCTTAATTATACCTCACTGGTCAATATGTATATTTTAATGCAAGTACCACATTGTCTTGATGATTGTAACTTGGTGGTGGATTTGAAATCAGGAACTGTGAATCCTACCTTTTTTTAATGATTTTTCTATTCTGGTTCTCTTGCATTTTTGTACAAGTTTTGGATCAATTTCTGAAAAGAAAATTCAGCTAAGATTTTAATAAGAGTACTGATGAGGCTGTAGTAAATTGAGAACTTACCACCTTACCAATAGTAAATCTTCTTATCCATAATGTCAGGATGTTTCTATTTCCTTAGATCTTAATTTCTTCCAACAACATATTGCAGTTTTCAGAGTATCAGGGTTGTTTGTTGTTTGAGACAGGGTCTCACTCTATAGCTCAGATGATCTCGAACTCAATTAAGTGAACTGTAGATACTATTATAATGAAATTATTTTCTTAATTTTGAGATTGTTTATTGCTAGTGTATAGAAGCACAATTGATCATTTTATATTGATATTATTATTTGTAACCTTCCTGTACTAATTGATTAGTTCTAATAGTTTTTTTGTAGAGTCCTTAAAATTTTCTACGTACAAGACCACTTCATCTGCAAACAGAGGTAGTTTTATTTATTCCTTTCCAATCTGGATGCCTTTTATCGGTCTGGCTCAAACCTCAAGTATAATGTTGAATAGATATGATGACAGCAGGAAACATCGTCATTCTTCTCATCTCACAGGGAAAGCAATCTTTTTACCAATAATTATGATCTTAGCCTTGGGGTTTTAATGTTTTATTTATTATTAGTGTTTGTGTGCAGGCAAGGGCCTGCCATGGCACACATGTGAAGGTTGGAGGACAACTTTCTGGAGTCAGTTCCTGTTTCCCACTTTATTGAAACAGTATCTTGCTTATTGTTTTTACAAAGTGGCATACACTAGGTTAGTTGGCCCATAAGTTTCCAGGCAATTCTCCTTTCTTCACCTCGCATCTTTCCAGAGGTGTGCTAGGGTTATAGATGCATACTACTGCATCCAGCCTTTGCACAAATAGTCTGGGGATAGAACTCAGGCGGTCAGCTAGCATGGCGAGTGCTTTTACCCACTGAATCCTCTCATCAGCCCTACTTTGTCACATTTAAAAACAAAATTATGCTTTGCTAATTTTTGTCCCTCTTGAAATGATTATGTTTTTTAATCTTGTTGCTATACTAAATTATGTTAGTTTATTATCAAACATTAAGTCAATGTTCTGTTTCTAAAAAGGTCCACATGGTTACATGTATAATCTTTTACATTTGTGACAAGATTCAATTTGCTATAGTTTATTGAGTTTTGCATCAATACCCAAAACAGTTATTAGTCTGTCTTTTTTCTTTTCATGTCATATCTTTGACAGGTTTTGGTATCGGGTTAATATTAGCTCCATAGAATGACTTGGAAAATGTTCCTGCCAGACCTGAAAATGTTTATGAAAGTTGATATTAATCATTCTTTTAATATTTTGTAAAAAATCACCAGTGAGATGAGGTTTAAGGGTGGGCAGTAGAATATTTAATTAATATTACATCTCTTATTATAGTTCTATTCAGATTCTCCATGTCTTGCATGGGTTTTGGTTGTTTGTGGCTTTCTAGAAAATTTTCCATTTCATCTAACTAATCTAATTCAGTGGCATACAATTGTTCACAACATTCCTTTTATGTTCCTTTGATTTCTGTAAGGACAATATTTATGTACTCGATTCTTAATTTCATTAATTTGTGTCGTCTCACTTATTTTCTTAGTAAGTCTAGTTAAGTTTGCCCATTTTGTATGTAGAATTAACTCATGGTTTCATTGATATTCTCCATTGTTTTTCTATTTCTATTCTACTCTTTTGTGTTGACTTTCTTCTGTTTGTTTTGGTTTTACTCTGGTCTTTTTTAATTATTCTGGGTTTTTTGGGGTAGAATTTATATTTCTGATTTAAGATTTGACAGGTTTTTATGACAGCAGCTCACTACATAGTCTGGGCCACCCTGGAACTCACAGTGTAGCCCAGACTGAATTCAAGGTCATGATCCTCCTGTCTCAGCCTCCAGCTGGAATTATAGGCATGGACTGTTATACCCAATTTAAGTTTTTATTCATATAAAATTCACAGACCAAGGAGTTCATTTTTTTTAAATATATGATTCAGTGTTTTTACTCTATTTCTAATGCGATAAAATCATCACCACTGTCTACTTCCCCATGCTATATAGAGACAGTTGTGTCTCTATGTATTTGCTTATTTGGGGCATTCCATATATAAGATTTGGGAATGACAGTTTTCTTTGCATATGTCTTCTCACTGCCTTTTGTTTGGCCTTTATTATTTATTAGCAATATTGGAATCCCTCTTGTACATGATGAATCATTTTTCTCTTGCTTCGTTTCAGACATCTCTTTATTTTTTGGCCCTCGTCACTTTGCGGTGTGTCTGACATGCCTCCTCCTGTGCTCACTCAATTCGTTATTTGTACAGCTCCTTAGCTATGTAGATTAATGTCTGTCTTTAAAATTGGGGGCATCTTTACTATTTTAAAAATATCTTCTTTCCTTTTCCCTCTTCTTTCTAGAATTCCATTAGATGTGCATGTGTGTGCTTCTGTGCGCCCCATGATTCTCCGAGGGTCTGTCCATTTTTGCTGCCTCCAATGTACTCTTGAGCCCCTTGACCAAATTTTTTGTTTCAGTTGTTGTATTCTTCAGTATAGAATTTTGGGTTAGCTGTTTTTGTGCCTCATATTTCTTTATTGATAGTGTCTTTGGCATGACATTGTCCTCACACGTTCCTGTGGCTCTTTAGGCTTAGTTTTCTTTAGTTCTTAAAAACGTTTATAACAGCTGCTTTGTCTTCTATGTGCACCAACTGCCCCTTGAGACACTATTGCTTACTTTTTTCCTGTTTATCTACCAGTTTCTGTTTCTTTGTGTGTCTCATAAATGTTTTGAAAACTGGATATTTCAAATATCATATTGCAACAACTACTGATATTGTAACTGACTTTGCTACGTGAGTGCAGAAAAGTCTACTCCCCTGTGCTACAGCTTTCAGCTGCCCTTCAGAGGTCCTAGTCTTGGCCATGCATGCAGTCTCTGCCATCACTGATTACTGTGATTTTAGCAGGGCTCTTCTTCCTTCCCTAAGATTCCTTTTTAGCTTCTGGATAATCTATCTCTAGTGATAGCACAACCACTTATTAGCCTGCTCTAATTGCTTCATAATTCCACTATTGCATTTTTAACAATGCCCTGGAGTATAAATTATTCTACAGTCTCAACCAATTAAAGTCGATATCATTACAAGGGCAGCATTTCAACCATCTCTGAGGCTTATTCAGATGATAAGAAGGTTTTTCTTAGCTTTTGCACTTTCTATTAAACCTGTATTTTGTCTAAGCATTCTGCAATTGCTACTACAGTCATAAAGCTCCGATCCTCTTAATTATTCAACAACAAGGGCTTCCTCATTCTGACAAATCCCTTTGGCAACAATTTCACCACTCTTTTCTTTTAGATAAAAGCTAAGGTTCTCTATTCTTTTTTCCCTACTAGTGGAACTAGAGGTCAATCCCGGGGCCTTGAATCCTATGATAATCCAAGGGCAAATGCTATACTGCTGAGCATGGACCCCTCTCCCCATCTCTGGGGCAGAGATGATCTGAACAGAACATTACTGGCCTGTCATTTCTGAAACAGAAAGCCCCACTCTTACTAATGGGAGCTTAGAGGAAAAGGAGTCTCAAGACCTCATGTCCCACCACCAGAAGTAGCATAAAACTTCAAAGACAAAAAGTTTATGGGGATGAGAAATTCCAGAAGCCTATCCCTTCTGGGTCAAACTGTTGTTCTGTAGCAAGAACTAAAAGAGGAACCACCATGTTACTGACCATACCCAACTCCAGAATAAAACTTCCATGTATACTGAGCTGGAGATTAGGGATTTGTCTTAGATAGGATGTCAGTTGCTTTGATTAAAACCATGACCAAAGCAGATTGGATAGGAAAGGGTTTATTTCAGCTTACGGTTCCATATCACAGTCCATCGCTGAAGGAAGTCAGAGCAAAAACTCAAAGAAGGAACCTGGAGGCGGGAACTGATACAGAGAGGAGTGCCGTTTAATGGCTGGATCAGCTTGCCTTCTTAGGGCATGCAGTACCACCTGCCCAAGGAAAGCACCACCCACAATGAGCTGAACCCTCTCATAACAGTCATCAATCAAGAAAATGCATCACAGACTTGCCCACAGGCCAATCTGGTGGGGCATTTTCTGAATTGAGGTTCCCTCTTTCAAAATTACTTTAGCTTGTATTAAGTTGAATGGGAGCAGATGAGGCCACAAGTACCATTATTGTAATTCTTACCAATGTTCACTACAGTTTTGCTTTTAGGCAGTTGAGATAATTTCCAGAAATCTTAGGTGAAGTCTTTTTTTTTTTTTTCACCTTGAGACAAGGTCTCAAACTCATTATGTAGCCAAAGGTGGTCTTAAATTTCTGATACTCCTGCCTCTACCTCTCCAATTCTGAAATTACAAGCACAATTACAGTGCACTGCCATGCCCAATTTATGCAGTAAGGAGATCAAACCCAGACCCTTGTACATACTAGAAAAGTACTCTACTAACTAAGCCACATCTCCAGCCTCCTTAGTTGTTGATTTTTAGACTAAACCTCTGCAGACAGTTGCTTCTTGAGGATTCCCAAACTTTTCGCATCTAATTCTGAAACAGAAACTTTCTATGAAAGTTTGTGGAGTTTGTCTACATACATGATTTTTCTCTATGTTCCACACCTCTCACCTAGGCCAAAAGTCCTCACTTAAGCAAGACAACAGAAGAAGTTTAGAAATTGAGATAGAAATTGGATGCTGGATACTGCCAATGAATCAATACCAGTGGTTTACCCTTTAAGAAGACTAAAGACAGAGTAGAAGTGGAAGATTCAAATAGAACAATTGAGTGCACCTCCTCATATTCTCTAACCCTAGTCTGTCCCCTACAAAGTGGCTAAGAGAGGGGAATAGAATTCACAGAAGACGACTACAGGCCTCTACAGAGAGGTGACTTGGAGTAACTCCCTTAAATCTCACAGGGAGAAGCCACAGGAACACTGACAGGGTCCAGAGGACAAAGTGCCTCCTAGGTGGAAGGTTCACAGAGGTTTGCTTAATGAGGAAAGGAACATTGTTTCTTTGTTGGTTTCTCCCGCGCGCTGCCATGCTTAGTAACTGGTCCTCCCGCAGTCGCCGCAGCTCAGTTTCCTGCTCATGCTGCTGGTGTCTGGACCTGCCGGCCAGGCCTCACTATTTGGCCAGGAGTGCGGGTGAGGGGGCCCGGATTAGGGCAGCGGGAAAGCCGGACATGGATCCTGGGAATTTATCGTGGGCCCTGACCACCAGGAACTGAGAATCAGAGGAGAAGCCAAGAAATAGTCTCGGGAGCACTACTAATGGAAGTGATGCTCCCCTTTAATGGCGGGCTTTCCCTGTTTATATCTCTTTCCCCAGAGGAGGCGGGGTCCAGTAGTCTGGGTGGAGGAGTTCCACTTGCATGGGGCAGGCACCTGGCCTCATGGTCTTTGCAGAGACAAAGACAAAGAGGGAGGTTATCAGGAACAGAGCAGACAAACACTTTCCAGGTTATTCTCCTTTTTGCTCCTGTGAATACAGGCAATACCTAATAGCTAGCTGGGTTTCTGGCCAGGGCTAGAGTAGAGAGCAGCTGAACTCCTGCCGTTTTCTCCTCTTCGGGGTCATACGGGGTTCCAACCTACTCTCAGCTCCTTCGCAGTACCATATTTCTTCACTGAGATTTGCTTTGTTTTGTTTTAAGATTTTTTTTTTTATTTTATGTGTTTTGCCTCAATGTATATACTTATACAGCATGCATGCCCAGTGCCCGCAGAGGTCAGAAAAGGGTGCGGAGTGCCCCAGAATTAGAGATTAAAAATAGTTGTGACCCACCACATGGATACTGGGAACCAAACCCAGGTTCTCTGAAAGAGCAACAAGTGCTCTGAACTACCGAGTCATCTCTCCAGCTCCCTTCACAGAGGTTATTATCTGAGCAAAAGACAGGAGGTTATATCACCAAGAGTCCTTGCTATTAACCTGGACTTTAATTCCAGGATTCTTGAGAACACGGTAGATCCTAAATAGCACCATTCTCTTCTTTGGAAGAAAACCTACGTCCAGTCCAAGTTGGACCAATCATCTCATAAAGACCTGAGGGACTGGGGGCCTTCCCTAGAGGTTCTCAAAGGAGCAGCAGTAGCATTCATTAGTGTTCTAATCAGCACCTTAATTGCTTGCATCTTTCTAGGCCTCTGTGCTGGGTGCTTGCTTGGTGCACAGTCACCCTCCTCATCTTTCAGTGAGGCTTCCAGGCAGCAAAGATCTTCCCCAAGGCATCTACATTCCATCTTCACTCCCTCCCCTTTTCAGTGAGCTCAGGAAATTGATTTTAATCCACCAGGCTCCTGTTGCTTAGCAACAGAAGCGCCTGCTCCTAGCAACCAGGAGCCACAAGGATGCTGCAGAAAGAGGGGGCTGTCTGGGCCCTGTTCTTGCTCAGCTATCTGACTCCTCCTTCGCCAGTGCTTTTGTTTTCAAGCCATTACACCCTTCCTCTCTCACGTGTTGAATCTTGAAAGGCTGATTGCTGGGACAACTGAATGATCTCACCCATCACCAGAGTGCCAACCAGGAGCCTCTGTGAATCAAATTGCCCAGGACAGTGAGAGGAAAACCATGATGACAACAGAGTGGTTCTTGTTAGTGTTTGTTTGTTTGTTTGTTTTCCAGCTCAGACAGAGATGAAAAAGTGCCCTGGCAGTTGGGAGCCAGAGAACCATATAGATCTGACATGGGGAAGGTATCCCCAATGGAAGTATTAACAGCTCTGAAAGAAAAGTACCCTGGCAGTCTGAAGCACAGGGTCCACACACTCTGAGGTGGGGAAGGTGTCCCCATCTGAGCTAGAGTACTACAGTGTAACACTCTGCTCTAAGGGGGAGTAGTTTCCCCGGTGTTGCAGCTCTGAAGGGAAATACCCCCAGCTGAACTGAGGTGTTCTTTGCTTCTTTGACCTACAACAAAGACAGCTTCATGCAGCAAATCTCAAAAGGAGATTTATTGGATGTGACTGCCTTCACTGTGAAGGAAGGCAGCAGTCTAAGCTGTGCCCCTTACTGAACTGAATGTGGCTCTTTATATAATGGTGTTTCAGGGGGCAGAGCTTTCCAGGGTGGCCTGTGATTGGTGGCATTTTTTTCCGTCCTATTTGAATAGTCTGGGAGAGAGATTGAGGGGTCCAGCTTTGGGCCACATGTTTTAGTTGAGCCCACTTTCGTGCCGCTCTGTCAGGTTGGAGGACCCTACAGCCAGCTGAGAGTGGAGTCTCTGATAGTACCAGGAGGGAGCTTTCCTACAGGGGTCTAAAGCCCGGAGCTCCCCAACATCCCAGAGCCAGAGTCCTGCAGGGCGGGGCCAGGCTGCTGGGAAAGGTCAGGTTTGTTCCATGGCAGAAGCTCAGATGGCAGTATAGCACCATTCTGGGCTGGGAGCAGGTAGCCAGCAGCCCAGTCCTCACCTCAGTCAGTCTGCTGCGATGGTCCCCTGCTGCAATGGCTGCCTGCAGGGTCCACCATGAAGCAGCCCATGGCCAGCCAGGACAGCTCAACTGCTGGGTGCCTAAAGGAGGTGGGGCCAGGAGGACTGGCCCTGACAGGCAGGGTGGAGGTGGTGCTCCCTCCACATGGAGGGGTCCACAGAGCCCCAGCTGCAGACTGCTGAGGGGAGCAACAGGACTTTTTGAGTTAATAAAATCAACTACTTCCAAGATTTGTACAGCTCTAACCACATAATGTGAATCTGATATAATGTTAATAGGTTCTGAGAACTTTTGTAACACTGTAGCTACTATAGCACATTCCACTAGCTGGGGTGAAGTAAAATTAAATTGAACCTGTGTAGGTACATTATTAACCACATAACTACCAATTCCAGTTTTAGATCCATCGGTATAAATGTCTACTGCACCCATAATAGGTTCCTTTTTGTAATAGTAGGGAAAACAAAGGCGTTTGTAAGAGTGAATTGTAACAATGGATGTTTTGGATAATGATTACCAATTGGTCCCGAAAAGGAACAGCGAAGAACTGTCCAATTATCTAGGGTGGAACATAAAACTTGGACTTGATGACTTGTATATGGACAAATAATGTCATGGGGCATTGAGCCAAAATGAGAAAGAGATAATTGTAGTCCTTTTAAAGCCAGGTCAGCAACCAAAGTTGGATAATGGCCTAAAATTACTCCTGGCGAACTATGAGGATGGATCCAAAGAAGCGGTCCGTCTTGCCAAAGCACACCTGTGGGTTGCTTTGGCGAAGGAATTAAGCAAAAGTGGAAAGGTTTTTGCATATCTATTCTTGTTAAAAATGTCTGTTGTAATTGAACTTCTACTTTTTGTAAAGCCTCATTTGCTTCAGGGGTAAGTTTTCTGGTGGAAGTTATAGCAGAATCACCCTCTAAAATCTTAAATAGGGGTTGTAATTCAGTGGTAGTTAGCTTTAAGTATGGTCTTATCCAATTTATATCTCCTAATAATTTTTGAAAATCATTTAAAGTTTTAAGTTTATCTCTTCTAATAGTTATTTTTTGTGGCTTAACAGTAACAGGGGACAATATTGACCCCAAGAAATGTCCTACCTCTCCTTCTTGAACCTTCTCCGGGGCAATATAAAGACCCTTTTTTGTAATGTAGAGTTGAGTAAAGAAAATGCACCTTGTAATTTCTCTTTATCATTGGCACATAAAAGGATGTCATCCATATAATGACAGATCCTAACCTCTTTGTATTTGTCCCTAACAGGCTGTATTGCCGTAGCAACATAGATTTGACACATGGTAGGGCTATTAGCCATACCTTGAGGCAGAACCTTCCAGTGGTATCGTTTATCAGGTTCCTCATGATTAACACTAGGAATTGTAAAGGCAAATCTAACTCTATCCTTTGGGTGTAACGGAATAGAGAAGAAACAATCCTTAATGTCCACAATAATTATGTCCCAATATTTTGGAAGGGCTGATAGTAAGGGTAGCCCCTTTTGTATTGATCCCATAAGTTGCATTTGATTATTTATGGCCCTTAGATCATGGAGAAGCCTCCATTTTCCTGATTTTTTTTCGAATTACAAAAATTGGAGTATTCCAAGGAGATCTAGATATTTCTAGATGACCCAGATCTAACTGTTCTTTTACCAGGGCATTTGCTACTTTTAACTTTTCAGAGGAAAGAGGCCATTGGGGAACCCATACGGGTTCCTCTGATAACCATGGTATGGGTATAATATCCTCAACGGCCCCTAGGAAAAACCCAGTCCCTTTTTATCATTTTTTATTACTGCTTGTCCTGGACTAGTTCTCCCTTGTAACATTGTTCTCATGCCTTTGTCAGGTATACAGCCCATATTTTTCATTATTTGTTGACTCTGATTAGAGTAATCATTGGTTAATTTAAAATCCATTTGTTTTAAAACATCTCTTCCCCACAAATTCGTTGGTAATGGTAACACATAGGGAACGACTGTGCCTTTTCTTCCTTCTGAATCTTCCCAAACTAACGGTTGTGCACTTATATTAGGAGTGGACTCATATCCTAACCCTTGTAAGGACTGTGAGGACCGGTTTACCGGCCACTCTTTAGGCCACCAAGTAGTTGATATTATAGTTGTATCTGCACCAGTATCTAAAAGGCCTTTGAAGGGCTTTCCCTGTACTCTCAGCTCTAAAACAGGTCTTTTGTCTAATTCTAAAGATATGAATGCATTGTGACCTCCCGATGATCCAAACCCTTGGCTACCTCGAATTTTATCTTTGCTTAGATACATGGAGTGAAGGCTGGGTAATACTAAGAGCTGTGCTATCCTATCCCCTGGGGAGATAGAACTTATCCCTTTAGGGGAGGAGCACATAATTTTTACTTGTCCTTCAAAATCTTGATCAATAACTCCCGGATGGATAATAAGCCCTTTTAAGGTTGTTGAAGATCTTCCTAGCACTAACCCTACAGTATTTTTTGGCAATGGTCCTAAGAAATCAGATGGAACAGGCTGACACCCCATGGTGGGAGTCAGTACTGCTCTGGTGGTGGCACGCAGGTCCAATCCTGCTGAGCCTGTTGTGGCTCTTTTGACAACTTCTTTTTTTTTTGGGATCCCTGTTGGCTTGTAAGTGCCCCATACATTTGAGGGCCCTGGGGACGAGGGCCCCGCCTCCCGTTTTTTGTCTGTTGTTGATCAGGAAGAGGCCTGCCATTGTTATCTTTTACTGACCTACATTCATTAGCCCAATGTCTACCTTTATTACATCTCGGACACATTCCAGGTTGTTTTTGTCCTGTCTTTTGACCTTCGCCAGCTGATCTACATTGGCGCTGTATATGTCCTATTTTACCACACTTAACACTTCATTGTTGAGGTTCTTTGTGCTAACAAAAATGCTTGAGCTAATCCCATATTTGATAAAGGTCCTCCAATTTCTCTACATGCTTTCATCCAGGCGTTAAGGCCTTTTCCTTTCCATGGGGTTATAGCATTCCTGCACTCCTTAGTACATTGTTCAAAGACTAGCTGTTCAATGAGTGGCATGGCTGTCTCTGGATCTCCAAAAATCCTTCATGCTGCTTCCATCATTCTAGCTACAAAGTCAGAGAATGGCTCATTTGTTCCTTGAATTACCTTAGTGAGATTTCCTGTCACTTGTCCTTTATTGGGTAAGCTCTTCCAAGCTTTTACAGCTGCAGTATTTATCTGAGCATAAACCTCTGCTGGATACATCATTTGATTGGCTGTCCACTGTCCTTGTCCTGTAAGCATCTCAAAATTCCAGGGGGCATGACCTTGAACTGCATTCTGTCTAGCCTGACCAGCACAGATATCTTGATAAATAGACTTCCAATCTAAATACTGTCTCATAGTGAGACATGCCTTAACTGTATTGTACCAATCATCAGGAGTCATAGGACTTGTAGTCAGCCTCTCTACCAAGCTTGAGTAAAAGAGGCATTGATGCCATAGGTTTGAACTGATTCTACAAGTGCCTTTAGTTGTTTTAAATCTAACTGTGAATGATGTCTGGTCTGATTATTGTCCTCCCATACGGGAAATGCAGCGCGAATCCGCTTCCTTTCTATTACTGGGATCAGCGAATTCGACACTGTCTTCATAGTATTTCCTGGGGGATCTGGATCACTTAAAATGACCCCTTTTTCCCTTTTTCTCCTTTTAAGTTTTACTATCTCCTCAAGCGGCGGTGCCGACGGGGCATAGCCCGGGGCGTAGGGCGGATCAGGCATATATCTCTCTGCCTCATATTTAGCCGCTTCCTCATCTAATTCAGCTTCCTCTTCTGGATCTAATTCTGTTTCGCTTTTCTCTGAGCTACTGGAGGTTGATTCTTCCGCTCCAGACTCCTCCTCGGATAAGCTCTCTGACGAAGGAGTTTCTATTTTTAAGTTTTTAAATTCTGTTAAAACTGAATACAGTTTTTTTATTTCCTTTTCTTCCCCTTTTTTATCTTTTTGTTTTTCTTTACTCTTTTGTTTTTCTTTTTCCTCCCTTTCTTTATTCTTTTGTTTTTCTTTTTCACCGGTATTTTTCTCTTTTGATTTTCTTCTTTGTGTACAGCTAGCTTCCCCATTTCCTGTTTCTGATAGACTGTCCTGATGGTCGCTAAGTATTCTCTGTCCTTCCCTGACCTTTTCCTGACATCTGTCATCATCTAAACAAGCTAAAATCATTTTATAAATTGACATGGTACCTGGTCTTAATTTACCCTCATCCTTCTCTCTGTTTAAATCGTTTCCTAATTTTGTCCACGAGGGCTTTGTCAAAGCTCCGGTAGATACAAACCAAGGAGCTACTCTATCTTCTTCTTTTATGAAGCTAAAGAGTATCCTCTCTGGAATTTTCAGGCCACATTCTCGCAGCAACGCCTGCGCTGCTGATAGAATCGGCTTAATCTGTTGGTTGCCCATGTCTCTTTTACCTACAAGAGCGGGCCACCCAATGCCTTTATCTGTAGGTGACCATGGGTCCCTTTTAAACGGAGGGCAGGTACACTCTTTACCCTGTACATGACAGTTCAAACAAAAACAACAAAATATCACAAAAATTGTCCACAGAGATATAGCGATGGCCAAAGCCAAATAGGAAGCAATCATACCTTACAGGAAATCGTCCGGACTCACACGCCGTCAGTTCGAATCTTTTCCGCTGAGCAAGCGGGGTCCCTCGCAGTCGCCCCAAAGATCCCGGTCCGTTCGGCAGCGGTTCCCGGGTTTCGGCACCACTTGCGGCGTCCACCTCGCCGATAAGGAGAGCCACACACGAGATTCTTCTGACAGCAATTTATTAACAGCTCTTTTAGCAGGCAGGTGGAGAAGGACCCCGAGCCCGAAAATCCCTTGGCTTATATAGAGCTCCGGAGGACGTGTGATTCTCTCATTGGCTCATAGACTGCACCTAATTAGCATCTGCTTTGCGCGTACGCAAAGCAGATTCACGCATGCGCATTGTCAGTGCCTGTTTCCGTAGAGAATCAGGAAGCAGGAAACCAGCGCCATTTTGTAATGGCGTTTGCGGCTCCCAACAGTCTTCCTGTCTCCACGCATGTCCCCTGAGCTTCCTAGAGATGGGGAGTAGAGCTGAAAAGGGAGACAGATATCTGTCTACTGTAGGGCAGATTAGATGCCTAGGCCTCAGTGGGAAGGCACTAAATGGGAAAGGACTTGAGTAGAACAGGCAAATCTGTTCATAACCATGTGAAGAGCATTCCTGTATACATCACCGTGCCTTCGAGATGGCCAGCTTCCGGCCATTCATCTCAGCACTGGATTCCTAGGAATTTTGGGATGCAGTCCAGAAGGACAAGAACTCTTGTGGCTCAGCCTTGCTGTCATTATAAGGCCTAAATGATTGTTTTCCTGTAACACCATCAAATACTGAGTGTCAAATGTCTGGTGTCTCTTCAGTGTCATAAAACGTACTGTTTTGGTTTGGTTTGGTTTGGTTTGGTTGGTTTGTTTGTTTGTTTTTTGCTTTTTCCAGTGGGCAGCACTAGAAGATTCTGCTTCCTCCCCCAAGCAACACCAAGAAAAGGCTGCACAGCCAGGTGTGGTGGCATAAACAATTGGAAGGCAGAGGCAGATGCATCTCTGCGAGTTCAAGGCCAGCCTGGTCTATGTATCAAGTTACAGGACAGCAAAGGCTATATAATCGAGAGACCCTCTCTTTACAAGAGAAGAAAGAAGAAAGAAAGAAAGAAGGAAGGAAGGAAGGAAGGAAGGAAGGAAGGAAGGAAGGAAAAAGAAAGAAAGAAAGAAAGAAAGAAAGAAAGAAAGAAAGAAAGAAAGAAAGAAAGAAAGAAAGAAAGAAAGGAAAGGAAAGAAGGAAGGAAGGAAGGAGAAAGAAAGAGAGAGAAAGGAAAGAAAGAAGGGAGGGAGGGAGGAAGTATCTGCCTCATGCCCAGCACAGGGTGGTCATCTGTGGAGACTTTCCACAGTGCACACATTCTGCCAAGGTGTCCCCTCCAGAAAAGACTGAGTGGCAGGAACCACTGATCCACAGGCTCCTTCTAAGACCTGTGGAGATTATGTGCCTTGTGCTGCTTAAGGCCAGGCTAGATCCCCAGTCCCAAGACAGCACTGAGAGTCAAAGCAGTGAAATGAAAAGTTGCCATAATGCTGGAGCTGGGTTAACTTATGCCAGCCTCGCTGGCTCCTGTATGTCCTGATGCCCACACCCTGTCTTCTGCAAATGTATGTGCCGCTGTCTCCAGGAAGCTGAAGGAAGCCTTTGGGAAGGGAGCAGAGCAGGCCTCCACTCCATCACCCCTAGGCCTCTCTGGGTCTTCCCAGCATATGTCAAAGATCAACACAATGCCCCTTGCTCTGACCTCATGCCTGGCCCACCTCTCTCCTCACAGGTGTTTGGCTTTGGGTACATGTGCCTCATTCTCACCTGAAGCTTGAAGACTATGGGGACCTTGACTCCTGGGTGTCTGTGCCCCCACTCCAGTGTACACCCCAGAGATATTAGGAAGATGCTTCCCAAATGGGAGCCAACTGCCTGTTTGCCTGAGTGAAGGGCCTCCTTGGGAGAGAGGTGCATTGCAATTACAAGACAGTCTTTGGGGAGGAGAAGCAGTCTGTTTGCAAGACCAGTCAATCATCAGACACTGCAGAGTGATCGAGAGCGGTCCATCTTGTCACCAGAAGAGGTCAGGAAGTCCATGGATCAGCCTGGACCTAGGTATCTTAACGGAAATGCTTTTGGCTTCCTCTGAGGGCCACAGGAAGTCATTACCCTGTTGTGAAGGCACTGTAGAGCCAGCACTCTGTCCTCTGTGGATGGAGGGCTTTTTCTGCTTGGAGGACAGGAGCCTGCTCTGACTGAAGAGGCCCAGCGGCAGGTCCTGGTCTCTACTAACACTGTGCTGCTTTGGGACCCTGGATGAGGGTCTTCCCCTCCCAGGGCCTGTTTCTCTATAGTGCGTGAAGAGGCCAGACACTCGCTAGGGCTTCACTGGGAGCTTCCAGGTTTCTACAACCTCAGCCAAAGGAGCCATATACCCTCCCTGTACACAAATGATGCCTGAGTTTTAATCACCTTCCTGTCAGGGAGGCTCTTGCTGCCTGCTTCCTGCTGTCTCTGACCCTTGTTTCCTCTGAAGTCCTGTGTCTAGATAATGATATTGATTTTCCCAAAATGCATAGCTTGTGGCCTGTCAGAGCTGTAGAGGGGAGGGGCCAAATGCCTGTGGCTCTCAAAATGAGAGTTCCGGGATTCTAGGCAGGCTTTCTACCGGGACAGTCCCACAAACCTTAATTAAACAATTATCCACCTTTATGCATTTATTTTGTGTGTGCTGCTGGGGAGTGCACCTAGCACCTCATCCATGCTGGGAGAAAGTGTCCTCTGAGCCATATTGCCAGTCCCCTGAATACTGTTGTTGTTTTGAGCCAGAGTCTAAGTTGCCCATGCTGCCCTTGAATACAAGCTCTTCCTGCCCCAGCCTCCACAGCAGCTGAGGTTGCAGGCCTGTGCAAAGAAGTCTAGCTTAACTCCAATTTACTTCCCAGCCTACTCCTTGCCTTCTATTTACTTTTTATCGAAGATGGACAAAATGAGCTCCAGAGAAGGAAGCAATTTGTACCAAGTTCCATAGAAATCTATTGCAGAAACCAAACTCAAGTTATCTCAAGAAAAAAAAAAAAACTATAAACAGAGTGGCTGACTGTCCCAATTTACGGCCCTTATCCTGTTCTAATTGTTAAAATTAAATTTTCCTCTCAAAATTACTAGGATTTGGATAAGTTATATGTTTTTCCCACTACTGTATCTTCCACCTCTAATGTATGATGTGACTTTTTCTCCTATTTTTTCACAATAGTCAAGTAAATGTGAAGGGGTTAAGTTACTCACCTGAACGGATATAGATAGTTAGTGGTGAAACTAGCCTTCAGGTTTAGTTTATGTGGAGCTTCAGCTGGCTACTCAATTCCAATACCATTCTTTAGTGTCTCTGTACCCAACTCCCACTAGAGAGGCCAGGATATTGCACTGGACAGTTTGCTTAGCCTTCCATTGTGCCCTATTGTTGACACCATTGTCCTGGGCTTGGCAAGCAATGCATAGAGTAAGCAGCCCGGGGGAGAGGACACAGGGACTCTTTTCCTAGGCCTTGTAGTGAAGAGCATTTTGGGGGGGTAGCTGTAGATAATAGCAGAGACCAATGGAGTGGAGAAGTTGGGAGGGGTCAGCTTTAGCCCTTGAGCAAGTAGGTGCAAAGGCAAGGCTCAATTCTGTTGCTACCATCTCCGATGAGCCCCACCTCTGCTCTGAGGCAGCTCAGCTTCAACTCTAAGAAACCAAAGATTGTGAAATTGAGTCCTCTTAAGTAAACGGTAGTGCCAGTCATAATGATACCCACTTCTCATGCCCCATTCATTCCCTTCTACAGCCTGATATTACTGGCTGCAAAAATTATTCATAATAGAGCCATAGTCTTTTCTTCTGAACCTCAAACTCAAATGCATAGTTAATCTTTTACACAAAAATATTTTTTCTGAAAGAGTTTTTCTTGCCATAGAGCCCAACCCTTTCAGAGAACATGTGTTGTAAAAATCAACCTCTGTTTTTTTTTTCACCTTTGTGTTTGTTCACCCCTTCCATTACCACTGACCTGGCCCTTGGGGAAAGCTACCCATATAGAAGACAGCAAGAGCCTGCTGTGGGAGCTGGGAAGGCTGACCTTTCCTAATAGTTGCTGCTCTACTAAAACCTGCCAAGTAGACACTCTTTGAGAAAACTAGACCATCCCATGAGCCCACTGCATGGAAGGATTGTAGAGGGCTTCCAAGTGCCTGAGGTTCAGGCCTCAGTGCCTCTCTTCAAAGTGTTCCCCCAAATCTTGTCTCCCTTCCAAATGATAAAGAGGTCCCAGGAAACATTTGGGAACCTGTATTCATACACTATCTGGGATGTTGGTGCAGCCTTAAACCTTACTATCTTGCCAGGCAGTGGTGGTGCACACCTGTAATCCCACCACTCAGAAGGCAGAGGCAGGTGGATCTCTATGCGTTCAAGACCATCCTGGTCTATAGAGTGAGTTCCCAGACATCCAGGGATACACAAGGAGACCCTGTCTCGAAAAACAAAAACCAAAACAAAAGAGAAAAAAAAGCAACCAACCTTGCTATCTTTCTCAGTCATTTTCCAATCACCTATAACCAGAGTCTGGTGTCATTCTAATATCATAAGGCTTTGTGCAGTAGCAAAGAAAATAGGTTCCTCTGGCACTAGTATATTGATGACTTTGGGTGATGTGTTTTCAGCTCCCTGAGCCTTAATCTCTTTGTGGCATATAAACTTAGGTTGATCTGGATGAGCTCAAAATGTCATTATTTCAAAATCTCACCTGTAGAATTCAGTCTTATTTCTGTCCCCAATGACAGGTCCTTTGACTGTGCTCCCTCTTCCTAAAAATTTCTTACCACAATTTTGTTAGTATAGTTTCTGATCACACCTTTCTGTACACAATGATGGCTAGGGTATAGTTTGTGTACATCCTCAAGGTTTTGTGTGCTGAAATTGAATTCCCCTTGTAAGGCAACAAGAGGATAAAAATTTAATCCAAGTGTGTTTAGAAGTGGCACCTTTGGGAAGGGGTCGGGATTAGGTAAAATCATCAGGACAGAGTCCTCACAACTGAATTCCTGTGTCGCTATAAAAAGGAACAGATCAAAAGAGAAAAGCACACACATTCCTTATATCTTGTCATGCAATGCCCTGTATCACCTCAGGACTCAGCTAACTAGAAAACCATCATCAGAAGCCAAAACAATGAGGCCTGTCCTTAGATTTCAGACCTCCAGAACTGTGAGCCCAAATAAACCTCTCCTCCTTAATGCTTTCCTAGTCTATAACATTGTGTTATTAACCGTTGAAGTCAACCACAGTCATCGTTTTTAGCATCCCAGTTGGACCTTGTATAGAATCTCCTGTATCTAAAGATTTAAATATTAGGGCTGGAGAGATGGCTCAGAGGTTGAGAGCACTGGCTGCACTTCCAGCAGACCCAGATTTGATTCCCAGCACCCACATGGCAGCCCACAACTGTTCGTAACATCAGTTCCAGGGGATCGGATTATATCTTCTGGCCTCTTTGAGTATCAAGCACATAAGTGGTACACAAGACATACATAAAAACGAAACACCTATTCACATAAAATAAAATTAAGTCAAAATAAAATTAAATATTAATATAAATCTTGGAACTTGGCATGTTGAAGTACTTTAATCCCAGAACTCAGGAGGAAGGTGGATCTCCATGAGTTCAAGGCCAGATTGGTCTGCATAGTGAGTACCAGGACAGCCAGGGCTGTGTAAAGAGAACCTGTCTCAAAAAAAATTTTAAATCTTTTCCTAAAGTCATCATTTACGATTGTGTACACTCATAATCTCAGAACCTGTAAGACTGAGATAGGATTTCCTGAGTCACCGTGGGCTACATAAAAACTAGTTTCAAAAAAAAAATCAGAAAGTTGTGGTACATTTAAGATACATACTCTTAATAATTTAAAATTCTAATACACATCACAAATATAATGCAATACATGTGAATTGTCACAGGATTAATAAGCCCTGTACTGGAGCACTTCCAACTGAGAGCTTTAGCCAAATGTTCTTTCTGACTTCTTTCTGTTCTCTGCAGTCCCCACAAGAGACCCTGACAGTGAGCAACATCAGTTCATCCAATCCAGTGTTTCCCAAACCAGGTGGTACAGATGAGGCAGCTAAGCATTGATGACAGTCTGATATTTGGGGTCACTGACAAACTCCTTTCATATGTGCATCAGCCTCTTGCCTGCACTGGCCAGACCCTTGCTGGCATCACTCCATCTCCACAGCAGCTCTGAGCAGCAGGCAGCCCTGGACCTCAGGCCCAAAGCCTGGCAGGTCCTTACTCAGTGTTGGCTTCATGGCTTGAGCTAGGATGGGAATGTGTTTACATCTCTATCTGTGCTATTGCCCTCATTCTACCCCCCCCCGCCCCCAGAACCCCACAGAGCCTCTACAGAAACACACTTCTAGCCTTCAAATCCCTGATATTATCTTCTATTTACCCAAGGGATATAAATTTTCAAGCGTCTTACCCCTGTGGGCCCGTGACCTTCTTTTCAGCCACCTCATTTCTGTGTCAGTTCCCTTTACCCCTGCCGGGAGGACTCCATAGATCCAATTAGAAAGAGACTGGGAGCAGACTGGGGTTCTTTTGTCTGATTTCTTTGGCCCCATATTGCTTTCTTTGCTGCTTTGTGGACACATGCATAGCTATACAATTGAAACAAGCCCAGACTTGAAAGTTAAGAGCTTCAAGGAATTTCCCCAATCCTGGGACAGCAGGGATCCTGGAATAAGCTGCTTTGCCTTCTTTCCACCTTGACTATCCCCTGTACAGAGTGGGTCTCATAATCATTTTTTAAAAAAGTTAACTCTGACCTTGCTGGAATAAGTCCTTTTTACATGTTTACATGCTCTGGCATTCCAAAGTCATGGTGACCACAGGTATATGGAACATAGTTCCCACGGATGGGGAGGCACACCATTGGTGACATAGCTGAGAATAAGGGAGGTAAACATGAGACAGGATCGGAAGATGCAAAGTTAGGCTCACTGGTACTGGGCAAGCAACTCAACCTATTTGGCTCCGAGTTCTTCTTTTGCATAATACAAAGTACTCTTTCAGAGAACACACAGCATAATCACTAAGAACACGTACTTTAATGTCAATCTGAGTCAGGTTGGATTGGAACCCCAGATCTACCACTTAATAGCCATGTGCAATATAATGTTTTAGTCAACTTTGTGTTACTATAAAAAAAAAATACAAACTGATACAAACTTTTAAGGAGAAAAGGGTTAATTTGGCTCATGTATTTGGAGCTTCCTGACCATATACATTGGCCCCATTGATTTTGGACACATGAAAATAGAGCATATCAGAGTGGATTGTGTGTAACACAGCAAAACTACCCACTCTGTGGCCAGGAGTGAAAGAGAGAGGGGTGAGGAAGAAGCCGTTGGGATCCCCTTGTCCCCTTCAAGGACACCCAGTGACCCAAAGTCCTATCAGGTCATATCTCTTAAGGGTTCTGCCAGCTCCCAACAGCTCCACTCTGAAGATAATGCCTCTAACATATGAGCCTTTGGGGGTTTCAAAGTGGCACACACCTGTAATAACAAAGCATCTTAATCATAGCACTAGGGAAACCGAGGCCCAGGTCAAGGCTAGCATGAGGTCTACACAAACCAAGATCCTGACCCAAAAACAAAATAACAACTTTGCCCTCCACAATACTCAGTAGTATAACACTTGTATAGCATGCACTAGGCCTGGGTTTCATCCCCAGCACTACCAAAATATATATCCAAATTATAGCATATACTGATCAAACATCAGTCTATTTAGGTGTGTATAAAACACTCATCATCTAGCTTGTGAAGCTATTACGATAATTAAATGAGACAGTATAATTAACGTGAAGAATCGGACAGGGTGCCTGTCCTATAGCAAGTATTGCTACGAAGAAAGTAACTGTGGGGAAGGAGATTGACTGGTTATGTGTCTTACACGTGTGCTGTGAGAATCTACTGAGGTGAGTACTGAAAAATTATTTCAAAAGACAAAAGGGCTATTCAAAATTGAGATGGAATTGACATTAAAAGACAAAGATGCCGGGACCTTCCCACTCACCTACAAGAGGTCTATCTTGAGTCTCTGGACTCCAGCTTACTCAATGCTAGCGTCAGTGGCTACTGCCTTCCCCTCCTGCTGTTCATCTGTCTTTATGATCACTTGCTCCTCTTAGCAGACTGAACTAGAGGGGATTCAGACTTTCACCTCATCCTTCTGCCAACCCTACCACCACTGCTGAGGCATTTCTCAGGCAAGTAGCCAGTGCTCAGACTAGGCCCCAGCTTCACTTTGTGTTGGCCCTAAGAAACTTGGGCTCCTAGCTGCCAGGGGGCGGAATTCCCACTGACATACTCCAGATTTGTGGGTGTGTTGGAACTATGTTGTTGTGCTATGAGGACCTATTGCTCTGAGCAACATTAATCCTAATTTCATAACAGCTACTCAACAAACCTGGGATAGCTAATGGAGGGTTGTCACAGGGGGGAGGGGATGGGTTTTCCTTCATCTGCTGTCTCAGGTAAGTAACTGTCATCTGCTTATCCCAGGATAGTATTTAATTTCTAATTGTCAAATCTCTTACATGGCTTAATCTTCACAAAACAAATATTTAGTTATTACTTTTATAAGGCCCAGTTTCCAGATGGGGAAACTGATACATAGCTATGGAATAAATTGCTCAAGCTCAAATAGTAAGTAAAATGAATGGGTTCTTTTCTTTCCCCCTTTTGTTTTTTCAAGACAGGGTTTCTCTGTTGTAACTCTGGCTGTCCTGGAACTCACTCTATAGACCAGGCTGGCCTCGAACTCACAGAGATCTGCCTGCCTCTGGCCTCCTGGATGCTGGGATTAAAGACATGTGCCACCACTTCCTAGCTATGTATGGGTCTTGTTCTTAACCCCATACCTGTGAGTGTCTCTCAGTGGCAGAGTGTATGCTTAGTGTAGGCAAGGCTCTGGGTTCCACGTCTAGCACTCAAACCCAACAAAACAACAAATGAAAGCCAAATCCATATCTATCTGACTCCAGAGCTTACACCCTTTATATTACAGAAACACAGAAAGGTGGATCCAACCCCAAACCCGCTAGTATTGGTACAAGTCCCAGACGGCTCCAGGATGGCTGACGTAAAATTCTAGGAAACATTTCAGTTGGGTAACAGGTTGCTGACTACCGCAATATCCTCTGGCCTGGGGGAAATTTTGATTACCTTCTTTCTGCTTATTCCCTCATTCTCCCCATTTCCCTCAGAAAACAACCTGGGACTAGGGATGTGGCTCAGTTGATAGCGAGCCTAGCATGTGCAAAGCTGTGGGCTGATCTTCGGTGCCATTTAAACCAGGCACCATGCTGCATGACTTGGGAGGCAAAAGCAGGGGAATCAGAAGTTCGAGGTCATCTTTGGCTACATAATGAATTTAAGGCTAACCTGGGCTGTATGAGACCCTGTTTCAAAACAGTCTAAAGAAAACACTTAACAGAGAGGAACAATATCCCAAGCCTTCTGTCTTCTTTCTCCTGCCTCCATCCCTTTGCTCTAAGAAGGAGAACAAGGGTGTTAATGATTATCTGCAGACTCCTGAACAGAGGCAAGAACATGGCCTAAATGGCCTCTTAGGATTATCTCTGGGCTTTGATGCTTCATGAAATCATAACAACACAGGCCGTAACTGTGCAGTCAATATGAATTCTTGGCTCAGTTCTGAAGATCAAAGTCATATCGATCCTGGCAGCCGATCTCCCTAGACAGATTACCTTGTCATCTGCCCCAGGCATGCCATTCCAGGTTTCCTTCCTAACGACAAACTACAAGTGTAGAGAGAGCTGAGTCTGGAATCAAAGAGATTACCCCACTCATTGGAGTTAAGTGCTAGGACCAGCTAACCAAAGCTGGCTGCTTCTGTAGCTTAGAAGTGTCCTCAAAGGTTAGGACAGGGCCCAATCCAGTTACTGTCTAAGGGTGAACAGGCTCATCATCTTGTCATTTATTTCTCATTCGGAGTTCTACTGAGGCATTGGTGCAACCTGACATCAGTGTGCATCAGTTACAGAACTCATGACAGAAAAAGCTTAAAGAAGGAAAATATTTTGGCTCATGACTTCAGAAGTCTCAGGCCATCATAACCCGGGCATGGTGGAACAGCTGAATCCACACCATAGCAGGCTAGGAAACAAAAAAGTAACACAGGAAGTAGCCGAGGATAATATGACCTCAAAGATCTGCCTCCAGTGGTCTACTTCCTCCAACTTGGCTTTACCTTCTAAGTTTCTGGAACCTCCCCCAAATAACACCACCAGCTGGGGACCAAATATTCAAATCATGAGTATATGAGAGAGTTCGATATATCCAGACTATAATGTAGAGCTTAGAAAGTTGGCCACCTGACCTACAATACTCCATTTCTGGTGGTTGGAAAGTGTGTTGGAAGGAGCCTCATGTTTCCAAGGAGGCTGTAGAGATTTTCTAACCTGGCACCTAGGAAGCACCTAGTTAGCTCTCAGTACCATTGCCCAACTCAGTCCATCAGCACACTCATATTCCTCCATGGGCTCAGCTTTCCTTTTCTCCACCATACAGGACTCTGCTCAGGATGAGACCTCCAAGCCAGTACTTCCAGGTTATAAGGCAGGGCTGTTAGTGTGGAAAAAGCCAGACAGGGAAGCAAAAGAAAGGGCATGATGCAAGAGGAGTACTGATGCCTTGTTCCTTATTTGTTATGAACAAAGTCTGTGAGCCTTGTGTCATCTGTAAACAGCAGGGGATGATTGATCGGCCATTGCTTAATCCCTCTAGCTGCCTAGTGATATGGAACGGGGAACTTGGCAGTGGAGACCTTAAGGTACATGCAGGCTGAGAAGCACTGCCCTAGAGTCCAGCATTACCTAGGCTATAGAGTCATCACCTAATTGAGCACTGGAAGAACACCCCAAGAGGCAAGCTAGCTGGAAGGAAAGGCAGCTTAGGGTTTATTTTATGTCTAAAGAAAACGACGTCATAGTGAATGGCTATATGGGTGGGAAGAGAAAAGCAGGTCTGGAGCAGAGGTAGGGAAATAGCAGTGAGTTCCCACGGGCACCAGGTGAGAGAGACACAGAAGGATGGGACACAGGAAAAGAAGATATAAGGAGAGCAGTCTTACCAGAATCCCATCAGGCGCCATGGTGTAGGGAAAGCAACATTGGACTGGGTATCCAAAAGTGAGGTTTTTAGTTCTGGCTCAGCAGCGGACTTGCTGTGTGTCCTTGAATAGTTTGTGCCCTCTCTAAGCCTCAGTTTCCTCGTTTGTAATTGTATGGTTTTCTTCAACCCTTTATTGAGGAAATATTAACATACAACAAACCACACATTTTTCAAGTGTACAATTTGATGGCTTTTGACATCCATACAAGCCAGAAAACTACCACCATAATCAAGGCCATGGACATAAGCATTGTCCCTCAACTTTTCCTTTTTTTTTTCAATAATTGCTCATTTTTACCCAACTCTGCTCCTCCCGCCCAGCACAGCATTCACAGGAGGTGACAGTCTTTCAATGTTTATGTCTCTGCTTGTTTGTTTGTGAGTGAATTTTTATGTATGTGCCATGCCATAAATAGTAGTGAGTAGACTTTCTGGAGTTTGTTTACCTACTCCCGCAGGGTCGCTCTTGTTTCTGCTGCTGTGTGTTCCAGGCTAGCTAGCCCGCAGCCCTTGACGCAGCTCCGTCTCTGCTTCCCACCCCATTGTAGGAGTACTGGGATTACTGAGTGCTGAGACTGTAAATGTGTAACTCTGGCATTTGCTACCCTCAGAGCCATCTCTCCAGTCCCAACCACTGATGTTCTTCTTGCCACTTGATTCTGTATTTCCTAGAGGTTCTGTAGCTGGAATCATATAATACAATATGTATTTTAGGCAGCAATTGGCATCTATCACTGAATACAGTTTTGATAGTCATCTGTGTTCCAACATGCTTTAGCAGTTCCCCTCCTTCTCTGCCTTCTTCCCTTCCTCCCTCCTTCCCTCCCCTTCCTCCCATCCTTCCTTCCTTCCTTCCTTCCTTCCTTCAAGCTCCCTTTTGGAGACGTAGTATTGAATTTTATTATTCTAGAAAGGTCTTTAAAATATGTATAAAATTTCAAAGCTTCATAAATACCATGTACCATATATATATATTGTCTTTAACAAAAAATATAGACATATCTATAAAAATCTGAAAGAATACATATCAAGTTAAACTATTTGCTACTGTGTGACCTAGATGTGTTTTCTTTACTTCTCTGTTTCCTAATTTTTTTAATTGTGAACATACATCGTAGGAAAATGTCATATCTTAAAAACAATTTTACTGAAGCATAATTGACATAAAATAAAGTCATATTTAAAGAACACAAGAAGATAAGTTTTATACACATGTGCATATGCAGTCATCACTATAATCGAGATGTCAAGCCTATACATCACTTCCAAAAGACCTCTATCCAGCCTCTGTACTTCTTTCTGTCACCATAGATTAGTTTGCATTTTCTAGAACTTTATATAAATGTAATTAAAAAGTAGATACTTTTACTCTGCCTTTTTTCACCACCATAGTTGCTTTGTTCCATGGTGGTGCATTTATCAACAGTTTACTCTTTTTCTGAGTAGTAGTTCTTGGCATGGATATACCAGAATTCATTTATCCATTTATGCACTGATGTACATTTGGTGTTTTTGTTTTTACTATTAGAACTGCAATTCTGATGGAATCTACATACAAAGTCCTCTTCCTCCTCTTCCTCCTCCTCCTCCTTCTCCTCCTCCTTCTCCTCCTCTCTCTCTCTCTCTCTCTCTCTCTCTCTCTCTCTCTCTCTCTCCCACCCCATCTTCTCCTCTCCCTTCTCACCTCCCTTTTCTCTCTTCTCTCCATTTTTTAAAACAGGTCATCCCTCTGTAGTCTAGGCTTACATTTGTAGCAGTCCTCCTGCCTCAGCATCCCAAGTGCTAGGGTTCCAGGTGTGAGCTACCACAGCCAGCTTTATGTACAAATCTTGACATGGACATACATTTTCATTTCTTTTGGGTTGCTATGTCTGTTTTACTATTGGAGGACTACACCATTTTGTATTCTCAACAACCATGCAAATGAAACTGAGAGTTCTAGTACTTCCGAATCTTTGTCAACATTGGGCATGGTCAGTTTTGAAACTGTTAGATGTTCTAATCAGTGTGTAATAGCCTTTTTTGTGGGTTTTAGCTTGAATTTCTCCAGTGACCAATGATACCAAATAATTTTTTTATCTTTTAGCATCTATATATCTTCTTTGGTGAAGTGTATCATTGTATCTTTTGTACAATTTAGAAATTCTTTAGTTTTATTTGTTTTATTTTATGTGAATAAGTGTTTTGTCTGCATATATATGTGTATGTGTGTGTATATATATATATATGTGTGTGTGTGCAAGCATATATATATACATTATGTGTGTGTGTATAGATAGATAGATAGATAGATAGTAAAAAAAAAGATTTGGAGCCATCTTCCCTGAGAGAGAAGTTTTCATTTATTCACTGGGCAAATAGTTACATAGCATTTAACACCAGGTCTAACACAAGGCTGAATAAATAATGTGAAGCTCTGAGATCACTATTCTGGTTGGACAGAGAGAGAATGGAGGTCAAGTTTTGGTCCATAAGAAAATCAGTGTTGCATTTCTTCCCTCAGGAGTTATGCCTTTGGTTTCCTGAAGAAGGTGCAGTAAGTTTGGAGGCTGGAGAGGAAATGGAAGAAGGACTGACGAATCAATCTATGACTAAAGGACTCTTTGGGTTTGTGCAGTCCTGTATATGATTTCATTCCGTAACCCCCTGCGGTTTCCTCACAAGAGGACAAGTTCTGTGAAACTGGATCCCTGAGGAGTCCAGCTTCTAGACCTTGCCCCTTGGGCTATAAAGGGGCTGGCAACCAATTACATTACTCTTTGCAAGTTTTCCAGCTAATTGACATAGCTGCCTTGCAGGTAAGGAGCAAATTGCTCAACAAGGGAGAGAAAAAACTTTGTTGCTGAGATTCACCCTGCCAGAAAGAATTGTACCTAAATCTTGTGTCCTGCCTCCTTCCAGATCTCAGCTGTGGTGCTCTTGGCTGTGACTTGGTATTGAGAGCTTTTTTGGAGTGAGGATTCCTTGGCTGGAGCATGCAGGCCACTGACTTGGTACACTGGGCAGCTGGTGGTAGCTGCTTGTTATGATCCAACTCTTAAAAACAGCCCTGAGAGAGGCATATTGCAGGAGGAGGATCTTACTGGTTTTCTCTCCTCCATCAGGTGTCAAGCATTAGAATGAACTGCCCTGAACTAACTGTGAAGATCCATCATAAACATCTAAGAAATAGGAAAGAGGGAGGCGTGGGGAGCAAAGGAATCCAAGTGAATGTGTATTCTTGACATGAGCACAGCCAAGCCAAGGACCTCATTCCCTTGGGAATGGCAAAGCTATCCCAATATGGGTGAGGCTCATAGGGATGGCAAAGCTTTCCTCAGGTCTGAGTGCGAATGTGAACAGTATGTGCAGGTGGGAGTGTTTATGAATAATTGATCACCTACAGAGACATCCTAAAAGACTAGCTAAGTCCTCCCCCTCTGCACTGAATATAATCAAACACACTGTGGTTCTAGATTGCTATGGTAATTGGTGCATCTCTATCAGAGTGCATACGGCTCACCTGCTCACAGCTTTTCTATATGCATGACTGTGTGTCTTATCTTTTCTTTATTCCCTCATCACCCCTTATCAAATCCCAGCTGTGTAGGTCTTGGTAGTATTTGTTTTCCTATATCTGGTATATTTCACTTAGCATAAACATGTTCAGTTCCATCCTTTTTTCTTTAAGACTGAATAAAATCCCAATGTATGTATGTATCACATATTTACTCTTCTGTTGATGGACATCTATGCTGGTTCCATTTTCTAGATATTGTGACTATTAGAACAATAAACATGGATGTGCAAGTCTCTCTGTGGTATGTTGACTTTGAGTCCTTTGGGCATATGCCCAGGAATAGTATAACGGAGTCATATGTAGATCTATTTTTAGGTTTTGAAAAACCTTCATATGAATTTCTATGGTGTTTACACCAGTTTATACTCCCACCATCAGAGTATAAGGGTTCCTTTCCCCACCCTCTCCAGCATTTGATGTTTGTTTTCATGATGATAGCCACTCTGATTAGGGGAAAATGAAACCTCAAAGCAATTTGAACTTACATTTTCCTGATGTCTAAGGATGATGAACGCTTTTTCAAATTTGTTTTTGTTGCTACTGGTGGTGAGGGGTTCTTATGCAGGTCTCAGGTTCCCCTCTAACTCACTATGTAGCTGAGAATGCCGCTGAACTCCTCCTGATCCTCCTGCCTCCACCTCCCAAATGCAGTGATTACAGGCCTATGCCACTGTGTCTTATTTTCAAGTATTAACTGGCTGTTTATATTTCTTCTTTGAAGAACTATTAAGTTCCTTGGCCTATTTTCAGATTGGATGACTGGGCTTGTATTTAACTTTTGTAGTTTTTTACATGTTTTAGATAGTAACCCTCTGTCTGAATATATAAATACACAGATATCAAAGATGTTTGTCCCATTCTGTAATTATATCTTCACTCTGGTGATTGTTTCCTTTGCTGTGCAGAAGCTTTAAAATCCAAAATCAAAAGATTACATACTGCATTTATATAATTTTCTTTTTAGTATTTTGTTTTTTGAGACAGGTCTCATGGATCCCATGCAGAATTTAGACTCAATATGCAACGTAGGCTGGCCTTGAACTCCTGATCCTTCTGCCTCAGAATCTCAAGTGCTAGGATGACAAGTATGTGTTACCATGCTCAGCTTATATAACTTTCTTGAAATAAAAATATTATGAAGATGCAAAACAAGTTGGTGGCTGTTGCTAGGAGTCAGGATGGTGGCAGGAACATCTGGCATGACTATAAATGGATGGTAAACAGGAGATCTTTGTGATATTGAAATAGTTGTACATCTTGATTGTGATAGGAATCTTTACATAATAAAAAGACATAGAACTATAAGCATGCATTGGACCACTGTCAACTCCCTCATTTTAATACTGTACTACAGTTGCATAAAGGAAAATTGGGTGAATGATTCATGGAACCCTCTGAGCTACCTTGAATCTTTTCTGTAAATCAGTCATTATTTAAATTTTTTAAGGTTTTGAAAGTCAGATTAATTTTAAAAGCAATATCAAAAAGGTGTAAGCTTTCTTGTACTATACAAAAGATATTTTATGAACCTATAGATATAGGTTATATATAGATACAGTTATATATAGATATAACTGCAGATATTCAGAAGAGCTCAATTGTAGAGTGTCTGTAAGATGAATTACTGACTTAAATAGTTTTTCCCTCTTTCACAATACAACTGAAATATTTTTAAATCCTGCTAGAACAAAATACATATTTTGTATATATATGTACCTAAAGTAAGACCTCAAAGTGGTACATCCTACTTTCATTCCCTGCCACTTTTAAGTGCCAGGAATTGAACCTAGAGCCTCATACATGCTAGCCAAATGTTCTTTCCACTGAGCCTCTGCCCCCTTTAAAACCAATGTAAGATTTAGAGATATATTTTACATATGGTAATAGTGGCACTCTTATGTGCTGTTTTTATGTCCTCACACATGCTAATATACTCTACCACTGAAATGTTGTTGCTAAAATTCCTTCCCAGGGTGAGACATAAGCAGAGTCTACCCCTTCTTTTAATCTCCTAATGACAAACCGATAGGATATCCTACCAAATTTCACTCTAGAGAACCAGAATTTATTGGGCTTTCTTACAGAGCACAGATCAGAGGCTACTTACAGGGTAGAGGTGTTCCTCTCCCAACAGGAATATCCTTACCTAGCAGGGATGAGGGCTTTTCCAAGCCACATAGATGGCCATCTTGTCCTCACCACATATATGTTTTTCCTCCCCCAGGTCACGGGCAATTAAGGCAGCATTGTGTACAATAGGTAGTCGGAAGCAGGATACTCCGGTGAGACTTTCGTGACTCTCTCTGCCCCTCTCTGCCCTCCTCTGCTCCTCTCTGATGGGGTATAAACCATCAACAAGCACAGCTGGGATGATCTTTTTGGGGTGCAGCTGAATGCCCCAAGATGGTTGCTTCACTCAGAGAATTCACAACTGTACACCATCAAAAAAGTATCATGGTCACCTCAAAAATCTTCCTCTTGCCCTCCCTCTCTAATACATCTCACCTTCATCTCCTCTTTGTTTTTCTATCTCCATAATTTTTCCTTTTCTAGAATTTCCTGAGTAGGGTCATTTGAGTTTGTCTTCTTTTACTTAGCATAATATCTTTGACAATTATTCAAGTTGCTGTGTGTAGCAATAATTTATTACCATTTGTGAGTCTGCTATATTTTGCAGATAATACATATCCATTTACCAGTATATTTGAATTTTTGCCAGGTTTTAGCAATTATGAAAAGAAGCTTCTATAATTATTGAAGACTAGGGTTATTGGATTGTTTGGGGTTTTCTTCTTTTTTTTCCCCCCCTTGGTAGTGCTAGAAATCAAGCCCAGAACTTGGTACATGCTAGGCAACAACTCTGTCATTGACCCTCATCCCTAGGTATAGGGTTTTGTATGGACATAATATTAAGAGTAGGGCTTCAATGGGAGATGTTAAGTACATGAGTGACTTCACAAGAAGCTGTCATGCTGTTTTCCAAAATAAGCATACAATTTTACATTCCTACCAGCAGTGTATGAGATTTCCAGCTCCTCTACATCCTTTTAGTACTAGGTATTGCCATTTCTTTAGTCTTCTTAGTGGACATGTAAGAGAAGTCTCATTGTGCTGCTTCCTGTGTATTTGTTTGAATGTTTTGGGTGTTCTGAGACAAGATCTTACCATGTGACCCCGACTGGCTTTGAATCTTTGATCTTCCTACCTCAGCCTTCCAAGTTCTAGGATTAAAGGTATGTGCCAGCCCAATCCTGACTCTCTTTGTACTTTTAATATGCATTTCTCAAATGATCGATAATATTATCAACTTTTCGCGTGCTTAATTGATATTCATTTTGTATGTACGTATATGAAGTATGTTCAAGTCTTTTGTCTCTGTTTTAGATTGAATTATTTACATTGTTCTTGTTGAGTTGTGAAACCCAATTCAGACTTGTGTGCTGGATGTGTGTTTTGCCAGCTATATATGTTGCAAATATTTTCCCAGGCAATTATCTGCCTTTTCATTTTCATAATTTTTATTTTTATTTCATATATATGTGATGTGTGTGTACATGTTTGTGGTGAGGGTACATGCATGTGGATGTCAGAGGACAGCTTTGGGTGTTGGTCCTCACCTTCGACCTTGTTTGAGGCAGGGTCTCTCTTGTCTGTGGCTGTGCAGCATACTCCAAGCTAGCTGGCTCATGAGCTTCAGGGGGTTCTCCTGTCCCCACCTCCCATCTCACTGTAGGAGTACTAGAATTACAGACACGTGACACGATGTCCTGTTTTTATGTGGGTTCTGGGAATCCGAGTCATCAGGCTTGTGAAGCAAATGTTTTTCCTGGCTAAGCCATCTCTCTGGCCCTCATAACTATTTTTTTTTAAGCATGGAAGTTTTAAACTGAATGTCGTGATGCAAATCTGTAATCCCATGTTGCTAAGATTCCTTCCCTGGGAGACAAGTAAACAATGTCTATCCCTTTTCCTAAGGTCCCACTGACCAACTAAAGTACAATTCCAGCAAAGTTCACACTGGGGAACAAGTAAATTTATTAGACTTACTTACGGAACAGTGGGTGAGGGATTAGACAGGAGGATAGGTAACCTTAAAGTTACCACGCTGGAAAGCCTATACCCAGCAGGGATGATGGCTTCCTAGTGGCTGTGTCGGTGAAGCCTCCTCCCTTCATCCTCTCCCAGCTATGTCCTCTAGCCCCTCCCCCACCAGGGGCAATCAGGGCAGCATACAACTGGTTGGAAGAAGTAGCTTGTTTCAGGTCAGCCTAGGCTACATCAGACTTTTTTTTTTTAAGCATAAGTTTTAAGTTTTGATAAAGTCTAGTGCATCAGTGTTTCACTGATGAGCCATATCTTTTATAAACAATCTATGAGATCTTTGCTTAAACAAAAATCAAAATTATTTTCTCCTATATTTTCTTCCGAAAGGTTTGCACTTTTACATTTAAGTCTCTGGTCCATGTTACATTGGTTTTTATATACAGTATAGCTCTTAACATTTTCAAAGCTCTCTTCTATATATGATCGCATCCAATCCTTAGTTTATTTGAAAACACTTTGAGGGTTGAGCAGGTGCTGTGTCTGGGTGTTATAGCACTTTCCTAGCATATATGAATCTTTGTGTTTACTCCCCAGCAGTGCCAAGGGAAAGGGGGTGGACGGTTTGAGGAAAGCGCAACAAGAATTTTAATCCCCATTTCACAAGTGAGAAATTTGATTAGCGAAGCATTGTGTGGTTTCCCAAGTCCCACATATCATAATCGGTGAAATTGAAATGAAAGTCCAGGTCTCCTGCTGTCCTGGGCCACGCTTTTTGAAGCTGGGCAGCTAGCTCCGAACTGCAACCTAGCAGAGTGAAGGCGATTCCTGAGAAGAGCTTATTTGGTGCTAAAGTAGGAGGCACAGGCAGTGGGGTGGCCCTTCCCTCTGGCCCACTTGGGGTTGTTCACTTGGAAGGAGAAAGAAGCTGGCCCAGCGCCTTTGCTCAGGTGACCCTCACTGAATGCTTTTAGATGATGATGAAGTCTTGGAATGAGTTCAGAGAAGGAGTCTGAAAATAATTACAGAGTTACAAAAGTAAATTAAAGCTAAAAAGAAAAGTTTAAAGGAACTAAGATTATTTAACCTAGAAGAGAGAGGTTCAAGATGAAACCCGGTAACAGCTTTTAAACAAACAAAGAACTTGGGCTCTCCTTCTGAGGGCTGATCAAGGGGAAATGGGCTGGAAGAATGTGAATAAACGGGCAATGTTCCTCCTCCATGAGGACTGTTATAGATGTGTAGCCTCTAAAAATAAGATAAACTCACGGTGAGTCTGGAGGTCAGAGAGTTGCCGGGCATGGGCTTTGGTGATGGATTTCAGCATGTGGGTTCTATGACTATCTTGCATGGTGTCCCTGAAAACCTTCAGATGGCCCCTGAATCTGCTCTATGTTCTAATACATTCCAGGAGGCATTTTTTGCTTGATCTTTCCGGTTCCTTAATCTTAGCACTAAGACTTTTAGCATTTACATTTTTGTTCCAAGGACTGAGTCGAGCCTGACCAAATCCCAACACTTACCCTCACTCTCCTCACCCATGAATCCAAGCATTGCTATTCCTAAAGCTAATATTTGGCCTAGTACCCCTCCCTTCTTGTACAGAGTTGACTAGTCCAAATCCGGCATCCACATTTGGATCCTGTTTCATATCTCCTCTGTATGCATGCCACTCTGAATATCAGTGGCACCTTGGAAAGATCAGAGAAGAACTGAGACGACAGCGGCATCACTAGACATCACAGTAACCTCCAGTGTCTCTCTGCTTCTTTCTCTGCAGCATGGGTTGGAGCCCTGGCCATGGGCATGATCTTCTTCTGCTCTCCCATTGTGAGTATATTCACTGACCGTCTGGGCTGCCGGATCACAGCCACCACCGGGGCTGCTGTTGCTTTCATTGGTCTCCACACCAGTTCCTTCACCAGGTAAGGCATGGGGATGCTGGCTACTTTTCCAAGGCTGAGAACTGGCTTCCTCCTTGAGGCTTTTTTAGCTAGGAACACTGTTCTCATTGCAGAATCCCTTGTGACTCTGGCCTTGTAGGGCCATCAAAGATTTTGCTCCGGGATTCAGAATCCAGTGCAACTTACCTTATGTGGACTCTGCAGGATATATTTGCAAGGAGTATCCCCCCAAAAAAGACCCAAAGTTCCAAAATATTGTGAGGAGTCTAAGTCTGGTAACTGATAGAGCAGGGCTCGAGTCCTGCTTTGACCACTGAATAGCTATGAAGTAATTGATGAGCATCCTTCTCTGGTCTGGTCATCACTTTCTCTTTCCTTAAGAGACCACATTGTTTCTTCAGTTATCTTCAAGCTCCTGTCTAATGTGGCATACATCTCACAATCTTGCCTTTCCTCCTCCAGAAGTGAGCTACTGAAGTGAGCTAATGTAAAGACGTAGCATTCCCAAATGAATCTCCACTTGAAAAAACAGATAATCAGAGCACATGACTAGTTAGCAAGTCTGGCCCTTTTCTGGGTAGCTCTGGCTCTGGAAAGACAGGTGAATCAGACAGATAGGGATTCTCATGTCTCTGGCATAGGAAAGATGTTTAGCAACATTCTCCACTAAAGTACAAACCCAAATCCCAAAACTCAAATCCTAGACTCATTGGTCCCACTCGTAGAACTTGGTAGTGTTGGGTGACAAGGCTACACATGGATTTCTGCCTTCTTTCCTCTTGGCCTGCAGAAGCATGTGTACAGAGAAGGGGGAAATAAAGACCCTATCCTATAAGAAGGGAAATGTGAGCTTCCTAAACAAGTTTGTAGACTTTCTGCCAGACACTTTGCAAGTTGTGGTACCTCCGACTTCCAGTCTGCCTGGGCTGATTTAGGAGAATGATGGCCTCGGGATGCAAACATGGCCACAGTGACTGGAATGGAGACTGAGCTAACTTGAAAGAGACTTTCTTTCTGCATATGACTCCCCAGAGAAGGCCATGGCTCTCTGGGCTTAAGTTTCCATACACAGTAGAGAATGATGCTCATATTCTGTCTCAGCTAGCCCCCATGGGAGTGAGCCAACCGTCTTAATGACTTGAGCATTTTCGGCTGCCCAGACTAGCCCCCAGCAGAGTTTAGATTTGGCTTGCAGTAGTGTCTTGATTTCAACCCATGCAACTGGGACAAGGGAGAGGAGAAACCATATCCTGCCTGGAATCTTCTCAGCCCTCCCAAGGCTCCAAACATTTTGAGGACCCTTCCGGGTCAGCCTCGTTTGCTCCCATCAAACTGGTACCAGATCCTTGTAGGGATGAACTAGGCCTCTGAACTATCTCTAGTCTCAGTGCTGCATAGGAGAGGCTTGTTTCATGAGACAGAGTACAGCAAAGTGTAAACAAATTAGCAACATACGGATCTCATTTTCCTTGCAGCCCACATGGGCTACAGCACAGGAGGGAAATGCACTTAGATGTGGTGTATCCTCCTGGCACTCTCCTCTCAGCCCACTAGAGGAAGCATTTTTTTCTTGCTAGCCCCTAGCCTCCTATTCTGTTTGCTATTTCCGTAAGAACATTTTCAGAGCCAAGCAACTTTCTGAATGGTTTCATGCCCAGGGAGAACAACATGATTCTGCTTGTGGCTAGAACTTCAAGCCATCCTTACTGTCTCACATCAGAGCTCTGAATCCTTTCGGATGATTGGAACAGGGCAGAACACAGGCAGAGCTGATGAGCATTTAGCAGGCCTAACTCAAAGGCCTCCCATTCTGGAGTCCACCTAGAAACATTCACCATACAGCACCCTGAACTGAATCCCATGTTTCCTTCAAGACTAGCTCCTCTCCTTGGGATAAGGACCCAGCCCAGACCAATCCCAATCTAGGCTACCTAGAATCTAATGGAAGAAGAACACAAGAAGCCTGACAGAAGAGAAGTAGTCAGTTTAGCTATAAGTTTAAAGTTGAGACAACCTGTTTGAAACTCAAGCCCCCTACTCAAGTCCAGTGAAAATGAGCAGATGGAAGGGAACAGAGATGATGGTTATCTTGGAATCAATGGGCTACTGGGAGTGCAGCATAAGTCCAGTTCATTAGTATAAAAGCTGGGTCTGTGTCTGAAGAACAAGAAGAGCATTGGTTAATTTAGTGGCCAGATAAGATCTATTGCAAAATATGTGGAAGCATCATAAAGAAAACAACTATTCACTAGGTTGTGCCAATATTGTGTGAGGGCAGACGGTTAGCCAAACTGACCGTCCCATGGCCTTTCCCCTTCTAACACTTTGCCTTCTGTTACAGAGGCTTGTAATAGAACAGGACCTAAGAGTTTTAAGCAATGACCTATCTTTCTTAACCAGGCCCGTAACTTGAGGCTTGACTTCCTGTCAATCAAGCAGGCTACTTATTCTAAGGGAACTAATCCATATCATATGCAGCAACAGAGACAGAATTCTGGAACATATATGGACTCCTTAACTCACAGTCCCTATATAGATCACCTGGAGTTTGAGATAAAAAGCTTGGGCTATATGGACCTAGGGCAAGGGTACAGGGAAAGGAAGTTCTCCTGAGATCATTAGCCAGTCTTTGAAATACTAAGGGCCCTGAGATTAATGGCATACTAGAGAACCCTGAGGAACATCTCAAACTTCCAAAACAAGAGTCTTGCTCGGCTCCTTTCATGCCCTGTTGTTTCTTGGGATAAAACTTTGGTCCTCTAGTTTACTAATAGTGTCTAGGTAAGTAGTAAGGTAACTGCCGGATGGTGGTGGTGCACACCTTTAATCCCAGCACTCAGGAGGCAGAGGCAGGTAGATCTCTGTGAGTTTGAAGCCAGTCTGGTCTACAGAGTGAGTTCCAGGACAGCCAGAGTTACAACAGAGAAACTGTGTCCTGGGGGAGGCAGGCAGGAGTAGTGGAAATAAAAAGAAGGAGTAAGGTAAAATTATTTTCCCTAAGGCACAAGCCAACTCCTTGTAGCCCCTCACCTAACCTCTGCAAAGGCCAATTCTGGTTTTCTTTCTTTCTTCCTTTTTCTTTTTTTCTAATCCTCTTTCATGGGATGGTATAACCATACAGATCTGGATTAAAGTCCAAGTTTTTTTGTTTTTTGTTTTTTTAATGAGACTGAACCTTGCTGTGTAGCCCAGGCTGCTCTTGAACTCCTGATACTCTTAGCTCCCTGAGTGGTGAGATGACAGGTGTCTGCCACCACAAGTGTCCTAAGTGTCCTAAGGCCAGCTTTTTTATTTTTTTTAAAGTGTCTGGACAAGGCAAATAAGAGGGTGCACTCAGAAGAGCTGGCACACATGAATGGAACATGGATTTGGGTTTCAGTCTAATTCATATGTTAACTATGTCTTTTCCCCCATTGGCTAGGTATGACCTCACAGACTATTTTGGCTAGTCTTAAAAAAAAAATTGAAGGTCTCTAGGCATGGTGGCACAGGCCTTTAATCCCAGCAGTTGGGAGGCAAAGGCATGTGGATCTCTGAGTTCGATGCCAGCCTGATCTACAGAATTAATTTCAGGGCTATACAGAGAAACCCTGTCTCAATAAATACATACATACATACATAAAAGAATTGAAGGGCAAGCATTTTTTAACCTGGAGTTACCTTAGGCAAATTACCTCTCAGGGCCTCTGCATGCCCATCTGCAAAATGCGGTTCAGAGGTTGCCTATCTGCTCTGCAGGTTGGTGGCAAGTGAGGTCATGGGTAAAGACCTAGGAATAGAGGTTTCCGAGGACAAAGGAAGGAGGCAGGTGAATTGCTATCAGGCTGCTGAGGCTAGCTCTTGGTGTTTTCTCCCACAGCTCTCTAAGCCTGCGCTACTTCACCTACGGCATTCTCTTTGGTTGTGGCTGCTCCTTCGCCTTTCAACCATCACTCGTCATCCTGGGCCACTACTTTCAACGTCGCCTAGGTCTAGCCAATGGTGTGGTATCTGCTGGAAGTAGCATCTTCTCCATGTCGTTCCCCTTCCTCATCAAAATGTTGGGGGATAAAATCAAGCTGGCCCAAACCTTCCAAGTGCTGAGTACCTTCATGTTTGTTCTTACACTGCTCTCACTCACCTACCGGCCCCTCCTGCCCAGTTCCCAGGACACCCCAAGCAAGAGAGGTGCCCACACCTTGCGACAGCGTTTTCTGGCTCAGTTCAGGAAGTACTTCAACATGCGTGTGTTCCGTCAACGCACCTACCGCATCTGGGCCTTTGGGATTGCCGCTGCTGCCCTTGGTTACTTCGTCCCCTATGTACACCTGGTGAGGAAGAAGCTGCCCTTAACCTACCTGGAGTCCAAAGGGTGGGGGTGGAGGACATTGAAAGGGCTGAGCTTTGGGGGAAAAACAAAAAAAAACAAAAAACAGAGCCAAGCATGGTAGCTCAGGACTGTCGTTTCAACACTTGGGAGACTGAGGTGGGAGGATTGCTGTGAGTTTGATGCCAGCTTAGGCTACACAGCAAGATTCTGTCTCAAAACAAACAAACAAAAAAGGAACAAAGACTAAAGAAACAAAACAGTGATTGGCGATTAGCGATTGGCAGAGAAGTAAAGAGCACGGGTTCAAAGTGCCTCAGTGGGAATTCCTTAGGGCAAGGCCCATGATCCATGGCTTCTCCCATGATTAAAACTTAGATAGAAACCAGGACTGGTGGTGCAGGCCTGAATCCCCAGCTACTCGGGAAGCTGATAAGAGGACTGCAAGTTCAAGGCCTATCTGAACTATAGTATGAATTCAATTCAGTCTGGGGAAACTTATCAAGAGATGTCTCAAACTTTTTAAAAAAGTGAAACGAGGGGTACTGAAGTAAATCAGTGGTAGAGTACTTGCCCAGCATGCACAGGGCCCTAGGTTTAATCCCTAGTACTGAGAACAAAGTGTTCAATCAGATAAACAGGTTTTGGGGGCTAAGCATCACTGGAAGAGTAGTTCAGATGACCCAAGACATAGTTTGTAAAGACTGTCCCGAGGAATGCTGGTCTCTGTGGTCAAATGATTTGTTCAGAAAATAGTATGTATGGGAACTCTCTGGATTGATAATATGTAGTAGTATCTTTACAATAGTGACCAGTCCTGCAGTTTAAAAGCCCATTCAGCTCTGTTTAATCAGAACCCACCAAACCTACAGAACTGTTGGTTACAGAGCAGCTGTTACTCTACACAGACTGTGAGGCGAGGGGGGTGCACATGCACAGGGATGGAACACAGGGCTTTGTCCCTACTAAGCATGTGGTCTACCACTGAGCTACATCCCCAGCCTATAGACCTCATGTTTCCTAAAGCACACTTCGAAAGAGTTGCCTAGAATTTGGTGGACCCTTATCTCCTATTGACCTGATATTTCAGCCTGTCAATTTTAAGTCATTGCACGGGGATATCATAGCAGAAAACCTAAGATTGTCTAGGTAGTTTGTCCTGTCAGAGTTTAGAATGCTAGGAAGTACCTAGTCAAATATTCCTCAAAAGCCCAAATTCCAGACAGTCTAGAATAAGTAGCCTTTGTAATTGCTAGAAGCAGCTAGGGGGCTTTTTCTGGAGCTGGGGGGACACAGCTACTCCAATCAGAGGGTCTTGTCCTGCTCCAGGGAAGTGAGTAATAGAAAATCCTGAATATTCCAACATTTAACCAGTCAGTTCCTCTTTTTCCTCCTGTTCTGGGGGTCCTGGTGCTATGCTTTTCAGATGAAATATGTGGAAGATGAGTTCAAGGAGATCAAGGAGACCTGGGTGCTCTTGGTATGTATTGGGGCTACCTCAGGCCTTGGACGTCTTGTGTCAGGCCACATCAGCGACTCCATCCCTGGACTTAAGAAGATATATTTGCAGGTGAGTATCTACTTGTCTATTTCAAGAAAGAGCAGCCGAGCCTACAATAGATTATCCTTCATCTCTGGGATAGGATGTAGGGTGAGCCACTGCAGTTCTCTGGGCCCCAGCTTTGCACGTGATAGATAAGTAGACTATATAAGCCTCAGTTCCCTGCTTTTAAAGACAATCATCCTTGCTCTCCTTCCTTCACAAAATGGAGTAAGGACACAGTGAAAGCTGTATATATGGAACCTTGTAGAACACACAGCAGGTAGTTTTATATATAGATCAACAAATCAAATAGCAAACTCAAATCACAAGTTAGATGTGTCCCCAAGTAAGGATTTCTTTATTGCTTCCCTATCTTGCAATCCAAAGCACTCTACAGCCTAGTGTCTTTCTTTCCTAGGCCAGGCCCAGGTCTACTTCTCACATTTCCAGAGCTACTTACCATCAGGCACTGGCTCTGAAATGCCATCCCGGGCAGAGACAGGCAGAGCTCTGCGTCCAAGGCCAGTCTGGTCTGCATAGCAAGTTCCAGGACAGCCAACGCTACATAGACCCTTTTTTAAACAAATAAACCTGAAATGCCATCCTACCAATGGATACCAACAGCATGCCAGTAAAGCCAAACCTCACTCTCTAGTTCTTACTGTCCTTATTTGTGTGGCGAGAATAATTCTACTCTTTCCTATCTTATCATGAAAGTGAGCACCAAAACAAATAGAGAGGTGACCCAGTTTAGTCCTTTTGATAGTGAATTGGGTTTCCTCATGCTGTGGGCAGTGACCACCCTGGTACTCCAGTGATCCCTTTTTGTGTGACCTGGGTTCTGTCTAGTTTGAATACAAGCAGTTTTTTGTCTACCAATCAGCAGTAGTGCTTTCCTGACCTAGCTCATGGTTCTGCTCCTGCAACGGGGCTTGCCAGGAGATGCCAGACTGTAAAGCTCTGTGGAAGAGCAAAGGCAGCCACAGAACACAGTCACAGATTATCCACCAGAAATAGGTTGAGTTTGGACTCACTTCTCTCCTGGGCAAAGCCCTAAAAGTACTTCTAAGAGGCCTAACTACTTGTAGTGGGGATTCCATGGTCTGTGGCAGTGCTGAGTGAGTTCCTAACTACCATCAGGTGTCATGGATAAGAATATGATTAATTTGTCTGTTGAATCTAATTCTACTGCTTGCAAGAGCTGGTGAACACTTCCCCAGAGTTATGGATTCCCTTGTAGTCCACCAGGGCCAACATAGCATCACACTGAAGGAGAAACTGAAAGACAGGCTTCTTCCACAAAAGTGACAGAGCCGAGCTCCATGCAGCATGCTTCTCATATCCTATTATCTTAATTTGCTTTCTACTAATGAGATAAACACCATGACCAAAAGCAACTTGAGGAGGAGTCTATTTCATCTTACAGCTTATAGTCCATCATGAACATAAGTCAGGGCAGGAACCTGGAGGCAGAAATTGAAATACAGACCATGTAAGAATGCTGCTTACTGACTTGCTCAGCCTACAGTCTTTAAAACCCAGAATCATCTGTCCAGGGGTGACATCACACACAGTGGGCTGGGCCCTTCTACATCAATCATTGATCAATAAAATGTCCCATAGGCTTGCCTAAAAGCCAATCTGATGAAGGCATTTTCTCAGTTGAGGTCCCCTCTTCTTAGATAACCCTATCTTGTATAAAATTGAAAAAAAAAAAAAACAACAACTAAGCAGCGCATCTTTCTCTAAATGATAGATGGCAGGTCCAAGTCTCAGAGATAAGTGAACTGCCCACGGTCAAACCAAGAACTTGTGGCTGGGATATACAAATTATGAAATGTTGAATTCTCATGCAAATATCAACAAGTGCTTTATCTGAGTGGCTTTCTGCATAGGAATATATGTGCTCTCACAGCCCCCTTTCATGTGTCCCCCACCATGGGTCTTCCCTGCCAGTATCAGCAGCTTCAAGGTATCATAGAGTTCAGAAAAATGAGAGCAAGCTGGCACTGCCAGAACTTTGTCTTGCAGCAAGGCAGCAGCCCCTACCTAGTGCTGCAGCTCACATGCTTCTCACCGCAGTCCCCAGCAGAGAGGCTGGGCCTGGGCTGCTTTAGCTTCCTATTGTATAGCTAGAGTTCCAAGGAATAAGGAGGCACAGCTAGTTAGAGCTACGCAGAACTCAGGACTTCTGCTGACTTCCCCATTTTCCTTCCTCTCTCTTTCTCTCTCTTTTTCTCTCTTTCTTTCTTTTTTTTTTTTTTTTACAAGACAAGATTTCTCTGTTGTAGCTCTGGCTGTCCTGGAACTAGCTCTGTAGACCAGACTGGCCTCGAACTCACAGAGATCCACCTGCCTCTGCCTCCCGAGTGCTGGGATTAGAGTGTGCCACCACCGCCTGGCTTCTTTTCTCTTTCTTGACCAAGTTTTACCTCTTAGAATAATATATAATAACATCAGCACATAGCTGAGACCTCTACATTACTTTATAGCCTAACTCCGTCATTTTATGAGTTGAGGGTTCGGGTATGGAATAGGTGTGGTTCAGTCAATAAACTGTTTTCCTTGTAAGTATAGGGACCTGAGTTTGATCATCAAAACCCATGTTTTTAAAATCTTGGCAATAAAAAAAGAGGGGACGGCAAGATGGCTCAGTGGATAAAGGTGTTTGCCACACAAGCCTGACAGCCTGAGTTCAAGCCTCAGAACCAACATAAAGGTGGAAGAAGAGCCAACTCTGCAAAGTTGTCCTTGGTCCTACACAGAGAGAGAGAGAGAGAGAGAGAGAGAGAGAGAGGGAACTAGACATGGCGGCACTCTGCTCACTTGTAATCCCTTCACTGGGAAGGGAGAGATAAGACAGTCTCTGGAGGTCTATAGCTAGCCAATTTATCCTAATTGGTGAGCTTCAGGCGAGTGACAGACTTTTTCTCAAAAGAATCTGGGATTGTCCTCTGGCCTCCATGTGTCCATATGCACCTGAACCCACAAATGTACACACACACACACACACACACACATTTTTTTAAGAAAATTGAGTATTTTAAGACCAAAGCACAAGACAATGGATAAACTTCTTTCTTTTCAGTTTTTCAAGATGTCTATCACAGGAACTGGTGGCCTCCTTTGCTCAGGGTCAGGTTGCAGGAGTGCAGGCACAGATGACGAAAAGAGGGCACATAATTTCAGATTCTCAAGGGCCACCTAGTACACCCTGTGGCTCCCTGCAGTTGGTAAAGCCAACAGATGTGTCAGGCATCTAGCCACTGAATTGTCTGTTAGAAAGGAAATGGAAATAGCCTGAAGAATTACCTTGTTTGGGGCTATCTTTGGAGCCTAATTTCCAGGTTGAGGTGGGATTATAAATTTCAAAACCTTGACAAGGCTTCATGGAAGATAATGAGAGAGAGCTAGATACGACAGAGATTTCAGCTGATTAAGATCAATTACTGGGGTCCTTTGTGGTATATAATGGCACTAACTCTTAACTGCCATGATCGGCTTGATTGATAGGTGGGTCTGATTTTAGTTCATAGTTGCATGTGAACCTCCTAAAGGAGAAGCTTGGGTGGCTCAGTTCTTATTATGAGCCTCTACCTAACTACCTCAAAATGGCCTGGACCAAGTTCAAAGTGTCCCGACAAAGATAGCCTAAGATGGCATTATCTTCTCCAAACGCTAGCTGATTAACAAAACCACTGTCAGCAACAACACAGAAAATGTGAAGGGATGAAACAGATTTGACTTGTGTTTCTTTTACCTGTTCTTGGGTATATTCTCCTGCCTATTGGCCGATTCACCTGTGGGCATCGTAAGGCCTCAGTAAAAAGATCTTAGTTGTGGCCCTAAGATGACCTGGTTCGAACAGCTTCAGTGAGTTGGAAATGGGGGTCTCCTCTCTATGCCCATAGTCCAAGTCTTCAGTCTGGCTCACAGGGGAGAGCTTCCAGAAAGGGGGTGGGGGGGCTAGTCTCTAGAAAGACAGGTTCTTTGGTTTAGAATCATTTTGCTCAGCCCAAAGAAATCACAGTGACTAGTCAGTGCTCCTGGGCTGCTTTTGGACTCTGTAGAAACCCTTCTATGAGCTTAACTCCCTTGCACAGCCTCTCTGTTGCCAAGTCTAAAGGTTCCTAGAGCCTGAAATAGCTCAGATAGATGATGTGGCCCATATCCTAAAGCATAAAAAACCTGAGTGGACCTCCCAATGGTCTCTCTCAGGCCAGGTGCTTCTCAGTTCCACCCCAGCCAAGATGGACATTAACTCCTCATTTTGATAAGCTGCTCCTTGCATCAAGACTCCCATCTAATCTTCATGCAAGCTTTCCTCCCCTCCTCCCATGCTTTACTTGATCTGAGAACACTATCATAGCTTAAGCCCAGATCTTGTCTCAAGATCAGAAAGCAGAAATGGTGATCCCTTCCTTTTGCTAAGGATCCACTGCAAAAAACCAACTTCTTTAGCTATGGACAAGACAATGTCCTCTCCCTCTCACAATATTTTTAAAACCCTGCAAAATTCAGAAATAGGAGCTCTCTCAAAGGCTAAACCCTTCAGTGAAAGACTTGGATAGGGCTTCAGTATGTAGTAAATATACTCCAACTGCTCTTTTCTGTTGACACCCACCCAGTCTCATTTTACAGGTGGTAGAAATGAAGATCTGGGAAAAGAAATGTGATTTGAGGTTCTTGTTTCTTCTAGGTCCTCTCATTCCTGCTCCTGGGCCTGATGGTACATGATGATCCCCCTGTGCCGAGACTTCGGGGC